>CM048745.1:834089040-836489040 GCA_026315105.1 Locusta migratoria | reverse complement strand
AGATATCCCTTAAGTGTTAAAGCAACTTAAATAACTTGAAAATAACTGTCTTGACCACAATTGCACTTTATTGAAGTCGATTGCATCAAAAAGGCCACGACGTCTCACAAAAGTCCAATGCAGAAAGCAAGCAATTAAAATCAGTTAACAAAAGCAAGTTTTCCGGTATAGGTTGCATACCATTTGTGTTCTGAGCATATGTTTATGCATTATCTGCATAACCTGGCTATAGCACACAACCGCTGCTAGCTCAGCGACTTCGCATTTGCGCAGATCACTCCAATATTCAAGAAAGGTAAAAGGCATGTTCCGAAAAACTATACGCCTATAACACTGACGTCGGTTTGCTTCAGGAGTTCAGAACGTATGGTTTTCTCAAACATCATGAAGTACCGTTCTTGCGAAATACATGAAGCGATGAGTGCTATCGACAAAGCGATGTCACATTTCTAGATATCAAAAAGGCTTTGGATGCTGTGACTCAGAAGCGTCTCCTAATCAAACTGCGTGCTCATGGAATATCGCCATAGTAGTACGACTGCATTCGAAATTTCCTGTAAGAAAGGACACAATGTGTAGCAACTAACGGGAAGTGACTGAGAAGAACAAGTGATACCTGACATTCTGCAGGAAAGTGTTATGAGACTCCTGCTGTTCCTTATCTTTATGAACGATTTAGGAGACAGTGTGAGCAGTCTCTTACAGTGTTCTCGGACGATTCTGGCGTTTACCGGTTATAATAGCCACCATAAGATCAAAAGTAACTGGAAAACTATTTAGAAAAGATATCCTCATGGTGCAAAAATTGCCAATTGAAGCTAATAATGATACGCGTGGAGTCATCGATATGAGCAGTAAAAGAAATCCATTAAATTTTAATTGCTTGATAAACTACCCGATCCTAAAGACCTTAAGTTCAACTAAATGCCGAGGAATTATGATTAATGACAACAACTTTAATTAAAAAAAAACCATACATAGAAAATGTCGTAAGAAAGGCGAACCAAAGGCTACGTTTTATTGGCAGAAAAGAAGACGCAACATTAATATTGAAGAAACTGCCTACACTACACTTTTGAGTCGTATTTTGGAATACTGCTGCGCATTATGGAATTCCCTTCAGATGGGACTGAAAAGATCATAGAAGGGCAGTTCGTTTTGTATTTTCGCGATGTCGAAGACAGTGTGTCAGAGAAATAATGCACGAACTGGGGTAGAAATTATTGAAAGAAAGGCACAATTTATTGCGGCTAGATCTATTTGCAAGTATTCTTTCACCAACTTTGTGATCTGAATGCCAACATATTTCGTTGGCACTTACCTACATAGGCAGACACGGTCATCATAATAACATAAGAGAAATCAGATCGCAAACTGAAAGATATAGGTTTTCCTTTTACCCAGGCGTCATCACAGAATAGAATGGTAGATAAATATCATAAAAGCGGTTCGATTAATCCTATGACATTCACTTACATGTGATTTGCAGAGCATTGATGCTCATATAGAGGTGAAAAAAAGGGTAAGTTAATTAATGAATTAGTAGCAACGGGCAAGTAAAACATTAACAACCTCAGACCTTTCCTCAGTTAAATAAGAGTTTTGTGAGACGTCTTCTTTATTCATTATCAAATTTTGATGTATGTCACCCCAAAAATTGTTCAGGTTACCGAAGAAAACCCTACGGAAATGCGTTGAACAATTTTGGAAATGGTGTGTTGAAACAAATGCTTCGCAATCGCCAAATAAACATGCGAATTAGATGTAAATCCTACATTCCTTTCCTTTGTGATCTAATTCATACATAAAGAACATATTACAACATGTTTTAGATGTACAGTATACGTAGAAAACAAATGGGTGGAAAAAAGTGCAAGAATATCGTAGTTCGTAGCGTTGCAGCCTGCGGTTCGCGTCTGAATAGTTACGAAATATTTTAATTTTTTCTTCCTTATTTCTTTTACTTTTCTGGTTCTAAACTATAATATCGGATATTCGTTGTTATTTCTTTTTAAGACGACGTTTTAACGTGGTGGTTAGCGTCACAAGCTACGGAGGAAAAGAGAGATAAATAATAATAATAATAATAAATAATAAGTAATAAATAATAAATAATAAATAAATAATCTGTTATAACAGATTTGCATCTACACTCTCTCAGATATTTTTAACGATTTGGTTTAATTGGTTTTTTTGTAACTCATTTGTTAGTTTAATGCATTTATAATATCTTCTATTCGACGTTATTTATTAGAAAAAACAACGAACTCTTTCCACGAGGGAATTTCTTGAGTTTTTCCTGCTAGGCCACAGGAACCAATAAATTTCAAGACAGGATAGGATAGGATATTTTGGGCGCACAACAAATTTAAAGACGGTACCCTACCTCACTCTGTTTTCGCTACGCTGTTTCAATTCTGTTGCAGTTCAGTACAGTGTTGGAATAATTCAGTTTCACAGTACAAGGAGAAAATGGCTGCCGGCCGCGGTGGTCGAGGGGACTGAGGCGCTCCAGTCACGGCCACTACGGTCGGGGGTTCGAATCCCCCCTCGGGCATGGATATTTGTGCCGTCCTTAGTCTTAGGTAGTTCATAAGTAGTTTGTAAGCTTAGGGACTGATGACCCCGTAGTTAAGTTCCATAAGTTCTACAAACATTTGAACATTTTTTTTTGAAAATGGCTAGCGCGTGGTTACGGAAGCAGATGCAGTTGAGGAGGAACGGTGTTTATGTACAATACTATAAAAGCATTGTCGAGCTGAGGCGTTGTACCGCGTGTATGAACAAGTAAAATGAATCAGGCAGAAGCTAAATTTATCGCTGAATGTATGCCACAGTAAACATTTGAATATGAAGAATATGTAGAACGTGGAAAATGCAAATATAAGAGCAAGATGAGAACTATTTCAACGTAAAATATGTTTTTAACGAGTTTTTTTGCCAAAAGTGATTTGGTCATACATTTTGTTACCATTCTCAACTGCTTTCGGATAAATGTACCGTCTTTGCGTTTCTTATAAATAAATAAATAAAAAATAAAATAAAGTAAAGTAAAAAAATTCTTGTAGAGTATTGCATACCACGTACAAGCATAAAAAAGCTACAGTATCATTTCTTTCAATCCGCCAATCGCAACAGAGATACCATGTAATTTTTCGCATAGCCATCTCTGTGAACACAATTATCTACGCACCAACTCGCAACGGGCACTGGAGTGAGTTGTGGTCGCAAATCACGATGAGCAGCAAGTCCCGTGGGATGTAGCAGGTCGTTTCAGAGCGTGCTATAACTACATAGACAGCACGTCTGTCCTGCGGCACGTTGGGACAACAGTTCCCCTGTGAGGACGGCTTTAGGCTCTGTGTCAGCTAGCTGAAAATTCGGCAGCCCTTAGGAATTTATTTATTCCATTATTCATGTAATCTCCCCTTTATCACTGTCAACTAACCTCTTTCTCTTTCTCCTATTCGTCATCCTCCTCATTCGTCACCTCCTCTTATTTCCCTCCTTAACACTTCTCCTCGTCCTCCTCACCCACACATCAATTCCGGTGCCTTTGTCGTTAGATCTGCGCAAATCTAATACTGATCTCTGTTCATCGCCTCACTCCCTTTTATAAGAATAATTACATACTTTGTGCTGATCGGTTACACGAAGTCTGTGGTAAAGTACCCTCCGCCACGCTCCTGATAAACTCTTATGTAGGCAGGGATGTTTCCCTTGTTTTGAAACTCAATTGTGCAATAGCACATCAAAATCGGAATAAAACTGTAACACGGTGTTGTAATCAGTAATGTAAAATATCCTCAAACATGCACCGTCGAATTAATCCAAGTGTACAAAATTTTATCACATTCGCCAGAACGGCAAGGCAACGCATAAAGTAAAAATGTAATCCGAAGTGGCGATATCTGTACATATTTTGCTGTTCCTTTTGTTTCTCTATAGTTTTATTTAGTTTCAAGCCACCCTTTTATTAAAGTAGGAAAAAATTGAAATAAATCAAGCCATTTCTGTGTATTAGAGAGACTATCCCATACCAATTCATTTTTATATACGTAGTTAGATGACAACATTTACAATCAAAAGTGTACTCAGAAAAATTGCTCTGAACAATTAACATTTACTGTTCCATTTAACTAACAGCTTTCTAAACTTCATAGACAGTAACAAGGAGTTTGGATCCGTTTGCTTAGTGCGTGTTTCTACTAACGACATACACATTTTATTCCGTGATTGTAAAAATGTAACATATTATTTTAATATAAGTTCTAAATGGCAGTAAAAGAGATGTAATTTCGTGATAGAGCCCATAGGAAAAGTCGTAGAGATCCCTGGAAAGTTTAATAATACGGCACAGTGTTCGGAAAACTACCTGCGAAATGACTCCAACTGCAAAAGTTTGCGCTCGTATATTCCTTAATAGACTTTTCGCCTCGCTTCCACTCCGTTTACAGCTGTTAAGTTGTGGAAACTTTTACGCGTGTAATTTCCTGCCGTCTGACGTACCACTCTTCGTCAGATATTCACACGAGTTTTAAGCTAAATGAACGCATAAAGGTGTTACGACACGTAAACGGGTTCGTCGAGGATCACAACGCGTACATTTTCGTGGGTACCACTAAGTAGTGACATGAAATTAAACCACCATGGATATTATCGGATATTAAAATTAGTACATCCTATTACAAAGAGACAACATTCGAATCCGATTCTAGATTTTTTTTATATTTATGGTACGTGAATTTCAGAACTCAAATAACAATTAGCCAAAGCCATTCTTCCCAACTCTAAAAAACCAAGCCACTGAGCCATACGAAACTACATTTATACATCAAGTTTTTGAATTTTTCACATGTAATCGGGCGGAAATAAACGAGAATTCGATCAGAAAGCTTGAACAAGTTTTGGGTTCTGATCCCAGTTTCATACCATTTGCGTAATACTTAACCATATACCGGGTGATCGAAAAGTCAGCATAAAAAAAAAAAAAAAAAAAAAAAAAAAAAAAAAAAAAAAAAAAAAAAAAAAGAACCTAATAAACCAGGGAATAATCTAGATACAGAGGTAAAAATTGACTCACATGTTTGGAATGTCATGGGGTTTTAGTAAGAAAATGTTCAAGAAATGTCCGACAGATGGCATTGGACAGCAACGCCTACAGCTGCAGAATTTGGGCTACCAAAAATCCTGCAAACTCCATTGCACGACGAGAAAGTCACGGTATGGGTTGGATTTACCACATCTTTTTTCTTCGAGGAACTGCGTAATTCTGGTTTCGAAACTGCTACCGTAATGGGTGAGAGATACGCTGATATGTTACAGAATCGCATCATCCCCAGCCAGGCAGGATGGCACTCCACCCCATATTGCTAGACGCATAGAAGATCTCTTGCGCGCGTCGTTTGGTGATGATCGTGTGCTCAACCGAAACTTTCATCATGCTAGGCCTCCCAGGTCCCCAGACCACAGTCCGTGCGATTATTGGCTTTGGGGTTACCTGAAGTCGCAAGTGTATAGTGATCGACCGACATCTCTAGGGATGCTGAAAGACAACATCCGACGCCAATGCCTCACCATAACTCCGAACATACTTTACAGTGCTGTTCACAACATTATTCTTCGACTACAACTATTGTTGAGGAATGTTGGTGAACATATTGACCATTTCCTGCAAAGAACTTCATCTTTGTTTTGCCTTAATTTTTTTGCTAATTATGAAGCGCCATCTGTCGGACAGTTTTTGAACTTTTTTTTTTTTTTTTTTTTTTTTTTTTTTTTTTTTTTTTTTTTTTTTTGTTCTGTTAAAACCCTATGTCATTCCAAGCATCTGTGTCAATTTTCCCTCTATCTACATTATTCCGTTAATTATTAAGTTTTCAAATTTATACTGACTTTTTGATCACCCGGTAGATTACATTATTTGTCATTTGTTTGTAAGTTTTTTTACACTATTTTATGTTCTACTTCCAGTGTATCGCACGGAATATGTGACACCAGCAGGATGTAGCGTACATCACACACACACACACGCTGGCGCCTGTGGGATTACGTTTTGGTGGCGAGTGTTCAGTGTTGAGAGAACACAGGCGGTGGCGCCGGCGGCGGCAGCGGGTACACACCAGAGGGCAGTCGTCAGCGCGCGGCAGCGGAGCCAGCCGCAACCGATATGACGTCAAACATTTGCCGTCGGCCGGCAAAGCCGGGGGTCACGTCTCTCTGTGATACAAACAGGGGCCGGCCGCCGCGCCAGAGGACGCGATTACACAGGCGCTGGTCGCTGGTAGCCGCACCTCGACTGATGGTGTTGCTTCATTATCTCTGGATGTGTACATTCTATGTAGGTATTTAGTTAAACGTACCAGGCAAACCAATGAAGTTTGTTGATGATCAGTGTAGATTTAGAACTAGGCCCTTTGAGTTACAATCAGCATGTATGAGTGCATGGTCTCGCTGCGATATGAATTAATCATATCTTCTCGAGTATCCAGCCGCGTCAAGTGGTTGTGAACTCACGAGCTTTCGGCGAAGTTCTCCTTGGCCATTGTCAAGTGGTAAAATGACTGCTCTGTCGCCGTCGCCTTGCCGTTATATAGCCGCGCTGCTGACTGTGACGTCACTGGAGCCTTCTGCTTCGCCATATAAGGCAATGTTTACATCCTGAGTTGGCTGCGTCCACTTTTGGCTGCTGGCTGTGACGTCACTGGGGCTCGCTTCTTCGTCCCGTGTCCGCCGCGTATGCTTCAACCTCGCTATGGCCGGGTCCCACGCTGTGCTGAGCTGCAAACCGACGTCCTTATTTATGGTGTTCTCAGATATTTTGATTTCAGTAGCTTCCTTTACTACGCTATCCCAATATCCATTCGTTTTAGCAATGACAGATGTTTCGTCGAACAGAATTCGGTGCCGATTTTCTAAAGAATGTTCTGCCATGGCTGATTTTTCCGGGTAGCGAAGACGTAAGCACCTCTCTTGTTCTGTCCGGCGTTGCTCCACTGTGCGTACAGTTTGTCCAATTTAATAGAAGCCAGACTCACATGGTATTTTGTATACTCCTGGTGTTTTGAGACCGAGGTCGTCTTTTACTGACATCATAACCTGTCGAATTTTTGCTGGGGGCCTGAACACAGAAGCGATGTTATATCTCTTCAGGATCCCGCTATTTTTTCTCGACACAGTTCCACGAAAAGGCAAAAAAGCTAGATTATTGCTTTCTTCTTCTGACGTACTTATTACTTCTTTTATCGCTAGAAATTGCTTGTTCTAGTTGTTGGTGACTATAGCCGTTATCCCTCAAGACCCTTCGGAGAAGGGTTAGCTCTGTGACAGTCTCTCAGCGTCTGAAACGACTTTTGCGAGGTCTACATCTACATCTACATGGGATACTCTTCAAATCACATTAAAGTATCTGGGAGAGGGTTCATCGAAACACCATTATACTATTTATCTCCCATTTCATTCTCGAATAGCGAGCGGGAAGAAAGAACACCTGAATCTCTCCGTTCGAGCTCTGATTTCTCGTATTTTATGCTGATGATCATTTCTACCTATGTCAGTGGGAGTGAACAATATATTTTCGCATTCGGAGGAGAATGTTGGCGATTGGAGTTTCGCAAGAAGCCCACGCTGCAGCGATAAGCGCCGTTGTTGTAATGATTCCCATCCCAGATCCTGTATCATTTTCGTAACGCTGTCTCACCTGTATCGTGACAATACGAAACGAGCTGCCCTTCTTTGAAAACTCCGTCAAACCCACCTGATAAGGATCCCACACTGGGCTGCAATACTCCAAAAATGGACGGACAAGCGTAGTGTATGCAGTTTCTTTTGTAGTTCTGTTGCATCTTTTAAGGGTTCTGCCAATAAAACGCAGTCTCTGGTTCGCCTTTCCCACGACATTATCTACGTGTTCTTTCCATTTTAAGTCTGAAGTAATTGTAATTCCTAGGTTTTTTGTGGAGTTTACGGCCTTCACTTTTGATTGATTTATCTTGTAAACAATGTTTAACGGATTTCTTTTCGTACTCATGTGGACGACTTCACACTTCTCGTTATTTAGAGTCAACTGCCAATTTTTACATCATACTGATATCTTATTAAGATCGTTCTGCAGTTGGTTTTGATCGTCAGATGACTTTACTAGAGGGTAAATGACGGCGTCATCTGCAAACAACCTAAGAAAGCTTCTTAGTTTTTCCCCTAAGGAACAGTAACAGTGTACCAATAACACCTGTGCTCAGCTCAATGTGTATTGCGCACGATTATGTTACTTTTTTCCTTATTTCGAAGCATACTTTTACGGCGACTGAAAGATCAGTAAACCGTCTGTAGTTATCAGCTGTAACATTTGTTCAGCATTTGTTAGCTTCGTTTGCAGTCCCCGGTCCTAGTGTTGTTACACCGTCGAATGCAGTGTGTGTCCACTTCACGCGTCCCAGCGGTTTATTATGCTGCGGCCAGGCGGGTAGTCATTCATAGCGTATCGTTCACATGTAACTGTAATTATCTGATATAACTTTATCTTTGCAATAAGAAATAAGGAATATAATTATACACAGTCAATCGCAGGGCTAGTGTAAAAAATAAATAAATAAATAAAATAAAAAATAAAAGAGAGAGAAAAAATATACGAGCAGGATTTGTACTCGGGTCGTATGCGTGACAGTCGAACACCTTACTAATTACACCACGCTGGCTCACGTGCTCATGATGACTGAGTGCAGGTATGGCTGTTACGTGCTGGACTTTGAGATCGCGATTTTTGTGTTAACCAAAACGCGTTGGAACAAAACCTTTTAGCTTGGTGGTCTGGATGAGTTCCCCCACAATACACCCGCGACTCATCAAAATTCGTTGCTACCATACTTGGTGTTCCCCTTGTAAGTATCAGCATTTTTACGAGTACTCGATTTTCCTCCTAGCCGCACTAGTTGAAAACTCGGCGTTAGCATGGTCTTTTAGTTCATCTCCTCTTTCCTGTAACTATCTCCTTCTCCTCCCTTTATTTATTTTCCCCCATATCTTTCTCGGCCTTCCTTTCTTCTCTCGTGTTTGTTGTTGTAGTCTTCAGTCCGGAGGCTGGTTTGATGCAGGTCCTCACCCTACTCTATCCTGAGCAATTTTTAACCCTCTCTCTACCTATCTACATCTTCTTAATGTTGTTACTACGCCCGACCGTTGGAGTTTTAGTTGGGCGAAATCAGCAGGGTTAAAAGACTCGATGGATGTTAAATTCATTATTTTTTTTTATTTGATCAAATAATCGTTCATAAAATTCATCTGCTTGAAACAGTGATTACTAATCTGCACAAGTTGGTATTGGTTATCAGAGATATCGTTTACTGTTGTCTGGTAATACTGCAATACAGATAACCTACACATTTATTCCTCAGTCTCTAATTAAAATATGACTGTCCATTAAAATTTCACTGCTCTCACGACCTTTTAATTCACGTTTATCAGTTCCGATAGTTAAAGCACTTCTACATCCAAAATCCCAGAATCGGAATGTTTGTGTATTGTTTAAACCAAAAACTGTTAGAGGCCTGAAGTAAAATTTTACTACAATGTATTTTTAACACAGTTCATTTAAGATGGTATGCCTAATTATGGAATGAGTCCTTAAGTCTTTGATGTACTAAATTAGAGTTTCTTACACCTTCGAAAATCACACTACGTTCTGACATAAATAAAAATTACGTTCGTGCATTAAAACTGTCCTGAATCATCACATTATTTTAATCGATACTGTTAGTGATTTGTTTCAGTGATTTCACTAAACTACAGATATCGTTCTAACGTGAATGAAAGTATCTTTTAATCTTTTGTAATATGCACATCAGCAGAAAAACCAAAATAACAGTAGATAATAATTAACAGTCCCAGAATTATGCTTTTATACCCCAACATGGAGAACATATTCGGAACTACTGCATCCTCCATGATGCATTTTACTTTGCATTATTCTGAAATTTAAATATTCTTTATAACAGAAAAATATAATTTTCTACTATGATAACTGCCTATATATATATATATTGCTAATTTACCAAATATAAATATCTAAACTAATAAATACCTTAACGTTCCCATGAAATTTAAATATCCCGTATATAAAATAAATTAATTAATTAATAACGAGCATAATAAAGACTCCTCATAAGAACGGCAACATACATAAATCTGAATCTGCTTGTTGTATTCGTCCCTCGGTCTGCCTCTGCGATTTTTACTCCACACACTTCCCTCCAATGCTAAATTCACGATACCTTGATGTCTAAGAATGTGTCCTACCAATCGATCCCATCTTTTAGTCAAGGTAAACCAGGAATTCCTTTTCTCAACAATTCTGTTCAGTACCTTTTCATTAGTTACGTGATCCACTCACCTAATCTTCGGCATTATTCTGTAACACTACATTTCAAAAGCGAGCCTCTATCCTCTTCCTGTCCGCACTATTTATCGTACATGTTTCACTCCCATACAAGGCGAAACTCCAAATATATGCCTTCAGAAAGGACTTCCTTACGCCTAAATTAATATTCCATGTTTAAAATTTCTCTTTTTCAAAAACACTTTTCTTCCCATTGCTATTCTACCGGGTCATCGAAAAGACAGTATAAATTTTGAAACGTAATACATCACGGAATAATGCAGCTAGAGAGGTCAATATCAATACACATGCTTGGAATGACATGGGGTTTTAACAGAAAAAAAAAATTAAAAAAATGTCCGACAGATGGCGCTTCATTTGATCAGAAAAGCAATACTTAGCATAACAAATTAAGACAAAGCCAAGGTGATGTTATTTACAGGAAATGCTCAATATGTTCACCATCATTCCTCAACAATAGCTGTAGTTGAGGAATAATGTCGTGAACAGCACTGTAAAGCATGTCCGGAGTTATGGT
This sequence comes from Locusta migratoria, assembly GCA_026315105.1. NCBI lineage: Eukaryota > Metazoa > Arthropoda > Insecta > Orthoptera > Acrididae > Locusta > Locusta migratoria. The sequence continues at coordinate 836,478,130 of CM048745.1, read as the reverse complement.
GAGGCATCCCTAGAGATGTCGGTGGATCAAGATACACTTGCGACTTGAAATGGATGTAGGTTGCCGAGCTGCTGTAGGGTAGAGAGCTGCATCAAACCAGTCTTCGGATTGAAGATCACAACAACAACAACGTGTATGAGTTTGCTTCCACGTTCACATCCTTGTTTGAGTGCCGGCTATTGTTACAAAGACTCAATAGCACAAGAACACAAGAAGAGAAAGTACAAGCTAGAATTGACTTTAATGAACTCAACAAAATGGCCAAAAGGAGACAAACGTTTATCAATAACTTTGCAACAAAAGCTGAGAAGGCAGTACAACATTATCAAAAGACTAAAAGGAACGTTTTTGAGATCTGACAAGCCGTTGAAAGCAAAGATAAGAAACTATTGTCCTCACAAAAGGAACAGCTATAAAGATAAAGGAACACTTTCTGGAGATCTTGAATCGTGAAACACTTACATCTACATGGGATACTCTGCAAATCACACTTAAGTGCCTGGCAGAGGGTTCATCGAACCACCTTTTCACTATTTATCTCCCATTCAATACTCCAATAGCGCGCGGGAAGAAAGAACACCTGGATCTCTCCGCTCGAGCTCTGATTTCTAGTATTTTATTCCGATGATCATTTCTACCTATGTGAGTGGGAGTCAACAATATATTTTCGCATTCGGCGGAGAATGTTGGCGATTGGAGTTTCGTAAGTAGCCCACGCCGCAGCGATAAGCGTCGTTTTTGTAATGATTCCCATCCCAGATCCTGTATATTTCCGGAACGCTGTCTACCCTGTATCGTGACAGTACAAAACGAGCTGCCCTTCTTTGGACTCTTTCGATGTCCTCCATAAAAACCACCTGATAAAGATCCCACACTGGGCAGCAATACTCCAAAAAGAAGGACAAGCGTAGTTTACACAGTTTCTTTAGTAGTTCCGTTGCCTTTTTGAAGGGTTCTGCCAATAAAACGCAGTCTCTAGTTTGCCTTTCCCACGACATTATCTACGTGTTCTTTCCAGTTTAAGTATGAAGTAATAGTAATTCCTAGGTATTTTGTGCAGTTTACGGCCTTCACTTTTGACTGATTTATCTTGTAAACTAAGTTTAACGGATTTCTTTTCGAACTCATGTGGACTTCACACTTCTCATTGTTTAGGGTCAATTGCCAATTACATCATAGTGATATTGAGGAAGAGGAGACAGAGGCAACATCAAAAGAATAGCAGGAAGATGTTGTTATCAGTAAGGAACCACCGTCAAGAATAGACATCCAAAGGGCCATTCAACAACTATAGAATGACAAAGCGGCAAGTATGAACATCATTACACCGAAGGCCTTGAAAGTGGATGTGAGTGCTCGAGTCGAGATTCTGTTTCCAATTTTCAAAAAGATTTGAGAACAAGAGAAGATCCACATAGATTGGACGAAAGGACTGCAGATTAAACTTCTGAAGAAAGAGTTCTCAGAATGCTATAACTGGTGAGGGATTATCCTCCTTTCAGTATCAAGCAAGGTACTCTCAAGAGTAATTCTAGAAAGGATTAAAAAAAACCCAAGGCTGAGGACAGTAGAAGCAGGATTTAGAGAAGTTTATTCCTGTTTAGACAAGATCAACACATTCCGCATGATTACAAAACAATCCACGGAGCTGCACTCACCATTGTATCTACTCTTTGTAGACTTTGAAAAGGCGTTTGACGGTGTAATGAGGAAGAAGGTGTGGAAAAGCCATGAATGAGTTTGGGATCCGTAAGAAAATTATAAAGATAACCCAATAAATGTAGTACAACCACACACGTCCAGTTTTACATAAGGGGATGCTGTCACAACCCATCTCAGTATACACAGGAGTTAAGCAAGGATGTTTGCTGTCATATGTTCTATTTCTGATGTGCTGGATTTTGTGATGTAGAAGGCTAAGAATCGCCGAAGAGGAATTCAGTGGGAATTGACAGTCAAGTTGGAGGACTTGGAATTTGTAAATGACATGTGTTTACTAGCCAGCAATTTGAAGGATTGTAAACATAGCTGAATGATTTAAAAATCGAAGCATCAGAGGTGAGGTTGAAGATAAATGGAAAGAAACTAAGGGGATGCATTTTCTTTTTATTTTTTTATTTTTTTAAGGAATCCATGATATCTAACAACAACTTAAGCAGTTTAGCTACCTGGGAAGCTTAATCACCCCTCAGGGAGGAACTCCGAGGATATGGGAAACAGAATAAATAAGGCTAAAGGGGCATTTGTAATGCTGAGGCCAGTCTGGGGATGAAGAGAACTTAGCACCTATATGTACAAAACTACGCATCTTCAATACAAATGTCAAGTCGGTACTGTTCTTCAAGGCTGTAAATCATGGGAAACTAACAGCTGTTTAGCAGACTTCAAACAGTTGTAAACAGAAGTTTGAGGAATATCTTGAGGATATGGTAACCACAAGTAATCTCCAACGGATAGTTATGGACACCCATTGATACTGAGATACGCGTAGGAAACGTAAGTGGATTAGCCCTACATTACGGCGTGTTGAAGACAACATGGCAACTCCAGCTCTGGAATGGAACCCACAAGGTAGTAGGGGAAGAGAAGACAGACCAAGGAATACGTGGAGGAGGAGTGTATGAGCAGAAAGGACCGTTAAAGGAGAGAAGGCCTGAACTGAGGTAACGACTCTGGCGCAGAAAAGAGTTCGGTGGCGGAATTTCATTGTTGCCCCTTGCTCCATTTAGGAGATACAGGATAAGTACCGTTATATCCCCCATTAGCAGATACATTATATGGTGACGAAGTGACTCAATATTTACGATTTACAGTAAACCAATGCAGCTTCACTCCTACGGTGTGGTGCTCCCTAACATAAAATAAAAATTCAGAGGGTTGCTTTCCGATATTTTTGGTTGATTGTTTGCTTGATTAGTGCGTGTTAAATGCCCGCCAAGCCTTCTGCACAAAATGCTCAATTGCTTCAGGCTGCTGTTGGCTTTTATCTAATGCAATTTATTCAATTGAAATATAAATTCAGAACCCCTGAGACGTTTTTTATTCTTAGACGAACGAAGTGAGCCAGCTCCTAACATTGATGCAGCAGCTGATCACCACGAACACTGCTGCTGGTTCACCTGCACTGCCTACGCCACTAACAAGCGCTGCACAACCTGCACGACCTTCAACAACCATCAGGAAGACTTCCCCAAGTGGTTAGTGCAGTTTGAAGTTATTGTGAAATTAAATTATTTTTTTGGCAACATCAGGTACCACAAATTATTGGCTCACAGAAATAGTTTGTGAATTCACGTCTGTTGTTACTTCTGTTTGATGACTTAATTAGTACCATTACTGAATAATGTTGCATTAGTAGCTGCTGCTCATTAAAAATTGTTTTGTTCCAAGAAGAACCTTATTAGACATAATGTTAGTGGTCATGGAACTTCAGAGTTTACCAAGACAGTGTGTTTGTGGACAGTATTATGCAGATTCTATGATACGTGTTGCAATTACATACAATGTGCCGGTTAGTTGCATACATGAGCAGATTCTCAAACACGCCATTTAGAATTTGCAACAGGAGTTATCAAAGAGAATCAAGATTCATGAGACAGTGCTGGGAGAAACTTTGAGGCAGCCCCTATTTGCCGTGTTGCAGGCAGAGACAAATAGGAGCAGCGACGTGACTGGTTGGCAAGAGGTACACTGCCGCCATGTCCTGTAGAGAGTCAACAAGGCTGACAGCACGTGTAATCGTGTTCTCCTTCCTCTTCGAAGCATGAGAGACAGAACTGCCCTTCACAGAAAGCAACTTACTTTTCTTGCGGGAAGTCTGATCATGTGCATTCCGTGTGATTTTGGAATTTCTTTATATTTGTGGTACGTGAAGTTCAGAAATTAAATAACAGCCAAAGACATTCGACGGAACTCTCAAAACGTTTCGAGAAAATCTACTTTGAAGTTTTGCAAGTACCTACACGTAAGTAATAATAATTAAAATAATTGCAGCATTTGTCGGTGTACCTCAGGTGGCAGCGTTCTTGCCTCACAACAGTGGAGTTGGTGGATCGAATCCCGCTGTGACAGTATTTCTTTAAAAAAAAAAAAAAAAAATAAAAATAAAAAAAAAATAAAAAAAAAAAAAAAAAAAAAAATATTTCAAATGGTTGTAAGGCTTATGGGACTTAACTACGGGGTCATCAGTCCCTAAACTTACAAACTACCTATGAACTAACTAAGACTAAGGACGGCATAAATACCCATGCCCGAGGGGGGATTCGAAACCCCGACCGTAGTGGCCGTGCAGACCGTGACTAGAGCGCCTCAGTCCCCTCGGCCACCGCGGCCGGCTTTTTTTTTTCCTTCATTTTCCAATTCAGTTAAATAAGAGATTTTGGGATCTCTAATTCCACGTGTTGAGGTTTTTTTTTTATGTGTGCATGTGGAATAACTGTATACCTTCTCGTCACCTAAAACGATGATTGAGTACGTTACCTGCTTGGAAAGCCAAGAGTAGTTGTGGAGATAATTTTCCAAAAATAACGTCTCACCTCTTCACAAACTCAATAAGACTATCGTCGTCAACTAATAGCGAAGCCAATACGGTAAAAAAAGTAATAGTTTTGTAATTTAAACAATTATTATTAACAACCTTTTACAAAATATATAAAATTACGAATATACGAAACACGTTCATTTTTCGTAAAAGTTACCATTAGATATTACAATTATTGGCACTTACGTATAGTTGCAGAACTTCAAAGTCTATTTCCTCGATTATTGCGTCGAATTGCTTTGGTTGATTGTTATTTGAGTTCTGAACTTCATTTACTATATGTATGAAAAAATCTAAAATCCGATTCCCATGTAAGCGGGTCCATCTCTTATGGCTATAGCCTGGTTGCTTCGACTTTTATAGCGGAGGCCACGTCCAATCGTCTTTAGGCTGCCGTCAATTGCAACCAATAGGAGTGAATATTGAGTACATTGATTAAAAATATATGTTCTTTGTTTAATATTTGGGACATTAGATTATATATTGCCAATAGCATTGATTGTGCAACGGATAACACGGAATTTTAATTGTTTCAAAGCTGAATTTACAATGTGGGAATGAAAGGCTGAACATTCAGTGTTTTTTAGCCACCGTGGTAAACATTTTAAGCTGTCTGCTTTATGTGTTCCGTTTCCAAAGTTCACATTCAGCGATTTTGTTTCCAATGTATGTACCATTGTCTCCGTTTATTGTCTCCATGTTCATGTTTTAGTCTGCAATGCAAGCCTCTCGGCTGTACAGCGGCACCGAGGCAGCTGTCAGCCTGTCCTCGGTGGCCGTTTTGAAACTGAATAATAATAATAATAATAAATTATCAAAGCAAGACCTATTGGTCTTCAAAGAGTTTCTGCGATCGTTATATGAATAAAATTCTTGAATATCCGTCTCCAGATCGCTTTTATTTTCTAAAACATGACTGGTTTCGGGACAGCTGCCCATCTTCAGATCTGTTAAACAAATGTTACAACGGAATATAAGCTACTATTTACAAAGTATGATATCATAAAGATAAAGGAAAAACATTAAAAACGTACCAAATTTTAAAGTTACAGAGTCACCTGTCCTGTGATGAACGAATGTTCACAGTCGTTCATCACGGGACAGGTTACTCTGTAACTTCAAAATTTGGTATGTTTTTAATATTTTTCCTTTATCTTTATGATATCATATTTTGTAAATAGTAGCTTATATTCAGTTGTAACATTTGTTTAACAGATCTGAAGATGGGCAGCTGTCCCGAAACCGGTCATGTTTTAGAAAATAAAAGCAATCTGGAGACGGATATTCAAGAATTTTAATAATAAATTACACTAGTATTAGTAGATGTTCATTTTTAAATGGTTGCGTGTGGTTTAGAGTACAGCAATTTTTGTTGACAGAGAAAGTCGTTTGTGAAAGGTCATAAACGATAATAGAATAATTTATGCTTCTGCGGAGTCAAAGTTGATAATAAAAAGTATAGATGATGGTAATAATAGTAATTGCATTGTATTTGCTAAGTGAGAGCCGCAAGTTAAATAATCTTAAAAGTTCTTCTATTGTTTTATGAACTAAGTAAATAATAATGATATTTGTTTACAAAATTAATTATTAAATGATTGATGTTGAAATTGAGATTGTTAATAATATGTTGTCTGACTCGGCTCTGGAAACTTCATAAACAATTCTTTACGTGCGTTGTTGAATGTAATTGTTCGTTGTGTGTGTATACGCCTGAGACTAATTCTGCACTTCAACTACAACTTGTCAATCTGTCTGTTACGATGTTTGCTAAAGTATAATTTGAAAAGCAAACGTAAAGTACGCAATAAAGCAAGTTTAGATCCTGTAACTACGTTCATGAAATATGCATCATGACCTCTAGTAATAAATGTTAAACATGACTTATACAGTATGATAAAGGATAGTTTCATTAATGATTAGTTAACAAGAATATGAAGCTACGACAATAGTTCCTGGAATATTTCTCTCAACTGTTAACACTGTCCTTTTTTGTGGCCTATCTGTGAGCAAAGATAAGCTGTCTGTGCACCTGCTCTGCAAGTATCTGTATGTTAGCACTAACTACAGAATTCGCGGAGGTGCCATTCGAATTCACTATCACACACATAAAGTACATGTTAAACGTTTCTTTGGTATTCAACTGGGTTTTGTCGTAATTCCTCCACGTTATTTCGGAAATCGTACTCGTTGCCATCTTCAGGTGGTACCTGACGAATGTTGTACTACTCCTCTCGGCGCCCTATATATATGCTCGCCGTTACCCCCTCCTCCGCTCCTCTCGTGAAGCCTTTGGTGCCGCCGCCAGGGCTGCCGAATTGAGCAATACAGCATTCGTCAGGTACCACCTCAAGATAGGAATGTGTACGATTGCCGAAATATCGTGGAAGAATTACGATAAAACGCTGTTGGATATCCGAGAACTGTTTAACATTGAAATACGCCGGGAAAATACAGTCGCCGAGGTGGAGTAGCCGAGCGCTCTAAACCGTCTCGCTGCGGAGCGCGCGGTTCCTCGCCGTGGAGGTACGAGTCCTCCCTGGGGCATGGGTGTGTGTGTTTGTCCGTAGGTTAGTTTACCTAGGTTTAAGTAGTTTGTAAGCTACGGACTGATGACCAAGCAGTTTGGGTCCGATAGATTTACAGACATTTGAACATTTTTTGAAAATATAGTCCATGTTTGCTGTCTTTAATGTGTTTTTTTGTCCTTAGGTGAATGACAGAAAGATGAAGTAAATTTGAAGCATAATCCTTTATATCAGTGAAGTCTCTTCTCATATAGGCAAACATAAGTTAGACAATATGTTACAATCTTTTCGATTAATTTCTTACATTTTCATTTCATTAAGAACCACAATTGTAAAACAAAACTTTCTAAACTTTCTAAGGGGGTATTGATATTCCTGCCTCAAACATTTGCTGAGTTCAACGACAAACATGGATCATAAGTACAATAATGAAATTATAATCTACCTTACTGCTAATTTTCATGTCGCAAAAACAGATCGGTTCAATTATGTATAAAAACACACAAGGCAAAGAGCTAAGCTCATCCAAGAAATTTTAAATTCCATTATTTCTTGTATAACATTATCACTGTTCACTCATCCAAGTCCAGGCCACAACTACTACTGCTCAAACGCGCGACAGCGTGAACCAAAGACTGCCCTCGCGGAGCCACTGATATGTCAGAGATATGCAATCTAACATGTCTAGCTTTCAACAGACAGATGAATCTGAAACAGAAGAAAGGCACGCACGTATCAACTCGTGCAGAGAGTTGTGTAACTGTTGGTATCCACGCCTTTTATTAGACAGAGATTTACTTTGAAGGCACCGTGGCGTCTGTTTTCCGATGATAACCTAACGCCACGCACGTCGGTCGCGCCGATGTAGTCGGTGTATGGAGCAGTAAAGCAGAGCATGGCAGAGTAGAGGGCACCGGAAAGAGAGCCATCGCAGGGCAGCCAGCCCACCGGGGATTAAGTTGCGCGTTTGATACGCCGGCCGGCTGTCAGCGGCGCGGCGCCACTTTGCGCACAAAGGCGGCGATATTGGCAGCCCTGGCTGATGGCGGGGCGGACGCCTCATTACAGGCTGCCGGCGCGGCGCGCGGGGATTCCCGACCACGACACACGCCACTTGCCACGGCGGCAGAGCACAAAACACACACAAACAGTGCGTGGACGGTCTGAGGCTGGCTTTCAACTTCGGAATACAAGCACTGTACGACTAAACGGCTGCTGTGATTGCTTACAATAGCATTTCCGAAAGGTCAGACACCACTTTTGACCCTGCAGTTATTAATTATTCATAATCAAATGTTTGTACAGCTTATGGGACTTAACTACGGGGTCATCAGTCCCTAAACTTACAAACTACTTATGAACTACTTTCGAACTAGGACGGCACAAATATCCATGCCCGAGGGGGGATTCGAACCCCCGACCGTAGTGGCCGTGTAGAACGTGACTGGAGCGCCTCAGTCTCCTCGGCCACCGCGGCCGGCTATTCATAATCATTGAATGTATGACTGTGAAGTGTAAAGCTGAAAATATATACCCAGTGTAGGGTTCCGCAGAGAAATTACATTAATATTTAGTGACGCCGCATTGAATTCTAATCGAAACATAAGCGCAGTGGTGTAAAAGATAAAGTGTGACGTGAATGCAAATTTTTACAACAAATAAATTTCACTATTGTCTTAAACGCTATCTCAGCTCTTTGTCCGAACAGTATATATACGACTGTATAATCTGCAATCCTTGTCTTGTTCCTGTCTTGCGGTGTCTCGATTTGTGACTACACTTTTTGGAGAGTCGCTATAGCTTGTTTCATCTTACAACAATTTAAATTATATGTTCAAATCTTATATCGTTAAACGAGCAATATATATATAAGTCGGTCTAGGACACGGCTCTAACGATTTCGATTACGGTTTTCTATTTTGACGTTTACCTACGTAGTTGTATTGTTCCTAAAACCTCATACATTTCGTGTTTTTCGGATCACAGAAGACATGTTAGCCTCGTAAACACCTTCGCCACTGGGACACTACAGTAAATGTTGGATACAGTTTTCTTCGGCTACACTAAAAAACAGTTTATGCATTTGTAGCCAACCTGTGCAGTTTGAAATATCTGGGAAATTTTGGACAAAATATTTATTGAAACACTGAACTAGGTACATTTATGGTATTTTCGTTTAACGGTAAAATACTGCGTAGATAGTATTGCAGACATTTATATAACAATACTCCAGATATCGTTTGTAATTCATCGGTCACTAGACTTGTAAACTAAGTTAAACTAACCTAACGACAACACACACACCCACGCCCGAGGCAGCCGCTGGAGAGCGGCGGAGAGCATTGAGGCTTTATGCTACGATCAGTGGCGTAGCTACGTCACCAAGGGCCCCGGGGCAAAAATTGACATTGGGGCCCTCTTTAAACTAGAAATATACAGATGCAAAACTACTTCATCATCGGCTCCTTACCATCCACTGGAAGACACAATAAGGCAAACCTAATGACTACTAAGTGAATTATTATGTGCCAGGCAGCAGATAATATTTAATCATACTCTTTAATATAATTATGAAAATTAGTTTATTATGCTTTCAGGCAAAATTTACTGGTGGATATGGATGAAATTTTGCATAAGTATAGAGCTGGACCTGGGTAGAACAAACAGATAAAACAAACCCATTGGATAGTTTTCGAAGTTGTTCCATACTAGGCGAATGAAGTCGCGGGCTGAATCTAGTAAAAATAAACAATGATGAAGTATTATTCAACCACGAAAACATGGCCCCTGCCACGAAGCAAAACGGGAACTGCCAAGTCAGGACTCGCGCGTCCGCGGTGACAGCAGGCGGACTGTGGTCAGTGCCGACAACTCACTGTCTCGCTAAACTACTGCGCTGTTGCCTCATTGGTCCGTACCGATCAGCGTAATTTCGTTGAAATCCCAGTCAAAGGAGAAAAATATAGGAAGTATTCGTGTAGGATAGTTTCAGCAAAATTAACTTCTCGGATTTTGTTTGTTGAAACACTTTTGATTGAGCCGTGCCCCTACCAGGCTTTCAAATGTTTGTAGAACTTATGGGACTTAACTACGAGGTCATCAGTCCCTAAGCTTACAAACTACTTATGAACTACCTTATACTAAGGACGGCACAAATATCCATGCCCGAGGGGGGATTAGAAGCCCCGACCGTACTACCAGGCTTTATGAAGTATATTATGTTATTGTTCGGCCAGTAAAAAGTAAAATAACCAAGCGACTGGCGGCTTGGCCGGTCAGCAACGCCACAGAGTGGCGTCGTGTGTAGGTCCCATTAGAAGCAATGTCCCGCCACCCGTGGGAATCCTTTATTCAAGTTCTGGGGAGATGATGAACGGTAGACTTAAAAAATTTCGACGCTCTACTGTAACTTTTTCCGAACTTCACGGAGGCCGAGGGGCCCCTTGAGCTCGGGGGCCCCGGGGCACTGCCCCGGCTAGCCCTATGATAGCTACGCCACTGGCTACGATGCGCGAGGCCGTTCCCCCTCGGGCATGGATGTTTGTGCCGTCTTTAGTATAAGGTTGTTCATAAGTTGGCAAGTTTAGCGACTAGTGGCCCCGTACTTAAGTCCTATAAGCTCTACAAACATTTGAATATTTTTCTGCCGGAGTGAGGAGTCGAACCTCCGACGCGGAACAACCGTACATGCCACGGCTATTCGCGCGCGTCCCACATCAAAACAAATTATGTGAAGCTTTCTAAAATGTTATATATGATCTTAAATAGAAATTATAAACAAGATTTCGTATTATTCGTGGTAAAATCACACAAACACACATTTTAAGTACTTTCTGTATTTTAGCTCCAGCTGCAGCATCTCCACTATCGTTGCCGAACTACAGTCGCCGGCCGCCATTTCGTAGATAATTCAAATAGATAATTATCAAATGGATTAGGGACGGGAGCTGACATAAAATAGGACTTTTAACAATTCAAAAATGTTCAAATGTTTGTATAGTCTATGGGACTTAACTACGGGATCATCAGTCCCTAAACTTTCAAACTACTTATGAACTACTTACGAACTAGGACGGCACAAATATCCATGCCCGAGGGAGGATTCGAACCCCCGACCGTAGTGGCCGTGCAGACCGTGACTGGAGCGCCTTAGTATCCTCGGCCACCGCGGCCGGCTTTTAACAATTATTTGTCAAGTTAGACTATGATCAGGAACGGAGTTGTAAAAAAGTTTCAGATTTTAATAAAGTTTCCGTAAGTAGGTCTACGGACCAAATGGAGGAAAATAACAGAAGTGGCTTTTATCGTGGCACCAGAGAGTATTTAGGTCAACAATAGTTAAGTAACTGATAGGCAATTCTCATGCTTAAGGTAATTTCCAGACCGAGTCTAGCTAATGTCTAGTGAAGTATTTTATTTAATTTTTCAATGTAAATTTTCGCCAGCATATTACGTAAGAGTTTACGATAAGAGACAGCTTTAAATATTTCTTATTAAGATCAGTTCAATGACTTATGCAAGCTATAATGCAGTAAAAAGAATACCATAATTTAACACAATCAGTAAATTCCAGTTTGAGCACAGTATAGTTCGTTATTATTATTATTATTTGCAAGGACGCCACGCCAGCCGGCATTCGAAAGCGGGTCTCCTACTTGCTACGCAGTTGCGCTGGTCTCCAACACCACTCGGGATACAGCGATCACCACACCTGCACGGACTGCTCAAGCAGGCTTCCCGTCAGGTACAATTCTCAACTTTTCTAAAATGTTCAAATGTTTGTAGAGTCTATGGGACTTAACTACGGGATCATCAGTCCCTAACCTTTCAAACTACTTATGAACTACTTACGAACTAGGACGGCACAAATATCCATGCCCGAGGGAGGATTCGAACCCCGACCGTAGTGGCCGTGCAGACCGTGACTGGAGCGCCTCAGTCCCCTCGGTCACAGCGGCCGGCTCAGCTTTTCTCTGATCACTAGTTCTCAATTGTCCTTTATCTCTCTCTATCTCTTTTTTAACGGAGTCACCTAACATTAGGGGCCTAGCACTGCATCCGCACTGAAGAAAGGATAATTGTCCTTCATTGGCATATTGTGTAAGTTCTCTCTCTCTCTCTCTCTCTCTCTCTCTCTCTCTCTCTCTCTCTCTCTCTCTCTCTCTCTCTCTCCCTCCCTCCGCGCGTGTGTGTATGTGTGTGGTGCCAAAGAACGAACACCACATTTACATTCAGGTGTTTTGTTTTATGTACCGTGGTAACTATAAAACAAAGTGTAATAAGATTAGTAATACGCTACTTCCAAAAGCACTTTTTTCAACTGGCCAATGGATAATGGATTAAATATGAGCCGGCCGCGGTGGCCGAGGGGACTGAGGCGCTCCAGTCACGGTCTGCACGGCCACTACGGTCGGGGGTTCGAATCTCCCCTCGGGCATGGATGTTTGTGCCGTCTTTAGGATAAGTTAGTTCATAAGTAGTTTGTAAGTTTAGGGACTGATGACCCCGTAGTTAAGTCCCATAAGCTATACAAACATTTTGATTAAATATGGGTACCAGACTGTACCCGGCGACCTTTGCTTATCACTGCAAAACGCCCCATCTCCGAAGAGTGAAAATATAAATGGAGCAGAAACCTTTCACCTGTAACATCAATGTTGCTAAATTAAACGAAGTGGATATTCACCATCTGAACTAATGAGAAATGAAACATACTTTTCACACTCTGAATGCACTAGCAGATAAAATCTCAAGCCACATCAGAGGTGAATTTATGAACCGAATGTGACATTTTTTTCCAGATGTGACTGCTGCACCAGGCCGTGCCGCCGGGGTACGGAATGGCCGCAGATAGATGGCGCACCTTCCCCATTATGCACACTCACTACACGTCCACTGCTGCTACCTGCTCCGGGCAAGCATCTGACTTGCACTCCTCTTTAGGTGACACTCCTGTCGCCTAGATGGGTTTACACCGTTACCAGCCAGGCAGTCATATTTTGACACTGATTTTCTGGGTATGGTCCTGCGTTATAATGTAAGATGGCTACTACTTTAACTGCGAACGTTTCGGCCGTTCTTAAGAGTCACTGTATTTATCAATTACTGTCAACTGTGGCATTATAATTTTAAAATCAGCGATGATTTTTTTTTTTTTTTCGCGGAGTAGTGTAAGCTTTATACTGGACTTCCGAGGTGGTAGAAGTGGGAATCAATCGTTGTCTATTCCTGCTTGCATAACGAGACATGGCAATTGACACTAAACAAAGAAAAGTGTGAAGTAATACACATGACCACTAACAGAAATCCGCTGAACTTCAATTACGCGATAAATCAGTCAAACCTTAAGGTCGTAGATTCTACCAAATACCTAGGAGTTAAGTTTACGAACAACTTTGACTGGAGAGGACACACAGAAAATATTGTCGGGAAGGCGAACCAAAGGTTACGTTTCATCGGCAGAACGCTTCGAAGGTGCACCAGCTCCACCAAAGAGACTGGCTACATCAAACTTGTGCGTCCTCTCCTGGAGTACTGTTGCCCCTTGTGGGACCCTCACCAGGTGGGACTGACGGAAGATATTGAGAAGTTTCAGAGAAGGGCAGCTCGTTTTGTTTTATCACGTTACGGGGGGGAAAGCTTCTCGGAAATGTTGCACAAATTGGGGTGGAAATCATTAAAAGAAAGACGTTATTCATTGCGGCGTGATCTATTTCCTAAGTTTCAATCACCGACTTTTAGTTCTGAATGTGAAAATATTTTGCTAGCACCCACCTACTTAGGGAGACATGACCATCCCAATAAAATAAGAGAAATCAAATCGAAAACGGAACGATTTATGTGTTCTTTCTTCCCGCGCCCTATTAGAGAATGGAATGGTAGAGAAAAATTATGAAAGTGGTTAATAAACCCTCTGCCAGGCACCTGATTTGCAGAGTATCTATGTAGATGTAGATGTAGATTGGTGGACGTCGGCGTATGAGGAAAGGACTTGCGTTTCTCTCCTGCTGGGCGCGCGGCATGGGGGGCAGTTGCTTGCTGAAGAGGCTTGCTTGTTGTGTTGTCAGTGAGGCCTATTTGGCTGTGATAGCTGGTCAGAAAGGGTACCTCTCTTCAACTTGTTACGATGTTTTGAAATTTCGGTGGATTTTCTTGTGTTTAACCATCCCTGGTTGCTTTTGGTTTCGTTAAATTTTATCTTTATGTCGCAATCTTGCCGGTGTTCGGCTACTGCAAATTTATTGTGTTGGCCTTATTGAATATAGCGCTCGTATTCACGAATGCGCTTTTCCACTGGCCTTCCTTTCTCACCAATGTATACTCTCCTCACACTCCACCTTGTACAAGAGCGTGTAGTGCCTTTGTATTGCCCTTTGTGGATCCTACCATATCCTAGCTCCTGCAGCTACTGTAGAAGACAGGCCGGACACAAACCCGGTGAAGATGTTTACCAATCCGATCTGTGACGTCTTTGCCGAGGTGCAGCGGCCGAGCGCATTGAGGCGCTATGCTACGATGCGCGAGGCCGTTCCCCGTCGGGGGTTCGAATCCCCCTTCCGGCATGGATGTTTGTGCCGTCTTTAGTATAAAGTAGTAGTTCATAAGTACTTTGTAAGTTTAGGGACGACCCCGCATTTAACCCGCGAGAACTCGCGCCTTTAAAAGTTACGCGATCGATCGTGTGTATAGCATTTTTCTGACAGTCAAAGAACAGTTCGTAATGTACTTAATATGTCTAAATAAGTATTTCTATTTGCGTTTATAAGAAAACACAAATATTTGACTATTTGAAATTGACTATTTGAAATTGTTTTAAAATTACTGTGAGCAAAATGCTCACGCGCGAGTCCTCGCGTGTTAAGTCCCATAAGCTTTACAAACATTTCAACATTTTTGTGACGTCTTCACGTATGGTATGCCCACTTCCGGCTGAATTTTTGCGAAGTCTTGCCTTTCGTTGTTTCTTTTATTCGTTTTCATGGCAGTGTAGATCACTTTGTGGTTGTAGCCATTGGCCAGAAACGTTGTTCGTTAAGTTTTTGAGCAAAGCAATTTTTTTGTTACCACTTAGGCGCTACGCGTGAATTTTCGGTGAGCGCTTGACAATCACCGCTGGCTGGTGTTTGAATTTGGTGTACCTGTCATGTGTGGGAGCCTGGGCCACAGTGAGCTATGCCTTGTTCTGTAAACTTACACATATGGCAGGAATAGTGCCGTCCTTCTCATTTTATAATGTAAACTTGATCTAATGGTACAGTTTGTGTGACACAGTGATCGTCTCGTACACATATCTGAACCAGCATCATTTGTGAAAGGAGTGAAGGCCTGCTAGTAAGGGAGACCCATCGCTTGAAGAATGAATTGACGTCAAAGCTAAGCATGATGTCCCTTTGCCCCTTTATTAGTTCTGTAAAGTGTGTCGAATTCTTCAGGTTAGAGTCAATTTTGACAATTAGAGGTCTTAGTTTGGAGACTAGGAACTTTGTGAAACTGTATGTAGGCGAGTTAATTCCATCCACAATCGGGCGTAAAGGGTGACCATTGTGAGGTACTGTGGGTACTTCTTTTTTTTATTTTATTTTTATCGTAGGCGACGGTTATATGATGTGCAAGGCTTTCGTCGTCGTCGATGTATTGGTTTACTAGGCTCTCAAAATTTTAGTTGCGTCGTACATCAGGAATTTAGGTTGGTAAGTCTGTCATTCTTAGTATATTCAATTACGGCTTTTTGTTTTTAACTGAAGTACAAACTGAACCATATGTACTTTTTTTTAATTTTTTTAAAGATGACCTTTTTTTAGATAACCTTTAGAATGTTTGAGCATGAAAATTCTGTCTCTCTGGGCTTTTAGTTAAATTTCAAAGTCTTTTTTAACTTTTATCTTATTTGTCCTGGTAGGATGTATGAGACAGGCGACATACCTTCAGACTTTAAGAAAAATGTAATAATCCCCATTCAAAAGAAATCGGGCGCAGACAGGTGTGAAAATTACAGAAGCATCAGTTTGATAAATCATGGTTGCAAAATATTAACACGAATTATCTACAGGAGAATGGAAAAGCTGGTAGAAGCTGACCTCGGGAAAGATCAGTTTGGATTCAGGAGGAACATAGGAACCCGGGAGGCAATACTCACTATACGTCTTATCTTAGAAGATAGATTAAAGAAAAGCAAACCTACATTTTTAGCTTTTGTAGATTTGGAGAAAGCTTTAGACAATGTTGACTGGAATACACTCTTTCCAATTCTGAAGTCAGCAGGGATAAAATACAGGGAAAGGAGAGTTATTTACAACTTGTACAAAAGCCAGACCGCAGTTATTAGACTCGAAGGGCATGAAAGGGAAGCATCGGTTGGGAAGGGAGTAAGCCAGGGTTGTAACCTTTCTCCAGTGTTATTCAATTTGTACATTGAGCAGGCGGTCAGGGAATGCAAGGAAAAATTTGGAATAGGGATTGAAGTTCAGAGGGAAGAAATAAAAACATTGCGTTTTGCTGATGTCATTGTAATTCTGTCAGAGACAGCAAAGGACCTGGAAGAGCAGTTGAATGGAATGGACAGTGTGTTAAAGAGAGAATATAAAATGAACATTAACAAGAGCAAAACAAAAATAATGGAATGCGGTCTTAAAAAATCAGGCGATGCTGAAGGAATTAGATTAGGTAACGAAACAATGAAGGTGATAGATGAGTTTTGTTACTTGGGTAGTATAATAACATGCGATGGTCGCAGTACAAAGGATATAAAATGCAAAATGGTAATGGAAAGAAAAGCAGTTTTGAGAAAGAGAAATTTGCTAACATCGAATATTAATTTAAGGGTAAGGAAGTCTTTTCTGAAGGCATTTGTGTGGAGTGTTGCCTTGTACGGGATTGAAACATGGACGATAAGCAGTGCGGACAGGAAGAGAATAGAGGCTTTTGAAATATGGTGCTACAGAAGAATGCTGAAGATTAGGTGGGTAGATCGCATAACTAATGACGAGGTATTGAACAGAATTGGTGAGAAAAGAAATTTTTGGCATACCCTAAAAGGAGGGATCGCTTGGTAGGACACATTATTAGACATCGGGGAATCGTAAATTTAGCATTGGACGGACGTATGTGGGGTAAAAATCGCAGAGGAAGACCAAGAGACGCGTGTAGTAAGCAGATTCAAGTGGATGTGGGTTGCCGTAGTTATGAGGAGATGAAAAGGCTTACTTAGGGTAGAGTAGGGTGGAGAGCTGCATGAAACCAGTCTCCGGACTGAAGACCATAACAACAACAGTTCATTTTATAGAAGTACGTCACATAAGAAGTTAATTACTAATTCTTTCGTGAAAAATAGTCTTTGATAATTGGCCTTAACCTAGAGTTTTTTTCTTTTTTTACTGAATAATGTTTCTAATAAATTTATCCTCCATATTCCTACTCAAACACGTCAAGGATGTTATTTAAACGTAATTTTCAAATATCATCGATTTGATGAAAGGGTACTATCTACGTAAGAGGGTTTGCGAGAAACTTTTTTAAAACACAATTCCTGTAATATTTTTCACTTTAAAAGCACACAGTTACAACATATACGGAACGAAGACACACGTTATTTGAGACACAATTCTGAAAATATATTTCTTCACATTGATAGTTCATTATATCTCTGGTACAATCAAAGTTCAGAATATTCTCCCAAGGCCAAATTAAAGATCCTTAATACACTCTATCCTTTCTCAATGAATTGTCAGTTTTTTTTTCTTTTAAAGTCCTGAATGTTAACTATCTCGACGGGAGGGAGAATTTTTCTACGTTCCGTAGCCTAATCCCGAATTAAAGTCCATAGATAATGTAACTACGCAATCGCTTAACCTTTCCATCATTCATTGTTAACTATCAAAGTCTTTAATTTCTCTAGGAATAATTTAAACGCGAATTAAAAATTCCGAAATATTTCCGTACATGATTCCAGACTATTTTGCAAGGCAATTACGCGAGACGCTTACAGAGAGATCCTTACACATTGTAAAACAATGACAGAGAGAGAGAGAGAGAGAGAGAGAGAGAGAGAGAGAGAGAGAGAGAGAGAGAGAGCAATGCTACTGCGGTTACTATTTATACTATATTTACGACAAATGATAACTGTGATTGCAGTGTTTTGAAACGTTAACTCTATGACTTTAACTATTCTGACTTTACAAAGATATAACAGATTTCTTTAAAATTTTGAAAAAAAAAAAAAAAAAAAAAAAAAAAAAAAAAAAAAAAAAAAAAAAAAAACGCAAATCCTGCCTCTTACAAAAATTAATAAAAATTAAAATGTACTGAAAGGGATATTCCAATGCGATGACTGCGATGTAGTGTTAGACCATCATTGTAAAATGTAAACTTTCACGGCCGGAATGGTCAAAATTACTAAAAATTTTTTGGGCTATTATGCCGTGGTCTAGTGGGATTATTGTCGAAACCCAACGTTTCGTCCCCGACTGCGGAGGGCATTCTCTAGGGGGGTCGTGGCACTTTTGAAAGTCCAATACACACCCAGGCTCCCTACTGTCCAGCCAGAGTGTGTATTGGACTTTCAAAAGTGCCACGATCCCCCTAGAGAATGCCCTCCGCAGTCGGGGACGAAACGTTGGGTTTTGACAATAAATCCACTAGACCACGGCATAATAGCCCAAAAAATTTTTAGTAATTTTTTAACCACCATTGTATAATTTGAGCACTCCACAAATTCCAGTAGGAACCGGTACTCTTGGAATGAGACTTTTGGTTGTGTCGACGTCAGTTCTAGATATTGCTCTACCTGGTCAATGCAAGTGTGATCTGAAGATCAAAACCAACTGCAGAACGATCTGAATAAGATATCAGTATGGTCTAAAAATTGGCAATTGGCTCTAAATAATGAGAAGTGTGAAGTCGTCCACATGAGTACGAAAAGAAATCCGTTAAACTTTCTTTACAACATAAATCAATCATATGTGAAGGCCGTAAACTCCACAAAATACGTAGGAATTACTATTACTTCAGACCTAAACTGGAAAGAACACGTAGATAATATCGTGGGAAAGGCGAACCAGCAGAACCGTTAAAAGATGCAACAGAACTACTAAAGAAACTGCATACACTTCGCTTGTCCGTCCATTTTTGGAGTATTGCAGCCCAGTGTGGGATCCTTATCAGGTGGGTTTGACGGAGGACATCGAAAGAGTCCAAAGAAGGGCAGCTCGTTTCGTATTGTCACGATATAGGGGAGACAGCGTTACGGAAATGATACAGGATCTGGGATGGGAATCGCTACAACAACGGCGCTTATCGCTGCGGCGTGGGCTACTTGCGAAACTCCAATCACCAACATTCTCCTCCGAATGCGAAAATATATTGTTGACTCCCACTTACATAGGTAGAAATGATCATCAGAATAAAATACGAGAAATCAGAGCTCGAACAGAGAGATTCAGGTGTTCTTTCTTCCCGCGCGCTATTCGAGAGTGGAATGGGAGATAAATAGTATAATTGTGGTTCGATGAACCCTCTGTCAGGCACTTAAATGTGATTTGCAGAGTATCCCATGTAGATGTGTCTGCCTCTACTCCCAGCGCTCATGACCGTCTTGTAAAGCACTTATCACTTGAAATGTGGTGTTCATATTTTAGAGAACAGTATCTGACAATAGAGATCGTAAGTAAGGCACTCTGATTGCGTCCTTTGTTTGAGGCGGCGTCTGGGGAGTGGCGGGCTCCTCCTGGAGACGCCGACAGCACCGCCGACCTTTCAGGGAGTGACGTCACAGGCAGGGGGCCTGTCCCCCCAGACCTGCAGGTGACATTTAATAAAACACGGAGCGCAGCGCGACGCGGGGCTGGTAGCGCCGCGCGTATTCACACGTGGCCAGCTGGCAGCTGCCACAGCTGCATCATCTGGACTCTCCTGGCTTATTTCCAGCTCAGTGCTGAGCTTCGAGCTTCAGCGCATTAAAACTACCTCTCGACACGACCGCGAACACGGAACTGAGCATTAACGTTTTATCTCCTGGACACAACACGATGTGTACTGCTGTAATACGGCTTCTATCAATGCTCCATGAAAATAAAATAGCTTATCCCACTGGGCGAAAACATTAATTGGACAACAGAACCACGAATATGGAATTAATTCAGTATATTGAAAAGTTTATGTTTGATGTCTCGACTGACACAGATTACGCACGATACGAGGGTGAAGATCGGAGTGAGAGTTTAAAATAGGTAAAGTTGAAAACTCATAACCACCAACTGCGAACCCAATTCCTAAACATGCAAAAACACTGCTACTGTTTGACTCGTTTTCTAGGGGATGATATCACACGTTCGCAGCTTTCCTTCCCTGCATATGATTAAAAAAAATCATAATAAAGTAATTTCATGAGATAAAAGGGTGTACTAACTACTATTTTTGAAAACACGTGAAAGTTCACTTTATGTTGTTTATTACACCATATTAAAACCCTGTGGCTGATACGTCTGTACGTCGACACATTTATCAAATAAAGTTATAGCTCCTGAGCCCCCAGACAAGATGAATATTTGTCGCAAATCGTTTTCACACCATGTGCCTGTCTCAAACACCGTGTATGTTCATGCCTATGCGACGACACGTGTTACGCTAACAAAACACAGTCACTTTAATTCAGTGCGATGCACACCTTGTTCCACCAGCTAAATATTCACAACACCCAGTAGCACTCGATACAACTTGGTGCAGTCTACGACGAGCAACCACACGTGGCGATTGCCACACAAAAATCTATAGTCTCCACCTGGAGATCCACATGCCGACTGTTGCAGAGCGACGCCGCACGGCCAGCTACACCACTCGCTCCCGACTCGTCACTTCCTGCGCGCGCCCCAAAAGCCCAATTGCCGGGTTTTTTCCCTACGTCATCAACTTCCCCATGTGAGCTGTTCTAACCGACTTCCAACGTACAGTGCTCAGCCAATACATTTCTAAAACTTTACTTAAAATCAAAATAATTACACTACACATTAAACAAATGTATTTTATGTTTTTATATTGGTATAAACATCCTTTGCACTATTTATTACAATCGTGAAATTTCTTATATCACATATAAGTGATTTAACTCAATATTTCAAGATAAAATACACAAGATTAATTAAAAATAAAATGAGAAATAGTTAATATATTAGTTTTATAAACAAAAATTGCCATGCTACTTGTGTAACTGTCTTGTATTCATTGGTAATTTATTACTTTTCATTGTCAATTAAAGATATTACGCCAGATGTGACTATATCAGCTAATGTATTGTTTATTTGTCAACAGGCTATTTTGTAATGAGGGTCTTAAAGGTTCCTAACTGCATCGTATTACTTCAAATGCCAGTAGTATTAGAATATTTTATTTCACGCTGTGCACTGCACTGTGCCTGGCACTCGCCATTGTCCCTCTCTCCCCTCACCGGAAACGATCCTGGAAAATCCTAAGCTGGAACAAGCCACCAACGTCGGCCTGCTCGCTGGCCTCCCGTCAGCTACAAGCACACAGCAAATCTCAACGTGGAGAATTTCTACCTTTGGCCTAACTATAAATGTTATCACCCAACTGCATACATACATTGCTACCATAAGTAATAAGATTAAAATTGTGTAACATTTAGTGCATTGGCATGGTCAATGTTTGCAGTGAACTTCATAACTTTTAATTTAAAAAAATGTTCAAATGTTTGTTAAGCATATGGGACTTAATTATGGAGTCATCAGTCCCTAAACTTACAAACTACTTATGAACTACTTACGAAGTAGGACGGCACAAATATCCATGCCCTAGGGGGGATTCGAACCCCCGACCGTAGAGGTCGTGCTGACCGTGACTGCAGCACCTCAGTCACCGCGGCCACCGCGGCCGGCCCGTTTAATTATCAAATGCTATTAATTACCAGTATTTCTATTGGGCGGTAATCTTTAAACGAATTGCAGTAGAATGTATTTGTTCTTCTCCAAGCTTGAGGACCTACTTCACTAATGCACTGGAACAGGAAATTTTAATTGTCATCAAATGTTGAAATGTATAGTTATGGGACCTAAATGCAGTGGTCATCGGTCCATAAACTCACAAACTATTTAAAGTAACTTATCCTAAGAACAAAAAATACCAATGCCCGATGGAGGACTCGAACTTCCGACGGCGAACGGCCGTGGGCAACGCAGCAAGGCTTCTTAGCGCACACGGCTATTCCGCGCTGGCAACGTTGACATCAATCTATAAGAGAAACATCTGAAGATCCTCAAATTTCGGAGCGTGTTCAACAAGAACAAAATGAAAAGAAAATCACAAGCGTTCTACGTGCCAAGAGAAGATAAAGATTTATTACTGATTCTAGACAAGTGATAGGTCATGAGACAACTGATTATACCTTATTTCATTTATTTTTGTATCCTGTTGCCGTGCGAAAGTGCATCGTCAGAAGCATCACAGATCAATAACTTAGTACTGAGACGTCTGCTAAAAAATTCCGGAACATTCATAATGGACTATTCGAGAAAAATCCGCATGCCGTAACTACAGACGTCTTTGTTAATTGTGAAACTGCCAAAAGTTCCGTAATTGTATATCTGTCAGTTATTGTTCAGTGCAGTATTAAGTGCGACATTGTGTCACGCAATTCGCAAATTTCGTGTTCGCGTAGTTAGAAGAGCAAAGTGCCTGCATTTAATTTTGCGTAAAACTAAAGAAAACCTTTACAGACATTCACCAAATGACGCAGGGAGCCTGCGGTGATCATTGTTTAAGATGTTCTCGGTTCTACGAATAGTCTACGTGATTTAATAATGGACAGATGACCCTCGTTCAGTTCGTCGCCCGCTCCCAACACGTCCTCCAGTTGCACCTCACCGTATTCTCCATTTGGTGCAACCAGTGACTTCTTTCCATCAACCCAGGCAACCAACATAGGTCGTTCCACCTGCTCCTTCCGCCACCTTTACCTTACACTCCATGACTGTCCAATCCCTCAAACTTCCACCCTTGTCCTCCACATTCTTTCAGAGTCTAACTTTCGTCACCTCCCTTGCCCAGATGACGCTCTCCGTCCTGGTAGTCCTGATATCTATCCCTCCTACCAACCTTAGTCCTTTCCCCTCCCCCTCCCCTCCCCGTGTATGACGCGCACCCTCTCTTCCCTCTCTCCTCTTCCTGCTCCCTCTCACGCTTGGTTTATCCATCCTGCCCCTCTCCCCTGTTCTAATGCCGCTTGCCTCCCATCTCTCCCCAACCCTCCCCTGCTTCCGCCCCTACACACCTCCTTTCCCTTCCCGTTCCCCTGGGGGTCTCTATTCACCGTTTTAACACGTTCGCTGCCGTTCACGCTCTGGCGCGATGATGCTAGGTGCCACTTCACGCTCTGGCGCGTGATCGTATTTTGACAGTATCTTTTCACAGTTTTGAGCCACTGAATGTTTTGGTTTTATTTTTCAGTTTTTTATATGTTTTTTTTATTTGCATTTGTATTTTCGTGAAAACAACAAATGAACAATATAAACAGTACGTACAAGGTATTTCAAAAAACATATGCTTATTTATATATCATCAGCAATATAAGTATGAATAATATCAAAAGTATTTTTTTATAAACTGGTAACTAATAAAAATAAAAATAAAATAATCAAAAGCTTGTTTGCTTGTTTACATAAGAATCCAATAATTCTATCATGACATCATGAGAAGCGTTTGTGGCTCGTAGCCGATAATGCAAACGCGAAAATCTGGAACCACGTACGTGTGCATATCACTTATACTCTTCCCTCAGGGCCTACCATAGTATACAGCTTTATTACACGATGCCAGTTTACAACCCATAATAGGATGGTAGGTCGCAGCACGCGCCACAGCGCCAGCGGCACCTGACTCAAGTAACGTTTACACGCGCCAGAGCGTGAAGCAGCGAACGTGTTAACCTGTGTAATTTTAACCATTGATGTAAGTGTTGTGCGTTGTGACCTGGAACTTTTAGTGACCACAACCACTGTCACGGAACAACCGGTGTTGCGTGCGTATATTAAACAGTGTCTCCGTACTTCATCGCCAACTACGTGTTGTTTTTAAAAATGTTCAAATGTTTGTTAAGTTTATGGGACTTAACTACGGGGTCATCAGTCCCTAAACTTACAAACTACTTATGAACTACTTACGAACTAGGACGGCACAAATATCCATGCCCGAGGGGGATTCGAACCCCCGACCGTAGTGGCCGTGCTGACCGTGACTGGAGCGCCTCAGTCACCTCGGCCACCGCGGCCGGCGTTGTTTTTAATATTCAGTGTTTTTTAACGACCGTGTCAAATGTTTTAAGCTAACTGTTTCCTGTGTTCCGTTTCTAAAGTTCACAATCACCAATTTTGTCTCCATTGTATGTATAATTGTCTCCGTTTATTGTCTCCACGTTCATGTTTCCGTGAAGCTTTGAACAGACCACTTAAATTAATGAAATGTTTATGTAATTTTGATTTGCAAAATCAAATTCTGTAAACAATACAGGTGACTTACAGTACGCACTTGTCTCACCTGCTTGCAGCAGCCATACATACCATCTACTGCAGGCCATTATATTCGTATTTGGAGTGTAACAAAAGAGAGGTTATATCAATCTCTTCCGGCAACTGTGATATGGTTAGTAAAAAGCTAATAATTTTCTACCACAACGGAGATCCAAGGCGATAGCAATTAATATTTACAAGCTGAAAAACATTCCAGGCAGGAATCAATTATTTACTTTTAATTCTTGTAATTGTTTTCCGTCTAAACCTTCGTGTGGCCGTATAAACTGCAGTCAGGTGACAGAAATGAAAATAATTTACAGCGATCCGGCAACTACGAATGTACTGTTCACCTCAGCATCGTCACTGGACGTCGGACCAGTGGTAGTGCGTCTGATGAATCTCGATACCTTCCTCATCATGTCGATGGGAAGATGCAAATCCATCGTCAGCCCCGTCACACCTATACCATACCACTGGTGTGTGCTCAAAACGTTCAAACGTTTGTAGAACTTATGGGACTTAACTACGGGGTCATCAATCCCTAAGCTTACAAACTACTTATGAACTAGCTAAGATTAAGGACGACACAAATATCCATGCACGAGGGAGATTCGAACCCCCGACCGTAGTGGCCGTGCAGACCGTGACTGGAGCGCCTCAGTCCCCTCGGCCACCGCGGCCGGCTGGTGTGTGCCATCGTAGCACCGCATTATGAACTTATGCGTTAAGTCTAACATGTGCTACACAGAAGCCAAACCGATTAAATCCATTGAAACTAGACAACTGACCATTGTTCGATTTTCCACGAGTGAGCACTAGCTTCTTGTAGTAATCATAATTCACTGGAGGAATATACTGATGGAACGAATACTTGAGTGCAGGACATCCTGCTTTAAATTCGCAAATTCAGGTTTCCTACCTAGTGTAAATTTCTTCAAATCAATCCTAAGCAATGGAAAATTTTCGCAAAAAGTTGTCTCCAATCGGATCCATCCACTGTCAAGTCAATTTACGGGTAAACCATCGATTGTCTTCTTGCAGTTTGTTACGACATCTTCAAGAGTCTCCGTTGATAAAACGTCATTGTGATTCATTTCAACTACTACAAAAGGATTCTTCCTTTTGCAATTATACTGTACCATTCTTCTAGTGAGAAAATGTTTTGTGCCTTCTCGCTTTAGATTCAATTACACAGTCTATGGAGTGAAATCTAAGAAAATTGGGTGATTCTGAAGGAATTAGATTAGGTAACGACACAATAAAGGAGGTAGATGATTTTTGTTACTTGAGCAGTAAAATACCAAATGATGGTCGCAGTACAGAGAATATAAAATGCAGAATGGCAATGGGTAGAAAAGCGTTTTTGAAACAGAGAAATTGAATATTGATTTAAGCCTTTCTGAAGGCATATGTGTGCAATGTTGCCTTGTACGGCAGTGAAACATGGACGATAAACAGTGCGGACAGGAAGAGGATAGAGGCTTTTGAAATGTGGTGCTGAAGATTAGGTGGATGGATCGCGGATTGGGGAGAAAAGGTATTTCTATCATACCTTGACTAAAAGAAGGGATCGATTGGTAGGACACATTCTTAGACATCAAGGAATTGTGAATTTAGCGTTGGAGGGAAGTGTGCGGAGTAAAAACCGCAGAGGAAGACCAAGAGATGGATACAGTAAGGAGATTCAGAGAGATGTAAGTTGCTGTTCTTATGTTGAGTTGAAGAGGCTTGCTCAGGATAGGGTATTAGGGAGAGCTGCATCAAACCAGTCTCCGGACTGAAGACCACAACAACAACCCAGTCTGAGTAAGTTGGCAGATAGGTGGATCCGGAGAGTAAAAATTTCAAATAAATAATACCTGCTCTGATTGAGAGCTTTGTACAAGCTTCATCATTGTCAACAAAATTTTTGTTTTTAGATCCTAACCCGTGTAAGGAGAGTAACTCACAAAATGCTTGTGACTCTTCTGTTGTCATGAACACAATGAAGATGAGCTCTCAGAGAATTAAAATATGTATTGGCTAGTGTAGTTTTCCCTTAATTTGTCTGGACTGAAATCTGGATCATGAACGTTGTCTGCTGCTATAGAAAATGGATTTATTTCACAGTCACTCATTTTGTAGTGCTCTGTTAAAACGTAAGCTCACAACTAACAAAGTAAGTCATTTAGCCAGACCTCGAAATAAATACATTGTTAATTAGAAATAACATTACAAGCATTAAACAATGTTGCGAATACTATGGCAGGAAAATGGAGTTAGTCACTTTGGCCTCCGAAACCTGTAACGAAAGGAGCTAAACATTTTAGAATATTAAAATATACGTCTTGTGAGTTTACCTGCATCAAACGTTTTGTGTCCCAGCCTCGTCGCCGCTTTGTGTCTCGTTTCCGTCGTAGGTGTCGGTGGCCGAGTGGAATGAGACCGACACAGGAATAAAGATAGCATGCTGGTGCAGGTACGGAGAGGAGCAGCCAGTAACTAGAAACACTAGAGTAAATTAGAACGAGATATATATTGCACAGAATTTATACAATACTTAACTTTTATACAGTACTGCAGAATGTTGATACATAGTTGAGCTAGAGTCCTGCCTAGTGCCTAACTGATAGCCAAGTCTTCACTGGTGCCTATAGGATTCCGAAGTCTTTACTGGTTCCTAACTCAGTCCCAAGTGAACGATGTCGTTCACTGGTGGCCACGAGCGGAGTTGCCGCACCACAAAAAGGTCTAAAATTATGAAAAGAGGAGTCGGTTTGGCTTCTGAGTGGCACAGTCATGTGTTAATAATATACCCCATGTCTTTGGACACAGTGGTTCAGGTATTGATGGGCATATAGTAACAAGATGATTTTGTGTATTCATTCTTGTAGGTAGGTGTGGTGTCGCACAAGTCCAAAGTACGCGCCACCTACTTTCGCCGCGCGCCGCCATGCACGCACGGCGCGGCGTTCTTACGACGACAGCCATGAGCGCCCTCTGCGGCAACTCCGCTCGTGGCCACCAGTGAACGACATCGTTCACTTGGGACTGAGATAGCAATCAGTTAGGACCTTCGTAATCAGATAGGCACCAGTGAAGACTTGGCTATCAGTTAGTTTCTGGCTGCTCCCCTCTGTACCTGCACCACCGTGCTATGTTCATTCCTGTGTCGGTCTCATTCCACTCGGCCACCGACACCTACGCAGGAACGAGACACAAAAGCGGCGACGAGGCTGTGACACAAAAGTAGGAGTACTTTTTTGAGTGAGTATTGTTAAATGACCGACATAATCATCACGTCATGGCAAGAAACCCAGCCTACATCATTTGCCTTCTACATCTACATCTACATGGGATACTCCGCAAATCACATTTAAGTGCCTGGCAGAAGGTTCATCGAACCACCGTTATACTATTTATCTCCCATTCCATACTCGAATAGCGCGTGGGAAGAAAGAACACATGAATCTTTCCGTTCGAGCTCTCGTTTCTCGTATTTTATACTGATGATCATTTCTACCTATGTAAGTGGGAGAATGTTGGCGATTGTAGTTTCGTAAGTAGCCCACGCCGCAGCGATAGGCGCCGTTGTAATAATTCCCATCCCAGTTTCTTTAGGCACATTAAACGTTTTAAGCAATAGTTTTACTTAGCACTCTTGAGTTTCGGGTGCAGCAGCTTAAATGCGTCTGCAGAAAGTGTTTGCTCAAATCCACGTTAACCAGAAAAAAAGCCAAAAGAAACTTCTGCAATATTACATAGTCCAGGCATTACATGGTTTCTTGAATAAATTCTGGGGATAACTTGTCAATCGACTTTTCAGTCATCTGTTTCAGATTTAGTTGGTGAGAGTAACACGTGGAAAGAAATACGTTCAGAGATACGCGACACAGGAGCAGGAATGAATTGGTCGTGCTAAGTAAGACAGTGGGGGGAGGGGGGGGGGAAGGGGACAGAAAGCAGCAGCGTGCCGTGGAGTCGCAGCCTTCGACACTTGAAACTGAATAGTACACGGAATGATGACGTATTGATAATGTTCTGATACTTTCTAAGGATGGTTTACTTTCGACTACCACCAAGCATTTTTGGAAAACGGTGAATTTACGTGTTTATTTTAACAATCTCTTTGTACACTTTCGCACGTGGCTTTATATTTTAGATTAGGCGAATGGAGAGATTTTCTAAGGCACTTGGGGAATAAATCAACCCATTCTTCTCCTGGTAAATCATTAAGAAATTTCCTCTTTCAGGCCAGATTTGTGTACGTACCATTTCACTAAATATCTACTGTTCAATTTATTGAAAGTAACGTGTCATACTATTCCTCTTTCAACGCCAGGCATAGATATTTAGTGAAATGGTACGTACACAAATCTGGCCTGAAAGAGGAAATTTCTTAATGATTTACCAGGAGAAGAATGGGTTGATTTATTCCCCAAGTGGCATCAACTGATGCCTGGCGTTGAAAGGAGAATAATATGACAAGTTTTTTAAAAAACGGGAATGTAAATTTTTTTTTGCACATGTGATGATGTACCGTTTGTATATTGGTGACGGCATTCAGGTGGTTTCACTTGATGATGGGCTCAGATAAGTCCGAAACTAGTCGTCAATCAAAAGAGCCCGTGTGCAACTTTGGCTGCTTTTTTAAATTAGTACTGAAAGTAGTAAGTTGCTGTCTTGTAACTATCAAAAATGTTGGAATTTCATCTATAATAGTAATTAATTTTGGATCCGGAAAAATACTCCGCTCCCACTAGACGATGTTCCCCTTGTTCAGCAAGCATGATGTGAAATTAGATGTAAGGGGGAAATTAGTTTCGTGTGGCTTAGTAGCCGATACATTTTATCGACTTACACAATTTTAATCGCGGTGTACCTTGTGACATACCAATCTTGTCGTAATTTTGCGTACTGTTTGAGTCCATAAATAAAATCAGAAAGTTAAACTATATAATTACGGCAGATGTAATGTCACTTTTTTTGTATTTCATCGCTGGTGTTGTCACAAGATCAAAGTGGAAAACCGGAATTGAAATTTAACTAATCGTAAGATCAGCAATGAATATTAATTTTTGAAATGGTTATCAGTTCTCAGTAGCAATGTAAGTTAAAAATTACGACAACATCAGAAACCACCATTTCATAAGAAAATAGCGGAATCAGTTACCTGGTATACATTCATTGGTGGAAGCCGTGACACTGCAGTTGAACCTGTATGAATTGATTAATATCTTCGTTCTCGTAAACTGATGCTTGGTTTCATGACTGTTAACTATTAAAGTTTTAAGACCGTGTGCCATTTTGATCAGTGTTGTTGTGGTCTTCAGTCCAGAGACTGGTTTGATGCAGCTCTCCACCCTACTCTATCCTGAGCAAGCCTTTTCATCTCCTCATAAGAACGACAACCCACATCCACTTGAATCTGCTTACTATACGCGTCTCTTGGTCTCCCTCTGCGATTTTTACCCCACACACTTCCCTCCAACGCTAAATTCACAATTCCTTGATGTCTAAGAATGTGTCCTACCAATCTATCCCTTCTTTTAGTCAAGGTATGCCAGAAATTCCTTTTCTCCCCAGTTCGGTTCAGTACCTCCTCATTAGTTACGCGATCCACCCACCTAATCTTCAGCATTCTTCTGTAGCACCACATTTCAAAAGCCTCTATCCTCTTTCTGTCCACACTGATTATCGTCCATGTTTCACTCCCATACAAGGCAACACTCCATACAAATGCCTTCAGAAAGGACTTCCTTAGGCTTACATCAATATTCGATGTTAACAAATTTCTCTTTTTCCAAAACGCCTTTCTACCCATTGCTATTCTGCATTTTATATCATCTGTACTGCGACCATCATTTGTTATTTTACTGCCCAAGTAACAAAACTCATCTACCTCCTTTATTGTTTCGTTACCTAATCTAATTCCTTCAGCATCACCTGATTTTCTTACACTGCACTCCACTACCCTTGTTTTACTCTTGTTAATGTTCATCTTATATGCACCTTTCAGTACACTGTCCATTCCGTTCAATTGCTCTTCCAGGTCCTTTGCTGTATCTGACAGTATGGTTATCGAAAGTTAAAGAAATTATCGGACTTCGCTTTTAACAGAATAAAGATTTCGTGTAGGCATTGAATTCAATTTTTAATATAAAATGAGAGTAAATAAATTTTGCATCGAGAATGTTCTTTTGTCATCATGAGGCAATAGGCAACAATGACCAAGCATCAATTTACTAATATTGCTGAAAATCAAGCAATAAAGTAAAGGAAAGATGGGGAGAAATGGACATTATTTAAATAAAATAGGAATTCCAAATGAAATTTAAAATTTATTACGTTAAAGGACGCTAACCAAGGCTCACACTTACAAATTTCGGGAGGTCGAGTAAAATACGTCCGCTCAGTATAAAGGTAGAAAAACGAAACACGACAAGCGATTCCGTTTTCTCTCCAGATCGTTCTGAGAGAACGGACGTCACTTCTGATCCTGCAGTTGTTATTATTAATATTAACAGAATATATGACATCAACTGCGATTGAGCAAAGCTGAAAATGTGTACCCACCCGGGATTCGAACGCGGGTGTCCTGCTTTCTAGGCAGTTGCGCTGACCCCAGTGTCCCAGTGGTGTAGGGGTCAGCGCAACTGCCTAGAAAGCAGGAGAACCGGGTTCGAATCCCGGCTGGGTACACATTTTCAGCTTTGCCCAATCGCATTTGATGTTATATATTCTATGAATGTCGTTTGAAATAGTTGAAAGATTACTTGAAACAAGGATAATCAGAGATTTATTGGCAGAGAGAACGGATGTTAGCGACAAGCATCGCAGATATAATTTGCAATAAAAATATTAATGTATCGCTACACAGACTCTGTCATGAAGACTGGACAAGGTGGCATCCTGGCACTTCAGTATTCGGCTGGGAAAAGTATCAGCTGTACAGTGCGAGGAACACAAATTGTTAATTTTATACATTTTGATCAACTCCATACGTCTTAAAACAAAGGGTTTGTTTCTTGCTGAGTTCATTTGTTCCTTGACAGATCATTGCCAGGTGTAATGCTAAACAAAACGCTCAGTGGCAAAGATTCTCACGTACACGAATTGCTTTTCAGTTACAGTCAGACGCCCGCTGTTGCTGAATCAAACGTGTCACGCCCCTTCTACATCTACATCTACATCTACATAGATACTCTGCAAATCACATTTAAGTGCCTGGCAGATGGTTCATTAACCACTTTCATAACTTTTCTCTACCGTTCCATTCTCTAATAGCGCGCGGGAAGAAAGAACACATAAATCATTCCATTTTCGATCTGATTTCTCTTATTTTATTGGGATGGTCATGTCTCCCTAAGTAGGTGGGTGCTAGCAAAATATTTTCACATTCAGAACTAAAAGTCGGTGATTGAAACTTAGCAAACAGATCACGCCGCAATGAATAACGTCTTTCTTTTAATGATTTCCACCCCAATTCGTGCAACGCTTTCCCCCCCGTGACGTGATAAAACAAAACGAGCTGCCCTTCTCTGAACCTTCTCAATATCTTCCGTCAGTCCCACCTGGTGAGGGTCCCATAAGGGGCAACAGTACTCCAGGAGAGGACGCACAAGTGTGATATAGGCAGTCTCTTTGATGGAGCTGGTGCATCTTCTAAGCGTTCTGCCAATGAAACGTAACCTTTTGTTCGCCTTCCCCACAATATTTTCTATGTGTTCTCTCCAGTCAAAGTTGTTCGTAATTGTAACTCCTAGGTATTTGGTAGATTTTACGACCTTAAGGTTTGACTGATTTCTCGCGTAATTGAAGTTCAGCGCATTTCTTTTAGTGGTCATGTGTATTACTTCACACTTTTCTTTATTTAGTGTCAATTGCCACTTTTCGCACCAAGTAGAAATTTTTCTAAATCGCTTTGCAGTTGCTTTTGATCCTCTGTTGACTTCACTAACCGATAAACGACAGCATCATCCGCGAACAGTCTAAGGGAGCTATTCAGATTATCTCCTAAATCGTTTATAAACACGAGGAAGAGTAGGGGACCTATAACGCTTCCCTGTGGAACGCTAGATATCACTTCTGTTTTACTTGATGACTTACCGTCAATTACAACGAACTGTGTCCTTTCTGATAGGAAATCGTGAATCCAATCGCACAATTGGGGAGATATTCCATAAGCACGCAATTTTATTAGAATTCCGCAGTTACCTCCGCTTCCCGCGGCGGCGTGGGTGCGGCTGACATCCGACGCCGCTGGCGAAGGGGGCGATCGCTCGCGGCGCGCAGCCGGCGTGCAGACGGTACGCCTTTGATTTCGCGCGGAGGTCGGGAGCTCCGTCGCCTCTTTCTAATTAGCCGCTTCTTTCAGACGGTCTCCTTTCTGTCGCTGACATTCCATTTGGCTGCCAACTCTTCAGGATGAGCGCTTCATTTCACTCCTCCCCCTCCACTCACCCCTATGCGCTCACTTTTATTCACGGCACGTCTCATTACGAGACCCCTCTTTCCAAACAAAGGTCACTTTGTAACAACACGATTGCCTTTCGTGAAGTTCTCTGATGTGAAGACTGATTGCTTTCGCTTCTATTTTTTTTTATCTCCCACAGCAATCGACGTCTTTGATAGGCTATTTTAAGTGAGATTCGATACGAGGTCGTTCACATTTCGATTCTACTGCCGGCTGACCAGCCAAACTTAAGTAAAAAACGGATTTATTGAGTTTATTTGATTTTTCCAGGGAAGCCAAAACAGTCTATGTCCAGCCCGCCACTGCCGGCACCGAAACTAACTTTATTTTGCGGTATCGCTCCCTGTATATCTAGTAAAGACAACCACTGCCCTTGAACTGTGCAAGGAGTCCCTTTACCGCCGGCCGCGGTGGCCGAGGGGACTGAGGCGCTCCAGTCACGGTCTGCACCGCCACTACGGTCGGGGGTTCGAATGCCCCCTCGGGCATGGATATTTGTGCCGTCCTTAATATAAGGTAGTAAATAAGTAGTTTGTAAGTTTAGGGACTGATGACCCCGTAGTTAAGTTCCATAAGCTTAACAAACATTTGAACATTTTTTTAGTCCCTTTACCAGTTCTTTATTAGACACAATTTCTTCGGGTCTGGTTGTCCCAAATGTTCTGTGTCTTTTACTCTCCAATGCAATGCATTCGAAGATTAGATGTGATGCAGTTTCATCACCGTCATCACAGATCCTACATTTAGAGTCCTCTTTTGTTATTCCCATTGTATGTAGCTGTTTTTTGAAATTCCCATGGCCTGTCAGCAATCCAACCATGAGTCTAATCTCTCTCCTGTTCAGGCCCAGGATTGCAGAGCTTCTTTTAAAACATGGCTTTGGCATCATTACCTTGCCATTTTTTTGTTGATGGACTTTGGTCCAATATTCTACGTGCTGTCTTCTGAGCCAGTTACGTAGCTCCAATTTGATCATTGCCTTGGTGATTGTCAGGACAGGTTCCGGTCCAATAAATGGAGACTCTGCCCCCATCCTGGCTAATCTGTCGGCATGTTCGTTGCCACTGATCCCCGAGTGGCCAGGGGCCCACAATAGATTTACTCTATTGCTTTCCCCTAGTTCCACTAGATCCCTGTGACATTCTGCAACAATTTTAGACCTTGTTGCAGGAACTGCCAGTGATCTCATGGCTGCCTGGCTATTTATTGAGTTACTGGAGAGATGAACTGTCGTGTCCTACATAGGAAAGATGGAAGAGGCAGCAAGGTCAGTCTGCATATCCCCAGCGGAAAGGAGTGACTGCAGAGAGACAGTACAGGCATCTACTAGAGATGCGGATTTCGGGACTCGAGAGGATACTCGTTTAGGAAACTTCATGGAACTCATAGTTACATGGCATTAAATTTATTGCGTCCCATACTAAGTTTACTACACTGGGATTATTCGTTTAAAAAGCAAGAAGTATAAATCGGTCGCCACAACAAAAGCCAGTAATTACGTTCCCTAGCAGCATCCCCTAGACAGACGCACTCCCCGCGAGAAACAGACTGTTGTGGAGCACCCCGAGGCCGACGGCGATAATCACGGGCTGGCGCCCGACTCGTATCACTGAGAACTCCCCTCTTCATCCAAAAACAGGAGGGTACAACGGCCATGGGCCAACGGCCATGGGTGCACTTCTTTCCCCCACTTTCCGACAGTTAACAATTTCCTATTGGCCGCTGCTTGGTTCAACCAATCTAAATTGTAGCTTGTCCTCTCTCTGAGTTCTCTAGCAAACCACGTTTCAGCCCTGTCCCTTCTGCCATTCCCCGGGTGGGGAGGTGGCTTGTTTGTGCACTAACAAAATCCACACTTGGTAACAAGATTGTTAAAAAAAAGTTCAAATGTTTTTAGAGTCTATGGGACTTAACTACGGGGTCATCAGTCCCTTAACTTACAAACAACTTATGAACTACTTACAACTAATGACGGCACAAATATCCATGCCCAATTGGGGATTCGAACCCCCGACCGTAGTGACCGTGCAGATCGTGACTGGAGCGCCTCAGTCCCCTCGGCCACTGCGGCCAGCCAACATTGTTCAGCTGAAAGCTAAACGTCACGGCGCTACCCTCTCACTCTAGCCTCGTGGAACCACTGACGCTGTTCCGAAGTGACTGGTATTACATGCTACGTACATTAAAACGTGCCTGTTGGCCACCAAGTACTAACGTAACGTCTTACAATAGCGTCTAGACGCTATATGAAGTTACGCCCATCTTCTCCGAAAGGTAACCTCCACCCTGCCTGGGACAGCGTCTGATGGCATCAGCAGTTCGCTAGGATATTTCTTTACTGCCTACTGCCTGTTATCTGCAATGGTCTCTCTTTCTCAGCCTGGAGTGCGTCTCTGTGACTCACACAGCCTCTCAACAATTCCAGCAGTAAAATCAATATATGAAAGTACTTTGTATTAAAAAATTTTCAAATGTTTTAAGGTTATGGGACTTAACTGAGGGGTCACCAGTCCCTAAAATTTACTTATAAACTAACTTATACTAAAAACAACACAAACATCGATGCCCGAGGGAGGATTCGAACCCCCGGCGGGGAATGGTGTCGCGCATCGGAGCATAGCGCCTCAATGCGCTCGACCACTTCGCCGCAGCGAACTTTGTATTCAGAGAACATGTAAATAAGTATATTTATGAATTCTGGTATTGTCAGAGGAGGCTAACGTGGTCTTTCAGAAACTGTTAAAAATTCTAAAAAAATTAAATTGTAAAACTTCTTACAAATGGGTCTATATTGTAGAAGAAATTTACAAAGTAGTGACTAGTTTCGAATTTTCAGTCATTTTCCAACCGTAGTCATGGATGGATAAAAATTAGATACCCAGACACATCGTTTAAAAGCTTTTTGCCACAATAAAAGTTGAGTTTTTTGGCAAAAATGTGGTTTCTTATAATGACAATAGAGATTGCGAAATAAAACCTGTACCTGTACGCAACTCTCAAGCATTCGAATTTGAAATTTTGCAATTTCATGTAAATCTCTGTAACTGAAGCGCTTGCAACATCTGCCTGTGTATCTCACATGGTAACATTCTGGCGTTATATCCATATGGTCGGTGCAAAAACATAGGCTTTATTTCCATAGATTGCGCCAGAACACACATTCTACATCTATAGCTTAAGGCAGAACAAACATATTTTACTTCCATAGCTTACGGCTGAACACAGACGGACGAAAACAGACAGACTGACTGAGGTGCGATAACTGCTTGACTGCCGTCTGCTGTACTGGCATACGTGTTTATAACGCTACATGTCGATCATGTGACCTCTTCATATTAAAGTTCTTAAAGTCTTGGAACAACTAACATGTAATATAACTTTAATGTTAATATTCTTTCAATATTTAATTAATAATAATAATAATAATAAAATCTTTTTAATGAAAACAGTCAAATACTTAATGGAATGTAAGTTGACGGTCGGTTCACTTATGATCGTCAACTATCATATTTTCGGAGTTTCGCATGTAAAAATTAACAGCATGTGCGGGCTCTAGCCCGAAATTAAAATCTTTACTCAAGATTTCACATAATACCTGCCATGAAACTTAAGAAATTGATAAGTTCAAGTGGATCGTCACCCAGTGTACATAGAGATGACAATAGTCACGGGATAGCTCTTAACATCGTAGGGGCGAAGTCCAGTCTTCTGCGGAAGTATTGTAAACTGACTACTCTGTTAAGCCCCATAAATGCTCTATAACCCTTACGTTGGGTAGTAAGGGCGACCGAACGGTTCACTGGGTTCAGAATGGTTTTCTAACAAATGACGAAAATATACGTCTCAGTGACCCTCCGCCGTACATCATACATCATATGTAGACAGTGAAGTTCGTCTTGTTTCGAAAAAGGAATGCTGTCGACAGCGTGGTCATTAGAGACGGAGCTTACGCTCGGAGTATTCGGGTAAGGATGGGGAAGGAAATCGGCCGTGCCCTTTGAAAGGTACCATCCCGGCATATGCCTGGAGCGATTTAGGGAAATCACGGAAAACCTAAATCTGGATGGCCGGAGGTGGATTTGAACCATCATCCTTCCGAATGCGAGTCCAGTGCGTTACCACTGCGCCACCTCGCTCGGTGCTCTTGTTTCGAAGGCCAAGAGTTGCCTGGGTATCCATTTATTCCATACTCTCGCAGTCCACCTCCACTACTCTACTCCAATCCTCTCCCCCCTCTCTCCCCCTCCCTCCCTCTCTCACACCCTCTCTCTCTCCCTCCCTCCCCTCTCTCGCTATCTCTCTATCTCTTTCTCGCCCCCTTCCCTCCCCCCTCTCTCTCTCCCTCCTCTCTCTCTATACCCCCTCTCTCTATCTCTCTTTCTCCCTCTCCCTCCCCCCTCTCTCCCTCCCTCTATCTATCTTTATCTCTATCTCTCTCTCCATCCCTCTCCCTCTCTCTCTCTGTCTGTTTCTCTCTCTCCCCCCCCTCTCTCTCTCTCTCTCTCTCTCTCTCTCTCCCTCTCCCTCCCTCCTTCTTTCTCCCTCCCTCCCCTTCTCTCTCTATTTCTCTCCCTCCTTCTCCCTCTCTCTCTCTATTTCTCTCTCTCCCTCCCTCTCCCTCTCTATTTCTCTCTCTCCCGCCCTCTCCCTCCCTCCCTCTCTCTCTATCTCTCTCCCTGTCTCACTCTCTCTCTCTCTCTCAACCACCCAACCACATACACACACACACACACACACACACACACACACACAGTCTCACTCTCTGTCCATCCATCTCTTCTTCTCCAATATTTCTGCCCATCTCCTGCTTCCCCTCTGCATTTCTTCCATCCCCTATCTATGACTTTGAAAAGTCCGACTACACAGAAAACTTTGAGCAGTGAATGTATTGTGGCTGCTAATGAGGAGCATATTGTGAATATTTGGTTCCGTTTAGAGAGGTTGTCATCGCTGCGCTGTTTGATTGGCGCCGCGCATTCTCAGGAGAGGCCAAACCCGCTCAGAAATAATTCCAGGGCCGCCGCCATCGACCGGGCACGCCTTGTTAGCGTCGTTAGAAAGCCGGCGGGATTACCGACACGGCAAAGAGGATTGCGAAAGGAAATGGAAAAAGAATTAGATTCCTCACTGCAGGGGGAGGGGCGCTGCGGCGAGAGAAGGTAAATTTTTCCCTCACAAAGCGTTACTCGAATTAAGTCCAGCAAAAAGCTCCCCAAGTCCCGAAATTGTCAGCTGTCCCTCCGATGGGGCAATCAGCACATCTTGGGAAAAATTAATGGTACTTTCTCGAAGGCGTTTATTGAAAGTTTCGTCTTTTATTAGAGAACAAATTTAGAATTCTCTTACCCAATGATTGTTACTGTATATATACATTTATTAAACCTCACTTCATTAGTCCGTGAGGGCCTCTTTTACATTAATAATAATAATAATAATAATAAAAGAAAAAAAATCAAATGTTTGTAAATCTATCGGACCAAACTACGTGCTCATCAGTCCGTAGCTTACAAACTACTTAAACCAAGTTAAACTAATCTAAGGACAAACACACACACAGCCATGCCGCAGGAAGGACTCGAACCTCCGTCGGCGTGCCACCGCGCGCTCAGCAGCGAGGCGCCTTAGACCGCTCGGCTACTCCACCGCGGCTCTCTTACATCTAAATCAGTAATGCTAGATACATTGCGACGAAATGTTCATTCACATAAGAGTACATCCATCAAAAGTTTTACATTACTCATCATACAAAAATTCCATGGTATTCTGTAATATTCTTAACTGGCATTTGTAAATTGACACAGCCGGCCACGGCGGCCGAGGGGACTAAGGCGCTCCAGTCACGGTCTGCATGGCCACTACGGTCGGGGGTTCGAATCCCCACTCGGACATGGATATTTGTGCCGTCCTAGTTCGAAAGTAGTTCACAAGTAGTTTGTAAGTTTAGGGACTGATGACCCCGTAGTTAAGTCCCATATACTATACAAACAACAAACACACAAATTGCTTAACTGTTGGGAATATATATATATATATATATATATATATATATATATATATCACTCTTGATGGGCATTCATGACTTCAGAATCCCGTACATGTTACCCCACCAGAACTGTATAAGATTGAGTTGGTTTACGTTCCAGGAGGCGATCCAATTATGATATTATAGAAAGATATGAAAAAGCCAAGATCGCTGATCATCAATTTTTATTTACGACGACCGGTTTCGCTGAACTATGTCAGCATCATCTGGTCAAATAAAATCATTTTACAAGACCATGATCTTGTAATGTCAATAAGTTGTTATGTAACAATTTACAGTGCATAGGTGCACTATGTCATTATAATAAAACATAATTCATAATTATGTTTTATTGTAATGACATAGTGCACCTATGCACTGTAAAATTTTATATAACAACTGATTAACATTACAAGATTATGGCCCTGTAAAATGATTTTATTTGACCAGATGATTCTGACATAGTTCAGCGAAACCAGTCGTCGTAAATAAAAATGGATGATCAGCGATCTTGGCTTTTTTTATATCTTTCTATAGTATACGATTGACGTTATACCTCTTGCGTGCCTCCTGCGTGCAGCATTGGCGGATATCTTCCATACATCTGTGGCGAGAACTCTGCGGGAATTTCCTACATTGTTGGCGATTTCGGGATCGTGCCTCTTCATGGCCGTCTAGAGTACAAAAAGTCCAACTGTCTGGTTTAACATGTGTTTCTCAGTGGCTCTCACTAAGACATTGCTTATCACGGTGGCAGACTGGTTGCAGTTCCCTCAGGATAGAAGTCTCAGATTTAGATTACCTGATATAGTCGATTTTGTAGGTGATCTGATCGTTTTATAGTTTTCAAAATGAAATGCCAAGATCGCATATTAATAATTTATTCAATGACGACCTGTATCGGTGAACTGTGTCACCATCATCTAGTCACATATATGTTTTACAAGTTGGTCATCTCGTTACATACATTTTTAACAGCTTGTAAAATATGTATGTGACCAGATGATGGTGACACAGTTCACCGAAACCGGTCGTCACTGAATAAAATATTAATGTGCGATCTTGGCATTTCATTTTGAAAACTATAAGAACTCTCGGATGTCTGACGTCGCAGTTTCTACCCTGGGAGCAAGGCAAGAACGCTGCCTTTAGTTTGGAAACTATTCGAGATCCTTACCACATCATTTCGACTCTCGGCTATTCGCGTTGAATATTCTGGTGGTGAGGTTCGTTATTAACATATCGAACATTGTGCGATGAAAATTCGATGTTCTTCTTACCATACAATATCAACAGACGCTCTTTACTGTTCCCATACTGTGTACTGAAGGAATATTACTTGCTATAATAAATTAAGAGAGAGAGGAAACTTATCTCCTTGATATAACGGGGGAAGGTGTCTAATGAAACTGAACAGCTATTTCGCAAATCTATTATATCGAGAGCATTTCAGACTGCCCACATCTTTCGGTTTACGTTACGACACAAAATTGTAAATAATAAATTCAGATGTTATAAATTACAATGCGAAAAATGCAAAGGGTTTTATATA
Source organism: Locusta migratoria (assembly GCA_026315105.1). Lineage (NCBI taxonomy): Eukaryota > Metazoa > Arthropoda > Insecta > Orthoptera > Acrididae > Locusta > Locusta migratoria. The sequence continues at coordinate 836,437,520 of CM048745.1, read as the reverse complement.
CGCCAAACACTATGCTCTTCTTTTTCACCAGATACTAACAACATATGGGAAAAATGACAGCGTTTGGTGTACATTTACGTATTGTACAACGTAACGTGACATAAACAACAACATGCAGGTGCTTTACAAAACTCCAAGAGGCAAAAAGCTTAACATCCTGATAAAACTACAGCCACAAGAAAAGACAGAATGAGAATTTACATAATAAACAGATTTCACCGATCACAATTTTTTCAAACTTTTTGATGATGTTTTATGAGGTATCCTGTCATTGCTTCTCAAACGCATTCCGTTGACCTCATCTAAGCATATTTGTTAGGTTTGTGTAGTGATAAGAAATTTTGCTGTAAGCTTTGCTTTTATTGAAAATCCGTTTGATAAAGATTTTTTATTTAAATGTGTTTAAGCTGTATTTGCTTTATTAGTCGTTAAATCATTCTCCTACTCTTTGGGCTATTATTGAAAAATATACACAGGGTGATTCATGAAGATAGGCAAATATTTTTGTATGTTATTACACAAGTAGAAGTAAGATAAGAAGTTCATATCAACATAGGTTCGCATATGTTTAGTTGCGTAGATACGTCTAATAAAAGATTTTTATCTGAAAGTTAGCAACCTCGCTAATATAAAGCCATCGTAAAACTGTAAGAGGTTAAATTAAAGTACGATTACCGTTTATTTCATATGTTATTGATCTGGCCCATCTAATAAAACATGTTCCAGACGTGTATCTGCAGTAGTTTCCCTGATATTTCAGAGAAGGAAAGTAATAATTTGGGTAAACTCTTTAACTATTATCTTAGTTTTTTTCTAGTTTAACATGAATTCACGTGTGCTATGGTATTAATAAAAGCTAATAATCCGACAGATTCATGCAGTTTGAGTTAACCTTATTATCATCATTTTCTAAATTAAATTCTCTTCAATTTCTGTTTGAAAACTTTGTACAATTGTTTGGAATTAAAAGAAAAAAAATGGACCACGTAGTTAGTAACTTACAGATACACGTCTCGGACTTGTGTTAGAAGAGTCAGCAGATCAATAACAACAAAGTACGTTTTACTTTACCCTTGTACTGTTATTCGATGGGTTCATATTAGCTACGTTCCTAAGTTTCAGGTAGAATCTTTTTTTAGCCGTAACTCCTTGACTAAACATTTGCGGACCTATGTAATATGAACTTTTTTCTTTAGATTTACTTGGAGAAAACCATGTTAAAGTATTTTCATATCTTCGCGAATAACCGTCTGTAGGAACTAGGGGTAGATTCAATGTCCAATTACTTTAATCGCAGGTGTTGTTCTTACAATAATGAATTATCAGTACGTTTTTACTTGTGGCTAATTATAAATTACGTGCTAAGTAATGGAAACTGTGGTGATTCTTCGTGTATACTTATATTATTGTTTTTTGTTTGAATATCTACCAGCAGAATTTGAAAATATTATCTGGACCACTTTAATAATCAGATAAATGCCACTTGTAGCAGATATGTAATCGGCATTAAAAAATAGAGATTATCTTTTTGCTTTATCTAACTTCACAAATTGTACTTATTTTGTAATTATGTTATGTGATCATAAATTTTACCTAGAGAACGAAAGGTTATACCCTTGCGTGTCAAAACCGGTCGTGTTGCATAAAAAATTAAAACAAAATGTTGCGATTTTGCCATTTTCTCATTATGCAACAAAACGAATTGTACAAACCTGTATACAAATGTGGTGTCGCACAAGTATGAAGTGCGCGCCACTTACTTTCGCCGCGCGCCGCCATGCACGCACTGCGCGGCGTTCTTACGACGTCGGCCACGAGCGCCCTCTGCTGCTATCCCGCTCGTGGCCACCACTGAACGACATCGTTCACTTGGGACTGAGATAGGAACCAGTTAACACTTCGGATTCAGATAGGCACCAGTTAAATCTTGACTATCGGATAGGCACTAGGAACTATCAGTAGGCAGGCCTCTATGTAAACTATGTATCAGCATTCTGCCGTCAAGAACTATGTAAAAGTTAAGTATTACTAAGTCTCTATGAAATATATATCTCGTTCTAATTTATTCTAGTGTTTCTAGTTTCTGCTGTCCCACTGGCTGGTCACCTCTGTACCTGCACAAGCGTGCATCCTTTATTCCTGTGTCGGACTCTTTCTACTGGGCTACCGACACCTACGACGGAAACGAGACACAAAAGCGACGACAAGGCTGGGATACAAAAGTGGCGACGAGGATGGGATACAAAAACCAATATTTACAGAACGACAGAAGATCCTTTACAAATAAAGAGCGAATCGACTCCGGTGTGAAATAATTGTCATAATTGCAGTCAGCCCAAGACAGAAATCCAGTTGTATTTAATTAGAGTGATACTCATTTAAACGTAATTTAGATTCGTTAAAGAGGAGAGACTGGGAAATTGTGAACCTTTGTAACACAAAGCATCGCATTTGTCGCTGTGGAGAGACAGGATACTCGTAAATCGAGCCGCCCATTTCCATGCTGTTGTCACGCGATAGGAGCTAAGTGCATTAGACTCACTGCCTGAATATTTTTAACCTGGCTCGGATAGAATCAGCTGGAATTTCACTTTCCGCTTCGCAGAACAGCACCGCTTCCGCAGGCAGTAGCATCTGGCTCGCTTCACCCCCAGCGCCAGTCATCCGTAGCGAACCGCTTCGCCGTCGTTTTGTCCTCTCGCCCCATGCCGAGCCGAAGGTAAGGAGCGACAGAAAATTTTTAAGGGAATTAGCGTCTCTGGCCGAGGAACTAGACTTGCAAATCACGCGAGCCGGTCTCGATTTGACTTTTAAATGTCCCGGAGGGTTTGCGCGCACCTCGCAGCGCAGTGTGTGTGTGTGTGTGTGTGTGTTTGCGGGCTGCCGCTAGGTGGCAGGTGCGGCGCCGCGCACGTGACGTCACGACCGCAACAGCGGCCGCGCGTGTCGGCGATATGTTACACAAAAGGCGCCTTTATTAATCACCCGCCCCGCAATCTGTGTGTACAATGACGTCACACGCGTTCGAACCTCGTTGACTAATGACCCTGCGGCCTAAAGAGGAACATCGGGCGATTTTGCACGTAGAGATAAGCGATGGGGCGGGTGGGAATATTACACAATTATCAGCACGTATTCAGCTTCGTATTCCGTGCGAAATTGATCAGTGAGCCAGGTACATATTTCGATTTTAATTCAAAGCAAGTAGATGTATGTGTAGTGTAGCCAGTGATATTGCAGCCTGACTCAGTACTTCAGATAAGCCCCCAGAAGTATCCATAATTTTTAAACATAATTATGGTTAAGCTCAGTGGCTCGTCAACACATGATGTACCAAAGGGACTTCATCATTTAAAGCATTTTATCGCCCAGAATGGTTATATGAACAGGACGATACCTGGTAACAAAATAAAAAAAATAAGGAAATCTAGTCTGCACAACTTATGGGAGCTCTCTGCTTTGACAGTGAAAATGATGCCAAACGTCGTTTTTTGTAATTTTTAATTGTTACATAACTAGTTTCGGCAGTCTAGCTGCCGCCCTCAGATATCTCTACAAAAATGTTCAAATGTTTGTTAAGCTTATGGGACTTAACTACGGGGTCATCAGTCCCTAAACTTACAAACTACTTATCAACTAGCTAACACTAAGGACGGCACAAATATCCATGCCCGAAGGGGGATTCGAACCCCCGACTGTAGTGGCCGTGCAGACCGTGACTGGAGCGCCTCAGTCTCCTCGGCCACCGCGGCCGGCTACAAAATTCTTTCATGAGGTCTTATTTGCCTAATTTATATACGTACCATTCACTTAAAGTATACCATTTTGATACAGTTTTTCACAAAGTGAATGAAAATAGTGTTTACTGTTATGCTCCAATAGGTAATTGGGGGGGGGGCAATATAATTACTTCATCGACATTAGGAATAACGCAGTATTATTGTATCACTTTTGATACTGTTATATAGAAGTTTAAGTTTCCTCGCGTAATAATCTGAAAAAAAAAATTAAATGTTGTCATCTTCAGATTGTAATTGGTCTTTCAAAATGGATTTAAAGTCCTATGAATAACACAATAATATCGCTTTATTCCTGACGTCCATGGAAGTAATTCTATTGGGCTCCTAGTTGCTATTGGAGCATAATAGTAAACACTATCTCCATTCGCTTAGTGAAAAACTATCAAGTTAGTATACTTTATGTAAATGGTATGTATATAAAGTAGGCAATAAGACGTCTTGTAAAAATTTTGTATGACCGAGACGTGTAACCAATGGCACCCCCGTACCATCACGCTGGGTGATGTCATGTAGCCGGTCGCGGTGGCCGAGGAGACTGAGGCGCTCCAGTCACGGTCTGCACGGCCACTACGGTCGGGGGTTCGAATCCCCCTTCGGGCATGGATATTTGTGCCGTCCTAGTTCGTAAGTAGTTCATAAGTAGTTTGTAAGTTTAGGGACTGATGACCCCGTAGTTAAGTCCCATAGACTATACAAACATTTGAACATTTTGATGTCATGTACGTGTTAGATGGAAGGAACGAGATGTAGTTTAGGGATGGAGTGGAGATGAGGATGAGTGGAGGAAAATAAAATAAAATGAAGTGAATGCACGCGCGCCCTACACACACACACACACACACACACACACACACACACACACACACACACACACACACGCATAAAGCAGTCAAAATTGGAGAGGTTTAGGATAGAGGGATGAGAAGTTAACGTAAGTTGAGGCACCTTACAGTTCCTACTTCTCTATACTAAACCTATTTTGAGAGCTGTGTGTGTGTGTGTGTGTGTGTGTGTGTGTGTGTGTGTGTGCGGGGCGCGCGTGCATTCACTGCATTTTATTTTGTAAAAAGATATAAAATAGCCAAGATCGCTTATCATCAATTTTTATTAACGACGACCGGTTTCGCTGAACTATATCAGCATCATCAGGTCAAATAAAATATTTTACAAGGCCATAATCTGTTAAAAAGGAAAGACGGAAATTTAAAACATGCATGTCATTATAATAAAACGAGAAGATACGTCAATTAAATCCATAAGAGCAAGATCGGGCATATTTAGAGATGAGACATACCTTGTAATGTCAAACAGTTGTTATATAACAATTTACAGTGCATAGGTGCACTATGTCATTATAATAAAACATAATTATCACAGTGAGTGACAAAAGCAAACTCAAACTCATTTTATTTTATTCTCCTCCAATCATCCGCATCTCCACTCCATCCCTAAGCTGCATCTCGTTCCTCGCATCTATTACGTACATGTTCTGGAAGGCTGTGCTGTATCCATACCCACCACCGTGACGCAACCTTCCTATCCCCCTTCCCCTATTTCCACTCAGCACAGCATCATTCGAAGTGCGGCAGCCGGAAATGACGGCTGTGTGAATTTCCTATTTTCTAAAGAAGGCCATGGCCGATAGCTGAACGTGTTGTATGTGTGTGCCTTTTTTATCTGCCTGTCGCATCTTGTCTTCAGATCTTTGCAGTGAGTTGTAAACTGCCCTTCTCTATACTGTCAATGGTTGTCGATATTATTTCTTTGAACGTAAACTGCATCCTACACTAACTTTGTTAGTTTCGAAAGACTCTCGCTCATGAAAGCGTTAATCTAATTTTTAACTGCTTTTCTGAATAGATACCTACATCTACATCTACATAGATAGTCTGCAAATCACATTTAAGTGCCTGACAGAGGGTTCATTAACCACTTTCATATCCTTTCTCTACCGTTCCATTCCCTAAAGCTGGCCGCGGTGGCCGAGGGGACTGAGGCGCTCCAGTCACGGTCAACACGGCCACTACGGTCGGGGGTTCGAATCCCCCCTCGGGCATGGATATTTGTACCGTCCTAGTTCGTAAGTAGTCCATAAGTAGTTTGTAAGTTTAGGGACTGATGACCTCGTAGTTAAGTCCCATAAGCTTAACAAACAACAACATTCCCTAATAGCGCGCAGAAAGAAAGAACACCTAAATCGTTCCGCTTTCGATCAGATTTCTCTTATTTAATTGGGATGGTCATGTCTCCCTATGTAGGTTGGTGCTAGCAAAATATTTATACATTCAGAAGTAAAAGTCTGTGACTGAAATTTCGCAAATAGATCTCGCCACAACAAATAAAGTCGTTTTATTAATGATTTCCACCGCAAATCGTAAAACATTTACGTCACGCTTTCCCCTCTGTAACGTAATAAAAAAAACGAGCTGCCCTTCTCTGAACCTTCTCAATAATTTCCGTCAGTCCCACCTGGTGAGGGTCCCTCACAGTGCAACAGTACTCCAGGAGAGGACGCACAAGTGTGATGTAGGCAGTCTCTTTGGTGGAGCTTGTGCATCTTCGAACCGTTCTGCCAGTGAAACGTAACCTTTAGTTCGCCTTCCCCACAATATTTTCTGTGTTCTCTCCAGTCTAACTTGTTCGTATTTGTAACTCCTAGGTAAGGTTTAAAATGTTCAAATGTTTGTATAGCTTATGGGACAACTATGGGGTCATCAGTCCCTAAACATACAAACTACTTATGAACTAGATAACACCAAGGACGCACAAATATCCATGCCCAAGGGGGGATTCGAACCCCCGACCGTAGTGGCCGTGCAGACCGTGACTGCCGCGCGGCAGTCCCCTCGGCCACCACTGCCGGCAGGTAATGTTTGTCTGATTTATCGTGTAATTGAAGTTCAGTGGATTTCTTTCAGTGGTCATGTGTATTACTTTACAATTTTCATTATTTAGTGTTACTCGACAATTTCAGCAACATGTAGAAATTTTGTGTAAATTGATTTGCAGTTGCATCATCCACGAACAGTCTAAGAGAGCTATTCAGATTGTCTCCTAAATCGTTTATAAACGCAAGGAAGAGCAGGGGACACATAACGCTTCCCTGGGGAACGCCAGGAACTCGATGACTTACCGTCAGTTACAGAGAACTGTGCCGTTTCTGACCAGATATCCTGAATCCAATCGCACAATTGGGGCGATATTCCTTATGCAGTCAATTTCATTAGAAGCCGCTTATGAGGTACAATGTAGTGACAGAAGTATAGACACAGATGGCGTAAGTATCTCGCACACAAGATATAAAAGGGTGAGGCATTAGCATAGCTGTCATTTGAACTCCTGTGATTTATATGAAAATGTTCGTGACGTGATTATGGCCGCAAGACTGCAATTAACAATGCAAATATATTGCTTTTAAGGATTTTAAGCCAAGATCTCAAATATGTGTTCATTGGCAATGATCGGTTTCGACGGTATAAGTCGTCGTCATCCTCAGTATTCACTACTCAGGTATGAACTGAAAAATATATAATTTTTGGTACGACTGGCGAGTATTTCATACAAACAGGTACTTGCATCAATGTGTGACGAGCCTTATGAGAATTCATAGAAATAAGCCTTCCGGAAATAAAAAAAATATGGAATCGTTTTGAGATCCGTTGACGATGGCACTTATCACTTCATGTGCATAAAGGGCAAGCTGTGTTTCTCAAGAGCGAGATATAGTTTGAGTGTTCCCCAGCGTGGGAAGCATCTACATTTACCATACTACACGGAGGGAGCATAGGCGCGAGATGCAGTTCTCCAGTAGCCACCCTGCGAGTGTCCACTGTGTGACGTCAGAGATGAACGCGCTGCTTGTTGGTAACTTGTATGACCGGCAGGCCGGTATGAGCGGCCCTCGGACAGGTTCGTGTCGGCAGTGGAGCAGTTTGGGCGTCGCTGCTCCATTATGCACGAGGCTCGGAAATCACGCCCCCTGTTGGTCGCGCCGCATTAATCATTTCGTCCGCGTTCAGAACTGGCGGGGCGCGTCGCGTGCCTGCCGCTCACGTGAGCCAGGTATTCCGCGCACAGTGCAACATCCAGCAGCTGCCCTTCTGCGTCCGCCGCCTCCGCCCTAGCGTCGCTCGCTCCGACATTTATTTTTAGACTTCACAGGTGCACGGTAGCCCGTTTCTAGGAGATTACCCTTCGTGTTCGGTGCAGTACTTGTCAGTCTGTCATATAAGTTTCAGTTATCCGACAGTATTTTTCTTAGTATCTTAAAATATAACATTACGCTGCCGCTTTAGGAGGCGGTCTGATAGTTTTATGCTCTTCAAAATGAAATGCCAACATCGTGAATTAATAATTTGTTTATGACGACCGTTTTCAGTGAACTGTGTCATTATCATCTTGTCATATATATTTTATAAAAGCTGTCATGTTTTACCTTGTGTATTTTTATATGGACTAAGTGCTATGCTGCACTTATTATTTTATATCCGTTTTTTTTAACCTGTAAGTACAAGCGCTGTTTTTGGTAATATACTGTCACGTGTGCTGTCTAGAAGTACCCCAGCCGCGGTGGCCGAGGAGACTGAGGCGCTCCAGTCACGGTCTGCGCGGCCACTACGGTCGGGGGTTCGAATCCCCCCTCGGGCATGGATATTTGTGCCGACCTAGTTCGTAAGTAGTTCATAATTAGTTTGTAAGTTTAGGGACTGATGACCCCGCAGTTAAGTCCCATAGACTATACAAACATTTGAACATTTGAAGTACCGCAAGAGATTTTAGGTACGTTTATAAATAATTGTTGGAAATACCTAGCATATTTATATATTTACATAATAAAATACAACATATTTATTGTTTATTGCCCTTATAATAATAAGTCTTAACAGAAACTGTAAGCCATTTACAGCAACATGTTGTTGTTTGGATGTTTTAGTGGGAAAAAAACTGCAGTGGTCATCAGTCCCCCACAGCATGTCGTTTTGGTTTTGTATTCCTATACCTCAGATAGAATGACATTAAAACCAAATCAAAAATAAATTCTAACTATACTCATGGCTCTTCTTCCACATAATAAGAGCATAAAACGGAATTACCATTATTAAACAAAATTAACTAATAAAAAGAAAAAAAATGACATCACATTACAATGTAGAAAGAGTGACATTCACTCCAATAGTTCTTTGGGCTCCTTTTATCTTCCTCCGCACTCAAAGAAGAGCCTTCACTTTGCTCTATCTCGATCTCTGAACCAGAAAGGTGTTCAATGTGTATTGATTCATGTAGAAAGAGTGACATTCACTCCAATAGTTCTTTGGGCTTCTTTTATCTTCCTCCGCACTCAAAGAAGAGCCTTCACTTTGCTCTATCTCGATCTCTGAACCAGAAAGGTGTTCAATGTGTATTGATTCATGATCGCCAATGTCATCAGTTTGAGACTATTACAACACCATCTATCAGAAAGCGAAAAAATTGTTCCAAATAAAACATTTATATTTATTTACGTACTAGAGGAATATGTAATAAAAATGGGGGTACCTAATTTTTAAAAAATGCAGTTGACGTCTGTTTGACCTATGGCAGCGCTATCTAGCGGGCCAACCATAGCGCCATCTGTTTTCCCCCTTCAAGCTACAAAAGTTTTGTCCTTTGTAGTTTTTTCGTTTGATGCTTATTTCGTGAGACGTTTGACCCGGTTTCTATTAATGGACCACCCTGTAAATATAAAATGACGACATTTAGCCCACTGTTGTAAGTGGCCTTTGTCAATGTGTTAGGAGTCAGCCAAACACCTTGACAAGACCACTCGCAACAGTTGCCGAAATGTCGGTATTTTATATATATTGACAATGCGGCCAAAAACCTGGAAGAATTTTAGTGACAAATAAAATTCAAAGACATTATTGATAGATCTGAAGCATTGAATTAAAATTTGTGGTGTGGCCGGGAATAAAATTCAGTTGGCGCATGTATATAAGGGCCTCCCACGTGAGAACGCCTTAACTGATTTGAATGGGCCTTTTTTTATTGTATCAACAATAATTCAGTTCCTTGAGACAAAGACTGTTTCATTGCAGCAAAGGCATTAAACATAATCAGACGCGTCACATAAAAAAATGTTGTGGTTGGGATTCGAATACGGGGCCTCCTGTTTACTAGGCAGGCGCTGTAAAACGCTCAGCTAAAACATCATCTCAGTTAATGCGGCTACACGTACTGTCTTCAAGCACGTCATTTTTTAATGAGAAATAGTTCAGGACCATGGCGAACCAAATGAAAAAGTATCCTTCTCTATGGCCTGAATCGTGAGTTATACTGTTGAGTTAAATGAGAAACATATTGAAAAAACACAACTTTAAGATTTTCTCAAGGAACTGAATTACTGTTGATATTTATATCACACCTGCCTGAGGAACAAAGCGGGATTGTTCTCATTCACTTTCTATGGTGGGGTTCTAGTCTAATGTAGGAGAGCCTTGGAAATTTGATACGTATTTGACCGGGGAACATTGAAGCAGAATTAAAGTCCGTGGTGTGGAGGGCGACGACCTTGAAGACAGCCGTATAGCAGCATAATCCATAACGCTGTGAACGGTTTAAAGTGTCTGCGTACCCTGGTTACGAATCACGGCCACAGCACATATTTTAATTCAGTGTTTCTCCTAATTTTCAATACTATTTATTGTATGGAAATTTCTCAGAATGAGATTTGTATAAAAGGAAAATTTTGGAAAATCTACCAAAAAATTGAAAAATTTGAGAAAAAAACGTGTTTCTCAATGTGTTTCTCATTCAACTCCCGACTTGGGCAGTGGAGAATGGTTCTTCTTAGTTTTATTCAATGAGGTCTTGGAAATATTTCATTAAAAAAATCACGACAGTTACAAAGAAAAGTTGAAAAATTTGAACAAAGTGAAAATTTCCTAATTTTTGTATATACTACCATAGGTGACGACGGTAACGACATGTTTGGTTTGACCGATCACTGTCAAATATGGCACATTCCTTGAACCCATGGCTTGGTGTATGGCGGAGGGTACATTCGACACCATTTAACAGATAAATAGATATCATAATCGTTTTCCCGCCGGCCGCAGTGGTTGAGTAGTTTGTAAGTTTAGGGACTGATGACCCCGCAGTTAAGTCCCTTAAGCTTAACAAACTTTTGAACATTTGAATCGTTTTACCGATCACAACGAAACGCCGAGGGGACTGAGGCGCTTCAGTAACGGTCTGCACGGCCACTACGGTCGGGGGTTCGAATCCCCCCTCGGGCATGGATATTTGTGCCGTCCTAGTTCGTAAGTAGTTCATAGGTAGTTTGTAAGTTTAGGGACTGATGACCCCTTAGTTAAGTCCCATAAGCTGTACAAACATTTGAACATTTGAACACAACGAAACCTCTGGAGAAGTTTCTGACCATCTGCAAGACACTGTATGGTGCTGTTTGGAGGAGGGTAACGCAATAAGATTCCACATATCTGAAACAATCACGATGAAAGTTGAAAAGTATATGAAATTTTTCGTATGTATGGGGGAGGAAAAGACAGAGACCAGGAGGTACAGAGAAAGGAGGAGATGGACAGATAAATGGGGGAGGAGCAAGTGAAACAGGAGGGTGGAGTTGATGTAGGAAATGTTCCTGCGAATTATACCTACTATTGTTTATATCAGAAGAAGATGTATAGAATCAGTGGAGGATGATTGGAGGAGGAAGAAGAGGAGACAATGGAGCAGGTAGATTCAGGGGCAGGAGAAGAGAGCTCATAATATATTATTTCGATAATGTTTTTCATACAATGTAGTGACGGAAGTATAGACAGATCGCGTCAGTTTTTCGTGCACAAGAAATAAAAGGGTGAGACATTAGCAAAGCTGTCATTAGCACTCCTGTGATTTATGTGAAAATGTTCGTGACATAATTATGGCCGCAAGACGGCAATTAACATGTTGTTTTTAAGGATGTTAAGCCAAGTTCTAAAATATGTGTTCTTTGACAAAGATCGGTTTCGACGATGTAATTCGTCATCGTCAGATTTCAGTATTACACTACTGAACTACATGAACTCAAGATTATATAATGGGTACAGCTGAGGAGTATTTCATGAGAATTCGTAGAAAAAAGAATCAATCGTCATAATATAAAATAGATACGAATATCTTGTCACTAAAAAAAATTTTCAGTATCAACGTGATGTACCATTTGAGATCCGGAAAACTTTCGACCTATCTCCCTTTTATGCCACAGCAACGGCTGGTACTTACCCGAATCAGTGCCATCGTCGAAGACAAGTTTATCCCGCAACTAGCAGGCTTCCGTGCTGGTAAATCGTGCTCTAGTCAGATCTTGAATCTAATCCAGCATATTTAGGCCGTTTTGAGCGTGTGAAATTTCTGGAGTCGGTTTTGTTGATCTAACAGCTGAATACGACACTGTGAACCACAGGAAACTGTTAAGGAAAGTGTATGACCTTTCTAAGTACTACCAACTAACTCCCGTTATTAGTACCTTCCTCCAGAACAGAAGATTCCAAGTTTCGTTACAGGGTAAAAGAAGTAGATGGCGAACGCAGAAGAATTGTTTCCCTCAAGGCAGTGTGCTTGCTCCAGCACTGTACAACATCTACACGAATGATTAGACAATACTAGGCTCTTCGTGTATGCCGATGGCACAGCAGTAGCTGTTCAGGGACCAACCTTTAATCAAGTATAGAAGAAAGTATCTCTAGCAATGGACGAACTCTCCAAGTATTATGATGCCAACCACTTGGAGCCCAATCACAGTAAAACTCAAGTGAGCGTCTAGTTACGTAAATACATGTACCTTTATCTCACAAACAACGAAACCAATAACATTGAAATTTTCAAAAATGCTATACAACAGTTAAAAGAAGCCTCCGAATTAGAATTAAAAAAAAATGACTCAGTCTCTGAACCAGGGAAATTTATGTTAAATTTTTCAAATAGAAATGGTTTAACGGTAAAACAAGTCATAGGTATTATAGCTATAAAAAGAAAACATTGGTTCTAGTTCAGTCAACTAACAACATATGCTGAAAATAGCTGCCAAAATTTTTGAATTCTACATATAATAGTTGCAGAGAAAAAGGTACATAAACTTAGCAAATTTAACATTGGCGAGATAGGGCATTTCGATTTCCCTTAAGGTATGTGGTTGAATGTGACGAGAAAAAATCTGCGAGGTAGACCATTAAGAACTCTTAGGAAAAGGTATATAGTCAGTGACTTACGAACTTTACCATAAACGTGAAAATCTGTAGCGTCCGCATTCTTTGCCAAGTTTCGTATGTATTTAGTAGTTGCGAAGCATCGGCGGGTTTGCTTGTAATATTATGTGATTCGCCATGCGATCTTTGCAAATGGAAGTAAATATGTCAAAACGAGTTGCGGGTTTGTCATGCAATACAGGAGAAAGCCTTTCATTACACACGACAAAGACGACCACCAGCCAGATGTAGGTATTTATTAGAACCTCGCAACTCGTGTGGCTGCCAAGTTGTACGGTGACGCATGCAGTGCTGTGTATTCTAACAATCCAAAACAGTGACGTCTCAATTAGTATTCAACATTGTTTTAGTGCGTGAAGCATCTGCTGTCGGTGTCTGTCCCGTCGGCCTGTATGACTCGGTGGCGGGAGGTATTCATTGGATGCTGAAAAAGAGACTTGCTGGCAATTTATCGAGGAAACGCCAATAAGGCTCATCTTTCACTTGTTGAGGCCCTGTCCAATATGTTGCTGCTAACAAGTGCGGTTCGCTCGAAAGGCAATAACAGGGGAGAAGGCTGACATTGTCATTGCTGTGACTATAGCGACTCCGCGAACTGAGCCAGTTTCGCCGGAATGAGCTGTCTCACACGTACGCCACAGCGAGGCTGCATTGTAATACCAACTGCAAAGAATGACTTGATATTACGAGTTTCTAAATTAGTAATTCGGTTTTCCATTGAACATTGAATATAGTAAACTAATTTTTCCCTTCAGTGACCCCCCCCCCCCCCCCAATCCCAGTACGACTCCACACAATCGCTAACTTTACTTACCTTTTGGTGTTTGTAAACTTACATCCCCATATGTCATACACTGACATATAGTGCCAGAGTAAAATGTGGATGTTGTCTGTAAAATGTTGCAAATACAGGTAGCCGTCTAATATATAAAGAAGAGTGTCCGTATGTTTATACGTGTTGCATACAAATCTACATTTTTGTTCCAATCTTTATGAAATTTTGTACACGTAAGTTTCAATCCATGAGGACGGTCGCCGTAAGTGAAAGAATCACATACGATATATAGTTCACGAGATATGACGTCATAAACAACGGGATGCGCGAAAAACTGCTGCATTTTGCCATAATGCTGCTAATTTTCTCCTAAACCATTGGACCGATTTCAACCAAATTTGGTACACACATTCCTTACCGTGAGGTAACAATTGCTGCATGGTTAAGAATCACATACGGCACTTGGTTCAAAAGATATTACGTCATAACCAATAGAAATCGCAAATAAATGTCATATATGCGGCGAGACTGTGTGAGATTTCAGTATTAAAAGTACTGAAGTTTTTGGTGGCTCTGGTTGGCTTACTGTAGCTATTGTTCGCTGTAATAATGCCAGGCAAGGTGGCCTTGAGTCCTTCTCTGAGAGGGACATTATTGCTTTTCGGACTTGGAGTATCGGAGAGGTACCTAACAAGTCATATGGTAGTTCATACTTTGTTTCTGATAAGCCATTGTGTCTTAGAACAAGGAATAGAAGGCGTGTTGCTGCCAACGAGGGAGTTCATATTTGGGTTAAGGTTGAAGGCCCATTTGAGAAGAAGTTTAATATTCAAGGAGATGTTGTAACAAACTTTAAACATAATTTCAAACCTTTATTAAACTTTTTCTCGTTTGCAACCATAGTAAAATGATGAAAGGAAAAAAGTTTCTCGCTTACTACTTTTCCGTTGTTTATGGAGCAAAACTACGGCTCTCGATATGACGTTACAATTTATAATTTGAACACTGCAAATTATAGCGACAGGAAGTTTTACAGACGGTATACACTTATATAGTTGAATGTAGCTTCTAAATTGTATCATAGCACGACAAGTAGTTCATGATATATGAGCACATAAACAGTAACGTTAATAGATAACCGCCCCATCATGCACCAAGTTTTAATCTATCACTTACTACTAATTGTATTCGCAAGAGATTTTTTAGACGTGCAGCCCTTATGCAAGTGAATATATACCTGAAAAATGGCACGAGTAAATAAATATCCGGGCAACGCCGGGTTTTCAGCTAGTAATCTATATTAGTAAAAATGTAAATGTTTGTACAAAATCGTTAATTTCCTAAAGTTCTTCACAGACTACTCTGAAATTTGGACTTAACGTTCCAATCTAGTACAGGGTTACTTACAAATTGAATATATGAAGCAACAACGTTACATGGTTGAATGTACACGGTAATATCCGAGTAGCCGCGGTGGAGTAGCCGAGCGGTCTAAAGCACCTCGCTGCGGAGCGCGCGGTTGCTCGCCGTGGAGGTTTGAGTCCTCTCTGGGGCATGGGTGTGTTTGTTTGTCCGTAGGTTAGTTTACCTAGGTTTAAGTAGTTTGTAAGCTACGGACTGATGATCACGCAGTTTGGTCCGATACATTTACCAACATTTAAATTTGTATCCCAGTAAACATGGGTCCGCAAACGAACCGTTTGCGAGATAATTACGATTGTATGGTTCGAAGCCGCCACTGACGTCATTGTAGTTAGTACACAATTTTTTGAAATTTAGACTTTACTATTAAGAGTTACATCGCATTTAGTTCTCATTTCACTGACTTTACTGTTAAGTTAGCGCTACATAGTACAAATTAGCTTAAAATTTAGACTCTACTATTAAGTTTTACTCTGGGTACCTGTCAAAGAAGGTGTTCAAAGTGTCTTTCTTGCATATGGATGCAATACTGTGCCCGTCTATGCAATGAATTTTGAATTCTTTCGAAAACCCCTGGATTATTCCGGAATTCTTCACAAATGTGTAGAATTTCCCGCTCAAGGTCTTCAACAGTGTTATCTGATGTGCTGTACACTTCGAGGTGATCCACAGGTAATCTTGGAGACCAAGGTACAGGTCCGCCTCGACCTGTCCATCTCTGACCGTATCTGTGCGTTAGATGGCGTCTCACAGCACCAGAAAAATGTGCTGCAGCTCCATCATGGGTGTTCCACATATTCCGACGCTGCTGAAGGGGGACATCTCAAGCAATCTTGGGAGGTAGTAAAGTGTACATTTCAAAATAATGTATACAAACTAGGACGTTTGCAATGACATCGCTGACAGCTTGAAACCATACATTCTCGCAGATTGCTCGTTTAAGGAACACATTTAAAAATGCGAGTACTCAGTACTGCGTTGTGTCGAACTTTCAAAACATTCAAAGTTTCAGAGAACTGACGAAGTACAACACACAACTTCGTACCTATAACTCTGGACTTCATGTGTTAAACATTGAAAGTAAGGTCATGTATCTTAATGAGCTGATTGTAGCAACATTTTGAATTCATAAATTCATTCAGTAGTTACATGAAATACTGAAAAACCAAAAAATAGATTTGATGCCGTTGGAAGTCGTTAGTAGGCACACTACAAGTACCACTAGGTAAGCGATTCAGCCCGTAGGTATGACCGAAAGACCAAAGAGCATACCTGTTAATTTATATGTACTGTACATGTGGTTGAGATATGGTACCATTATTGTCGAACTTGTAGGTCTCATGGTCACCAAAATGAGGAGATGGAATAAATACCGATAATAAATTTCACAAATGCGTACTTCTACTGTTAGCACCGGGCGACAGGTACTACTTGGGAGGGAAAGCGAAAATTATTTCTACAAAATCACGACTAAGTTCTGGAGTCAAGTAAGGGTAACCACCGGATTATTTAAACTGTGAATAATAAAAAACTACAGAATTCAATGAATTACGTCTAGTTATTGAGGTACAGTACAGGGGAGGAGAAGAAAGCTTCGCTGAACAGAAGATTTAACAAAATATAAAATCAAGACGAAGTGGAGGAAGATGAGATAGGTGATATGATACTGCGAGAAGAATTGAGGACTTGTGTCGAAACAAGGCCCCTGGAGTAGATGATATTCCGTCTGAACTGCTGATTTCGTTAGGAGAGCCAGTCATGAAAAAACTGTTCAACCTGGTATGCAAGATGTATGAGACAGAGGAAAAACCCTCCGACTTCAAGAAGAATATCGTAATTCCAATTCCAAAGAAAGAAAGTGCAGACAAGTGTGAAAATTACAGAACTATCAGTTTAATAAGTCGTGTTTGCAAAATACTAACACGAATTATTTACAGACGTATGGAAAAACTTGTGGAATCCGACCTCGGGGAAGATCAGTTGGGATTTAGGAGAAATGTAGGAACACGGTAGGCAATACTCACGTTACAACCTATCTTAGAAGATAGGCTAAGGAAAGGGAAACATACATTTTTAGCGTTTGTCGATTTGGAGAAAAAAATGTTCAAATGTTTGTATAGTCTATGGGACTTAACTACGGGGTCATCAGTCCCTAAACTTACAGACTACTTATGAACTACTTACTAGGACGGCACAAATATCCATGCCCGAGGGGGGATTCGAACCCCCGACCGTAGTGGCCGTGCAGACCGTGACTGGAGCGCCTTAGTCCCCTCGGCCACCGCGGCCGGCAATTTGGAGAAAGCTTTTGACAATGTCGACTGGAGTACACTCTTCCAAATTCTGAAGATAGCAGGGGTAAAATATAGGGAGCGAAGATTTATATTGAACCTATACAAACACCAGACAGCGGTTATTAGAGTCGAATTGCAAGAAATGGACGCAGAGGTTGGGAAGGGAGTAAGACAGTATTGTAGCCTTTCCCCAATGTTGTTCAGTCTGTACATTGAACAGGCAGTGAAGGAGTGGAAGGAGAAATTTGGAGAGGGCATTAAAGTGCAGGGAGAAGAAATAAAAACATTGCGGTTTGCCGATGACATAGTAATTCTGTCGGAGACCGCAAAGGATCTGGAAGAGCAATTGAATGGAATGGACAGTGTCTTGAAAGGAAGATGTAAGATGAACACTAACAAGAGTGAAAAGGAAGGTAATGGAATGCAATGTCAGAAAATCAGGTGATGCTGAAGGAATTAGACTAGGTAATGAGACATTAAAAGTAGCAGATGAATTTTGTTATATGGGTAGCAAGATAACTTCTGATGGCCGAAGTAAAAAAGATATAAATTGCAGAATAGCTAAGGGAAGAAAAGCTTTTCTAAAGAAGCGAAACTTGTTAACATCCAATATTAATTTAAAATATGGTCATGTATCTTAATGAGCTGATTGTAGCAACATTTTGAATTCATAAATTCATAGTTACATGAAATACTGAAAAAAAAAAGATTTGATGACGTTGGAAGTCGTTAATAGACGAACTACAAGTACCACTTGCTAAGTGATTCAGCCCGTAGGTATGAGCATGAGAACAAACAGCATACCTGTAAGTTTATAAGTACTGTACATGTGGTTGCAGTATGATACCATTATTATCGAACTGTAGGTCGCAACGTCGCCAAAAAGAGGAGAGGGAATAAATACCGATAATAAGTTTCACAAATGCCCACTTCTACTGTTAGCACCGGATGACAAGTACTACTTTGGAGGGAAAGGGAAAATTATTTCTGATCAATACCGCTTAACAAAACCACGACTAAGTGCTGGAGACAAGTAAGGGTAGGAAGGAAGGTAGGAAGGAAGCTTAGGGTTTAACGTCCTGCTGACAGAGTAGTCATTAGAGACGGAGCTTACGCTCGGATTTTTGGGAACGGATTAGGGGAAGAAATTCGGCCGTGCCCTTTGAAAGGTACCATCCCGGCATTTGCCTATTTAGGGAAAGCACGGAAAAACCTAAATCTGGATGGCTAGAGGTGGATTTGAACCACCGTCCTCCCACATGCGAGTCCAGTTGCTACAAGTAAGGGTAACTGCCGCGGTGGAATAGCCGACCGGTCTAAGGCGGCTCGCTGCGTAGCGCGCGGTTGCTCGCCGTCGGAGGTTCAAGTCCTCCCTTGGGCAAGGGTGGGTGTGTTGTTCTTAGGTTAGTTTGCCTTAGTTTAAATATTTTGTAAGCTACGGACTGATGACCACGCAGTTTGGTCCGATAGATTTACAAACATTTGAACATTTAGTAAGAGTAACCACCGCATTATCTGAACTGTGAATACTACACTACTAGTGGAATTCAATGAATTATGTCTAGTTATTAAGGTATAGTATAGGGGTTGAAAAGAAAGCGTTCATGTACAGAAGATTTAACATATTATAAAATGAAGTTTATTAACGTGTTCACGTAGCCTTCTATGGACGACGAACACGAATAATATATATTTCCGAACATACTGCATATTGCAGCAGCTAGTCTAAACAGCTGTGGGAAGTTTTATCGAGGGAGCAGCTTGTACAATATTTCAATATCGATTTCCTTTCACTAATTTTGTCCTACCACGAACGTCAAGCAGGCTTCGACACTGTCTAATGTCGCAAAGCACCAGCAACCGAGCAATGTTAGCAGGCAGGTGGAGTTGAAGTGCTGACTGCCCGCGTGGGCGAGCAGCGTGAATGCCCGCGGGCACCCGCGCTCACACCGGCGCATTTGCCAAATCCTGCAGTGGATGGAAGGCGGTCAATTAGCAGGGCTTGTGTCCGACATGTGGCGTGAGCCCGTGTTAACGGAAAGTGCAGTGCTGCGTCCGTCGCCGTGTCGTTTCTGTCTGTCACGCTGAGCGTGGCCGGGCGGGGCGGGGCGGAAATGGGTAGCGAGAGATTTAAGGGGCCAGTGGGGAATGTGGTAGACTGCTAGTGGCAGCGGGAAGACCGCGGTGAGCAGCGGGGCTGCTGTGGCAGACGGCGGTAGACCGCAGTCGTCAGCTGCTAACACCCGGTGAGCAAACTCTGTGAAGTAGCTCGTTGTAGTCTGCTTAGTGTGTACACTGCGAGCACGCCATCAGAAACCGCTTTCGTGCATCTGAACGGGCCTTGATATGGAGCCTGCTTCTTTGTTTACTGCACCTGGCGAGTGATTTTTCCTACAGCCAAATTGCCAAATTGTTCTGTGTTGAATTAGTGGCAGAGTAAGGACGGGGGGGGGGGGGGGGGGGGAGCGGACTGCCCCGGGCCTCTAGTCTTGGGAGACCTGCAAATGTCGCGAAAATGGTTCCACCCGCCCCCCCTTCTTTTTGGCCCACTTTATATTACGGTAGTAACACTAAAAGTGGGCCTTTGCGATCTATTGACAGCTCGAAATTTAAATGAAAATAACGGCCTAACCATTCATCTGACACGAAAATTTAATATCCGAATTTGAGAGGAAATAATTCTCTACAACTTTGCTCTCTTACGTTTTTCTCATATCTTGTATCGTTTCAGAGATATTTGCAAAAATAACGGCAATTTTGGAATGTCTGTCTGTCTGTCCGTAACGTGTTCCCTGTTCTTAAGACGAACCGTTTAACCGATCAGCACCAAATTTTACATACATAATTGTAGGCAGCCAGAGACCAGAATCTCCCTTTTTCAAATTTTTCTGATAAAAAATACGGTAGTAAAAAAAACAAAAAACAAAAAATAAATAAATAAAATAAAGTAAAATAAAATAAAAAAATTAAAAAAAATGTTGTTTGTAACCTAATTGGTATAGGGGAAAATTCTCTACAACTTCGCTCTATTATGTATTTTTCATATCTTGCATCGTTGCAGAGATATTTGCAAAAATAACGGCGATTTGACGATGTCTATCTGGCTGTAACGTGTTCCCACTTTTTAGGTCGAACCGTTCAATCGATCGGCACCAAATTTCACAGACATAATTGTTGGCTACCAGAGAAATATTTCAGACAAGAAATAATTTAGTAATACCAAAAAAAGGCGTTTGTAATGTAATTTTAATTGCAAATAAACCGTTCTTCTGACCCGAAAATTGAATAAACGAATTTGTAGAAGAGAAAATTCTCTACAACTTTGTTCCCTTAAGTTTTTTTTCATATCTCGTATCTTTTGAGAGATATTTGGAAAAATAACGGAATTTTGACACCTTCAATTGAATTAACGAAAACCATCCGTTTTCAGATGTCACGTGACATTCCTCGCCCAGAAATCTCTTTGGCATACGACATCTTGCGTTGCGTATTTGATGATTTCCTTATTGTAACTAACACGTTGTTATTTCAAAGCAATGGCGCACTGAAGAATAAACAAAAACACATCGTTCTTCGTACGATAAATGATAATCTAGTATCTACAAATGCCATATTAGCATCAGTTAACAACGGCCATCAATAGTATGAAATTAAAGAACGCAACTTCCGACAGTTAGCTGTAGCGTAATGGGCAATGCGTTGGACTGTGATGCTGAGGGTCAGTGGTCCGGGACCCGCCACTATGTAATTTTTTTTCTCTAAATGGGTTTCAGACACTCTTATTAATTAATTTTCTATTATTTAGATTATTATTTTGGTCCAAATTGTTTGCAAAAACTTATAAAACTACAAATCAAAAGTGGGCGGTAAAACACATCAGTGCGATTTTTGTTCCTTCTTGGACTGCGCTTGGCTTCTTGTCTGTGGGGGGAGGGGGGGGGGGGTCTCTGAATCTCGGAACCACATTTTTTTTTTTTTTTTTTTTTTGGGGAGGGGGGAGGAGTTGTGAGGGGCGCTAGCCTAGGCTAGGTGCAAGCTGAGGCGCATATAGCAGTCGCCTAGTGACGCGGCACTCCAGCGCGGCCGGCCGCGGTGGCCGAGGAGACTGAGGCGCTCCAGTCACGGTCTGCACGGCCACTACGGTCGGGGGTTCGAATCCCCCCTCCGTCATGGATATTTGTGCCGTCCTAGAAGTAGTTCATAAATAGTTTGTAAGTTTACGGACTGATGACCCCGTAGTTAAGTCCCATAGACTATACAAACATTTGAACATTTGAACTCCAGCGCGACACACGCCTTCCATACGCGCTGCGCCTGATCAGCGAAAATTGGAACGCGTGCGAGGATGCCAGCCAGGCGGAGTGGCGCGACCATACCAGATGCTGGCTACTCACGAGACTGACAATGCGTGATTCGCAGGTAAAGCAGTTGCTGTTGTTCCAGCAGAGATCCGAATCTCATTCGGATACTAACGCTAAAGACGAAGCGGTTTTTGTCTCACTAACGAATTAAAAGTTCAAATCCCCAAACATGTTTTGAGAGAAAGGAAATGTTGTGGACAGTTTGAAACTACCAAGAAGATGAGTGATACTTGTGACGTTAGCATCCAGATGTGTATTTC
Organism: Locusta migratoria; assembly: GCA_026315105.1. NCBI lineage: Eukaryota > Metazoa > Arthropoda > Insecta > Orthoptera > Acrididae > Locusta > Locusta migratoria. The sequence continues at coordinate 836,415,363 of CM048745.1, read as the reverse complement.
AAATATGTATTAAATTTTAAATGTATATAGCTTTTCCTGAATCTTATTACCATAACTGATGTATACTGTAGTATTGTTTGTTTATGTGAATTTATGTAATTTATTATCTATGTATCTGGGTCATCGTCGATAGGGAAAGTAGGAGACATCTTTGGTGTGTGTGGTATGTGGTCTTGGAGCAGTAGTAGCAGCTGTGCAGTCAAGGGAGTCGAGCTCTGTCGTTTGAACAGTTGGGACGCTAGCAAGTGCGCGGGAGCGTGCAGCGCCACGCTCTTTGCAGTCACCAGGCCTTGTTGGCGGAGTTCCATAATTAGCGCACATGTTTCCAATACGAGAGGGGGCACACGCCAGTTCATCTGTATATGTCAAAATTCTGCCCTCAAATTGCTCACTGGATTGGATCCGTGCCTGTTTTGTGACCTGCAGCATTGTCGTGGTCGGCGCATCTTGCTCTTCAACAACGAGGACACAATGTAAGACCGCTCCAATAATTTCCGACCACATACAGTTTAGCCTGGCAGTTAACAACGACGAACAATGATTTAAAACTTTGTGTGTAGGCTGGATTTCTTACAGACAATTAGAAACCCATGTTAAAATGGACGTTTTACCTTTCAGTGGGCCGGCCGCGGTGGCCGAGGGGACTGAGGCGCTTCAGTCACGGTCTGCACGGCCACTACGGTCGGGGGTTCGAATCCCCCCTCGGGCATGGATATTTGTGCCGTCCTAGTTCGTAAGTAGTTCATAAGTAGTTTGTAAGTTTAGGGACTGATGACCCCGTAGTTAAGTCTCATAAGATTAACAAACATTTGAACATTTGAACCTTCCAGAGGAAAGAAGGAATCTTCGGGGTTAACGTCACGTCAACAGCGTGGTCATTAGAGACGGAGCTTAAGCTTGGATGTTTGGGGAAGGATGTGGAAGGAAATCGGCTGTGCCCTTCGAAAGGAGCCATCCCGGCATTTGTCTGGATTGATTTAGGAAAATCACGGAAACCTAAATCTTGATGCGAGTCCGGTATACCTTATAGTGAGTGAAACACATATGTACATGTGCGAATATTTCTAGTGGTGACAGACAGTATACTCAACATAATTATAAGAGATTTTTCGTTGTGGATAATGACCATTTCCGCTTATAAATCCCCAAGTTTGAAATGTGAAAACTTTTAAATATACATATTAAAAGTCCCGTATTTTCAGGTTATGTAGTCTCTCCACATATACATAGCACCAGGACGCCTATATTCCTCGAGATCAGAAGTAAAGCGATGGGGCATGCCTCGCGGTAGTGAAATCAGAAACTCTTCTCTATTGGAAGTATAAGGCCAGCCGCTATTCAATTGTGGCCCAGGTATGGCAAAATAGAAAACATCCGACTGTTTGTTGTGTGGGATGACTATTTGACGCAGAGAAAAGAAGGATCAACACACTGGTATGAGTGTGTGTTGAGGTACCACATGCAAAATTTATTGCACTTATACAAGTTCCACACTGTATAAAATTCAAACATGCGATCTAAATACAAAACACTGCATATGCACACTGTACTTTGATTAACATTTTTACCAGGTGAAATCTTTATTTCATAAATAAAATAAAGTGCATTATGATGTAATTCAAATTCAGATGTTTGTAAATCTATCGGACCAAACTGCGTGGTCATCAGTCCGTAGCTTACAAACTACTTAAACCTAGGTAAACTAACCTAAGGACAACACACACACACCCATGCCCCAGGGAGGATTCGAACCTCCACGGCGAGCAGCAGCGCGCTCCGCTGCGAGGTGCTTTAGACCGCTCGGCTACTCCACCGCGGCATGATGTAATTGATAATATTTCAATCATTAATTCAATTTCAAATAATTTTCGAAGAAAATAATAAAATTGTTCCCCGCAAGTAGAATCGAATCCCGATCTTCCACATGACAGAGAGGCATGCTACTGACTCAGCTATTTCGCCATGCAAGTATACAAAGTTCGTGGCTAATATATAACCTTTACAGCCATTGCGCTAAAATCTTGAACCTTTTTTTATCGGAAATTCTGGTATAGGGCACTTTAAAACTTCTATAACACACTTAACGTATGCTACTTACTGGCGAAGATTAATTCAAAACTATTTTTCCAAGCCCGAATGGTCGGCCTCCTTGTCTATGTTCTATTTTGGTGTACAATGTTAAAACTTTTATCAGTACATCTTCTATACCCTTGGCGCATCTGCCATCATTGCATAAAAACCAACGTCTAGTTTGCAGGATTATTCTTAATTTTGAGTTTGTGTATGTTCTAGGTGGCGATCCAATTATGATATTATAGAAAGATATAAAAAATCCAAGATCGCTGATCATCAATTTTTATTTATGACGACCGGTTTATCTGAACTATGTCAGCATCATCTAGTCCAATAAAATCATTTTACAAGGCCATAATCTTGTAATGTCAATCAATTGCTACATAACATAATTTACAGTGCATAGGTGCACTATGTCATTATAATAAAACATAATTATCACAGTAATAATTATGTTTTATTATAATGACATAGTGCACCTATGCACTGTAATTTGTTATGTAGCAACTGATTGAAATTACAAGATTATGGCCTTGTAAAATGATTTTATTGGACGAGATGATACTGAAATAGTTCAGCGAAGCCGGTCGTCATAAATAAAAATTGATGCTCAGCGATCTTGGCTTTTTTATATCTTTCCACAACATATTTAATTTTATTTATTTATTTTGAGGCGCACTGGCGGCCGCGGTGGCCGAGGGGACTGAGGCGCTCCAGTCACGGTCTGACGGCCACTACGGTCGGGAATGGATATTTATGTCGTTCTTAGTATTTGTTAGTTCATAAGTAGTTTGTAAGTTTAGGGATTGATGACCCCGTAGTTAAGTCCCATAAGCTATACAAACATTTGAACATTTCAGGCTCACTACTCTTGCTGTGGACTCAACCTTTTCTGTATCAGTATACAGTAATCATTTCTCCATCCTCTCTAGAAACATGTCATGTAAACAGATCGAAACTTAAAATGTTCCCAAAACAAAACGTTCGGTGTTGTTTCGGAACGTTTTTCAATTAGCCCTCGTCGCGCTGACAGCCTGTTTATAAACGGCCGACGCTTTCCCGTGTCACGCGCTGACACGTCGCCCTCGCCGCTGTTCCGCCGATTTCACGTAGGCAATATGAGGCGTCCGCCGGGGCCTGCCGTTCGAGCGCTTTAAATCATTCTGCCTACTCCGGGCTCGTTCTGCCGGCTAGCTCGCCGACACCTCTCCAGGGATGCCACCCCCCCACCCCCCCAACACCACCACGCGTTCCCCGAAAAGCTGTCACAGAAATGCGCTAACAGCCGCCCATAAAACATTTGTCAGCTCCTGAGCGCCCTCAGTCGCGACACTGGAATATTTACGCCGTGGCTGACAGTGAGCGAGCTCTGCAGGTTGCTGCGAAGGGGTAGTAGGGGGTTGATGGAGGGAGGGGTAGAAGGGGGGATGGTTAAGCGGAGCTACTGGCCGGGCTGAGCGCAGAATAATGTGACGTCAGAGGGCGGTGCTTGTTTGTTCGCAGCCGGGGCGTGAAAGTCCTCACTGATTACCGACCTGCTTCCATTCTGAGTGCGTCAGAGAAGAGGCGTTCTAATTTCAGTTCGCTTTTAGCAATTTCCTAGAAGGCTTCATATCCAATTTCTTTTTCTACTATGTTCCCCTTCTGAATTCGTCATCTCGTTTACTTATTACTCGGCAAAGCCAAGTGGTAATCTCGCGACGGTGGCAGCACCGTCGTGTTTACTCCGGAGATACAATTTGAGGAGGGGGGGGGGAGCAGAATGGCGTACAACTATGCTCCGGTATTATTGCAAGTGGGCCGCTGCTAGGCTGTTACACGCAGCGTGTTTACTAAAAATGTTCAAATGTTTGTAATTTAATATTCATAGAATATATGACTTCAACTGCGATTGGGCAAAGCTGAAAATGTGTACCCAGCCGGGATTCGAACCCGGGTCTCCTGCTTTCTAGGTAGTTGCGCTGACCCCTACACCACTGGGGACACAGTGATCACCGCACCTGCAAGGACTACCCATGCACGCCTCCCGTCAGATACAAATTCCCAGCTTCGCCCTGCCCATAGTACTCAAACTCGTAGTTTAACTAATTCCCGTAAGAGTAAGGGCTTCAAACTTGCCCACCCCTCCCCATTAACCATAGGGCTCTAGGCTCTTACGGGAATTAGTTAAACTACGAGTTTGAGTACTATGGGCAGGGCGAAGCTGGGAATTTGTATCTGACGGGAGGCGTGCATGGGTAGTCCTTGCAGGTGCGGTGATCACTGTGTCCCCAGTGGTGTAGGGGTCAGCGCAACTGCCTAGAAAGCAGGAGACCCGGGTTCGAATCCCGGCTGGGTACACATTTTCAGCTTTGCCCAATCGCAGTTGAAGTCATATATTCTATGAATATTAAACAATAACAGCTGCAGGATCAGAAAGTGGCGTCTGTTGTTTCGGAACAGACACCTCATGTATATATGTTTGTAATTTAATTCTCTGGGACCAAACTACGTTGGCCATCAGTCCCTAGTCTTACAAAATACTTTTGTAAGTTAAACTAACCTAAGGACAACACACACATCCATGCCCGAGGGAGGATTCGAACCTCCAACGCTGGAGACTGCACGATCCGTAACGTGGCGCTCCAGACCGTTCGGCTACTCCCGTGCCGCGCGCGTTTACTCACGATTAATTTTGCAGAAGACTAAATATAATTTGGATATTTGAATGCAATGTACGATGCCGTGGTTAGATGTTAAACCTGCATCGATTTTACTATCCTTTGAATGGCGGTTTCCGACTGGTTTCTTCTCACATTATGCAAAAAATTGCTAAGCAATCACTGGTTGAAGTATTTCGAGTGGATAAAGACGTAGCGAGTACTCAGAAGGGGCAAAGACAAAGCTACTACCGCGGGGGAGTAGCCCAGCGGTCTGGAGCACCACGTTACGGATCCGCGTCGGAGATTCGAATCCTCCCTCGGTTATGGAAACATTTGGACATTTGAACGAAGGTAGTAATAAAAACAAAGTATTTCTTCCAACGAACAGCATTGAAAATAAATTTCAATTAAAAATAATAGCTCTGTCGATTCGTCATCTGCCGATACTGTCGCTGACGACAACGATTCGTCACTTCAATCCAGCCCGACTGATATTATTATTTTTTACTATTTCTTCGTCCATCAGATCATCTCTTCTACAATAGTCCTCGCACACGTTGTCTAGGTGACGTACCGCCTTTCTCCAATCTTCTAATGTCACAGCAGCAAAAGCATCAGCTTTAATTTTTTCAGCTCCGTGAGCGAAACGCTTGAGATATTCTGAGTACGGATTTTGTTTTTTTCCAATATTCGATATGAATTCGATGGGATTCAGGTCTGGATGGTACGGAGGTAGTCGTAGGGGTACAAATCATTATCTTGCAAACTTTTGTTAATACAATAAACAGAAGACGTTTGGTGCCCCTTAACTAGTGCTAGAAGTTCGGATTTCCGTAGGTCGGAGTCATAACGTATGTTATTGTTGGTCAGCCGGGTTTGTATTTTACCTTTTAGAGAGCTAGAGGAAGGCGGTTTACTCTCTTGTGTATTGTGATGAGGAGCATTATAAAAAACAACAATACTTTCGGAGATAAGCCTTACCATGCATGGATCTTGTCAAGGTTGCACTGCATTAGTTGAATTCAATTGTTGAACGTTTATGTTGTAGGGTGCCACGTCATCTGCGATAGCTTACCTGAAACAAAAGAAAAACAACAAAATTTTGGCAGGTGTTAAAGAGTAAGTGATTATACAACTCAAATTTCATTTTTCTAGTGCTACAGCCGATTTCACAGTGGATATTTTGTGTGTACGTGTGTGAAAATTGCTATTAGCTGTGCTGTAGCACATTCAACTCATCTATCGACTTGAGAACCGTAAAAAGGCGAATGTAATGAGACATTGTACAAATGAAAAATGCAAGCTAACATCAAAATCACATGTTAGAAGAAGCAGATGAATTCTGCTGTCTTGGAATTAAAAATTCCACGATAGACGAAAAAAAAAAAAAAAAAAAAAAAAAAAAGAACACAGGCAAAGAGACCATCATGACCAATAGGACTCTACTGGCATCAAACAGTGGTCACAGTGTGAGGAAGAAATACATAAATATGAGAATTTGAACACATCTTTGTAAGGAAGTGAATCATGGACAGTGCAAAAACCAGATTGGAAGAGAATTAAAGACGCGATTTTGAAAATTGACTGGACTGAGAAGGCTATCACGATGAGATTCCTTAAATTATCACGCCGTATTAAATATTCCAAAAAGTTCCGGGTATGCAGTCAGGTATAGAAATCGACGTCTCCGGAAGATAATTCGGCGGGGAACCAACCTGCTTTTCTCAAGACAATACTGCTGTGAGAAAGCAATGTGCAACGACGTATAAACGTCGGTGTTCAATTACAGCGGAGAAGATACACGCCGAGTAAACAAACAGTGCTATGACACGACATCTAGAAGATTAAGAACCGGCACGTTCAAGATGCACGACCTCCGTTTCTGCCAGGAACTCTTTGACGTTTATGACTGTGCGAGGGCGAGCATTGTCGTGAAACGTGAACATCCATCGTACTCGCCGGATCTCAATACACACTTTTCCGCATTTCCTCGACACGAACTCACTTTGAAAGTGATTTGACAATATTCTTGACATCCAACGAAACCTGACGAGGAGCTGAAGACCATTCCAAAGGCAGGGTTGGTCCAATGTTTCCAGGACACGTAAAAAAGTTGTTCAAATGTTTGTATAGTCTATGGGACTTAACTACGGGGTCATCAGTCCCTAAACTTACAAACTACTTACGAACTACTTACGAACTAGGACGGCACAAATATCCATGCCCGAGGGGGGGATTCGAACCCCCTACCGTAGTGGCCGTGCAGACCGTGACTGAAGCGCCTCAGTCCCCTCGGCCACCGCGGTCGGCCAGGACACGTAACGCAGAGTTCAGCGGTTCAGGTTATTTTGAACGACAGTAAGGAAACTGAGTTCCTAGTTGATGTAAGTTAATGTTACAGGACTATTCACCGAATTTTATTGACAGAGGTATTTTTCATGTAGATGAAAATGTTATCTACTCGGATGAAATTAAGTTCACTGAAATATTTTTATATCCGTGAGAGTATATCAAACTGGGATGAGGTTGGATTAGTTTTGTCCCAGAGGGACCCGATGCACTAAATGTCACTATTATGCCTCTTATCTTTCAAGAAAGTAACTCATAATGCTACAGTAGTATGTGATTGAGTACTTTTACATGGCACAACAGGAATACTAAAGTAAGTAAATACACATGTTAGGAGTAAATCAATGCAAGCTATCTGATTCAGGAACACTCTGCAATTTATAATTTCTAGGACGAGCTGCCTGCATCTTAACACTATGTTTATAAGAAGTTACAAATGAAGTTGTCATAAAACGTTGATCAGTTTGAGAGATAATGGAAAAAATAAGGTATGTAGCTGATGAGCCACACTATGCATTAAAGGCTTAAATGTAAGTGTAAATATAAAACAGTTTACATACAAAGTGTCTTGGCATATAAGTTATTTTCATTTTAAGTATCATCTCTGATAATCTAGTGAGATGAAATGCCATTCTTGATTTCACTTCTTTCTGGTTTTGGGGCTACATCTGTTCACAGGCACACAGTCGTAAGATGTCTATCATTGATTGTGTTAAAATACACGGGCTGCCATGTTATGAAAAATCCATTTCATTCAATTAAATTGATAAGCCCTCAGACTCAAATTACGAAATAATCGTTACCAGGTTTCAATGCCGCTATGTTAAACCTACATGTCAAAATTTTAAATACAAAAAATATATCTGACATAATCAGATAGTCATACCTAAAATGTAAATTCATTCGTTTAATATTCTCTTTCAAGAAACGACAATATAATTGTAGCGAGGGCGTTTCCTAAATCCTAATTACGACTTATCGTCGGAGGTTCCAGTCCTCCCTCAGGCATGGATTTGCGTGTTGAAAGTACTTTTTAGGTGTAGGAACTGATGACCAATGTAATTAGGTCCCACTGATTTACAAACATTTCAATGAACTTAATTCCATCTACATGAAAAATACCTCTGACAATAAAGTTAGGTGAATAGTCCGGTAACATTAACTACAAACTACACTTACCTTGCTGTCCTTAGAAATAACATGCCATAACTATGGACCGCTGAGCTCTGTCCTGGAAAAGTTGTTATTCGCCAGGAGAAATTAAGGAATCACAGTATATGGCTGACAATGTTCAAATGTTTGTAGAGCTTATGGGACTTAACTACGGGGTCATCAGTCCCTAAACTTACAAACTACTTATGAACTAGCCAACACTAAGGACGGAACAATAATCCATGCCCGAGGGGGGATTCGAATCCACGACCGTAGTGGCCTTGCAGAACGTAACTGCCGTGCCTCAGTCCTCTCGGCCACCTCGGTCGGCCATGACTTTTTATTTGAAGCTATAAAAACTACCACAATTCAAAAATGTTCAAATGTTTGTTTAGCTTAAGGGACTTAACTGCGGGGACATCAGTCCCTAAACTTACAAACTACTTATGAACTACCTTATACTAAAGACGACACAAATATCCATGCCCGAGGGGGCCACCGCAGCCGGCATATAGCTGACCAGCCATGAATATTTTATAGTTCGTGGTGCATAATAATTTCAAGGAACTTTTTTTCCAATATTTTTTTTCAGTATAAACGCACTGTACATTAATTGTGGTAGGCCGGCCGTGGTGGCCGAGGGGACTGCGGCGCGCAAGTCGCAGTCTGCACGGCCGCTACGGTCGGGGGTTCGACTCTCCCCTCAGGCATGGATATTTGTGCCGTCCTTAGTATTAGCTAGTTCATAAGTAGTTTGTCAGTTTAGGGACTGATGACCCCGCAGTTAAGTCCCTTAAGCTTAACAAACATTTGAACTTTTATGAATTGTGGTAGTTTTTATAGCTTCAAATAAAAAGTCTTCGCCGGCCGCGGTGAAAAAGTCATGGATGAAAGGGTTAAGTCTCTTATACAGTTTACGTATCTCATTCCGGCCATTTCATTTTGTTGTTAAAAATGTTTATTTTCATCCAAGCGAAGCTAAGTGTGAGGAGCTACGTGTTCCGTGCCATTTTCGAATTTAGCAGAACATAGCACGTGATGTGTGGTGCAGCGAAATGGGCATGAGGGAGCCGAAATAGCGATGATACGTTTGCAGCGGTAGCTGGAAATACGCGTACTATGTACCGCGGTTGGACGCGACGCCGGCTACGACTGAAAAGCCCCATTCGGTTACATTAGGAGATGCGCATGTGGTGCCTTACGAAGACACAGCTCACGCTACGCCACTCCCGTGTGGAGGGACCTCTATAGAGGCGCAAATCCCGTGCGAAGCCCGCGCTCCGCTAGCGCATAACACGGCCCTGTGACGCATGCAGGAAAGGCCCGGTCGCGTGCGCAGCTTCCATTCGGCGCACTCTGTGCACGCGTGCCGTTGTAAAACAGCTCCGTTCGCACGCGAGCTGCGGTCACGCACACGCTGCGTGCGTCCAACGCCGCTGCCTGCGCGGGACCATTCGTAATACTTCTCCCACTCTTACATAACACGCTGCACAATAGGCCTTTCTCACGATCTACGAGCCTGAATTCATTCTTATAATTAACTCTCCCACTGGAAGAAAGAAGTATGACCATCTGTGTTTCGTTGCGACTGTATGTCATTACAAAATTCAGACTGCCGAATTTCTCCTCCGAATGCGAAAATAACAGAAAAAAGAGAGGGATTAGATCTCAGTAGGATAGATTTAAGAAACTCACGGGTATGCAGTCAGGTATCAAACTGGACGATGGCCGATATATCGGCAGGAGACAACCCAGCCTTTTTCAAGGCGAAACTGTAGTGAGGAAGCAATGTGCAACGATCTTTAAAACCTCGATTTTCAACGTGTAAACAGGAAAAGCAACACACACCGAGAAAACAAGCACACAGCGCTGATACGACCAAAGATGAAAACGGAATGGAAGTGTAAAAGAATGGTAGCCTTCCCTTCCTTGATTTGTTGGGCAGGAGAAAGTCAGATGGTATGTTGAGACATCTGTTTGTAGGAAGCCAACTCGTACTGATTTGTATCTGCAAGCTGACAGTTATCACCACCCAGCTCAATGTGAAGGGTGAAAGACGACCGTCTGTCGTCTTCCATGTTTTTTTATTGTATTAACAAAATTGGTTCCCCATTTTGCTTGTTTACTATCCGAATAAACAAGTTTAAGTTCAGCATAATCCGTAAGTTGCCTATAAATTGTAGTTTTAGAGCACCTTCCCTCTTTTATTTAACATTGTTCTTCACAAGTGCTGAGAACAAGCTCACATGCAATTTTTCTTATGTTTAAATTCCGTTGCGCCTTAAATGTTTTCTTAGCCCCCTTTCTAAGATAACGTTGTGGTGGCTTTCTTATTAATGTCTGTGTGTAATAACGTGTGAGCTGCTAAGTATATTGACCACTGTAGTATTAACTTCCTGTTATTGAAGATCAAATGTTCAAATGTTTGTATAGTCTATGGGACTTAACTACGGGGTCATCAGTCCCTAAACTTACAAACTACCTATGAACTAGCTAATACTAAGGACGGCACAAATATCCATGCCCTAGGGGCGATTCGAACCCCCGACCGTAGTGGCCGTGTAGACCGTGACTGGCGCGCCTCAGTCTCCTCGGCCACCGCGGCCGGCAGTAATTATATTGCCCCCTCCCTCCCCGCAGTACCTATTGGAACATAACAGTAGACACTATCTTCATTAACTTGGTGAAAAACTGTATCAAATTAGTATACTTTATGTAAATGGTACATATATAAATCAGGCAAATAAGACCTCCTGTAGGAATTTTGTATGTAGCTGTTATATTATTCCTCGTATTTTTTGTAGAGACATCTGAGGATGGCAGCTAGACTGCCTAAACTATTTATGTAACAAATAAAAATTACAAGAAAGCGACCTTTGGCATCATTTTCACTGTCAAAGCAGAGCGCTCCCATACGTTGTGCAGACTAGATTTCCTTTATATTTGACACTTCGTTATCAGTTGTCGTCCTGTTCATATAACCATTTTGAGCGATAAAATGCTTTAAATGATGAAGTCTCTTTGGTACAAGTGTTGACAAGCCACTGAGCTTGAATGTAATTATGTTTAGCCAGCCGCGGTGGCCGAGGGGACTGACGCGCTCCAGTCACGTTCTGCACGGCCACTACGGTCGGGGGTTCGAATCCCCCCTCGGGCATGGATATTTGTGCCATCCTTAGTCTTAGTTAGTTCATAAGTAGTTTGTAAGTTTAGGGACTGATGACCCCGTAGTTAAGTCCCATAGACTATACAAACATTTGAACATTTGATTTTGATTAGAGCTCAACAGGATAGATTAAAAAAACTTACGGTACAACGGGAAAAATTGACTACAGGGGTTGCGTGCTAACTGGTCCTGTAACATTTCCTTTCCTCCTCCATGTTTGCCATGGACGACGCACAACAGTTTGCGTTTGTACCGCAATGACAGTGTAAGCGAGGGTTGTAGTTACTCGCCACTGCACTGTGTGAAGAGTAGAAACTCTAAAAGTTCACCAACCTGACGTCTTCTATATAGATGCCCCCACGCAGATGATAGCACGCAGGTCGGAGTTCTTGAATAAGGCTGAAATTGCTAAACTGTTGGTAGTAACTGATCTAGTTACTGAATAAAACTGAAATCCTCGGGAATTCGGATGCCAACTGATTTTATTACAGTCAGCAGAAAACCAGTAAACTGCACAATAACATCAACGTGACACACATTTTCTTAACTGAAAGTAAATATAAAGTTATTTCCCTTGATCTAAGATAATTAAAATGTGTTTTATGACCGCCTACATGTCGATGTTACTCTTTGAGACGGGGGCTGTAATTAGTCTATTTTTCATACTAACCTTGTGTTACTGTACCTTTCTCTTCACGCTAATTATTGAAATATGTAACATTTTTCTTTGTAGATCTTTATTTATTTTGATTTCTGTGCTTTTGGGGACACATCAGGGGAGATGATGATATTGAGCAGATCGTCTTTCATCTAAGAACATTCCTTTTTTCACTATTTTTGGAGGGGAAACAGAATAGTTAAATTCCACAGTTTATCAATAATTTTTCAAGTCTTTTTTTTTTTTTTTTTTTTTTTTTTGTTTGCTACAACTGATACATTGCAATAGAGTAGAAATATTTATTATATGTTTGAAAATATGATCACATCATAGCTGATCAGTAACATTACCGTTTTCCATATTTTGGAGAAATTTGGTGGCGACCCAAGATAATTAATTGCTGTCATCCTAACCAAGGACATAGTTCACACTTAGCAACTCCTGCCATAGAACAATCGACTTCGTTACTACTCCACCGAGTGCGCGTACTAAAGTCACATGTTACTCTTCCGAGTGTGTGTTCTGGACTCACATGTTACTCCTGTGGCGGCTCGCCGGCCGCGGTGGCCGAGGACACTCAGGCGCTCCAGTCACGGTCTGCACGGCCACTACGAAAATGTTCAAATGTTTGTAAAGCTTATGGGACTTAACTACGGGGTCATCAGTCCCTCAACTTACAAACTACTTATGAACTACTTACGAACTAGGACGGCACAAATATCCATGCCCGAGGGGGGATTCGAACCCCCGACCGTAGTGGCCGTGTAGACCGTGACTGAAGCGCCTCAGTCTCCTCGGCCACCGCGGCCGGCCGGCCACTACGGTCGGGAGTTCGAATACCCCCTCGGGCATGGATATTTGTGCCGTCTTTAGTATAAGGTAGTTGATAAGTAGTCTGTAAGTTTAGGGACTGATAACCCCGTAGTTAAGTCCCATAAGCTTAACAAACATGTGAATTTTGTGGCGGCTCGATGCAAGGCTGCCTTCGTTCCGCGATTTGGCGCGTAAACATGGCCGCCGTGCATCGTCCGTCTTATATTGTTTTGTTTATGTTTTGTTAATATGTTTTACCTACTCAGGGCTTAGCTGGGCTTTGAGGGGTATTTCTAAATTGAGTTTCACTTCGAATATATTATTAGTTTATTAAATATTTATAAAAATACGAATGCGTTTTGGCGCGTGGCCGCCAGTGCTACAGCCAATCGGCGTACTGTGCCTGCCGCTCGAAGACTTCCCTAGAATTCGGGGAAATTTGCCAGCGCTATTTCCCATGAGAATCCGACCTATTGTACCACCTGTCGTGGTTCTCACCAGCTATTACCATCTGTCGCTTACTGGTCCTAACTGGCTGCACTGAAGCAATACTTCGATCTAAATATGATGGCTTTAAGTCAGAAATATTACAACTGGTATGCAGCCAGGTATCAAACACGACGACGGCCGATATTTCGGACGGAGACCACCCAGCCATTCTTAAGGTGAAACTGCAGTGAGGAAGCAATGTGCAACGATCTTTAAAACCCTCGGTTTTCAACAAGTAAACAGGAAAGTCAACACACTTCGAGCAAGCAAGCACACAGCGCCGACACGACCAAAGATGAAAACGGAATAGAACTGAAAAAGAATGGTTGCCTTCCCTTCCTTGATTTGTTGGTCTACATCTATATCTACATATATACTCCGCAATCTACCGTAAGATGCGTGTCGGATGGTACACTGTACCACTACTAGGCATTTCCTTTCCTATTTCACTCCGAAATAGAACGTGGAAAGAATGCCTATATGCCTCCGTACGAGCCCTAATTTATCTTATCTTGTCTTTGTGATCACTAAGCAAAATGTAAGTAGGCGGCAGTAAGATCGTACTACACTTAGCTTCAAATTCCGGCCCTCCAAAATTTCCTCAACAGAAATTCACGAAAAAAACGTCCTCTTTCCTCCAGCGATACCCCAATTGAGTTGCCGGAGCATTTCCGAGTCACTCGCGCATTGGTCGAACCTACCAGTAACAAATCTAGCTGCTCGCCTCTGAACTGCTTCTATGGTTCCTTTTAGGGAAATTACAGAAAACCTAAATCTGGATGGCCGGAGGTGGATTTCAACCACCTTACTCCCAAATGCAAGACCAGTGTGTTACCATTGCGCCACCTCGCTCAGTTTGATCCGCAGAAGCAATTCGTTCTGGCTGTAATTATTCCATGGGGACGATCGTATAGGTGCTGAATGCAGTTTTGCGGAATGACTTGCTATGCAGTTTCCACCTGGTGAATCAGTTGGGTTAGATTTCGTGCCGGTCATGCAGACCAGCACGGTGACGTTTCATCCCGTCCCAGACATGCTGAACAGAAGACCGATCTGGGGATCGTGCTTTCCAGGGTAATTGATGTTGGGTGGTACGGGATACACGTGGCCGTGCATTGTGCTGTAGGAAAATCATACTGCCATCTTCGCGCATGAAGGGCAGCAGGACGAATTAAATGATTGTTTCAATGTACAGTGCAAAGTTCAATGTTCCCTCAAGGATCACCAGAGGAGAACGACCTATGTACGATATGACTCTCCACACCGTGATGCCAGGTGTCGTCACGGTGTACAACTTCAGATTCTCGCGCTCCCCTAAGCGACGTCACTCACGCGTACGACTATAATTGGCAATGAGGAAGAATCGACTTTCATCACTAAAGACGATACATCTCCGTTCTACCTTCCACAGGCGACTATCGCGGTACCATGTCCGTTCTTCCTTCCACGGGCGACTATCGCGGTACCATTGGAGGCGGGATGAACGATGTTGTGGCGTGAGCGGAAGACGCCGTAACGGCACGCATCATCATGCATCATGGTTTTGCGAGCTATATCCTATATTGGCCGGTTTTCTCTGGTGATCGTCGAGGGGACATTGACCAATGCACGGTACAGTGATACCATCATTCAACCCGTCTAACTACCGTTCATTCACCAACAAAGTGATATGCATTTCGAACAGGACAATGCATGTTCGCATGTATCCCGTATCACCCAATGTGATCTTCAAGGTGTACGTCAACTTCTCTGGCCAACACGATCCCCAGATCTATCCCCCATTGAACACGTTTGGGGCCGGACGAAACGTCACCTTGCGCGGTATGGTCGCTCGGCATGAAATCTGTTCCAACTGAGACAACCATGTAGAAAATGCAAGGCAGACCAATTCTCACGACTGTGAACGGAGGGTATACAGGTTACTAGCGTCGACATTGCGCACGCATTGGTGGTTGTACTCACGCGCGTGTGGATCTGTTTTTGTGATCATGTGTTCTATACATCCTAAACAATAATGAAGCTTTCACTCTGCAGCGGAGTGTGCATTAATATGAAACTTCATGGCAGATTAAAATTGTGTGCCGAAACCGGTACTCGAACCTGGGACCTTTGCCTTTCGCGGGCAAGCGCTCTACCGTCTGAGCTATCCCGACACAACTCACGATGCCGCCTCACAACTTTACTTCCGCCAGTACCTCGCCTCCTACTTTCCAAACTTCACAGAAGTTCTCCTACGAACCTTACAAGACTAGCACTTCTGGAAGAAAGGATATGGTGGAGACATTGCTTAGCTACTGCCTAAGGGAAGTATCCAGAATGAAACTTTGCAGCGGAGTGTGCGCTGATATGAAACTTCCTAGCAATTTAAAATTGTGTGCCGGAACCGGGACTCGAAACTGGGACCTTTGTCTTTCGCGGCAAGCGTTCTACCGAGCTGCCCCGACACGAATTACGATGCCGCCTCAAAACGTTACTTCCGCCAGTACCTCGCCTCCTACTTTCCAAACTTCACAGAAGTTCTGCGAACCTTGCAAGACTAGCACTCCTGGAAGAAAGGATATGATGGAGACATGGCTTAGCCACACCCTAAGGGATGTTTCCAGAATGAAACTTTCACCCTGCAGTGGTGTGTGCTGATATGGAACTTCCTGGCAGGTTAAATTTGTGTGTCGGAACTGGGACTCGAACCTGGGACCTTAGCGGGCAAGCGCTCTACCGACTGAGCTATCCAGACACAAGTCACGATGCCGCCTCACAACTTTACTTCCGCCAGTACCTCGCCTCCTACTTTCCAAACTTCACAGAAGTTCTCCTACGAACCTTGCAAGACTAGCACTCCTGGAAGAAATGATATGGTGGAGACATGACTTAGCCACAGCCTACTGGATGTTTCCAGAATGAAAATTTCACTCTGCAGCGGAGTGTGCGCTGATATGAAACTTCCTGGCAGATTAAAATTGTAGGATGCCGGGTACTGGCGGAAGTAAACTTGTGAGGCGGCATCGTGAGTCGTGTGGGGATAGCTCAGTCGGTAGAGCGCTTGTCCGTGAAAGGCAAAGGCCCCAGGTTCGAGTCCCAGTTCTGGCTCACTATTTTAATCTGCCAGGAAGTTTCATCCGAAACAATGTCTCAATAAAATTTCTCTCTGCAGCTTGGTGTTCTTTTTTCATTTTCCAGGAGTGTATAATATCGGTTACCCCACTCTCTCCCCTGTATGTTGTACTTGCCACCTCGCCATGTTTTCATAACCCCTCGTTACGGGGCGGGAGCGCTGCCGTCGCCGCCTGCGCCCTGCTGAGTAATTGTCGCAGCTTCGCCGGCTGGCCGCGTCGCGCGACGCCGGCCGGGCGCTGCTGTGCGCGGCGGGCCGCAGGTAATCAGCGCGACTGTCAACTGTCGCCGCAGTTGCCGGCCGCTCCGCCAGGGGCGCAAATATTTGCTGCCGGCGCGGCGTTTACCTTTCAGACCGCGGCGCCGAATGACGGCAGTGTTAGCGCTGGCGGTCACCCGGAGAGGCGGGGCATCCACCTGCCGCTGGCGTCGGGGCGGCGTTATTACCAGACCTCGCCGTCACCCGGTGGATTCACGCTCCGCTGGGCGCTGCAGGAGTAGCGTCACAAATGGAACGACAAACTGTCTGGTGCCGCTTGACAGAGACTCACTTTCCTCCGAAACGGAAATGCATGACTCCATGTAGATTCACGGCTGTACAAAACACTGCTCGTACGAAAGTGATAACGCGAGCCACGAAATAAGGGCAGTGCTGGCATTCATACTGTTACTTAACAGCCATATACAACCGTTCTCTCATAGAAGGATCTGAACCGAAAGATTGAAAAGTTACACAGGTCACACCTATATTCAAGAAAGGCAGTAGAATTAACCCACTAAACTACAGGGCTATTTCATTGACGTCAATTTGCAGCGGGGTTTTGTAACATATCCTGTATTGAAATATTATGAAATATCTCGAACGGAACGATCTATTGACACAAGGTCAACACCGACTGAGAAAATTTCGTTCATGCGAAGCACAACTAGGTCTTTATTCACACGAAGTGACGGGAGCTATCGACAAGGGTTCGCAAATCGATTCCGTATTTCTTGATTTCCAGAAGGCTTTTGACACCGTACGTCACAAACGGTTTTTGATCAAATTGCGTGGTTATGGTATATCGCCCCAGTTTTGCGATTGGATAAGGGATTTCCTCTCAGACAGCACACAATTCGTAGGCAGTTAGTTAAATTTCCGTTGCACAAGAACTGTGGCCACTCGCGAAGTAATTTGGAGCAGCACTGAGCGTTTTAAATTGTCTTTCCTGATCTCTGCCACCAGAAATCGTTCAATGAAAAACTTAACAAGCTACTTCCAATATTATTCAAAAAATTGCGTAATTTTTGTTTGTTTCTTGTGGCGCTCAAAACATTTCCTGGCAGCGACAGAGGAGGGCGTGGTGGGTTGTCTCGCAGGGGGCCCGGGTTCCATTCCCGGTCGGGTCGGGGGTTACTGTACTCGGGAACTGGGTGTTGTTGTCCTCATCATAATTTCATCATCGACACTACGTCGCTCCAGTGGTGTCACCTAAAGATTTGCATAATACAGCCCGAACGCTTTCCGAACTGGGGTCTAATGACCAAAAATGCCACACGGAATCATCATCATCATTTTCATTAACGTAACATCAGCCGGCGTTGTCTCACTGCCCTCTTGTACAAATGTTAGCCAACCTAAAATAAATATACCCGAACTGTAATTTCTGTGCTAAACTACTGAATACCCAGTGAAATTTGAAAGGTAAGAAATTCCTAATTTAGATTTACATACCTCAGGTGCTCGAAAAAAATCG
This sequence comes from Locusta migratoria, assembly GCA_026315105.1. NCBI lineage: Eukaryota > Metazoa > Arthropoda > Insecta > Orthoptera > Acrididae > Locusta > Locusta migratoria. Next base: position 836,397,174 of record CM048745.1, on the reverse strand, counting down.
TCAGCTGTCGCCTTGTAATCCACTTCATCTAGTCGGGGATCTTCGATCACGTAAATGTTTCTCAACAAGTCTCTACAGTATCGTAGTCCGCGATTTCTTGGGAATCGTCTGAGGCAACCCATTCATCAAACTCGCAGTTATCCCTGTCTTCGCATCCGTGAATTCGTTTCACCATTTTCGTCAAATATTAAAAATATAACATCAGCCGGCGTTGTCTCACTGCCCTCTTCTACAAATGTTAGCCAACCTAAAATAAATATACTCGAACTGTAATTTCTGTGCTAAACTACTGAATACCCAGTGAAATTTGAAAGATAAGAAATTCCTAATTTAGATTTACATACCTCAGGTGCTCGAAAAAAATCGTCAGCTGTCGCCTTGTCATCCACTTCATCTAGTCGGGGATCTTCGATCACGTAAATGTTTCTCAACAAGTCTCTACAGTATCGTAGTCCGCGATTTCTTGGGAATCGTCTGAGGCAACCCATTCACCAAACTCGCAGTTATCCCTGTCTTCGCATCCGTGAATTTGTTTCACCATTTTCGTCAAAAATTAAAAATTTTCTGAGAAGTGTTCTTCAAGGTCTTATACAGTTTTTACATCACATTTAAAGGTTTTCTGCTTTCACACTATCACATCAATAAAGTACGTATTCATAACGACCGCTTTCACCGCTTCATTTATGCTTTTATTTCGCAGGTTGCTATCTTGCAGAATGCGTCTGAGAAACAGGTCATATCAGCGCACACTCCGCTGCAAAGTTTCATTCTGGATACTTCCCTTAGGCAGTAGCTAAGCAATGTCTCCACCATATCCTTTCTTCCAGAAGTGCTAGTCTTGTAAGGTTCGTAGGAGAACTTCTGTGAAGTTTGGAAAGTAGGAGGCGAGGTACTGGCGGAAGTAAAATTGTGAGGCGGCATCGTGAGTCGTGTCGGGATAGCTCAGTCGGTAGAGCGCTTGCCAGCGAAAGGCAAAGGTCCCAGGTTCGAGTACCGGTTTCGACACACAATTTTAATCTGCCAGGAAGTTTCATATTAACGCACACTCCGCTGCAGAGTGAAAGCTTCATTATTGTTTAGGATGTATAGAACACCTTGATCTAATGCCTGAATTTGGCTAGTAACATTTAGAGGCAGAAAACGCACAACAATATCACCTCGTCTAACTCGCAAGAATGCGTATACGCTTTGTAAATCAGCGAGATCGCTTTTCTAGTCAGCTCTTTTTCAGTTAAAATCTTTTCGACTTTCGGTAAAAACTGATCACTAAGCCATTCGCCAGAGTGTTCACAAGACATCCATTAAAATGTTCGAGCTCTATAAAAAACTTGAAATACATTTAGGACAACATCCTTCAATGCTCTCGGCTATCCAACTTGCCGATACACATCAGGTGCAATCTATGTGTTCCAGAAACGTTTGCTGCCAAACGAATAGTGGTTCGTTCATTTTTCAGTTTGTGTCCTGGGACACGTGTCTTCTGAGGAAGCTAAGGATTTGGTAGGCTACATCTAGATCTTAACACCCGTTTTATCTGCATTGTAAATTTGGTGTTGCTTCGGTGTAATCTTCAAACTCTGTTTTCAAATTTTCAACCGCGTCTGGATTTGCAGATAGCTTTTCTCCATATTCATTTAGTTGCCGAATGTCGTATGTTTTAAACCTATCTAACTACCCAGAAAATGTTCAAATGTTTGTAAATCTATCGGACCAAACTGCGTGGTCATCAGTCCGTAGCTTACAAACTGAATAGCATCGGAGAAAGTCTGCAGTGCCTGTCTTACTCCCTTCCCACTCAGTGCTTCTTTTCATGCCCTCTCAGTCTTATAACTGCTATCTCATTTCTGTATAAGTTGTAAATAAATTTCCGTTCCCTATATTTTACCTCTGCTGACTTCAGAATGTGAAAGAGTATATTCCAGTCGCCGTTGCCAAAGGCTTTCTCCAAATCTACAAAATCTATAAATGTAGTTTTGTTTTTCCTTAATCTATCTTCTCGGCTTCTACCAGCATTTGCACCCTTCCATAAATAATTCGCATTTAAAATGACGTATTATACCTATGGTTATGAAACTTTCACATCTGTCTTCTCCTGCTTGCTTTGGAATGGGGATTATTACATTTTTTCTTAAGGTCGGAGGGTATTCTGCTTTTCTCATACATCTTTCACACCAAGTGAAATAGTTTTGTTGTGGTTTGCTCTTCCAGAGACTTCAGTAGGTCGAGGGAATGTTTCGATTTAAGTCTTTCAATGCTCTGTCAAATTCATTTTTCAATATAAAATCTCCTGTATCATTTACATCTACTTCCTCCTAGCTTTCTACATTATTTTCTGCAAATTCACTTCCATTGCATAGCCCCTCCCACTCCCTCCCTCCCTATCTCATATATATATATATATATATATATATATATATATATATATATATATATATATATATATATATATCTTCCTCTTGTAATTTTCTGTGTTACTAGTGTTTTCGTAATATTTAACACTGTCGTGGGCTTCGTGTTCTTTATCTATTTCCACTCTCGTCTTTTCATACTATATTCTTCGAATCCAACAGCTTCAGACAAATGAAGTCGTATTACGAAGAGGCAGGGCAGTAGATAAGAGGATTTCTATTTTTCTTATAATTTAATAAAATATCAATTTTTACTGTGGTCCTAATTCATTTTCATTTTATTATTGTTTTAAATGGCAAAAAATCAAATGTTTTGCTAAATTTTTACTATTCCTTTTCTTTAATTATTTCGAATGATCATGATGTCGTATGATCAATGATCGCGTGCGCTAGTCTCTCTATTGGACGCCACTTCGGCGGCCAACATACCCCATTTACACTACAGGGGAAAGGGGATTGGAATTCGAACCACGCGCTGTTTGCGGTGACTCCTCACGTCATTGACAGGAAGAGGTTAAGTCAAATCGCAGATTCAAAAATTCCTCATCCGACCACGAGTCCCCGACGTGATCTAATTACACGCTATACCGCGAGACCACAATGCTCGACAACCATTTCGAATGAAGAACGAGTTATGCGGCGAAATAACTTCATTTAATTTTTAGCAGAAATTGGAATAGCACAAATTTGTTCATTGGGAAAACTGAAAATATACTTTAAAAAATTCGTAACACCAAAAACAGATGGATTACATAGTAAAAGGAATTTTATCAATAAACATTATTCGATTTTGACAAAAGCTTACTTGCTATATTTCTGCTGCTTATCATTACTTTCATCATTTTCCGTTCTACTCTCAGCCCATCTTTTATAGTCATTACACTGTTTCTTTCATTGATCAGATCCTGTAGTTCTTCTATGCTCTCACTAGGGATACCGATGTCATTCGTGAATCTAATCACTCCAATATATCTACATCTATATCTACATACATACTCCGCAATTCACCGTAAGGCGCATTGCGGAGAGTAAACTGTACGACGGCCGCGGTGGCCGAGGTGACTGAGGCGCTCCAGTCACGGTCAGCACGGCCACTACGGTCGGGGGGTCGAATCCCCCCTCGCGCATGGATATTTGTGCCGTCCTAGTTCGTAAGTAGTTCGTAAGTAGTTCATAAGTAGTTTGTAAGTTTAGGGACTGATGACCCCGTAGTTAAGTCCCATAAGCTTAACAAACATTTGAACATTTGAACATTTTGAGTAAACTGTGCCACTACTAGGCATTTCCTTTCCTATTCCACTCCCAAATAGAACGAGGAAAAAAAGAATGCCTATATGCCTCCGTACGAGCACTAATTTCTCTTATCTAGTCCTTGTGATCACCACGCGAAATGTAAGTAGGCGGCAGTAACATCGTACTACACTCAGTTTCAAATTGCGGCTCTCTAAATTTCCTCAAAAGAATTTCACGAAAAGAACGAAAGATCGACGTCAATATTATAGCTTTCCTTTTTTTGCATCATTGGTTATTATCCAACAGCAAATCAAGGGCGATAGACTACATGCCGCGTGGGAGTAGCCGAGCTGTCTGGAGCGCCAAGTTACGGATCGTGCGGTCTCCCGCGTCATAGGTTCGAATCCTCCCTCGAGCATGGATGTGTGTGTTGTCCTTTGGTTAGTTTAACTGAGTTTGAGTAATTTCCTGGCAGATTAAAACTGTGTGCCGGAACCGGGACTAGAACCTGAGACCTTTGCCTTTCGCTGGCAAGCGCACTACCGACTGTGCTATCCCGACACGACTCACGATGCCGCCTCACAACTTTACCTCCGCCGGTACCTCGTTTGTGCTAGTCTTGCATGGTTCGCAGGAGAGCTTCTGTGAAGTTTGGAAAATAGGAGGCGAGGTACTGGCAGAAGTAAAGTTGTGAGGCGGCATCGTGTCGGGATAGCTCAGTCGGTAGAGCGCTTTCCCGCGAAAGGCAAAGGTGTCAGTTTCGAGTCCCGGTTCCGGCACACAATTTTAATCTGCCAGGAAGTTTCATAACAGCGCACACTCCTCTGCAGAGTGAAAGTTTCATTCTGGAAACATCCCTTAGGGAGTGGCTATGCCATGTCTCCGCCATATCCTTTCTTCCAGGAGTGCTAGTCTTGCATGGTTCGCAGGAGAGCTTCTGTGAAGTTTGGAAATTAATAAACACAACAAAATTATTCCATTTTTGGACAAAAAAATATCTTTTACATCTGGTATATCGCATAGTGCGAATGGAGCGTCTCGCTACGCTCAAAATGTGTCTGAAGCCCATCTACATTTATTTACCGGGGATTAAGTAAATGGACGTATTTCGCCATGAAGAGCGCCACGAACTTGTAATTCATTTTCATCCAGGTGTTCGGATACTTTTGATCACATGGTGTATTATTTATATTCTGTAGTATGTTATGTATAAGAATTTCATGTTGCAACTTTCGTTTCTTACAGTTAGTTATTCTACGAAATTCGAGCCTGGGAGGCCACAGGTGGATGGAGGTTTATGATATAATCTGTTTCGACGCCATTACACAACTGTTGGTCTAACTAATGAGACAAATGAAACACCAGTTGTCAATTATATAAAATTTTATGTCAGCACGACATGTAGCAAGAGTATGTTGTTCTAACTGCCGACCATCCTTGACCATCAAAATATGCTGCACATATTTGATTAATGAATTTGCCTAGCGACAGACAAATTTTATAGTACTTCAGAATGGGATAAGTCGTCCCGAATCATGTGGTACAGACATAAAACTTTATGTAAGTGACAACTGGTGCATAGTTTGGTTCAATACTGATGAACTACATAATATTTGACGTGCGTTTGGAAAAGGTATGTCATGATATTTTCCTCTGTTGTAGTGCTTTGCCTTGTTGAATAATTGCTCTGAAGTTGTGTCAATACCGGAGATTAAAATCGACTGATGTAGATTAAGTATGCGTTTGTAAATATTTTTTTGGGTGTCCAGTTCGCTACAATGTTTTAGTTATAAAATAAATATTTTCATTCAGTATAATGGGCATGGCTGTAGAATCACGGAACATTGTCATTTTTCATTTTTTAAGCAGAGAGAGAAAATGAGAGATTGGGGGAAAGAGAGAGAGAGAGAGAGAGAGAGAGAGAGAGAGAGAGAGAGAGAGAGAGAGAGAGAGAGAGAGCGAGAGAGAGAGAGCACAGGCGTTATCTAACAGAGAAGATGCTCTTCCAGTACATTTATTTAAAAAGTTTTTTAATTATCCTCTGTTGTATTTTCATCGTTAAATTTTCGTGCTTTTCAGTATTACATTTATAATGTACATCTCTTTTTTTGGTTTTATGGTGATTTCTCGTAAGGATGAATGGCAACTTTTCTGTAGCGGTGGTCCAAATTAATTAACTACCTGGTGCATTTACTACTCGCAGTGAATGGTAAAACAGAACTAGACCTCACAGGCCGATGACACTTAGATTTCTTTGCTTGCACAAGGGTAACAGTGATCTGGAAATAGGGCTCTTCCTTTTCTGGAGACAAGGTTAAGTGAAAATTACTTTATCTACGTTGAGTATCTTGTGTACGAAGGCACAGTGGTCACGTATCCACTTATTCAACTACACATAAGTTTTTCTCCTTTAATATTGTTACCACACTTTGACTCTAGAATGTAATTAATTCGATTGCTCATATAACTACACTCTACACTTCCTTATTTGTTAGAGTCTGTCTTTAAATAGAAATTAATTATTGCTTGTTTGCAACACACACATTTGTTTACAAGAGAATTAGAATTTGATGTCACTATGATTTTTGAAATATATTTACAGGCAGTCATTCAACACTATTAGACATAATCTAAACAAACACCTCAAGACATACAAAGGAATCAATCATGTATTATGTTTATAAATAACAACGATTCACTTATTAATTTACTATATTTCTAATTTCATACTTTCAAGAGAAAGGCAACCTCTTTACGTTGATCATTGCTGAATCTTCCGCCTTCGGATGGGATGTTCAAATATTTGTAAACTTATTGCACGAAACTGCTATGCTCATCAGTATCTAGATTTCCAAACTACTTCAATGAAGTTAAACTTTAAAGGACAATGCGCACACCCGTGCCCCAGGGGGATTCCAACACCCGATGGCGAGTAACTGCACACTCCATACCAATTCGCATTAGAACGCTCGGCCACTCCACCGCGGCTCTTCAGATAGTTGGCGGTTTCTCACTCCATGGTCAAGTGAGTTCCCTGAACTTAGCTCCTCCACCTTCTCTGATGAGTCTGTTGGCTGAATGAGGTTAAGTACTGATACGACAAGTCGTCAGACGCCATTACTGGTGAATTTTATTCATAATTTAAGCAGTGTATAAATTATAACCCGGAACCGAAAATCATAATTCTAGATCACAAATACACCAACTGATAGGTGCAGCTGAAAAAGTGAAAAAGAAAGGAAACTGATAATTTTATATGGGCATCGCCACTTTGGATTAGGTCGTATTTTATGCGATACATACTGGTCATCCAATTCTGAAAGGAAAGGAATGGTACTACAACGAAACTTTCACTCTGCAACGGATTGTGCGCTGGTATGAAACTTTCTGGCAGATTAAAATCTTCACAGAAGCTCTCCTGTGAAACTTGGAAGACTAGCACTACTGTAAAAAAGGATTTGGTGGAGTCATGGCTTAGCCACAGCCCAAGGGATGTTTCAGAATGAAACTTTCACTCTGCAGCGGAGTGTGCGCTGATATGAAACTTCCTGGCAGGAGGCGACGTACTGGCGGAAGTAAAGTTGTGAGGAGGCATCGTGAGTCGTGTTGGGGTAGCTCAGTCGGTAGACTGCTTGCCCGCGAAAGGCGTAGGTCCCATGTTCGAGTCCCGGTTCCGGCACACAATTTTAATCTGCCAGGAAGTTTCATATCAGCGCATACTCCGCTGCAGAGTGAAAGTTTCATTCTGGAAACATCCATTGGGCTGTGGCTAAGCCATGTCTCCTCCATATCCTTTCTTCCAGGAGTGCTAGTCTTGCAAGTTTCACAGGAAAGCTTCTGTGAAGTTTGGAAAGTAGGAGGCGAGGTACTGGCGGAAGTAAAGTTGTGAGGCGGCATCGTGAGTCGTGTCGGGGTAGCTCAATCGGTAGAGCGCTTGCCCGCGAAAGGAAAAGGTCCCTGGTTCGAGTCCCGGTTCCGGCACACAATTTTAATCTGCCAGAAAGTTTAAAAGGAATGGTACTGTCCACGTAATGATTCGTACGTTGCATGAGGGAGGGTACAAATGGACTATGACAACAGTCAACAGGTGTAGGCTTATTTCGAATAAATTTGTTCACTTGACCTTCAAATGGGAGAACATCGCTGGCGATGGGTTCCTTAGTCCAGTCTTCGATGTCATTCAAGCGATCACCAGTGTCCAAGCCTATCATGTCGACGGGACACCGTCCAGCGCACCAACGATAGAGCGAAGACGAAAGGCGCGGCCACGCCCAATTCTCTGACGTAAGCAGCCGCACTTGCTGGTCAGCCCGGTAAGGCGGCCACGTGCCCCACGAGCAGCAGCCAGAGGCATAGCCAGAAGAATATAGCCTAGTTCAGTTAATATTTGTTGTTCAGAAGTCTTCCCGTTCTGTTTCGAGCCTAAAATAACTGAACTGTTCAAATCTTCAAACGTCTGTAAATCTATCGGACCAAACTGCGTGGTCATCAGTCCGTAGCTTACAAACTACTTAAACCTAGGTAAACTAACCTAAGGACAACACACACACACCTATGCCCCAGGAAGGACTCGAACCTCCACGGCGAGCAACCACGCGCTCCGCAGCGAGACGCTTTAGACTGCTCGGCTACTCCACCGCGGCAAATAACTACCAGGTTTGGAACTTAAATAGTGGCAACTATTTATTCACAACGGATACAAAAGCGTTCGTGTTTGCGCCTGTTACAGTCCTTCAAAGTAGTTGTGTAGAACCCGTTGTCGACGATGTGGAAGGCATAGTGTACCGTTAGCAGAGCTTATTCTGTTGATGGTGTGAATGGAGCGGTCTACTACCTGCCGAATATCTGCCACTAAGTGGTTCCTTCATATTCGGAATCAAATAAAAATTACAAGGACTTATATCCTTGGAGTATGGTGGTTGGTACACTACTTCCAAGTCCCATCGACCAAACAGATCAGCCAAAGCTTGCGCTGTATGCGCCCTCTTCTACGTCTTTCGCAAAGCTGGTCGCATGTGTTGTACCAAAAACGAACAGTAATACTGTGCATTGATGGTCTGGCGTGCTGGAACGTAATGAGTTAGGATAACACCATCACGAGAATCACCATAACTTTCACCACACTGGCCCTGAAGCACTTTAGACTTTCGCGGCGACGCATAATGACGTCAATCGTTGAATTGGCGATTCAGTTTTGGCCCGTGCGATGTCGTTCATGTCTCATCCAGTGTTGCGATACGGGGTAAGAAACCCTCTCCTGCTCATCCATATATGTATGTCAATTCATGCGGAACCCATCGTGATGCAATTTATCGCATGTCCAGCCGTTCCTTTAGGATGCGAAGTATAGTCGTATGCGCTAATCCGGATTTATGGGCGATCTCACGAATTATCTGGCGTCGATCACTGTCCACTAACGCGGGAACAGTATGCACTTCTTCTTAAGAGACGCTAGGACGGCCTGCCCTATGCATGTCTGCCACAGATTGCCCAATTCGTTGACGGTTTTTACCCAACGTGCCGTTGTTCTCTAGGGCAATGCCGATTTCCCGCAACTCTTTTGAAGATCTTGATGCCACTGTCGTGTTGTACGACCTCTGCCGTAGTCAGTCTTGATCTAAAAACGTTGTTCCTGTTCCGTAAATATAGGGTCACCGTTACGTTTGACCGCTCGCTGAGACGTGTGTTTACCTCGAAAGCGCAAGCCGGTGCCGTGGAACTTTTGAGTCCATTTGCTCGGAGGTAAGGTAGGCATGTCAATAACGTGTGCCATCAGTGACAATAGTAGATTCCACTGCATAATGTCTCCACTGCAGTGTTGCCACTATTTAACTTCCAACCCCCGTATTTGTTTTTGTTCTGTGAATAAACCGTTAATCAGAATGGCTGTACTAGTAATGCGCCTGCATCAGCATACAGCAGCTGTTACATCGCGCAGTAGTCGATATAGCACATAGCGGCTATGATATACTCTCCTGGCTATTAAAATTGCTACACCAAGAAGATGACGTGCTACAGACGCGAAATTTAACCGACAGGAAGAAGATGCTGTGATATGCAAATGATTAGCTTTTCACACAAGGTTGGCACCGGTGGCGACACCTACAACGTCCTGACACGAGGAAAGTTTCCAACCGATTTCTCATACACTAACAGCGGTTGACAGGTGAAACGTTGTTGTGATGCCTCGAAACCCTGCATTTCAGCAGGATAAGGCACGACCGCATGTTGCAGGTCCTTTACGGGCCTTTCCGGATACGGAAAATGTTCGAATGCTGCCCTGGCCAGCACATTCTCCAGATATCTCTCCAACTGGAAACGTCTGGTCAATGGTGGCCGAGCAACTGGCTCGTCATAATACGCCAGTCACTACTCTTGATGAACTATGGTATCGTGTTGAAGTTGCATGGGCATCTGTACCTGTACACGTCATCAAAGCTCTGTTTGACGCAATGCCTAGGCGTATCAAGGCCGTTATTACGGCCAGAGGTGGTTGTTCTGGGTACTGATTTGTCAGGACTATGCATCCAAATTGCATTAAAATGTAATCACAAGTCAGTTTTAGTATAATATATTTGTCCAATGAATACCCATTTATCATCTGCATTTCTTCTTGGTGTAGCAATTTTTATGGCCAGTAGGGTACAATTACCATGAAATCTAGCAGAAAATGTTTTAGAAAATCAACAGACGGGAGACGAGGAAATTGGCAGACAGTGGGGAAGGTAATGTCAGAAGCAAGTGGAAGGATGGGTTGGTAGAGTGGGGAGGAAGAGGAGGAGGAGGAGCAGACTAAAGATGAGGAGGCAGAGATAGATGGAGCGTGAGAGGAGGGAGGAGTACAGAGACTAACAGAGTGTTGGAATAAATAAATGTATAAGCAATGCCGGTTTTCTAGCTTTCTAAACAGTGGCGGCGCGTCCTATTGTTCACTGGTTCAGTGAACCCGCGAAAAAAAGCTCGCCATGAAAAAAAGTAATTAAATAACTACAATGGAAAGTATTTTTAACTATCATTCTTTGTTTTTTCTTCTGTCTGATCTTATTATATATGCACATTCGAAGTATTAAAAAAATAAAAAACAACAAGGAAGAATAGTGTTTAATGCCCCGTCAACAGCGTGGTCATTACAGACGGAGAGAGAGAGAGACACACATTTTACCTCGCAGAGACAACACGTATGAGTCGTAGTGCGGTCTCTCAATATAGGCGGCAGTGGCCTCAGCGTTGCAATGCGCACGCGCGGCTGAGATTCAAATTATCTTCGCCGCGGAGGAGTAGCCGAGCGATCTAAAGCGTCTCGCTGCGGGGCGCGCGGTTGCTCGCCGTGGGGGTTCGAGTCCTCCCTGGGGCATGGGTGTGTGTGTTTGTCCTTAGGTTAGTTTACCTAGATTTAAGTAGTTTGTAAGCTACGGACTGATGACCACGCAGTTTGGTCAGATAGATTTACAAACATTTGAACATTTTTTCAAATTATCTTCTGAACGCTCTGGAGGCAGCATATGGGCGCTCCCACCACAGGCACAGCGCCGCTTTCAACATTGGCGTTGGAGCTGGGTGAGTCACCAGCTTCTGGCTACTCGAGCTCTGGCGGTTAAGCACGAATGGTCCCGAAGCAAGACAATTGAGCTACTGCGCACCTCGTCTTGCGCATGCGCAAATCCGTCACGAAGGCAACAACCGCCCTTCATATTTGTTTTTGGCGTATTGAAGATTCATCAAACACACGTAATATTTAGCAGAATATAACTATAAATTAAAGACGCAGCAACTGTAAAAGTCTTCAGAAGATCAAGTAATGAATAATAGTGAAGTCACTACTCTCCACCGAGCAAGATTACCCGTGCGGGTAGCAGCATCGTACTGCGCTGTAAAAGGTGGTTGGTTCGAGACCAACTTCAAACAATTTTTTAAAACCCAATCTTGTTTTTAACATAACAACGATGTCTTCTGTATTATTACTTGTCACAAATCTTTGGACGTTTTAGCAACTGTGGGTAAACGACATTTATACTCTTCGTTGTAACAAATATTTAACTGTTTGAAAAGAGTCTTTGCGCATGGGAAAGTTCATAAGTAGGTGTTGCTTACAGTGTCACGTGACCGAAGGTAGCTGCTTCATCATAGCAGATTAATTATGTTACAGGAAATAAGAGTGTAATCAGCTACTTACTCTGTTTTAGTGCTGATGTGCATATTCATATGTCCTTGGTGTTTGTTATCAAAGAAAAATGAGGACCGTTCAGTATCTTTCAGAACTCTAGACAGTACTTTTGCCAAGGATACGGAGGTGTTTTTGTCAAAGTAATACTTAGCAAATTTGCTGACACAGTAAAAAATACGGCACAAGGTGAGTTGGACATTGTGCAAGACTAGTGCAGAAAACAGGGTCTTGCGGGTTAGTCCTAAGAAGACTGTTGTTGTACCATTTACGAAGAAGCGTATCCAACATACAACATGGAATTTAAAGCTGTTCGATGAAATTCTACCTGTGAAGGGCACAGTGAAATATCTAGGTGTTACCTTAGATGAGAAAATGGCATGGACCCCTCGCATTAGGAGAATTTTCTAAAAGGCGAAAGGTACTTTGGTGAGTATCAGGAGAGCTTGTGGCAAAAACAGGGGCCTGAGCCCCAAAGGTATGTACTGGATATACTCCACGGTGATTAGACCCACGATCACTTATGGGGCAGTCGTATGGTGGAAGAAGGTAGAACAGTATATTGCTGCTAAGGAACTTGGTAAGGTGCAGAGATTGGCTTGCTTTGCCATAACAGGCGGAATTAGCAGCACGCCAACAGCTGGGATGGAAACCATGCTGGATATGCCCTCATTTCACCTTTGGGTCAAGATGGAGGAAGAGGCTGGTGCATACAGGCTCAAATCTAGCAAAAACTGGATTCATTGGGCTATCCAGAATCACACATTAAAGTAGTGAGCGAAGTAAATATAGGAAAGGTTGGGGAAATGGCGGCCGACTATATTATAACCCCATACTGCTTCAACAACCTTTCAATATAACGGAAGAAGAGAACAGTGGAAGAAAACAGTCGACATCGTACAGGGGACATTGTTTGATGCACTGACGGGTCGAAATCAGACCAAGGCGTTGGGACCGAGATATACGGGGTGTAGCACAAACTGGAGGGTATCTCTCTAGGGAAACTGGTCTCAATATTCCAGGCCGAAGTCACTGCCATCAGGGCGTGTGTGGAGGAGAATTTGCGTAGGTGCAACAAAGACCGTAGCGTCTACATTTATTGAGACAACTAGGCAGGCCTGAAATCACTGGCAGATCCAGCAACAAGATCTAAAATTGTTGCAGAATGTCACAAGGTTCTGGTGGAGCTAGGGGAAAGCAATAGGGTAAACATATTGTGCGTCCCTGGCCTTTCTGGGATCAGTGGCAATGAACAAGCCGACAGATTAGCTAGGATGGGGCAGAGACTCCATTTACTGGACCGGAGCTTATCCTGACAATCACCAAGGCAATAATCAAATTGGAGCTACGTAACTGGCCCAGAATGCTGCACGCAGAATATTGGACCAAGGTCTACAAACAAAACTATGGTAAGGTAATGATGCCAAAGCCATGTTTAAAAAGAAGCTCTGTAATCATGGGCTTGAACAAGATTGGATTAATCACAGGCCTTGCGAACTTCAGAAAACACCTACATACAATGGGAATAACAGAAGAGGATACTAAATGTAGGATGTGTGATGACGGCAATGAAACCACATCGCACCTAATCTTCGAATGCATTGCATTAGAGAGCAAGAGGCACAGAATATTCAGGACAACCAGACCCGAAGAGATTGTGTCTAATAAAGGAGCTTGGTAGGCCGACGCCTCAGCTCGAGTTGAAGCAAGCGCAAATTAGCCGAGGTAAGATTCTGAAAATCTTTTATTGAAAATAGGTGTAAGGGGGGAGGGGGGGGGGGGGGGCAAACTGCGATGCTTTCCCTCGGCGCAACTTGCAGAGGTGCGCCAAATTGTCTATTTGGACGCCGAAGTGTGTGTGTGTGTGGGGGGGGGGGGGCACCTCTAGATCCGGCACACTCTCAAAGAAGTGAATCCCCAGTCATCTGAAGCACCAGCCGCCACTGTTGCTAATACAGAGACAGACATAGAAATGAGGCAGGCGATGGCCAGAGAGATTACGGAAAGTATATTGAGCACCTGCAATGCTCGTGGTAAGTAGATGTGTCACACTCAGCCTTTATTTTCCCTTTGACTAAATAAGATTTCTGTTATCAACCGTCAAAACCGGTATTGCAGAATTCTCGTGTGATAAGGAATGGTTAATGTCTATCTTAGGACTAGACAGTACGTGGCATACTTTTGTCACTTATTGCAGGAACTCATCCCTGCGTATTTTATACGTCTGCCTCTCGTAGTAGGTCTGACTGTCGTCGACGTTTCAGCAGACGAAAAAGTTCCTACACTTGAATTTCTGACTCGCAGCATACGCGTCGTGTTTGGGAGCGTTAGCCACTAAATCATGTTTCGGGTGCAATTAATTTTTCTCTGACATGCGCCGTGTCGGCGCAATCGTCACCAGACTCGACACCGATATTGCCACCCGAGCCTAACCCGTGTGGCATCTCTCTCCTCTACCTTCCTCTTTTTCTCTCTCTCTTTCACTTCTTCTCTTGCTCACTCGTTTTTCGGTCCTCTGATACCAACCCCAGAATGGAACGTCACTCACCCATGGACTGTTGCAGTTCTCAACAATGCCATCCTCTTTGCCTTATCCCCAACTCGTATCCATTGACACCTACTTTCTGTACTCGCCTGTCTCCATCTCCAGATTTCCCCACACTTTCATCTAGCACTAAATCGAAGTGTCCATGATGTCTCACAATGTTTCCTACTAACTGGTCTCTTCTTTTAGTCAAGTACTGCCACAAGTTTCTCTTGTGCCCAATTTTGTTCATGACTTCGTCATGCTTGGCATACTAATGTACTATTCACTTCTAGTACAAGTTAACACCGTATTCTGGTACGGAAATCCTTCTCGATCAGCTTTATTGGAAGCTGCAATTCTTTCAAAAGATGCGATTACGTCCAAATACTTAATTCCCTTCCCAACTGTTGAAACTTTTGCTTCGAAGTAGAACTGTAGAATAAGAAATTTTGGAATAAAGTGTTTTTGTAATAAATGTGAAGGTGTTACACCTCATCCTCCATCTGTTTCTGATGAGCTTCATAAGAAATTGAATCTGCCTAAAGAAAATGTAGCTAATTCGCGCACCTCATCTTGCGCATGCGCAAAACCTCTTTGAATGCGACAACATCCGAGTCCTACAGTTGCTTATGAGGCATTGAATATTTATTAAAATATAATTCAAATTTTTAAATTTTCTTGTTACGAAATGTGAATTAATGACGCAGAAGATCCTAAGATAAACACTAACGATGGTAGTAACTACAAGTTGTGAGAATGACCGCGTGATTAAAGACATGACTTTGTGGAGTAAGAGGAATACAATTTGTGACTAGGCACAAGCTATTTTCTTTCTCCCCCCCCATGTTCGTATTTGTAAGAGATTCTGAAACGTTCAAATGTTTGTGAATCTCATGGGACTTACCAACTACTTATGAGCTAACTTATACTAAAGACAGCACAAATACCTATGCCCGAGGGAGGATTCGAGCCCCCGACGGGGAACAGTCTCGCGGATCGGAGCATAGCGCCTCAATGCACTCGGCCACCCCGCTGCGACAAGAGATTCTGAAAGCAGCATTAACTTTTCTATGGTTACTAGCCACAAATGTTTGGCCCATTTTCCGAGTATATCGCGTGGCATTTGTAATATTTCAACCTACTGAAGTCAACAATAAATAAATAACTGACTTCATTGGTATTATCGTAATATAGAAATCCAAGTTTGCTGCTAACAATATTTATTCAGCTTGTGCAAATTGACTCCACTACAAGCTTGTTTCTGCTTTTGCCATTTTCAAGTGGCCCTGGTGATGTATAATAAAATAATTACCTACGTTTACAACATACAATTTTGTATAAAAATTTGAAATAAATATTTCATTTCAAATTCACTTACGTTTAAGTTGGACTGACCATAAAGCATATTAGAGTTAATGTCTTTTTGTGACAAGATGGTATAGTCACGCTTTACCTCGTTAATTTTTATATTTGACAGATATAGAAACTGTTTACTCTGTTGATGCTTTGTGTGTACAGTAAAATATATCTGTGCCAGTCAGATGGTGTACTCGTGTGTCATGGATAAGACAATAGCAGAGAAACGTCGTTTCTTTTTCTTGTGTGAAATTTTTTATCCGTTTTCCTTTTCCAAAATTTCAATAAAGTTCTGTAAATAATATTTATCCTTTAAATCTGTTTGTTCGTTGAGAATATCAAACGGGTACTTTTCGTGTGTGTGAAAGTTTCTAGTTGTTCCAGAATATTTAGAAAATGGCCTTTAGGAACTGTGTGTAAAATTTTTAAAACAGTTTCGATGTTTTCAGCTGTGTGATTTTGGCTTTTTAGGTGTAAGTAAAAGTTCGACTGGCTGCTTTCACAGTCACTTGTGTGTTCCTTAAATCGAACTTTTACTTACACCTAAAAAGCTAAAATCACACAGCTGAAAACATCGAAACTGTTTTAAAAATTCTACGTACAGTTCCTAAAGGCCATTTTCTAAATATTCTTGAACTAGAAATTTTCACACACACGAAAAAATACCCCTTTTTAAATTTTTTTATATAAAATTGTATGCTGTAAACGTAGGTAATTATATTATTATACATCACCAGGTGCACTTGAAAATAGCAAAAGCCGAAACAAGCTTGTAGTGGAGTCAATTTGCACAAGCTGAATAAATATCGTTAGCAACAAACTTGGATTTCTATATTATGATAATGTCATATTTTGACCTTGTATATGCTGCGGGCCCAGTAGAGAAGAAACTATTGACTTCATTGGGTTGTAAAATGTAAACTTTCACTGCCGGAAATATCAATATTATTATAATTTCTGGGCTATTATGCCGTGGTGTCGTGAATTTGTTAAAACCCAGCGTTTCGTGCCTAACTGAGGAAGACTTCATTTGGCCATTTGTTGGCCATTACTTCGTGTTAGGAATAGAAGACGGATTTTTTTTTGAATTTGAGATAAAAGATTCAAAATTTATTTACCAAATTTGCCTATAATGAAAAATTTTCCGGACAGGCATGCGTGGGAAGAGCGGAATCAGCATATAATCGCGATATTATATCAGCGTTATCTTCACGCGTGCACAGTTTCTTTAATGTATCAATTTCCATAGAATTTTTTTTTTACGTCCATCGTGCTTCATACGTCCGGCACCAGCATTAAGTTATCAAGTATGAAGAATCCATTACTAGTCGTATGCACACATCCACCTCAATATAATTAGTATTGCACACGTTGACATGCCATTTTATGTATAGTAAGTGTAAAAAATAAATAAATAAAATAAATTAGCGGTGTACATGAGTCCCATGCTCTTGAACCAGCACTAAGAATCTTCATTCAGTTGACGAAATCGATATACTACATTTTAAAATTAAGATTTTTGTATCACAGCGACTAAGCTCAAATTTCTATTATTATCTATTACATTTAACATCTTGGAGAAACGAGTTTCTGTCGGTAATCCGCGTCGTACTAGCACGATATTTCGATCGCGTTACTCGCGATCTTCATCAGGTGGTAGTACGTCGCAGATTACCGGCAAGAAATCCGATTCTCCGAGATGACAACAACCCGCCGGGAAAGCCTTAATACGTACATTTATCATTTGACATATGGTAAAAATTGGGGATGACCAGTTTCGGAGCTCATTGCTTTAGTTATTTGAAAGATAAATCACATAATGCGGTAAAATGAGTGAACCCCCAGTCATTTAAGTAACCAGCGACCACTGTAATTTTGTATGTTATTTCTTGCTTATCAAATATATAAAGCAGGAGTGTCCGTATGTTTGTACGTGTTGCATACAAATCTACAGTTTTGTTGCAATTTTTATGAAATTTTGTACACGTAAGCTTAAATCCATGAGGACGGTCGCCGTGAGTGTAAGAATCACATACGATATTTAGTTCACGAGATATGACGTCATAAACAATGAGATTCGCGAAAAACTTCTGCATTTTGCGACAATGCTGCTCATTTTCTCCTAAACCATTGGACCGATTTCAACCAAATTTGGTACACATATTCCTTACCGTGAGGTAACAATTGCTGCATGGTTAAGAATCACATACGGCATATGGATCAAAAGATAGTACGTCATAACCAATAGAAATCGCAAAAAATGCCATAAAATGCGTCGAGACTTTATAAATACGCTGTATGAGAATGAGAATACTTAGCGACTTGCAACAAACTTTAAACATAATTTCAAACCTTTATTAAAATTTTTCTCCCTGACAACCATAGCAAAATGATGAAAGGAAAAAAAGTTTTTTGTTTACTACTTTATCGCTGTTTATGGAGTAAAACTACGGCATTCGGTATGACATTACAACTTATCATTTCTACACTACAAATTGTAGCCGCAGTAAATTTTACACACAGTATACACGCATATAGTTAAGTATACCTTCTAAATTGTATCAAAGTACGACACGTAGTTAATTAGATATTACCATATAAACAGTAACGTTCCTGTTCATTGACTAAAACTACGGCTTTCGGTATGATTTCACAATTTATACTTTGTACACTACAAATTGTAGCCGCAGGAAATTTTATGTACAGTATACACGCATATAGTTGAGTGTACTTTCTAAATTGTATCACAGTACGACTTGTAGTTCATGAGATATAAGCACATAAACAGTTACATTCATGGAAAACCACCCCATCACGCACCAAGTTTTAACCTTTTTCTTCTTTACTACTAATTGTATTCCCAAGAGATTTCACAGACTACAGCCCTTATACAAATGAATATATATATATGAAAAATGGCAGGAATAAATAAATAAATACCCGGGCAAGGCCGGGTTATCAGCTAGTCTTTTATATTTTTGACAGATGATCAGATTATAACATACAGGGTGTTTCACTAAGTGTGTTTGCCTCTGTAACTTATAAAATAATAGGTGACGAGAAATTTAATGCGGTAGGTCAACACAAGAAATGTTACACTTTCTGCAGAGCTATGAACATAGTTTATTGTATCATTTTATAAAGAGTTACACTACAAAGATATAATTTTTTAAATGGAAGAATAGTTTTTTCTATCGTGTATTGGATTCGTTGAACCAGCTGCGTCCAAATCAATTTAAACTACATTCCTATCACTGTTAGTTTGGGAGCTACAACCCTTCAAAGTTCCGGGGGCGGTGGCAGCAATAGCGTAGCTGGCCGAGTGGCTATCCCCTGTGGCACGGCCCACTGTCTCATGACCACCAGCAGTCAGCTACGCTATCGTAGCCTCCGCCCCATAAACTTTGAAGGGTTGTAGCTCCCAAACTAACAGTGATAGGAATGTAGTTTAAATTGATTTGGACGCTGCTGGTTTCAACGAATCCAATGCACGATAGAAAAAAAACCTAATGTTCCATTTAAAAAAAAAATTATATCTTTGTGGTGTAACTCTTTGGAAAATGATACAATAAACTATGTTCATAGCTCCGCAGAAAGTGTAACATTTCTTGTGTTGACCTACCGCATTAAAATTTCCTGTCATATATTATTTTATAAGTTACGGAGGCAAACACACGTAGTGAAACACCCTGTTTATGTGAACAGATGATGGTGACACAGTGCACCGAAACCGGTCGTCATTTAATAAATTGTTAGTATGCGATCTTGGCTTGTCATTTTGAAAACTATAAAACGATTAGATCGCCTCCAGACCCAACTATGTCAGGTAATCTTAACACTAACAAACGTCCGCGACAATTAACTTCAACATTATGCCTCATACCATCATCATTAATTAGCGGTTTGCTCACTCTATTATGTACCAACTGCAGCACACACATTGTGTGGGCGCGTTCCCCTTTAGCCCGAAGGCGGTGTAGACGATCAAATATTTAGAAGGCGGCGACGACGGCGGGGGCGGCGGTCGAGTTTCCTGACGCGTACCGGAGTCGCAGCAACAACGACCCCCGCCACCGCGCCAAGCCGGGCCCGAATAACTGAATTTAATGGTTTCAGGAGGGTTTACCCGAGCTCCCGATAAATATTCATGGCCGCCCGAGTTACGTGCGAAACGCCCCAGCTAAGGTTGTTGCTCGCTAGCGCCTCTGGCCGCCAGCTTGCTCACGGGCGTGAGGAGGGAAGGGCGGGGAAGGAAAATGAAGAAGTTGGCAACCCTGGCGGAGCGAGGGAAACCCCCTGCCGCGCTGGCCGACAGATAATGAGGGGAACCCCCTCCTCTGACACGCAGTGATTAACAGCTGGTGCCGCCGCTCCTCCGCAACAGCGGTCTGCAAAAATTAACTTCTCACCAAACGAAAGCATACTGCGCGGGCGAAGAACACATTTAGGTGGAGGAAATTATCATCTGCCGCAGCTGCTTTAATTAAAAGCGGCGGTGCCGCATGAAAAGCCGAGCCGAGGCACAGTGCGCGTGGATTAATTGCGTCATTAGGAGGAAAAAAAGAAAAAAAAGTAGCACGCAGAAATTCTGCTTCAGGCCCTGCCGGTACGTCTTCTTTTTCTGCCTCGACCATTAATTAATTGTCATATGAGATACAGATGTCGGCAAAGGATTTGGGATTCTATGTCACGAATTTCGCTCTCTCTCTCTCTCTCTCTCTCTCTCTCTCTCTCTCTCTCTCTCTTCCTCCCTCTTTCCCCTCCCCCCCCCCCTCTCTCTCTCTCGTCGCTCGGGTGAAGGAGCTCACATTACCAAAGTTTTTGTTATTCAGAAGCACTGCGCCGCCTGACTAATAAGAATTGTGTGTTCTGCGTGCAAGAAAATAATCTACTTAGGTACTCTTGTTTCTTCACTGGAGAAACAAGAGCGTGTTTATATTTTGTGGAGTCCTGTTTCCTGTTATCTCTGCGCTTTTAAGAGTCGGACTGAAAAATGGCACGCCGCACTGAAAAGCGTAAAATCTCACATTTAATATACAAAGCAACGCAGACGGAGATAAGAGCTGGAGAAATTTGTGTTCTCAGGAGTCCCATTAACACGTGTTAGACCTGTTGATTTCCGTCATGCAACTAGAGCAGATGATCGCAGTCTTTATTGTCATGTGAGGCACGATCTTCCTGGAAATTTTTTTGCGTCGGTTTGTGTCTCGAATGTATATGAGTAGCTTGTTATCAAAGGCGGACGTCTGTCGTTTGCAAACAACTGAGAAAACCGCCATTTTTTATTTCGAAACGTGGAGTTAATACGTATGCATACTATTTTGATCATTATTTAGTTGCAAATGATCACCAAACTAGCATGCATACGTATTAACTCCACGTTTCGTAATAAAAATGGTGTTTATCTCAGTTATTTGCAAACGACAGATGTCCGCCTTTGATAACAAGCTACTCATATACACTTGCGTCCTCGACAATGCTTGGTAAGTGTTAAATTTACATGGGTATTTGATATACGTGCAACATTTCTTTCCCCAATCATTCTGCCCAATATTTCTCCCAATATTTCTTGCATTCCTCTTTGTCCGTATGGTCTTCTCTCGGTATTAACTAGCAGAAAAGCTCTCATTATCCCTGAGTAACTATCGATATTTTTCACTATCACAAGTACTATCATGGGTTTACTAGTGACCCAAGAATTATTAGTATCTCCATTTACTTGAATTCAATTCTTTATGGTAATTGTTTTATACACATTCATTGCAACTTGTTTGCAACTGCTATAATCTAAGTATGAGGTATAACAAAGCCAGACACTCATGCAAAACTTGTTAATTTAATGTCTACATTTTTTCGATTCTCAATTCGTAGGTATGTTTGTTGTGAAAAAGAAAACCACTACAAAGGTCTAAATCACCTTGAGAATATCCAACATCTCCTACTCTATCATTTTTTGGACAATTTCTGACCACATTTCAATCGTTACTGCCGCCAGAATGTCCGTGTGTTGCAGTTTCTAGTGGTATGAAGTGCAGCAAAGTGGTCAGCGTGTCTATTTAATTGATCTGCAGCAGCGTGGAATGCCAAAAGCTATGGATGAGACTATGGAACATGTATATCCATTATTAAACAAATGACATTCCGTTTATTCCAAGTAAAACATATTGTACTTTCAATAGATTTGTGTAAAGGTTACTCAAGAGTGAGCTAGAACTATGATTGTTAAAACCTTATTGTTCAGTTATTTACAGTTAAATGTCAATAAATATGCTTCTCAAGTGTAAATGGACTAGAATTCTCATTTAAGTAATTTGAGAACTATAACTATTTGAGACAAACATATAAGAAGAAAACCATCTGTTTCATGGTGGTTTTATTATGCTAGACTACATACACATCAATTAGGACGAGAGTAAACAACCTAAAGTTTAAAGAAACAAATTTTTCATTTTTGTAGTAACTCCTCGTTTTTGCTGCATTTGCACAGTTGATTAATGTCCAAAGTTATCACCGAAACGGAAATGTAATTTTTTTAATGCAACGTAAAGGAATTAACAGCCTCGAACAATAATATTGGCTTTTCTTCTTCTAGGACTACTGCGCGGGTTCTGCGACCATTTGAACCTGTTATTCCCGTAGTAGTAATTACTAGAAACATTTTCTCAGATTTCCTCTTGTGTGACATCCAAATTGGAAATTGTTGTCTCTATTGTGAACACTGTGTTCACTTTCAAAATCAGTTACATCGAAATTTTAAACATGGCTGCATACAGCAACGGTAATTCAAAGCAGTAAAAATAACAGCCAACCAGTTGCAATTTAAAGTTTAATAAATTTTACCGCGGTTTCAATTGATATAAATCAATCTTCTTCAGAAGATACATGGACCTATAGTGTTACTTTCTTATTCAATATAGGTTTATGTATCTTCTGAAGAAGATTGATTTATAGCAACTGAAACCGCGGTAATTTAATTTGCAACTCGTTGGCAGTTATTTTTACTGCTTATATCGGAACTTTACTCTGGCTTCGTTCGTCTCTAGCAGATTCATTTTTTTATATTATCTGAATAGTACATATCCTCTTCTGCCCTCATAACATGCCCGTCGATGCAAGTAGATTCACAACTCATCTTTAGATTACACAAGCAACTCGGAGATATCAGTCGCGCAGCCAGGATTTGGGTCTGGGGGAAGGGCTAATTAAAAAAAAAAAACTATTGAATGTATTAATCTATGACTCATTTTTACACTTTTTATAATATAACTAACTAAACTACGAAAAGAATTGCACAAGAAATAAAATGAGTAGTCTCGCATTAATTTGAAAGTGTAAGAGGAGCAACATGGTGGAAATGCTGTGTACATAATCAGCTCGTGAAATAATTAAGCAGCTTCTATGTTACTTGTCAAAGATAAAGTCTTTAGCGTTTAATTTACATGAAACTCCATGTGTAAAAACTGAACCAAAAAAAAAAACTATTGTTGTTCATAAGATTCCACTCGGTGGCGCCGCTGACTTGATAAGCAGCGGGTCGCCGCATATTACTCCAGTCAATGAATGCATTGTAGAATGCATGGAATATGCGAGAAGTTTTGACTTCAGGACTTTGTTAGGGATAGTTAGGAGGTGAATATACCGTAAGTCCCCGCGCTGGGGAGTGAGCTAAAGCGGGGACGGGGGTGGAAAGGTACCATTTTTTGGTTTTCTGCTTATATCTCGAAAACGGTCGGCTTTAGGAAAAAATTATTCCGAATAAAAATGACAGATCATTGAATTTGCTATAAAATTGTTTCGATACATACACGTCGAATTCTCAAAGGTTTTCGAGATATACGTCATTGAAAATCGATAATTTCGGAGAAAAAAATCATCTTTATCTCACTAATTTTGTGAAACATTTACTTCCAGTGACTCACTCGATCGTTTCACAGAAAATTTGTCACAAAGAAAGTTGTAGAGCATTAAATTTCCTTCAATTTTATATGCACATTTGCTACCTTATCTTCAATCAGACAGAAGTTACATCATTTATAAGATGTGTATTCAGTTTCGATCTCTCTCCAGAAACGAGTTTTGATGTGCTGTGACGTTTTTACCTCATGAAACGTGCTAGCATGGTAAATACGAAAAGTTTAACAATGACAAGAAGGTAGTTGCAATTGAAACAGAACACACTTATATAATTGTAGCTTTTATGTTAGTATGAATCATACAGTGAAACTATTTTCAAGCACTGAGAGTGATTCAGAATGAAAAAAAAGTGCACTGAACGCAACATCTTCGTTTTTATGGGGCGGAAGAGTTGAGGATAATTTATTGTCGCCTGCAGTGGACATGTCGTCAAGGACGTCAGTACCTAAGCCCTGGAGAGGGTTAGCGAGTGTAGGAACAATCGGCTCGTAATTTTAGCATAGCAGTAACAATAGCGGCAGCATTCAAGCAGGTCGCGGCGCCATTAAAACCGCTCACAGTAACAGCAGCACACGTTATCAGTGGTGTCGTCACGTTGGCGACCCAGTGTTGCGTTCACTTGTTCTGATTTATTACGTGTATAATATCGTGCGGTCTCCAGCGTCGGAGGTTTGAATCCTCACTCGGGCATGGATGTTTGTGCTGTCTTTAGTATAAGGTACTTCATAAGTAGTTTGTAATTTTAGGGACTGATGACCCCGCAGTTAAGTCCCATAAGCTTTACAAACATTTGAACATGTATACTATTTCAAATTTCCGGTGGCGGCGTGTTTTCCACATAAAAATCACTTTTTCCCTCCGGCACCAACGCATACTTCACGGTACCAAACATTGCATTTTTGGCAGCGAATCCAGCAGCCCTTAGCTACTGATTTTATAAGAGCGCATTTGACTAAATAGCTTCACTTGCCACTTCACAGAAAAACATTTATATCTTCTTAGCACAAAGTGGTGGAAATGAAATGAGCGTATGGCATTCTCGGCCGGAAGATCCCTTACGGGATAGTTCGGCCGCCTGAGTGTAAGTCTTTCTATTTGACGCCGCCTGGGCGACTTTCGTGCCAATGATGATGAAATGATGATTAGGACAACACACAACACCCAGTCCCCTGTCGGGAATCGAACCCGGGCCTCCTGCATGGTAGTCAGCGACGCTATCTCTGAGCTACGGAGGCGGACAGAACAAACTGGTGTATTCTTGGAAAAGACAGCAGGAGCTGTAGAAACAACACCTCACAAAGGCAGTTGCTATCAACACTACGAGACTGACAAATACCACGAAACCTCATGTTGATCTGAATTGAACCTATATCGAACTTGTACTATCTTACCCTATGCGAACCACGGGTGCCCAGGCAGACGTCAATACGCAATACGGTAATGAAATTCTTTCTACACCCGTTCAGCATGGCATCGTGGACTGGCTGACGCTTCCTGGATGGAAGGAAGGAAGGAAGCATGAGACCGATCTAACGCTCGGAGTTTTGGGTAGGATAAGGAAGGAAATTGGCCGTGCTCTTTGAAAGGAACCATCCCGGCATTTACCTGGAGTGATTTAGTAAAATACGGAAGACCTACATCTGGATGGCCGGAGGTGGATTTTAATCACCGTCCTACCGATCACGAGTCCAGTGTGTTACCACTGAGCTACCTCGCTTGGTGACTTTTACTGTATTCTCTCCCGGAGCTCTGCTACATCACGTGGTAGAGGCGGTACATATACCAGATCTTTACTGTGACCCCACAGAAGGAAGACACAAGGACTTGAATCTGGTGACCAGGAGAGGCATTTCATTAATTAGCTGTCCCTCTCCTTGTCTCCGCACCTGAACTCGTAATGTTTGCGACTAGTGATGACTATCGGCTACGCTGTGGCCGTGTTAGAAAAAACACCTTTCAGGGTTTATCTTCAAAATGACATATGTATGATATCTGTACAATGTTTGGTTCTTGTGCAATAAATAACTGAAAGTGTTCCCGTACTTTACTCCATGTATAAATAAAACTTCCGTGACATAGCATGAAAGAGACGTTTGAAGCCACAACACGTGTTAATACTTAATCAATCTAGGTAAGATTTAATTTGCAATGATTAGAGATAAAAGCTATCCTACTTTATAAGTTAGAACAAATCAGAAACAATTTGCGTTATTTCATTAAGATCAAATAAGTAGTTTGTAAGTCTATCGAGGAGAAACATCGTGACAAGGGAATTTTATGGATATAAATGTATATTTTTATATCTTCAAAAGACCACTATTTTGTCCAATAAGAAACTAATTTTATTCAATTTACCGGGTGATCAAGAAGTCAGTATAAATTTGAAAACCTAATAAATCACGGAATAATCAACATAGAGAGGTAAAAATTTACATACATGCTAGGAATGATATAGGATTTTATTGGAACAAAAAAAAAAAAAAAAAAAAAAAAAAAAATTGCTAGACGCATAAAAATCTGTTGCGCGCGTCGTTTGGTGATGATCGTGTGCTCAGTACAACTTTTTGCAGTGATTGTACTGGACTTTCTGAAGATCGTGACTGAGCTCACCGAAACCGGTTAAGGGACGAAAATACATTTTTAGCGATCTAGGCTGAATGAAGTGTTTTATATAAACTGTTGATCGCTCTCCAGTGAAGTAAAATGCCTTTTAACTAAAAAATATCACAAATTTGTGTAATAGTAAGGAGGATAAACTTGAGAATTTGTATATGACGGAGGGCGTGCTTGAGTATCCTTGCAGGTAGGGTGATCGCTGTGTCCCCAGTGGTGTAGGCGTCAGCAGAACCGACTAGAAATCAGCAGACCAGGGTGCGAATCCCAACTGGGTACACATTTTCAACTTTACCCATTCGCAGTTAATGTCATACTTTCCGTTAACATGAAGTAATGTTTATATTACTATTGATTACTGTGCAGTTGGTCTACACTGCATCCTGACGATTTTTACAATACGTTTTGGGGCCAACTACAAAAATATTGGGAACCCTGATGTGTTGTGTAGTGCTCTATGGTGTGGAGACCTGGACGTTGAGGAAGGAAGATAAAAGAAAATTGGAGGCACTAGAGATGTGAATATGGAGGAAAATGGAACAAGTGAAATGAGGAGACCAAATAAGGAATGAGGAAGTATTAAAAAGAATTGGAGAAGAAAGAAACATGCTGGAAGTCATTAGGTAAAGAAAACGAAACTGGATTAGACATTGTTTGAGGAGGGACTGTTTACTGAAGGAAGGAATAGAAGGAATGGTGAAAGGAAAAAGAGGAAGAGGAAAGCCAAGATATCAAATGCTGGACACCATCCAAGGAAATACGAGGCGCCTCCAGAAAGTAAGTTCCGTTTCAATTTATCTCCGCTTCAGTGCTGCGATTGCAGTTCTGCACATGCGCTGTAGACGATGTGCATCAAGGAGAAGAACGTGCGCCATTTGGAGATCGCTGTCAGTTACGTACGCTTTGTTGTGTTTGTTTGAAATGTCGGCGTTAATTGAAAATCCCGCCGCCTGTGAAATCAGGTCGGTGATTCGGTTTTTGAATGCGAAATTTATCGGCAAATTTGCGATGTTTACGGACCAAATGCGATGAGTGATTCGATGGTGAGAAGATGGGTCCGACAGTTCAATGGCGGGCGTAGTGATGTGCACGACGAAGAACGAAGTGGGCGTCCACCTCGTTCCAGGAAAGCCGTAGGTTTACAATTAGTGCTCTCGCTATGTACTTCCCCCAAATTTCACTGTTTCCAACTGGTTGAAGACACAGGCGGCAGACTTCTATGAAGAAGGTATACAAAAAACTCAAAACCTGGTGCCACGCTATGACAAATGCGTGCAAATTTCGGCAGTTATGTGGAGAAGTAGTTTAAGAGATGCAGAATTTTGTGCAATAAAAATTTCTTCTGTATCTGTGTACAATATCATTTTATTACCAAACGGAACTTACTTTCTGGATACGCCTCGTAAATATGAAGAAATGGAAAGATTGGCTTTGGACAGAGAAATGTAGAAGAGGATCAACCCATGGCAAGAAGAGGATCAACCCATGACAAGACCTGACACAAGGCAGAATACAATTGATGATGATGGTGTGGTGTTTCTGCAAAGACGTCATACAGGCCAGTAAAAGAGAAAGAAAAAAATGCATTAACGTGATAAATTAAGGTCAGCATCAAAGAGTGTATTGTCTAGATTTTGCAGTCGCTTTGCTTCGATCATCGATTACCGTATTATATCACAAGGTGTGGCGCGACAGTTATCGGAACACCCATCACGTGCCGGCTTCCAAATCACAGGCCGGAAGCGACGCGCGACTGGGCGGCAGCCGGCAGCCGGCGCAGTGCCTGAGCGCTTCGGTGCCGTATTTCACAGCGCCGTTGCCCGTAAACTGAATAAGCCGGCCGAGGCGATAAAACACCGACGCAGCCGCGTTCTTCGTTAGCATGAGTATCCGACGCGCCGTCCATTTAACGATAGCACTTATCTGCGAATCAGTTTGCCACGCAGCGCGCGTCTGCCGCCTTTTTTTCCCTTTTAGTGCGCGCGTTTCGGCCCGGCGCGCTCCTCCTCAGGGCAGTTAACATGCGGCGCGCAGCTTCTCAGTTAATCAGCCGGCCTCTCCCACCTGTGTAGGCGACCGCGCGGCCCCTATCGGCCGATCTACGGCTCCGCATAATTCACACCGCGGCGCTTCCCTCACCCCCTGCCACCCCTTAACGTTTTCAAACTTGCTTAATATCCGCAGGAGGCGGGAACATTGGCCCCCTTTTCTGCACTACCGCCCTTCTCCTCCACGCTGCAGCCTCTGGGGGCGGGTCCGAAAGAACGTGTTCGCTCGGCGGTTTTATGGCCCGTAAAAGGTATTATTAGCGAACGCTGGGGGGTGGGGGGATAAAACTGGCGCAGGTTCATAATTTAATAACTGCGTCGGTCCGCCGGCTTCCAGGAACGCGAGGGGATAAGCCGAGATGTCGAGCAGGAGGGGAGGGGTGGGTCGGAGGGTGTGAGGGCACAGGTAGGGCACAGGGTGGGGCTTCGACCCTTCTGGGAATGCTTCGGCTGCGGCGGTTGCGCCACTCTGCTAGTGGCTGGATTGGGCTAAACGTGCTCCCATGTAGGCAGTGGGTATTTCTGTTGGTCTATTTTGGCTGCCGCTAACAATGTTAACGCCAGCCTGGGCCAACTTTCCTGGAACTAGCACTTAGTATTAGTTTGTTCGTTAAGCTTAAGGGACTTAACTACGGGGTCATCAGTCCCTAAACTTACAAACTACTTATGAACTACCTACAACTAAGGACGGCACAAATATCCATGCCCGAGGGGGGGGATTCGAAACACCGACCGTAGTAGCCGTGCAGACCGTGACTGAAGCGCCTCAGTCCCCTCGGCCACCGCGGCCGGCGAACTAGCACTCTCGCGTGAATTCCTGCTCAGTGCAACCATAACACTGTGTACAATTATAAATTTATATATTTTTGACGTCGTTACAGTGTTCATTTTTAATGAAATAAATCGCAATTTGCGATCACGTATGGCTTCACTGTACTAGGTTTTGATGTAATACCAATGTGCGGCGAATGAAAATTTGTGTGCCGGCCGCGGTGGCCGAGGGGACTGAGGCGCTCCAGTCACGGTATGCACGGCCACTACGGTCGGGGGTTCGAGTCCCCCCTTGGGCATGGATATTTGTGCCGTCTTTAGTATAAGGTAGTTCATAAGTAGTTTGTAAGTTTATGGACCTATGACCCCGTCGTTAAGTCCCATAGACTATACAAACATTTTTACAAACATTTTGAAAATTTGTATCAATGAGACAGTGTGGCGATGGAGATTTGGGTGTGGTGGGAGACGTGCAGGGAAGAGTCCTCTGCAGTCGGGTTGGTCACTGTGTCCTCGGTGGCGGAGTGGTCAACGCGACTGCCTACTAAGCAGGAGATCCCGGGTTCGAATCCCGGCCGGGCACATATTTTCATTCGCCGCACATTGGTATTACATCTAAAACTAGTACAGTGAAGCCATACGTGACCGCAAATTGCTATTTATTTTATGAACGACACTGTGTGGGGCAGCGATTACCTCTTGACGAATATTGGCTCTCCTGTGATCACCCACAGTGTTTGATCGAGTCTAGCTATAAATTCTTAGTAAACGGCACGGGATCTTAGAACTATCAGTCTATTATATTTTAATTGTTGTTGCTGTCTTCAGTACGGAAACTGGTTTCAAGCAGCTCTCAACAATATTCCATCCTGAGCAAGCCTCTTCACCTCCTCATTAGAGCGGCACCCCAATTGGTCTCCCTCTGCAATTTTTAATCGCAAACACTTCTCTACAATTCTAAATTTACGTTACCTTGAAGAATGTGTCCTGCCAATTGATCAGTTCTTTTAGTCAAGGTATACCAAAAATTCCTCTTCTCTCCAATTATCTTCAGTACCTACTTATTAGTTACGCGATCTATCCCTCCTCCTCTTCTGTAGCACCACATTTCAAGAGCCTCTATCCTCTTCTTGTCTGAACTATATATCGTTCCTGTTTCATTACCGTACAAGGCAACATCACACAAGAATGCCTTCAGAAAAGACTTCCTTACAGTTAAATTAATATTGGATGTTAACAAATTTCTGTCTTTCACAAACGCTTTTCTTCCCATTGCCATTCTTCATTTTATATCTTATGTACTGTGACCATCATCTGTCATTTTACAACCTACGTAACAAAACTAATCTATCACCGTAATAGTTTCGTTACCTAATTTAATTTCTTAAGCATCTCATGAATTTCTCAAACTGCATTCAATTTATCTAGTTTTGCCCTTGTTCAAGTTCGTATTACACGCTTCTTTCGAGGTACTGTCCATTCCGTACAAATGCTCTACTAGTACATTTTCTGTCGAAATTAACGTGTCACCGGCAAATCGCAAGGTTTTAATTTCTTCGCCATGAACTTTAAACACTTGTTCAAATGTTTGTAAATCTAAGGGGACTTAACTAAATGTTCAAATGTAAACGAAGGCTTCCGCGGCCGTTGTCATTGTATATAAAACTCTTCTGGGTCGGTGAAGTGTTTGATATTTTGACGATGCGGTCCAAAACCCAGAAGAGTTTTATATACAAATGTTCAAATGTTTGTTAAGGTTATGGGACTTAACTGCGGGGTAATCAGTCCCTAAACTTACGAACTACTTACGAATTACCTTATACTAAAGGCAGCACAAACGTCCATGCACGAGGGGGAATTCAAACCCCCGACTGCGAACGGCCTCGCGCGTCGCAGCATAGCGCCTCAATGCGCTCGGCCGCTCCGCCGCGGCAGGGACTTAACTGCTGCGGTTATAGGACCCTGGGATACAAGTTACTTATGCTAAGCACATCATACACACTCATGCACGAGGGAGGAATCGAACATCCGACGGAGAGCAATCATGCGCTACGCAGTAAAGCGCCATTAGAGCCATCGGCTACTCCACCGCGGCGAACTTTAACCTCTTCTCCAAATTTCTCCTTGCCTTGCTTCACTGCTTGTTCGGTGTACAGATTGAATAACGTTTGGGAAAGGCTACAACCTTGTCTGTCTTCAGGTATTTCACCTGCCTCATACATCTTGCACACCTGGTGGGACTAATTTGTTATGTCTCCCAGAGACTGACGGAATGTCGTCTACTCCACGGGCCTTGTTTCGACTCAAATACTTCTCTCACTATAGTGTCTCGTACCTTATTTTCAGTTACTTCCTCTTCTGATCATACATTATCGTCTTTGAGTTAATTTCTTTGGTAGAGTCCCTCGACATATTCTTTCCACCTGTTATATGTGTGGTTTTTTATCTTTTACTTCTTTCACCTCTTGTAGTGTCGTTGATGTGAAAAATGCTAAGTTGTACCGTGTTTCGAAATCCACGTTAATCTGTAGCTCAAAGGTCGGAGGAAGCAATTGCATACCACCTCCAACCAAGACATGCCTAATAATGTACTGTGCTATTCAACCCAATTTTCGCATTGTTCATTACAAGTTTTATAATGAGTATTCATGAAGATGACAAAATTCCCATCTTCTGCAACTTTATTTTCGATATATCAATAGCATACATATTCTCTATAATCAGCGATATTCATCTTAAGTTGTCCAAAGTGCATGAAACAAAATAAATTATTTAATCATGAAATTTTTGATTTAGATGTGTGAACGTTGTTTAATAAATGTGCGTATGTGTGTGTAAATGAATGATTGTATATGTGAACTAATTGAAATTATTAAATTAATGCTGTACAGTGCGAGTACAATACTGACTAAGTTTGAGATGACATGTTCGAAATGTGTGTATCGCATTTCTGTAACTACACCTGAGCAGAATAGAACGACTGATTCTGCATTTACATCTACATGGATAATCTGCAAGTCACACTGAAGTGAATTGCAGAGGTTTCATCGAATCACTTTTATGATATCTCTCTGTAGTTCCAATCCAACAGCTCGCGGGTAAAAGGAACTCCTAAATCTTTTTTTTTTTTTTTTCGAACTGATTTCCCCTATTTTATTATGATGATCACGTGTCCCTATGTAGATGGCTGCTCACAGTATATGTTAGCATTCTGAAAGAGATATTGCTGAAACAAATTTCTCGAATAGATCTCGCTGCAATAAGTAACGCCTTTCTAGTAATGATTTCTGTGGTGTCGCACAAGTCCAAAGTGCGCGCCACCTACTTTCGCCGCCATGCACGCACGGCGCGGCGTTCTTAAGACGTCAGCCACGAGCACCCTCTGCTAAAACTCCGCTCGTGGGCACCACTGAACGACATCGTTCACTTGGGACTGAGATAGGAACCAGTTAAGACTTCGGAATCAGATAGGCACCAGTGAAGACTTGGCTATCGGACAGGCACTAGGCAGGCCTCTAGCTCAAATATGTATCAGCATTCTACCGTACTGAACTATGTAAAAGTTAAGTATTGTATAAATTCTGTGCAATATATATCTCGTGCTAATTTACTCTAGTGTTTCTAGTTTCTGCTGTCCCACTGGCTGCTCACCTTCGTACCTGCACAAGCGTGCATCCTTTATTCCTGTGTCGGTCTTTCTACTCGGCCACCGACACCTACGACGGAAACGAGACACAAAAGCGGCGACTAGGCTGGGACACTCGTGCATCATTTCCGTTGGAATGTTCAAATGTTTGTTAAGGTTATGGGACTTAACTGCAGGGTCCTCAATCAAAAAATGTTCAAATGTTTGTAAACCTATCGGATCAAACTGCGTGGTAATCAGTCAGTAGCTCACAAATTATTTAAACTAAGGTAACCTAACCTAAGGACAACACGCACACACACACACACACACACACACACACACACACACACACGTCTCGATGGCGAGCAACCGCGCGCTCTGCTGCGAGGTGCCTTAGTCCGCTCGGCTACTGCCGCGATGGAGTAGCCGAGCGGTCTAAAGCGTCTCGCTGCGGAGCGCGCGGTTGCTCTCCGTGGAGGTTCGAGTCCTGGGTGTGTGTGTTGTCCTTAGGTTAGTTTACCTAGGTTTAAGTAGTTTGTAAGCTACGGACTGATGACCACGCAGTTTGGTCCGATAGATTTACAAACATATGAATATTTGGATTGCTCGGCTACTCCACCGCGGCGGTCATCAGTCCCTAACCTTACAAACTACTTGTAAACTAACTTACACTAAAGACAGCACAAACATCCATGCCCGAAGGAGGATTCGAACCCCCGCCAGGGAACGGCCTCGCGCAACGGAGCTTAGCTTCTCAATGCGTTCGGCTACTCCGCCGCCGCATCAATTCCGTGACACTGTCTCCCCTATATCGGATAATACAAAACGAGATGCTATTCTCTGAATTTTCTCTAAATTTTTCGTCAGTCCTACCTGGTGTGGATCCAATAATGCACAGCAATACTCCATAAAAGAACACACAAGTGTGCTACAGGCAATTTCTTCAGTAGACCTGTTGCATCTTCTAAGTGTTCTGCTACTGAAACGTAGTCTTTGGTTAGTCTTCTCTACAATATTTTCAATGTGTTCTTTCCAATTTATGTTGTACGTAATTGTTAGTTCTAGGTATTTAACGAATTGACAGCCTGTAGGTTTGACTGATTTATCGTGTAAATGAAGTTTAACGGATTTGATTTAGTGGTGATATGGATGACTCACACTTATCATTATTAAGGATCAATTGCTAATTTTTTTACCATGCAGGTATCTTGTCTAAATCATTTTGCTTTTGATCTTCTGATGACTTTTCTTAACCGATAAATAACAGCATCTCCGCAAACAATCTAAGAGAGCTACACATCTTGTCTTCTAGATCGTTTATAAAAATAAGGAACAGTACGCGCCCTAGAAAAAATTCCCTGCGGAATGTCAAATATCACTTCAGATTGCAAATCTGATTGATCAGCACCTGTAACCCATGTATTAACAAGAATAAACGTAATTACGATAATAATTGTAGAGTGGGTAATACTGAGGATTGAACTGTCTAAGTGGTGATCAGTGGTGACAAGAGGCAGGACTGCGTGACCAAATGCATCTACATCTACAGGGGATACTCTATAAATCACATTCAAGTTCCTGTCAGAGGGTTCATCAAACCACCATTATACTGTCTATCTCCCATTCCACTATCGAATAGCAAGCGGAAGGAAAGAACACATTAATCTCTCCGTTCTAGCTCTGATTTCTCGTATTTTGTTCTGATGATCATTTCTACCTATGTAAGTGGGAGTCAACAATATATTTTGGCATTAGGAGGAGAATGTTGGCGATTGGAGTTTCGTGAGTAACCCATGCCGCAGCGATAAGCGCCGTTGTTGTAATGATTCCCATCCGAGATCCTGTATCATTTCCGTAACACTGTCTCCCCTGTATAGTGACAATACGAAACGAGCTGGCGTTCTCTAGACTCATTCGAATTACTCCGTCAAAACCACCTGATAAGGATATCAGACTGGACAGCAATACTCCATAAATGGGCGGACAAGCGTAGTGTATGCAGTTTTTATTGTAGTTCTGTTGCATCTTTTAGGGGTTCTGCCAATAAAGCGCAGTCTCTGGTTCGCCTTTCAAGACATTATCTAAGTGTTCTTTCCAGTTTAAGTCTGAAGTAGTAGCAATTCCTAGGTATTTTGTAACTTTAGATTGATTTATCTTGTAAACAAAGTTTAACGGATTTCTTTTCGTACTCATGTGGACGACTTCACACTTCTCATTATTTAGAGTCTATTGCCAATTTTTACACCATACTGATATCTTATTCAGATCGTTCTGCAGTTGGTTTTGATCTTCAGATGATTTTACTAGACGGTAAATGACGTGCAAACAATCTAAGAGAGCTACTTAGAATTTCCCCTAAATCGTTTATGAAAACAAGGAACAGCAGAGGACCAATAACACTACCCTTTGGAACGCCCGATATCACCTCTGTTTTAGTTGATGCCTTGCCATCGATTACTACGAACTGTTCCTCTCTGACAGGAAATCCCCTATCCAATCGCAAATTTGTGGCGATATACCAAAAGCACGCAATTTGATTAAAAGCCGTTTGTGAGGTACGGTGTCAAAAGCCTTCTGGAAATTAAGAAATGTCGATAGCACCCATCACTTCGTGTGAATAAAGAGCTAGTTGTGTTTCGCATGAACGATACTTTCTAAACTCGTGTTGACCTTTGGTCGATAGATCATTCTGTTCGAGGTAATTCATAATATTTGAATAAAGAATGCGAGTGTTGCATGGCCGAGTGCATTGAGGCGCTACGCTACGATGCGCGAGGCCGTTCCCAGCCGGCGGTTCGAATCCCTCCTCGGGCTTGGATGTTTATGCCGTCTTTAGTATAAGCTAGTTCATAAGTAGTTTGTAAGTTTAGCTCCTGATGACCCAGTAATTAAGTCCCATGAGATCTACAAACATTTGAACATTTGAGTGTTGCATGTAGCTTCAGAAGCAGGAGGAAGCAGTGGCAGTAATATTGGTAAACAGCGATACACGGCCGGCGGGTGCTGTACGTGACGACGTGCTAAACATGACGGAGTTAAAGAAGCATTGAATTAAATTTTGTGGTGCGGCCGGGAGCCGAACCCGGACCTCCATGCTTACTAGGCAGACGTCTTAACCGTTAGACTAACACACCACTAACGATTAAGGCGCCTTGGAATAGTCTATGTAGGATTTCCCTTCACAACACAAACTTTAATTCAGCTTCTTTGTTCCAAAGATAATTGCCACTACTGCCAAGGCTCTCCATGCAGCGGAATAGCACCTCAGCAATGGACATGGTGGAACAATCCTGTTATGGTGATATAAATATCAATTAATACAAATAAATAATCCCAGAGACGGATTTACGTCTCAAATTTTAATTCAAATTCAAATGTTCAAATGTCTGTAAATCTATCGGACCATACTGCGTGGTTATCAGTCCGTAGCTTACAAACTACTTAAACCTAGGTAAACTAACCTACGGACAAACACACACACCCATGCCCCATGGAGGACTCGAACCTCCACGGCGAGCAACCGCGCGCTCCGCAGCGAGGTGCTTTAGACCGCTCGGCTACTCCACCACGGCAAATTTTAATTCAATGCTTCAGATCTATCAATAATGTCTTTGACATAATTGAGACGTAAATCCGTCTCTGCGATTATTTATTTGTATTAATTGAGTTAAATAAGTTATCATCTCGGAAGATAATCAGCAGAAGGGGGCAGCCTGCGGAATAAATACGAGCCGGCCGCGGTGGCCGAGGGGACTGAGGCGCTTCAGTCACGGTCTGCACGGCCACTACGGTCGGGGGTTCGAATCCCCCCTCGGGCATGGATATTTGTGCCGTCCTAGTTCGTAAGTAGTTGATAAGTAGTTTGTAAGTTTGGGGACTGATGACTCCGTAGTTGTCCCATAAGCTTTACAAATATTTGAACAATAAATATCACCCAGGATTAGCAGAGTTCGCCGGCGAGCGGTACTGCTGGAGTTCGTTGGCGATCAGTGAAGACTGTCGGGGATCGGCAACGCCGAGGTCGGCGGGCACTGAGGGGCCAGCGGCGGGCCACGAACCCGGGAACGTCGCTAGGAGAGCTGGCCGGTCCGCGCCCACGCACAGCGACCTGACTGTCAGTCAAGAGGTAACCGTAACTGGCGGCGCCAGCAGCGAGGGGCAGCAGCCAGCTACTTATCTCCGGGAGAGTGCACTGGTGATCTAGGCATGGAGACCAGCTGAAGAATCGGAAGCGGAGGGCGCCCGCTCGAGTCCTAGCCAGCGCACCGACCAGCGCGACTGCGCGATGAAGACTAGAGGCAGTTCAAATGTTCAAATGTTTGTTAAGCTTATGGGACTTAACTACGGGGTCATCAGTCCCTAAACTTACAAACTACTTATCAACTACCTTATACTAAGGACGGCACATCCATGCCCGAGGGGGGATTCGAACCCCTGACCGTAGTGGCCGTGCAGACCGTGACTGGTGCGCCTCAGTCTCCTCGGCCACTGCGGCCGGCTCTAGAGGCAGTCTACACGCGCTACCGGCTTCCGGGCCGCGAACACGACACCACCGGCGCCAAAAGCGGAGCAACACACTCCTGGCCGGCTGCGGTTTGGAAGCGCAGTAGCTGGCAGACGGCAGCGGCCGCCGTGAGGGACGCCTGCTGAAGCCCACACTCCGTCCCACAGCGTCAGCGCTAACGCTCACACAGTAAAAGCCTCTAAATGCCGCCGAAGACAGGTTAAAAAGCATGTACAGTGGATGACAGTAAACGTTGGCTTAAGTAAACGCTCTTTCAGTCCCACTTACATAGGTAGAAATGATCATCAGAATAAAATACGAGAAATCAGAGCTCGAACGGAGAGATTCATGTGTTTTTTCTTCCCGCGCGCTATTCGAGAGTGGAATGGGAGATAGACAGTATAATGGTGGTTTGATGAACCCTCTGACAGGCACTTGAATGCGATTTACAGAGTATCCCCTGTAGATGTAGATGCATTTGGTCGCGCACTCCTGCTCACTACTTGGACAGTTCAATCCTCATTATTACCCACTCTACAATTCTTACTGTCATTAAGTTTATTCTTCTTAATACAATCATAGTTCAGTGACATGGGTTACAGGTGCTGATCAATCACATTTGCAATCCGCAAGAAAGTTTTTCTAGGGCGCGAACTGTTCCTTATTTTTATTTATTTATTTATTTATTTGGTTATTTAACCTGACCAGATTAGGGCCATAGGGCCCTCTCTTACATCTGATCAGGAACAACATAAACAAAGGATTTCATTACAAAAACCACTGCATTAATAATATTAAATAATAACAATATATGATAGTACCAATAATAATAATGATAATAATAACACAAAAATGAAAGTAATACTAATAATAACAAGAGATATTCATATTTGAATTAAGTTTAAAATAAACAGAAGAGAGAAAATGGTTAGTGAAAAAGGAGAAGATTGAAAAATGACAGTGCTAAATGGATGTGAGGAAGTGGAGACATATATGAATATAGATCTCTGCTGGCGAAAGGAAAGAGAAACATTTATGGGGGGAGGAGGAATTGACAACAGTGGGCTACAGACTGGTAAGTGGAGAAAAAGATGGCTACTGTGACAGAAGGTGAACTCTTAGTTGTCTTTTAAAGTTTTGAATTGATTTTATTTCTCTTAACTTTTGAGGAAGATTGTTCCACAGACGTGTTCCCGAAACAGAAAATGATTTGGAGAAGATTGCATTGTTATGTGAAGGTAGAGAGAGAGTTTTATTTTGGTAAGAGCGTGTGTTTCTGCTGTGATGTTCAGATTTTTATAAACGAATTAGAAGACAAGTAGCTCTCTTAGACTGTTCGCGGATGATGCTGTTATTTATCGGTTAAAAAAAGTCATCAGAAGATCAAAAGCAAAATGATTTAGACAAGATACCTGCATGGTACAAAAATTGGCAATTTATCCTTAATAATGATAAGTGTGAGTCATCCATATGACCACTAAATCAAATCCGTTAAACTTCATTTACACGATATTCGTTAAATATTCGTTAAATATCTAGAACTAACAATTACGTACAACTTAAATTGGAAAGAACACATTGAAAATATTGTAGAGAAGACTAACCAAAGACTACGTTTCAGAAGCAGAACACTTAGAAGATGCAACAGGTCTACTGAAGAAATTGCCTGTAGCACACTTGTGTGTCCTGTTTTGCAGTATTGCTGCGCATTATGGGATCCACACCAGGTAGGACTGACGAAAAATTTAGAGAAATTTCAGAGAATAGCAGCTCGTTTTGTATTTGTATTCACTCATGTTTCCACACCGAGTCGAGACACGTCCGCCGCGACTTACGGTAGCCCTGATCATACCTGAAAAATATTATTAAATATTACTAATAACAGTATCAGTTCCTTTCCCACCTCGAGTCCCAACCTACCCCACATCTACATACATACTCCGCAATATACTGTAAGGTGGATGGTGGAGGGTACCCTGTACCACTACTAGGCACTTAATTTTCTATTCTACTGCCAAATAAAATGAGGAAGAAAAGAATGCCTATATTCTTTCATACGAGTCCTCATCTCTCTTATGTTGTCTTTGTCATCACTACGCGAAACGTAAGTAGGCGGCAGCAAGAACGTACTACACCTAGCTACACCGAGCTTCAAATTTTGGGCCGGCCGCAGTACCTGAGCGGTCTGCGGCGCGCCAGTCAGAGTCTGCACGGCCGCTACGGTCGGGGGTTCGAATCCCTCATCGGTCATAGGTGTTTGTGCCGTCTTTAGTGTAAGGTAGTAAGTAGTTGGTAAGCTTAGGAACTGATGATCCCGCAGTTAAGTCCCTTAAGGTTAACAAATATAATATATATATAATATATATATATATTCTCAAAGTGATTCCTGTACAACTACCTACATCTACATACATACTCCGCAATCCACCGTAAGGTGCCTCGCGGAGGGTACACTGTACCACTACTAGACATTTCCTTTCCTATTCCACTTCCATATAGAACAAGGAGAAAACGAATGCCTATATGCCTCCGTACGAGCCCTAATTTCTCTTATCTTGTCTTTGTGATCACTACGCGGAATGTAAGTAGGCGGCAGCAAGATCGTACTACGCTCAGCTTCTAATTCCGACCCTCTAACTTTCCTCAACAGAAACTCACGAAAAGAAAGTCGTCTTTCCTCCAGAGATCCCCAACTGAGTTGCCGGAACCTTTCCGTGACACTCGTGCATTGGTCGAACCTACCAGTAACAAATCTAGCTGCTCGCTATGAATTCCTTTAAACTGATCTGCTGCGAGTTCCAAGCACTTGAGCAATACTCAAGACGTGATCGTACAATCGTTTTATACGCGGTCTCCTTTACAGATGAAGTACATCTTTCCAAAATTCTCCAATAAACCGAAGTCGGCTGTCTGCCTTACTCACACCTGTTCTTAGATGTTCGTTCCATTTCATATCGCTCTGCAATGTTACGTCTAGATATTTGAACGACGCGACAGCATCAAAATGCTCACTGCTAATGCTGTATTCGAACATTATGGGATTGTTTTCCTACTCATGCGCATCACCTTATATTTTTCTACATTGAGAGCTAGTTGCCATTCTTCGCACCAACTAGAAATTTTGTCTAAGTCATCCTGTATGCTATTACATTCAATCAAAGCAGACACTCTCCCATACTTCACAGCATCATCAGCAAACAGCCGCAAATTATAAGTTAGTCTGTCCATTAGATCATTTATATAGATACAAAATAACAGCGGTCCTATCACATTACCCTGGGGCACGCCTGACGATATACTCGTCTCTGATGAACACTCGCCGTCGATAACAACGTACTGCGTTCTATTACTTAGGAAGTCTTCCAGCCAGTCACAAATCTGTGAACCTATTCGATATGCTCGTATCCTCGTTAGCAAACCCATCCCGTTACAGAATGGTGTGTTCCTGATAATAAGTGGTAAAAACTGCCTGCTTCGTGGAAGGTCTAGACGTGTGAATGGGGATATCAGGACAGTTAACTCGGATTAATAGTAACGGCAGGAGGAGAGGGAGTGAGGAGGATAGATTTCGAGATGGGGGAATACGAGTTGTGGAAGGATAGGGACGAAGGTATAACCGAAAGACGGAGGAAGGAAATGCTCAGGGTGGGGCAGTAAAGGGCAGAGAGAGAGAGAGAGAGAGAGAGAGAGAGAGAGAGAGAGAGAGAGAGAGAGAGAGAGAGAGAGAGAGCAATATAGGCAGGAGGGAGAGAAGAATTTGGACAGAAAGTTGGGGAACGAGGAATGTAAGGGGGGAGGGGACGGGGCGAGATGTGTCCAATATATCTAACATCTAATCTGACAGATCTGTGGGTAGAATGCTACATCAAAACGCATATGTGGCTATGATGCCTTTACGAAATTGGATAAACACCGCCTATGGGGAGGCTGGCAGCATCATAAGTCGCTTTTCGGCCAACAGATGTTTCAAAATTTAAATGATTTAAGATGGATGAAATGGCGTTGACATACAAGAATACAAAAGTTGATACGGAGAAGAAGGCTGGACAGTTTGTTTTAAAATCGACTACGGTGGGTATAAAACACACATAGAGCAACATAGGCACTGAACACGGAACACAGAGAAAACGACAGGGATGCTGTTAAAACGACATTGGAAACAGTAGTCTTGTCGTTGGCGGCGATTGGAACTTGAAAGGCTTAGTTTGACGATGCAAAATACACAAACGTGTAGCTCTGGATTAAAACTCACGACACTGATGGAAAGTGGGGAAGGCATCAGGAGCACAAGGACTCCAGGAGGCAGAGGAAGCCAGGCTTAGAGGAAGAGAGGGAGAAGCAAGGCAGACACCGCTTATACAGGGTAAAAGAGAGGGTTAGAGGTGGTAGATGGGGTAGATGTCGGGACGGAGAGCATAATCCGGAAGGAGGAAATGCGGAAGTTACCCTGCCTAGGTAAGTTAGTTCAAAGGTCGAAGGAGTAGTCCGAAGAAATTCTGGTCATATACTGGTGGCAAAACAGAAACAATACCTTCACAACGCGCTAGCAAGGGTAATACTGCTGATAACAGTACTGCTAAAGCAGAAATGATA
Organism: Locusta migratoria; assembly: GCA_026315105.1. NCBI lineage: Eukaryota > Metazoa > Arthropoda > Insecta > Orthoptera > Acrididae > Locusta > Locusta migratoria. Next base: position 836,355,418 of record CM048745.1, on the reverse strand, counting down.
AACCCAGCCTTCCGCAATTCTTTCACTGAAGAAGATGGAGTGAACACTCCATAATTCGACCCAAGAACAGCTGACAGCATGCGAAACTTAGAAGTAGATGTTCCTGGAGTAGAAAAACAACTCAAGTCACTAAACAAAAACAAATCTTCCGGGCCAGTGTATACCAACTAGATTCCTCTCAGAGTATGCTGATGCAATATCTCCATACTTAGCTATGACATACAACAGCTCATTCAGCGAAAGTTCTGTACCTCACATGTGGCTTCTAATGAAATTGCGTGCTTATGGAATATGGCCCCAGTTGAGTGATTTGCATTCGCGATGACCTATCAGAAAGGATACAGTTCGTAGTGACTGACCGTAAGTCATCGAGTAAAACATAAGTGGTATCTGGCGTTCCCCAGGGAAGCGTTATGGGGCCCATACTCTTCCTAGAGTTTATAAACGATTTAGGAGACAATCTGAATAGCTCCCCTAGACTGTTCGCGGGTGAGGCTGTCGTTTGTTAGTGAAGGCAACAGAGGATCAAAGGCAACTGCAAAGCGATTGAGACAAAATTTCGACATGTTGCGGAAATTGGCAATTAACACTAAATAATGAAAAGTGTGAAGTAAAACACATGACCACAAAAGAAATTCGCTGAGCTCAATTACACGATAAATCAGTCAAACATTAAGGTCGTAAATTCTACCAAATACCTACGAGTTACAATTACGAACAACTTTGACTGGAGAGAACACACAGAAAATGTTGTGGGGGAGGCGAACCAAAGAGTATGTTTCATTGGCAGAACGCTTCGAAGATGCAACAGCTTCCCCCCAAAGGACTGCCTACGTCACACTTGTGCGTCCTCTCCTGGAGTACTGTTGCCCAGTGTGGGACCCTCACCAGGTGGGACTGGCGGAGGACATTGACAAGGTTTAAAGAAGGGCAGCTCGTTTTGTTTTATCACGTTACAGGGGGGAAAACATCACGGAAATGTTGCTCGATTTGAGGTGAAAATCATTAAAAGAACGACGTTATTCGTTGCCACGAGATCTGAGAATTTCAATCACCGACTTTTATTTCTGAATGTGAACATATTTTGAAAAATAGGTTCAAAGATTTGTTAAGCTTATGGGACTTAACTACGGGGTCATCAGTCCCTAACTTACAAACTACTTATGAACTGCTTACGAACTAGGACGGCACAAATATCCATGCCCGAGGAGGGATTCGAACCCCCGACCGTAGTGGCCGTGCAGACCGTGACTGAAGCGCATCAGTCCCCTCGGCCACCGCGGCCGGCTGAAAATATTTTGCTAGCACCCACGTACATAGGGAGACATGACCATTTCAATAAAATAAGAGAAATCAGATCGAAAACGGAACGATTTGGGTGTTCTTTTTCCCCCCGCTATTAGTGTATCTATGTAGATGTATGAGGTGACGCCGGCCGCGGTGGCCGAGGGGACTGAGGCGCTTCAGTCACGGTCTGCACGGCTACTACGGTCGGGGGTTCGAATCCCCCCTCGGGCATGGATATTTGTGCCGTCCTAGTTCGTAAGTAGTTCATAAGTAGTTTGTAAGTTTAGGGACTGATGACCCCGTAGTTAAGTCCCATAAGCTTGACAAACATTGTTTTATGAGGCGACGCATATATGTATGGAGGTCACAGGAGATAGGGATATAGTGGTTTAGGTGTGGGACAAGGGGCTGTGAGGAAGGAATATACGTTGTGGAAGATATAAAGGATACGGATGTGAACAACTAACTGCAGCAGGCAGGGTGGAAACTACAGAGGACGGGACGCATGATGGAGCAATAGGTGTAGTGGATGGTGGAATGCTGAAGGCCCCATATCGAGCCCCATATTCAGGCGGTTGAGGGCATTATTCCGGAGTGATTTTAGATGAGGATTCCATAAAGGGCGCGATCAAGGGCAAATAAACATCGCCTCTACTCGATTCCTTTTGTTTGAAGCTTGAGGATATTGTATGTTTTGTTCAAATGTTTGTATAGTCTATGGGACTTAACTAAGGGATCATCAGTCCCTAAACTTACAAACTACTTATGAACTACTTACGAACTAGGACGGTTCAAATATCCATGCATGCCCGAGGGGGGATTTGAACCCCCGACCGTGGTGGCCGTGCAGACCGTGACTGGAGTGCCTCAGTCCCCTCGGCCACCGCAGGCGGCGCTTGAGGATGTCACGTGAGCAGAGTGCGAAATGAATTTCAAACGACGCATCTTTGCAAAATCAATGCTGAATGGTACAAATGGTAGGAACAGAAATCCTAAAATAAAATTACCGTATTTGCCGTTAAAATTGCTACACCAAAAAGAAATGCAGATGGTAAACGGGTATTCATTGGAAAAATATATTATCTTAGAACTGACATGTGATTACATTTTCACGCAATTTGGATGCATAGATCCTGAAAAATGAGTACCCAGAACAAGCACCTCTGTCCGTAATAACGGCCTAGATAAGCCTGGGCATTGAATAAAACAGAGCTTGGATGGCGTATACAAGTACAGGTGCCCATGCAGCTTCAACACGATGCCACAGTTGATCAAGATTAGTGACTGATGTATTGTGACGAGCCAGTTGCTCGGTCACCATTGACGACGCGTTTTCAGTTGATGAGAGATCTGGAGAATGTACTGAGCAGGGCAGCAGTCGAACATTTTCCGTACCCAGAAAGGCCCGTATAGGACCTACAACATGCGGTCGAGCATTATCCTCCTGAAATGTAGGGTTTCGCAGGGAGAGAATGAAGTGTAGAGCCATGGGCCGTAACACACCTGAAATGTGCCGTCGATGCAAACAAGAGGTGACGTGTAACCAATGGCACCCCATACCGGGTGATAGGCCAGCATGGCGATGACGAATACACGCTTCCAATGTGCGTTCACCGCGATGTCGCCAAACACGGATGCGACCATCATGATGCTGTAAACAGAACCTGGATTCAACCGAGAAAAATGACTTTTTCCATTTGTGCACCCAGGTTCGTCGTTGGGTACACCATCGCTGGCGCTTCTGTCTGTATTGCTACGTCAAGGGTAACCACAGCCATGGTCTCCGAGCTGATAGTCCATGTTGCTGTAAACGCTGTCGAACTGCTCGTGCAGATCGTGGTTGTTTTGCAAACGTCCCCATCTGTTTACTAAGGGATGGAGACGTCGTTGGACGATCCATTACAAAAAATGTTCAAATGTTTGTACAGCTTATGGGACTTAACAAAGGGGTCATCAGTCTCTAAACTTACAAACTACTTATGAACTACTTACGAACTAGGACGGCACAAATATCCATGCCCGAGGGGAGATTCGAACCCCCGACCGTAGTGGCCGTGCAGACCGTGAGTGGAGCGCCTCAGTCTTCTCGGGCACCGCGGCCGGCGATCCATTACAGCAATGCGGATAAGATGCCTGTCATCTCGACTGCTAGTGATACGAGGCCGTTGGGATCCAGCACGGCGTTCCGTATTGCCCTCCTGGAACCGCCGATTGCATATTCTGCTAACAGTCATTGGATCGCCACCAAAGCGAGCAGCAAAGTTACGATACGATAAACCGCAATCGCGATAGGCTACAATCTGACCTTTATCAAAGTCGGAAACGTCATGGCACACGCATGTCTCCTCCTTACACGAGGCATCACAGCAACGTTGCACCAGGCAACGCCGGTCAACTGCTGTTTGCGTATGAGAAGTCGGTTGGAAACTTTCCTCACGTCAGCACGTTGTAGGTGTTGCCACCGGCGCCAACCTTGTGTGAATGCTCTGAAAAGCTAATCATTTGCATATCACAGCATCGTCTCCCTGTCGGTTAAATTTCGCGTATGTAGCACGTCATCTTCGTGGTGTAGCAATTTTAATGGCCAGGAATGTATCTAGTTTGATAAATTAATTCTAGTCTGGAGCCGCATTAACATGTGTCGGAGGGGCAGGTGCTCGGTCAGTAGTGCGCGCGTTTTGAGCCTTGTCGGCTTCAGCAGTTGGCAGCGCTGGCGTCGCTTCGCCCCCGCCCCCGCCCTCGGCCCGTTCGCATATACATGCGGTACAGCGCGCGCCGCTCCCGGCTGCCGTGTAATCCCGCGGGACGCCTCAGCCGACACGGCGGCCACACTGCGCATGCGCACACAAAGCAGCCTTCTGGGCCGGCACGGGCGCGCCGAGGCCAGTGTGTTTTCGCTGCGGCGATACCTGCCTGTCTGCAGGAACGAGCCAGGGATACGTGCCCCTCTCCGCAGCGATGTGTTCTAGCTTCTCGATTCGTGTTCAAAAAGTAAGGTGACTCTGAGTAAAAAATATTTATACATTCATCAGTATTCATGTTGTCTTTTTCGTAGTAATCACCCGAAGATACATTTGTGCCGACGCTACTTCTTCAAAGGACTTCTTTATGCGCTTTTTCGTATAGCCTTGAGTACTCCTGAAGAATCAACTGTAATTATGTCACTCGTTTCTTTCCTTCAGTGCAGTTTATTAAAACAAAGAAGTCAGTACTTATCTGACTGTATGACAATAATCACAACAGTTATTTATTTATTTTTCGTGTCCAGAACACCATCCACTACACTCCAGTGAGTCCATGTAATAAAGTTTAAAATTTAGATATTTCTTGCCCAGTAATGAGCCACACAGATGGCCTTGTTATTAGCTAGCTGTACGTCCAGGGCGGTACAGCATGTGCTGAGGATTGGGCACGCCAGTAAGTGACCGTCCGTCTGGACATTCCCACAATCGCACAGGGGTTCCCCGTCAAAGTAGCCCTATCTGGAAAGGTTGAACGTGCAATTTCAGACCCCAGTTCTCAGCCTGTTGAGAGCCTTCCAGATTGTAAAGGATTTGTTACCTTCAGCTACAAGTTGTTCTTTCAGGGACAAGATGGGGTTAGGTGTTTCCTCTTTCCATAGCTGAAGCCTCCTCTCTTGACAGTGACATCGATTGCCTCGGATGTCCAAAGGAAGCTCCTTCTTGAGCGAAGACGCCTAGGCTGTTGTTGGTGCCCATGTAGGGGGTGGCTATTGTCTATCAATTGTTTCTTCCTCTCCACCTCGGCAGCTACTAGCTGACGTATGCTAGGGGGAGGTATCCCTATGAGAGGGTAGATCTTCTCTGTCGGCGTGGGTCTCAAGCACCCCGAAATGATGTGGGCGGACTCATTTAGAGCCACGTCGATATGTTTCACGTGGGCCGAATTCTTCCACAAAGGCGCGACATATTCAGCTGCCGACAGACTAAGTGCCATGGCTGTTGTTCGGAGCACTTGTGGGACAGCACCCAATTTTGTGTTCGTCAGTTTACGAATGATACTATTCCTAGTGCTGACCTTTTTCTTAGTGTCCAAACAGTGTTGTCTGAATGACAGAGTTCTCTCCAATTTCACCCCTAGTTATTTGGGAGCGTAGCAGTGCTCCAGCTCTAGGCCTTTCCAGCTTACATAGACTTTTGTCTTCCTTATTCCTCAGATGGAAACGGTAGACTTGCGTCTTAGCTGGGTTCGGTTTCAAATGGTTCTGGTGATAGTAACTGTCAAGTAATTCCAGAGCTCTCTTTAACTTCTCCTCCGTTTCCTCAAAGATGCTACCTTGGACGGCAACAGCCGTGTCGTCAGCATATATAAACTGCCTGACATCGGGGTGCACTGGCTGGTCATTTGTGTATATGTTGAACAGCACCCGAGTTAATACAGTGCTGTTTAACGTATACACTAATGACCAGCCACTGGTTGTCACAACGGTTGTCAATGCTACTCCAAAACAAAATATCCATAAAACTAAATATCCACTGGTTTGCAGTTACAGTATTTAAAACATTCAAGTTCACTAATTTCGGAAGTCAGTGAGGAGGATCTATAGTTCTTGCGCTCCCATAGTCGGCGGCCATGCTGCGGAGACCCGATTGCGTTCTTGACGGCGCGGCTGGGTGCCGGAGCTGCGGTTTCAGCGGTAGCGACGTCGGAATGCGGAGAAGTGCAGCTACCTTGGCTGGCGTCTGACTCGGTGTGGCTAGGCTGTGGGCGACCTTAAGTACGCACGCGGAAGGATATCTGCCTGTCCTACTTCCCGATCACGTGTACAGCGATCGGGAGTAGGTCCCTGCTTTCTGCGCCTTCTGGGAGTGCGGCTAGCGCCGCTTGCGAAGTCGTGAGGTCCCACGCAGTGTTCGCCTACCTGTCCGGCAACCCGCGACGCCTTCGTGTCGTGAATGTTGCCGCAGTAGTAGGCAGACAGGACAACTTCTAACGATGCAGTATTTATGTCCTCAATCGTTGAAAATCTTCATCCTCTCAGAGGTCTCTTCCGTTTCGGCAACAGCAACAAAAAAATAAATAAATAAATAAATAAAAAAAAACCACAGGGAGGCAAATCCAATGAATATGGTGGCTGCGCCACGATCGTCTACTTATTTCTGGCATCGGAAAAGAAAATCCTTTTAGCAAATTAGGATGAGTTCTGTTGCAGTTGAGTACTCTGCGACAGTATCCCCTTGCATTTATCGCAGTCCAACGCATAGTTTCAAACACTGGAAAAACGTACAGCTGAATAACGTGTACAAGAAAAGCAACTGAAAGAACCCACGAAATTACAGATCACTATACTTAACAACAATGTGCTGTGGAATTGTTGAACATATTCTCAGTTTCTGTCCATCCATTAGCAAGGCTTTAGGAAGCAGTGCGAATCTTAGCTTACCGTTTACTCTCATGACATCTTGCGAACATCGGATGAAGGGCAACGGGAAGACTGTTTACTTCTAGATTTTCGAAAGGCGTTTGACACGGTGTAGCACTGTAGACTGATAATGAAGGTACCAGGAGTGACAGTTTTAAAACGCGATAAGTCCACTAGCGGACAAAACGTTTGAATCGAATTTCTACTCTACGAAGTGTGATACATCGATGTATAATGTTTTCATTCCAAACGATATTTTTAACCATTTAAAACAGCTGCAAAATTTGACTTTCGGTTCAAAGTGTAATAAGTCCATAACTGGTGATTCAAATCACGATAAGTCCATTTACTACCGATTGCTTTTTCAGTAAGACAAAATCAGCGAGGCCAACACAAAATCCGTTTTAAAACTTCACTACAATGTATCTGTAGTATAACCGTACAACTTATTGTTGTGGGCAATGTGGAAAACTAAGCTGAAAATCTAGAGTGTGATTGCTTGGAGGAGGAACTAGAATACCAAATGCTGTTTTCTGACAACAACAACTGGACACTTGTTCCTGTGTCATTTGTGTTGTGTCTTATTGGTGTAAATAAAAGACAAAGACTGGATTCTTGATTCTTTATTATCTATATTTGTTTAAAAACTTTATGTCCTTTCGGCTGGTGTAAAACAAGGAAAGTCTGTACATTTCAAAAATTCAGTTGGCAACACTGCCTTTAAATAGAGTGAGGTTTGTCTCACTCATTCCATTCTTCTAACTTATTGAAGCTTAGTAAATTCTGATACACAAATCCTAATTTACTGCACAACTTTGCCTAATATTAGTTTCTTGTTCTTACTGTAAAATTTTTATTTGTGGACTAATCGTCTTTTGAGAAGTTACTCCTATGGAAAGGTATGAGTAGCTCGAGAACCATTTAAGTAATAGAACCCAGTACGTTGTCCTTGATGACAAGTGTTCATCAGAGTCTAGGACATCATCAGGAGTTCCTCAGGGAAATTTGATAGTACCGTTATATTTTTTATCTATATAAATGATCTGACGGATAGAATGAGTTGCAGTGTGCAGCTGTTCAAAAAGATTTCTGGTTTAAGCCGGTCGTCGTAAACTTCATCCCACGATATTTCAACTGGGCACCTGCCAGTCATCTTCAGGTGAGCCAACAAGTACTGACGAAGACGCTCTCAGCACCGCATTATACAATACGCTGGTGGTATTACTACGCATGCGTCGAAGACACGGTGACAGTGACAGAAAGGCCACACCGCCCGGCGGCAGCGCCCTCGCTGGTGGAACTGCAGGGATCAGCTGTCTTCGATAGTGCCTCTGGCCGCAGTTATCGGAGTCTTCTGGCGTCTTCGTCTAGAACAAATCTCGGAGATGACGGGATTCCACGCGTTATTCAGCTGGTAGCCGCTGTCACTGTTCATCAGATTTTCCGCAATGCGTATTTCAGCGGATTCTTTTATAATGGAGTCCCAGAAGGATGTTGTTGGGGCCAAAATTGACGTTTCATCGTACTCCATTGTATGCCCGTTAGAAATACAATGCTCTGCAACTGCAGACTTGCTGGGCTGCAGAAGGAGTGTGCAACGTTGATGTTCTGTACAACGTTCTTCCACGGTGCGTGCTGTTCGTCCTATATAGGCCATACTACACTCGCAAGGTATTTTATAAATTTCAGTCTTTGGAAGTAACAAATCATCCTTAACTGCTCGTAGTTGGTGGACGGAAAACCACTTTCACCTGGTAATTATTAAGTATTCTTCCTATTTTGAAGGAGACATTTCCAACGAATGGAAGAAAAGCTAGCGACTTACCTGGCGCGTTTTCCTGTTTATCCACTTTCCGGTTCCTGGTTTTAGGTGAGAAGGCCCTGTTAAGCATCCATTGTCTCTGAATACTGTCCTTAAATGTGCAAGTTCTTTTGGTAGACTTTCTGCATCCGACACTGTATAGGCCCTGTGTACAAGGGTTTCAAGCACAGTCATTGTTTGGGATGGGTGATGGCAACTTGAGGAATGCAAATATACATCAGTGTGCGTGGGCTTACGATAAAGAGAATGTTCTACAGAGCCGCACTTTTCCGTTCAACCAAAACATCCAGAAAAGGAAGGCAACCACCTTTCTCTAATTCCATAGTAAATCAAATGTTCTCGTGAATGGAGTTAAGATGATGCAGAAAGTCCATTAACTTGTGTTCTCCGTGGGACCACAAATATGAAAGTCTCTGGAGCTAAAGTGGAAGAATTCAAAAGTGTACACGTCTTCCGTTGCACACGTGCTGTAGGGTCATGTTCAATCTTCCTGTACATAGTATCACTAAGCAAACCATATATATTCTCCAAATAAAGCCTCCGAGGTAACAAAACATTACCTTTATCAGCCTTCAACACCACCATGTATGGATCCTCTCGGAGATTTAGCAGTGCAGCCCTTTCCTCAGAAGTTATATTACTGCGTTGAGGAGGAGCTTTCAAGAGAACATTTCTTCAGCAGTGTCCATGGGAAGGCGTCGTACAGCTTCTTCAACGCCACTCGGGAAATTTATAAGAGGTACTGCACTTGGTGTAGGTGCAAAGTTGAGTTTTGAAAACCCTAAATCTTTTTGAACATTTTATTCGCCGGGAAAATTTCAAATTTCAGTGTTCAAATGTTTCAAATGTTTGTATAGTCAATGGGACTTAACTACGGGGTCATCAGTCACTAAACTTACAAACTACTTATGAACTACTAACGAACTAGGACGGCACAAATATCCATGCCCGAGGGGGAGATTCGAACCCACGACCGTAGTGGCTGTGCAGACCGTGACTGGAGCGCCTCAGTCTCCTCGGCCTCTGCGGCCGGCAAATTTCAGTGTGCAGTTGTTTGCTGCTGATGATGTGGTGTACATGAAGGTGCCGTCATAGAATGACAGCAGCACGTTTAAGGAAGACTTGGAGAAAAATTTCTGTTTGAGGAATGATAGCTAGGTCTAGATGTAGAAAACGCAGCATTAGTAGTGTGCTGCTGGACCGAGTCACGTGAGTTAAATATCAAGGCGGAACGATGCACAGCTTGGAAAAGGCGGTTGCTCGAATTTGGTTTATTGGGAGACACGTGCCGATCGAAATGGCAATATCCTCAGCAGGTTCTCTTACGGTAACTCGACGATTTCCCAAAGCAACTTTCGTCACAGCTTCGACGTTATCATCTGTTGTTAATGTGCTAATGCATGTAGAGTAACGTTCTTCTCTGGTATCTTCTAGGAAGAGCTTGTACCACTTGTAAATACTTTTTTTTCTTTACTTTGAGCAGACTCACCGTCTGCCACTGTCAACATCTGAAATGTTTCACACAAAATTTGATGCAAAGTCTCTACTATATTTTATAGTAATAGAAATACGAAAAGCACTCTGAAACACTTCTAACCTTTCTATTTGGAAAAAAAAGAAGAAAAAAAGACGAAAAAAAAAAAGAAAAAAAAACGAACTAAGTATACTTTACACTTGAAACTGTAAACATATGCTTTAAGCATGTTTCCACCAGTGAAGCTGTGTGAGGACAAGCGTTATCGTTCACGAGAAGAACCCATCTCCTATAGCATCAACGTAGGGCACAAGAGGCCGAAGGTTCTCGTCGCTATACCTCTCAGCAGTCAAAGAAATATTCCGAACGACAATAATGACCGTACGTCCGCTAATACTGACTCCTGCGCACACCATTCGTCCACCTATATGATATGGTGATGTTTCCTACAGATATGCTGGATTGTTTTCCGAGTTCCATGTTCTCTGCAGAACGACTATTGATCGGCTGAAGACGAAATATTGTCTCATCTGTGACAGAACCAAATGCCACTCGTTACAACTTCAATACAGACGTTGTTTGTCAAATGTTTGTTAAGCTTATGGGACTTGACTGCGGGGTCATCAGTCTCTAAACTTACAAACTACCTATAACCCACCTTACACTAAAGACAACACAAACATCCATGCCCGAGGAAGGATTCGAACCTCCGACGCGGGGGGCTGTGCGATCCGCAACGTGGCGCTCCAGACCGCTAGGCTACTCCCACGCGGCAATACAGACGTTATAACCTTACCCCTCCTACACCACCGGTTAGTATACGATAATTAAAAAAAATTGACCCTTGTGCCTAATTATCTTAATTGGGTGGAAAAGTATGGGTAATGAAGCCGATGATGTAGTGGAGGTTATAACCGGAACGTTGCTGTATCTCTTTGGTAAACTGCAACGATCGATAGTAATAAAGAAAGCGGAAAGTAAATTTTGAATAAAATAATTAATGTTTAAATGAAAAATGCGGAACAAACGGAACGGGAATTAATTAGTAAAAAGTGAATAATTTATTGATTTACGGTCGGCAGCTCGTTGTACGAGCAAATAATTTAGTGGGATGTTAATAATAGCAAAGTTAATCAGCAAAGTGAAAAATTAGGTAAAATATGGGTGGGCAGGAAATCAGAGTATGCGCTTAAAATCCGGTTCAAAAGACATTGACAATGCAAGTAATAGCCACGCAAATGCAACTTGCAGCAGCTCATACAAAACTCTCACCTTAATGTTTACTATTTATAGCTTCAAGTTATTAATTGTTTATGTAAACATTATTTCATTCCAAATTATTCAACAGCAAGTATTCAATGTGCTTTAGTAATAATCAAGCTGTAACTTCACTATTAATTGTAACTAATAACATGCTCAAAAAATAATTAATGACTTGACGTGATAACACTGAATATTTTGAAATGATCAATTTAACCGTCGGATTAACTTTTGCCTTCTCTTTAACCAGGATTTATAAGCATTTCAAACAATTGCAAATGATCACTGTCCTCAGTAATTAGTACTTGCAAGTAAAAACTTTAGCTCCAATTAATATGCAATGAAATTAACATTTTGCACTTTTATTGAAATATCTCTTGCCAGTGAAAGTTAGTCTAGCAGTTTCACTCAACTTAGCAAACCTATTGATCAGTAAACTGGCATAAGTTAAATTTAGTAACACTCTTCTGGACAAATTATTACTAATCACTGTCACACTGTCTTTAACGACTTTGATTTTCAGTTTTCTATAACTCTGTGAATATTCTCGGTAAAACAATGGATGAGGAAGGAAGCTGTCTGGACATTGATTTTTCGTAATGATTTCAACACAGGTTCACATTTAACAGTGTTCACTATTGGACAATTATCACTAATACGCTGGTTAGCTGTACGTGCTAAGACAAACTGGGCAGATCATAAAGATTATGGTGTGCGCCGTGGTGCTGCTGATTGGAGACTGTTGGCACTTAACAATTGGCAAACACAGGCTCTTCTTGGCGACGAATGTTAATTACAATTTTGGGCCCACAGTGTGAAAGGAATTTTCAGTACTTACAACTTCGCATGCATTTTGTCACATTATTATTGTGGGTTAGAATAAAATTTAAAAAGTGAAATATATATAATTTTAAAAAAAATTACAAAAAATTGCAGGTGTTGTGCTGGAAATATCGTCTCTCAAGATTTTTCCAGAAGTTACCCAGGAAATTTTTTAGTGTAGGAACGCCCACATTGACACTAATACATTTCGATAATAACCACAAGGAGAAAGAGATGGAAGCAGTAATTGTGAGACGCTGTAGTGGCACATATAAAGCGACATGTTGGTTATAAAATTCTATCAGTACCAATTCCTGTTGTGAGGGAAATACTGCCCAACACCCTATCCTCATGTGTCAACTACTTCATAAACAGATACAACAGAAAATCTCAGTGGGTCTATTTTGACTTCGTTTTCAGGTCAATATATCACAATCCAAACTTCAAAAACCTCTGCATTCACCTTTAAATTCGTGCGTTATGAAAATGTCAACAACTCACTGTCATTTATAATCTGTATGGATGTAATAAAAATTGATGTACTGCATTAGAAGGCCACATAAGACGAAAGAATGCCAGTCTAATGTACAAAACTCAGTTTATCACAGATATTTTACACTGTGTGAACAGAAAAAAAAAACTATGGACTCTTCGCAATTGTGCAGGCTTGTCTTTTGCAGCAAGTTTGTTAAACGCTTTGAAGTCAATCAGAAAACGGTTTGACGAAAATCTGCTTACTTAAATAAACGATTTGGAACTATCAGCTCCGCCACTCGAACACCTGGTTGGTCAGCCATATCTAGTCAGAAAGAGTCGGAAGAGCCACTCGAACGCATCAAACCGTTTCTGGTCGTTGGAAGCGCCACTCGAACGGACCTGTTGTTTCTGACATCAGTTCTTGTGTGATGAAAACGCAACCCGTTGTTAAGCTTCAGTGGACCGGGAACGTAGTGAACAGATATTGCCGGAAAATAGTAACCAGTAGTCTTGTAGTACAAGTAGTTGCTATTCATGTGGTTGCAGTGTTGTCCGACAAAATGTTAGGCATATATCGTCAGTAATATTTAGTTACTTGGTAACGTGAATGTAATTGTGTGACTAGGCGGCGACATGGTTTAGTTTGTTGACTGGGGCGACAGTTGTGATGACTTCGCTTCATATTTTTTTGCTTTTACTTGCGACTTTTAAGCTGTGAATTACGTCTTGATTTTCACAGTTGTATTGGATGTATAGGTTCAAAATTCTATTTGTCACCTCAATATGAAAATTAAGTTGGTAGACCTGGTACTTCTTCGCAGTTAATAAAATTTATATCTTTGTTGAATTTTTCACTATAAGTATTGGTTCTGGATTTCATTTAAACTTAAAGACCTTTTTTAATGTTTGAGCATGAAAATCCGTTTCTCAGGGCTTACATTTAGTTAACCAAAGAATAAAAAAAAAAAAAAAAGAAAAAAAAAACCTTGAATCATTGAGTCCCGGTAGTTCCGATAATTTGAAGCCCTTTACAAAGATACTGTTTTTGCCTTATCATTTTCCCTTATAGACTTATTCTTTAGAAAATTTCGCCATACGATTCTCCTGACCAAAACTGTTAGATATATTCCTTCACACATTAATTAATTTCTTAGGAACGTCACAGATATATATATATATATATTCACTTTTCTAATATGCTGGGACAATATTAGCGAACTAAATACTCGAATAACTGTTTAAGACTTTTTTAAGGTTCATAGATTCTCTATTCTGAAACCAATAGTTACATTCACAACACTTTCACAGTACACACTTTATAAGTTCACAAATCGTGATTATTTTCGACAAATTTTGTGTTTATTAATCTCTCTGGGTCCTATACATTGTTTACGAACTTTATTCTTTCAAGATACGTTTTTGAAAAGTTATTGCATTAAACTTGCCAATAAGTTCAAATTACATCTCACGAATATTCATCAGTTTATTACTGGAGGCAGAAGTTTCTAATTCTTCCGTCCTAGCCTATCCCGAACAAAGTCCAAAGATAATGTTCGCTTGCGCGTATGATCATGATATGAAAGTTTATATTAAAGTTTAAATATTTTTCGAGTTTTTTCCTACCTTGGAATTTAATCGCGTATAATATTTTAGCTAAGCACTGAGAGTTCTTTACATAGAGAACCAATCACATAGTAAGTTACGCACATAGACAAAGCTTAGCACACACACACACACACACACACATATATATATATATATATATATATATATATATATATATATATAGAGAGAGAGAGAGAGAGAGAGAGAGAGAGAGAGAGAGGAGAGAGAGAGAAACTCAACTGCGGGTACTATTTATAATAGCAATCTGACAAATGATCTCTGATATACGAGATGTTTTGACCTAAGTATTCCCTGGATACTATTACTCTGAATTACACTGATATAATTTGAGTTTACTAAAATTATTGAAAAAGGAGAAAATTCTGCCTCTTAATAAATTATTAAAATTACGTAACGATGAAAAATGTCGGAATACCGTGATTCTAATGCTATGGCAGCGATGTGGTGTTACAATTACTAACTTCATCTTCATCCCAACAACTGTCCTACTACATAGAATCTCTCATTCAGTAGTTCCGGAACGAGTACTAACAAAGCTTAAGACGTTTCCAGGCGTTCCAAATTCGACTGACGTCTCAAACAGATGAAAGGTCTTAGTGTACACAACCCTTCCCTGAAGCAAAACAGACTATATGGTTAATCCAGAATCATATTTTCACTTGGCAGCTGAGTATGCACTGATATGAAACTTCCTGGAGGATAAAACTATGTGCCGAAACCTGGATTCGAACAGAGGAGCTTTGCCTTTTGCGGGCAAGTGCTCTATCGACTGAGCTATCCCAGCACGCTTCATTGTCCGTCCTCACAGCTTTACTTCCGCCAGTACCTCGCCTCCTACTTTTGAAACTTCACAGTTCTTCAGCGAGCCTCGCAGGACTAGCACTCCTGTAAGAAAGGATGTATCCTTTACTCGATGAAGTTTAGAAATTCAAAGCACCTGACAGGACACATTACCAGTTTGCTGCAATCAAGGGCAGTTGAAACCTACCCCAAAGGATTCACCTTAGCCTGGACAACAACGTATTAAAAACTGATGTATACCGTATTTTGTGTATCAATCCTTAAAGTCGCGTTCCTGTTGCTGAACAACATGCTTTTAGTACGACATTTTGCCGTTTGGTATGGCGTGTAGGCACTTCTGAGGCATTAATCTATCCATCGTCGAAGTTGTGTTACGTTGCCGTCTGTACGTGACTGCGAGTCTCAAGTAATAAAATGCCTCGATATAAACGTCTTTTATGTGCGTGAAATACACGACGTTAAAAAACAATAGTTCGATCAAAAATTTAAGAAAACATATTCTAATGTTTAGTGCACTGTACTAATGGAGAAAATATTCAATTTCAATTTTTCCAAAGCTGAGTTCATAATGCAGGACTGAAAGGGATCAACAGTATACAAATCTTGTTGAAAATACTTCCTATTAATATTAATTTTACTAAAATATTCTTTTCCCCCTTTACCCAGATTTCATAGCATTAAATTTATAGAAATGTACCTTTATTATTTACTAGAATTTATTAGAATCCCCTGTGTACCCTAACTTCGTGCACACTAGGTATTGAGCCATATTAAATGCTAAGATGCTTATAGATTTTACATCATATAACTTGATCCCTCGGTAGTAGCTTCAGATCTTTGTCAAAAATTCAAATGTCTGTAAATCTATCGGACCAAACTGCGTGGTCATCAGTCCGTAGCTGACAAACTAAACCTAGGTAAACTAACCTAAGGACAACACACACACACACATGCCCCAGGGAGGACTCGAACCTCCACGGCGAGCAACCGCGCGCTCCGCAGCGAGACGCTTTAGACCGCTCGGCTACTCCACGGCGGCAGATCTTTGTCGATAAACAAATATTTGTGAAGGTTTTGATGTTTCTTCCACCTCATTATCAATAACTACAGTGACAGTACGACCATCCATTCAATACCTGTAAACGGAGAACGGAAGAAACGAGAGACACACCCATTCAAGGTAACATCATTATTTTACTATGCCATATTACGTGTCGTTCGCTCGTAATGATTACCCGATACTTTATTCGATGGGCACGCCTTCAAAGAATCCCCAGGAACATGAGAAGTTTTTTGATTTTGCATATGGAGTAACTAGACAGTAATTTACTGTGGAGAGAAATTTGCAGTGTCTTATGTGACTTTGTTGCTTTCGCTGTAGTATTTTGAAATGTGGTAAGCAACAAGTAATACGTAATGCATCTATAAAGTAATCAAATAAATAAGTAATGTTGCCAGTTTTATTCAGTGCTTTTCGTAAAGAAAAATATCAATTGATCACAGAAAGATTTCTGAGTTAACAAGCTATGTTGAATTTGACTGCTTTGTTGATTTTAAATGAGACTGTGATATATAAGGAAAATAAAATTGTTAGAAAAGCTCAGAAATTTAAATATTTTTGAGAAATTGTTGCGCTGGATATGACTTCACATTCGAAAGATCTGTAACGAAGATACATAATGCATTAAGTAAATATATTAAGTCCAGTAAGGTGCTGTAAACAGCCTAGAACATTTTACTATCTACACCAATGACCTCTCCCTATTTGTATCTACAACAGAAGAAGTTAACGTACTTAGTATATGCAGATAATCCAGATAATCTTGTTCTTCGAATTTCATTACAAAATAAGAAAGTGCCAAGTGACGAATAGCTTCCAATAGTGAACATACAGAAAAAAACCGTACGGAAATAAACGCTCAGAAATCCTCCGTGAAATATTTTCGTTACGTCATTCTCAAACAAGATTTGAACAAGAAAGCAATATAGCATATTTAATAACTAAATATTTGGGGGTGTATAAAAGGATGAAAAGTTAAGCCGGCAGGCCTACATAAATAAAACTACTGAGAAAGCAAAGAACGGAGTCGGTAGTAAATAGGAAAGTTCAAGAACTGTGCTCAACAGCACCCATAAAACCTACCTAAGACCAATTTCAGCTTACGGTAGCGAAGCATTTGCTATCGCTGCAATCAGAAATCGTAACAGCTCAGAAATAATGCAGTTAACAATTATAACTTGTGGGGTAAAATCAACTTCTCTATTATTCTGGAATCGAACCTAATGCAATTGGAATTCAAATGACAGAACTGTTTATTAGTCTATCCAATCATAATCAATGGATAAAATATAAGTAATCATGTAACAATAATAGTTGATAGCTGATAACAAAGATTAACTACATCCAAAAAGAGAGAAACATAAGATGCCTATATCACCTATTGTAAGCAGCTGCTGAGTAATTTATTTTCTGTTTTCATTTCTTCTTCCTCGCTCTCAGTGCCAGCTAGACATAACTGATAAATATAAAAAAAGTAAAACGGACCCCTTAATAAACCCCTTTAGAAAACTCAACGTTATATCCCTGAAGATAAGCAGTTCCACAAATACACAGGAAAAAATTGGAAACGTTGAAACGGTAGGAATTTACAGTAAAGTCAAATATTCGATTTGTATCAGACTTTAGGACCATACCACTCAGATTTTGCAGATGACGTTCAAGCAATCAGAATTTTAATAAGTCAGATAACTATCTAATCTCACATATTGTACAGAGCATTTTGTTTAGTGAGTCAGAAAGAAATATAAACATTTGTTGATAAATAAGATCCAAAAGTTAAAGTTCAAGAAATATAGAACGTAAGTAAAAATTCAGAGCAGAAGGAAAAGAAAACTGCCATTTAGTCGATATAATTTCACTGTGCCTTAGATGGTAACCGAGAAAGATAGTTTCTTGCCAATCAATAACACAATTCACATCAGTGGTCTGAAGGAAAACCACATGCCGTTATGGATTCCCCTTTCTACAAGTATCCGTAAGTACCTCCAACATTACATTCGAACCAAGAACAGCTGCCAAAATACTAAATTTAGAAGTAATTGTTTCTGGAGTAGTAAAACAACTTACGTCACTAAACAAAAACAATTCTTTCGGGCCAATTTGGAAATTTCCTGATGTGTAAAAAAAGTCCAACGCAGACTTGAGCTGAAAATAATTATTTTTATTTAAAATCTGACACTTTAAAATATGTAACATTGATTGTACGTAATCGAGTGTACATGACATTTTGTAAAAGGAAAGGCAATGTCACATTTTAAAATAAAGGTATTTGTTTTCAGCTCATGTCTGCGTAGGACTTTTTTTAATATTTTTTTTATTTTTTGTTTTTACAAGAATTGTGATCACATCAGAAACTATCCAAATGACTTACGCCTTGTATTTCTTGTACCTACTAGATTCCTCTCAGAGTATGCTGATGCAATATCTCCTTACTTAACTAGCTTATACAACCGATCACTCAGCGAGAGATACGTACCCAAGGACTGGAAAGTTGCCCAGGTCACTCCAATATTCAAGAAAGGCAATAGGAGTGATCAAAATTACAGGTCCACCTCATTGACGTCAATTTGCAGTAGGATTTTGGAACATAAACATTGTTCAAACATTATGAATTACCTATTAACCAACATCAACACGGATTCAGAATGTATTGTTCTTGCGAAACACAGCTTGCCCTATATTAACATGAAGTGATAAGTGCCATCGACAAGGGATCTCAAATCGATTCCACTGTACCTCACAAGCGGCTTCTAATAAAATTACCTGCTTATGGAAAATCGCCCCCAATTGTGTGATTGGATTCGCGATTTTCTATCAGAAAGTACACAGTGCGTAGTAATTGACGGTAAGTCATCGAGTGAAACAGAAGTGATATCTGGCGTTCCTCAGGGAAGTGTTATAGGTCCCCTGCTTTTCCTTGTGTTTATAAACGATTTACGAGCTGACTAGCTCCCTTAGACTGTTCGCGGATGAGGCTGTCATTTATCGGTTTGTGAAGTCAACAGAGGATCAAAAGCAACTGCAAAGCGATTTAGACAAAATTTCTATGAGGTGCGAAAATTGGGAATTAACTTTACATAATGAAAAGGGTGAAGTAATACAAAAGACCACTAAAAAAATCCAATGAACTACAATTAGACGATAAATCAGTCAAAGTTTAAGGTCGTAAATTCTGCCAAATACCTAGGAGTTACAATTACGAACAACTTAGACTGGAGAGAACACGAAGAAAATATAGTGGGGAAGACGAAGCAAAGGTTACGTTTCATTGGCAGAACGCTTCGAATATGCAACAGCTCCACCAAGGAGACTGGCTACATCACACTTGTGCGTCCTCTCCTGGAGGACTTTTGCCCAGTGTGGGACCCTCACCAGGTGGCACTGACGGAAGACATTGAGAAGGTTCAGAAAAGGGCAGCTCGTTTTGTTTTATCACTTTACACAGGGAAAGCGTCACAGAAATGTTGCACGATTTGAGGTGGAAATTGTTGCCGCGTAATGTCAGCGCCACACGCCATACGTAAGAGAACGATCTTGGAGAAGGTTGCGATCGTCCGAAAGCCAATAGCAAGCAGGCGCCGCGTATCCTGGAGGGAGTAACCGAAGATGCGCGCCGTCTACAAGCGGCTATATCTAGGCCGACATACGTCTGGATGGCCCGTCAGTTACTAGTCAGTTACGAAGTCAGATATAGAACAGTACTACGACAGAACTCGGCTACGAACTTAGCAATCACTAGGTCTCCACGTAACTAGTATCATATGAAAGAACCGCGAGAAACAAGACGAGAAAAGAAACATGTTCTGAAGTTGAGTATTACTGTATCTTCATCAGTAAATCTTGCAATACTAATCTCTATGGAAATGTTTTAGCTGACCATCGATTCCTGCATCAGTATCTTTCCTGACAACTAGACAGGGACGAGTAGTCTCAACTATGGAAGAAAGAATGAAACAACAAAAGGCGACGAGGTCACAACAAAAATCACTGCGGCGAGTTCTATTTGCGAAATTTCAATCACCGACTTTTACTTTTGAATGTGAAAATATTTTGCTAGCACCCACCTACATAGGGAGACATGACCATCCCAATAAGCCGGCCGCGGTGGCCGAGGGGACTGAGGCGCTTCAGTCACGGTCTGCACTCTCACTACGGTCGGGGGTTCGAATCCCCCCTCGGGCATGGGTATTTGTGCCGTCCTAGTTCGTAAGTAGTTCATAAGTATTTTGTAAGTTTAGGGACTGATAGCCCAGTAGTTGAGTCCCATAGGCTTTACAAACATTTGAACATTTTTGAACATCCAAATAAAATAAGAGAATTCAGATCGAAAACGGAACGATTTAGGTGTTCTTTCTTCCTGCGTGCTGTTAGAGAATGGAATGGTAGAGAGTTATGAAAGGGTTAATGAACCCTCTGACAAGCACTTAAATGTGATTTGCAGAGTATCTATGTTCATGTAGACAGGGCTCCTGCACATTCGTCGTATGGGCACAAACGTCAGACAACTAAGGCGATGTAGTTTGCTTTGAACACATGATTAATAAAAAATATCCCAATAACAGTTGAAGCGAATCAATGAAATTCTATGTGACCGAAACATCCGGAAAAATCTCATGGACCTCTGTGCAGTACCTGAAGACGAAGAAGCTATATCCTACTTTACATTACTGTTTGGTCTCCCACCAACTCAAGCGGAGTGAAGTATCAGGTGTCAATTCACGCTGAAACATCCGTAGTAGTACCTGGTGTAGCCTCCACGGGCGGCAATGCAATCGATAAGTCTGGAATCCATTCCATCGTAATGACGGCGAATACTGTGGTGGAATTCATTAGTCGACGCCTGCTACAACCTGTTCATGTAGCTCTGGGAGAGTCGCGGACTGACGAGATGCACGTGTGAGTCTTCGTCCCATCGTCTTCCACATGTGCTCCATTGGTCGGGTCCATTACTGCTCGTCTTTATTTTTTTTTTTTTTTTAACTTATGGGACTTAACCGCGGGGTCATCAGTCCCTGAACTTACAAACTGCTTATGAACTAATATTAAAGACAATACAAACATCCATGCCCGAAGGAGGCTGCTTGATCCGAAACGTGGTGCTCCAGACCGCTCGGCTACTCCCGCGCGGTGCACAGTGTGTGGGTGAAAATTGCTGCGCGGGAGCAGCCGAGCGGTCTGGGGCGCCACGTTGCGGATCAAGCAGCCTCCCGCGTCTGAGGTTCCAATCCTCCGTCGGGCATGGATGTGTGTGTGTGTTTGTCCTTACGTTTGTGTAACTTTGGTTAAGTAGTTTGTAAGACTATGAACTGATGACCAACGAAGTTTGGTGCCCTAGAATAACAAACATTTGAACTTTTTTTTTTTTTTTTTTTTTTTTTTTTTTTACGAAAATTATCCTGTTGGAACATCATTTCAGCTTACTGTCGCAGGCAAGGCAAAAGAACGGATCTTACAAAATTCTGCACGTTCCGAGTTGGAGGGTTTTATCTGGTACTGCGTAGCCTCGATCTTCTCCTTGATGAACATCAATAGCGTCCGAACAACGCCCCCCCCCACTCTCTACGTGATACCTGCTGAAGACATCTAGCGCCGAATCTACGACATTTCCGAACTAGGCAAAAATTAAATATTGCCCCCTCACCGAGATCTTGTTGTTGTTGTTGTTGTATGGATGTTTTAGGGCGACAAAACTACGGAGGTCATCAGTTCCCCTCACCGAGCTCTGCTTCCCTCTTTTTGTTGACACCTCCACCCCCTACTCGGCGTCTCTCCTTTCGGCACCCTCTCCTTAATCGGCGCCTTTCCTTTTGTCTCCCTCCCCTCCTCGTCCCCGTTTTTCGCGATCCCCCCCCCACCCCCCACTTGGCGTCTGCAACAGACTACTTGTGGAGTCTGGTTCATAAAGACTGGCTTAACACTTGCATGGCCACGGCTTCTACAAAGTCTTTGATCGGTGAGATGCCAATCTGGTCTGGGCTCCTTCGACAAGAAATCACATCTGCCGAAGTTGTTGCCCTAGAGCGACCAGTATGTGGCAGGTCGTGAAGACTTGCTAGTCATGAAGAAAAACACAGCTAATCTGGCAAGTTCAATACGTTTACTTTGTAACAGAGAAAACTGATTCCTAATACCAAAATAGAAAATATCCTGGGACAACCTCCATAATTTTAATTCAAATATTTACTCGGCCACCAACAGATGCAAGTCTATATTGTTTTCCTGTACAACCAGTTTCATTATCACAGTAATACTATCTTCAGGTCCATCAATCCATGAACAAGCAAAATACCGGTTTCTTTATAATATTCTCCTCAACTCCAGAACAAATATGTGTCATTTCACATGGTTCACGAGCTGTGAGAAATATTATAAACAAACCTGTATATACGGCTATACTGACCGTGCACGTAAATGGATTCATGGGCTAGAAGATGGTATCAGTGTGATACCGAAAGCGTTTTCATAGATACAACAATATTGATTTACGGCTGTTGGTGGATGAATGAATTAAAACTCGACGAGCGACATTCCCAATCTCCATTACAGTATGGAGCTGCATCGCCCTCCATAATTTTGTCGGAGTAGTTCACTCTGTATGGCCTGGATGTAAACAATAATGAATTAAAAAGAAAACGAGAGTTTCGCACAAACAGTAGTTCTATCACCCGATTACGTTATGTGTTACATTCAGCAACTGCACAGCATTGCCCGTAATATCTGCGCCGCTCAGAAATAAAATTACGAGGACGACCGTTTCGTGTTATTTCGCCAGTTGGGGCTAGAATGAAATAAAAGTTTTAGCTCTTCTTTGTTCATCAGAACTACCATTATAAAGAGTTTTGCGGGCCGGAAGAGGCACAGCAGAGCGTATTTTGATGAAAAGAAAACACCAGAGAAGCCAACAACTGCTTTAATCAAGCAGCTTTAGTCGAAGAGAAGAATTAAAAACTTCGCTGCGCTCAAGGACACAAGTAATTAGGAAACGGCCGGCAGCGTAGCCTTTCCTGAAACTGAACTCCTTATTACTGGAATAAACGCCTCGAGAAACAGCCCAGTGGGCGATGAGTGCTATTTGCAAACGTGATAACCAATGTGGGGCTTCCGATGTCTGTTAATCTGATTGCATATTTGGACCTATGTACAGCACTTGATCTTTACCTCAGGGATAATAGGAAAATTGTACAACCCATACCAGTGCTGCATAAATAAAATGGGTTGGAAGCGTTGTCAGGATGGAAGGCGGAGCGGTGAAGGCTTGTGGGCGCCCTACGAAAGGGTGGCTGACTAGCAAGTAAAAGATAGGCTTTAAGTTAATATTTGGTATATTATAGACATACAAAATACATGGCGGGAGTCGCCCTGAGGTAGGATGCAATTAATAAATGCCAGTCTAAACGGATTAGAAAACGGAAAAGGTGAAGGTTACGGTAATGGTTACGGTTCACACAGTTGGTGGCTGATACCGAACAGCCGCTAGGCGGGAGCGGACGGCATGCGGCCGTTCGCCCCGCACAGACGCTGAGCCTCTGGAGTGCGTCTGTTCTGCACGAGAACTCAAACTGAAGAGAGCGAAGGAACTGATGCTCGCACCTCAGAGTCCTCCAGCAGCAGCACACGTGATCAAACGTGGGTGTCTGCTATTGGCTGCACGGTAGCATGAAAACGTCAGTAGTTTCAGCACGGACGCCAGAAGGGTGGCATGATTTTAGAATCAGCATTCAATACTGATTCTAGCCGGCTCTGTCCTGCAAGGTGGACAGGCTTGGTCACGTTGTCAAGGCATATATCACAGTGGAAGAACACTTGTAAAACTTAGGCAAACTTTTGAAATAGAAAAATTTGAATCATTTCCCGAAACTATTTTAGACTGGCTGGTCATCCTGTACACCTACATGATCTCTGTTCATACATATACAGGCTGTTACGGTTGTTAATTCAAACTGCGGTGTTTGGAGATGAAACATTGCTTTAACATGTAAACGAAGGCTTCCGCAGCCATTGTCATTGTCAACAGAAGGCTTCCGGGAATTGAATCGCATCGTCAGTATATCAAATTTCATCGACGTTTCTGCCACTATTGTAAGCGGGCTTCTTCTGAATGGTGCTTTCGTGCGACACCCAGAAGAAGGCCGCTTGCAATATTGGCAGAAACGTTGATGAAATATGATATACTGACTATGCGGCACAATACCCGGAAGAATTTAATTAACAATGCAGAAACATGTACACCGTTATATTTATTAGACGAAAACCTTTTTATGTCCTTCACTTTTATTGTTGCTATAGGATTTGGTATCGGGGTCATAAACCCAGTTTCCCAAAAGATCATAAACGTGCAAAGATAAGCATATGAATTTCTCAACCTGTCGATTTTTGAATTAAATTCTTAAAGAGAGCTCCGTTGACAATTATGATATAATACACAACTTTTCAAAACCTAATATTAAACATAGCCTGCCTCCGTAGTCTAGTGGACGAATTCCAGTCGCGTAGGAGATTTTCTACTCCCGGGGAATGTGTGTTTTGCCGTTATAATCATCATATCATCGGCACTATCATCACGCAAGTTGCCTAACTGGTCTCACCTAAAAACTTGCACTAGGTAGGCCGAAAGCGACCCTAGTTGCCACACGATCGTCATCATTACTACACATATACACTGGAGTACATATACGTACTGGAATGCCACTTTTTATTATATCCTGGTGAATTAAACATATATGGGGATGTAATATTTTCTAGCTCAGGTTAATAATATAACGAAGTTCGTTAAATCAATTATAAATCTGGTGATACACACAACTCTTCTAATATATAAAGCAGAGTGTCCGTATCCGTGTATGTGTTGCATACAAATCTACAGTTTTGATCCAATCTTTCTCAAATTTTATACAAGTAAGCTTCAATCCACGAGGACGGTCGCCGTAAGTGTAAGAATCACGTACGAAACATAGTTGAAGTCATAAACAATAAGATGCGCGAAAAACTGCTGCATTTTGCGACAAAGCTGCTCATTTTTTCCTAAACCATTGGACCGATTTCAACCAAATTCCTTACCGTGAGGTAACAATTGCTGCATGGTTAAGAATCACATACGGCACATGGTTCAAAAGATATTACGTCATAGCCAATAGAAATCGCAAAAAATGCTATATAATGCGGCGAGACTTTCGAAATACACTGTATGAGAATGACAGTACTTAGCGACTTGCAATAAACGTTAAACATAATTTCAAACCTTTATTAAACTTTTTCTCGCTGGAAACCATAGTAAAATGATGAAAGGAAAAAAGTTTCTCGCTTTCTACTTTTTCGCAGTTTATGGAGTAAAACTATGGCTCTCGGTATGACGTTACGATTTATAATTAGAACACTACACTAGCGACAGGAAATTTTACAGACAGGATACACACATATACTTTAATGTAAATTCTAAATTCTATCACAGTACGACACATAGTTCATGAGACATGATCACGTGAACAGTAACGTTGTTGGAAAACCGCCCCATTACCCACCAAGTTTTAATCTATTACTTCTTTAATACTAATTGAATTAGCAAAAGATTTTACTAGCAAACAGCGCTTATACAAATGAATATATATCTGAAAAAATACATAACTGTACAACACATAACTCAATAAATTTGCGATCGTACGAATTCTATAAGTGATTTCTATTTTTATTACTATCTTTCTGTGTTTGGAAACTGCACTTATAATTTTGTACATTATGCCAGACAGCCTGATTTCTTACATATTCTCCGATAATTATATTATTAGAAAAAAAGGAGATGGACAGAGAGATAAGGGATAGGGGAAGTACTAACTCAAGGCAGGAATAAATAAATACCCGGGCAACGCCGGGTTTTCAGCTAGTCCTTAATAAAATAAAATAGTTGGAAGACTGGTGTTTTACGCCCCACCGTTAGAGGCGGAGCTTACGCTCGGATTGTTGTTTCCTCTTGCAAAGGAACCATCCCGGCATTTGCCTGGAATGATTTAGGAAATTAGCGGAAAACCTAAATCTGGATGGACGGAAGTGTATTTGAATCAGCGTTCTCCCGAATGCGAGTCCAGTGCGTTGCCACTGCTCCAACACGCTCGGTTCCTCTTTCATAATTTGTAAATCTTCTTACTGAGTCTTGCTGCTTTTCTGCGAGTATGTCTTTATCATCGGTCACGTATTTAATATTTTCGAGTAGGAAATTTTCGAAAAAGAATGAGTCTAGCTTTTCTTGCTCCTGTACAAAAAATGTATTTCAAATACTCCAGCCTTGTTCAACATCTATACAAATGATCAACCACTACCCGAAGGAACACATAGTTTCATCTATGCAGATGATTGTGCTATCACCGCCCAAGCCCGCTGCTTCGAAACTGTTGAAGAGAATCTGAGCAAAACATTAAGAGAAGTGTCAGCTTACTACAGGGAGAATCAATTGAGACCAAATCCTGGCAAAACACAGAGTTTTGCTTTCCACCTCAGAAACAGGTAGGCAGCTAGAACCCTCAAAATTACCTGGGAAAATAACACACTAGAACTATGTGCATATCCCAAATACCTAGGAGTCACCCTCGCCCGTGCATTAACCGTGCCTGAATACTAAGCAAAACGTGGCAGCTAGAAACAATGTCATCAGAAAGCTAACAGGCACAACATGGGGAGCACACCCCAACACTGTAAGATCCTCTTCCCTAGCACTAAGTTACTCTACCGGAGAATGTGCTAGTCCAGTGTGGTTCAAATCCAGCCATGACAAGATAGTAGATGTTGCTCTTTACGATGCTTGTCTCTCTTGCGGGCATTGCCCCCCCCCCCCCCCCGAGAGGTAGCAGCAAAAAGTGAGAGGGCAAAATCAGAAACTTCTGAAGCCCATCCTCTATATGGACATCAACCAGCAAACCAACGACTAAAATCCGGAAAGAGCTTCCTTAAGATCTACAGAGGCTCTAGTTGGGACATCGCAGCAAAGCCGAACCGAACTATGGCGTGCAAGGTATATCGGTACTGCAGGATGGTTTACACCATGTGAAAAACTACCACCCGGCTACACAGAGGAGTACATGGAGATCACTCAACAGACTACGTTCAGGTGTCACAGAATGTAGGAGTAATCTGGCTAAATGGGGCTTTCTAGTAGAGTTGCCACTCTGTGAATGTGGAGCAACGCAGACGACCTCCCACCTGCTCCAGTGTACCCAGTGTCAAGCAACATGCACACCAAAATATCTACTACACGCAACACCAAATACAATACAGGTCGCTAACATCTGGGCGTCAAAATGTAAATAGTTGTACATATGATGTATTCACATAACATGTAAAAATTGTAGATTAGTTTATACATTGTAAGTGCATCTGACGCGAATGAATAAAAAATGCGAATATGCATGAGCCACGGTTGTACAATGTAATGGTGATGCAAGAAAATCGATTTCGTAGTTAGTGCAACATGGAATTCTCGCTTTTCACGAGAGGTCGCGTTATCCGCGCAAACCTCTCGAACCAACAAAACGTTCAACATCTCATACATTGCCAACAATGCATTAGTTTCTCGAACAGCCTATGGACACTGGCCCTTGGACACAACGAATCGGCAGTACACTCGTGGACTGTTCGACAACACGAACGCCTAGAAAAACTGAAGAGTCGCAGTGCATTAGTTCGTCAGTATGCCCGTTCCTACAGAAATGTATGCACAACGTATTTTAACGAACTACAAAAAGGCTTGTGTTAATTGAATAAACTCCTCTTCTAGTTCTGGATGTACGTAGCACATTGCACGAAAACTCGTGCGCAGTCGGTAACGTGTGGCATTCGGAAGTTTGGGTCGTTCCGTGAGGCGTGTACGAAGAGCGGAAAGGTCAATATGAGCACTCGCGAAAATTGGGAAAAACGGGAACGACTCGCTGTCCAGCACAATTTATCAACTTCGTCACTTTCAGTTTTTGTAACAGTCGAGACGTTTGAGTATTTCGAATTATTAAATTCACTACCATTAATTTCCACCAATGATATGGATGTACAGGCATCATTGCTTGTAGTGGCCATTTGAGCAGCAGCTGAATAATATGTATGTAACAGTAATGTTTTTAGAGAAAACGCCTTTTGCTACTGAAAATGAAGGATTTTATTTTTATAATTCACTCATACGCGTTTCTCCTTTGTCACAAGGCATAATCAGTGAGTGTCCTGAAATATTTACATATTTTTGTTTACACATAAATGTCAGGTTTCTTACATATGTACAAAACAATCCTGTTCTGTTTTAAAACAGTTCGTTGTCTGCTATAAAGTGGTGTACTTACAGCACTTGCTACTCCATATTAGTCTCTTTCCGACAACCAGGTCAAAAGGTTCCACTGTTTTCTGCAAAACTTCGCATTTTTCTGGCTCCACTGTCATCTGCTGCCATACTGTGTCCACTGAGTTTGTTTTGAAGTGTTGGCAACCTTCTCGGCTTATTTGAAATTCAACTATCTTATTGAAAGTGTGTTGAATGTATCTTTCTTTGTGTGTGTGTGGTGTGTGTGTGTGTGTGTGAGAGAGAGAGAGTTTTCATATAATTTGTTTTTTAACTGTGCGTGTGTGTGGGGGGGGGGGGGATATGTTTGTGATTATGTGTTGGGACTTGTGTCTATCATATGGTCAATCAGTGAGAACAGTGATTGATTGGTCAGGTTTATTTGGTCATTTAAGTAGCAACTTTTTC
Organism: Locusta migratoria; assembly: GCA_026315105.1. Taxonomy (NCBI): domain Eukaryota; kingdom Metazoa; phylum Arthropoda; class Insecta; order Orthoptera; family Acrididae; genus Locusta; species Locusta migratoria. The sequence continues at coordinate 836,326,691 of CM048745.1, read as the reverse complement.
TCAGCTTTTGTTTTATAGATGTGATAATTTTCTTGTAATGTCAGGAGATGTTTTTCATTATACAGGACAAACCACTCAACTTTTGCAGAACCTCTGAAAGAATATAACCACAAACCCACCACAATAGGAAAAGTTATGAAGATAATTAGAATAAATAATGAAAAACATCTGCTAACATTATAAGAAAATTATCACATCTATAAAACAAAAGCTGAGAAAAAGTTGCTACTAAATGACCAAATAAAACTGACCAATCAATCACTGTTCTCACTGATTGACCATATGATAGACACAAGTCCCAACACATAATCACAAACATAACCCCCCCTCTCCCCCCACACACACAGAGTTAAAAAAATAATAATAATATGAACACTCACACACACACAAATATATCTTCAACACACTTTCAATAGAATAGTTGAATTTCAAATAAGCCGAGAAGGTTGGCAACACTACAAAACAAACTACAGTGGACACAGTATGGCAGCAGATGCCAGTGGAACCAGAAAAATGCGAAGTTTTTCAGAAAACAGTGGAACCTTTCGACCTGGTTGCCGGAAAGAGACTGATATGGAGTAACAAGTGCTGTACACCATTTTATGGCAGACAACGAACTGTTTTAAATCAGAAACGGATTGTTTTGTACATATGTAAGAAACCCGACCTTTATGTGTAAACAAAAACATGTAAATATTTCAGGACACCCACTGATGATGCCTTGTGATAAGGCGAAACGCGTACGCCCATTCCCTCACGGAAAAACAGTTAAGGCTGCGAGGAAGAGGATGTAATGGGCAGTGTTACGTAAGTTGAGAATTTGGGATGGACAGGATGTGTGTCTGGGTAGAGCAATTGTTAAGGCGGCAGCAGACTCGAAGCGGAAAATCCGTTTGGAATCCCAGTCGAGAACAAATTTAAACAGCACCATTGAACTCATTTCAGTCCACTGTAACAGTCGATATATATTAATATTTGGAATACGCAAAACCTGCTTGTTTACCATGTAAATCGGGACTAGGACCGGGCAAATGATTGAGGCTGAAACCCATATGCCACGTGATTGCTCGACCAACGCCCGATGCCATATCGAGCTGTCCAGCGTGTAGGGAAATCTCACACTAAAACCTTCAGACACTCAGATCGGTACCAAACGTTGTATATCGATAGAGTATTAACCGAAACTTCTATACAATTCGTGCTATGTGATGCCGTTCAGGAGAACGTTCGTAAACGAGAAACAATATGTAACAAGTGTCCTACGGAGTACAGCGAAAGCGTGTCTGTGGGGTTCTGCCGCGCTGAACTCCTGTGGGGTATTTGACAGAGCGAATGTGTCTCGTGACGAGGGTCCTCGTATCAAACCCTGGCGGCGTAAATTTTTTTTCTGTATGACGTTGCAAATTGTTCTACGTCGACAGTCCCGAAATGTAAAAGTACCGTTCGGATTTTATAGCACTGTGTTATCGACAGTTTGCTTCTGATTCGTTTTATTTGAAAGTAGCAAGCTTATAGAGTATATACGTAGAAGAGACAATTGCAGCATACGTGCGGAAGTATTAAATCAATAATTATAATAGTAGTTACAATAATGATAATAAATGACTGCTAAATAGACAACACCGCCGTTCAGCGGATATGCGTATTGTGGCTAGAGTGTCGTGTGTTTGCCCACACCATCATTATCTGCGGCTGACGTTGCTGTCCAGTCCGCACGCTACTGCTCCTGCTGCAGCTGACACAGCTGTTTTGCGAAATGAACCCGTGGAACTTTATAGATATTCTCTTTTAACAATTTTCAACGTACTGCAGTTTTAAAAAAAATACTGTAGGCGGGGCTTAAACCCACTACCCTCTGATCGCTGAACTAACGCTCTACGAACTAGCCAGTCGGTAGCTCAACGTGATAAGCTCTCACAGCTATGCAATTCCTGTTCTCCGTAGGTTACGTGTTACATATTATTCACAGTTTACGCACGTTTTCCTGGACGGCAGCACACAGCACGAATTATATAGAAGTTTCGGCTGATACTCTATCGGTATACAACGTTTTGTGCCGATCTGAGTTTCTGTCATCTGAAGGTTTTGGTGTGAGAATTCCCTACACGCTGGACTGCTTGATATCGCATAGGGCGTTGGTCGAGCAATCACGTGGCATATGGCTCGCGCAGTGCCAGTCGAAACGAACAAAATTTCGAAGTAACCATTTAAAAAACTTCACAGTGGTCTGAAATAAGACAATTTCATGAACGACGGGTGTATATATCAACACATCGGACCAGTATTCTATCTTCTGTAATCTAAACATACGAGTATGTGTGTGTGTGTGTGTGTGTGTGTGTGTGTGTGTGTGTTCCTAAACTACTAGACAAATTACGGCTAAACACATGCACATGCACATGCTGAGAAATTCACTATTCCGAGATACACAAAAACTGTGTGGACCATGATATATTTAAGTCGTTTATTCTCACCTCGGACAACGCAGCGATATCAGCGAGGAACTGTTCAAATGTTTGACCTCAGTAATGAGTGTGGGGCGTACGACGAACGTGTCTGCTGTGGGACGCTGTGGCACAATTTGGCGTTAATGGATTTTGGTAGCAGACGACCGGAGTGTCCGAAAGAACAGACACTGTAGGCACGTCTGCGTACACGAGGTGTGTTAAGAAAGTAATGAGACTTTATTTGTATTTGCCAAAGTGTTTATTTTTCAAACAAAAATATTATCCCCTCAAAGTTGTCTCCTTGGGCAGCTATACATCGGTGGAATCCTTGTTCACACTGGTGGTAGCACCACTGGAAGTCTTCAACAGGTATGGCTTTTAACTAGCCCGTAACAGTCTTTTTGAATGTTCTCCAGAGTTCCAAAATTACGTCCTGTTACGAAATGTTTCATATTCAGGAAAACTAAAGACTCACAAAGAATCAAAGCAACTGAATAGGGGAGGCGGTGTTTTGAGGTAAACATTCACTGATGGAAATGACAGTGTGACATGGGGGATTGTCATGATGCAGCGTCTACTTCTCTGCTTATTATTTATTTATCGTTTGGCTTTACAACTGCAAGTGAGGTATTGACATCACAAATTTACATAATATCAGATATGTATAGAAATATACATAATAATATGAGGAAAGTAAACATCAGTGATTATTAAATGTGGGTCGCGGTGGCGTAGCCGCGCGGTCTAAAGCGCCTCTCTGCGGAACCCGCTGTTGCTCGCCGTCGGAGGTTCGAGTCCTCCCTGGGGCATGTGTGTGTGTGTGTGTGTGTGTGTGTGTGTGTGTGTGTGTGTGTGTGTGTGTGTGTGTGTGTTGTCCTTAGGTTAGTTTACCTTAGTTTAAGTAATTTGTAAGCTACGGACTGACGACCACGCTGTTTGTTCCGATAGATTTACAAACATTTGAACGTTTTATTAAATGTGGGCAAAGCTGAAATAGAATGACAGCTACAATTCACTAAAAAGTTATGTCCAAACGCGACAGCCGCTCAATAGCAGCAGGGCTGGACTCCATAAAGTTTCTCCAGTCACCACAGAATCTTCGCAATGGACAATCTTGCACTATATGTTGTAAGGTTTGTACGTCGCTTTCACAATCACGCGTTGGGTTATCATTGGCACCCCACTTGTACAGCGTGGATTTAGTTTTTGCATGTCCAGTTCTTACTCGATTAAGGTGACACCAGATTCTACGGGGAAGTTGCATTCCCGGGATTTGCTGGCTGGGTCCTCTCTGTTTTGTTGGTTAATGTCACTATTGTTCCACTTAGTTTATCAGGATTTGTGGCAGTCATATGTATTTCCTTGGGCAAGTGTTCTGTCTTCCCATATTGGCGCTCTTGATTTCAGACGATATCGACAGTGGTCATCTAGTACTTCGTGTATCGGTAATACTCTTGCCTTATATGGATGATTTATTTTTTGTCATTCCTGAATCGTAGCCTGCTGTCTTCGGATTTCAGGTGGAGTAATGTTTGAGAGCACATGAACCCATTCGAGAGGTGTTAACTTTAATGTCCCTGTTATCGTCCTAATTGCTTCATTGAGCTGGACGTCCATCTTCTTTACATGGGCACTTCTACTAGACGCAGGGGCACAGTACTCTCTCATTTGTCTGCTCATGGCTGCCAAAACTACTGTGTTCGCTGTACGGAGTTGTAATTCGGAGTGAGGAAGTGGAAGAAATAAACCGGCCTAGCAAAGGCCGTTATACATAACGTTGCCAGATCGAGTGCAGTGTTATCAGTAATAGCATACAGGATGACTTAGGCACAATTTCTAGTGAGTGTGAGGAATGGCTGCTAACTCTAAATGTAGGTGACGCACATAAGTAGGAAAAATAATCCCATAATGTTCGAATACAGCATTAGTTGTGAGCTTCTTATACAGTCGCGTCGTTCAAATATTTAGGCTTAACAATGCAGAACAATATGAAATGGAACGGACGTGTGAGGACAATTGTGAATAAGACGGACAACCGACTTCAGTTTATTGGGAGAATTTTGGGAAGATATACTTCATCTGTAAAGGAGACCGCGTATAAATTGCTTGTATGACCACGTCTTGACTGTTGCTCAAGTGTTTGGGACCCGCAGCGGATCAATTTAAAGGAACACATTATTGGGGCTATCTAGAATTGTTTAATAAGAGGTTTTCAGCAAAGATCGCTTTCTTCTTTTAATTACATGACCGGTCTTTATCTTTAGACCTGTCGTAATTTTGTACATCACTGCTATTGCAACAATTTTAACATAGCAAAAAAATGTTCAAATGTTTGTTAAGGGCTATCTAGAATTGTTTAATAAGAGGTTTTCAGCAAAGATCGCTTTCTTCTTTTAATTACATGACCGGTCTTTATCTTTAGACTGTCGTAATTTTGTACATCACTGCTATTGCAACAATTTTAACATAGCAAAAAAATGTTCAAATGTTTGTTAAGGGCTATCTAGAATTGTTTAATAAGAGGTTTTCAGCAAAGATCGCTTTCTTCTTTTAATTACATGACCGGTCTTTATCTTTAGACCTGTCGTAATTTTGTACATCACTGCTATTGCAACAATTTTAACATAGCAAAAAAATGTTCAAATGTTTGTTAAGGTTATGGGACTTAACTACGGGGTCATCAGTCCCTAAACTTACAAACTACTTATGAACTACTTACGAACTAGGACGGCACAAATATCCATGCCCGAGGGGGGATCCGAACCCCCGACCGTAGTGGCCGTGCTGACCGTGACTTGAGCGCCTCAGTCACCTCGGCCACCGCGGCCGGCTTTAACATAGCAAATTGGTATACATCCACATTGATGTGTCATCCAAATAAAATTCACACGTCAATAATAAAATCACTGAATGCATCTTTCTCAAGGTGCCTCTGACGTAGACCTTGAGAAAGATGCATTCAGTCATTTTATTATTGATGTGTGAATTTTATTTGGATGACACATCAATGTGGATGTATACCAATTTGCTATGTTAAACATTGTTGCAACAGCAGTGATGAAAAAAATTACGACAGGTCTGAAGATGGCGCCTAGCACACGAAAACCGGTCATGTAATTAAAAGAAGAAAGCGATCTTGACTGAAAACCTCTTATTAATTTAAAGGAAGACATAGAAGCTGTTCAGAGGCGACCAGCTAGGTTCGTTACTGGCAGGGTCGACCAATGAGCGAGTGTCACAGATATGCTCCGGGAACTCAAATGGGAATCGCTGGAGGAAAGACGACATTATTTTCGAGAAATTCTGTTGAGGAAATTTAGAGGGCTTGAATTTGAAGCTGAGTGTAGAACGATCTTACTGCCGCCTACTTACATTTCGCATAAAGATCACAAGGTAAGAGAAATAAGGGCTTGTACAGTTGCATATAAACATTATTTTTCCCTCCTTTTATTTGGGATTGGAATATGAATGGGAATGCCTAGTAGCGGTACTATGTACCCTCCGCAGCGCACCTTGCGGTGGATTGCGGAGTATATATGTAGAAGTAATTGTTCGGCGCAAATAGCGGGATATCCTGGTTCGGGTCCCTCTTCAGTAAAATTTTGACCTCCACCATTGTATTTAGTTCATTGCCCTGAAACAGGCGAGGTTTAAATGTTTCTATTCAATTACTTTGTTTCATCTCAAGTATTAGGAACGACAGCTTACAATTTTTTCCTTCTTGTGCATCGTGTAAATAAGTACGTAGTAGCAATACAGTATATCCAAATGCAGAATTGGCCATTATTCTACTCTGCTGCTAATTGCGTATCTTTTATTTGCTACATTTAATAATTTATGTTTACCACGTATTTTGAGAACGTCCCACGCTCCTTGCTGGAGCAGCGCCAGAACTTCACCCGTGCTGCCTACCTCAGGGATCGTGTGCGCCTCTCGGGCGCTGTTGCATGCATAAGAGAACACGGCGAGACCCCAGTGTTTTCCCGATATTCTCCGCAACATACACGACCTATATATCCAACGCCTTTCCCTGAGCTAGCTTCCATCTCAAGTCTAGCCACGTGTTTAGTCGATTTATATTAATGCTTACGCGTTGGAGAAGAGGTTGTGCCGTGTAAGGCACATGAGTAGATTGGCTACCCTGCGATCGATTTCGGCGTTGGCTCTCTTCCGCTAATACGAACTCTGGTGGAGTAAAATGGAGATTTTTGGTGGTGGATTTGTCGGTGGACAGTTGGTTACGGGGCGAGCGAGAAGGAAGTGCTTTCCTGTGACAGCGTGGAGAAGATGGTTGTTGTTCGCTGTTACACTGAGTACCGACACTAGTCAGTACGGGCAAGTGCAGGAGGTTACGCTTGCTGATTGTATTGGAAGACTGTACTGTCTTTCGTTTCCGAGAAGGAACTGCACGGAGACAAGTTTGGCCAAATCATACAGTGTATGTTGTCGGCGTGTATATTAAGGTCATGTCGGCAAATAATGTATTGACGTGTGGCAAGTGCAAGTGTCCCATGATATGGCACACAGCAATGCAGGTACTGTGATTATATTCGCTGCTTGAAATCGGCCCGAGCGATATCAAGTGAAACTTGATGTGAGATGCGATGGTCATTTCTATATGGCTGACCCACATTATGACTTTTAATGTCTACTAAACTGTATGAACTGCTTGACATTTAGTTTTCGTTGGTTGATTTTGTTTGGGGGTGGTTCCTTGCTGGTGTGCTATACGTAATACCGCTATTAACAGTGGGGTGTGCTAATTAACATTGAGCTGATGAAACTATGGTGACGTATTGTAATGCACTTTGACAAACCGTTAATACTAGTCTTTTGTAGGTACGTCATCTTGGAATATGGCAGGAAGATCAATGTACTTACTGAACTGAGTTATGGCGTCACCAAGGAGCTGGATAAGACTATAAAGGAAGCATACATTTCTCGAATCCTGTTTTCTGACCTGGATAAAATTCTGAGAGGGAAGCATTCGTTTGTTTGAATTTAATAATTGTTTTAATTTTCATATTCTTGTATTATTGCTGTAGTGTATACTATATTTGGAATTTGTTCAGTTGCAGGCTAACGCCACATTATCGAAGTATTTGTAGATTATCAAATGTTACATGGTCGGTTTATAAATTAATATTGAAAGTGGTTAAGTAACTTGTTAACGTCAAACGAGTTGATGAACAGCATCATTTCAGAGAAATTTTCTAATATGTTTTCAACTTAACTATCAATAAATGTTATTAATTGTGGAAGACTGTAACTCGAACAGTCGTCCGAGGTAATCGTACTTTTTCTTCCTTTTTTTATGGCAGAGATTATTTTAACCCCATGGACGGCATTGGAGAAGCCTATTAGCTCCAGATATAGCCTTTACGTGTGTAAAAGAATTATATAGAATACCAGTTTAATTTGCCAAATTCGATATGCATGCTAAATTTAAAAAGAAAAAGAAGACTCCACACACATGTATTTATATACGGTATAAATTGAAATATATATAATAACAGTAATATGCAATGTACTGCCTGCAGCCTCTTGCTGCTGCTGCGCGCAGATTTGCTTTCGAGAGAAAAGATGGAAAAGTCGAGGTAAGCCCAAAATACTGGGCTGTTACGTTTTTCTCTTACGAGGTTCTTTGGTGAACGTAAAACACCTCTGTTGAGAGATTTCATTATAGTGGTTCCTCGATAAAGTTCAGTGCTATTGTGACGTCGTAATGGTGCCACATGCGTCGTAGTAGTTTTGCATAATATTGAAAAAATTATTAAATTCAGATGTAGTCTGTCCCATGATTTTATGGTTTGCGTTCTAGTAAAAGATAAAAGTAGTCTTTGTCGTGTGTCACATTCATTTCAGTTCAGTATTGCATAACATTCAAAGACGGAACTTTAGACGAAAACCTTGTAACCTGGGGAAGTTGATGGAAGTAGCTATAGCTGCAGTCTCTCGCTTTACGTGTCTGAATTAATAGCAGATGGAATAATTATCTTTCAAGAAGCACCGACTAACATTGTTCTGTAACAGATCACTCGCCTGCAGATCTTCAGTCCCAGGCAATTGGACAGGAATTCCGCTGTCTCGTAGATGTTAAATTTAAACTATGGAAAAGTAATGGAAGCTACAGACAAAAAAAAAACAGGAGAGCAGTAGAGACTGTAGAAGAATATATACAGAATAATGCACATGTATTAGAAGTAGGCCCGGCACAAATTTTCGTGTACAATTGCTCACTGAATATATGCGCTGGACGAGAGGTGGACTTGCTGTAGAACAAGTCGGTCAGACAATGATTTACACATTAAGAAAATAAAGAGCAGTTCTCAGAGAGAGCTAATAGATGAAATAGAACTAACTTCGGTCAATGGTCTCATGGCTACGATCGCGTCGTCTCAGATTCCGGGTTACTACCATCAGCAGACTTGTTTCGACACCTTCTGCTGCTTCCGCTTTATGCCGCTAGAACATGTTCTCGCGAAAACCACAATAAAACTTAACTTGTTGCTTACTAAAATTAACAAATATCTCCATGCCTCTACAATACGACATATATATAGGGTGTTTCACTAAGTGTGTTTGCCTCTGTAACTTATAAAATAATAGGTGACGGGAAATTTTAATGTGGTAGGTCAACACAAGAAATGTGACACTTTCTGCGGAGCTATGAACATAGTTTAAAGTATCATTTTCTTAAGAGTTACAGCACAAAGATATAATTTTTTAAAGGAACAATAGTTTTTTTCTATCTTGCATTGGATTCGTTGAAACCAGCTGCGTCCAAATCAATTTAAACTACATTCCTACCACTGTTAGTTTCGGAGCTACAACCCTTCAAAGTTTCAGGGGCATAATGCAATGCGCCTTCTAATTGTGGTGCGGCCGAGTTGTAACGTCGCCGGTGTCACGGAGCAAGAAGCTTTCTCTATGCGCTGTTAGACTGCCGACTGTCGCCGCACACGGCCGTATACCCGACAGTTGGAGCCACACAAACAACCGGGGCTCATTATACCACAGTTACTGACATCGGATGCCGTGAGATATCGTAGGCGAAGAGCCCCGGCAGCCATTACGTTCTTACGTGCCGAACAACGACTTCGGGAAACAGGCAGATTGGTAATGCGCCGCAGTAACAGACGAAGACCTGCAAGAAGTGAGGAGATGGAGGTGTTTGTTTTAGCTGCACTACACCAAGATCCTCATCTCAGCTTACGAGCCGTTACTGCAGTCGCTGGTGTCAGTCTCACATCTGTGTGGAGTGTAGTACACGGCCACAGGTTCCACCCGTACCGCCTGTCACTGACCCAGGAGCTGCATGGGAACGATTTCCGTGCAAGAGTGACATTCTGTAAGTAGGCCATGCGTAATTTCACGCTGGAGTCTTTACAAAGTGTTATGTTCTCTGATGAATCCACGTTCACAATTTATGACTCAGTGAATCGCCATAACAAGCACTACTGGGCCGCAGACAATCCTCGGAGGGTACGACCTGTCGACCGTCAACGTAGGTGGTCTATTAATTTGTGGTGTGTAATCCTTGGGGGATGAAATCATCAGTCCACACTACTTCCCAGGTACACTGACAGGTGAGTTATATCACGCTTTTATAGTCGACAGTTTGAGTGGTCTCCTTGAACATGTGTGTGTACACACGAGAATCCATATGTGGATGCAGCACGATGGTCACCCAGCCCATTCTGCTCGTGCTGTTGTGGAAGAACTAAACAACAGGTTTGCAGGAAGATTGTTGGGGCGCCATTTTCCTCATTTATGGCCCGCAAGGTCACCCGGTTTAACACCAGTAGATATCTTTTTGTGGGTATATCTAAAGAATCGTATTTTATGTCACTGAGCCCACATCCCCAGATGATCTAAAACGGCGCATCGAGGACGCATGTCGCTCCGTCACACCGGCGATGTTACATCTCGTACGCAGATCCTTTCGACGGCGCATTGCATTATCCATTGAGGAACATGGACACACATTTGAACATCTCATGTAAATCAACTTCCCACCGCCGTAACATCCATCACCCACCACACAGCCACGTATTATTTACAGTGTGTGGTATCTGTCCCTGAAACTTTGAAGGGTTGTAGCTTCCAAACTAACAGTGATAGGAATGTAGTTTAAAGTGATGTGGACGCAGCTGGTTTCAACGATTCTAATGCACGATAGAAAAACTATTGTTCCATTTAAAAATTATATCGTTGTGCTATAACTCTTTGGAAAATGATACAATAAACTATGTTCATAGCTCTGCAGAAAGTGTAACATTTCTTGTGTTGACCTACCGCATTAAAATTTCCCGTCACCTATTATTTCATAAGTTACAGAGGCAAACACACTTAGTGAAACACCCTGCATATACTCCGCAATCCACCGTAAAGTGCGTGGCGGAAGGTACATTGTACCACTACTAGGCATTGTCTTTCCTATTCCACTCACAATTAGAACGAGAGAAAACAATGTCTATATGCTTCTGCACGAGGCCTAATTTCTCTTGTCTTTTTTTATCTTTACGCGAAATGTATTTAGACCGCAGGAAGATCGTTCTACAATCAGAAGCAAATTCCGGCCCTCTAGTTATGGTTTACGCACAAGATTACAAAAATAGTGGTCCAACTAAGGTAACTAGCACGCTTCATACCGTTTTGAAGTACACGAATCTCACTGCAGCGATAGCGCCATCACAACCGTGGGAGGACTGGCGCGCCGCAGACCGCTTGGCCACCGCGGTCGGCTAGGAGGGAGAACCGACAGATACTAAAGGTACCCTCCGCCACACAACGTTGGGTGGCTTGCGGAGCATGGATGCAGAAGTAGATGTAGATACCCCTCAATGTGTCCCACCAATCGGTCCCTTCTCTTAAGTCATGATATGCCAGTTCTGTTGAGTAGTAGTCCGTCTAACGGCCGGTTTGTCAGTGTCTCGTTAAGTTATAGTTAAGACGTTTACTTGTCGTTAGTGGAGAATCGCGTTTGTCAATGTTTCATTATGAGTTAACCTAACGTTAAAAGACATGAAACTGGCAGTTAAGTTAACGAGTAGCATTCTTATCGTTACGCGGTTAATGACCAGTTAAGTGAGAATCTATGAAAATGGCGGGATTCCGAAGCGCTTAAATACCGCAATGTATTCACATTATAAAGACCAATTCACCGAATAAAATAATCTATGGACTACATGTGTGAAAAGCTAGTGTCGAAAATAACCTTATTGGAAGATTTTATAGTCGTATTTCTCGCCCCATCCGTCAGTAGCGATTAGATGAGTTTGATATATTGCAGATACGTAACGTAACCTTCAAATTGTTGTCTCGAAATCAACATACAAAATTACGGGTAACGATTAATTAAATGAGAATCGGTGGAAAGAAAATGACTTGAGTAAGAGATCTGTTTGACAATGAAGAGGATATCATTATTTTGGACGATCGAAAGGTCATCGACCCAATAAGGCGCCATTGACGAATTTATGTTCGTCCAAATCATTTTGAATGCTGGGATGATGCAGAATTTGTTACGCGATTTTGCCTTCGGAAGGCCACTGTAGAAACGCTACATGAAAAACTCCACGACCATCTGAAGAATCTAACAGATAGGTAGGCCTTTGCATTGTATAAGTTATCTGTCGTAATAGAAAACAGAATACATTATTTATGTCTGCAAGCTTATTAATTCATCACTGTATTTACTTATGCCTGTTGCGCATAGTTTGAGACCTAAAATTTGATTTATTCCTCCGACGTACACGGACAGTGCACTTCCGCCTATGTGCAGTTATTCCTTGCACGAAGGTACTACCTACATCTACATCCATACTCCGCAAGCCCCCGACGGTGTGTGGCGGAGGGTACCTTGAGTACCACTATCGGTTCTCCCTCCTATTCCAGTCACGTATTGCTCGCGGAAAGAAAGATTGTCGATGTGCCTCTGTGTGGACTCTAATCTGATTTGACCCTCATGATCTCTTCGCGAGATATACGTAGGATGTTCATAGAAGTTTCGGGTATGCAGCCGGTCGTCGTCTAAAACATCACACGATATTTCGGCCAGACACCTGCTAGCCATCTTCAGGTGAGTCGATGAAGACTGAAGAGTGCGTCCAGCGTTCCACTATATATAGAAAACTTGGCGGTTACAGCGCATGCGTGTGGCCTGTCTGTTTATGTTTTGACGCATGCGCTGTAACCGCCAAGTTTTCTATATATAGTGGAACGCTGGACGCACTCTTCAGTCTTCATCGACTCACCTGAAGATGGCTAGCAGGTGTCTGGCCGAAATATTGTGTGATGTTTTAGACGACGACCGGCTGCATACCCGAAACTTCTATGAATATTCGATCCGCCGGCAGAATTTTAAAGTTCACATACGTAGGATGGACCAATATACCGCTAGACTCCTCGGTAAAGGTATGTTCTCGAAACTTCGACAAAAGCCCGTACCGAGCGACAGAGCGTCTCTCCTGCAGATTCTTCCACTGGAGTTTATCCATCATCTCCGTAAAGCTTTCTCGGTTACCAAATGATCCTGTAACGAAGCGCGCTACTATCAATTGGATCTTCTCTAATTCCACACCGGTGAGCAGTATTCAAGCAGTGAGCGAACCAGTGTACTGTAACCTACTTCCTTTGTTTTCGGACTGCAGTTCCTTAGGATTCTTCCAATGAATCTACGTCTGGATCGAATATAATACATGTTCAAAAATTGTACAACTGTCCGACGTTAGAGATATGGGCCTTTAGTTCTGCACATTCATTCGACGTCCCTTCTTGAAAACGGGGATGACTTGCGCCACTTACCAGTCTTTTGGAACACTACGCTCTTCTAGAGACCTACGGTACACCGCTGCAAGAAGGGGGGCCAGTTCCTTCGCATACTCTGTGTAAAATCGAACTGGTATCCCATCAGGTCCTGCGGCCTTTCTTTTTTTGTGCGATTTTGTTTTCTATCCCTCTGTCAATTATTTCGATATCTGTCATTTTGTCATCTGTCATAGGGGACTTGGCTGGTGTCTGCAAAACGTCTGCTTGGAAAGCTGTTCGGGAGGTGACACTGGCACTGGTCTCTCTTAGTCCAAAGGGTCCTTACATTTCTATATTCAGGGTACAAGACTCTCGCACTCATTTATTTGAGCTACTTTCACGTTCGTTTTCCATTGCGCCAAATAACAACTGCCTCCTAACCCCTTCCCTGCTAGTCAAATAAAGCGAACAGTTGATTATTCAGACGGCACTTTCATTTGTTTCTATTTCCAACATAATCGAAATATATCGTACCTTCTCGTTTTCTCCACGTTAGGAAACGAGTGGTGTATTTGCCAATGACAGACGCAATGCACTTTGTTATAGTCTTCAGTCCAGGGATTGGTTTGATGCAGCTCTCTACCCTACTCTATCCTGAGAAAGCCTTTTCATTTCCTCATACGAACTGCAACCCACATCCATTTAAATCTCCTTACAATATGCGTCTCCCTCTGCGATTTTTACCTCACACCCTTCCCTCCAGTCCTAAATTTAAGTTTCCTCACTATCTAAGAATGTGTCCTACCAAGCGATCCCTTCAATTAGTCAAGGTATGCCAAAAATTCCTTTTCTCGCCAATTCTGTTCAGTACCTCTTCATTAGTAATGCGATCTACCCACCTAATCTTCAGCATTCTTCTGTAACACCACATTTCAAAAGCCTCTATTCTCTTCCTGTCCGCACTGTTTATCGTTCATGTTTCACTCCCGTACAAGGCAACACTCCACACAAATGCCTTCAGAAAAGACTTAAATTAATATTCGATGCTAGCAAATTTCTCTTTTTCAAGAATGCTTTTCTTCCACTTGCCATTCTGCATTTTATATCGTCTGTACTGCGACCGTTATACGTTGTTTTACTACCCAAGTGACAAAACTCATGTACCACCTTCATTGTTTCGTTACCTAATCTAATTCCTTCAGCATCGCCTGATTTTCTAAGTCTGCATTCCATTACCCTTGTGTTGCTCTTGTTAATATGCATCTTATATCCTCCTTATAACACACTGTCCATTCCGTTCAATTGCTTCTCCAGGCCCTTTGCTGTCCCTGGCAGAATTACAGAGTCATCAGCAAAACGCAAGGTTTTTATTTCCTCGCCCTGAACTTTAATTCCTTCTCCATATTTCTCCTTGCTTTCCTATATAGCTTGATCAATGCACAAATTGAATAACATCCCTTTCAACTTTGATAACTGCTGTCTGGTTTTTGTACAACTTGTAAATAACCTTCCGTTCCCTATATTTTACTCCTGCTGATTTCAGAATTTGAAAGAGAGTATTGCAATCAACATTGCCAAAAGCTTTCTACAAATCTACAAAAGCTAGAAATGTAGGTTTGCCTTTCCTTTGTCTAAGATAAGCCGTAAAGTGAGGATTGCCTCCCTTGTTCCTACATTTCTCCTGAAACCAAACTGGTCTTCCCCAAGGTCGGCTTCTACCAGCATTTCCATCCTACTGTAAATAATTCGTGATAAAATTTTGCGCCGCTGTGGAGTAACCGAGCGGTCTAAGGCGCCTCGTTGCGGAGCGCGCTGTTGCTCGCCTTCGGAGGTTCGAGTCCTCCCTGGGGCATAGGTGTGTGTGTTGTCCTTAGGTTAGTTTACCTAGGTTTAAGTGGTTTGTAAGCTACGGACTGATGAACACGCAGTTTGGTCCGATAGATTTACAAACATTTGAACATGTTGTTTAACCGTAAATAACAGCTACTAATAGGGTTGGAACCTACATAGTGGAAACATTTGTTTCTATTGCCAACATAATCACAATATATGGTACCTCCTCGTTTTCTCTAGATTTAGCAAACCAGAGGTATATCTACATCTACATCTACATAGATACTCTGCAAATCATATTTAAGTGCCTGTCAGAGGGTTCATTAATGACTTTCATAACCTTTCTCTACCGTTCCATTCTCTAATAGCGCGCGGGAAGAAAGAACACCTAAATCGTTCCGTTTTCGATCTGATTTCTCTTATTTTATTGGGATGGTCATGTCTCCCTAAGTAGGTGGGTGCTAGCAAAATATTTTCACATTCAGAAATAAAAGTCGGTGATTGAAACTTCGCAAACAGATCACGCCGCAATGAATAACGTCTCTCTTTTAAAGATTTCCACCCCAATTCGTGCAACATTTCCGTGACGCTTTCCTCCCCGTAACGTGATAGAACAAAACGAGCTGCCCTTCTCTGAACCTTCTCAATATGTTCCGTCAGTCCCACCTGGTGAGGGTTCCACAAGGGGCAACAGTACTCCAGGAGAGGACGCACTAGTGTGATGTAGGCAGTCTCTTTGGTGGAGCTGGTGCATCTTCGAAGCGTTCTGCCAATGAAACGCAACCTTTGGTTCGCTCTCCCCACAATATTTTCTATGTGTTCTCTCCTGTCCAAGTTGTTCGTAATTTTAGCTCCTAGATAATTGGTAGAATGTACGACCTCACGGTTTGACTGATTTATCGCGTAATTGAAGTTCAGCGGATTTCTTTTAGTGGTCATGTGTATTACTTCTTACTTTTCTTTATTTAGTGTCAGTTGCCAATTTTCGCACCAAGTAGAAATTTTGTCTAAATCGCTTTGCAGTTGCTTTTGATCCTCTGTTGACTTCACTAACCGAAAAAACGACAGCATCATCCGCGAACAGTCTAAGGGAGCTATCCAGATTGTCTCCTAAATCGTTTATAAACACGAGGAAGAGTAGGGGACCTATAACGCTTCCCTGTGGAACGCCAAATATCACTTCTGTTTTACTCGATGACTTACCGTCAATTACAACGAACTGTGTCGTCTCTGATAGGAAATCGTGAATCCAATCGTATTTGGCAATGAAAAACGCAATGCACTTAACGTTAAAGGCATCTTCTCGTTTACTAACGAGATTAACGAGAGATGGACGAACCGGCCCTGAATGAAGTACTTGGACCCGGGTCGTTCCTTATGGCGTCGGCGCGGTGCCGCTGTCGGCAGGTGGTGATGACGCTGCAGACGCCCCGCCATAAGCTGCCCACCCCTTCCTACCTGCTGGTGGGGGCGGCCGCCATTATGCGCGGCCACGGCCCTCGGGGGTGCTATCTGCGGCCGCAAACACGCCGCCAGGTGCGCTTAATTAAAACCTGTTTGCCCGGACACGCGGCCACTGCCGCCCTGGCGATCGGCTGAGTTACCGGGGGTCGCCGCCGCCGAGGACCGCGGGAAGGCAGGCCTGCTAATGCCTGGTAAGGCACCAGTAAATGTGGGCCCCCGCATCCGCCATTTTGTTGCCCATAGCCCTCAAGTGTGAAAATACAGTGTCTACATCTACATCAACATCTACATACATACTCCGCAATTCACCGTACGGTGCGTGGCGGAGGGTACACTGTACCACTACTAGGCATTTCCTTTCCTATTCCACTCCCAAATTGAACGAGGAAAAAATGAATGCCTATATGCCCCCGTACGAGCCCTAATTTCTCATATCTTGTCTTTGTGATCTTTACACGAAATGTAAGTAGGCGGCAGCGAGATCGTACTACACCCAGCTTCAAATTCGGGCCCTCTAAATTTACTTAACAGAAATTCACGAGAAAAACGTCGTCTTTCTTCCAGCGATCCCCAATTGAGTTGACGGAGTATTTCCGTGACACTCGCGCATTGGTCGAACCTACCGGTAACAAATCTAGCTGCTCGCCTCTAAAACGCCTTTATGTCTTCCTTTAAACTGATCTGCTGCGGGTCCCAAACACTTGAGCAATACTCAAGACGTGGTCGTACAGGCGTTTTATACGCGGTTTCCTTTACAGGTGAAGTACATCTTCCCAAAATTCTCCCAATACACCGAAGTCGGCTGGGCGCTCTACTCACAACTGTCCTTACTCGCTCGTTCCATTTCATATCGCTCTGCAGTGTTACGCCTAGATATTTGAACGACGCGACAACATCAAGAAGCTCACTACTAATGCTGTATTCGAACATTATGGGATTGTTTTTTTCTACTCATGCGCGTCACCTTACATTTTTCCACATTGAGAGCTAGCTGCCAATCTTCGTACCAACTAGAAATTTTGTCTATGTCATCCTGTATGCTATTACAGTCAGTTACAGACAACACCCTCCCATACACCACAGCATCATCAGCAAACAGCCGCATGTTACAAGTTACTCTGTCCATCAGAT
This sequence comes from Locusta migratoria, assembly GCA_026315105.1. Lineage (NCBI taxonomy): Eukaryota > Metazoa > Arthropoda > Insecta > Orthoptera > Acrididae > Locusta > Locusta migratoria. The sequence continues at coordinate 836,309,064 of CM048745.1, read as the reverse complement.
CATTTATATAGATAGAAAATAATAGCGGTCCTATCACACTCCCCAGTCAGTCACAAATCTGTGAACCTATTCCATAAGCTCGTATCTTCGTTAGCAGTCTGCAGTGTGGTACCGCGTCGAACGCCTTTTTGAAGTCGAGAAAAACACAATTCTTTCTGTTGCCCTTCGTCCGTGGCTCGCAAGATGTCATGTCAGAAAAGGGCAAGCTGAGTTTCACATGAACGATGTTTCCTTAACCCGTGCTGATTCATGGAAAGAAGCTTTTCCGTTTCAAGTGCGTCATGGCACTTAAGCACGAAGTTATGAGTGGTTGTGCTGCCATAAGCTATTTTGATCATTCTAGAACTAGATTTAGAGTGGTTGTTATTACACAAGATTCAGAGCGAAGAAAAAATGGGCTGTTAACCATTGTCGCGCAAACTGGGAACCCGGACAGAGTGCACATATACGTATTGAAAGTAAATAATATTTCATATTTACAGAATATACGAGGCGCGTCCAGAAAGTAAGTTCCGTTTGGTAATAAAATGAAATTGTACACACATACTGAGGAAATTTTTATTGCACAAAATTCTACAATTCTTAAACTACTTTTCCACATAACTGCCGAAATTTTGCAGGCATTTGTCATAGCGTGGCACAAGGTTTTGTGTACCTTATTCATAGAAATCTGCCGCCTGTGTCTTCAACCAGTTGGAAACAGTGAAATTTGGGGGAAGTCCATAGCGAGAGCACTAATTGTAAACCTACGGTTTTCCTGGACCTTGTCATCAATCGCGTGAACCAGTTCTTCTGTAACCAAAGGTGGACGCCCACTTCGTTCTTCATTGTGCACATCACTTGAAGCAGAGTTCGTTTTGTTTGCAGATGATTCAAGTATTGCAATAAAAAGTACGTCAAACATAGTGACAGAAAGGTCTGCTAATGATATTTTCATGAACATTAATAAATGGTTTAAAACCAACTCATTACCGTTAAACTTTGAAAAGACGCACTACATGCAGTTCAGAACATGTAAGAGATTTCCTGACAGCATACACATTAAGTATGAAAAAGAGCAGATAGAAGAGGTTGACAGTATTAAATTCCTGGGATTACAGCTTGATAATAAATTTAGTTGAGAGGAGCACACCACAGATTTGCAGAAACGACTCAACAAATTCGTATTTTCAATACGAGTGTTATCAGACATAGGAGACATAAAAATAACAAAGCTTGCATACTTTGCTTACTTTCATTCCCTAATGTCATATGGTATAATATTTTGGGGTAACTCTTCGTCAGTCAAAAGTCTTCAGTCCAAAAGCGTGTAATACGTATTATTTGCAGAGTAAATTCACAGACGTCTTGTAGAAGCCTCTTCAAAGAACTGGGTGTATTAACTACTGCCTCTCAGTATATTTATTCCTTAACGAAATTTGTCATAAATAATATATCCCTTTTCCCAACAAACAGCTCAGTTCATACAGACAATACTAGAAATAAAAATGATCTACACAATGACTTAAAAGCACTTACTTTAGTTCAAAAAGTGGTCTACTACTCAGGAACACACATTTTCAATAATTTACCATCAAGTGTAACAAATTTAGCTACAAATAAAGATCAGTTTAAGAGGAACCTAAAAGACTTTCTAGTGGCCAACTCCTTCTACTCCATTAGTGAATTTCTAAATTGTACCAAGTGATGCATGCACTCATACTATATTAATATTGCCCGCGAAAGGCAAAGGTCCCAGGTAAGAGTCCCGGTTCCGGCACACAATTTTAATCTGCCAGGAAGTTTCATATCAGCGCACACTCCGCTGCAGAGTGAAGTTTCATTCTGGAAACATCCCTTAGGCTGCGGCTAAGCCATGTCTCCACCATATCCTTTCTTCCAGGAGTGCTAGTCTTGCGTGTTTGCAGGAGAGCTTCTGTGAAGTTTGGAAAGTAGAAGACGAGGTACTGGCAGAAGTGAAGTTGTGAGGCGGCTTCGTGAGTCGTGTCGGGATAGCACAGTCGGTAGTGCGCTTGCCCGCGAAAGGCAAAGGTCCCAGGTTCGAGTCCCGGTTCCGGCACACAATTTTAATCTGCCAGGAAGTTTCATATCAGCGCACATTCCGCTGCAGAGTGAAGTTTCATTCTGGAATTCATAAGTAGTTTGTAAGTTTAGGGACTGATGACCCAGTAGTTAAGTCCCATAAGCTATACAAACATTTGTTTTCGACCCGACGGGTGGAGAGGGAGCCAGCAGGAAGCGCCCCAACTTTCACCTTCCCCAGCGGCCGCTGCCCTGCATTCTGCAGTAGAGGTCTGCACCTCTCGCTCGAGTCGCGTGATACACGTCGTTCTATGACAGTCCGGCAGGTGTCGGTGCTGCAGTTTGCGACAAGGCGTGTGGCTGCGCTCGACTTCCTCCACGCTCGTTCGAGCGGGGCACGCTCGACCGGCCTGACCGTCCACACTGCCCGCTCGCCACTCGGTCGCCCAGCACAGCGCCGCTCGGGTCCAAGGAGAGTGTCGGGAGCAAGCTAGACGCCTGAAAATAGATCCCGACTGCGAAATTTGGAATGGTTTCCTTTCCCGGGTGCTTCGAAAGCTGTTCTCTCGGCCCGCTTGAGCTAGTCAATCAGTTTCGCATTTGTACTTGATCATACAAGTTATTACACGTGATTAATATAAAGTTTCTGTGCTAAGATCATTTACAAAATGAGTTATCCATGATCTTTCTTTCTTTCTTGTTCCCACTGTTAGTGCCTGTTTAGTGATAGGTGTAACTTGCCGTCTTAACGAGGAAATGATTGTATTTAATGTCCATTCCAGTCATCACTCTTAAGTCCTGGAATACTTTGTGCGTCTTTTATATTGATATTAAATATTCCTATATTGATGTACACCCGTTAGGTTAGGTTTGTGCATCTCTCTCTCTCTCTCTGTTGCACCCTATTAACACATATTCCCCTAGCATTTTGGCACTGTGCTGGTTGCTGCGCCTCTACCTTTCCCAAGTTAGTCCTTAACGCGAATTTTTCCAATTGCAACATTCATATAACACCACTGCCACTGTCGTCTTTCTTATCTACATAATAAAGAACGCATGCAAACTTCTGTACAATATATAGGATCCACCCTTTCTTCCGTCAGGGTCATATGCTCATATATCCTGTACCTCTTTTAAATCCTCTTATTCCAATTTATGGTGCTCCTTGTGTTTCAATGATATCTGTTTTGTATTTATTTAGGGCCGTCTGAAGAATGTCACCCGGGTGCACCAGCCAAAAGAATGAATTGCATGTTTTCGGAAGAGCGGGATAAGAGATCGGCCTAGGTACATTGCAGGGGAAGTGACAATTAGGGGGGCAGCTACCCCTAAAGTCACCAATTTTTTTGTGCTCAAAAAATTGTTTTGATTTAATCGAAGTTGAATTTATGACATTTGTCTTTTATCAAAAGATACTTTCATACCGAAAATCATTAAAATCGCTTTACTAATTTCTAAGTTATTGCCATTTTTCTATTTTAGCCCTAATTTTGGAGGGACCGTTTGACCCCTTAAATATGTTTCTCCGTCGCTAAAAAAAAATATTGTCCCATAGTTTTTCATGTATTTTATACAAATTTGATAAAAATCGGAGAGTGACTTGTGTAGGTTTCCTTGTGAATACAGCGGCAGCACTACGCTGTGCGGCCTCTGCCCGCCCCGCCCCATGCAGCCTCCTTCGAGTGTCAACACGCTCGCTCCGAGCGTAACGCACTCGCCGCGCCACCGCCGAGCGTTGCACACTCGAGCGAGTACGAGCGAGCGAAACCGGTGATTTGCAGACCTCTATTCTCCACGGGGCAGCCTGGCGAATTGCCGTGGCTTTCTAGTAAGGATGTACACGGCAAAGCCAGTATGACTTTAGGAGCGTGCAGATAAATGGCGACAGCGGACGCAGGGAAGAGAGACACTTACAACGGAATGGACACAATAGCGTGCGTACAGAGAAAGCCTGCCTTGTCTGCAGATAAAAGATGAGTCGTTTCCGTAATAATAATAATAATATAATAAAACAGACGGAATCGCAGATAAACCGCGGTCCCATGCAGATGGGAAAAAGACAATCAAAATCGTGTAGTGCACCGTAAGTGAGCGGGAGAGAGACTGGCTTGCAGTGTAGATAAAGTGTACAATATGCATGGTAGTAATTTATTTTAAATGACTCTTCTAATGAAATAAAAGAGTTCGTCAAGAGGGGAGAAAATAGTCACTGGCCGAGGGCAAGTCTTTATATACTATGTTAAAACTGTCTAGTTTTAAAGTTCTTTACAGTCTCTCAGCACAATCTTCTACCCTCTTATAAATTTCCTCTGCTTCACCCTTACTTCTATTACTAGGGATGTATGCACTTATGGTCCTATTTGCGCTAGGTAACGCATATTGCATGAGGGGTCGTTGGTTCACCATTTTTTCAGACTGGTGAAACAAAGTTCTTTTGTTTATTACTGACCATAGATATCGAAGTAGATTATGTTCCACGCAGTTTCAGCACACAGATAGCAGATTGTTGATGTCTGAAGCTGAAAAGCTTTGAAAATGATTTAAGGGCTCTAACTACGATTTTCTTTATAAAACACGGGATGTGGACTGATGACCCCGCAGTTAAGTCCCATAAGCTTTACAAACATTTGAACATTTTTGAACATCTCTTTCTTATACCTAATTTCTTAGCGCCTCTGTCCACCTTTCTATTTTTCACTATGGGACAACGCCACATGTATAGCCAGATATTTCACTGTGTTACGTCTCCAGTTGTTTCATTCCTATGAGACTTCGTATATTGATTAGTAAACTTATTTGTTAAAAAATCAGACAATTTGCTGGTCACACATGTATTTCGCGGTGCTAACCGATTTTACTGCATTTGATACCCTTTTTATAAAATTTGTTTTCATTTGTAACCCATTGTTTGACTACACTTTTAACTGTATTTGATTTATAAAGTCCTTTATACTGATTGTTAACTATCCCCCAAATTTCTGTGTACTTTAATGAATAAATGTATTTGCTTAAGTCATAAATTTACTTTCCTTCATAAACTACGAACTCACTATTTTGGAGCGGTAGTTAGATAGATAAGTAGAGGACTGTGTTTATTATTTGGGGCACTCGCCACTGTGCTTGTAGATTTAGGGTGTTGGATCTTTTCCCTGTAGAATTTTGCAGCATATTCTCAGTTTGAATATAGTAAATAATAGATCGAGTTTAGGAAACATCGTTCATGTGAAACTGAGCTTGCCCTTTTCTCACATGCCAACTTGCGAGCCATGGATGAAGGGCAACATTCGGATTGTGTTTTCCTCGACTTCAAAAACGCGTTCGACGCGGTGCCCCACTGCAGACTGCTAACGAAGATACGAGCTAATGGAATAGGTTAACAGATTTGTGACTGGCTGGAAGACTTCCTAAGTAATAGAACGCAGTACGTTGTTCTAGACGGCGAGCGTTGATCAGAGACGAATGTATCGTCAGGTGAGCCCCAGGGGAGTGTGATAGGACCGCTATTATTTTCTATCTATATAAATGATCTGATGGACAGAGTAAGTTGTAATTTGCGGCTGTTTGCTGACGATGCTGTGGTGTATGGGAGGGTATCGTCTTTGATTGACTGTAATAGCATACAGGATGACTTAGACAAAATTTCTAGTTGGTGCGAAGAATGGCAGCTAGCTCTCAATGTAGGAAAATGTAAGGTGATGCGCACGAGTATAAAAAACAATCCCATAATGTTCGAATACAGCATTAGTAGGGAGCTTCTTGACGTTCAAATACTAGGTCTAACTTTGCAGAGCGATATGAAATAGAACGAACATGTAAGGACAGTTGTGAGTAAGGCGGACAGCTGACTTCGGATTATTGGGAGAATTTTGGGAAGATGTACTTCATCTGTAAAGGAGACCTCGTATAAAACGCTTGTACGACCACATCTTGAGTATTGCTCAAGTATTTGGGACCCGTAGCAGATCAGTAAAGGAAGACACAGAGGCAGTTCAGAGTCGAGCAGCTAGGTTTGTTACTGGTAGGTTCGACCAATGCGCGAGTGTCACGGAAGTGCTCCGGCAACTCAATTGGGGATCGCTGGAGGAAAGACGAAGCTCTTTTCATGAATTTTTGTTGAAGAAATTTAGAGGGCCGGAATTTGAAGCTGAGTGTAGTACGATCATGCTGTCGCCTATTTATATTTAGCGTAGTGATAACAAAGACAAGAGAAATTAGGGCTCGTACGGGGATATAGGCTTACTTTTTTTCCTTGTTCTATTTGGGAGTGAAATAGAAAAGGAATATATCCTCCGCCACGAACCTTACGGTGGATTGCGGAGTATGTATGTTGAGGTAGATGTTTCTTAATAAAAATATGGTGGCGACCCTTGATATTAAAATTAATGAGGATTGTATTTAAAATTAATTTGCATATCTGTGATTTTGCACATTTGCATACCGGTGGACCGTCTCTGACGAGTAAAAATGTATCCCTCGGTGGTGTTATCCCTCCGTTTTTGTTTGTTGCTTACTTTTTATAAAATATTGAAATTCACTATAAAAAATCAGGTAATGAGAATAGAAAAATCAAATACCCTGTTGAAAAGTGCTGTCAGATTGGCTGATTATATAAAAAGGTACCAAGAGTGTGATTCGACTGGGGTGCCACCTTTTTGTTCTTCTTTTTTCCTTTACTCTCATTTCCCCTGGTGGAGCGGGCTGGCAGCGTTTGAGGCGCTCTTCAGCCGACAGTATACAGGGTGTCCCAGCTATCTTGTCCACCCAAAATATCTCTGGAACAATAACAGCTATTGGAAAACGACTTTCACCGGTATCAATGTACGGCTGGGGCCCATGAATATACATATTTGGAAAAATTCTAAAATGAAAGCAAATATGTTTTTTTAATGAACACCCCATAATTTTTCTTCAGCAATCCATAGCATAACAAATCACATAAACAATTGCATCGCAATATTCCAATTACACCACGATTCAAGTTGACGCTTGAAACCCCGAAATGGCTGCTAGCGCACGTCCTGAGGGTATGGAAGTGCGATTACGCATGTTAATCACATCGCGGTTACGGGCAGCATGGGGTTCACGCCTGAGCCTCAGGACGTGCGCTAGCAGCGTATTTCGGATTTTTCAAGCGTCAACTTCGCGTCGCAATATCTCGGGATGTAATTGGAATGTTGCGATGCAATCAACGCCGTTGTCTACATGATTTGTCATGCTATGGATTGCTGAAAAAAAAAAAAAATGGGGAGTCCATTAAAAAAAACACACAAAAAAAACACAAAAAAAACATTAGTTTGTTGCTTTCATTTTAGAATGTTTCCAAATATGTATATTCATGGGCATGGGCCCCAACCGTACATTGATACCGGTGATAGTCGTTTTCCAATAGCTGTTATTGTTGCAGAGATATTTTGGGTGGACAAAATAGCTGGGACACTCTATATAGTACATGAACAGAAGACACAAATATAAAGGACAAAACAGGACAATAAAACATAGATATGGAAGAAATTGAACATGATGCCTGAATGGAGAGAAAAAGGCTCTAATTCAAACAAAGGTGACGAAAAACGGTGAAATACGACACTGTAGCACTGAGGTACGCGGACAGTTAAAAACACAGGCGTCGGCTGCAGGAAGGTCGTTTGCAGTTTGGTTAAGAATTCACTGATGATTGTCACTCCAGCGGAACACAGGCAAGTCGCTCACATAGTTAAATGATTATAGTGAATGTGGATTGGGAAGGAGAAAAGAGAACAGCGAGAGAGGGTTGGAGGGGGAAGGGAGCAGAGGAAGGGGAGGGGTGCAGTGAGAGGAGGTGGGAGGAGGGGCCACATGGCCATGGAGGGAAGGAGTGGGGGAGGGACGTCCCAGGAAGCTGTAAAGAGTGGGGGGATGCAGGAGGGGCCGGTAAGTGAAAGGGAAGGGGAGGGAGGAAGGAAGTGAGGCCCTCTAGGGGGATGAAAGACGTAGGAGGGGGAGGAGAACGGGGAGAATCAGAGGTGGTACGAGGGATAGATGTCCAAGCGGAAAACATCGTCAGGGATGGGGAGCGTATGGAAATTGCCACGGGAAAGGGTAAGGGTGGACATGTGGAGACCAAGGGGGATACAGTGGTAATAGTGCGGCAACTGGGATTGGTGAGGAGAGGATGACAAGGTGAGGGGGATGCTGTTTACGGTAAAGAAAAACGGAGACAAAGGTTCTCAGTGAAGTGGACAAGATGGGGGAATGACGTCATATAGGAGCTGTGTGGAGGATGGGGGTAGGAAGGACATTGAAGGCGAGGCGGAGGGCGTGGCGTTCCAGGTTCTCTAGGGACTTGTATAAAAACGGGGGGGGGGCAGAGATTCAGGAAGGGTAGGGAGGCAGAGAATGGGTGGAAGGGTTTTAAGAGGCGGAGGGGGGATCCGGCTTTTTCTTGGATGGTGCATAGGTGGGCGGTCCAGGAGATGGTGCGATTTATGGTGAGGTACTTCAGGGTGGGAGTGAGGCGGACAGGAAAGTCATGGAGGGTGAGGTAAAAATCACGAAGGTGGCAGGTAGGAGTGCTGCGACCTACAATGATTTGGTAGCATTTATAGATAGGAGCCACGATAGTTAATGCCAGTCCTGCGTAGATATATGAAAAGAAAGGATAATCCTAGTATGAGAAATTTCCGGCGTTCTTGATAGATATTGTGGTGTTGTGATTACAAATATCCCTTGTTTGTCGTAAGCTAAAGTAGTGTACGACCCTAATGTCAGGCAGTTAGCAATTCATTAACTAGTCTAAGGAACTGTGTGTAGTAGCTTCCCCTTCCCCAACGGCGGAGATCTCGCAGCGAGTACGATAATAAATAGGCGTTTGTGGCGGCGTGTTTGGGAGAGAGATAAACTGCTGCCAACTTGGAAATACTGCGCCCGGACGCAGACAGCGGGAACATAAAAATTCTGGCGCTGCCGTTGTTGGCCGGCATTAATTCAGCCGATTATGAGGTCTGCGGAAGCGGACGGCTGGAGTTATGAAATAATTGGCCGCAAGCCGGCGGACGCGTCTCCTGCCAACCGTGGGGGTTGAGGGGGAGGGGAGGGCGGATATTGACGTGTGGGAGGGGAGTGAGGGGGTTGAGGGCTGCACAGAATTATGGGGATCCCATCGGCTCCCCACCCCAGGTCTGCGACTGCTGCAGATGACCCAGCCGCGCGGAACGGGCGGCCTCCATCACGCGGCCAGAGGCTGCCTCTGACACACGGCAGACTTTCAATTGTTATTGCTACTGCCACACGTGGAAGCAATTACTTCATTACGGTACACTGTTTCCCGCAGAAGTGGTAACAGAATTTAGATTTCGTTCGCTGTCACTTGTCGTAAGTCTTCGAGTAGGAAACTGATCTACAGCTGCAACTGAATTGCCTCTATATTACGCAAGTCACCTGAAGGTGTGCGATGGAGACTACTTTACCAAAGTCACTTCCTCCTGCCACATTCACCGACCATAAGGAGAAATGCGTATTAGGTTATAACCTCGAGTGCAAGGTCATCAGACACGGCACACTCATGGCTAGGTACAAGGGCTGGCTCACGTAGCCGCTGGAAGTGGCCCCAGCCGCTGCCGCTGTGACGTCACGCGGGTACATGCACCGCGTCGTGCGGCAGCACTAAGCTATAACTACTGTTTTAAGGGGATACGGAATAGCCTATCCCCACAATGTTAAAATATGCCTACTACAGGGAACGTTTTCTCACAAACTACTGGAGATAGAGGGATAACATTTTTACTGTATGTGCATTGACATTGTGTAACAATACTGAAATAACAGTTTAATTGTCAAAGTTTTTTCTTACAGAGATATTTCACATTTATTTTAAAGTAAATTTTTCCCCATTACTTTTTAATAGATTATCACGCCTTAGTTTTTTGTAAATCAAGTAATTAAAAATCATTGTTTCAGTAAGTAAAACAAGCCAATGTGACTAAGTCATACAAATTTCAGACTTTGTAGGTTCATCAGTACCTGAGATATTCCCAGAAGAATTAAAAAGTAAACGTATGGGAAACGGAGAAACAAGATTCAATATTCTTGTTCCATAGTTAATACACCTTTACAGTCTTCATAATCATCTTCAAGTCATTTTTTGGCACCCCTCTGCATCTGTCTTGCTTTTTTCACTAATGTCTTGATTACATTGTCAGCATGGCTTAGTCTGTGCTGATATAAAGTCAACATAGCACAAACACACAACCCCAAATTTTCAAAGACCTGGCATTTAGCTATATTCCCAAGAGTAAAGGTTGCCACAGCATGATACACAACAAAATGTAGTGTAGTGTATTAATTCAAACACTGGTTTTGGGAGACGATGCTACATCACACTATTCGAGCACTCGTTGCGGTTCTGATTTTTTCCATGAAGAAATTTCACGAGAAGACTTCTGTCAGCCATATCTCTGAAAGTGTGCTTTATTTCTTCCATGATGGCTAATGGTAGACTGAGGTAGTGAATGTATTTCTCTCCAGTTGTTAATTCCCTATTGTGTTTACATCAGCTCTATTCACCTTTGGGGCACAAACGATGTTCTGGATGCTCATCTGTGGACGTGGTGTGAAAATACAGAGCCCATATAGCTTTCATCATTTCTTCACGATTGCCTGTATTTTGCCTGATTGCAAGGACATAGCTATTCTGAATGTGGTTTATCATGGAATCAGTAAATCTTCCTTTGCCATCCAAGGTTTTCCCATTATCTAGTTTTTCCCTTACATATAGCACACTATTTACAGACAATCCCAAGTCAGAAAGACAAATAGTGTATAAAGAGTCGCTGGAAATCGGGATATTTGAATTCATGTCACATAAATGTACTGTTAAAATGTTTATGGTCAGCCATTAGAGGCGTGTATAAGTAAAGCGCAATACCCGATACCACAAATCTATAAAAGTAAAATAGTTACAATTGTTACAGCTATGTATGATACGTCATTTTAAAGAGGAAGCTTGGGAGCACATTTACCATTTTTCTCTCCAAAGGCGCTGGCGCCGGATGGCTTCAGACTACATAAATAGTGATTGTGAGAGACCTATATGCTCTCCCGGACTTTTATTGCCGGCCGCGGTGGCCGAGTGGACTGAGGCGCTCCAGTCACGGTCTGCACGGCCACTACGGTCGGGGGTTCGAATACCCCCTCGAGCATGGATATTTGTGCCGTCCTTAGTGTAAGGTAATTCATAAGTAGTTTGTAAGTTTAGGGACTGATGACCACGTAGTTAAGTCCGATAAGCTATACAAACATTTGAACTTTTGGACTTTTATTTAGGTTTATAAGAACTCTACAATTTAGAAGAAACCGCATCACGATACGTTCATTAGTTCTCGAGTTAAAGAAGTTTAATGATTACCTGTGCGAAGCTGGGGCCTCTGAAAGTCATATTTAAACAAATTTGTACAAAACCTTTACACGTTATATATGTAATTAATTACATAATTACATCGAAAAACTTGTTCATAAGTTCAAAAAATGTGCTGCTTCATTATTTCGAAATGAAACTGATATTGCTTTTGAAACTGTGCTAGAAAAAATTGCTTTTGCAGGCCCAACACATCGCAGTACAACAGTTAACTATTGTAAATGCTATAACTCAATGACACCACACTACACGGAACACTTACGAAACACGTGTACAAAAATGGGTACCAAACAAAACACAAATCAGCGCTCAGATTAGCCACTCGGCAGCCACGGTCCACTTGCTTCTGTACCCTGGTGACGTCACGGGAGCGGGGCCACAGCGGCGCGCGCTACAACAAAGGCGTGAGCCAGCCCTTGTACCTAGCCCTGCGGCACACTAGAGTAACCAAGTTTTCAGACACACATTACGCAACAATAGTACCAAATTTACCTTACCTATTCTACTTGCCCTATGTAACTGACATATCAATGAAAAAGTTAACAGTCATCCACTAAACATCTTCATACTCTAAATAAAGGGGAACAAATGATTGTGAAATGCAGCTATGATGAACTGATTTCATATTTCATTATTGATATGGTGTCTGTTCTGTAGCACTGGTATTTTGTAGAAAATTTAGGCCAATGAACGAAATAGTCGCAGTGTGGAAGAAGCAGGTAGTGATTGAGGCAAGAGTTGCATTCCAATACCGCGACAGCTCTGTGTGTGAAATACGTGACAGTTGGGCCGCAGCCGGCCAGAACTGCAAAGACAACAGTAGTAAGGAGATAGACCGCACAATAAACTTAGTTTCGGTGCGGGCAGTGGCGGGTTGGTCCAAGACTGTTTTGGCTTCGCTGGAAAAATCAATAAATCAAGGAGATAGACAGCGAGAAAGGATAGGACAAGTACGAACTAAAGGCTGGAATAAATAAACAAATACTCAGGCAACGCCGGGTTTTCAGCTAGTTATATATAACTGGAAGAATTGAATTAAAATTTGGGTTGTGGCCAGCCAACACAGCGTTACGAACAAAGCGACTACACGGTTTCTCTTAAGGTACGTCTTCCTCCACACCACATACTTTAATTCTGCCTCATTGTTCCCTGTGAAATGCGTATCAAATTGCCAGGGCTCTATTGGAATAGCACCCCAGCAAAGAACGTGAACGGGAACAATTCCCACTTGTTCCTCAGGCAGAGGTGATACAAATATCGACAACAATTCAGTTCCTGGAGACAAACCGAACGCATTAAATATCAGAAGTCCAAGTACTTGCTTTGTCTGTAACGCTGCGGTAGCTGAGCGGTGTAAAGCGTCTTTCTAGTTAGCAGGAAGTCCCCGAGTTAAATCTCGACTACAGCACAAAATTTAATTCAGTGCCTCTTCTTATATGTAATTCCTCTGATAATACGAGACAAAGTTTATCTCAAGGAACTGAATTATTGTTGTTCAATAATAAAAGATGTTAGTTTTAAATGTTGCTGATTAGTTTAATGATGTATCCTACAATTTGTGCCTTTCATTTTATTGCATAGTTTAGACAGTTTTCCAGATTTGAGGTTGGTATTGACGTAGGCCACCCCCACGATCCACAGACATTGCCGAGGTAGGGTGGCTTGCGTGCCTCAACGATGCAGATAGCCGTACCGTAGGTGCAACCACAGCGGAGGGGTATCTGTGGAGAGGCCTGACAAACGTGTGGTTCCTGAAGAGGAGCAGCAGCCTTTTCAGTAGTTACAGGGGCAACAGTCTGGATGATTGACTGAGCTGGCCTTGTAACATCAGCTAATGTGGCTTTGCCAAACAGTTACTGCGGACGGTTGAAAGCAAGGGGAAACTACAGCCGTTACTTTTCCAGAGGACATGCAGCTCTACTGTATGAAAATATTATGATGGCATCCTCTCGGGTAAAATATTCCGGAGGTAAAATAGTCCCCCATTCGGATCTCCGGGCGGGGACTACTCAGGAGGATGTGATCAGCAGGAAAGACAATACTGGCATTCTACGGGTCGGAGCGTGGAATGTTAGATCCCTTAATCGAGTAGGAAAATTAGAAAATTTAAAAAGAAATGGATAGGTTGAAGTTAGATATAGTGGGGATTAGTGATGTTCAGTGGCAGGATGACCAGGATTTCTGGTCAGGTGACTACAGGATTATAAATACAAAATCAATTGGCGGTATCACAGGAGTAGGAAAGATAATGAATAAGAAAATAGGAATGCGGGTAAACTACTATGACCAGCATAGTGATCGCATTATCAATGTCAAGATAGATACGAAGCCAAACCGACAAAAGTAGTACAGGTTTATATGTCAACTAGCTCTGCCGATGATGAGGAAATCGAAGAAATATATGAGGAGCTAAAGGAAATTATTCAGACAATTAAGGGAGAGGAAAACTTTATTGTTATGGGAGACTGGAATACGGTAGTAGGACAAGGAAGGAAAGGGAAGATAGTAGGTGAATATGGTCTGGGCAAAAGGAATGAAAGAGGAAGCCGCCTAGTAGAATTTTGCACAGAACATAATTTAGTTATAACAAACACCTGGTTCAAGAATCACAAAAGAAGGTTGTATACGTGGAAGAGACCAGGAGACACCGGAAGATACCAGATAGATTTTATAATGGTAAAACATAGATTTCGTAACCAGGTTTTACAATGTAAGACATACCCAGGGGCAGATATAAACTCTGTCCATAACTTGTTGGTTATGAACTGTAGACTGAAACTGAAGTAACTACAAAAAGGTAGGAAAATAAGGAGATGGGACCTGGATAAATTGAAGAAACCTGAGGTTCTTAAGAATTTCAGAGGGGGCTTTAGACAACAATTGACAGAAACAGGAGAAAATAAAACAGTAGATGAGGAATGGGTAAAATTGAGAGATGAAATAGTGAAGGCAGCAGAGGACAAAATAGGTAGAAAGGCAAGACCTACAAAAAATCCTTGGATATTACAGGAAATACTAAATTTAGTTGATGAAAGGAGAAAATATAAAATTGCAGTAAATGAAACAGGCAAAATGGAGTACAGACGACTAAAAAATGAGATTGACAGGAAGTGCAAAATGGCCAAGCAGGAGTGGCTCGAAGCCAAATGCAAATCTGTAGAAGCATGTATAAATAGGGGAAAAATAGATACAGCCTACAGGAAAATAAAAGAAACATTTGGAGATAAGAAAAACAGCTCTATGAATATCAAGGACTCTGATGGAAAACCAGTTCTCAGCAAAGAAGGGAAAGCTGAAAGGTGGAAAAAGTACATAGAGCAGCTCTACAAAGGAAATGAACTTAGAGACGATGATGTAGGAAGGGAAGAGGAAGTAGATCAAGATGACATAGGAGATACTATACTGAAAGATGAATTTGACAGAGCCCTGAAAGACCTAGGTCGGAACAAGGCCCCAGGAGTAGACGACATACCCTCAGAGCTACTAAAGTCTCTGGGAGAGCCAGCCATGACAAAACTATTTGAACTGGTGTGTAGGATGTATGAGACAGGCGAAATACCCTCAGACTTTAAGAAAAATGTAATTATCACCATTCCAAAGAAATCAGGCGCAGACAGGTGTGAAAATTACAGAACCATCAGTTCGATAAGTCATGGCTGCAAAATTTTAACACGAATTATCTACAAGAGAATGGAAAAGCTGGTAGAAGCTGACCTCGGGGAAGATCAGTTTGGATTCAGGAGGAACGTAGGAACCCGGGAGGCGATACTCACTTTACGTCTTATCTTAGAACATAGATGAAGGAAAGGCAAACCTACATTTTTAGCTTTTGTAGATTTAGAGAAAGCTTTTGACAATGTTGACTGGAATACACTTTTTCAAATTCTGAAGTCAGCAGGGGTAAAATACAGGGAAAGGAGAGTTATTTACAACTTGTACAAAGGCCAGACCGCAGTTATTAGACTCGAAGAGCATGAAAGGGAAGCATCAGTTGGGAAGGGAGTAAGACAGGGTTGTAGCCTTTCTCCGATGCTATTCAATTTGTACATCGAGCAGACGGTGAAGGAAAGCAAGGAAAAATTTGAAATAGGGATTAAAGTTCACGGGGAAGAAATAAAAACATTGCGTTTTGCTGATGACATTGTAATTCTGTCAGAGACAGCAAAGGACCTGGAAGAGCATTTGAATGGAATGGACAGTGTGTTGAAGAGAGCATATAAAATGAATATTAACAAGAGCAAAACAAAAATAATGGAATGCGGTCTTAGAAAATCAGGCGATGCTGAAGGAATTAGATTAGGTAACGAAACAATGAAGGTGGTAGATGAGTTTTGTTACTTGGGTAGTAAAATAACATGCGATGGTCGCAGTACAGAGGATATAAAGTGCAGAATGGCAATGGGAAGAAAAGCATTTTTGAAAGAGGGAAATTTGCTAACATCGAATATTAATTTAAGAGTAAGGAAGTCTTTTCTGAAGGCATTTGTGTGGAGTGTTGCCTTGTATGGGAGTGAAACATGGACGATAAGCAGTGTAGACAGGAAGAGAATAGAGGCTTTTGAAATGTGGTGCTACAGAAAAATGCTCATGATTAGGTGGGTAGATCGCATAACTAATGAAGAGGTACTGAACAGAATTGGTGAGAAAAGGAATTTTTGGCATACCCTGACTAAAAGAAGGGATCGCTTGGTAGGACACATTCTTAGACATCGAGGAATCGTAAATTTAGCATTGGAGGGAAGTGTGTGGGGTAAAAATCGCAGAGGGAGACCAAGAGACGCGTATAGTAAGCAGATTCAAATGGATGTGGGTTGTCGTTCTTATGAGGAGATGAAAAGGCTTGCTCAGTATAGAGTAGGGTGGAGAGCTGCATCAAACCAGTCTCCGGACTGAAGACCATAACAACAACATTGACGTAGGCGCTCTTGTGTGGCAGAGGTATAAATTGAGATTATGGGGATATGCACGGGTGATGTGTTTGTGGACTAGGTCTGTCGAATAGTTTCTAGTACATCTGGGGTCTTAAACTTTCATTTTATTGATGTTTATATTATTTTATAATATACTGATATTGTATTGTTATTGCAAATTATTTAATATAAATTTAATTCTACATTATTTATATTTTGATTATTTTTCGTTCGAAACATTTGCAGTAATTCTCAAATTACAGTGCGATTTGTTATAAGATATGTTATTCAGTGACTTGTATATTTGTTTGTGTGCTACCGAATTGATGCGCCACATTTTAACATGAGCGGCTTTGTTTTTCAATAATAAGATAAATTATTATCGAAACATTTTGGGTTGATAAAAACTTTGTAATATAATTGATAACTGGTACACGATTCACATCATGTAGTTTACTCAATAAGAGTAGTCAGACGCGAATGTCTGACGGGCCGGCCGTGGTGGCCGAGGGGACTGAGGCCCTCCAGTCACGGTCCGCACGGGCACTTCGGTCGGGGGCTTCGAATCCCCCCTCGGGCATGGATATTTGTGCCGTCCTTAATCTTAGCTAGTTCATAAGTAGTTTGTAAGCTTAGGGACTGATGACCCCGTAGTTAAGTCCCATAAGATCTACAAACATTTGAACATTTGAACATGTCTGACGGTAATCAAAGTGCTGTTATTGCCAACAGCGATATTCCCGTGGCGGTGTCGTGATCTGTTTGTTATTTCCGGCACCACAAACGACGTCACATTATTCAAATCTATTTTCCTCGGCTCATCGGTGGCGATCGAAAGATGGACTCTGCAGTTACCTTTCGTGTCTCAGAAGGGCCGCAAAAGTCGTGACCTCGAGTTGGCTCTTCGTTTGAAGCGCCTCACCCAGTTGGGGCAATTTCCCCGTGCCGCGCGCGCCCTGTACTTAGGCCCGCGTGTGAGACAGCACAGCACAGCGCGGCGGGTCTAATTCGCCGCTGCAGGCAGCCGCTAACAAGATGGAACCGCGCGCAGCCGTCGCCATTACGGTAATGTTCCATCCGGTGCCGCGCGGCGCAACGGCTTAGCCGCGCCCAACCGCCATCAAAGTCAGTCCGCGACCTCGCCTCCGTACCCGTCGCGTGCGGAGGACTTGGCTGCACGTAATATTCACCTCTCTACGTTTGTTACTTGGGGTCTTCCAGATGTGGTGTGCAGTGGCGGCTGGTGCGTCAGATGACCGGATCTACAATATTTCCGGCGCCCCCTCCTAACCTTACGCATGCGCAAAGGCTGCTTCCCCCCACCTCTTTTCAAACAGTTAAATATTTGTTCAAAGAGGTCTCGGGCGTGCAACCGCATAAAGTTTACTTCTTCTAATATTTCGGCTGACAACCGATCAGCCATCTTCTGAGAGAGTCGAAGACTGACGCTCCTTTTTTTAAAGATGGAACCACGTAGATAGGAGTACCATCGCCAGCTGGCGATCTACACTCCAAGAGGAACATGATAGGAGTATGGAAACTGCTAACTTTATTTAATGATTTGCAATAAACTTTGGGGGTTTACTTTTGAGAACCCGCAGAGCCAACGGTCCTCGGTTCGTAAGAGACCCGATTTATGTAGTTAAGACCGCTCTCGTTTCTGGGAACGGCGAAGGTCCAAGTACTCAAATCAAATGTTCAAATGTTTGTAAATCTATCGGACCAAACTGCGTGGTCATCAGTCCGTAGCTTACAAACTACTTAACCCTAGGTAAACTAACCTAAGGACAACACACACACACCCATGCCCCAGGGAGGACTCGAACCTCCACGGCGAGCATCCGCGCGCTCCGCAGCGAGACGCTTTAGACCGCTCGGCTATTCCACCGCGGCCCCAAGTACTCCTGGGCAGTCTGTGCGAGTTGGCGGAATTGTTCCTCAGTAAATATACAGTACTTATTTACTTCATTGAAGCCTTGGCGGCCCATCAGCTGCCAAATAGGGCGTTGTATCGCCTCCGGTACTTGTGCAGGGTGGTGTTGGGAGGGGGGGGGGGAGGCGGGATTTGCGCCTCCGGGCGAAATGGGTAGTGGAAAGCTTCGTCGTCGCCCTGATGGTATCGGATGTTCTAGAGGACTTGGAGCAGGACCCGCTTTACATCGCGCCTGGTTGGCATTTCCAGGTACGAGGCGTCTTCCTCCAATGTGTCCGAGTCCTGTTCATCTTGTGCAACGGCCGCCCCCTCAGGCGCCGTCGCGTGATCGTGACGTGGTGGAGGCGCGTCCACCTTCATGAACGCCGCCGGCCTGGTTGGAGGCCTTGGAAGCGTCCTGCGGAGATCCAGTACATCTACATCTACATCTACAACCATACTCCGCAAGCCACCTGACGGTGTGTGGCGGAGGGTACCTTGAGTACCATTATCGATTTTCCCTCCTATTCCAGTCACGTATTGTTCGCGAAAAGAAGGATTGTCGGTATGCCTCTGTGGGGGCTCTCATCTCTCTGATTTTATCCTCACGGTCTCTTCGCGAGATGTACGTAGGAGGGAGCAATGTACTGCTCGACTCCTCGGTAAAGGTATGTTCTCGAAACTTCGACAAAAGCCCGTACC
Source organism: Locusta migratoria (assembly GCA_026315105.1). Lineage (NCBI taxonomy): Eukaryota > Metazoa > Arthropoda > Insecta > Orthoptera > Acrididae > Locusta > Locusta migratoria. The sequence continues at coordinate 836,290,127 of CM048745.1, read as the reverse complement.
GAGCGATAGAGCGTATCTCCTGCAGAGTCTTCCACTGGAGTTTATCGATCATCTCCGTAACGCTTTCACGGTTACCAAATGATCCTGTAACGAAGCGTGCTGCTCTCTGTTGGATCTTTTCTACCTCCTCTATCAATCCCACCTGGTACGGATCCCACATCGGTGAGCAGTATTCAAGCTGTGGGCGAACAAGTGTACTGTAACCCACTTCCTTTGTTTTCGGACTGCATTTCCTTAGTATTCTTCCAATGAATCTAAGTCTGGCATCTGTTTTACCGGAGATTGATTTTATATGGTCGTTCCATATTAAATCCCTCCTAATGACTACTCCCAGATACTTTATGGAATTAACCGCTTCCAGTTGCTGCCCTGCTATAGTGTAGCTAAATGATAAAGGATCTTTCTTTCTGTTTATTCGCAGCACATTACACTTGTCTACATTGAGATTTAATTTCCATTCCCTGCACCATGCGTCAGTATCCCCAACGTGCGCGGTTTCTTCGGGTTGGCGGGTCAACCCCACTTGCGGGGGAGGGGTGAGGCCCAGAGTGGACTGGACAATGCGCAGCCTCCGTTCCAGGTTCGCGATCCGACGGGTAGCAGCGTCGAGGGCGGCACAACACTGTTCCCTCTCGGCCGCCATCGCGGCCTGGGGGCAAATGAACGCGTCGTTCGTGGTTCAAGAGAATTGGCGGAACGACTAGCCGCCCCTCGAGGAGCAAGAGGGGGAGGGGGTGGGACAGCCGCGGCAGCGGCCGGCGTCGCAATTCCCGACCTCTTCGACACAGTGCGCTCTGACTTCCGTTTCGTGCGCCATTCTTGGACGTAACGACAGCGGCGGAAGTTGGCGACGTGTTGGCCGCCACAATTTGCACACCGTTTTTCGGCGTGCCGCGGGCGTGGGCAGTTGCACGTGTCATGTGCACGCAAACTCTGCCGTGCAGCTACTGGCCACATGGCCAATCTTCTGGCAACGGAAGCACTGCACAAAACTGCCGTCTCTTCCGACCACCAGCCCCCGCCAAGGCCATCACTTCGGCCGCAAGGTGGACGATAGCCGCGAGGAAACCACTTCGCGGAGGTACTCGGCGCATTCTCTTCGTTGCTTGGTAGGCCATTGCCGTAGAGGGTCGCACACAGACGAACGCGGCTAAGTGCAGCAGCGGCGCGATGCTCCTCTCCTCACGCTGGCGAGTCAGCTACGTATGATTTTTTTTGACGCTCCAGCACGCGCTTCGTGCTTATAAACGCGCTGGCCGCGCTAGTGCGCATGCGGCCACAGATACAACAAGGCGCCAAAGACGTTACTCGGCGGCAAGGAAGTACACGTGTGTGTAAATTATGTCAGTAGCTTCTACACCTGAAGAGAGTTTTCAAAGCAACCTGTACTCTCCACATCAGATACATAAGGCATGGGGGAAGGTTGCCGATATTGGACCACTTTCTTATTTTTGGATCCAAAGTCTACATCATTTATCTAATCGAAACAAAATATACTTTAAACGAAGCGATATGTTGTACACTTTCATCTGCTAGTTTTATACTGTGAATAAAAGCAAAGCATAAATGGATATTATTTAGAATTTAAAAATGTTCAAAATGTTCAAATGTTTGTAAAGCTTATGGGACTTAACTACGGGGTCATCAGTCCCTAAACTTACAAACTACTTATGAACTACTTACGAACTAGGACGGCACAAATATCCATGCCCGAGGGGGGATTCGAACCCCCGACCGTAGTGGCCGTGCAGACCGTGACTGAAGCGTCTCAGTCCCCTCGGCCACCGCGGCCGGCTTTAAAAGTGTATAAACGGTCCAAATTAGGGAACCGGTTGTCTAATTTGGACCATCAGTTGCTTAAATTGAACCACACGATAAAACAATTACATAAAAGGAAATACGACCCGCAGTATTAAGAAAAGCTTCATTTCAACATCTCGCCATTGATATTCCTTCTGGCTGACGGAGGGAAAGATGTGTATTTCGTCTCCTAAATGAAGAAAACCACCTTTTACCAGCCATTTTCTTTTCTACGTTGAAAGAATGAGGCAGCTCATATTTCGGTGCTATGTCGAATGTAAGTTTACGAACATCTTTGATTGTGAATAAAAAAAGCCTCTCTTCAAGTAAAAGGTGATCTGCGACAATTTTTTCCATCTCAATTGTAAAGGTTGATTGTCTTCCGAATAACTGAACTTCATTTCAGAATATGCTTTTACCATCAGCATCTCTCTTTAATTGTAGCTTTTTGTACTCGGTATATACGAACACACTCGTTAAGTTCATGGTTACCGTTTCTGTATGTTTCCACAGCTACCTTCAGTTCATCTTCTGTCCATTTCCCATATATTCCCGTTATTGAATCTTGCAATTCTAAAAAGGTTACCATACTTACACCTTATTTTTTAAATTGTTTTGCAATCTAGAAAAATAAACGTGAAAACGTAACATCTACCTATTGCCTATTGTTAAATGACATTAAGTATTATTTGTTACGAGTGATCCCTAAATAGGGCCGGTCCAAATTAGGAAACAGCCTGGTCCAACTTCGGCAACTCGACGCCATATAAGTAAAGATAACGTTGTAGGAACAAAAAACGCTAAACTCTAGTTTTACGATATTAAATTATTTGCTAATGAATGGCACTTTAAACTATAGTACTGATGATATTTTTACTTACTTTTAGAGCAGAGGAAAGCTTATGATATGTAGCAGAAAACTTACAGCGACATTGAAGAAAACGCAATAATGGAAACTGTTCTCACTCCAATGACTATTGTCGACTGGCGACTGAGCCACGTGACTTCAACAATGTTTCTCACCAGTTGAGCGAAATTAGAGTTCTAAGTTACCAACACACAATGAAATACGTACGTGGTCCAACTTAGGCAACGGTCCATCTTCGGCAACTCTCCCCTACGAAGCCAACGGTACGTCTAAAGAATACAGAAGATGATGCAGAAAGTTTTAAATCCACGGCTTTTCTGCCGTATGTTGGGAGCCTGTCGTCGAAAATCGGACGGATTATGAACAAACACCAAGATAAAGTAATATTTCGCCCCTCACTAAAGACAGAATGCCGGGATTTACAATATCACATGTGAATGTGGCCTATCGTACATAGGACAGACGACACGTACAGTCCAGGAAAGATGCACGGAACACCAAAGATATACCCGTCTCTTACAACCTAATAAACTGGCAGTGGCAGAGCACTCTATTAACACTGGACACTCCATAACCTACGAAAAAGTCAAAATTTTAGCCTCCACTTCATCTTTCTGGGACTCAGTGGTGAAAGAAGCAATAGAAATTCGCTTGGGGACAATTTAATTAACAGAGACAGCGGCCTCAGTTTAGATAAATCTTGGAATCCGGTAATTTCTTTAATGAATTTACAAAGACGCCGCCACAGCACAGATCATAACACATCGATTTCTCCGCAATAATCGACCATGCAGCCACAGACATAATTTACACACACGAGTACTTCCTTGCCGCCGAGTAACCTTTTTTTGCGCCTTATTGTCCTGTGGCCGCATGTGCAGTAGCGCGGCCCGCGCGTTTATAAGCACGAAGCGCGTGCTAGTGCGTCACTCTTCGATGGTCTCTGAAGATGGCTGAATGGTTCTCAGCCGAAATATTAGAAGAAGTAAACTTTATGCGGCTGCACGCCCGAAACTTCTTTGAATATCATTGTTGTTCCCATATCTGTTAAAAAGAACGTAGGACTTAAAAAAATTGCTTAATGTCAGACTCGAAAAATTACCTATGACACTTCGGCACGATGCCGCTTACCACACGGCTGTTCTTGCTAGATAGAGCGGTAGCTCTGAATCCTTTTATAAGATCTTTATTGCCATAGATCGCTTATCTATGGCAATAAAGATCTTCTAAAAGGATTCAGAACGAATAAATTAAAAGATCGCCTCTTAGAAAACATCCTGAATAAGATGTCACGTAATTATAAGATAGAGTAGTGCTTCATTATTATTCATGATCGGATCTTCTGAAAGCCGTTACAGTTGACGCAACTTTAATTGGTGGTAGCGCTGTAGCTCTATTGTCTTTCCTTCGGGACCATTCCTACGTAACAGCAAGACCTCGAGTTGCCAGGAGCTGGCGTCTCTACCAGCTCCAATGCCTATCATAAAAGTAGCGTTTTCCCTCGCACCTCCCTGCCGCGGGAGCGCCAATATGCTGCCTCTAGGGGGTTCAGAAGAGAATTTGAACCTCAGCGGCTCATGCGCATTGCAACGCTGCAGCCACTGTCTCCTGTGTTGAGCGGGCGCGTATTGACTCGTATAAGTGCTGTCTCCGCGATGTAAAACGTTTCTCATGCGGTAAACATATGCAAACAAAATGATCTGTTAGAGGAATGAAACGAAGATTGATAGTTGAAAACCTCTTTTTATTTAATTTATTTACTTACTTTTCTTCACGGCGACCTTTTTTCCGGGGTTTCACTGAACCAGCGAACACATAGGACGTGCCGCCACTGCTAGTGTGAGAGTAGCACACAAGAACTAAGATAAGTCAGAAATTCCAATGCGCTATTGGTTATTTCGTATCAAGGTTAGTCATGGTCTTTAGCCTTTACTGTTCCACTCCGAAATGCAGTGATGATTATACTCTACCGAGTGAGGTGGCGCAGTGGTAACGCACTGGACTCGCATTCGGAAGGATGGTGGTTCAAATCCACCTCCGGCCATCCAGTTTTAGGTTTTACGCGATTTCCCTAAATCACTCCTTTGGTTCCTTTGAATGGGCACGGCCGATTTCCTTCCACATCCTGACCCAAACATCCGAGCGTAAGCTCCGTCACTAATAACCACGCTGTCGATGGGACGTTAAACTCAAAGCTTCCTTCCTTACTTCCTATACTCTATGGCGACAAAATCATGTGATATCCTCCAAATACAACCTCCGACAATAATGTTCGGTGAAGAGTCTTGTAACATTAACAAAGATGAACTATGAACTACAATTATCTTACTCTCCTTCAAAATAGTCTACGTCTACATAAATACTCTGTAAGTCACATTGAATGGTTCATCTTGCCGCTTCCATGATATTGCTAAGACATTCAAATGTTTGTAATTCTATGGCACTTAACGGCTTTGGTTCTTAGTCCCTAGCCGGCCGCGGTGGCCGAGGGGACTGAGGCGCTTCAGTCAGGGTCTGCACGGCCACTACGGTCGGGGGTTCGGGCATGGATATTTGTGCCGCCCTTAGTTGTAGCTAGTTAAGTCCCATAGAATCTACAAACATTTGAACATCTTAGTCCCTATGATTACAAACTACTTAAACTAAGTAAAACTAACCTAAAGACAGCACACAGACCCGTGCTCCAGGGAGGACTCTAACCTTAGACCGCTCAGCTACTCCAACGTGGTCATATATTGCTCTACAGTGCCATTCTCTAGTAGCTCGTGGGATAAAAACACACAAATCTTTCCGTTTTCTATAGGATTTATCGTATTTTATTTTAATGTGTGGGTGTGAACAAAATATGTTCGCATTCGGAGGGGAAAATTTTGTGAAAGAAATTTCGCAACAGATCTCGTCGCAACGAGTTACACCTTTCTTTTAATGACTTCTACCACTAACCGTGCACCATTTCCGTGACCTTCTCCACTCTATATCGTGATAATACAAATTGAACTATCCTTCTACGAACTCTCTCTAAATTATCTGACCGTCCCATTTGGTGAGGATCCCGTAATACACACACAAAAAAAAAAAAAAAAATAAAAATAAAAAAAAAAAAAAAAAAAAAAAAATAAAATAAAATAAAATAAAAAAGAGACTCTCAAGTGTAGTGTTGGCAGTCTCTTTAGTAGAACTGTTGCATCTTCTAAGTGTCCTGCCAACGAAACGTACTCTTTGGATCGCCTTCTCTACAATATTTTCTGTGTGTTCTTTCCAATTTAAGTTTTTAATAGTTGTTAGTTCTAGGTATTTAGTTGAATTGACGGCTTGTAGATCTGATTTATCGTACGATAACTACGCAGCGCTGAGAGATACGATACACATCCAGGAAACTTTGCGCGAAGTCTTCCTTTGCGATGGTGTTGAAAAGCCTCGGATGTTTCTTTGGATGTCACGAATATCATGAAATCTCTGTCCTTTCAAAACGAGTTTGAATCGAGGGAATAGGAAAAAAGTCTGGAGGACTGAGATACGGCGAATGTTCAAATTGCATCTTGCCCTTTTCTGCCAGGAAATGTTTGACGAAACAGTGTTGATGTTCGGTACAGTTTCTTTCATTTTAAGATCACTTTTTATATTTCTACTGTATGTTTCTTTGATTTAGTGCAGGTCCATATTTACTGTACATTAGTTTTGTGGATGTTTTACAGCACATAATGATAATAAAGAAAATTGACAACACCATAGTTTTTATATTAAAAATGATAAAAGGAAGATATTACGAAAGCTACACTGTCCAGTATTCTTACAACTCTATCTTAACGCATAGCACTCCTTAAAAATCTGCGAAGTGGATGATAAACAGACCAGAAAGCGGCTGAAAATGTCATATGACGTGTTTAATTTACTTTATAGAGCTGTAGTTATTTAAAGCATTTGAATCCGTACACCATCTAAGACAACACACATCTCGAATGCAGTGCAAATACATTTTATTTTCTCGAATGAAATTTGTCTCCTACTGTTCCCAGCGAATTCCTTGACAATCTCCCTGTATGTTTGATTGCTGCAATTGCTCTGTCCACTAGCATCGCAAGATTCTCAACGAGGGGCCAAGCAGCTGAACTAAATATGTCCTCCACTTGTCCCCGTTGAACGATTTAGTAGGATTTTAGACTGACAATAAAATGATAGCGTGTGAGTTATCTTAATTATCATATTAAATATTTTGATGTAAATACGGCTTATGTAGACTCTTTTTGGGTATCTTACATGAAGACTACATGCGTTATGTATTATAATTTAAACAATCAAAATTTGGTAAGATGTGGCGATGGCGCAGATCAAGTTGACCGTTGAGTGTGTACATTGGGAGTCCCTTCTTGCATCTTAATATTTCAATCGCTTCCAGAATATTAAGGTTATGTCCCTTTATTACCCCGTGGAGAATTTTAAATTATTTTGTAAATTTGTAATGGAGTGTCCCTCTTCTTGTATATGTTTGTTTAAGGCAGACATGGAGTTAGCAAGATACATGTGTTCTTTAAATATTGTGCAGATTACAAATCTGCGCCATCGCCACATCTTAGCAAATTTTGATTGTTTAAATTATAATGCATAAGGCATGTATTTTGGTCGTTTTGAATCAGTTCACACTTTTGCACTAAATGAGACATTAAAAAGCAACACCTTGTACATTCGGCTCAGTGGTAATCGCAGAAAGTTACAACTAGTTTCATTATCACCTCAGACCACAAAGTCATAACATTACGGCTGTAATTAGTGTTCAGAACCACGCAGTGCAGTGACCGGGACAGAAATCTTAACACGAAAGGAAGTAAGAGTCTTACTTTTGCTTTAACAGATTTTTGTCTGCCGTTGATAAAAGGCAGCACGTACAATAACAGCACCGAATTAACAATGACCTGAATGGAGCTTTACAAGACTTTGCAGAAGAATTGCGTGACCGCTTTGTTGTATTTTCCAGAGGAAATATGTTGACAAGTAGCGTGCTAGGAGGCCAACAAGCTGAACAATGCACCAGCACGCGATCAGTTCTATGCTCATTGCCGAGCTGATCAAAATGTATCGCGTCTTTGCCAGGTTCAACTTTTCCGTTCGTAGTTTTCTTACTAGTCTAAATCGCAGAAAGTTTTAACAGAGCATGGGCGTGACCAGCAATAAATTATTGGGGGTGCGGGGAGGGAGGCGGTGGACGACTAAATTAATCGGTGGGGAGGGGTGCTCCTTACAAGTACCTGTCGCTGTACCCTTTCAGTGGCACATAAGATTCACAATGCGTTTCAATTTAAGTCTGAAATAAAACGTGTTTTGCAGTAAGCACGTGTAAACAAGTTACCATAAATTTATATTTATTGACAGTGTGGTTACGATTATTTCGTATTATTAAAATAACTCTGTGAACTATTTCAAATTGAATGTTTTCGAACTAGATTCCCCTTTGTAACTTTGTAGGCTTTCCCGGCGTAACAAATCTTCGAAGTCTCTGTGGATAATAAAATCAAACCTATTCAATATTTCGACGGTACAACAGTATTCAGCAGAGTGATCCTGAATATGACGGACTGTACCGTCGAAATATTGAATAGGTTTGATTTTATTATCCCGAAGAAAACCCATAGAGACTCTCCTTAATTTTGCTTAGAAATATACGTGAATAGCTTACTACCAACACGTTTTGTTCTTCAAACATTAAAAGAACGCTACCCAACAAACGAATACATGAATGGAAATAAAAAAGTAAGTAGTAAAAATCAGGAAGGGCACTTGTAAATGTCAATCCTGATTTCATGTGCATTCTTCAGTTACATGTTTTATCATTTGACATAGCTTATCGCTACAGTTCTTATTTTATGTAAGACTTATTTCTGTATCACATGTTTATATTATTGCGTAAAAAGGAAAATGTATACTGTTTTAAGACAATTTTTTTTCCTTTGTTGTATTTTAATGCCCCGAGAGGCAGGCTGGCAGCAACCTCGTACGCTGCTCTTCAGCCCTTCGTACATATGTGGTTGACAGACGGTAATGGTGGTTTAAAACAGGAGAAAAAGATGTTGAATTCAACAATAAAAAGAAAGGTAAAATTGACGAACTAAAACAATGAAATTAAGGCTTTAAAACACCCATAATCAATATTAAAAACTACCACGCTGCCTAAAAAAAGACAGAGTTGCACAGTGAATGGTGACGATAACAGTGAGACAATAAAAAACATGGCAACCTATTGTTCTGCCTATGCGGCTGTTACTGAAGTCTTAAAATCACGCTGACCACTGTTATTACAATAATTAGCTTTCGTAATATGAAGAATCTACTAAATGGAATGAATCAGAGAAATGCATTTTGTCTTTTGCTCTGTCTCTTCAGCTTTATATCAGATTTCAAGTTAATACGACCATACGACCGCGTTGTCTGACTGTCTTTTGTAATGCTTGTTTTATATTATATTGCGCTTCCATGAACTATCGTTCGATAAATAATATGTCTAGAATTCGTATCTGGTGATAGGACAACAAAATGCGTAATATGTAGTAAAAATTACTGCTACTAAGACCTTTCTGTACTTTTAATAAGTGCCAATTCTGATTAGTCGCTCAACGATGGAAGATATTTTCAACCAATTAACTGAAAGTCACAATCAATAATTAAATCTCTATATATATAAAGGCAATGACCCAAATGACTGACTGACTGATTGACTGACTGACTGATTGACTGACTCATCATCGCCCAGCCCAAACCACTGAAGATAGAAACTTGAAATTTGTAGAGGGTGTTGATCTTACTATGTAGGCGTCATTTAAGAAACGATTTTTCGACACTCCGTCCGTAAGGGGTGAAATAGGAGATGAAACGTTTTTCGAAAATACGTTGCTGTTTAGGCAATTTTGAAGCTAGATTTCGGATTTTAATTCAGGGTTCGAATTTAAATGACACGTGTTTCGGCATTTTTTGAAATTTGACCGATAAAGGGGCGATGTACGGGATGCAAAAATTGAATTTTAAAAATTTGTTGCTGTTAATTCAAATTTTAAGCTCCAACTACGAAACTTCGGATATGCACTCTTGATCAGGATTATAAAGACACGACTTTGGGTATTTTTTAAATTCAACAACTAAGAGGGTAAAATAAGGGATCAAAAATTCATTCCGAAAACACATTGTTGTCCAGACAATTTTGAAGCTACAGCCGCAGAAATTGGTATTTGTTTTGTTCGTTAGTATCTAAAAAATACGTATCTCTATACTTTCGGAAATTCAACAATTAATGGGGTTAAATTGGAGAGGGGATGTTTTTCGAAAAACTTTTGCTATTAAGGCAATTTTGAAGCTACAGCCACATAAATTGGTATATGTTTTCTTGGTCAGAATTAAAAAGATACGTGTTTTTTAATTAATCATTTAAGGGTGAAATAGGGGATGAAACGTTTTTTGAAAATACGTCGCTACTAAGCCAATTTTGAACCCAGACTTACAAAAAAATGTTATTTGCATACCTGCTTGTAATTTAAAAGACAAATGTTGGAGTATTTTTCGAAATACAACTCTTAAGGGGTGCCAAGGGGGTTACAAATAGTAAAATCAAATGTTCAAATATTTCAAAATCTTAAGAAACTTAACTATGGGGTCATCGGTCCCTAAGTTTGCAAACTAATTAAACTAAGTTAGACTAAGTTACGCCAAGGACAACACAAACACCCATGCCCGAGGGGAGAATCGAACCCCCGACGGCGAAACAACTGGTGCAGACTAACAAGCCTACGCATGGAAGCAGTGGGCGTTAAGCTACTTTATAAATAAAAAGAATCACAAATCGCAATATATATATATATATATATATATATATATATATATATATATATATATATATATATATATATATATAATCATTGCGATTTGTGACTTATTATTTATAAATACTTTCCAGAAAATCGCTGTTTTTCAATTAAATCCGTTTTCAAAAAAATTAGTTACTTAAATATATCAAAAGCATAGGGCGAACTACTGGTACAAATTGCATCATACAGTGATCAAAGTAGAATTCCCCCATAGTCAGAACTGGATGTAAATATTATAGGAATATATATGAAGTCTATTTCATCCCACAGCAACTTCTACACATTGTCAAGTGCTACGTTATTGAGCCTCTGCTGTGTCACTGTCGAACTCAGATAGTTTCTTCAGTCATCGTAGAACCGGAAAACTGTGTTCTGATTCATTTACAGCTATTCTAAGTCATGACTTGTATATAGAAAAAAATTCATTCGTTCTGAGATTTTTAAGGCGCTCAATTGATTATAATTTCAACAGATGAATAAAGTCCTGAGACTGTTTCTCCCTTTAAACTGCCTCGCAACGGTTTGAAGCTCAAGATGAAAGCGCCCAGCATATTTCCTCTGTTGATAAAAAAGTGCATGATTTAATCATTTCCCATTTGTACCTCCTCCTCACTGTATCTATCCCCCGTCTGTTCACCTTTCCATTCCCTACTCTCTTCCATCTCTCTGTCTCCCACTCCATGTCGTCCTCTAACCACTTCCTCTACACTCGTCTTAGTTATTCAAGATGGAGCAATTAAAAATTAGGAAACTTTTTCAAATTTATGATGACGGTACAAAATGATTACCGGCTGTGCTCTGCGGTGCTCCAGTCACAGTGTGCATGACCACTAAGGTCGGGGGTTCGAATCCCCCCTCGGGTATGGGTATTTGTGCCTTCCTTAGTATTAGCTAGTTCATAAGTAGTTTGTGTTTAGGGACTGATGACCCCGTAGTTAAGTCCCATAAGCTCTACAAACATTTGAACATTTGAATTTTAACAAAATGATCAAAAACGTAATTTACAGATATCGTTAGCACAATGTTTTTACTTCCCTGCTACCAAAAATGAGATGGAAGCTGTGACATTGCAGCTACTCGTTATGCCTGTGTTATTGGTGTTACTGTATATCAAACATCAGCAATCATAGAATTTGATTTTATGAAATGCTGTTACTCCCGTGTGCGATTTTTATAAAGCACTTGACAGGTAATCAAGGAAGAATTTGCTAACACTTCACTTTCATGACCAGTTATTATGACAATCAGGAATGCAAGGCGTTAATAAAAGCTTACATCAGAGATATATAAATCAGAACGTCTTCTTCCATTTACAGTCACGAACTTCCATTTGTGGTTACGTACTACATGGTTTTTGTACTGTGCATATCTACTAAAACGCACCATTTATGTTGGTTTCATTATTCTCCGTACACTCTATTTTTATTGTAGAGAATCGGAATAATTCATTATGGTACTCAAGTTATTACGATCTATAGCCTTGTTTCATTTTTTGAGAATATGTGTTTAACAATGCGAAAAGAGGAAATTTGTTTACTCTCATCGTGTACCAGTACGGCAGTTGCTGTTATGAACGAGCATCGTTTCTGAGGTAGGTCAGTTCGGATGTAAGAATAGTGTTCCAGAACTGTTTAACAGTAAACGAATTTTAGAGCGCGACCACGCGTGCTGAATACCGGAACGCGGGAGTCGTAAATCACTCAAGATTGCGTGTGGGATATAACTCGATAATCTCAATTTATGACTCTCCTTTTACTTTTGAGTCTCTCTCTCATGCCATATGCAGCCATAAAAATATGAAAAACATTAAATACATTCAGCCATTCTTTTAAAGCTGTTGGCAGATCAAAACTCCTCATTATACAGAGTGATCCATTGATAGTGACCGGGCCAAATATCCCATGAAATAATCATGAAACGAAAAAAACTACAAAGAACAAAAGTTTTCTAGCTTGAAGGGGGAAAACAGATGGCGCTATGGTTGGCCCGCTAGATGGCGCTGCCGTAGGTCAAACAGATATCAGCTGCATTTTTTAAAATAGGTACCCCCATTTTTATTGCATATTCGTGTAGTACGTCAATAAATATGAATGTTTTATTTCGAACAGTTTTGTCGCTTTGTGATAGATGGCACTGCACTGTAATATTCACAAACATATTGCTCACAATTTTAGACGAACAGTGGCTAACAAGTAAACACAGAATGTACGTGCGTTTAAACGTTTAAACTTTATTTCGGTTGTTCCAATGTGGTACGCGTACTTTTGTGAAATTCTCATTAATTGTGAGAACGCATGCTGTTGCTGAGTGTTTACCTGTAATTGCCTGATGAGATCAATAAATGGTCAAAATGACGTCCTTTAACTTCAATGCATTTGGCATTATGCATAACGAAATTCCTCTCAATAGCGAGTAGTGATGTTCTCACATGCATTGACAATGCGCTGACGCATGTTTTCAAGCGTTGTCAGTGAATCACGATAGCAAATATCCTTCAATTTTCCCCACAGAAAGAAATCCGGCGATGTAAGATACGTTGAACGTGCGAGCCAATCCACCTGTCATTAAATATCCCATTTAAGATCGTTTCAACTGCACACGAGCCATATGCCCGACATCCATCATTTTCAAAGTACATCGCTGTTCTGTCATGCAGTGAAACATCTTGCAGTGAAATCGATAGAACATTACGTTAGAAATCAGCATACATTGCACCGTTTAGATTGACATCGATAAAATAGGGACTAGTTATCCTTCCTCCCATAATGACGCACCATACATTAACCCGCCAAGATCGCTGATGTTCCACTTGTCGCAGCCATCGTTGATTTTCCGTTGTCCAGTAGTGCATCCTATGCCGGTTTACGTTACCTCTTTTTATGAATGACGCTTCGTCACTAAATTGAACCACGTGAAAAAATATATGTTATCGTCCCGTAATTTATTTTATGCCCAGTGGCAAAACTTTACACGACGTTCAATGTCTTCGCCATGCAAATCCTGGTGCATAGAAATATTGTACGGGTGAAATTTATGTAATTCTCAAGACCGACGTTTTTTGAGATTCCCGATTCTCGCTCAATTTGTCTGCTGCTGATGTGCGGATTAGCCGCAACTGCATCTGAAACACTTACTTGGGCATCATCATTTGTTGCAGTTCGTGGTTGAACACTTCCTGTCTCTTTAAATAACGCAACTATCCGACAAAAGGTCTGGACACTTGGATGATGTCTTCCAGGATAATGATCAACATACATAGCACAGGCCCGTTGGGTATTTTGATCACAATAGCCATACATAAATGCCATAGTGACCTTTTCTGCAACTGGTAAACGGTCCATTTTAACACCAGTAATGTGTCACGAAGCAAATTACGTCCGCACTGGCGAAATGCTACGCGATACCACGTACTTATATGTTTGTGACTATCACAGCGCCATCTATCACAAAGCTTGAAAAGTGTTCCAGATAAAACATTCATATTTATTTACGTACTAGACGAATATGTAATACAGAGGTTTTAAAAAATGCAGTTGATATCAGTTTGACCTATAGCAGCGCCATGTAACGGGCGAACAATAGCGCCATCTGTTTTCCCCCTTCGAGCTAGAAACGTTTTGTTCTTTGTAATTTTTTCGTTTGATGTCTGGCCCAGTTACTATGAATGGACTACCCTGTAGTTCTGAGGTAACCTCTGGAGAAGTTCGAGAAGAACTGTAAATATTACATAAATGAATTGCTGAGTATATATTTCTTGTTCCTGGCCGGCCGCGGTGGCCGAGGAGACTGAGGCGCTCCAGTCACGGTCTGCACGGCCACTCCGGTCGGGGGTTCGAATCCCCCTTGGGCATGGATATTTGTGCCGTCCTTGTTCGTAAGTAGTTCATAAGTAGTTTGTAAGTTTAGGGACTGATGACCCCGTAGTTAAGTCCCTTAAGCTTAACAAACATTTGAACATTTCTTGTTCCGTACCTTAACACACTGAACAATAACAAAACGTCTGATTGCTACCTAGCTGTGTGTAACACGACGATATGTTTGAAATGACCGAGACACGCAGAGGCACATTCTCTGGAAAGGTGACACACATCACTGGCAATCGAAAATGCAACACGACGAGGCTAGAAGCTACCACATCAGGATTTAATTAGGAGCTTTCACGACTGAAAATAAATCCCGATATGACATGAGCAAGAAATCAGTGCTGTGTGCTGTTGGCACCCCAGGCAGTAAATAGACGTCGAGACTGAGACGGACGTGTGTTATATACGTCATTGTGTTTCGGAATTACGCAATTACGCCAACAAACTTCTAGGGGTCTGTAGAAGGCGTCTTGAGAAACAAAATGTGCATAGGAATCCACGCCGTTCCCCGTCGGAGTGTCGAGCCCTAACTGGGGCATGGTGTGTGAGTTGTCCTTATTGTTAATTTGTAAGTCTAGGGACTGTTGACTATACCAGTTTGTTCCAATAGGTTTACAACCATCTGAACATTTTGTTATTTTCCTAAGCGTACCACCAAAATGATACAATTTTTGAAATCGAACTATAGTCGTTTCTATAATCTGCTGGAATCACTAGCACCAGCTGCGTATAGGTGAGTCTGCCGGCCGCGGTGACCGAGGAGACTAAGGCGCTCCAGTCTCGGTCTGCACGGCCACTACGGTCAGGGGTTCGAATCCCCCCTCGGGCATGGATATTTGTGCCGTCCTAGTTCCTAAGTAGTTCATTAGTAGTTTGTAAGTTTAGGGACTGATGACCCCATAGTTAAGTCCCATGGACTACACAAACATTTGAACGTTTTTGTAGGTGAGTCTGTATCACATTCCTATCACGTTTGGTTTTGGAGCTAGATTGCAGACGTACATAGATGGTCTAGCTGCTGAATTTTGATTTAAAGGTCTTCAAATATTACATCGTAGGGATCGTGAAGCCACAGACGTCTGCAATTTCTTGTTTTACATCATCGGCGGTTGTGGACTCAGCGACATAAATACGATTCTTTAGGTATCCCCACCAAAAACAATCTAATGGTCTTAAATTGGGTGACCTTGCGAACCATGCATGAGGATCAAGGCGCCCTAGCCATGTTCCACGGAATGTGTTACTCAGAACTGCCACAACATCGTGCGC
Organism: Locusta migratoria; assembly: GCA_026315105.1. Classification (NCBI taxonomy): domain Eukaryota; kingdom Metazoa; phylum Arthropoda; class Insecta; order Orthoptera; family Acrididae; genus Locusta; species Locusta migratoria. Next base: position 836,274,480 of record CM048745.1, on the reverse strand, counting down.
AGAAGTCGACATCGTGCTGCATCCACATATGGACGTACTTCCAAGGAGAGAATCAAAATTGTCAACTGCAAAAGCTCGATACTTCTCACCTGTCAGTGTACTGGACCGCTGATTTCATTCCCCAGGATTTCACACCACACATTAAAATAGCACCACAGTTGACTTTCGACAGATCGTACCAACCAAGGACTGTCTGCGGGCAACTACATCTACATGGGATACTCTGCAAATCACATTTAAGTGCCTGGCAGAGGGTTCATCGAACCAAAATTATACTATTTATCTCCCATTGCATTCTCGAATAGCGCGCGGGAAGAAAGAACACCTGAATCTCTCAGTTCGAGCTCTGATATCTCGTATTTTATTCTGATGATCATTTCTACCTTTGTAAGTGGGAGTCAACAATATATTTTCGGAGGAGAATGTTGGCGATTGAAGTTTCATAAGTAGCCCACGCCGCAGCGATAAGCGCCGTTGTTGTAATGACTCCCATCCCAGATCCTGTATCATTTCCGTAACGCTGTCTCCCCTGTATCGTGACAATACGAAACGAGCTGTCCTTCTTTGAACTCTTTCAATGTCCTCCGTCAAACCCACCTGATAAGGATCCCACACTGGGCCGCAACACTCCAAACATGGACGGACAAGCTTGGTGTATGCAGTTTCTTTTGTAGTTCTGTTGCATGTTTTAAGGGTTCTGCCAATAAAACGCAGTCTCTGGTTCGCCTTTCCCACGATATTATCTACGTGTTCTTTCCAATTTTAGTCTGAAGTAATAGTAATTCCTAGGTATTTTGTGGAGTTTACGGCCTTCACATTTGATTGATTTATCTTGTAAACAAAGTTTAACGGATTTCTTTTCGTATCCATGTGGACGACTTCACACTTCTCATTATTTAGAGTCAATTGCCAATTTTTTCACCATACTGATATCTTATTCAGATCGTTCTGCAGTTGGTTTTGATCTTCAGATGATTTTACTAGATGGTAAATGACGGCGTCATCTGCAAACAACCTAAGAGAGCTACTTAGATTTTTCCCTAAATCGTTTACGTAAATATGGAACAGCAGAGGACCAATAACACCACCCTGTAGAACGCCCGATATCATCTCTGTTTTAGTTGATGCCTTACCATCGATTACTACGAACTGTGTCCTCTCTGACAAGAAATCCCCTATCCAATCGCAAATTTGGGGCGATATACCATAACCACTAGTTTATGATATGACGGTTCACTGCACAGTAATATGTGAACATGGACTTATCACAAAACGTAATACTTTTAAGGACTCCAGAGTGAAATTATGCATGGGTTGCATAAGGTAACACTCTGATTGAGAAATTTTTTAGCACGCAGCTACATAGGGAGACATGATCATCATAATTAAAAATATCAGAGCGAAAGCGGAAAGATTTAGGTTTTATCTTTTCCCGCGCGCTGTTTGGAACGGTAGAGAAATATCTGAAAAGCCGTTCGATGAACCCTCCGCTATGCATTTCAATGCAATAGGCAGAGTATTTATGTAGATACAGAAATCATTTACATTGTGACCTTACAGAAGTAATATCCGTCGAGTCACGCTTTTAGTATGAGGAATGGTATTGTTTGAAAAGATAAAGGACCGGCAGTGGATCCGACAAGCGGTTGGGGTAGCCACCAGACAGTCCAGGTATCGAGTTGAGCCGGTCGGGGTTGTCCAAATCGGCGGAAATCGAGGAAAAGCTCATGCTTTGTACTCAAAACTAGTGTGGGCTGTTAGCGGGGCGTCTAGTAAAGATGTCCGGAGATTGTGATTTCCACACTCCAGTAATTCAGAATAAAATAAAAATTTTATAAAATTATTTACCGTCAACATTTAAAACATCTACGTTGTCGTAATAATTAGGCACATCTCATGAGTCTAAAAATAATTTCAATATCTCTAAAATGACAAATGTTTATGACTACTATATCAAAATATAGGAAAAACAAACTTAACATACACAAATTTTGACTATGTCATGCAATTTCAACAAAATCTGATGTAGGTGTAAGTGTATGATAGTTTATTGTCTCTACCTATCGTTTTGAGAAAGTCACACTTTTATGTACTTTTTTAATTTCAACTGATATAAATTTATGATGTAAATGTATACAGATCATCATATCCTCCACAGTAACACTGACAATGCAAGCAGCATGGTTTACGTCTAGTTTATTAATTTAGTGTGTAGATTTATTGTACAATTTGCCTGTAACTTGTGTAAATATTGTGTGGCATGAGTCGTCAAGATCTTGAAAACTGGTTTGACAATTTACAAACTTCATGTAATAATAATTAACAGTCTTTTGTATTTAAATAATGGTATGTTAGAACTTCATGCAATAATAATTAACAGTCTTTTGTTTTTAAATAATGGTATGTTAGTAAGGAAGTGGTTTCAGATAGTTTTTACTTAAAGAAATATCTTATGTTAAGATGTATATGATTTTGGAAGCGATGGCGATCGACCAATGAGGAAGCGGCTAACGGACAGCCGCGTGGGGAGTCTGTGTTTTGGGGGAGAGCAGGTGAGCGGAGGGTGTGCGGGAAAAGAACTCTACAGCTAGTCTTTAGTGGAGAAGGACCCTCCTGCAGGATAGGAGTGATTCGATATGGCAGAGTTTTAAGATTTGCCCAGCGAACGGTCGCTAAATTTGAGGAAAGGAAGTGTACGGCAATGAAGCCGATATGTTAAGATTACCTGACACAGTCGGGTATGGAGGCGATCTGATCGTTTTATCGTTTTCCAAATGAAAAGCCAAGATCGCACATTAATAATTTATTAAAAGACGACCAGTTTCGGTGCACTGTGTCACCATCATCTGGTCCCATATATGTTACAAGCTGGTCAAATTGTTAAAAAAGAATTGGGTGTAAAATAACAAATGCAACATTGCACTTAGTCATTATGTAAAAAATACACACGTTAAAAACTTGTTTCAACTTGTGTATTTTTTATATAGTGACTAAGTGCAATGTTGCACTTGTTATTTAATACCCAATTTTTTTTTAACAAGATGACCATCTTTTAACATACATGTGACCAGATAACGGTGACACAGTCCACCGAAAACTGTCGTCATTTAATAAATTATTAATGTGCAATCTTGGCTTTGCATTTGGAAAACTATAAAGCTGAAATGTATTTATGTTTTTACACAAGAACTTACGAATGTAGAAATGGTGTTCGGGAAACTTTAGCTACGTTATACTGACTCCAGTAACTGCGGAAACCGACAGGCTTCTCACGGTGTACTGCAACTAAATCAAACACCGCCGTCTCCTTACTCCTTGCAGGTCTTCGTTACTGTGGCGCATTCCCAAGCTGCCTATTTTCCCAAGTCCTTCTTCAGTATGTAATAACGCAATGGTCGTCCGGAGCTCTTCCCCTAGGATATTTCACGCATAACACTTCAGTTGCATCGTCTCAACACTACCTGAGCTCCAGCAACATCACAACGTACTCCTTATACCTGTACGCCATCTTCATCTGACGAGAGTAACCTCGATACACCGAACCCCGTTTGGATGTGCGGATCGATCTGTCGATTATTTTGCCATGTCCGGCATTGTGAAAGCTTCTCGCTCTGCGACACAGAACACTTTACACGTCGTCCACATTATATATATATATATATATATATATATATATATATATATATATATATATTCACGGTGTTACAAAAAGATACGGCCAAACTTTCAGGAAACATTCCTTACACACAAAGGACGAAAATATGTTACGTGAACATGTGTCCGGAAACGCTTAATTTCCATGTTAGAGCTCATTTTATTACTTCTCTTCAAATCACATTAATCATAGAATGGAAACACTCAGCAACAGAACCTACCAGCGTGACTTCAAACACTTTGTTACAGGAAATGTTCAAAATGTCCTCCGTTAGCGAGGATACATGCATCCACCCTCCGTTGCATGGAATCCCTGATGCGCTGATGCAGCCCTGGAGAATGGCCGTCCACAATATGAGCACGAAGAGTCTCTACATTTGGTACCGGGGCTGCGTAGACAAGAGCTTTCAAATGCCCCTATAAATGAAAGTCAAGAGGGTTGAGGTCAGGAGAGCGTGGAGACCATAGAATTGGTCCGCCTCTACCAATCCATCGCTCACCGAATCTGTTGTTGAGAAGCGTATGAACACGTCGACTGAAATGTGCAGGAGCTCCATCGTGTATGAACCACATGTTGTGTCATACTTGTGAAGGCACATGTTCTAGCAGCACAGGTAGAGTATCCCGTATGAAATCATGATAACGTGCTCCAGTGAGCGTAGGTGGAAGAACATGAGAAATACTAAAATGAGCTCTAGCATGGAAATTTAGCGTTTTCGGACACATGTCCACATACCATATTTTCTTTCTTTGTATGTGAGATGTGAGGAATGTTTTCCTGAAAGTTTAGCCGTACCTTTTTGTAACAACGGCAAGTGTGAGTGGTACTCGCGCATTGGGTGGTCCACATAAATCTATCTTCAAAGGTACTACCCCTTTACGATTTTATGAGTGGGAGTAGCAAAAATATGAAATAAATGCTCGTATCGCTTGTTTCCACAGGCTTAGAACCCTAAATATTTCACGCTCCCACGAAACAATCCAGCTTAATTTTTGTTGCACGTTATAACTTGTTCACGTGGATTTCACTTAAGAAGTGCCCGAATAAAGTGAGCTCACGTAAAACTATGCAAGACTGTTATTTTGAAAAGCGGGACTATGATCTTCCGACCTTCCTATCGGTACTCACCAATACGAATTTGGCAATACATAACTCAGGATAATAATAGGTTTATGGCTCGTGGTCTCTGTTCAAATGGGTGAGTTATGTATATCAGTTTTTATGCCATAAACAGTTACCCATACTGTTTAAATAAGATCAATAATTAATCTGTAGTTTAGACAGTCTATCCATCTGCAGATGGTGACACGAAAAACACATAAACATACATAAATCAAAGCTCTGAATAATCAACAAAATGAATTCTAAGATAACGTTTACAAGATATTTATTCACGAAGTAATTTATTATAAATGCAGTTTATTACTTTTTTTGGACATGAAAATGCGGAGGTGGTTCTATTTTACACATCGATAAATAACTGAATATTTGCACAACTATTGTTCGTGAGAGGCACAATAAGTACCACACGCTCTCGAGAGTAAAAGTTCCAAATTATCACTCGTAAATTAATTTAGCCCATTGAACATTGCAGTTCCAAATTAATCTGCGATTAACTACAGTATTTGTTATAAAACACAGTTTGTCATCACACGAATACACGATTGCTGAATTATCACAGTTCCACAGCCCTACTACCGTCCCACAGTTCACCACTTTCAAGCAGAGACTAAGTTCTGCAGTCACAGTCCACACATGCCTATCTCGTCAAATCACAAGTTCGTAACGCGGCTTCAGACCGCCCAGTCACAACCTCTCACCACCGCGTCCAAGTTACGAGTCCTTACCCAAGCGTCCGAAAGCGGGCTCTACCTGGTCCCAAAATTGTATCCTTCCGCTCATCCTAACGCCTCATCATTAAAATACAGTTTCACTTCCAAAATATTATACATTTGAATATCACAGAATTAAACGGTTTATCCACTTCCCTACAAATGTTGTTTACATTTAACAAACAAATATACATTTAACAATACTAAAATCGGTTGAGACTAAAGCTCTTTGCTCAGGTAGCTATTTAGCGTGACGTCTCATTGTTCAAATATACTGCCACCATCGAAATGTAGTAACACAATTAATATTTAGTATTACCCGACATAGTCGGATCTGGAGGCGATCTAATCGTTTCATAGTTTTCAAACTGACAAGCCAAGGTCGCACACTACCAATTTATGAAATGTCGTCCGGTTTAGGTGCACTGTTGCACCATCATCTGGTCGCATGACCAGATTATAACATATGTGACCAGATGATGGTGACAGAGTGCACCGAAACCGGTCGTCATTTCATAAACTGGTAGTGTGCGATCTTGGCTTGTCAGTTTGAAAACTATAAAATTAATATTTAATATATCATGATTTTTTATACAAATATATTCAGTTATTGTCCACAAATACATATGACTGCTTATCTATAAATTATCTGCTGCATATCTACTAATTTAGTCGGCCATGAAGTATTTAAGAGGCAGTCTACGACATAAAACTAACATTACTAAGAATAATCAATATCTATTAATGTGAATGTCTGTTCGGTGTACGTTTATCACGTCTGAACCACAAGACATAAAGAGCTAAAAATTTCTACAGTTACTAATGTCTAAATGGCGAAGGCTTTAGGCACGGTTTTATGTTGATCGGATAGCTATTTATCTACATATATTAATGTGAATGTCTGTTCGGTGTACGCTTATCACGTGCGAACGACAAGACGCAGAGACTTAAATATTTGTACAGTTACTAATTTATATCTGAGGCACGTTTTAGGCACGGTTTTATAGCGATCTGATAGATTTTTAGTAATCTGAAGAATATAATGCGAAATGCGGAACAATAATGATTCTTTGAAAATTATATTTACTCTTTGAAAATGTTTTTATTGGTTGAATTGTTGCTTGAGGGTTGATAATGATAATAGCGTGAAGTATATTGGGATGGAAAGTTATCGGTGTATATAAAATTCCACGTGTGTGACTTAATATTTCGCTCTGCAGCGAAAACTACAGAACGCAAACGTATGGTGTGTAATTGTTGTCCGAAGTCTCCCGTTGTACACCATAGCAGTTCCATGCCGACAGCTATAAAGGGGTGGAAGATATGGGGGTTGAAAGTCGTCAAATTATAAAAAAAAAATTAAAAAAAAAATCGGACTGAAGGCCAGCGATGACGTTTGCAACTCTATACCAAGGAGGTTAGGTACAGCGAAACATGATGCCACAGACCATATCTTTGGTCTATGCTTGCTACAATGTCTTCAGCTCTTTCTCTGTAAGGATAAGCATACGAATAAGGAAATATAAGAATAAATAAATAAAGCAATAAAAAAGAAATTTATTTTAATACATCTCTTTAAAAAAATCGATTTGACGTTTTGCGTATTACATCAAGTGATCCATTTGTGATATTATTACAATTTGTTGAATTTCATGATTGGATTCTTCGAAACAAGTGCATTTTTACCTGTGATTTCTTATATATTCTCTGATAAATGTAACATGTTTTTAGGAAAAAGGAGATGGACAGAGAGAGATTGGATAGGAAAAGTACTAATTCAAGGTTCGAATAAATAAATAAATACTCGGGCAACGCCGGGTTTTCAGCTAGTATGAAATATGATAACATACGCATATACATATATTGCGCTTTGCTGGGTTCATCTTTTGTGTTACTGTGGTGGAATCTATGTTCTAACACAACAATATTACTACCTCAACGAAAAGTAGATTAAGAGAGTAAAACAAAGTTTATTGACAGAATACGGAAATTACTTGGTGCGCCTTGTATGATAGGTAGCGTGGTGCAATGTTGCCGAATTGCTTCTTAAACTGTTACTGATAAACACTGCGTATCAGTAATTGTAAGTATGAGACTTATAATACTATTATTATAGTACCGAAATTCATTATCTGTAAGGGATAGCCGGCCGCGGTGGCCGAGGAGACTGAGGCGCTCCAGTCACGGTCTGCACGGCCACTACGGTCGGGGGTTCGAATCCCCCCCTCGGGCATGGATATTTGTGCCGTCCTAGTTCGTAAGTAGTTCATAAGTAGTTTGTAAGTTTAGGGACTGATGACCCCATAGTTAAGTCCCATAAACTATACAAACATTTGAAACATTTTTTGTAAGGGATATTGGAATTGGAATTACGGCATTTTATTCTACCAAATCTCTTGAATCCATTCATATAATTATATTTGCCTATGATCATTCCCTGATTTTATATGGATATTTAGAATAATTTGTGTGGCTGTATTGTATTTCAACTGCAATATGAGATAGCCGCCCTCGCTAGTCCAATACCGCCGTTTCCTGTTTCCGAGCAGATTAGGTTTTCCTAAAGATCTGTATTCCATTCACTACGTCCAAACTGTTAGCAGGCCAGCTGGGGAACCCAACAGCTTGCCAAAACTTGCTTTTCACATGGATTCCCCCTTTATCTGTAATGTGACAATCTTCAATGTCTGTCAGGTATTGTAGGAAAAATTATAATAATTCTCTCTTCCTAACTCATAGACGCACGAACTGCGACTGACACATTGAGAAAGATTGACGCAGTGGCATGTTACAGTGAAACTACTCAAAAAGTATGTTTTGTTGACCAGGCTGCAAGCAAGTACGCAGTGAAAGCTAATGGGTGGAAGTGACCTGTTTCTACTTTTTATATCACAGATTTAGCAGCAATAAATGCGTTGGTAATCAATTAAGACGTAACGAACCCTTGTTCAACCTCGTGAACGAACTTGCCATAGACTATATAGATCCCGTTCAGGTGTACCTATTATATTCTATCGTCAGGTGTGGGTGGAAGTAGCTTTCCAGGCACGAAACCTTTTGTTCTAGAAAATTTAGACTTTGCTGTTGTTGTTGTTGTTGTGGTGGTGGTGGTGGTGGTCTTCATTCCGGAGACTAGTTTGATGCAGCTCTCCTATCCTGAGAGAGCCTCTTCAACTCCACATAAGAACGGCAACCTGCATCAGTCTGAATCTGCTTACTGTATCCATCTCTTGGTCTTCCTCTGCGGTTTTTACCCCAAACACGTCCCTCCAATGCTAAATTCACAATTCCTTGATGTCTAAGAATGTGCCTTACCAATCGATCCCTTCTTTAGTCAAGGCTTGCCAGAAATTCCTTTTCCCCCCAATTCTGTTCAGTACCTCCTCATTATTTACGCGATCCAGCCCCCTAATCTTCAGCATTCTTCTGTAGCACCATATTTCAAAAGCCTCAATCCTCTTCCTGTCCGCACTGTTTATGGTCCATGTCTCACTCCCATACAAGGCAACACTCCATACAAATGCCTTCAGAAAGGACTTCCTTAGCCTTAAATCAATATTCGATGTTAACAAATATCTCTTTTTCAAGAACGCTTTTCTACCCATTCCCATTCTGCATTTTATATCCTCTGTACTGCGACCATCATTTGTTATTTTACTAAAATCAAATGTTCAAATGTTTGTTAACTACGGGGTCATCAGTCCCTAAACTTACAAACTACTTATGAACTACTTACGAACTAGGACGGCACAAATATCCATGCCCGAGGGGGGATTCGAACCCCCGACCGTAGTGGCCGTGCTGACCGTGACTGGAGCGCCTCATTCACCTCGGCCACCGCGGCCGGCTGTTATTTTACTGCCCAAGTAACAAAACTCATCTACCTCCTTTATTGTTTCGTCAGCTAATCTAATTCCTCCAGCATCACCTGATTTTCATAGACTGCACTCCATTACCCTATTTTTACTCTTGTTAATGTTCATCTTATATGCACCTTCCAGCACACTGTCCATTCATTTCAGCTGCTCTTCCAGGTCCTTTGCTGTCTCTGAAAGAATTACAACGTCGTCAGCAAAACGCAATGTTTTTAATTCTTCACCCTGAACTTTAATTCCTTCTCCCAATTTCTCCTTGTTTTCCTTTATAGCTTGCTCAATGTACAAATTGAATAACATTGGAGAAAGGCTACAACCCTGTTTTACTCCCTTTCTGCCGGCCGCGGTGGCTGAGCCGTTTGCGGCGCGCCAGTCACAGTCTGCACGGCCACTACAGTGGGGGTTTCTAATCCCCACTCGGGCATGGATATTTGTGCCGTCCTTAGTTTTAGCTAGTTCTTAAGTTGTTTGTAAGTTTAGGGACTGATGACCCCGTAGTTACGTCCCATAAGCTCTACAAACATTTGAACATACTCCCTTCCTAACCACTGCATCCCTTTCATGCCCTTCAACTGACAACTGCTGTCTGGTTTTGTACAAGTTGTAAATAACCTTACGCTCTCCACATTTTACTCCTGCTAGCTTCATAACTTGAAAGAGTTTATTCCAATCAACACTGTCAAAAGCCTTCTCCAAATCTACAAAAGCTAGATATGTAGGTTTGCCTTTTCTTAATCTATCTTCAAGGATTAAAATTCAAATTATTTTGATGACGTTACGAACAGTTTAAGCATTTGCATTGTTAAGTTGATTTGTGTTGAAACAATAACATATCCAGGTCGTTGGAGTGACTGTTTGTTGGAGAAAAATACATTCTCTGAAACGAAAACGACTATGAAGACGCAGGAAACGCATCTACTAGAGACGGAAATTTTTGTTCCTACCGCGGGTTTAGGGGGTTCGAAAACTCTGGCCGTTCTACTGTGCATCGAATAAACGTTTATTGACACTATATTATTTACATGTTTTCTAGATTCCATGATTAAATGATTATGTATTTAACTCCCTTTACGTAAGTGCCTCTGCTATTCACTAAACAAGCGTCCCAGTACTGTTGAAAAAGAGAGGAAAGAAAAAATGTATTTGTTGAAAAGCATTTTAATTACTGTTAATTGTGGAGTTATTTGGTGCTCACGGTGCCACATGCGTTGCACATAAATACCGGTCGTGCAAAAGAGTTAATTTAGTGGAAGTGGAACCACCTCATGCAGAAAAAGCGTTTCTATATTTGGCTGAACCGCAACTCTAATTAATGTAACCACAATATTCATGCCGGATTTGGCAATACAGAGCATCCATGTCTGCGGGTAATCCCATGTGAAACTAATTTTATATTAAAAAAAAATATTCAATGAAATAATCATATAGTCGGCTTGGCTTTAAAGTATTTATAAAATCTTTGAAGCCATCGGCACGACCTGTCTTCATCAGCTAACCATCCTAAGTGATAACCATGTCTTATAATTTTAAATAATGGTATTCACATGTATCTACGTAGTTTCGCTTATTGCTTAATAATACAGTAATCTGGCAGCTAATAACCCTTTTTGTTATTAAAGTAACATGCTACAGTATAATCCCACTGAAAGTAAGGGGAATTCGTGACAATATGGTCATGTTAAACTACAAGAAATAACGATGAGGAGGCTACATATCCGAATGCCAAAACTACGTGGCTAATTTGACCTATTGCAGTCTGTAAAAATAATCGTGTGATGATTTTTTTATCTTCACAGCAAATTCAAGCTACGGCTCGATATGATTCGTGAGTTATCTATTCTTTTTTCCTGATATGGTGTCGTCCAAATTAGAGTAAATGAATAAGGCACCACACAGTTCATAAATTAATGAAAGACATTACACATTGATATTGTTCCTGTTTTATAAAATGCAATCGATTATACAAACATCTCCAATATTGTTAAACGTAATAAATAATCGTGTATGTTGTATTTAGTAACAGTATGAAAATAGATCATTCTACATTAAGTTGTAGAAGGGGTGAGAAATTTATTGTTGAAGTCCTATAATGAACGAGTGGAATGCTATGCAGATTATTGCTAATAACTGGGCAAGATTTATAACTTCTGCATTACATCTTAGGAGTGTAAAGGTAAATTCATTTTATTCTTCCATTTTACTTGAAACCTTCCCTCGAGAAGTAACTTGTAATAATCATGTGAATTAATGGGGCAGTAGGCCCTTGGTGAATTATATCTTGCTTCTATAAGATGACTTCCGTTTCTTGGGTGTAAGCTTTTCAGTGGACAATGCCTTTTCCTGTGTTATGGTTTTATTAATGTCATCTGTTGTAAAACAAAGAAAAGTACAAATACCAAACCAAATAAGCAATAATGCAAAATACGATCCCAGTATAATGAGCAGTTTCTGAGTTTAAAAATTCCAAATGGATAACTATTTCCTAAAACATTAACTCAATGGGAAGTTGTAGTCAAATAATGTTCAGAGTTTTCATGGTCCTTAGTCATGAAGAGACAAGAGAAAATGAACGTTAAGACATAAGAAAAGATCAAGATGACGATTGGGAGTTGGGTAGATGACACTAGAGATCGCGAGTGTTCGATCAGAATACACTAAAATACAACCGAAATTGGCAAGCAATAGAAATTATTTAGAACCAGATATCCTGTGGGCCGTATCATAAGTGTAAATTAAATTGAACTTTTATGTGATTGTATTAATATCTCCCACCTGCTTCAGGGTGTTGTATGATGTACTTCACAGTAGCATTCTGGACTGTTTCAATCAGTCAAGTAAGCTTCTAATATAAACAGTCTGTATTTGTTCATGAGTGGACCTTCAGCTATGATTAATAAATTACGAAAAACATTACAAAATTTTGCTACTTTTCTCCCTGAAACTAAGCGTTTAAGCAAATCCACCGTGGTTACGGAAAAGTAACGACTGAGAGTACCAATACTTTTCTGTTATATTAAAATGTCTTATATAAAAGTTAAGTCAAAAGTTATAAATTTTTCAAATTAACCTATGAAACACTTGTTACGTCGCGTCGGTATAAAACCGGCAGTATCTGATTAGTTTTTTTCCAATTTAATCTAAACTTTCAGAAAAAAAAATAATACGTGAAAACGAGTTCTACCTATGAATTGTATGACATCAAAAATAACAATGCTTGACAAGGTCATCGGTATCGTTACTAAAATGATTGTTCACAGGTTCGTGTACCATCATAAAGGCCAGTGAAGAGTTTTAGAGAATTAGTGCAGTTCCGAGAATGAGTTCGCTAATTATCCTCTGTGTTTAACGATGTCGGTATGCGGGAAACACAAAGAGGTTGCATGCAAATACTTGTTTTCTGTCGTAATTATGAAATATACGGATTATGCCAAGCAGTGGTGTGACCGAGAGATTACTGTTGTGCTTGATGGATACCAAGAAGTGGCGAGTGACGAAGAACAGGAATTAAGTTGGGCGACTGCGTAGATCGAAGAACAATTACGGCTAACGTCACGTTTAACATCAGTAAGCGCAATAAAAGATTTGTTCTTTGAAGAATTAAATAGACAATTCCTTATTTCTATACTGGTCGCTCAAATTTGTAGTAGCTGTTTCAAGTGGCTTTCTCCTGGCTATTTGCCTGACAAAAGTAGCCAAAACGTCGATCTTTTTTATTTTTTTTTAATTTAATTTTTTTTATGACTGACATTGCCGTCTCGCACCCTACAGATATATTGGTTGTGACGACGACCGCGGAATCGTGTACTAGCAATAAAATTAGCTACAAAAAGTGGGCTATCTTCCAAAAACGAATGAATTCAGGAAACTGTTTTAATTATCCAAGTAGGTCTCTAATACGAATAAGCAGTTTGCCCCGGTTTCTAACTTGCCCTTTGATGAAAAGAAAACTGAAAATTTCCAATTATTTCTTGTTATTGTTAAATTGCTCTGAAACTAAGGTTATATCCAAAACGCTGAAATTACGAAAAATGCAATGTATTGAATTCGATTACGACAATTTTCCCATTTTATTAAATTTAACAATAGCAAAGCCAAGTAAGAAAACGACTATTATTCACAGTTTTTGAAGAACATTTGTTTGCAGCATCTGAAAATTAGCCACTTTCCAGAAAAATGTATAGCAGAACTGCAAGCATCAAATTATTTTCTCAAAAGTAACAACCGTCGTCAAGTTTTCCAATCTTCATTTTTTTCCAAACATTTGATACTAGTACATAATCCGTAAGCTCTACGTTATTGTGGTAACAGTCCAAAATCCTATAAAATTAGCAGTATAATGTTATATTAAGGTCAACAATTTGTTGACAGTGTGTTACTGAAAAGAATAAAGGTTCATAGTTCAATTAACAACAAATAAAATTTTCGTTAATGGAGTTCAACAAAAAATCGTTTTAAAGAAAAGATTAATGTTTTGCTCGGTACGAGGGGTGTTCGAATAAAAAGGTACGAAACGACACTGGGTATCATTGAAGTCATTATTCCGATAACACAGGTCTGCAAAAAAATATTTTTTGAAAATTGTTTGAATTTTGGTAACTGACTTTTATGTACTTTTCAGCACAGACTTCAAAAATGCAATCCGTTTTTATCCCATCACGTCAGGTTTTCTCACAAAAAAGGGAGTATTCTTGGGTATAATAACAAAATGTAAGCAGTTTTCACATTTTTGCAGCGTTATAAAATTTTATTTTATTGAAAAATCATGTTCTAATCTACATTTCAGTACACTTCCATTTCTCTTTAAGCCCAAAGTGTGCCGTGTAAGGCACGTGAGTATATTGGTTACCCTGTGATCGATTTCGGCGTTGCCTTTCTTCCGCAAATACGAACTCTGGTGGAGGAAAATGTGGATCTTTGTCGGTGGATTGGTCTGTGAACAGTCGGTTATGGGGTGAGGGAGGGAAGTGCCTTCCTGTGACAGCGTGGAGAAGGTTGTTGTTGTTCGCTGTTACACTGAGTACCGACACTAGTCAGTACGGGCAAGTGCAGGAGGTTACGCTTGATGATTGTGTTGGAAGATTGTACTGTCTTTCGTTTCCGGGGAGGAACTGCACGGAGACAAGTTTGGCCAAATCATACAGTATATGTTGTTGGCGTGTATATTAAGGTATATTAAGGTCACCTCGGCGAATGATGTATTGCCGTGAGGCAAGTGCGAGTGCCTCATGATATGGCATAAAACAATGCAGGTACTGTGATTGTGTTCTCTGCTTGAAATCGGCCCGACCGATATCAAGTGTGACTTGCTGTGAGATGCAGTGGACATTTCTATATGGCTGAGCAACATTATGACTTTTAATGTCTGCTAAACTGTGTGAACTGCTTGACATTTGGTTTTCGTTGGTTGAATTTATTTGAGGGTGGTTCCTCGCTGGTATGCTATACTTAATACCGCTATTAACAGTGGGGTGTGCTAATTAACATTTAACTAACTGTAGTGACGTTTTCTGACCTGGATAAAATTATGAGAGGGAAGCATACGTTTGTTTGAATTTAATAATTGTTTTAATTTTCATATTCTTTTATTATTGCTGTAGTGTATGCTATATTTGGAATTCGTTCAGTTGCAGGTTGACACCACATTATTGAGGTATTTGTAAATTATCAAATGTTACATGGTCGGTGTTTTACTTAATATTGAAAGTGGTTAAGTAACTTGTTAACGCCAAACGACTTGATGAATAGCATCATTGCAGAGAAGTTTTCTGATTTGTTTTCAACTTAACCATCAATAAATGATATTAATTGTGGAAGACTGTAAATCAATAGATCGTTCCCACCTTCAATCCTAGCCCACATGTTCTGTCATCATGTATATAAGTCATCACAATAACGCTTTCGCTTTCTTCGAAGATTCTGTAATTGCTTTTCCGGCTGTGGACTTGGTGAGGATCATCTCTCTTTATCATACAGCAGTAGTCCGCTATCATGTTGACGTTCCATCTTCCTTGATATCTTCTTTCCATTTCTTTGATGTCTTCGTGGAATCTTTCGCCCTGCTCTTCAAAAATGTTCAAATGTTCAAGTCTTATGGGACTTGACTAGGGGGTCATCAGTCCCTAAACTTTCAAACTACCTGTGAACTAACTTATACTAAAGACGGCACAAACATCTATGCCCGAGGGGGGGGGATTTGAACCCCTGACCGTAGCGGTCTTGCAGACCGTGACTGTCGCGCCGCAGACCGCCTGGCCACTGCGGCCGGCCCTGCTCTTCACTTACATCACCAAAGTTTACAGGGAAGCAGTCAATATGTGAGTGAAGAAAATGAATGCTCATGTTACAGCCCAGCTTATTAAAGATGTCGAGCATGTTTGCGACGATTGTCTTGTAGTTCGGGTCTCTCTTGTTTCTTAGGAAACCGGTAACAACTAATTTAAAAGATTTCCAAGCAGCCTTTTCTTTTGTTTCCATTTCGTCCACAAAGTTGGGATCTGTCATTAGTTTTCTAACGTCTGGTCTGACAAAGATTCCTTGCTTTAGCTTTACCTCGGATAAACCAGGAAACTGTCCAGAAAGATATCTGAAACACTCCCCTTCTTTTGGCAATGCCTTAACAAATTGTTTCATCAGCCCCAACTTAATGTGAAGTATTTTAAATGTATTTATTTCCGTCAACAGTTGCCACATAATTGTTTAATTACATGTTTCGATCACTTGGATGATCTTCAGATCTTATAGTTGCATCCGCAACTCGTCTGGCTGAGTACCAATTAGTATAAGTTCTGAAGATCATCCAAGTGATCGAAACATGTAATTAAACAATTATATGGCAACTGTTGACTGAAATAAACACATTTAAAATAACACAGTGCAGTTGCGGACACTCTCCAGTCGATCATGTCGACTACACTATTAATGTGGAGTGGTTGATGTAACCCCTTTTTAGGCTTTTCCTCTCAACATTTTAACCCCTACCTGTAAGGTTTTTATCTCAAGGGCCAAACTTCTTTCATGTACTGCTGCTTTCTGTCTCTATTGCCCCATTCACAAAGAAAGCAAGGGAATTTTGTATAGCCACTTTTTTATCAATCAGTATTGAAATCACTTTTAAATCATCATATAGTGTTCTTTTGTGGTCTGAATAGCAGAGTTTGCTTAAAATCAGTTCAAGGTTTCCGTAACATCATCTTAAGTGAAGCGAGTAAGGAGGTATAGCCATTGTGTAGAAGGCTTCATTTTGAAGAATCAATAAAAAGTATTCACTCATCAGGAGCATATTCTATTTTGAAACGTGCCAGGAACATCACTGCAGAACACCAGGTACGTTCTTGAGAGAAGTAAGATTTAAACTCTTTATTTGACGCATATCTAGTATAAAAACGGGTAAATAATAGTTTATGGAGATTCTAAAAAACACAATTCAAACTGACTAGAGGCTGAAATACTGAAAAAAGCTAAAACTAGACAAACAGTTTGTGAAATACCTGTACGTGATGGAATTGTTTCACTATTTTTCCCGAAATCAGCATTGAAAACACTATAAAATCACTTCTTAAATTTGAAACAATTTTTTATGTCGCAGACCTGTGTAATTTCTGTGGCTGTAGCAAGAAACAATCCTCTACTGTGTCTTTCAGTTCGTCGTCCATGTTGAAGCGCATTGCGTAGACTACGGAATGTCTCACAGTGCACGACACTGTGAATGGTTTCCATGCTCCAGGAATTTTACGAGTGTCAAAGCTCCGTAGTTGAATAAGACGGTGAGCATCACCTTACCTGCTGAGGGCACAGTCTTGAATATTTAGGGAGAGGTGACGACGCTTGCTTCGCGTCCATAAATGTCGCTACACGTTATTCCAACTCGGTATATTCGAAATTCAACTGGTTTGGGTGTTAGAATATTTCGTTTCATCTGATTTGAACATCCGACGTACAATCCGTTTTTGTTGAGGATGCAGATATCTACATCTACATCTACATACTCCGCAATCCACCGTAAGGTGCGTGGCGGAGGGTACACTGTACCACTACTAGGCATGTACTTTCTTATTCCACTCCCAAATGGAACGAGGAAAAAAAGAATGCCTATATGCCTCCGTACGAACCCTAATTTTTCTTATCTTGCCTGCGAAATGTGAGTAGGAGGCAGCAAGATCGTACTACACTCAGCTTCAAATTCCGGCCCCCTAAATTTCCTCAACAGAAATTCACGAAAAGAACGTCGTCTTCCTCCAGCGATCCTCATTTGAGTTGCCGGAGCATTTCCGTGACACTCTCGCATTGGTAGAATCTACCAGTAACAACCTAGCTGCTCGCCTCTGAACTGCTTCTATGTCTTCCTTTAAACTGATCTGCTTTGGGTCCCAAACACTTGAGAAATACTCAAGACGTGGTCGTACAAGCGTTTTATACGCGGTCTCCTTTACAGATGAAGTACATCTTCCCAAAATACTCCCAATAAACCGAAGTCGGCTGTCCGCCTTACTCACAACGGTCCTTACACGTTCGTTCCATTTCATATCGCTCTGCAGTGTTACGCCTAGATATTTAAACGACGCTACAGCATCAAGAAGCTCACTACTAATGCTGTATTCGAACATAATGGGATTATTTTTCCTACTCATGCGTATCACCTTACATTTGTCTACATTGAGAGCTAGCTGCCATTCTTCGCACCAATTAGAAATTTTGTCTGTCATACTGTATGCTATTACAGTCAGTTAAAGACGACACATTCACACATGCCACAGCATCATCAGAAAAACAGCCGCAAATTACAAGTCAGGTCATTTATATAGATAGAAAATAGTAGCGGTCCTATCACACTCCTCTGGGGCACGCCTGACGATACACTCGTCTCTGATGAACACTCGCCGTCGAGAACAACGTACTGCGTTATATTACTTAGGAAGTCTTCTAGACAGTCACAACTCTGTGTACCTATTCCATAAGCTCGTATCTTCGTTAGCAATCTGCAATATGGCACCGCGTCGAACGTCTTTTTGAAGTCGAGAAAAACAATCCGCCTGTTGCCCTTCATACATGGCTCGCAAGATGTCATGTGAGAAAACTGCAAGCTGAGTTTCATATGAACGATGTTTCCTGAACCCGTGTTGATACATAGAAAGAAGATTTTCCGTTTTAAGGAAATTTACTATATTCAAACTGAGAATATGCTCCAAAATGCTACATGAAACAGAAGTCAACGATATTGGCCTGTAACTGTGTGGGTCAGTTCTCTTTCCTTTCTTATAAACGGGAGATAAATTTAACGCTCTAACCGTAACATTTTATATACAGCAGTATGGAGGAACATCGGTCTGCTACACTACTAGTACCTTTAGACAGTATTTTTCTGCACCTTCTTCGCTCTTTTCTTCAAAAAGTATTGAAGTGGTTGAAAATCTACGGGACTTAATTACTGGGTTATCAGTCCATAGGCTTACAAAATATCTAAACTAAGCTAAGTACAGAAGACACACACACACACACACATGCACGAGAGAGGACTCGAACATCAGACGGCGAGTAACCGCGCGCTCCGCATCTAGGTGCCTTAGAACGCTCGGACACTCCACTGTTGCGTTTTTTCTCCATTGACGTATAATGTGTTTTAAACTACACTCGAGAGCCGAAGAAACCGGTACACCTGCCTTGCTAGCGTCCACTATGACGATATCTCACAAGGAGACCACATGGGTATCGGATTTTAG
The DNA here is from genome assembly GCA_026315105.1 of Locusta migratoria. Classification (NCBI taxonomy): domain Eukaryota; kingdom Metazoa; phylum Arthropoda; class Insecta; order Orthoptera; family Acrididae; genus Locusta; species Locusta migratoria. The sequence goes on along the minus strand of CM048745.1, from coordinate 836,255,402 downwards.
AATTTATTTATATTTAGGGTCCGTGAAGCTCAGAACTTAAATAACAACAAACCAACACCATTCTCAAATATTTTCGAGAAAATCTACTTTGAAGTTTTGCAAAGTACATGTAAGTACATATAATTAAAACAGTTGCAGCATCTCTTGGTAGCGTTCTCGCCTCGTACTCATAAAGTCGGTGGTTCCAATCCCGCTGTGACAGATTTGTTTATGCATTCAGTTATACAAAATATTATGCGATCTCTAACTCCACGTGTTGTGTCAGTTTTTCCTGATGCGTATGTAGACGATCTGAACACCTTTTGGTAGCCTAAAACGATAGTCGAGCAGGTTATCTGCTTGGAAATCCGTTAAGTGCTATGGATATGACTTTCCAAAAACAGTGACGTAGTTGTTGAGAAACTGAACGATCGAAGACTACCGTTATCAACTAATAGTTAAGCCAATACTGTAAAAACTGAAACTTACGTTTTTTATTGAAACAATCATTATTAACAATCTTTTATAAAATATAGAAAATTACGAATAAACAGAAATACCTGCATCTTTCCTAAACATTACCATTAGAAATTTAAATTGTGTAAATATTCGAACACACCGACAATAAATAATCTGTCCCACAGAATTTCAACCACGGACCCTATCATTCTATGGGCAGAACACTACAACGTGAGCTACAGGGACACATACTGCTGTGGCGTAAAGTCAGCGCCACACGCCAGACGTAAGAGAACGATCGTGGAGAAGGCAGCGATCGACCGAAAGGCAATCGCAAGCAGGCGCCGCGTGTCCTGGAGGGAGTAACCGAAGATGCGCGCCCTCTACAAGCGGCTATATCTAGGCCGACATACGTCTGGACGCCCGTCAGTTACCCATCAGTTACTAGGTCAGAACTCTCTTACAAACCAAGCAGTCACTAGGCCTCTGCGCAGATACGGACGACGACGCGAGGAGCGAGTAGAGAGAAGAAACAGACGTATGTTCAAAAGTTGAGTATCATTGTATCTTCAGTCAATAAAACTTGTAATACTAATCTCTATAGAAATGTTTTAGCTGAACATCGATTCCTGAACCGGTACCTTTTCTGACAACTAGGCCGGGACGTGTACTCAACTAATGGCAGAAAGAATGAAACAAACAAAAGCCGACGAGGACACGACATATACTGAAAATGATTTCATAATTGCTACTTACGGGTACTTGAATAACGTCAAAGTCAATTTCCTCGAGAATTTTAGAGAGTAGCGTCGAATAGATTTGTCTAATAGTTATTTAAGTTCTGATCTTCACGCAGCATAAATGAAGAGTGGAAATGCTAAAGGATGTAAGTACCATTTTGTTTTTACTTTCGGGGTTTTTCACTGCTAACCGGTTTATGTCTTCACGCCAATACTCTGCTAACAGATTTAAGTGCTCTAGTCATTCCTTGTAGTTGCTACTGACCTCAAGAGATTGCACTAGTCCTATGTCCAGATGGGCCTGCTCTGCTAATGGATCTATGTGCCACAGGCATCTGGCGCTAGCCGAACAGCAGTTAGTAGTCAAGGTTATGCCACTGAAGCTGTTGCTTGCTATCTAAAATGATGTACCTTGTTAATAATGATAGTATGAAAGCCAGTGATTTTAGTTGTGATGGAAGTGTTGAGAACGTTACGTTCAGGAAGAAACAGGATAAGGCAAGATTAAGCGGAACGTCATAGCTCACGCAGAAGAAGCAGAACAAGGAGGGAAATTGCTGAAAAACAATCGTCATCTTTACAGGTTAGTTCTGTTTATATATACATTTATAATATGAAACAAGCCTACATTATCCAGTTGTAGCAGTTTGATGTACATATTTTTCGTTTTGTGTTTAGGCGTACTGCAAGTGTAAGTTCAGTTGATATGAAAACTCAGATCTTTGAAGAATACCACAAACTTGACCTGAACCAGCAAGGCAGTAACCTGATGGGGCTTATAGACGTTTTTTCTTACTCAAAGACTACGCCATGGGGCCTATATTGAAGACAGGTACGCCATGGGACCTATATTGAAGACAGGTAAAAGGCAGGTAACTCTCTGCTACACACTTCCTGATGGGACAGGAGAGTATGCAAAGCTACATTTCTAAATACCTTTAATATTTCTGCTAAAAAAATCAAACAATTGTTACGGAGAAAAAAATCAGATTCTCAAGTTTTCAAAGACACAGCTTTCTTTGATCAAAATAAGCAAACAACAGCCTGGTATTGTGTTAAAATAAATGTTTGTAAATCTATCGGACCAAACTGCGTGGTCATCAGTCCGTGGCTTACAAACTACTTAAACCTAGGTAAACTAACCTAAGGACAACACGCACACCCATGCCCCAGGGAGGACTCGAACCTCCACGGCGAGCAACCGCGCGGTCCGCAGCGAGACGCTTTAGACCGCTCGGCTATTCTACCGCGGCCCTTGTATTGTGTCCTGCAAAATAAGCTTTTCCGATCCGTCTGCTTCGAATAATTTTCATGTTCTGAAAAAAAAAAAAAAAAAAAAAAAAAAAAAAACGCAAGACAATGAAAGACACTGCAGCTGTCGAATTAATAAAACTTCCAGCTACAGTTCCACTGGCACCAAATAAGAAAACGATCATTCCACTATTATTGATTACGCGGCCGAAAACAAGGACTTTTTCCGACAGCTGTTACGTCCATAAAGTCAATGTTGTCTCGTGGCACTTAGATCTACACCTTTCTGCATCAAACTACGTAACTTTTTGATTTTTCAATATAAGTAGAAAAAACCTTAGTGAACATGTATATAGCCATGTAAAGAGTTAAATTGTGTTCTGTTAGAAATAAATATTCATTTCTCACAGAGATGTGCAGTTTTTTTCGTTTCCTCAACAATTTCATTTTCGGAACTTAGCACCTTTAGCAATTCCACTATTTAAATATCAATAAATTCTAAAATCTGATTCCCATGTGGTCTCCTTGTTAGACAGATATTCCGTTCACATCTACATCTACATCTACATCTACATCTACATCTATATCTACATAGATACTCTGCAAATCACATTTAAGTGCCTGGCAGAGGGTTCATTAACCACTTTCATAACTTTTCTCTACCGTTCCATTCTCTAATAGCGCGCGGGAAGAAGGAACACCTAAATCGTTCCGTTTTCAATCTGATTTCTCTTATTTTATTGGGATGGTCATGTCTCCCTAAGTAGGTGGGTGCTAGCAAAATATTTTCATCTAAATCGTTCTGTTTTCAATCTGATTTCTCTTATTTTATTGGGATGGTCATGTCTCCCTAAGTAGGTGGGTGCTAGCAAAATATTTTCACATTCAGAACTAAAAGTCGGTGATTGAAACTTCGCAAACAGATCACGCCGCAATGAATAACGTCTTTCTTTTAATGATTTCCACCCCAATTCGTGCAACATTTCCGTGACGCTTTCCCCCCCGTAACGTGATAAAACAAAACGAACTGCCATTTTCTGAAACTTCTCAATATCTTCCGTCAGTCCCACCTGGTGAGGGTCCCAGAAGGGGGAACAGTACTCCAGGAGAGGACGCACGAGTGTGATGTAGGCAGTCTCTTTGGTGGAGCTGGTGCATCTTCGAAGCGTTCTGCCAATGAAACGTAACCTTTGATTCGCCTTCCCCACAATATTTATTATGTGTTCTCTCCAGTCAAAGTTGACAAGGTTAATTGTTTCATTTCATCCGTTTCCTTGCTCTTGGTTGGTTACCTTCTTCCCTTTTTTTATTTTATTTTTATTTTATTTCCCATCTCTAGCACAAATGTCATCAACGTCAGTAACATAGAGTTTGTTTATGTAAATAAGAGGACTCCCTGCAGGAATTTGTCGGCCATTTCGCAAACAGATAAGGTTAAGCAGAAGTCTGAACATTGCGTAAAGTTTGTACTTCTATAATTAATAACCAGCCTCGCCATTAGAGTCCCCGTCTACACCGAGCCGTATCTCCTGGCGCCAGTGACCACGCGCTGTTTACACGCCAGTAACGGCGCAGACGGCGGCCATCTTGGTCGAGAAGCAGCGGTGATTCGTCGCGGCGACTTATCTCTGTGTTTGCAGTAGAAATTCGTATTTAGGCGTTGTCCCGCGCGGCGGCCTGGGAGTCCGTTTAATCTGGCGGGCGACTCACAAATTGTGGCGCCAGTGCAGTGGCGTGACCCGCAGCCTTAAATTAGCGGGCCGGGTCACGCCACGGCCGCGCTGTGCCAGCGAGCGCTGTTCTGGCGCGCCAGTGCCGCTGGCGCCACTGCACCTGTGTCTCCATTGAGGCCCTGCAGTCCGCCGTTATTGCGAACAAGTGCGCTACTTCTCTAATTGAAACCTGTAAATCTGTACTGCCGCCAAACTGTACGTCCTTGGCGCTGACTCGGAGACAAGTAGTTAGAGATTACCTGGAAGAAATAATAAATTCTGCAGTGTTGAGAAACACAGTGACGTGAAAAATCGTAATCCTTACTTAAAAAACTTAATCCTTACTTCTTCAAAAATGAAACGCCAAGATCGCGAATTCAAAATGTTTGTAGAGCTCAAGGGACTTAACTACGGGGTCATCAGTCCCTAAACTTACAAACTACTTATGAACTAGCTTATACTAAAGATAACACAAATATTCATGTCCGAGGGGGGGATTCGAACCCCCGACCGCAGCGGCCGTGCAGACTGTGACTGGCACGTCGCAGACCGCTCGACCACTGCGGCCGGCCAAATGTTTGTTAAGCTTAAGGGACTTAACTGTGGGGTGATCAGTCCCTAAACATACAAACTACTTATTGTTGTTGTTGTGGTCTTCAGTCCAGAGACTGGTTTGATGCAGCTCTCCACCCTACTCTATCCTGAGCAAGCCTTTTCATCTCCTCATAAGAACGACAACCCACATCCATTTAAATCTGCTTACTATACGCGTCTCTTGGTCTCCCTCTGCGATTTTTACCCCACAAACTTCCCTCCAACGCTAAATTCACAATTCCTTGATGTCTAAGAATGTGTCCTACCAATCTATCCCTTCTTTTAGTCAAGGTATGCCAGAAATTTCTTTTCTCCCCAATTCTGTTCAGTACCTCCTCATTAGTTACGCGATGCACCCACCTAATCTTCAGCATTCTTCTGTAGCACCACATTTCAAAAGCCTCTATCCTCTTTCTGTCCACACTGCTTATCGTCCATGTTTCACTCCCATATAAGGCAACACTCCATACAAATGCCTTCAGAAAGGACTTCCTTAGGCTTAAATCAATATTCGATGTTAACAAATTTCTCTTTTTCAAAAACGCCTTTCTACCCATTGCCATTCTGCATTTTATATCATCTGTACTGCGACCATCATTTGTTATTTTACTGCCCAAGTAACAAAACTCATCTACCTCCTTTATTATTTCGTTACCTAATCTAATTCCTTCAGCATCACCTGATTTATTTACACTGCACTCCATTACCCTTGTTTTACTCTTGTTAATGTTCATCTTATATGCACCTTTCAGCACACTGTCCATTCCGTTCAATTGCTCTTCCAGGTCCTTTGCTGTATCTGACAGAATTACTATGTCGTCGGCAAAACGCAATGTTTTTAATTCTTCACTCTGAACTTTAATTCCTTCTCCAAATTTCTCCTTGCTTTCCTTTATAGCTTGCTCAATGTACAAATTGAACAACATTGGGGAAAGGCTACAACCCTGTCTTACTCCCTTTCCAACCACTGCATCCCTTTCATGCCCTTCAACTCTGACAACCGCTGTCTGGTTTTTGTACAAGTTGTAAATAACCTTACGCTCCCTATATTTTACTCCTGCTTGCTTCAGAACTCTAAAGAGTTTATTCCAATCAACATTGTCAAAAGCCTTCTCCAAATCTACAAAAGCTAGAAATGTTGGTTTGCCTTTTCTTAATCTATCTTCTAGGATAAGCCGTAAAGTGAGTATGGCCTCCCGTGTTCCTACATTTCTCCTGAACCCAAACTGATCTTCCCCGAGGTCGGCTTCTACCAGCTTTTCCAACCGTCTGTATATAATTCGTGTTAATATTTTGCAACCATGACTTATTAAACTGATGGTTCTGTAGTTTTCACACCTGTCTGCACCCGCTTTCTTTGGAATGGGGATTATAACATTTTTCTTAAAGTCTGAGGGTACTTCACCTGTCTCATACATCTTACGCACAATGTGAAACAATTTTGTCATGGCTGGTTCTCCCAGAGACTTCAGTAGCTCTGACGGGATATCATCTACTCCAGGGGCCTTGTTTCGACTTAGATCTTTCAGTGCTCTGTCAAATTCATCTCTCAGTATAGTATCTCCTATTTCATCATCATCTACATCCTCTTCCCTTCCTACAATATTGTCTCGAAGTTCATTTCCTTTGTAGAGCCTCTCTATATACTCTTTCCACCTTTCAGCTTTCCCTTTTTCCATCAGTGTCCTTGATACTAAAAACAACACAAACATCCATCTACGAGGGGGGATTCGAACTCCAGACGGGGAACGGCCTCAATGTGCTCGGCCACTCCGCCGCGGCTGCACTTGTTATTTTCTATCCATTTTTTAAATAAGATGATCAGATTATAAAATGTATATGGCCAGATGATGGTGGCACAGTCCTACGAAACCGGTCGTCATTACATAAACAATTAAATCATGCTCTTGGCGTTTCATTTTTGAAGAATATAAAACTATCAGATAGCCTCCTACACCGGTAATGTCAGGTAATGTTTAATCGTTACTATTCCAACGCACTTTCCGTAACTCATTGCGATTGTAAGAAAGACTTAGGTGGTTGACAAAATAACTTGAAGAACTCTTAGTAATTTATTATTATGTATGGAACTCAATAGATATGACATTGTAAAATACAGTAGATCACAAGATGACGTCTGTGAACGTCTAAACCGGTCATCCATAAATCAATAACGGGATCTTGGCTGAAAACTTGTATAATTCATTATTAATTCTACGTTTCAAAGGAGAATTTTGAGTGTGTGTGTGTGTGTGTGCTGCCACCTGCTGCCAGGTACTCCATATCAGCGACCTCAGTAGTCATTAGACATCGTCAGACAGGACAATGAGGCGCTCCGCGGAACTCAAGGACTTGGAACGTGGTCGAGTGACTGGGTATCAGTCGTATCAGACGTCTGTACGCGAGATTTCCATTGTTTCTGGTGTGAATTGGAGACGTGAACGGACACGTACAGCAAACAAGCAAACAGGCCGACGTCATCTGTTGACTCACAGAGACCACCGACAGTTGAAGGGGATCGTACAGATCATCACTCAGGAATTTCAAACTGCATCAGGATCCAATCCAAGTACTACGAAAGGCGGGAGGTGAGAAAATTTGGATTTCAATGTCGAGCATTTGCCCATAAGCCACTCATAACGCACGTCAATGCCGGACGATTGAACAGTGGAAAAACGTTGCGTGAAGTGACGAATCACAGTACACAATGTGCCACAGATCCTATGGGAGGGTGTGGGTATGTCGTACGCCAAGTGAACGTCAGCGTATGTAGCGGCAACTGTAAAATACGGAGGGGACTTGTAGCCCTTGTTTTTCGTGGCATCATCAAAGTACAGGCCTACATTGATGTTTTAAGCGCCTTTTTGCTTCCCACTGACGAAGAGAAATTCGGTGATACGTCTTTCAACACGAACGAGGACCATTCGTGATTTACTGCCTTTGGCGGAGTGGTTACACGACAATAACATCCTGGTAATGGACTGGCATGCACTGGTTTCGGAAGTCGACTTTGTGCCAGACTTCACCGACCTCCCCTCAGTGAAGCACTCTGTGAAGAATGGGCTGCCATTCCCTAAAATCCCTCCTAGCACGTCACTGAATGAGTGCCTGCGAAAATGGAAGCTGTCATCAACGCAAAGGGTTGGCCAACACCATATTCGAGCCTTTCTGGTGGATGACGCCAGTCACTTTTTAGCCTCGTGTCTGGATACTTTTGAACACAGACACACACACACACACACACAGACACACACACACACACACACACACACACATCATATAAGTTGCGAAATTTTCCGAAATTGCAAATCTTCTAGAGATGGACAATCGATCTGTAATGCATGAAAATCTGGCGCCGGACCGGGAGTCGAATCCCGGTCCCCGGTTTGCGCTAGCGGTCGCCTTAAAAGGCATAGGGTGGTACAGTTGTGTGTCTTCCTCACGCGACCTCGCACTATAATGTATGCGAGCATTTGAGGGATAGAGACAAGTGTAACGCATGGACGTCTGTGTCCGGCCGAGGGAGCGTGCAAGGGTCATCGAGTGGTTATGAAGACCGCTCGCTGAAAGCGGGAGACCCGGGATCGAGTCCCGGTCTGGCACAAAATTTTATGTTTTTGAAAAGAATTAACCGACATTTAAATGAAAGTTTATTTTTTATTTTTTTATTTTTTGTCACAACCTGGTTTCAGCCTTAGGCCATTTTCAAGTGCTGTGATAAAATTTATCAGACAGGTTTCCTTGTGTCGTGGTCATAATAATAAAAACAATGACAACGACATAAGGAAACCTGTCTGACAACTTTTATCACAGCACTTGAAAATGGCCTAAGGCCGACACCAGGTTGTGATAAAAAATAAAATTAAAAAAAACTTTCATTTAAATGGCGGTTAATTCTTTTCAAAAACATGAAATTTTTTATGACTGCGACTCCTGACGCATACAAAATCATAAAAAGTTTCACGCTGGGAGATATGCCAGTATGGCGATGACGAATACACGATTTCAATGTGCGTTCAACGCGATGTCGCCAAATATGGATGCGACCATCATGATGCTGTAAACAGAACCTGGATTCATCCGAGAAATGCGTACACCACCGCATGCGCTCACGTCTGTGATACAGCGTCAAGGGTAACCGCAGCTATGGTCTCCGAGCTGATAGTCCATGCTGCTGCAAACGTCGTCGAACTGTTCGTGCAGATGATTGTTGTCTTGCAAACGTCCCAATCTGTTGACTCAGGAATCGAGACGTTGCTGCACGATGCCCGTCATCTCGACTGCTAGTGATATGAGGCCGTTGGGTTCCAGCACGGCGTTCCGTATAGCCCTCCTGAACCCACCGATTCCATATTCTGCTGACAGTCATTGGATCGCGACCAAGGCGAGTAGCAATATCGCGGTGTGGTAAACCACAATCGCAATAGGCTACAATCCGACATTTATCAAAGTCGGAAACGTGATGGAATGGATTTCTTCTCCTTACTCGAGGCATTATCTATGACCAGGCAACGCCGGTCAACTGCTGTTTGTGTGTGAGAAATCGGTTGGAAACTTTCCTCATTTCAGCCCCTTGTAGGTGTTGTCACCGGCGCCAACCTTGTGTGAATGGTCTGAAAAGCTAATAATTTGCATATCACAGTATCTTCTTCCTGTCGGTTAAATTTCGCATCTGTAGCACGTCATCTTCGTGGTGTAGCAATTTTAATGGCAAAGAGTGTACATGACGGTGATGTTACGCTGCCAGTGTTAAGAGTTCCCTCTCAGAGTTTTTCAATACTGTCAGAGGATATTCCTGAAACATTGCATTTGTAATACATGAAATATTACAGATTAGCAGGTCTGTGCTGAAACACCCATATCAAGTCGTTCTGTAGATTTCAAGGCTGTAAGTATAGGCGCTGATTATGGCGTCAATTTGACCATACAGGTGGCGAATATGATCTTGAAATACATTATTCCACAAATTTTTTTACCTGTTCAAGTAATTCTGCAATTTGTGAGATTGACGAGTGGCAAATGTCAGTTGCCATCCCACAAATGTTTGGAGACACCTCCGGGGACAGGGCTACGTCACACTGAGCAGGCCGCGGCCGCCAGCGGAATCGCTGACGGTACGAGGCAGTGGGCGTGCCCCAGCGGCCAGCGCAAAATGTTCAAATGTTTGTAAATCTGTCGGACCATCCTGCGTGGTCATCAGTCCGTAGCTTACAAACTACTTAAAGCTAGGTAAATCAACCTAAGGACAACACACACACCCATGGCGTAGGGAGGACTCGAACCTCCGACGGCGAGCAACCGCGCGATCCGCAGCGACACGCCTTAGACCGCTCGGCTACTCCACCGCGGCCCAGAGGCCAGCCATTTAGCTGGCGGCCGCGGCCTGGTCAGTGTGACGTAGCACGGGCTGTTGTGAGGCCTTGTCTTCTAGGTGGTTATTGCTCAGGTCAGCGTTCCCTCCACCAACGCCAGGCTTGTAACTTATAACAACGCATAAGAGAAGGCCTTCTGTGAGGCCAGCGTGTGTTGGACGAGTGCACTCTACTAGACAGCCCTGGTTAGGTATCCTTGTTCTTCTTCAGTGTTCAAACCTGAGGTTGGTTTGCAGCTGAGCCCCAATCTCGTCTTCAGTCTGCCTTCCTCTTCATTTCCACATACGTGTTACACCCATCATCATTCATGATCTGTTGCATGTATTCTTGGTCGCCTCCGTCGTTTTCTTCCCTCAGTAGCTCCTTCTGCTATTGTTGCAATAATGTCTTAGGATGTGCCTTATAAGTTTGTTTCTTGTTTGGATGTGCTTCCACAGGGATCCGTTTTCCTGTATTCTTCTAAGCACCTCTTCCTTTCTTATTCTCTCTTTCCAACTAATCTTCATCATCTTTCTATAAGACCACATCTCCAGCGCCTGTAGCCGTCTTCTCTCCTGTCTTCCTATTGTCCAAGTTTCGCCACACCCCAAACAAAAGCTTTCATTACAGGTTTTCTTATCTCCATACTGATGTTCTTACTGGCGAGTAACTTCTTCCTCAGATTTAATTCAAATTTGGTCTGTTGCATTCTGCTCACAATTTCTTTTCGGCTACTACCATCCCTTGTGATCTTGCTTCCCAAGTAGGTAAATTCCTCTATCGCTTCCAGCTCCTCCCTTCCAATTCTCATTTTTGGAGGTTCATATACTGCTTCTGCACTGCATACCATCACTTTAGTCTTTTTCTTGTTTATATTCTCATACCATACCGGTTGTAGAGAATCGTTTCCATTGTTCTGAGGACTTCTTCTAGGTCTTCTTTTGTCTCCGTGGCTATAGCAATATCGTCTGCATAGCGTCTGCATGTCTATCCTCTGCCCATTAATCTCGATGACCACCTCTGTTAGTTTCCTCGTTAAGGATCTAATAAAATAATGGTCTAACAGTACAAAAACAGCTTACCAGTTTTAAGGTGGAAAATGATAACTATTCGTAGAATTTTGTTGTTAGCTTACCTAGAATACAATTAAAATTCAACATTATTCGAATAAGTGTCGAAAACGAAGCAGAGTAGCAGTTTTGCGATGGTTGTTTGCCGTACCGTAATACCATCGATCACATTCTTCGCAATATTACTGCGGGAGTCCCCCTTTCTATACAGCTCATTTACGTTCCAGAAATTCTACAGAACGGAACGCCATTTTAAGGGACTACTTAGTAGTAATTAATGAACTGCAGCGATTAAAACCGAAATTGCTTCTTTCTCCTTCCAATGTATTTAGTCACGAGAAACAAGATTACTTCTAACTTTGATTAAAAGACTTAATTTTCTTCACTGCTTTCCCGTATTCACAAAGCTCGAAGTGGGTTGCGTGTTCGGTAATTAAATAGCTCGCGTAAATTGCAGAAATCGGTATATCTTATTCTTGGAAAAAAAGGCAAGATTAATGTTTGAATTCAGGTCGAATCATGCAATAGTAAAACCGTAAATCTACGATAGTCATTCTGTGACGCCAGTAACTTTCATTCAATATTACACGGCTAATACCATTTCTACTATAGCTACAATCCGTTACTTACAGTTGAAAGTGCTGCAGAATTCACTTATTCCGTTAAATGCTCTCATGATGTCATATTACTTCTGCAGAATTTTGTGTTATTCATTCATCGATTTTCTTGTAATACTTTGACACTATAAAAATATTTGTCGGACAAATCAGGTTAATTCAGTTCGTTTATTATAGCACCGGCTCTGAATTATAAGATATAGTAGCTACTGACCTGGCATTGCAAATAATTGTCCAATCCATAGAATATTTACTTTGAAAGTTACAACACCGTGTTATTTTTAATGTGAAAATGACACCTTTTACTGGAATACGTAGTAATTTAATAATTTGAAATAGGTTATGGACAGTAATAATTTCATAAAGATTGTCAATGCCTGACCATGTGTTACTTCTTTAAATGTAAATGTAGAAATGATACTAATATCTTATGAATACTGAAATGAAGCAATAAATTACTTTTTATGACTACCGTCACACGATATTTGGTGTCTTAAATGTTGATAAGTAATGTTGGAAAAAGTTAACTTTCTGTCTAATAATATACAACTTACCTTTACTTATAATGCACAGTATTATGTTGCCTTCAATAGTTGAGTTAACCAGCAATCAAGTTCATAAACTCAGTGGCTTTGTATTATTCACTGAACAGTGCGAAATATAAAAGGAGATAATAGTATTAATCTTATTGCCAGCATAACGTTTTCTGATCTATAAGATGAGTTCAGAAGCAAATTCCTATAAACACTGTTCCTATATTAAAATCACTGATAGTCGTATGTCTCTTGTCTTTAGAATACTGTAGCTCTTATAAATGGATATCCAATGACGTAGAAAGTTACTATCCCTTACAGTATCTCACTATAATGCATTGTGTAACTTTATACAGCATCCTTCACCGCATTTATCACAGCTAAAAGCAAGTGTGACTATATGCTGTAAGAACCTGGTATTGGGCTATGTAAGATTCGGATTTAGAAATTTGTTTCAAAATTTTCTTAGGGTAGAAGCGTATAAATCTGCTTTCATGACCCAGCAACTACCTTAGTCGCAGATACTATCTTTTACCAGAGATTCTGTAGGTAATAAAACTGAATGATTAGGATGTAGTTTGCGAAATAAATAAGAAATAATACAAGTAATAACTGCTTCATTAATAAAAAGGGTTTTATTCTAACGCTGCAAATGATGTACGCAAACTCAGAGATTTAGTTGAATAAGGTTAAATTCAGTCATATTATTTCCTTATTGGAAGTGATCAGATGAATAGTTAATTATCAATATTTTCTCGCAATAGCGAGTTTCTGTTAGCGTCCTGTATAAGGAATGGATGTTCTACCAAATGGTGACATATGAAACCCAGGTTAGAGTCCCGGCCCGGCACAAATTTTGATATTCGCTATTGCGACAAAATATTGATAATATTGTCATCACTGTAATTCGTCACCATACAGTAATATAATTATTAATCATACATAGAATAAAATGGTTAAACAGTTGCATTGTCTGCGATAAGAACTTGGTGCATTTTACCTCAATTAAATAATCGTATCTTTAAGAAACAAAGAAACTCTGTATATTTTGCCAGCACTCTACATGAAATTGTCAACAGTTCAAAATAGTGTAAGTTTCCCGAACACCATTTCTACATTCGCAAGTTCTTGTGTAAAAACATAAACACATATTAACTGTACTGGCGTACACTTGTTCTCGGCAAATTTAGCGACCGTTCGCTGCGCAAATCTTAAGACTGCCAGATCGAATCACTCCTATCCTACAGGAGGATCCTTCTCCTCTAAAGATACTCCCCACCTGGTCTGTCCGTTGTCCGCTTCTTCATTGGCCGATCGCCATCGCTTTCAAAATCGTATACATCTTATGAGATATTTCTGTACGTAAAAACTGACCATCTGAAACCACTTCCTTACTAATACACCATAATACAAAAAAGGACTGTTAATTATTATTATTACATTAAGTCTGAAATAGATAAATAGTCAATCCAGTTTTCAAGAGCTTGACCGCTCATGCCACACAATATTTATACAAATTACAGGAAAATTGTACAATAAATCGATAAACTAAATTAAATATACGAGAGAGAAAACATGCTGCTTGCAGTTTCAGTGTTACTGTGGAGGATATGATAATCTGTTTATATTTCCATTATAAATTTATATAAGTTGAAATCAGTCTTTAATTAAATATACACAAGTGTGACGCTTTCAAGATGATAGCTAGAGACAATAAGTTATCATCCAAACCAGAGTTTGTTGAAATTTCATGACACATTCAAAAGTTCGTTATTTTAAGCTTCTTATTTCTGTATTTTGATACAGTATTCGTAAACATTTGTAACTTTCGAAATATTGAAATTATTTTTAGAATCATGAGATTTGCGCAGTTATTCCGACATCGTAAATCTCTTAAATATTGGCGGTAAATAATTTTATAGTTTTTTTAGTTTACTCTGAATTACCTGGGTGTGGAACTCACATATGCCCTCCAGACAACACTCAAGAAACGGTTGCCTAACAGCCCTCATTAGTTTTAGTACAAAACGCGGGCCTTTCCCAGATTTCGGCGGATTTGGACAACTCCCGACTGGGTGCTCAGTTTAACCTGCTGTACCTGGGATGTAAGGCAACTGCACCAATCGCTTGCCACAGTTCACTGCAAGAACATAGTCTATCCACGAAATACCATTACACATACCAATTGCGCGACTCTAAGGACATTAAGTCACATGATACTAATTCATAGCCGCGTTGGAGCAGCCGAGCGCATTGAGGCGCTATGCTGCGGTGCGTGAGCCCGTTCACCGTCGGGGGTTCGAATCCCCTCTCAGGCATGGATGTTTGTGCCGTGCTTAGTTTTAGCTAGTTCATAAGTAGTTTGTAAATTTAGGGACTGATGACCCCGCAGTTAAGTCCCATAAGCTTGACAAACATTTGAACTAGTTAAAAAATATCACAGCCTTTTTCCCCCAGAATTCCAATGTTGTGACAATTGGTATTCGTGGCCACATTTCTATAATAAATATTTTTCCCACAGCGGCATCTCAGGACATCTGAAACAAAATTAATAACGTTTCGTAATTATGACCACCCAATCATGACTTAAGTGCAATAGTTTAATTTCACATTTGCCGCGAAATGGCGGCGGAAGGTTCCAATTCAGGACAGCGGTTGTTCGCTGCGTCGACTGCTAAATGCCTCAATATCTGGGATCAGCTTATACTTTGCAACTGAAATTTAGTATGCACTTTTCATACATATAGTTTAATATAATTTAGAAAACTCATGTGATACACACCTTTACGATACGCAAATGCATGAAGGATGCATTCTCAAACTAAAAGTTTCTCAATGTGTGTTTTCTCGAAACCCGCTGAAGTAAAGTAAATTCGTTTAATCTCACATGACAAGAAAATGCATAAAATAGTTGCATACTGTTTCAACATTAAAAACCGTAAGATATCTTTTCACTATTTGAGCATTATATTATGAGATATTATACTCATATTTAATGTTGATTTCATCGTATTTAATTGCTAATTGATAGGTTATAAAAAGAATGAGAACAAAAACGGAAAGAAAAGAAGGTTGATTATATACATTAAAGGTTACTTTAAAGAACAGAAATAATGAAACATTAAAGATCAGTTCCCTATAGTTTGAAGTTAGTATTAGCTGAAATTTCTTATAGAATAAGTAGGCTGTTATCTTACCCCTATAATTCGTAACTTAAGTAAATCACAATTTTGGAAGACTTCATGTTCCCTATACATAGCCACGGTAGTAGTCTAAAAGACTTGGAACAACCATGAGAAATTATGTACTATCTACTCTAATAAAATAGGATCCTACGCCAGATTCAGTCAACTACAAATATTTCACATTTTCGCTGTAGTTAATATCGCAGAAAATTATAGATATTTATGAGGCAAAATAAAGCAGAGAATCCTGCTGAACATCAGACGACTATTGTCTGATAGCAGTTCTGGAGTGTCTAGGATCTGCATATATCTATGATCCAAAAGTGAATTAAATCCAATAGAAAGATGGTGGCCAAAGTTGTGTACGTAAGTGTAACTGAATCAAATGAGAGTATCGTTGACGTTTAGTGTGGTGTCAGCAACAAATGTATGCCTTTCTCACCCCAGTTTTGTAGCGGAGGTGTGTTTTGAATTTAATACTACATAAACGTGTCTACTAATGGCGTAAAACACTCCCTAGTTTCATGCGATTATGTAAGTCTTTTTCAATATGCGTAACTGCACTAACTACGTGATGCTATACTAGTGTAAACTACGAACTACGCAGCAGTATAATCTAAACTACCGATAGGAACATGTTTCTGATTCATTATTGCAATCACCGACATCGATAAGATTGTCAGGTTCCAGTGAAAATGAAAGGTGATGATTTCGTGAGTTCTGATAGTTTCACATCAGTTTTCAGAAACAAACGAAGTTGGACTGTCGGTGGCTTAGATGAAAATCCAGGAGCATCAGAGTAAGAAAACAGAAGCCCGATCTAATGCAGTTTAAGTATACCACAATGTTGGTGAGAATACTGAGAAGTTAGCTCGTCTAGATATTATGAAATACCAGTTAAGTTCAATAAAGTTTTCTTAAATTCTATATAAAATGCACCAGACACGGGTTAGCTGATAGTAATTGTTTTACTATTGAGGGATAAAACGAGACTGCTGTTAGTATAACATCTATGATGGAACAAGAGTAGTGTAAACAGTACATCTGCGATGAGACAATGTACATATTCGCTCCCTTGTAATCAATGTAATTTTTCAGGTCTACAGTGTGTGTATTATGTTTTAGAATCCAGTGAAGAAGATTCGGTACCTGTCAGGAATCCGCGGAATGTCATTTACTACCCTCAATATCTCATTATTGTTTTATGCTATTGTTCAACTTTAAATCTATCTCGAAACATACAATTTGTTAACTCTGGCGTGGGACCCTCCCTCAAAGATTTGCAGTTTGTTCGTATGCTCATACGTGGGAGCACTTTCCGAGTATTTACTCTGGAATACGTTACGTGTCGTCAGACCCAAAAACCAAGCCATTTTAATTTATAACTACATGTAAAACTACATATTTTATGGTATAACGTCGAGAAAAAGTATATTTCGTGGTCTCGTTGCCGCTGTGGCTGCGTGGACTACAGGAGGCACTGATAGCCATAGTCGTCGTAGTGCGTCTGTAGAGCGGTCACATAGACATTTTCACCACGTAAAAATTCCATGAGAGCCTCAGCATTTTGGCTAACCTGACATTCATACACCATATGTTCTGGATTACCTATTGCACCATAAGAGTAACCGTAACTGACAGATCTATTCAATTTCAAGAAATAGGAACGGCATGGCCCATGTCCAGTTAGAAGATGAATCATATCTCCAGTTGTCGTCCCTTGAACCTTCTGCTATTAAACAAGTCGGATCATAACTTCATATGATGCTCCAAGACGATCTAGCAACAACATTGGAGCTAAGATCCAGCTCAATTATTAGCAGAAGGATGTAGGATTTAAAAACCGGTCTTTATGCAATAACAGCGTAAATAGACGAATGCTGTCATGGCATCCGTCTATTAATGGTTTGCTCAGTTGACGACGAACGCGAATGGTATTTTGAAGACGATAGTTCAAATTGACTTTACTAGTTATTTCTTAGCTGCTTTTTATTTATTTTGTAAGGACTTGGTCCTAAAGTTGTTAAGATGGCTTCCAAAGAAAAGGCCGGCCGCGGTGGCCGAGGGGACTGAGGCGCTCCAGTCACGGTCTGCACGGCCACTACGGTCGGGGGTTCGAATCCCCCCTCGGGCATGGATATTTGTGCCGTCCTTAGTGTTAGGTAGTTCATAAGTAGTTTGTAAGTTTAGGGACTGATGACCCCGCAGTTAAGTCCCATAAGCTGTACAAACAGTTGAACATTTGAATCCAAAGATAAGCGTACACTACATAGTACATTTTTGTCTTATTATGGACACATGATGAGTTATTTAAATGTTATGCATTTCATTTTTTCCATGGTAGGTCGGCGATCTCTTTACTTTGTGTTAAAATGCCAAGATCGCAATTAATTTTTCTGATGACCGGTTTCGATACACTTAGGATACCATCATCTGGTCACTTGTGTCCTATGTTTTCGTTTCGTGACGACGTATGACATTAAAATGGTATGTCAATCATAAAACATTTAACTTTGATAAATGGTACGTCAAACACAAAACAGTTAAAATATTTAAATCACATTCTCCATTGTGTGTCATGTTGACGGAGCGCCTTCTTGGAGAAGGTGTTTTAAACATTTTAACTGTTTTATGTTTGTCGTACCATTTGTCAAAGTTCTTGCAAGAAGGCGCAATTTTAAATATTTTAACTGTTTGATGTTTGATGTATCATTTGTCAAAGTTAAATGTTTTACGATTGACGCACCATTTTAATGTCAAGCACCGTCACGAAACGAAAACACAGGACACGAGTGACCAGATGATGGTACCCTAAGTGTATCGAAACCGGACATCAGAAAAATTACTTAATTAATTGCGATCTTAGGATTTTAATACTTTAAATGTTATGCTCCTTGGATTCTAAAATTTAAACGTAAACGCATACAATTTTCCACAGTTTTTATCAAGACAATTAAAAAACTATTACGCAGTTGTTACAATGAAATGTCATAGATATTATTATGGCCGGCGGAGAAAGAGGATATACATACGACTACGATTTTGGGACAGTATTTGGTGTCTTGAATAAAAGAATTCCGTTTCACCGCTCTCGCGTAATATTTAATTACCTCTGGGCCCTATGAATACGGAAGGCGTCTGGAGGTAATTGAATATTTTAATGAATGCAGGAAGTTAATTCTCTTCTTTTGTATGCAGTGAAGCTTCATACAGAATGTTGTTCAATTGAGTGTTATAAAGCACGGAGTACAAACATTATTAAGACTACGTGCCATATTCATGAGCTCTTAATGAACTTCTATTACTGTTGCGATCGAGCATAGTTTCTCAGTTTTCCTTACCATATTGTAATGGAGTTACGACTCTCTACGAACTAAAATAGTGTCTCATAATGTGCTATAGTACTAAAGGAAGTTGAACACCAATTGAATATGCTACTTTCTTTAATAAAACAAACAATATTTTCTTAATTGTGCCGTACGGTGATGGTACATTCAGGTCCATTCATGTGCCACATACTGGCTGAGAAAACATTTTAACGAAAATTCCCGATAATTTGTAGTACTTGTTTCAACGGTACGTTCTTGTCTTTTTCTTGTTAGACTTGGCACAGGTTTGCTTCGTTTGCACGTTGGAAGTGGAGTGTCTCGACTATATGCCCTGTTCATGCTATAACTTACTCTGATTCTTAATGTCTCGTCGAAGTAAGATAGTCCATCTGCTCCCTTCTTGCAATGGACTGTAAACTGTTTAATTACGAAAATGAGGAAGTGGACAGTGATTATATTAAGAAATGAAATAAATTTCCACAAAAGAGTTCGTGTATTAAACAGTGACTTTTCGTATTCGTTAGAAAAGCATTTACTGAAACACTATACATCAATAATTTACTGCAGAAGAAAAATACTAACATTTAAAGGAAATAGACCTTGTTAACAATGGGTAGATATTATAGAGTGGTGGGCAAAGTGCCTTTACAACATCGTCATCATCGTCACCACCACCATCATCATCATTACAGACTGATAGTTCCTTTAAGCGTTCAGTCTGGAGCATAGTCCCCATAATAAAGTTCCTTCACGATATGTAAGTCATTATCAGTGTTCTCCGAAAAGGCAAGTTTTCACATGGCAGTTCTCTAGGCTATGTGGTCTTCTGCCATCCACTCTAGGTCCGTATAGGTTCCTCTTTCCTTTATGTCGTCTATCATCTTGTATATTCTTCTTTCTCTATCTTCTCCCACGCTTCCAAAGCATCTCCTAGCATGCACTCCCTTCGCAACGAGTGTTCCAAGCAGTTCTCTTTCATTTCTCTTATAGGCTTCAGCAGACATTTTCTCTCTCCAATCATTTGCAACACTCTTTCATTTCTCACTCTTTTTATCCAGCTTACCCTCTCCATTCTCCTCTTCTCCACATCCCAAATGCTTCTAACCTTTTTTCATCCTCTTATCTCAGGGACAATGTTTCTGTCCAATGTAGTGCCACACTACAGACAAAACATTTGCCAAACCTTTTCGTGAGACCTTTATCGATATCTCACATAACAGTCTCCTCTTTCTGCTGAATGCTTTGTTCGCTGTGGCAATTCAATTTTTTACCATCTAAAGTTTTGTTATTGTGCTTCCAAAATAAGCAAATACAGTTACTTGTTATTTTTTAATATTGGACAGTGCAGCGGCGGAGTGGCAGAACGCATTGAGGTGCTATGCTCCGATGTACGAGGCTGTTCCCCCTCGGGGATTCCGTTCATCCCCCTCGGGAATGGATGTTTGTGGTGTCTTTAGTATAAGGTAGTTCATAAGCAGTTTGCAAGTTTAGGGACTGATGAACCCCATAAGCTTAACAAATATTTGAACTTTTTTTTACAGTCTGTGTCTTGTACTTTATGACCGTACTGTTTGTTTTTTCTGTGTTTATTTTCATACCATATCAGTTACATAGTTAAAATTCTTCTATTTAATTTAGATATATACGAAAGCACATGACAACAGTGTAACGGGGTGCCACAAATGTAATGACGGCACCGCTATCCTTCTTCACTTTCTTTGCACAAAAAAGCCTGGGACCTTTGCCTATCGCTGGCAAGCGCGGCAAGGACCCAGGTTCGAGTCCCGGTTCCGGCACACAATTTTAATCTGCCAGGAAGTTTCAAAATCAGAAAGTTAATTACCGTAATAATCTATCAATCCGTTTTAAATTACAACAGACAAAGGGTTACTTCTTCATAATGTCAGGATTTTCCGTCAGAGTACATGTCTGAGAACTCCAGCTGTGTTTTGTGTGTTCTATGCGTTTGGAGCTGTGAGAATTGAGAAATCACTGTCGGACCATTTGAAACTGAACCTGTGTCACACATTAACTCCATGTCGATGTGGTGGAATGAAGGAACAGTTACCTTGTCCTGTTGTTGGCCTAGCACATTTTATTGTCGCGACACTACGAACACGAGGCACAGCTAGGCGTGGCTAGGCGGCGAGGCAGAGACGTAAAAGTTGTGGAGGCGGCGGCCGGATCTCGTAAAGTAGGAGTCTCCAAGGGGGAAGGGCCCAGACACACAGCGACGCTTCGCCAGCCGGCGTTGGCTGCAGCTGTGGACTTTGTTGCCAGGTATCTCTTCATTCACCGACTCTCTCGTTGCCCGATCGCGCTGCCACGCAATAAACTACCATAGAGCCGACGGTTTCCGGAATTTACGTAGCAACTGTTAGTCATCCAGTATCGTATTATACATTTTACATCAATTTTCTTTCGTGTTATGTGTGTCAGTGAATCGTTTCATGCACACATTGACTTTAAATACTTGAAAGAAATGAGGTAGAGCACTTAAAGTTTGCACCTCACGATCCTATTATGACAGACAACTAAAAGAAACAAATACAAATATTTAAAGGAAGAGTAGAAACAGTAAGCTTATTATTTGAAGCGAAGTTACATGTCTATCAACAGCCTAATTCTAAAACGTTAATGGAGGAATCTGGAGTTTGTCAGTTTGAGTGATTAGGTGAAAGCTGTCGGGAAACTACCCTGGATCAGATTTGAAATTAAATTCATTATCACAAAATGGTAAGAGCATTCAACAGGCATCCACGGCCAAATACGCATTTAAAAATGCACAAAAGAGACATAGTAGAACGCATTCGTTAACCTAGTGTGTCGTTACGGAAATGAAACTGCCATTTTAACGAAAAAGTAGACACTTGACGGATCCACAAAGATAATGAATAGATACAATAAAAATTTTAGGTCACAATTATACTGAAGTTGGAATATGCAGGTGAAGAGGATATAAGTAAAATGAAAAGTATACAATCAAACAAAAGTAAGATGAAACGCGTGCTAAAATAACGAGAGCTTTCTACAACAATGGAGTCAATCACAATAATTCACGGTGGAACTGTTCGAAAGTATTCTTAAAGTTCAAATGAAAAGAATAAAATGGACCGGCGCAATAAAATCTAACTTCACGGACGAAAAATAAGGCGACTTGATGTATCTGAAAGAGGTATTTGAATTCCCAAAATTTACAACTCTCCTTCAGTAAAAGCCACGAGAATATGAATATCTTCTAAGGGAGGAAAATGGTGTGTTGCAAAAATATCTGAATGTGATCAAAGAGTAATTACAATAGTAAATATGAATACACGTTCGAAAATCCTGCCGATAAGACAAAATTTTATACTAACATAAAAAGTCATTTCAAAAAAATGCCAAGCAACTGTAAACTGAGCGCTGAATTATCAATTTAGTAAACTAGAAACATAAGAACGCACAATTTTGAGAATAATGTTAGGGCCAGCTAAAAGCAAAGAAGCTTGACAATTACGAAAGAATGATGAGCTGTATGAAAATATTTATTAAAAATAAACAGAGTATTAATATAAGAAGAACCATTTAGTGATATATGCAGTGGCAATGACGATATTGTATCATGAAAAGATACTAAGATGCTCGATGAGATAATTTAAAAAAAAAATTAGAAACATACAACATTATAGCTGAATTATCAAGTGCCCATTATCTACAGCTACATCAATACTCTGCAAGTCACATTGAAGTACGCCGCGGAGGGTTGATCGAATCACATTTATGATATTTATATACAGTTCCACTGTCTAATACCTCGAGGGAACAAGGAACACCAGAATATTTCTATCTATGTTATTATAAAGATAATGGCCCCTTGTGTAAGTGGGTCCTAACATTATACGTTCGCATTCGGAAGAGAAAGTTGGTGAAAGAAATGTTCGCAGATAGATCCTCCGCAAACTTTCTTTTGATGATTGGCACCCCAACTCATTCATCATTTCCGTGATACTCTCTCCCCTATATCGCGATAATACAGATTCCTTCAGCATCGCCAGGATTTTCTTGGACTTCAATCCATTACTCTCGTTTTTCTCTTGTTAATGTTCATTTTATACCTGCTCTTCCAGGTCTTTTACTGTCTTTGAGGTAACTACAATGTCATCGGCAAAACGCAATGTTTTTATTTCTTCGCCACGAAGTTTAATTCCTTCTCCAAATTTCTCCTTCTTTCCTTTACAGCTTGCTCATTGTACAAAAAGACTAGCATTGGAGAAAGGCTACAACCCTGTCTTACTCCCTTCCCAACCTCTGCATCCCTTTCATGCCCTTCAATTCTGATAACCGCTGTCTGGTATTAGTACAAGTTGTAAATAACCTTTCGTTCCCTATATTTTACTCCTGCTGATTTCAGAATTTGAAATAGTGTATTCCATTCAACATTATCAAAAGCTTTCTACAAATCTACAAAAGCTAGAATGGTAGATTTCCCTTTACTTAATCTAAGATAAGCAGTAAGGTGAGTATTGCCTCCCGTGTACCTACATTTCTCCTGAATCCAAACTGATGTTCCCCGAGTTCAGCTTCTACCAGCTATTCCATCCTTCTGTAAATAATTCGTGTTAAAATTTTGCAACCACGACTTATTAAACAGATGGTTTTGTAATATATGACGCTACATATATGACGACCAAATCAAGTGCCTTTACTAACAGTTAGTTACAGCCTGAAGCGCTTCTCCTGGGCCCGGTTGGACCCCGGAAGTCTGAAAACCGTGCCTCATCAGATGGGTCTCGATTTCAGTTGGTATGAAATGATTGAAGGGTTCGAGTATTGCGCAGTGTATGACACGACGAAGCCATATACCGAAGTTTCGGAGAGACGCTTTAAAAAATGGTGGTCGTATATGGAATAGAAGTTTTCCTCGGGGCCGGCCGCGGTGGCCGAGGAGACTAAAGTGCTCCAGTCACGGTCTGCACGGCCACTGCGGTCGGGGGTTCGAATCCCCCCTGGGGCATGGTCATTTGTGCCGTCCTAGTTCGTAAGTAGTTCATAAGTAGTTTGTAAGTTTAGGGACTGATGACCCCATAGTTAAGTCCCATAGACTATACAAACATTTGACCTTTTTTTTTCCTCGGGTACGACTGTACCAATCACTGACTGAAAATGGTTATGGTTTTATATTAGGACACCATTTGCAGCAGTGTCCTAACCAATTATCGAATTTTGATGATGACAGTGCGCGATGTTACGGGGACACAAATATTCGCAACTGGTTTGAAGAACATTCTGGACACTTCCAGCAATTTCAGAGATGAACCAGATTCCTAATTTATACCGCATAATTGAGAGATACGTTTTTGCGCGAAATCCTGCACAAGTGACACTCATTTATGGTCGTTTATGGGGGTATTAGCGTTCAGTATTCGTGTAGGGGACTTCAAATGACTTGTTTAATCTATGGCACTTCGAACTGATGCGTTTGTCCGAGAAAAGAAGACCGGAACGATATTGAGAGTATACAGAGTTTCTTCATCCAACTGTATATTCACCTTTACTAATTTGAAATTATTGACACCATTGATTATTTAATCACTGTATGATGCTTAAATCTTTGCTTCTAGGTTTATCTAGTGTACTGAAATTGTTTTACGTTACACACATACAGACGTTACCATCTACCTTCTTTGAAAAATAATTTCCCGATTGTTCACAAGACTCTTTTATCATTTTAATAGATAAACTGTTTTGCATCATTATACAATTTAGTGGAAGAGAATTTGTGACTATGAATATTATCAGTGCACGTTGAACAAACACATGTTACCCACAGAATCCAATCAAAATGAAATATGGACTATATACGAGAGAAACAGTGCAATGCAATAGTTGATGTAGAACTATAACATGAACCAGACAATCAAATTTCTTGAATTTGTCCACATTTGTAGTTGATCCCTTAAAGTTCTTCACACACGAACATTTATTGATTTCTAATTTGATACCCCTTTTAATTACAGCTAAAGTGAGAGTTTGGCAATAAATTAGGGTGAATAGCATTGTTAATTCTCTTTTACACACTTCCATTTTCCATCTCGTAACTCAATTATACGCGTACATGTGCCTTTGCTAATTGTTTTTACTATTTCACGTCTCCTCTTATGCCTCACGTGCCCATCGAAAACTGGTAAAAACTGGGCAGTAACTTTTTAAGTACATTTTTATGAATTAACTAATCCACATGCTGCGCTGGAGATAGGAAGTAAATTTTATTGTTGGTAGTCCCTCTCTCATTCATGAGTGTAATATTTTCACGAAGGAATGAAAATGAGAATCACAGTCACAAAGTGCTCGCTAGACTCGTTCTCGAAATGAATTTCGTGCTATTGTATTGATAGATATTTGAAGATGTACATACCATGTCCGCTGCTGCATTTCATTGGAGTGAACGGCATCTTAGACGTTAATTGAATTGACCCCTTGGGAGTGAATGTTCCATAGAAGCAGAGATGGCATCTGCTAATCAGATGGTCATTAATATTCATACTTAGCTTAACACATTTGCGTCGTATATGATTAGATACGTCTAAGTATTCTTATAACAAGCCTCATAGATTCAGCACTATAATCAGTTAACCACCTTTAATCTCTGAGAAATTAAAAAGAAAAACATTAGCATCATAAAAGAGAAATACGAATGTAACAGAATGGGAGAAGAAACTAACTGTTGACACTGAATAATCAACCAACTGCTAACATAAGAGATTTTATATTCAGTTCTTTGCATACAATATAATGTTTTCAACACT
This sequence comes from Locusta migratoria, assembly GCA_026315105.1. Taxonomy (NCBI): domain Eukaryota; kingdom Metazoa; phylum Arthropoda; class Insecta; order Orthoptera; family Acrididae; genus Locusta; species Locusta migratoria. Next base: position 836,229,797 of record CM048745.1, on the reverse strand, counting down.
AAATACGATATCCTAAAGATGACGTTTGTATGTTTGCTAGTCATGTTGTGCCAGTTCTATTTCTATACCTGTTATAAATATATTTGTATGTATGGGTGCATATTCCAAATCTCTTCCAAAACTACTAGACCAAATTGAACCAAAACTGTTAAACTATTTCGTTACTGTCAAATAACAATAGATGTGGGAAAAAACTAACTACAACACACACTTAAGCAGATATGACATTTTAATCACACAAAGTCGCAGAAAACGGTACGTGAATAATGAGACTTCAGTCACACCCTATTTCAGAATGAGAGCACTTAGCAACAAAGTATATACAGAATTAAAATTTTTATGACGTTTACACTCGCTCCGAAACAAAATTATGAATCTGTACAAGTTTACGTCTTACGACATTTCGGTTGTTCATGCAATAAAACTACGCAGTTCGACATTACGTTACAATTTAGTACTTGTAAATTAATAATTCTATTCGCAAGAGATATTACAGGCAGCAGACACACATCATGTGACTGTACGTTCTACATTATATCGTGGCATGACACATAGTTCATGAGATTAGATAAATTAGATGGTACTTCTCCATAGATCATGGACACGACTCTTTGTTATGATGAGGGTCAGATGGCATAAACGATTTGCTTCATGAAAAGCCGCCCCATCCAGCACGAGTTTTCGATTCAAAATTCAAATGTTTGTATAGCTTATGGGACTTAACTACGGGGTCATCAGTCCCTAAAGTTACAAACTACTTATGAACTAGCTAATACTAAGGACGGCACAAATATCCATGTCCGGGGGGGGGGATTCGAACCCCCGACCGTAGTGGCCGCGCAGACCGTGACTGGAGCGCCTCAGTCCCCTCGGCCACCGCTGCCGGCAGTTTTCGATTTATTACGATTTTAGTAATGACTGCATTCTTGACATATTTTTCAGACAACGTAAGGTAAAGCAGTCAACAATGCAAAGATTGGTTTGAACACCAGAGTGTTTTACTTCGCATGGTTAGCAGGTGGTATGCCGTTGCCTTCCTCCGACCTTGGGACGGACTTACCCAGCCAGTTATAGGGGGACCTACAGCTTGACGTGGATTCCGAACCACGCTGCTACTCGGTATTTTCCACATTAGCCACACTGCCAGAGGTGAAACAAATGGAAAGTGACAGATAAAAATCCATCCGGGAACTAGCCTCGACTGATTAAGGGAAATCACCGATAACATAAATCTGGACAGGCGAAGGTGAACCATCGCCCTCTCCAATGCGAGTCCAGTGGTTACAACTGCACCAACTCGCTGGGTAATTCCATATATATCGGTCTCATTTATATTGGGTACAGTGATACAGCTGTTAGTATGCAACCCAAACAAAGGAGAGACAAATATTGACGTTTAAAGCTAATTGTCAAAACTTCCATCACCAACTTCAGTATAATTTGTCTACACGATCAAATCGGCCATTTTACATTGTAGACTTCCCAAAGATAAAAATCCAAAAGGGGCCGGGACATTGGTCGCCTAGAAACATGCTCAGGTCTACCAAACCATCTTCCGGGAAATGTTAGGTTTATATGACGAGTCACTTGAACACTAAGACAGATTCTTGTACGGAAAGAAATCTCTTTCATTAATGATGGAACCTCTTTTTTTTTCCAGGAAAGTAAATAACAGGATTCTGCAAGACTGTAGTAACACAACAGGCCGAATCAGACTGTTGTCCATCACACCACTCCTCATATTTACAGAAAACCATTCTTTAAAATGTATCTGCACAATGGCACTTGGATTTTCTTCGGACCACTGATATGAACTACGAGTGGTGTTCATGCCGTCACGATTGAAAGTGGCTACATCAGTGACGAGTAAATATGTCAAATCTTGCCGATTTTCAAGTATCCAAAGACAAAATTCCAATCATCGGTTGTCTCTTGCTCAGAGGGGTTGAATAAGCTGTTATTTATTTAATAATTCAAAGTCCAGGTTAGAATTAATAATATAGTAATAAGGACATTTTACAACTCATCGCAAAGACGTAACGACGAGCTGCGACAGGCACATACATAATACACACACATACAACACTTTCAGCTATAGGACATGGCATTCTTCAGAAAATAGAACACTCACACAATCCCACAGGGACACAACGCAGTCATACAACCGTCACCTCCGGCTGCCACACTTCGAATCACGCTCTGCGGCGTGTAAATCGCGCAGGGGAGGGGAGAGGGGATAGGAAGGTTGCGTCACGGTGGTGGGGATGGGTGCAGCACAGCCTAGATGGGAATAACGAGATGCATCTCGGGAATGGAGTGGGGATGCGGACGAGGGGTGAAAAAATAAATAAATAAAATATAGATTTAAATAAAACTAAATATAAAAATAATATAAGTAAAACTCGCGCACGCCGCATGGCCGCATGCACACTCTCCCACACACACACACACACACACACACACACACACACACTCACTCTCACGCACCACTCAAAATAGGCTAGAGGTAGGAACTGTAAGGTATGGAAAACAGGAAAGTTATCGTAGGTTGAGGCCTGGATGATTTTGGGATCGGAGAATGTACTGTAGGGGTAACTCCCATCTGTGCAGTTCAGAAAATCTGGTGGTGGATGGGAGGATCCAGATGGCCCGGGTTGTGAAGCAGCCATTGAAATCGAGCATGTGCTCCACTGCAAGATGTGCTACGGGGTGGTCCACCTTGCTTTTGGCCACAGTTTGGCGATGGCCATTCATCCTAATGGACAGCTGGTTAGTGGTCATGCCAATATAGAGAGCTGCACAGTGATTGCAGCACAGCTGGTAAATTACATGGCTGCTTTCACAGGTGGCCCGGCCTCTGATAGGGTAGGATAAGCCTGTGACAGCACTGGAATAGGAAGTGCTGTGTGGGTAGATTGGACAGGTATTGCAGCAAGGGCGTCCGCAAGGATGTGATCCCTGTGGCAGTGGGCTGGATTTAGGGTGACACAGGGATGGATGGGATGTTGTGGAGGTTGAGGGGTGGGAAGGATCGTGGGCAGAATGTCTCTTATTTCTGGGTATGAGGACAGAAAATGAAAATCTTGATGCAATTTTCTGTCTTCGTGACCAGAAATGAGATGCCTTCGAGCAAGCGTGCAGTCCATAGTGGCCAGCATTTTCTAAAATATTGTTTGAAATGTTCAAATGTTTGAAAAGCTTATGGGACTAAATTATGGGGTCATCAGTCCATAAACTTACAAACTACCTATGAACTAACTTATACTAAGGACAACACAAACATCCTTGCCCGAGGGAAGATTCGAACCTCCGACGAGGGAGGCCACACGATCCGCAACGTGGCGCTCCAGACCGCTCGGCTGCTCCCGCGCGGCATGGTTTTATATTTTGTGACCTATGCTTTACAGATGAGGTGTAACTTTTACTGTTTATTTACAATTTCTGATGAAGGCAATCACAGTTATTGTCGAAACCAGGTTAAATAATTTTAATTCTGCGACCGAGAGCTATATATTTCTCCTTTTTATTTCGTAGCCCTGCCAACAACAAAGTTTATAAAATTACTATTCTTCCTGAAAGACCTAGTATATCTGCTGAGGCGTTTTAGGAGTGTATATTGACCAGGCGGATCGATAAACTCTCAGAAGCTCAGAGACTTAGCGGTTCCCGGGTCCGGAACGCTGGCAGCGACTTGTGGCCCTCCAGCAGGGCTTCCCTGGGGAATGGCCGAGCCGGCCAACTGTAAACAACCGGCGGAAATGGCGGATTATGAGATGTTCCAGTCTGATTCCCCGAGTGGCCGCTGTGATGCTGCGAAATCGAATTACGGGCTCCAGTAAGTAAGGCCATTAGCAGCGGCTACGGGTTGCGAGTGCTTTGGGAAGCAAGCACTCCTACCTGCCGGTAGCAATCGGCCACTACCAGAAAACAGAGATCTCTGCCGTGTCCACGAATTCTGTTAAGGTAAACTAAAATAGCATTCTGGGAATACAGTTCAAATGTTCAAATGTTTGTATAGTCTATGGGACTTACCTACGGGGTCATCAGTCCCTAAACTTACAAACTACTTATGAACTACTTACGAACTAGGACGGCACAAATATCCATGCCCGAGGGGGTATTCGAACCCCCGACAGTGGAATACAGTTCATTGAGTAGTCCTGACATTAACGTAGATGATATATGAACTACAGTTACCTTACGGGTTTTTTTTTTTTTTGGAATAGCCACATCATATAACTATGCACCCCTGAGGTGTGCGACATATGTCCTGAAAACTTTGCACAAAGACTTCCTTTGGAAAGGTGCTTGAAAGACTCGTGATCTTTAATTGTATGTCAGGAATATCACCAGTCTCTTTCCTTTCGAAACGACTTTGACAAAATCGCATCAAGCCTCTAAACGTGCTTTCTTAGATCGTCACTCTTTTATAACATGTGGAAGAGTATATGTCGCACAGACTCAGGGGTAATCTGCAGTTTGTCTGCTGTGATGTGCACAGTTAATTGACTATCGTACGTGGCTAATGTCCCCTCTTTCTCAATGTTTTCGTCAGTGACAACGGTTCCAGGACTTTCACTACGGTTATTGACAAAGACACTTATGCAGCCTCGTCAGAAACGGGCTAACCACTTATACGTAGACTGTACCTGATCCGCACGAACACGTAACATCATTGCATGTGTTCCTTTAGGTGACAAAACCTGTAAATGGATCCTCTGCTCGTTCCTTGTCCTCAGTTCAGAACCAACCGCTACGCAGGTGCAGCGTTGTGATAACGTCTGTGTTGCCCAGTCTACCGTTCTGACTTTATTCATCGAACTTTATTATCAGAGGTTGTACATTCCATTGATTTTCCGTATGTTGAAAGTTAACGATCTGTTGTAATGAGGGCCGTATTTAAGCAGGTGCAATATGTGCAGTTGCACAGGGCGGCAGAATTTTGAGGGCGGCAAAATTTTTGCCATCGAAATTTTTAAAAAATTATTAATACAATGTTAATTGTATAATCATTATTCAGAGGTTGGTTTGCAGTAATAAAATTCAGACTGTGTTGATAGCAGTTCCATACCTAGAGAGGTTTTTATTATTTATTTTTTATTTTTTATCAGTTTCAATTCCAGATGCAAGGGAGGGGGTCATAAAATAAATTACTGCACGGGGTCGTCGCATACCCTAAATATGGCCCTAGTTGTAATACAAATCACTGGCGGACACTACTCTGCTTCAAAGTAAGTTATACATTTTGGTCCCTGTAACAGATCACAACACAGAAAGAACGGGAACGAAGGAATGGTTAACATGCTTTGAAAGGTGGTGGTTCTATTTGACAACTTTTTTCCTCAATTTTCTCGTCTCTCCTAGGTCGTATATCTTTTAAGGACTGATGATAGGTGTTTATTGCATGGAATCATTTTATTATTCTTATTTTCTGACTTCTGCATTCAATAATGAATTGGGAGGTATGTGTGAGTAGTGTTCATTGATTGAATTGTTCATTAGAGTACCTCAGTTATACCGTTTCTGTGGTTACTCATGGCAGTGGCGATCGAACTGTTTTAAGCTGTAGGAAGATGGGACTTGAGTCAAGGCTAGTTTCACACGCAGCAGGAGCGCAGGAATTTGTTTAGTCCGGTATTACGCTATCAAATTATTGGACAAAGAATTTGACAAATAAAAATTGGATGTAGTGTAATGGGAACGTTGTCCAATATTTCATCAAATCTATGGTTATTTTATATGTGTTTATTTCCGTCAACAGTTGCAATATAATTGTTTAATAACATGTTTCGATTACTTGCATCACCTACAGATCTTATAGTTGCGTCCGCAACTCGTCTGGCAGAGTACTAATTGTTACTCAGCCAGACGAGTTGCGGACGAAACTTTAAGATCTGAAGATGATCCAAGTGATCGAAACATGTTATTAAACAATTATATTGCAACTGTTGACGGAAATAAACACATTTAAAATAACACAGTGCAGTTGCGGACACTCTCCAATCGATCATGTCGACTATAATGAAAATCTAAGGTCTCGGTTTAGATCTGATCAAAGAAATAGCTCGTCTTCTGTCTCATGCAGTGAGAAATGTGACCGCTCGGAGCGCTAGTAGTATTAAGCCTCTTCACCACTACAACTGTTTTATTTGGAGGTTAAATGTCTGACATAACAAACGTATTCGTAAACTTGGGAAGAAATGGCAAGTTTGTGTAGTGTTTTCCAGCAATAGCACAATTGATATAAATGTATAAATCATATGGGGCGTTGTATAACAGGAGACAAAGTCAACTCACAAGCCCGCTACGTCAATTCGCGCAGCCCAATACTCCGCGGTGAAAGTGTGGTCAATCCGTGATGCAAAAAGTCATACTATCGGAATTGAAAAAGTAACACCCCTAAATCTTATTTACGGCAAAGGCAGACTTTGTAATGTATGATTTTGATCAACTTGAAATGCTAGGAATTGAAACATCTTTCAAAACATCGACATCTGTTTCAAAGCGAAAATGGGTACATATAAATACGTCAGACAATGTTTGGCCGCGGTGGAGTAGTCGAGCGGTCCAAGGCGCCTCGCTGCGGAGCGCGCGGTTGCTCGCCGTCAGAGGTTCTAGTCCTCCCTGGGGCATGTGTGTGTGTGTGTGTGTGTGTTGTCCTTACGTTAGTTTACCTAAATATACGCCAGATAATGTGTTTCAGTTTTGTAATACGAGCCCCAACCTTCAGTTGTTTTCTCTAAGATTGTCCAGGTACCGTACCACAGCGCGCATGCGCAAATTTGTTTTCCTCCATCACGCCACACCACAGCCCGCGATCAGTTAACTTCGCCACTTCGCAGTGCACTCCTCTACGCTTCCATAGGTCTGCTACAACTCGATGACTCTAATTAAAGGCATTCGGTTTTATTTTTTACAATGGCTACCTTCACTCCATTGCCGATCTACGGGTAAGTCATTATAACAAGTGTTAATGCCCCCACATCCTAACGATTACTTTTATTTTGTCAACTGACATCGGTGCCCCCCCCCCCCTCTCAACTACCCTTCCCCTATGATTTATTTTATGACTGTGGCCACAAAATCTGCCACTTGTTTTTTACCTTCAGGTTTTATCGACAATACGGTAATCAAAATCACGCGACTACATGTCCCACAGCCGCGGTGGAGTAGCCGAGCGGTCTAAAGCGTCTCGCTGCGGAGCGCGCGGTTGCTCGCCGTGGAGGTTCGAGTCCTCCCTGGGGCATGGGTGTGTGTGTGTGTGTTGTCCTTAGGTTAGTTTACCTAGGTTTAAGTAGTTTGTAAGCTACGGACTGATGACCACGCAGTTTGGTCCGATAGATTTACAAACGCCGGCCGCGGTGGCCGAGGTGACTGAGGCGCTCCAGTCACGGTCAGCACGGCCACTACGGTCGGGGGTTCGAATCCCCCCTCGGGCATGGATATTTGTGCCGTCCTAGTTTGTAAGTAGTTCATAAGTAGTTTGTAAGTTTAGGGACTGATGACCCCGTAGTTAAGTCCCATAAGCTTAACAAACATTTGAACATTTTTGATTTACAAACATTTGAACATGTCCCACATTTTAACGTCCATGGTTTTCAATCCTGAAAGACACCGATTTGATATTGGACTTGGACCCATTTATTCGGCCCTATTTAATTTTTAACCAATTGACGGATGAAAGCAACTAGAATGTTGGGACTCAGTAACGAATTATGACGAGAGAAAAAATTGTAGCCGGCCGCGGTGGCCGAGGGGACTGAGGAGCTCCACTCACGGTCTGCACGGCCACTAAGGTCGGGGGTTCGAATCCCCCCTCGGGCATGGATATTTGTGCCGTTCTTAGCATAAGGTAGTAGATAAGTAGTTTGTAAGTTTAGGGACTGATGACCCCATAGTTAAGTCGCATAAGCTTAGCAAACATTTGAACATTTGAAAAAAATTATAAGTAATACCTTGTTCAATTAATGTATCGCGTTTATCAAGTAATTGGTCCTGTAATTTTAATTATTGTTTTGTGTTTAACACAGTAACACCTGAAGATGCGTCTCTAACGACGCGAAACCGGTAGTGAACCTGTATAAAAAAAGGATCTCAATAAAAACAGCTGACGCGGTTGCAGAATTTATTGGTTGTTTTATGAGAGAACATTCTCAAGTCAATCTTTTTAAAAAAATGTTTCTTCTACTATATAAAATCTTACAATGAATTTTTAAAGCAATTGATATTTTTTTAACAATTGATAAATTCAAAAAAGAAAATAGTTTACCTTAGTTTAAGTAGTTTGTAAGCTACGGACTGATGACCACGCAGTTTGGTCTGATAGATTTACAAACATTTGACCTTTTTTTGACAAGTTTTGTAAGGAAATAAAAAGAGGCTATTTATATTATCAGCTATATTTCCTCCCTTACATTGTTAATAACGTCATAAACGTTTTGGATTTTTCTCTTTGTCAGTTCTGATATTTTCCGTTTAAAGCGTTTTTTAATGAAACTTGCTTTATTAACTTACAATATCATTCGTATACACAGTTTGCATCAGCCTTTTCTGTTACTTTATTGCAAATTGTAAAGAATGGAGAGCTACAGAATAATAAGCAGTGAATTACGGTACGTTCCGGCTGTACTGCCGACGACATAAAAAAAGAAAATTCTCCCGTTCCAGTAATAAATTTAATGTATCTCGCCCTGACGCCCAGTTTCATTCAAGTGCGTTTCCTTTTCTTTTTTTCCCATCCTAAATGGAGACCCAGTGGTATAAACAAAAGCTGAGCGTAACACCGCCATTTTGAAGCAGATGTGACAAAATGTTGGATCATAGTGTTTAGCGTTTCATCCAATTTCTTTGTCAAAGAATACGACCAATATTTCAAAAATGTTTGTATAGCTTATGGGACTTAACTACGGGGTCATCAGTCCGTAAACTTACAAACTACTTATGAACTAGCTAACACTAAGGACGGCACAAATATCCATGCCCGAGTGGGGATTCGAACCTCGGACCGTCGTGGCCGTGCAGACCGTGACTGACGCGTTGCAGTCCCCTCGACCACCGCGGCCGGCACCAATATTTCATATTATTTTTTCGTCCAATTCTTTGTCCAATAATTTGATAGTGTAATACCGGCCTTAGGTTTTCTGTTGAAAGGTCTCAAAATAGTACTGAAGAGAAGCCATCCCGTGGTGTCAGTGGTGCACAGGGAGCGACTGAGGCACTTTTTCGGCAGACAGGCGGCCACCTGGCCAGGTACGAGCGGCCAGCGTTGCTGGAGAACACAATACTCTATCGACAAAAACGGATACACCAGTCGGAATTTCTTGAAGGTCCCTACACACGCTCCGATTTATCGATCGACCAACGAACCCACCAAATTCGTTGCAGTCTGCACACGTTCCAACCAACTGCACACAGAGACTGCAGCGCCCCCCTGTTCTGTGGTGTCCGTTTGTCAAACTGTTTTTATTTTTTCGTGTGTTCACTCTACAGACAACAGACGATCGCAGGCAGGAAGTTGGTCGGGTAGCGCTACACACGCACACTTTGTCGGATGGAGTGGTGGTTGGGGGGGGGGGGGGATTGGATGTGGGACGGCCAGGCGCGACCAATTACACGACAAGGGAAGTTGGTCGGGAAGCGCCGCCACAAGTCCAATTTATCGGACCGCCGATAAATTAGTCCCTACAAATCGAAGCGTGTGTAGGGGCCTATGGGTGATGGCGACGGTCGGCCACGCGTTTTACGGTAAGGGACGATTCCCCGCTATCTCTGATCCTAAACTGTCCAAAAAATTGTTCAAACAACTTACATTGTCCAAAAAATTGTTCAAATGTTTGTAAATCCATCGGACCAAACTGCGTGGTCATCAGTCCGTAGCTTAGAAACTACTTAAACTAAGTTAAACTAACCTACAGGACAAAACACACACACCCATGCCCCAGGGAGGACTCGAACTTCCGATGGCGAGCAACCGAGCGCTTCGCAGCGAAGCCCTTTAGACTGCTCGGCCAAACTGTCCGCAGAGGGTAGCTTGGCTTACGACATAATAAATGGCAGGATGCTGCTCGTTCAGTTCCCTGTTTGGAGAAGCTGTCTCTGGCTCAGCTTGTGTCTGGCGCCCACGTTAATAAAAATCGCTTCAAGATGACGGCGAGGGATAGTTTCGCATATTTTTCGGGGAACAGCCTGAGCTATGTGACTTTACGTGACAAAGGCTAAGGTGCGGACTGCAACTCGGTTGGCGACTGGCTGTGTGTTTTGGTATATGACAGGTCGAGTGATCTTTCATCCGGATAAGTGTTGTCACTGGAAAGCCCATTAAAGGTTTCGAGAGATTGGCGTGCTAGGTATGAAGGGTGAGGCCGTCAGTAACTGACGTGGGTAGCTTGGTGATGTGACGAGCAGGAGATACTGTCGTGGACGGTTCACTTAGAAGTCTCCTGCGGAAGATATCGAAGAGTACGGTCACTTAGAAGACTCTCGGGAGACATACAGTCTTTTACAGTTATTTTATGGAGTCTCCTACGTAGGCTGAAGCCGCGGTGGAGTAGCCGAGCGGTATAAGGCGCCTCGCTGCGGAGCGCGCGGTTGCTCGCCGTCGGAGTTTCGAGTCCTCCCTGGGGCTTGTATGTGTGTGTTTGTCCTTAGGTTAGTTTACATTAGTTTCAGTAAGCTACGGACTGATGACCACGGAGTTCAGTCTGATAGATTTCAAATATTTTTTGGAGAACGAAGTTATTTGATTTCGCAGACGAGATCCACAGCCTTTCTACTCCAGTCTGCCAACACAGATGCTGCTGCGAGATCGACGTAGCTGTTGTGTGTGTTTGGTGAAGTATCAGCTGCGGTACCCCACTGCCTTATTGTGGTTCAATAATCCAGTTCAGATTGGGATACTATTTGTGTTTGCCTTCTATCTTCTCCTGTTAGATTGGGATAGTAAGTCTGTTTCTTATTCACTTCTTTGAATGATATGCTCTCCGAAAATATAGCCAATCATTTAACATTATATAACACTGTGTCTTTCACTTTTGTGAAGTTGTACGACAGCTTATTGGTCACCTAATTTCTTTTGAAATATCTCAATTTATTGCAGTTATTGTATACCAGCATTTAACATCCCAAATCATTAATTTGATAAAGCAAGTAGAGCAACTAATCCAGTCTTGATCCTAGTATGGTGTATGCCACTGATCAGATGGATCAAGATTAACTTTTCTGTTTAGGAAAACGTAGTGGCGACCCAATTCATCATGATTATTAATCGCCGGCCGCGGTGGCCGAGGGTACTGAGGCGCTCCAGTCACGGTCTGCACGGCCACTACGGTCGGAGGTTCGAATGCCCCCTCGGGCATGGATATTTGTGCCGTCCTTAGTATAAGGTAGTTAATAAGTAGTTTGTAAGTTTAGAGACTGATGACCCCGTAGTTAAATCCCATAAGCTTGATAAACATTTGAACATTTTTGAACATGATTATTAATCAGATAATTTGCATAAAAAAGAACATTGTTTTGCATAGTAAATCGTCAGATGAAATAAATCATAACGTGCCTCGTGTTCCGTATTGTTAGAATTTGCATATCAAAGGAGATAGCTTGCAGCCGTACAGTAATTACAAAAATAACAGAGACATCTTACAGCTTCACAGTGGGAGATATTTCACCGTGGTGAGGCATGTATCCCTATGAACCAACTATTTACGCCTACATTCATTAAAGCAAGTAAACACATTATCCACAATGAGAATAGCGAAAATGAACCACTACGCCCTTTGCTAATACCTCTATTCAGACACAAGCTCAATATAACATGCTGCATGCTGTGTCGGTGTTTATCGATTGAACCAATATAAATGTCCTTCGGAAGAATAGACTAACAAATGATATTCACAAACACACATTTTATACTCTCTATGAGTGCTCTTACATTCCACAAAGCACACATTTCTTGTATCCTATTCGACTATTCGACACCTACAGTCACCGGAGTGCCCATTCGGACATCCGTCTACGCATTACGTCTATAAACACGGGCACTGCAGATCGTATTTATGTGAGCTACAAGTCTTATGACAGTTGCAATAAACGTCGCTTCCTGCGATGGGCATAAATAGTAGAACGAACGAATACTCGTGTGTAGTACGTAATGTATGACATGTGGGAGTCTGGGTCGGTCCTGGACACGTACGCTGAAAGTATAATTGTTTACGCCATTGCTGGTGAACAGCGGAAAAATCCGGTTTCGAGTCCGGCCCCGACACTGATTTTCATGTAATTTTTTTAATAGTGCAGCTGATGCTAACCTATGTTCCCATTTACGAGTATGTATCAAAAGTTAATTTAAACTTTGAACTAGTTACTAAATGTTTGTACAATATTTATTTGTATATAATTCCTTTTTATAATTTACTTTGATCTTTTTCATGTCACCCTATTTACATGACGTCTATTTCAACTGTTTTCACAATTTGTATATTTTGCTTAATTTTTAAACTACAGAAGTGTCCTGAAAATGTCTTATGAGGAGCCCCAAGAGACGAAAGATTTTTCTTTGACACCTAGAACCATAACCCCCGTTTACACAGTTTGATATATTTTCTAATCCATTTCTAAATACCTGGACGATATCATCCAACCCTGTATACTAAATAGTTAATCAAACAAAGTGAGAATCACTAAATTACAAAAGAACTAATAGAATAGGAATAGGTGCAAAGGAAAACCCAGTATAACATAATGCAAAATTAAAATATTTTTTCACAGTTGTCACACCTGAACCGTCATATGCATTACAGGCAATAATTACTGAAGGCATATCATTAGCTAGAGACATAGAAAATGATGAAAATATTTAGAAAAATATGGTGTCCGGACTTGTACTGAGGCAAACTGGTTTGACGGAAGTGTAACAAGTTACTACAAAATTCGGAGAAAATTTAGGAAACTTTAAGAACAGAAGCCGCATTGCTGCATTTTCAGATTAGACAAAGGGATTATCCACCTTGTAGCCTCAATAGAAGTGTATAATAATTCCTACTTCATAATTAAATAAATAAATAAAAAAGTCAGGACATATGTATTTAAAATAAAATTCTACAGCATAGGACTACAATGAAAACATCAAGCGATACGCTTCATTTTAAAGCTAACTGTGGTGCACATCTAACAGAAAATGTACATTGTACGAGAAAAGAAACCTAAGTGACGAGATGGAGACATTAAGAGATTTTGGGAAAAGAGGAAAGCAAATAAATCAGTTAAAGAAAGTCAATCATACTGCATTGCTTGAGACAAACCGCTAGAGTACAAAAAAGTAGTTTTCGATGTAAAACGCGTGTAATGAAACATTTATACATTGCTAATTTCCTGTTGTCATTCTTTCACATTATTTTATTTGTGATATCGCTACTTTCGTCTACAGATCCCTACAATGTAAAATAAAATAAAATAAATAAAATGCCGCGAATGGTTGTTAATAACGATGCTCTACTATTTGTGCACAATTATACACCAAATGTCAGTCTCCAGTCTGTTATTAGCAATTATTGAATACAAACAATGCACAGTGGAACATAATGACGCATAAATTTATATGCGAGTAACTAAAGGAATCTTTTTTCACCTGAGATACTTTTTACAAAGTTTGCATTTGTTAATAGGTACAGTTACAATTAGATAAACTGTTTCTTATGTAATATTTAATTCGAGTACACTACCAGAAAGAGAAACTAAACAACAAACGTAATTTCAAGAAAATTGTCGTCCGAGGATGAACTCGTCCGTTAGAGCCGTTAACTATGCAATGTGAATAAATTATTTTGTCGTATGGCATATACATGATCTGTAAAATTATTTACAGATTTATATCTACATTATTTACATAGGTAATCAGCAGTGGCGTTGACAGGAAAAATTCATTATTTTCTCCACTGAAACGTCGCAGCGGTCATTCTTGTATGATGTGCTTCACAGTCGCAACAGGATGATGTTTTCCTCCATTTATACAGCTGATCTCCACACATACCATGGTTAGTCCGAAACCGGTTTAAGTTGGACTTTCCGTGGTTGTTTGAACCCAGGCACCTTTTATTAGACCATGTCTGTCAGGCTGAAATTGTTGGATAAAAGGTCCTCTGCTGTACGGATGGGTGGGCGTGCGTCTTGACTTACATCTGTCTATATGTAGATGGGCAATATACTCGTCAATAGGCAATATTTGATCTTTCTGGATCTTACTGAATTCAGAGCATTATACCTATATAAGGTGGAATGGAGGAATACGGATTATTTTGGGCAACCATTGAATTGATGTGATTGTGCCCATGATCATTCTCATTGTGTCATTTAAGTTAACATATATTCTCTTCACATGAAGACTTCTCATCCAGATGGGGACACAATATTTCGAAGCAGAGTATACTTAAAATAGTGCTGAGCAGCGAAGAAACACGCAGTTTTCTAATTATTTTGTTACGTGTCGGAATGTTGGTAGCACACTTTCTCAGATTTTCTTGGAATGACAGTGTTCTGTCGAGTGTAATAGCCAGATGTCTGGAGTGTCTATTACGGCAGATGTGACGTTATGGAAGTAATGTTCATAGAGTCGCGCAATTATTGTAAGTGATGGTTTGGTGAGGAAAGGTAAAGGGCTGGCAGTGGACCTCGGCAAACGGTTATAGCAGCTGCCGGACAGCCCAAGTATTAGTAGGGGTTTAAACGGATTGGCCGGTATGGGAGTTTCTCCAAATCGACGGAAATCGGGGAAAGGCAGGGCATGTTAAGGGCAGTTAGCTGAGGATTTCATAATTGGGTATTGTAAATGCGACATAAAGTCACTGAAGAGGTAGGCGACCATGATGAAATGATTAGGTAGTAGTGCTGTGAAGCTGGTTAGGTCGCAAATTCTTTGTTATTGGTCACACTTCATGTACAGTGTGCTCTCAAAAAATGACGCGTTTCGGAATTACCATCATCAGATTAGCATCTCTTCCGTGCCATGTGCACACGTGAACAGATGGAAGATGTTCTTCAATATACATACAAAAGCAGACTACAGAATAACATAAAATAATGTATAAAACTGTTTACCGTCGACACTTGAGACGTCTACGACATCAGAATAATTACGCACATAACATGATTCTAAAAATAATTTCAATTACAAATGTTTATTACTACTACATTAAAATATAAAAAAAATCAAGCAGAAAATAACAAACTCTTGAGTTTTGAGGTTGTCATGTAATTTCAAGAAACTCTGGTTTATATAATAACTAATTGTTTCCATCTAGCATCTTGAAAGCGTCACACTTGTATATATTTATTTAATGACTGATTTTTAACTGATACAAACTGATACAAACTGATACAAACTGATAATGAAACAAACTGATATAGATCATCATATTCTGCACAGTAACACTGAAAATACAAGCAGCATGATCTACCTTTTGTATATTTCATACAGTGTGTCGACTGATTGTAAAATATGCCAGTAATTTCCGGAAATATTGTGCGGCATAAGCGGTCAAGCTCATGAAAGCTGATTTGTCTATTTAAGTCTTTCAGACAGTCCTTTTTGTATCGAAATTATGTTATATTAGTATGGAAGGGGTTTCAGATTGTCGGTTTCTACTTAAAGAAATATCTAATGTTAATACATACTATTTTGTATGGGATGGCGATCGACCAATGAGAAAGCAGCGAAGGGACAGAACTGTTGGGCATTGTTTGAGAGGGAGGTGAATGAAATAGTGCACGGAGAAAGGAACTCAATGCCTAGTCTTGGCAGAGGAAGTATTATCCTGGATGATAGGAGTGTTTCGATCGGACACAGTCTGAATAGTTGCGCAGCGAACGGTCGCTTCTCGGATTAGATTAGATTAGATTAATACTTGTTCCTTAGATCATGTATACGACATTTCGTAATGATGTGGAACGTGTCAGTTTAGTAAATTTTGTCTATACTTGACAATCTATATTTTAAGAATTTTTTTTGTTTTATTTATTTTTATTTTTATTTTTTTTTAATGTTTTATCTAAAAATTCATCTACATTGTAGAAGGAGTTGCCATTCAGAAATTCCTTAATTTCTTTTTAAATACTAGTTGGCTATCTGTCAGACTTTTGATGCTACTTGGTAAGTGACCAAAGACTTTTGTGGCAGCATAATTCACCCCTTTTTGAGCCAAAGTTAGATTTAACCTAGAATAGTGAATATCATCCTTTCTCCTAGTGTTGTAGCTATGCACACTGGTATTACTTTTGAATTGGGTCGGATTCTTAATAACAAATTTCATGAGTGAATATATATATTGTGAAGCTACAGTGAGTATCCCTAGATCCCTAAATAAATGTCTGCAGGATGCTCTTGGGTGGGCTCCAGCAATTATTCTGATTACACGCTTTTGTGCAATGAATACTTTTTTACTCAATGTTGAATTGCCCCAGAATATGATCCCATATGAAAGCAGTGAATGAAAATAGGCGTAGTAAGCTAATTTACTGAGATTTATATCACCAAATTTTGCAATGACTCTGATAGCATAAGTAGCTGAACTCAGACGTTTCAGGAGATCTTCAATATGTTTCTTCCAATTCAGTCCCTCGTCAATGCAAACACCTAAAAATTTTGAATATTCTACCTTAGCTACAGATTTATGTTCAAAGTCTAAATTTGTTAATGGTGTCATGCCATTTACTGTATGAAACTGTATATACTGGGTTTTATCAAAGTTTAATGAGAGTCCATTTGTAGAGAACCACTTAATGACTTTCTGGAAGATATCATTTACAATTTCATCAGTTAATACCTGTTTGTCAGATGTGATAGCTATACTTGTATCATCAGCAAAAAGTACTAGCTTAGCAACTTCGTGTATGTAGAATGGCAAGTCATTAATATATATTAAGAACAGCAAAGGACCCGAGACCGAACCTTGTGGGACCTCATTTTTGATAACTCCCCAGTTAGAAGAATTAATTATCTCATCTACATCATGTGAACTGCTTATTTCAACTTTCTGCACTCTTCCAGTTAAGTAAGATTTAAACCATTTGTGCACTATCCCACTCATACCACAATGATTAAGCTTATCTAGAAGAATCCCATGATTTACACAATCAAAAGCCTTTGAAAGATCACAAAAAATCCCTACTGGTGATATCCGGTTATTCAAAGCATTTAATATTTCATCAGTGAAGGTATATATAGCATTTTCAGTTGAAAAGCCTCTAGAACTCTAGAACTCTAGAACTCAAGAACTTTAGAACTCTAAATTTGGCGAGAACAAAGATACGCCAGTGCAGATGATACGTGTTTATGTTTTTACACAACACCTTTCGAATGTAGAAACTGTGTTCGGAAAACTTAAACTATTTTGAATATTGACATCTTCATGTTGAGTGCTCGCGAAATATACAGTGTGTCTCTATTTCTTAAAGTTATGATTACCTAGTTGGGGAGAAGTGCAACCAATTTCTTATCGAATAGAATGCCACTGTTTAACCATTTCATTGTATGTATGATTAGTAATTCATCTGACCACTATCAGTAAGGAACCAGTTGCATTGAATAAACCTTATTCAATATGATTTAAGAAAAATGCAACCAGTCACTTCGACTTAAAATGATACTGTTTTATTCCACTAACCGATTTTCGAACCTTTTCAGGGTCCTCTTCAGACAGTACATGTGTTATAGGATTATTTTAAGCGTCATCCTGTACTATATGCACCGTTTGAAGATGAACCTTAAAGGTTCGATAACCGGTTAATGGAATGAAACAGTATCATTTCAAATGAAAGTGACTGGTTGCATTTTTCTTAAATCATATTGAAATTTACAGTCACGACTTATGAAACATCCGTAACGGATAATATAAATATAAACCTTACGCAAACTAAATGTCTGCCTTGCGAACATCATTTGCAAATGTTGGAATAAAACCCTTTAAAAACATTTTTATTAATGAACCAGTTATTTTATGTAATTTTGTTACACTACAGCCTTTGCATAGTCTTTTTAACTTCAGGATCACAGGTAAAAATAACATCTGCAACTAAGGTAGTTGCTGGGGCATGAAAACAGACATGTACGGTCCGAGTCAAACTTCTAAATCAAAGATGACTGGTTGCATTTTTCGTAAATCATATTGAAATTAACAGTCACGGGTTCCGAAATATCCCTAATGGATAATCTAAATATAAACCTTATTCAACTAAATCTCTGATTTGCGTACTTCATTTTCAAACGTCCTTGCAAAGGATCTTACTGTGCATAGCCACACTTGCTATAATCATAGCTGTGATAAATGCAGCGAAAGTCTACAGCTACGTAGATACTCTGCAAATGACATTTAAGTGCCTGGCAGAGGGTTCATTAACCCCTTCATAACCTTTCCTACCGTCCCATTCACTAATAGCGCGCGGGAAGAAAGAACACCTAAATCGTTTCGTTTTCGATCTGATTTCTCTAATTTTATTGGGATGGTCATGACTCCCAATGTAGGTGGGTGCTAGAAAACAATTTTCACATTCAGAAGTAAATGTCGGCGATTGAAATTTCGCAAATAAAACTCGCCGCAACAGATAACGTTATGCTTTTAATGATCTCCACGTCAAGTCGTGCAAAATTTCCGTGACACTTTGCCCCCTGTAACGTGATAAAACAAATCGAGCTGCCCTTCTCTGAACTGTTTTCGAAGTATACTTTGAGGCCTTTGAAGCCATTCGGTTGTTCAGGTGAAAGCACGAAACTTCTGTTTTTCTCCTACTTGGTTTGAGTTTACATTTTCGAAAGTGTTTTCTTAAAACAGAGAGACCTTTTGTGAATGTCGCTTCTGTCTTCTTGAAACATAGGTCTTTGACGGGCAAAATCACAGTCATCTGCATACCCAATTTTCCTAGAGATTGGAGAGAGTATATCATATATATAAACTGAACATTGCAGGAGATCATTATTTAGTTTGTTGGATTTACTGATTTCATTCCCATAATCACACGAAATATTCTGTCACCCAGTATATTATTTATAAGGTGGGACCGACTCCTACATGGAATCAGTTTAAGGAGTTTGCTGTAAAACCCTTCCTTTCCATAATGTGTCGTAAGCAGCCTTTAAGTCAATAAATTTTACTGAAAACCTTAGTCTTTGCTGGAATCGAGCCTCAATGAAGGTAGTTAGTGACAAGACGTGCTCAACAGAACTTCTTTGTAACCTGAATCCTGCTTGTTCAATACGGTTCTTATCAAACAAGGTTTTAGAAATTATTTTCAAGATTATTCTTTCAAGTAATTTGGAGCATACACCAAGCAATGCTATTAGTCGATAACTCTCTGGAGAATCATTAGACATTCCTGGCTTTAGAATTTCAGTTATGTTACTCATTTGAAATAAGCGAGGTAGATCACCGGTTCTAAGAATGTAAGTTAGAAACCTAGGTAACCATAGTTTCGTATGTGCTCCACAATTAATTTAAAACTCAAGATGAATTCCATCAAATACCGGTGCTTTACTAGTCTATGCGTTTTAAGGCTGCCTCAATATATTGCACGTTAATTTCGAGCTTCTGTGTAGGATCCCCAATCCTGAGGATATTCTGTTCGTTTCAGTTTTGCATGCCTTTTCAGTTGCTTTTGCAACAGTGTCCTGACCTGTTTTGTGTTCCAAGGGGTATTACCTCTTTCTTTTATTAATTTATTTGGTATAAATCTGTCAATTGCTAAAGATACCACTTCTTTGAATTTGAGCCACATCTGGTCTACCCTTACGTTTAGTGTTAGGAACGAGTGGAAACTCTGTCAAGAAGCAATGCATTTTATATCTTTCTGCTTTCCGGAACAAATATACTATTCGTTTATTTTTGGTAACTTTGGGACTTTCGATATTCAATCTCGCTCCGACAACTCTGTGTTCACTAATACCTGTATCCGTTTTGGTATTCTTTATGAGCTCAGGGTTATTTGTTGCTAAGAGATCAAATGTGTTATGACATCCATTTACAAATCTAGTTCGCTCATGAACTGGTTCTTCGAAGTAATTCCCAGAGAATGCGATGAGTACAATTTCGCACAATGTTTTATGCATACCTCCTGATTTGAAAATATAATTTCGCCAACAGATAGAGGGTAAATTAAAATCAAAACCTACTATTAATGTGTGAGGCGGGCACGTGTTTGCAATTAGGCACAGGTTTTCTTTCAACCTTTCTGCTATGGTATCGTCAGAGTCTGTGGGCCACTAAAAGGAACCATTTATCACCTTTTTACGATTTTCGAGTACTACTTCTACCCATAACAACTCACAGGAACTATCAACTTCACCACGCCTCTATTTTGTTTAATCTATCCTTTCTGGACACATTTAGATCTTTGCAAAATCTTCTGCTGAACTTATTTCCGGCTATATACTGAATACTCTACTGTAGGCATACAAAAAGAAATACTCATGCGTTAGGCTCCCTAAAACTAATAAGTCTTGGACGTTATGAAAATTTGCTTGTTTGTTTTGTTTGCTTTAATATAAGGCTGGCTTAGAAAGATAAAGAACAAGGTAAATCCAAGTGAATATCTATAAAATGTAGATAAAAAGTCCGTAATTCCAACTCCTCTTATTCCCTCGAAAGGCAACCTGTCATACACAACTGTGTGAGTGGTGCGGCCGAAGGAAGAAAAAGGGGCAGAGTGTTACTCCTTTGTTGCGTTGTAATGTCAGTATGTGAAAACAAACTAAAGTACCGAATTTTAATCTTATGTTTCTTATATGCCGTATGAAGAAGAGTGTCCTTTAGTGTTTTTGTTTGGATTCGGGGTTCGAATTTAAAAGACAGGTGTTTCGGCATTTTGTGAAATTCAACCAATAAGGGGGTAAAATAGGTCGCAAAAAGTTGATTTTCAAAAATATGTTGCTGTGGACTCAAATTTCGTGCTATAACTACGAAACTTAGGATATGGACTCTTGATCAGGATTAACCCTTTCGTGGTTGTTGGGACATATACGTCCCACTAACTTTGGACCTCATTTGTACCACAAGGTGGCGAGTTGCGTAATTCTGCATAGTGCTGCCGTCTGTTGGTGGCCCTTCAGAACGCGGAAAAAGTCGAGGCACTGAAATTCTTACAGTGTAGAAGGCTGTGACTGTTTATATGGGCTGCCGCGTGAATTTTCGCGCAGTACCATTGTTTATTGTGCCTTGAATCGGTTTTCGTCGTTTTCTCGCTACCGAAAATGTCCGAAGTAAGTATATTTGCTATTTTATGTTTCTTAGAAGCTTTCAAACAACAATTACGCTTTCTAAAACTCATTTTACTTCAAAAGTTTTTTCCAGTGAATTTACAATTAGTGGGACGTATGTGTCCCACCTTTTTTTTTAGGAAAAATGGAATATGCTAAAATTTTTTGAGTGTCATATTTGTGATCCTGACCCAAATCAGACTCTGTAACAGCTGAAATAACTTTAGATATTCTAAAAAATGAGTAAAAACCACGAAAGGGTTAAAAAGACACGAGTTTCGGTATTTTTGGAAATTCAAAAACTAAAGGGGTAAAAGAGGGGATCAAAAATTCTTTTCGAAAACACATTGTTGTCAAGACAATTTTGAAGCTATTGCTGCAAAAATTGATATTTGTATAGTTGGTTAGACGTTAAAAAAATTCGTGTTTTTGTAGTTTTGGAAATTCAACCATCAACGGGGTTAAATTTGAGGGGGGGATGTTTTTCGAAAATCTGTTGCTACTTAGGCAATCTTGAAGTTAGAACTACAAATTTTCGGATTTGGATTCGGGGTTCGAATTTAAAAGACAGGTGTTTCGGTATTTTTAGAAATTCGACCAATAAGGGGTTGAAATATGGGATGCAAAAATTGATTTTCAAAGACATGTTGCAGTTAACTCAAATTTCAAGCTATAATTACGTAACTTAAGATATGGATTCTTCATCAGGATTAAAAAGAAACAACTGGTGCAGACCAACCAGCCTACGCATGCGAATCAGCGGGGATTCAGCTAGTCATTAATAAAATTTCTTATGGTCAATAGCAGAGGGTACTTTCCATAAAAACTCCGTCACATATCTACAGCATTTATCATATCTTGAAGAAATTTTGCATACTTAACCACTGAAACAATGGGGTAGGCCTATCTTACAGCACACTTTTAGACCATATTACTAATTATTTGAAAATTAGCTCAGATTTCAATATTTCAAGTACAGAGTCTCTATAAACTGCAAGTCACCGTATGGTGACGGTGTTTCACTGATCACTTCGGAAGCTTACAGTTATGTAGCTAGACGGAGGAGGAGATGAAGAGGCGGAATCAACAGAGAGAGAGAGAGAGAGAGAGAGTACGAGTGATGGGGGGTAGAAGGGTGAAGGGGGGAGGAGAGAGAGAGAGACAGAGAGAGAGAGAGAGAGAGAGAGAGAGAGAGAGAGAGAGATAATTGGAATGGAAATGAACAGCAAGCGTATCGAATAAATAAACGCTCAAGCAACACTGGGTTTTTAGTTAACATGAAATAAAAGAAATAATAATCCTTGCGTACACTATTGTTGATATTAATATACGATTAGTGGTGTTAAATGTTAAGACGTGGGATGGGTAACTGTCGCAAATACATTTCTGTTTCTCTGGATCTACGAAAAACCTCTATTAAATTTGTAGTACCTTTGATTTGCTGGGAAAAAATCGCACTGATGTGTTTTACGGCCCACTTTAGATTTGTAGTTTCATAAGTTTTTGCAAACATTTTGGACAAAAATAATAATCTAAATAATAAAAAATAAATTAATAAGAGTGTCTGAAACCCTTTTAGGAAAAAAATAGGTAGTGGTGGGTTTCGAACCACTGACCTTCAGTGTAACAGTCCAATGCATTGGCTACTACGCTACGGATAACAGAAGTTGCGTTCTTTAATTTGAAACTATTGATGGCCGATGTTAACTGATAGTAATATGGCAATTTTAGACACTAGATTATCATTTATCGTACGAAGAACGCCGTGTTTTTGTTAATTCTTCAGTGCGCAATTGGTTTGAAATGACAATAAGAAAATAATCAAATACGCAACGCAAGATGGCGTATGCCAAAGAGATTTCTGGGCGAGGAATGTCACCTGACATCAGCGAACGGCTGGTTTTCGTTAATTCAATTTTTACAAATATCTCTCAAACGATAAGAGATACGAAAAAAAAAAACATAAATGAGCCAAGTTGTTGAGAATTTTCTCCTTTACAAATTCGTTTATTTAATTTTCGCGTCAGATGAACGGTTTATTTGCAATTAAAATTACATTACAAACGACTTTTTTTGGTATTACTACTGTATTTTTTGTCCGAAAAATTTGAAAAAGGGCAGTTCTGGTCTCTTACGGCCTACAATCATGTCTGTAAAATTTGGTGCTGATTGGTTGAACAGTTCTTCTTAAAAAAATGTTCAAATGTTTGTATAGTTTATGGGACATCAGTCCTTAAACTTACAAACTACTTATGAACTACTTACGAACTAGGACGGCACTTATCCATGCCCGAGGGGGGATTCGAACCCCCGACCGTAGTGGCCGTGCAGACCGTGACTGGAGCGCATCAGTCCCCTCGGCCACCGCGGCCGGCCGTCTTAAAAAAAACAGGGAACACGTTACGGACAGACAGACCGACATCCCAAAATCGCGGTTATTTTTGCAAATATCTCTGAAACGATACGAG
This sequence comes from Locusta migratoria, assembly GCA_026315105.1. Classification (NCBI taxonomy): domain Eukaryota; kingdom Metazoa; phylum Arthropoda; class Insecta; order Orthoptera; family Acrididae; genus Locusta; species Locusta migratoria. The sequence goes on along the minus strand of CM048745.1, from coordinate 836,206,097 downwards.
ATATGAAAAAAAAACATAAGAGAGCAAAGTTGTAGAGAATTTTGTCCTCTAGAAATTGGGTTATTCAATTTTCGTGTCAGATGAATGGCTAAGCCGTTATTTTCATTTAAGTTTCGAGCTGTCAAAAGACGATCGCAAAGGCCTACTTTTAGTGTTACTACCGTAACCTAAAGTGGGCCAAAAGAGTGTGCACACAACTTAATTGCCTATCCATGCTGGACTAGACGTTATTTTCTTACGAAGTTTGAAACTTGTCATCTAAAAAGAAGAGTTGAAAGGTGACAGTGGAATACATGGAAACGGTTCACACGCCAGACCACGGGTTGCACTGCATATCCAAAACTTGGACGTTACGCATCTGCCTCCCGACAGACACGGGGCTGATTGAATATGTATGGGACGTGATCACTCGGCCTTGGGCAGACAGCGCGGGTAAACTTTGCTCCCGGATCGAAGCTGGCCACAGCCCGGGGACAGATGGGGAGTCGTTAACTTGAGCCGCGCCACCTGATCGAACCCGCGGTGTCGCCCAAACAACGGCCGCGCGATCGATATTTCACTCACCGCAGGCAAATTGTGACAGCCGAGGTCGAGACTACACTCGAAAATTTAATTCTTCGCCTCTGCGAACTCGGCGAAATTTTAAAATCGTCTCTGTCGTATTAATATGTACATGCTAGCTTAAACTCGCGGCTCCGCTCGCGTGTTGGCTATGATAGATAAGCTTTCTTTCGGTAGTGTGCTATGAGACTGGTTTTGAAGGATGAAATAAAATACAATACCTTTTTTAGAAACAAACATTTTCTAATCAACATTCGAATAAGAAAATAAAATTATGTGAAGTGCTTAATGATTTACAATAAATAATACATACATTATTCCTTATAGCCTGTGTTGCAATATCTAAACACGTATGCTGAGAGTAATGTCCAAATTCATTTTCATTTTATTTTAGGGCATTCTAGTAAACTACGTTATTTGTAGTATTGTTTGCAGCGTAAATGTAGAGATTTTTTGGTTTGCCCACCCTTGAGCAAGCCATGTATAATTGACCACGCAAAAAACATGAGGGTTGTAAATGGATTCCTGCGACGTTTAATGATTGTCCTTGAGCTCTGTTAATTGCCATGGCAAAAGATAGACGAACTGGAAACTGTAGTCTTTTGAACTGAAATGGCATATCTGAAGGGATTAAACGAAATTCAACAATAATGATTGTAATAATACACAGATCGATCACTTTATGTAATGCGCGAAACGTCAAATCGCCTTTTTTTTTTTAAAGAGATATATCAAAAGAAATTTCTTTTTCACTGCTTTATTTATTCTTGTATTTCCTTATTCGTATGCTTCTCCTTACAGAGAAAGAGCTGAAGACATTGTAGCACGCATAGACCAAAGATATGGTCTGTGGCATCACGTTTCGCTGTATGTAACCTCCTTGCTATAGAGTCGCAAACGTCATCGCTGGCTTTCAGTCAGAATTTTTTTTATAATTTGACGACTTTCAAGCACCATATCTCCCACCCCCTTATAGCCATCTGCATGGAAATGCTATGGTGTACAACGGGAGACTGCGGACAACAATTAACACAGACCATTCGTTTGCGTTCTGTAGTTTTCGCTGCAGAGCGAAATATTAACACACACGCACACACGTAGAATTTTATATACACCGATAACTTTCCATCCCAATATGCTCCACCCTTTTATCATTATCAACCCTCAAGTAACAATGCAACCAATAAAACTATTTTCAAAGAGTAAATATAATTTTCAATGAGTAATTGTTGTTCCGCATTTCGCGTTATATTCTTCAAATTACTAAATATCTATCAGATCGCTATAAAACCGTACCTAAAACCTTACTCAGGTATAAATTAGTAACTGTAAAAATATTTAAGTCTCTGCGTCTTGTCGTTCGGACGTGATAAGCGTACACCGAACAGACATTCATATTTATAGGTATAGATAATCAGACTTTGAAGTGTGGAAATTCATTCGTTTGCGAGCTTCGAATGTTTTATATACTATTTAATAGTTGTAGAACGACATGTTGACCATAGCTGTTTATTAATTCTCAATGCTACCGGTTTCGGTTATGTACCTTTGTCAAGCGTTAGCAGAGATTAGCTAATAGCTTAACATGTCGGAATATAAAAATACAAAATTATAACACAAGTATTCGTTGTCATTGCTCAAGTTATTGTCACAGTAGCTGACTGCTATAGACTGAAGGCTATAGTCTATAGCAGTCAGCTACTGTGACAATAACTTGAGCAATGGCAACGAATACTTGTGTTATAATTTTGTATTTTTATATTCCGACATGTTAAGCTATTAGCTAATCTCTGCTAACGCTTGACAATGGTACATAACCGAAACTGGTAGCATTGAGAATTGATAAACAGCTATGGTCAACATGTCGTTCTACAATTATCTGAAAGTTGTTATTCCCCATCTATTCACCTTTATAAATCTATTGAATAGTATTTTGAGATGGATTCTATGTATCTATGATGTAATAAGCCAGGAAGCCCTAGTAAGAAATCAACAAACGGTATTAGAGAGGAAATGGAGAAACGAGGACTGGAAATTGAAGGTTCGATAGAAAAGGACCGATGGTGCTTGGGATGCCATAAGTGGCAACGATGTTGCAAATACTCGCTACAGCACAGTAATAATAAATATAAACTATACATGTATGTCCATTGTTATGATCATCTTTACAACTACTATTTTCTGTATGCTCGTATGTACATTCGTGGCCATTAAAATTGCTACACCACGAAGATGACGTGCACATACGCGAAATTTAACCGACAGGAAGAAGATGCTGTGATATGCAAATGATTAGCTTTTCAGAGCATTCACACAAAGTTGGCGCCGGTGGCGACACATACAACGTGCTGACATGAGGAATGTTTCCAACCGATTTTCATAAACAAACAGCAGTTGACCAGCGTTGACTGGTGAAACGGTGTTGCGATATGGATATGGAAAATGTTCGACTGCAGCACTGCCCAGCACACTCTCCAAATTTCTCACCAACTGATTACGTCTGGTCAATGGTGGCCGAGCAACTGGCTCGTCACAATACGCCAGTCACTACTCTTGATGAACTGTGGTATCGTGTTGAAGCTGCATGGGCATCTGAACGTGTACAAGTCATGCAAGCACTGTTTGACTCAATGCCTAGGCTAACCAAGGCCGTTATTTCGGCCAGAGCTGGTTGTTCCTGGTATTGATTTCTCAGGATCTATGCAACCAAATTGCGTGAAAATGTAATCGCATGCCAGTTCCAGTATAATATATTTGTCAATGAATATCTGTTTATCATCTGCATTTCTTCTTGGTGTAGCAATTTTAATGGCCAGTAGTGTGTTTAAAAGCGCAAATGAAAGAACTTGATGCGTTGTTGTTAGGTTAAAAAGAATTGCGTATCTTAATTGGAACCGAAGATATCGTAAAACAAACCGATTAAAATATGCAATACAACGACAGACAGATACCGCGACTGAATAAAAACAAAGTTAATTCTGATACTTGATGACAAATCTGCGAAAGAATACCTTTTGATTAAAGCCAAAATAAAGGAAATCAATCGGATAGAACGGACAGACCGACTGACTTTAGTTTACAGCAAGGACAGCCCCATAACAAATATACACAAGGAAATCACGATTGAGTATAGAAATGTTCAAATGTTTGTTAAGGTTATGAGACTTAACTACGGGGTCATCAGTCCCTAAACTTGCAAACTACTTATGAACTACTTACGAACTAGGACAGCACAAATATCCATGCCCGAGGGGGGATTCGAACCCCCGACCGTAGTGGCCGTGCAGACCGCGACTGGAGTGCCCCAGTCTCCTCGGCCACCGCGGCCGGCTTGAGTATAGAGAAAGGAAGGCAAGAGTAATGTAAATTCTGATACTTGATGACAAATCTGTGGATGAATATCTTTCGTTTAAAAAAAAGTGAAGGGAACCCGCCGGGCAGTTTGGTACTGACTTTAGTTTTCGTAGATTTTTTTAAATATATAAGATTACGGCTGTTACACCACATCTCAATAAAAATTTGAGTAAATGTCAAAAGTACGGTTACAAGGTCGAAGAATTAATAGATTGAATAAGTTACAGCAAACATAATTCTACAGAGATGAATGTAGCAAGAACTGCGTGCAAGAACTGCGTGCATACCTACACATGATTGACTGAAAGATAAACGCGCGCTACTTTGCCAATCCACTTACAGGCACTGCCTATCTCACCAAATATTGCCGATTACTGGTGAAAAAGTGCAGAGATCATCAAGTGCTGAAGACACTCAGCTACCGACAATTTGCCGCCTGCTTCAACCAAAAGCCAAGCCATGTCAATACGACTGTCCACCTCGAAGTCCAGCCCCAAAGTGTCTTCAGGCTACCAAGATTTGTACGGATTCTCGCTTATCCTCGAGCCAGAAGCTAATTTCGTCTCCAACCAACCGAAACATTCGCAAGAGGTTTTGCAACCCCTTTTACAAAATTAACAAAAGGCCAGCAAGCAAAATCCTCAGTATCTGCAGCGTCATGTCTCCCATCTTAAGAAAGAATTTCGTCAGCAAACAATTGAAATTATCTACACGTCCTCCACATCTAAAACAGCACACGATTTTGGTAGTGCTTCTAGTGGGCCTATCACATAGGTGTTAACATACACTACATGAAAATAAAATTACTACGTCGGGAAAGGCGATGTCGATTTTGAACAGAAGACGAAAGTTTCCACCTGGTAGTATAAGTACTGATAATGTTTTCAGCGTCTGCCAACAGACATAGTAGTAGCTTAGCTGCTAGAGTGCGATTATTGGACCCTTTAATAGGTATTATTTGCAGCTATGTGTGACGTGATATCCGTGTGAAACAGAAGAGCTCCATGCTTCGGAGACACCGTTGTACGAGGGTGTCAGGAAATTTAAGGCTGTATTACACGATACACCTAAGGCGTACGCCTCTGCAGCAACGCTACAAGCGTGATTATCTGGAACATCGTACTGCTTCACGTAAACACGATGGTTCAGACGATGCAAGGCGGATATTCCTTCGAGCGAATCCACGCATGCGCAGTAAACAGCAATAACGCGCCTGAAACACGAAGACAACAGAGTTCATCTAATCGTTCATTCATACCACACAAGAACCGGAGGGAAACTATAATTTCCTGGAGCGTCATTCATTTAAATTATTTCTGTAAGCTCACGGTTCCTATTTAATGTGAAGTTGTCATTTTTTATAATTTCTTTCTCTCTTATGTAGTTTGCACAGAATTGAGTCACTATTGCTTTGAATTACATACTCAACACTTTCATTTTATATTAAAGTTGTAAGTTTGTGTAGCTAAGGGCCAAATTACTTAGATTATTGGTTCCTAGACATACACACTACTTAAATTAACTTATGCCAATGACAACATGGACACATATGGCTGAGGGAAAACTCTTTAACTTCGGCAGGAGCAGCTGCGCAATTCGTGCCATGGTGCCTCAGACAGCGCAACAGCTTTATATTACGACGCTAGGTTAAAAAAGTATATGTCTGTCTAAATTTACATTTATACAGCATTTCGCACATGGTATACACTTTTTTTGGAGCTGTGACAGTAAATCTTCAGATTACGGCACACCAACCACGAAAACCAAATGTTGTGTTCGACTGTGACAGGATAGAAGAAAGGCAGGGAATATACTTTCAGCTAATAAAAGAACTGAGTACCGGAAAACCTCAACAAATTTGGAACTTCGTGCTGGAAGGACGTGACCTGCTTTGAAGAGCTGCTGTTTGTAAAGTTGTACGCATATCATTGAGGAATAAACGATTGATGACATAACTTATAATGATAAATGGATCGTGTGGGTTATACAAACAACTTTCCTCCTTCTACGCCTGAATAATGACTCCATAGCTCTCTATTACATTTCAGTTCTAATGTATGAAGCAACCAATGTAAAAACTCTTTTAATGAACATCTAGTTTCGTCTGATCCGAAAGAACAGACGTCACTTCTGATTCTGCAGTTGTTATTCTTTCATATTCGCAGTTGATGTCATATAATCTGAGAATATGAGCTAGTATAAAGGTCTGCTGGATAACAAATGTGTTTTATTTAATTATTGCATATATAAAAATCTACTAACTGAAAAAAACGGGCAAAATCCGTAACACGGAAGTCTGAAATCACAAATCAGTCCTAACCACGAATGTCATACACAAATAACAAACAGAAAGCTTCCTGCAATACCCACTTCTGCGCATGCGCGCGTTAGCACTGCCTAGTGCGCAAGCGCGGATTCACGGGAGTTTCCGGCGCGGATAAAGTGTCTGCTAATAATCACCCGATTCCGCGGTAGTTCCACGTGTTTCGCCGCTAGATGGCTGTCACGCTAGACCAGTACTTTTCGCGGCGAATCGCCGTGTAATACTGCCTTTAGACACCCGAGTACTGCGCGCTGTTTAGTTGTATTTCTCTACCACTACGACACATCCGTCTTGTGCGTTGCAGGAGTTTAAGGAACCAAATGAAGTTACAGTTTAAGATCGTCACTTATAGGATGCGAACTCTGTCACAAAAGTTTCAAGCTCCAGACGTTTAAAGCGTTCTCGAACGATGGGACGAATGTTTAAATTTACTGGTGGAGCCAGCTAAGAAATAAAACGATTTCAGATTTGTAAACGTAAAACATGTTTGTAGAGCTTATGGGACGTAACTACGGGGCCATCAGTCCACAAACCTACAAACTACTAATGAACTATCTTATACTAAAGACGGCACAAACATCTATGCACGAGGGGGGATTCGAACCCATAACCGCAGCGACCGTGCAGACCGTAACTGGCACGCTGCAGACCGCTCGGCCACCGCGGCCGCCTTGGAAACGCAGTACTGGAGTGTCTATCTCAGTTTGCTACTTATTTACTGACTCGTCCTCGTATATCCTACAGCCTACTCTGCGAGTTAAACCCTTTCATTGCCACATTATGAATTCAGCTTAGAGAAAATTGAAATCCTGTGTTTTCTGTAGTAATACAGTGCACTAAACATCAATATATGTTACAAAATGTTTGATCGAACTACTGTTGTTCATGCGCAACACAGATGTTTGTAACGAGATATTTTATGACGTCGCCGTGGATGTTCGAGTCCTCCCTGGGTAGGGTTACCATACGTCCTCTTTTTCCCGGACATGTCCTCTTTTTGAGGCAAGAAAATTTGTCCGGCTGGAATTTATAAAATTCTACAAAATGTCCTCCTTTTTAGCGTTCCGAGAAAGAAAATTTATTTTTTTGTCATTAGCGACAACTTTCATGCGCACTGCAGTTCCAAACTGTTCGCAACTATTACGCGCATATACAGAGTGAAATTCCTGTTCACAATTTCGCACTCCGCATGGGTCTGACAGTTGCAAACGATTTGGAACTTCTTTGCGAAGGAACCTGGTTGTCTTTCCTGTATTCAACCAGTGCATTCTGTCTTCTGCATTACTTTCTACGGCGTTGCTCTTTATATACTTTATGGTTTAGGTTAAAGCTGTATTGTGTGTTCGAGATAGTAGGTAGCCTTTTGCTTCAGAATAAATTACGAACTGAAATATAATGCCGAAGAGAAATTAGTGTTAAATATGTGATCCTGGAGAAATACAAATCATTCAAGAGAATGATCAAACGAATGTAAGAATTAATGATACCTTGTGCTCCGATCAGCTGTGTAATTGTGTTGTTAGTTATTTTGAACTGGTGAAAATTGTAGACTTTTTTTTCTATAAGTAGTCATAATGCCGACACAGAACGTATGTTTCCCCTTGTGAACACATGGTGGACAAAAGACAGGAATAGATTTAAAATATACTGTAATTATACTGTACGTGTACAGTACAATTTCAAACACTAGAAATGCCTGAGCTTTTCTCAGTATTTGTTAAAAAAAATGTCTTCAGAGAGATTTCGTCGTCCACCAAATATATTTGGTTCAAAAGTGAGTAAGACAAGAATGAGACAATTGAGAGTAGTGATGAGGAATAAGCTGTCAAGGTTCATAATATTTCGTTTTCCACCAACCAGACAGGGTTACTGATTTAGTTTGTAGTTCTTTTACGTGGTTCATTAATAAGTGTCCCCTTTTTTATATGAACTGTCCTCTTTTTTAGTGATGAACATATGGTAACCCTATCCCTGGGGCATGGGTGTGTGTGTGTGTGTGTTGTCCTTAGGTTAGTTTAGTTTAAGTAGTTTGTAAACTACGGACTGATGACTACGCAGTTTGGTCCGACAGAATTACAAACATTTGAACATTTGATTTTTATGACGTGGGACGTTATTTTGTTGATAGATCTATAATGTTAGAATGATCTTCGCGACAGCGCCAAAGACAGGACAGATCACTGCTGAAATAAAATAACATGAACCGCACTCACGCCCACACTCACAATCACACACAGACGGCAACGTAACACAACTTCAAAGACGGATAGATCAATGCTACACGCCGTACCATGCGCCAAAACGCCGTACTAGAAGCATGTTGTTCATCAACAACCATGCGACCTTTAAAGACTTATACACAAAATAAAGTATAAATCCGCTTATAATACGTTGTTGTCCAGGAACAACACCGGGAATTAACGGGTTAAAACACATCAAATTGCGGCTTTCGGAGTGGCGAGATGGTCCTTTCGGAGGATTGTCAGACAAGTTTGATGTGCAGCGTCAGTTATGAAAGATGCTGGTAGCAATATTCTCTAGCCCATTGACGAGGTTATGGACATCCATGCAGCTCAGACGTCAGCCAATATCGTCGTAACGTTGAGGCAGCAGTACGGCTACCACAGCACCGATAACGTACTAGCAGTGGGCCAGTGCGCATGCACATTTCTAGCTTCTCTTCCACTCACGCCATAGCATCAAAGTTGACGGTGAAACGTATATGTTTTAAATAAATAAATAAAATTAAATAAAAATTACGATCAAAAACTGTATAATGTGTGTGTGTGCGTCTATATATGTGAGCGTGTGTATTTGAGTGTATGTTTGGATGCAACACGGCCTAGATAGACTGGTACAGCACCGTGAATATAAAATTGAGCTGAATGTCTGCGATTGAAGTAAGAATAAATATTATGATTAATCAGCTTGGCGTCGACTGATTGCAAAATGTATGTGGCCCCGTTAGTGCGCTTAACTATCCAGACCACGATACTGGTTAAATAATGCATGACAAATCCGGTTGTAGCTCAAAGCGGGATTCGATAATTAGTCAGACAAATAGTTCATTAATTAAACAAAATGAAGACCAATATTTGACACAAATGTGATGCCGAAAATAAATGTGATCATGGGTGGAATAACAGACAATCTATACAGTAACTGATAGTAATAAAAAAAAACTTGTACAACATAGAATAGTGTGGGAACGCGTAAGTAGACAATTATGAAATTAATTACTTAAAGTAAAGATCAAGGTTAACCTTAAAAAAACGGACTAAGTATGGATTCTGTTGCGACCTTAGCAATAACTGATGCGTGTACCGACACCGTGTGAGAGTGAGACTTACTTTCGTTAACAAAGTAATTTTTCAGTTGTTGGCAAGTGGTGTAAATAATATTAGCGAGAAAAGCACTTTCCACGATAGGCAAGATAACTACGTGACAACAGATTAATAAATGATGGGCAAAAGAAGAATGAGGGGGACAAGAACCATTCTACCCGAGGAAGAGTTTTTTTTTTACATAGGACGAACAGGACGATCTTTTTCAATACTTTGTAAAGAAGACTTCCTGAGGAAGAATGGTTACTGTCCTCCTAATTCTTCTTTTGCACACTATTAATCTCAGGTCATTTTCCCGATAGTATTGAAAACCTAGAGGTTTTGCACATAGAGAAGAAGGAACGGAAGCTCGATATTTGGGAAGAAATAGAAATTTCTAAACATTTGTCTTTAAATGAGGGACTGCTTCTTAATGAACAGCAGCAGCTGCGTGGTAAAAGCTTTTTCAAAGGTATTAAGCCATTGCTTTGATAACTTTGTAGCTTCCGTTACGGATTGTGCCTTGCAGATCCTGAGATACATTTTCTTCTGTGATATCACGTTTGGTTTGTCTGAGGTGTGTACTAAGGTTGTTTCATGGCCTTGCTCAAAAAGTTTATTTTCTATTTTATCAATTTTACTGTATATGCCATGCCTTCAGTACATGTCCAGTTTTATGTAACAGATTATATGTAGGCTTCAGTCGCTTGCGTTTATGGTACGTAACACCGACTGGATGCAGCCCCTAGCGACTGTTTGCTGCTGTTCTTATTTTATGCTGTGACCATCTGCCTACGGCATATATGTTATTGTATTTTTAATATATTTAAAATGTAATTTTTAACCTTTTTACCTCATATTGTTTGAAGAAGGTGTCTTTTGTGGCACTGAAACTTGGGTTATATTCAACTGTAACTTGCGACTGAGGGCTGTAGTTGTTTATAAAAGTCTAATACAGTACAGTCGCTGATTAACAGCCAAGCATAAAGTATTCCGTATGCATTGTTCAACGGTAAATCTTGAACAACCTTTGAAACTTTGAATGGGTGTTCTAATTTTTATTCCGGTGTTTATTTTGCTTTCGTCACAGTCCTAGTGATCAGCAATAACATTAACCCTGAAGTGTATGGTGTTACATTTAGGTAACATCTATTGTAAAATTGTTTTATGCAACTCTAGTGGGAATTTTGTGTACTATGACGTTTTTAACAGAAACAGGAGAGTTTTTAAAAAGTATACATGGTATTTGTTGTATTGAACCTGGCTGCAGGGTGAAATTCGGCCAACATCTTTGCTAATGTTTTCGGATAAATGGTGGTGTAAGAATTTTGAATTCTTCGACGTTATTTTTCATATATAAGGAGCCAGTTTTGGAAAGGAGAAAGAAATCACAGCAACACAGACAGTTACGGAGAACCTTTATAAGCACAAAAATTCGTGTATACTATCCAACTTTGAATTTTATATAATAGTTTCTATAAGTTACATTGAGTGAATACTGACAAACTAGCAACACAGGAATTTGTTGACTATTTCTCCTGTTGTTTGTACATCTTTTAGAACGCAAAAACAACTTTTTTTAAAGTAGAAAAAATCATGCATTTAAGGGTTAAGTGTTTTTCTCCAGAGTGAGATCTCCGTGGTGCAGACGGAATTTAAGATACAAAGACGTCCACACTCAACACCTTACAATAAAAGTGAGAGAAACGCAAAGGAGACTTTGGTATCGTCAGTTCTCAACTGAGAGTCCGTTCACATAATATCCGGATTTCTGGTTTATAGGATAGTAGGACTCTGGGACCTGCCAATCAAATATTCTTTTTATACCGAATACATAGTAATAATTTGTTATAAACTCAAGTAAAAAGACACGATCCGCTAGCAGGTGAATACGACAGGAAGCAGGTTCTGTGTAGCAGAATAAATGATGGAGAGAGAGAGAGAGAGAGAGAGAGAGAGAGAGAGAGAGAGAGAGAGAGAGAGAGAGAGAGAGAGAGAGAGGGGGGGGGGGGGGAGGGAGAGAAAGAGAGAGAGAGTTTGTTTGTTTGTGTGTGTGTGTGTGTGTGTGTGTGTGAGAGAGAGAGAGAGAGAGAGAGAGAGAGGACATTGTTTGCACTAATATTATACTGTTGGCCGATTATGAATTACTACGAACTGAATACACAATCGCCGGCCGCGGTGGCCGAGGAGACTGAGGCGCTCCAGTCACGGTCTGCACGGCCACTACGGTCGGGGGTTCGAATCCCCCCCTCGGGCATGGATATTTGTGCCGTCCTAGTTCGTAAGTAGTTCATAAGTAGTTTGTAAGTTTAGGGACTGATGACCCCGTAGTTAAGTCCCATAAGCTATACAAACATTTGAACATTTGATTTTGAATACACAATCGTGCTGTTACAGCGACACTGAGAATTCTTTTAAATAAAGTGGAACACGTTTCATCTCAATTAAACCATATTTACACTTACGAAAGACGATTACGTTTCCTATTCCATAAACTATATGTTTCAGTATATTTACAATTGTCAACTAATTCGTCCTTGCGGAAGTAAGAATCAATTTGTCATTGTAATAATTCACTTATAATCATTATCTACTACATGTGTCGGTGACGATCAGTACCTATATATAGCTATAAGTAGAGACTATTAGTAATTTGCACAATATTGCGATTTTTAGTTCACAAACAGAAGGGTAAGTTTTCCGATCGCTTTACGCGAAAGACTCAGGTTCGTGTCCCGTTCCGACAAAAATTTTGATATGTCACAAAATAAAAGACCAGCTTATGAATGCAACTAAAGGACGGAACAAATCGCAAACGAGAATAAATTTCCGTTTACTTAATCGTTATTATGGAAAAAGAAGCAAATAATCTAGAATGATGGTGCCTTACCTTCAATTCCTTGTTGTCTTGGCTTATGAGATACATCTGAAAAGAAAAAGAAAAGTTTATTAGTTTTATGCAGATATTAATAAAAATATTGATCGGAGAGCAAAAATTCTTGAACCGATCAGGAAATACACTCTCGAAACGATCAGGAGGCGTACTCAGTAGAAGGGAGAGGGAGGCTACAGAGAAAATTTAAAGGGAGGAAGGGGTCATTACAAGAATTCTATTTTTTCTTAGTCTGTGGCATTCTTAACGGGCTGTAAGTTCCTTTGAGGGAATATGTGGGCAATACTTTTTTCTTTATCTGTCGAGATAAAAAAACAAATCTGTAACACTTCTCTGCATTTATCACTTTTGTCGAAACGTGGTACCAAATTTTCAATATCTTCAGTATTTGGTCCATCTCAGCAAATTAAGGTTAATATTAATTTAAATAAATTCTGCCTTATTCAAATTAATTTGCAATATCATCTTCATAGTGAGAAACCTCCCCTCCGTTAGTGCTTTCTGTCAATTATATACGGTGATGTGCAGCGCGTTGACAACATGTAAGGAAAGAAATGAGAATCAGAACCAGATACGAACCTGGTATGGAAGTAATCAAACACTCCCCATGGAAGTCGTCGGTGTCGAGTTTTCATTGCAGCTGTAATGCGCGTCTTGGTGTTGTAAAGATAAAAGGACAATGATGACAACAACATTTCGTTTGTTCTGAATTGAGCTACGCAGACAATCGCTTGATCCACTCACTCAACTCGCTTCACACCCTGACCACCTGCTTCGTAAATCTCTCAACGTCCTGCTATAAAAGTTCTTCCATCACGGTCTCGCTTTTATGTCACCCACGACAGTTACGTACGCCGCAAGAAAACCAGGCGAAACCTCTCAGCACGAACAAATGACAATACGGACTTCACGCTTGATGGGAGATTCTTGTGTCAAGCGTCTTTAGTTGATCACTGACTGATCAAAACTAACAAGTTCGGCATGACTCGTTCGATGGTCATAATAGACACACTACAAAGTTCATTTCCAGAGCCGGCCGCGGGGACTGAGGCGCTTCAGTCACGGTCTGCACGGCCACTACGGTCGGGGGTTCGAATCCCCCCTCGGGCATGGATACTTGTGCCGTCCTAGTTCGTAAGTAGTTCATAAGTAGTTTGTAAGTTTAGGGACTGGAGACCCCCGTAGTTAAGTCCCATAGACTATACAAACATTTGAACATTTCATTTCCAGTATGTTTCATCGAATAGACACTGTGGATTTAATAACGTAACCGATAGGATCTTGGGTAAAGTATATCCCTCTTCTTATGAAACACAGCAGATCCCTGTAGACAAAAACATATTTAAAAAACTTTATACTTGAAATGAAAGGTTACACAAAAAGGGGAGAATACATCCCTGTTTAAAAGATTCTTATAAAAATGTAGGAAGCCGGCAGCTAAGTCATTATTTCTCTTTTCATACCAAAAATTTTGGCATGCTGACGTTTCCGCTCTTTCTTTTAAGTGATAAGAACTTTTCAAAGCCCTTCGTAGTGATCCTTCACACCTTGTGTCTTTCGTCTCTCCGCCAATATCTACGTATATTTCTCTATCCAATTGTTCTGTCTCCACCTCTTTCTGTTTTCCTGGCATTTACTGCCAATGTTTGTCTCCTACTCTATTTTAGCACAAAAAAGCGAGAATATGTTGGCTTGCCAAAATCGTTTCAGGAAGGCGGAATGAGGACTATTCAGGTATTCGCCCACTTCTATATGAGGGTCTTTTATACAGTATCATTTTATATATTAACATTTTCAAAACAGCGAAAGTTGCAAATTGTTGTCACCCAAGTAAGTGTTCTTTTCAATACACATATCACCAAATTTATAGAATATAAAATATTATTCCTTTTAAGTCGTATCACGAAATTTACAGACAAAACCGTGCCTGCCAGTTTATACTTCGAGTAATTTCACAATGGATTGCGAATGGATAATCAATTTACGCCCTGCTACCCCTCTGTGTCCACCTGTTCGGCTCTTTGTCCACTTCCTCCACTATGTATGTCTCCTTCTCCACCTCATATTAACCATCTTCGTGTGCATGTCGCATTCCTCCGTCCGCTCTTATACATCTCCACCTCCTTCCTCTCCCATTTCATCACCCCGCCATCATTGACAACTGATTCTACACGTCCTCCCTCCACTTTACTCCCCTTCAATTCCCGCTCTCTCTCTCTCTCTCTCTCTCTCTCGCTCTCTCTCTCTCTTCTAATCCCTCTTAAATTTGTGTTTGAGCTAGAGCCATATTTAGTGTTGCGGTCAGTAACCATATCTGCGAAGGAACTGGATCGATCACTCTCAAATAAAAAGGGAATTCTGTTTTCTTTTTCTAACAACGTAATGTTCAATAGTGCGGCTCGGTAGTACAGTGGTAGAGCTGCAGACTGTGAATCCAAAGGTCGCGGGTGCGATCTCCGCCTGGTCTTAGGATTTTTATCTGTCACTTTCCTCTTCTTTCACGTCTGGCAGTGTTGCTGATGTGAAAAATATCGAGTAGCACAGTGGTTCGGAACCCACGTTAAACTGTAGGTCCCCCTATAACTGACTGGGTAAGTCATGTCGGAAGAAGGCAACGGCATACCACCTCCAAACATCGCAGCTGCCCGAGGGGACTGAGGCGCTTCAGTCACGATCCGCACGACCACTACGGTCGGGGGTTCGAATCCCCCCTCGGGCATGGATATTTGTGCCGTCTTAGTTTGTAAATAGTTCATAAGTAGTTTGTAAGTTTAGGGACTGATGACCCCGTAGTTAAGTCCCATAAGATTTACAAACATTTGAACACCGCAGCACGGCGCCTCAATGCGAACGGCTAATCCGTCACGGCTTTATTGTATATGTATTGCCTTCACCACTTGTCCTGTTTTATGTAAAATATTATTTGGAGGCTACAGACGCTACCTGTCTGGTATGTAAGTTAGCTGCTATATTGATTAGCAATTTGGCCACTATAAGGCGACAGGGGTGCGTAGCCGCTTAGTACACTAGCACATCCAGTTGCTTCTCAACCATCACAGCGACTTGATGACTGTGGCTGCTGTTCCTATTTGGTGGTTTGTTTTGACTATCTGTCCACGGCAGATACGTTATTGTAACTTTAAATGCTTTGATTTGAAATGTAATTTATAACCCTTTTATATCATATTGTCTGAAGAAGGTGTCCTTCGTGACATTGAAACCTTGGTAACATGTTGTTGTTGTCTTCAGTCCGCAGACTGGTTTGATGCAGCTCTCCACGGAACCCTACCCAGTCCACGTCTCTCCATCTGCGAATACGTTCGGCAGCCTACATCCTTTTTATCTGTTTACTGTATTCGTCCCTCGGTCTCCCCTACGATTTTTACCCCACACACTTCCTTCTAATGCTAAGTTGACAATTACTTGACGTCTCAAAATGTGTCCCACCAATCTATCCCTTCTCTTTGGCGGCATATGCCAGATACTCCTTTCCTCCGTATCTCTATGGAGCACCGCCTCATTAGTTACGTCATCTACCCATCTAATCTTCATCATTCGTCTGTAGCACCACTTTCGAAAGCTTCTATCATCTTTTTGCCAGAGCTCCTTATTGTCCACGTTTCACTCCCATACGATGGTATACTCCAGACAAATGCTTTGAGAAATGACTACCTAAGATATAAATTAATATTGGATGTCAACAAGTTACGCTTCTTTAGAAACTCTTTTCTTCCAATAGCCATTGTGCATTTTATAGCCGGCCGCGGGTGGCCGAGGTGACTGAGGCGCTCCAGTCACGGTCAGCACGGCCACTACGGTCGGGGGTTCGAATCCCCCCTCGGGCATGGATATTTGTGCCGTCCTAGTTCGTAAGTAGTTGATAAGTAGTTTGTAAGTTTAGGGACTGATGACCCCGTAGTTAAGTCCCATAATCTTAACAAACATTTGAACATTTTTTTTTTTTTTTTGCATTTTATATCTTCTCCGCTTCGGCCATTAGAAGTTATTTTGCTACCCAAATAACAAAATTCATCTACTGCTTTTATTATCTCATTACCTAATCTAATTCCTTCTGCATCGTCTGATTTTCTGACATTACATTCCATTACCCTCGTTCTACTCTTCTTAATTTTCATCTCATATCTTTCTTTCAATGCACTGTCCATTTCATTTAATTGCTCTTCCAGATCCTTTGCGGTCTCTGACAAAATTACTATGTCATCGGCAAACCACAAAGTTTTTATTTCTTCTACCTGAACTTTAATTCTCTCTCCATATTTCTCCATGCATTTCTTCACTGCTAGCTCAATGTACATATCAATGCAACTTGCGACAGAAGGCTGTAGTTAAAAAAAAATGAATACAGATTTCAGTTCCTCATTCCCTCCTAGATCTTTCTGTAGAGTTTGTACATTGTGAAAAGAAATGAAGATGCATGTTACCGAAATACGCCTGTAGCATCAGCTAGGAACAAAAACTGTGCTTCAGAGTGATGTGTTATGCCAAGTAAAAATAACTACCGGACTATTTGTGGAGACAGATGACATGGGAGACCTTCCAGTTACGGATAGCACGGTCCTGTCGTCCGTCCTGGGGGTTTAATAAAAGAGACGCTTGACTGATGACGGCGACAAAGTTTCTTACGTGTCGACTGGTACACGGGGCAGCTATACGACCCCGACGACAACAGTCCATTAGTGCGATGACGCGCGCCAAAGTGGATGTCGCTGGCGAATTAAAATATCCGGCGCTGAAGGACCACTCCGGCGTAGCGGTCTTGTGTTGCTACGCAACGCGGTCGAGAGGGCTGTCCGTGACAAGATACATGTGAGCGCCGGCGGCCGAAAAAAGAGGAGCAGAGAGAAAGATAGGACTGTCGCGGGCAGCGATCCGCCGTGTCCTCCGGCTGAGATGTGCTGCCGGCGGAAACACGACGCGCACTTACTGTGGGTGGGCGAATACGCAGATGCCGCTGCAGCGGGCACGCTAATGCAACCCGGGCTCTTTTCTTGTTGCTTCCTCGGAGGAAAGGACGTCCTTGCGAGGACGAGACCGTGCAAGTGGAAAAATAAAACACGACAATGCTGCTCTGCTGCAGCAGAATGAAAGTAACACAACCGTACATAAAGGTTATGTACCGTTACGCCGCAAATATTGTGACAGGGAAATGTGTTAAGATCTTAGTTTGCTCACTTTAGCAAGCAGTGTCGGTGCTAGACCAAAACTGGACGTCGTCGAACTCTTCTTTGCGAGGCCCCTTTCATTTTTTCGTAAGTAGGAAAACGTTAAATGAAATGACGTGAATTATACATCAAATTCAAAGCAAATGTTCAAATGTTTGTTAAGCTTATGGGACTTAACTACGGGGTCATCAGTCCCTAAACTTACAAACTACTTATGAACTACCTTATACTAAAGACGGCACAAATATCCATGCCAGAGGGGGGATTCGAACCCCCGACCGTAGTGGCCGTGCAGACCATGACTGAAGCGCCTCAGTCTCCTCAGCCACCGCGGCCGGCGAATTACACAACAGTAATGAGTATACTCAAGTTTTATTAATATAATATACAAGTATTTTTGCAATAGCAAAAATTACAATAAACAAACGCAAATTAAAATAGAGAAACTTTTCGGCTTTTCGCCTCATAGAATTTTTTTTTAAGTTCACATCTTAATTAATACTAGCCGCCATTTTGGCTTCAATTAATAGTACCGGAAACGCAGATAGTGTATCTTGGCCCATTGTGCTTCTCAAGTAAGTCTTAACCAATTTTAACTTTGAGAAGCTTCTCTCGGCCGAAGCTGTACTGACTGGGACTGTGAGCTTGATTCTGATTGTTATATACTGGTCTGGATGTACTTCTTCCAAATTGTTTTCTCAAAATGTACTGAGAATTTGTTTCCAGGTATTTAACTAAAAATTGCATCACTGCTGCACTCATACGGAAATGAATACGGACAACTCAATGGCTGCCAGCCGGAAATGGCCGAGCGCACTAAGGCGTCATACCACGGTGAGCGACATCGCTCTTGTCGGAGGTCGAATCCCACCCGTGGGTACGGATGTAGTGTTCGTCCTTTGGTTAAGCTACTGTAAATTAGATGTAGGTCGTCACTAGATAACCTAGCAGTTGAAAAGCGCCCTTAAACAACAAATATTGAAAACAACTAAAATTTTTACAATGTGTTCCGAGGCCCCCACAAGCGCGAGGCCGTCGGTGGTTGCCGACGTCGCCGACGCCTAGCGCCGCCACTGTTAGGAAGATGGAATAAGGTCAGCAGCCGGTAGCAGAGAATGCTCACCCGCCTTGCGTGATGACGGCAGCCGCTGCGTCGGCAAGTAGGAAAGCCTACCGTCAGCGAACTGTGTGTGAGTGAAATGGCTGTCAGACAGAGACGCAGCTAGTAAACATTTCATAACTACACGTAACTCTGTCACAAGAGTGAATAAGACCGCGGATGCGTCAGCGGTAAAGACACATCGGGCGAACACTGCATTTTCAAAGGGAACACATTCAAACCGTTTCATATGTCATAGCTTCAGCCAATTTTATTTATAGGGTAAGGTGGTAGAAATTCGATGTAGGTACAATTCCGATCAAAATAAGTTTTCGCGCCATTTGTCAATTTCATGGTGTCTCTTTGTGTGGCGTTATAGTGTAGCAGTTGTCTACAGCTCCTACTGTCTTTTCCAAGAATACACCACTTTGTGCTACGGAGATATAATTTTCTTCCTTTTAAGAGGTAAGTGAAGCTACTTACTCCAACGCGCTCTTATACTTTTTCTGGTTAAGGGTGATCGGATTCGCTGCTAAATATGTAATGTTTGCTACCACGAAGTGTTCATTGATGCCTCAAGGAAAAAGTGCTTTCTACGTGTAAGATGCCCATTATCAAAATTGTACGAGGAAGTGATCATAATTGTACCTAGTGTGGTACATTTTCGATCGATTTTTCTCAATTCTGTAATTGTTTATACCAACAATTGTAACTGTCTGATATTTGTGTTACATATTCATTAAACATCCGGGAACAAGTGAAATAGTTAAAATTATTTATTTTCTCAATATATTTCTAGTTAAAATGACATTTGTCCGAAATGATCGGAATTGTACCATCTTATCCTAAATACTCCCACATTTAGAAGTAGCAGTCACTTGGTCTTCTGAATCGACAATGCCCAGGAGGTAGTCGTCAATTCACTGGCCTAATCGTTGTGCTCAGTCTTTGTCACAGATAGCAGTACATACGGGTGGCTGCTAGAGGCAGCTAAGAGATGAGGTCTGGTCGAGGCCATACTTCACACTAAACATCATTTGGGAAGATGGTGATCCGCTATGCTGACGACTTCAAACCTCTATGGTGGCTGCCTGGGGCCAGCGCAGTCTTCAGTGGTTGGTTACTAAAGGCCAATGTTCCCGTCTTCGAGTTAGCACTCTGGTGCTAATCCGGCCAGCCGGTATCCCGAGTCGGGAACCAGAACGACATCCGACTTCAGATGGGTCCCTGCGTGGATCCACTGGCCGCTACATAGCCTGGTGAAGGGATAAAGCACTTCACAATAACATCGCGGGCACTACCATCTTACGAAACACCAAGGTTGCAGCTCGAACGCGACGCCACCTACTGCTCTAGCGCCTGTCGAGCTAGCGCCTTCATCATACTTATGTATGTTACGGAATAAAATGTGTCATCTATATTTCTGTTTCACTAGCGTCCCTTGGCGCTCCACCAGGTTCCATGCCTCATCCTCACCTAAAGCTGGGGACACACCGCTCGGCCCCAGCACTACGAACTTAGTTTCTGTGTGCGATTTTCATCAAATTACTAGCTGTGGTAGCGTCCCCTGGTGAAGCGATATTCATAGTGACGCCATCGCCTTATTGAATTCTAATCATAAACATAAGTGCAGTGGTGTCGAAGATAAAGTGTTACCAAGGACGTCAATGAACTGTTTTTTTACAACAAATAAATTTTAATGTCGCCATGATTGTTATCTTAGCTATTTGTTCGAGTACTATTCCAATAATTGTACAATGTGTAGCCCATCATGTCTTATCTTGTTCCTGAACGTGTCATGCCGTGATTTGAAAGGGCGGTACTATTATAATTTTGCGAGAGTCTCTGTTAGATCGTTTATTCTCAATAGTAATCAAGGTCTCTTAAATGATAGTAAAATGTCAGATACGATCGTCAATAGCAATGTTAAACAGTATACCGTGTTCTTCATAGTAACAGCACCCATTCAAATATTTTAAGCATTTTAGCTCCATTTGCATCATCTTCAACAACGGCCACTGAACTGCAGTCATCTGCCACCATTTCATAGTTAATTCTAGTTAATAATTATTAAATGATTCAGGGACGGAGATCCAAAGACGACCATGCCTACTAAAGCGCTGTGGTGTTAAAACAACTCTTCGGAGTGTTGACTGCTTTACCTTCCATTGTTAATGTTGTCATATGCCTATCATTAATCATTTTAATATCGATGATGAATCAATTAACTGCACCTGTGGAAGTTCGAGATCAATTTTCACACTGGCATTTTGAGGCACGACTATCATTCTTATTTTGTACATAGTAATATTCGTTTCTCTGTTACATGCGCAATACTCTCAATCACTATACCCTGCAAGTCTATTGTTTATTTATTTATTTAGTGGATATTGTTAGAACCCTTTTTTCAAGATTAGTTAATTTTTTATAGTAACAGCATTTCTTATGGTGAAAGTGTCGTTAGTGGTGACAGAGATAGTTTATGTTAGTTGAATTTTGAAATATTTTAGTTGCAAAATCACTCGAATGTGATGATACTAGTGGAGATGATAATTAGCTGAAATCTTGAGTGTCGAGAATAATAGCAGCGATCCTGCACACCAAACGATTTTATGCCTTTCAGCTTTCGTGCCAGATACACTAGATTCACATGTAATAGACAGTATGTACAATTTTGTCTCCTAGACCTATGTGTTCAGCAGCAGCAGATACTATTACTTTGCGGTTGCTTGTGACTAACAGATCAGGGGTCTCGCGAGTTCTACCACCGAGTCTACAAACGGCTACTTTTGACACCATGGTCGGAAATAATTAGAAACTGAATATCAAACCCCCAAAATAAGCGACACTGCACTCCGATTTTTCAAACATATTCCTAACGGCACTGTCAGTAATGATTGTGAGTGCCCATGTGTGGATATATTTTTGAAGGCCGTGTAGCGAAGAGCACTTCAGCTATGAATGGATTTTGTCAAGTATTGGCGGTACTGCAGATGCAAAAGCTGAAGTTACTGATACATTTCGGGGTAAGGAATTTGTACATTTATTTCTGACTGCGAATGTGAACAAGTGACTCCTGATGAAAACGTGAACTACGAATAGAAGTTGAATGATCAAATGGTGTTGAATGATTTACTTTGTCAAGGGGAAGAAAATGTTTAAAGCGCGAAATTTCAGGGGTCGTTTTAGTGTATGACGCAGAGACCGAAATGAATGCCAATTCTATGGTTATCGAAATGCTGTAAATGCTAATGAGCTGTGGTGCCGTTGCCTCGTTTTTATATGGTATTGGTGGAGGCCTATAGTGTTACTAATGAGAATTTTTATTGCGTATGCGTGAATGTACGTACATAAATATTCTGCCAATAACATTTAAGTGCATGGCAGAGCGTTTATCGAACCGCTTTTATGATATTTCTCTATAGTTACATTCTCCAATAGGACGCAGGAAAGAAAAAACACCAAAATTATTCCGTTTTGAATTTGATTTCCCTTATTTTATTATGATGATCATGACTCTCCATGTAAATGGGTGTTAACAAACTACGTTCGCATTCGGAGGAGAAATTGGTGAAATAAATATCGCAAATCAATGTCGCTGCAACGAATGATTTCCCAGCTTGTGTATCATTTCCGTGACACGCTCTCCTCTGTATCACGATAACACAAGCTACCCTTCTCTGAACTCGCTCTATGAACTCTGTCAGCCCCACTTTGTGAGGATGCCACAATGTGCAGCAATAATCCCAGCGATGACACACTCTAGTAGTGTAGGCTGTTTCTTTAGTAGAACAGCTGCATCTTCTAAGTGTTCATCCAATGATCCACAGCTTTTGGTTCATCTTCTCCGCGATATTCCCTAAGCGTTATTTCCAATTAAAGTTGTCCATAATCGTATTCTTAGGCATTCAGTTGAATTTACGACCTTTAGGTTTCACAGTTGAAGGGCATGAAAGGGATGCAGTGGCTGGGAAGGGAATAAGAATGGGTTGTAGCCTTTCTCCAATGTCATTCAATTTGTACATTGAGCATGCTATAAACCAAAGCAAAGACAAATTTGGAGAAGGAATTAAAGTTCAGGGTGAAGAATTAAAAACATTTCGTTTTGCCGACGACATAGTAATTCTGTCAGAGATAGCAAAGGACCTGGAAGAGCAGCTGAACGGAATGGACAATTTGATGAAAGGTGCATATAAGATGTACATTAACAAGAGCAAAACAAGGATAATGCAGTGCAGTTTAAGAAAATCACGTGATGAAGGAATTAGATTAGGTAACGAAACAATAAAGGAGGTAGATGAGTTTTGTTACTTGGGCAGTAAAATAACAAATGATGGTCTCAGTACAGAGGATATAAAATGCAGAATGGCAAAGGGCAGAGAAGCAATCTTGAAAAAGAGAAATTTGTTAACATCGAATATTGATTTAAGTCTAATGAAGTCCTTTCTGAAGGCATTTGTGTCGAATGTTTCCTTGTATGGGAGTGAAATATGGACGATAAACAGTGCGTATAGGAATAGGATAGAGACTTTTTAAATGTAGTGCTACAGAAGAATGCCGAAGATTAGGTGGGTAGATTGCGTAACTAATGAGGAGGTAGTGAACAGAATTTGTGAGAAAGGGAATTTCTGGCATAGCTTGACTAAAAAAAGGGATTGAATGGTAGGACACATTCTTAGACATCAAGGAATCGTGAATTTAGAATTGGATGGAATTGTTTGGGGTAAAAACAGCAGAGGAAGACCAAGACATGGATATAGTAAGCAGATTCAGACAGATGTAGGGGGCCGTTCTTATGTGTAGTTGAAGGGGCTCAGGGTAGGGTATTATGGAGAGCTGCACAAACCAATCTCCGGACAGAAGACCACAACAACAAAATGTTCAAATGTTTGTATAGATTATGGGACTTAACTACGGGGTCATCAGTCCCTAAACTTACAAACTACTTACGAACTAGCTAACACTAAGGACGACACAAATATCCATGCCCGAGGGGGGATTCGAACCCCCGACCGTAGTGGCGATGCAGACCGTGACTGGAGCGCCTCAGTCCCCTCGGCCACCGCGGCCGGCCCACAACAACAACAGGTTTGACTTTCTGTCGTGTAAATTAAGTTTAACGAACTTCCGTTGGTGCTCCTGTGGATGACTTCACATTTATCAATATTGAATTTCAACTGCCAATTTTCTAATCATTCAGATATCGTATCTAAATCGTTTTTCAGTGCTTTTGATCTTCTGGTGACTTTACTAACATAAATGACAGCATCATCAGAGAACAGTTTAAGAGAGCTACTCAGATTGTCCTCTAAATAGTTTATAAGCATAGGGTAGAGTAGGGGACTGTAACACTTCCATGGGGAACGCCAGATATTTCTGTTTTACTCGGTGATTTTTCTTCAATTACTACGTTCTGTGTCGTTTCTCACACAAAATCACTAATCCAGTCGTGGCGTTATTCCGTAAGCACGCAATTTGTTTAGAAATACGAAACGTGACGTATAGTGTAAAAAGCTTTCCAGATATTTGAAAATATGGAATCCAGTGTTCAAACGTTTGTAAATGTAAGGGACTTAATTGCGTCGTTCATCAGTCCCTAAGGTTACAAACCACTTAAAGTCACTTATGCCAAGGACGACACAAACATCCATGCCCGAGGGATGACTGGAACTGCGAGCTCCGCAGCAACGCGCCTTAGAACCCTCGGCCACTCCACCGCGGCAAATATGGAATCGATTTTAAATCCCATGTCGATAACAATTATTACTTCATTTGAGTAATCACAAGAACAGTACATCGTGTTGACTATTGGTCAATAGGTCATTCTCTTCAGGGTACTTCTTAATGTTTGATTAAAGTAAATGTTTTAAAATCCTACTGCAAACCGACATCAATGACATAGGTCTGAAATTTTGCGGATGACTGATATTGTCTTTATTGAATATTGGAGTGACCTGTGCAACTTTCCAATCTCTGGGCACGGATCTTACGCTGAGTGAGCGGTTGTATATTACGGTTAGGTATGGGGCTATTGCATCAACATACTGCGAAAGGAACCTAATCTGTTTGTGGTCTGGACCAAGAGACGTGGTTTTGTAAAGTTGCTTTAATACTGAAGTGATATCAGCTTATAAATTACGCACGCTGGCAGCAGTGTTGGAGAATTAAATGTCACAATGAAGGTGGCAGTTATCGCAACGACTCCATTGCTTCTTTTGATCTTTTGTTCCATATCTATTATGCCCAGTGATGCCCATTCTTTTACCTCGGCAGTGTCCATGTCCATGATACCACGACACGTTACAACACCTTTGATCGAGTTGAGCGAGTTAAGCAACTCAAACACTACCTCATAATCCCCAGGTTTCGAGGACTTCACATCCACCTGCGTTGCCCTGTTGGTTGAGAGAACCATTGCGCGGCCTCTTAACGGATTTTAAGGTATCCGCAAGACCCTCTAAACCCTTTACTGATGAAAAACGGAGATGCCTTCACAAAAGTACCGTCTTTCCGCTTCACTACCAAAATTACGTGATGATTTATGACTCCTTGAGCCCTGTTTCCGTCAACTAATGGTTCTCGGGAGGACTTGCCTCGCTCATCCGCTTAGTTTTGTGGATTGAGTACTCCCGGACGGTACACCCATCTCGCCGGGGTTTAAATTACTTAAATGATCCATCTCGGTCCGACGAGCAGCTAGGGAAGGGACGGTCTACCCAGGCAGAGGCCCATTTGCCTAGATAAGCCTTATACAACTGAAGTGCGGTAGTATCCCCAGTGATCGCCCGCTAACGACTGTTGAATCTCAACAGCCATTCATCCCATCAGCACGCAGCACACCTTGGAACAGAGGTTTATTTATTAATTTTATTTTATTTTTTATAGAGGTTTTTTTTTTCATCCTCACGATCCGGGCAACAAAGCCGAGATTCCCGCTCCCTACAACACACAACATTCCACCGCTGCGCCACACGGTGGTTACTGAAGCATGTCCAGGGTTTACGGCCTAGAGAACTTGCGGCGCTTTCCAGTCCCCAGCTGAGGATGCCGGGTTCGCCAAGCTCGTACTCAGCAAATTAATGCTGAGACCCGGAGGGCTTTATTGATTAAAAAGAGAACTGTATGATTAACTGATTTTGGCTTAACCATCACCACATCACATTGAAGCTAGATGTGGATGATATTTTGTGTTATGCCCTGCCAACAACAATGTTGGTGAAAAGGTACATTTTAAGAATTTTTCTCTATGACGTGTCTCATGCAAATGAAAGGTCCGATGATGACAATTCAGTCTGCTGAAATCGGTGTCATCTTAATAAAAAGTAATTAGTGATCTTCACTCACTTTTACATAATAAATCAAATTAACAGATCGCCCCCAAGAAAGACAAACTTCTGATTGAAAAACGTAAACATCTGTAATATTTGCATACTACAGATAACACTCGGTGGATGTGAGTTTGAGTTCAGAATCGTAATTCGGTTTTCAGTATGTGAGAGTTTAAAATATGGAAGTTCTGATCCATTAACTCGCTTGCTAGCAGTAAAATACGGCGATGTGCAACTTTTTGAGATGCTTCGCACTTAGAGTCTAGCATATGGAAGCGAGACGCAGGCGGAATATTTAGAAGGGGAGAGCAGGTGGCGGGTGAGGGGCCGGCCGTTTCAGATGCCCGTTAAAAATTAATGGCGCTCATGAAATACGGAGCAAAGCCTGGGACGCGTCTGCGACGTTCTGAGCTGCTCCGCTAAAAGGAGTACCAGGCTGCTGTGACACCCTGATAAGGCGCCCAGAGATGTGGTGCTATTAAGGATGTCGAACATTGAGTGATACGAAATGGGAAGATTGCATGCAGAATAGACATGGAGATAAAAATTGTGTTAAACATTGAGAAGATGAAAGGACAGGGTGATACGAGGATCGTTCAATAAGGTATGGCATTCTCAGAACATATTGACTGTTTTACTTCGAAATAACACAAGGTCTCGAACAAGGAAGTATTCTGTCTCCTGCACGTTTTAATTTTGTGTTGGAGGGAATGAATAGGGCGGTTAAAAAAATAAATAAATAAATAAATAAATAAATAAATAAATAAATATATATATATATATATATATATATATATATATATATATATATATATATATATATATATATTAACCGCCCTATTCATTCCCTCCAACACAAAATTAAAACGTGCAGGAGACAGAATAATTCCTTGAGACCTTGTGTTATTTCGAAGTAAAACAGTCAATATCACCCCCAACACGATCCCAAATTCTTCTGAAGGCGACATTGGGAGATTTGGTTAGCCAATCCGTTTAGCAGTTTATCCAAATTTATTTTCTTCTCGTTTCTCGTCTGCTTCCATTTGACTCCATGCCACAGAATCGCCCAAAGACATAAAAGATGTACGAAAATTTGATCCAGCAACTTACAAATTTTTTATTTAAATCGATTTTGAGAGAATTAGTTTCAAATTACGTTACAAAAGCTAAACTTATACGTACTCTTACACTTTTAAACAGGTGATCCTAATTTCGGTGGGTTGGCGATAATAGGAAAAGGGGCAGACGATATTAAAAAATTTACTCCCGCGAGATTTCTTTGTAACACTTTCTAAAGTTTTCGAAATAAAGTTTTCCAGATTAAGAAACTATCTGGCCTGCGGAAACCGAAGGATGGCCATTTCTAGTAATTTCAATTCAGTTTCGAGTTTGATTTTACAGACCAAAAGCATGATAAACAAGGAAATAATTGTGGTAGACTATATTTCATAACCTTGCTCTGTTGTAGTAAGTAATTTCTCTTGTGTACTGTAGCTTCGTAGTTTTGTATCTATTCTTTTATGTGTTTTCTATGAATTAAGTAGTTACTCCCTCTATGTCGCGATACCTTCCATCTGATGCATCTTGAGAGAAATGAAGAATACCATTACAGGAAAAATTTGTTACATTTTACCCTTCTACATTTCAATATTTCTACCACACACCTACATGTAAGAATTTATTTCCCTCCGATGATTGAACAGAACACGAAAAAAACTTCATATGTTATACCAGATATGATGCGAAAAAGAAATACCAGTCGACGAGATTATTTCTTGATTGCCATTGCATAACTTACAGCAGCAATTTCATATTCCGCGTCGTCATTCACAGGCAACTTGTTACGGCTGCTATCGAAGAAAAGTAGATACGATGGACGTCTTACGAAAAGCTTCCTTGAAACTATCAGGCTCATCGTAGCTACAACGTTGTAAAAGACTACATGTCAGAAGTTTCCTTCCATATAAACGTGAACTAGAACAGCTTCGGTCTTCGTGGTAGATTTCTGCGATGTTATTCAGCCGAGACGATCGTAACGATAGCAGATGAAAAATGCCACTGAGTAGTAACACAAACTTCTAATAGTGTCGCATCTCCACCGGAGAACACACACGTTATTACTTATGGCCACTTACGAACTTGAAGGAAAACGCTCCCAGAAATACAGGAACTACGGCCAAAGTTCTTGGGAGGAATGGGAGTCAATGGCGAGTGAAAAATTTAGATGGGTTGAGCGATTTATTTGGGAAAATAGTATTGGCAACATTGAAGATAAGGCGTCCAAGAAAGAATGAAACACTGTTCCTCAGTCGGTTACTATTTGAAACGTGTCGCTCTTTTTCCTTTTATTGTTTTGGGTTGGGGGGATACATGTTTGAATATTCCCGCTTCATCTCCAATATTAGCTCTGATTTTCGATATGTGGCGCCGCTGTAACTGTCCTTCAAACTGGCATTTGAAATGTTGTTGCATTCCAAAGACAAATTAGTTATTGAGCCTCTTCTGGCAGACCACAATATACACAGTCATTTGCAGAATGTCTGCGTAAACAAGGAAGTGGACCAAAGAACTTTTGCAAGGCGTCTGTCATCATCACAACGTAGTTGAGCGAACCCGTTTGATCCCACGCGTCCTTGATGGTCACACACGTCTACCGCGGTGGAGTGGTCGAGAGCTCTAAGGCGCCTTGCTGTGGAGCGCTCAGTTGCTCGCCGTCGGAGGTTCGAGTCCTCCCTGGTGTGTGTGTGTGTGTGTGTGTGTGTGTGTGTGTGTGTGTGTGTGTGTGTGTAAGTCTGCTGTTCTTAGGTTAGTTTAACTTAGTTCAAGTACTTTGTAATCCTAAGGACTAATTAACAAAGAAGTTAAGACCGTTAAGACCCATATATTTACAAATATTCGACTCCTGCAAAGTTGGAACGAGCATCATCCACAGACCACATTCAGTATACAGCTACATCTACATCTATATCGTTAGTCTGCAAATCATTCAAGCACCAGGCAGACAGTTAAACGAACCTATTTCATACAGGGTGTTCAGAAAAGGACTCCCTGATTTCAAAATTAAATATCTCGAAAACAAAGATCGATAGAGGAATGCAGTAAACGGTATGTTTATTGTGAAAGCTGTAAGAAGTTTATACAGCAGTTTGAAATAATAGTTACAAAAGCTGCTAACAGATACCGCTGTAATTGCCGTACGTAATGCCTAGTATAAATAGTGATGCGAAGCCCAGAGCGATCAGTTCCACTATTGAAACGTGAAATGAGGTTAGCGTACCGAAGGAAGAGTACTCCACTAAACAACGGATTTTTCTGGTGCTAGAGTACCACATGTTAGAAGAGAGTCCTACGGCAACAAGGCGAAATTTTCAAACACGATTTAATGTTCCAAAAGGACCCGATGCGAAAACCATTCGTGAGCTCTTCGCAAAATTTCAACGAACAGGCAGCGTAAATGATGGTCTAGTGGGGCATGTTGGCCGCAAGCAAACCGCAGTTACGCCTGAAAATATTGCCACAGTTTCTGGAATTATTCAGCGAAATACAATGTCATCCGTCCGTAGAATTGCATCTGAGACTGGTCTGAAGCGTTCCAACACGCAGAAAATACTGAGAAAGAGCCTACACATGTTTCCATTCAAAATTCAAACGCACCAGGCCATACCCGTACGAGCTGCGCAACAAAGGGTTGCCTTTGCTAATCAGATGCTCACAATGATTGATAGTGAAGGATTTCATGTTGGCTGCATTTGGTTTACAGAAGAAGCACACTTCCACCTGAATGGATACGTGAATAAGTAGAACTGGCGATTTTGGGGTACCGAAAAGCCATATTGGTGTGAAGCGAAACCCCTGTATTCTCCTAAAGTTACTGTGTGGGCTGCAGTATGCAGAAGAGGCAGTATTGGCCCTTTTTTCATTCGAGAAACGGTCATTGGTGCACGTTACGCTGCAATTTTGGAATAAAATGTCGCCACACAGAAAGCGTTAGAGGATCGACCAGGTACTGAATGGTTTATGCAATATGGAGCCCGACCACATCGGACCGAATAAGTGTTTCGCTTTCTTGAGGAATACTTCGGGAATCTAGTCA
Source organism: Locusta migratoria (assembly GCA_026315105.1). NCBI lineage: Eukaryota > Metazoa > Arthropoda > Insecta > Orthoptera > Acrididae > Locusta > Locusta migratoria. Next base: position 836,175,940 of record CM048745.1, on the reverse strand, counting down.
TTGCTTTGGAATATCCCAAATTTATTGGTACTTCCATATTCGCCGGATTTGACTCCCTGTGACTTTTTTTTGTGGGGCACAGTGAAAGACATGGTCTACCCGAAGCATCCCGCCACGCTGGACGAGCCTGAATCGGCGACCTCTGTGGCATGTGAATCCATTTCGGTTGAGACAGTACGAAATGTGATGGCGAATTTCATTCTTAGTTTGCGCCACCTCTGTAGTGCCAATGGTGAATATTTTGAAAACATTGTGATGTGATTGCAAAAAGTGTTTTCATACAATTATTTCACTTATGTATGCTGATATGAACTGTACAGCGTACAGCGCCATCTCTTAGCAGCTTTTGTAACTATTATTTCAAACTGCCGTATAAACTTCTTACAGCTTTCACAATAAACATACCGTTTACTGCATTCCTCTATCGATCTTTATTATCGAGATATTTAATTTTGAAATCAGGGAGCCCTTTTCTGGACACCCTGTAGTATTTACTTTGAGGGCTACTTTGTAAATCTATCGGACCAAACTGCGTGGTCATCAGTCCGTAGCTTACAAACTATTTAAACTAAGGTAAACTAAGGACAACACACACACACACACACACACACACACACACATGGCACGGGGAGGATTCGAACTTCCGACGGCGAGCAACCGCGCGCTCCGCTGCGAGGCGCCTTCGACCGCTCGGCTATTATTTACTACCACTCCATTTTCGAATAGCACTTGGGAAGAAGGAACACGAAAATCTCTCCGTTAGAGTTCTGAAGTATCTTATTTTGTTTTGATTATCGTTTCTCCCTCTGCAGGTATGCGTCAACATTTTCACATTTGGAGAACAAGTAAGTGACGAAAAAATGGTAATTGTAACGCGGCGCAAAGAAGAACGCCATTGTTGAAATGATTCAGATTCAAACTGTTGTATAATTTCTTGGACAGTGCCCCGTATCTTAGTAATGCAAAATGAGCTGTTTTTTTTAATTCAAATGTTTGTAAACTTATTGCATCAAACTGCTATGGCCATCAGTCCCTAGACTTACAAACTACTGAAACTTACATACAATAAGTACAATACACACACCCATGCCCGAGGGAGGACCCGAACCTCCGATTGACACAACCGCGAGCTCCGGAGCAAGGAGTCTTAGAGCACTCGGTTAGTCCAATGCGACGCTCTCCTTTGTAATCTATGTCTTCCGTCAGTCATACCACGCAAAATAGGACGGACAAGCGTATTAGAAAACAGTCTCTCATGCAATTCTGTGTCATCTTCAGTTCTACTAATAAACAAAGTACTTAGTACGCCTTCCCCATAACATTTTCTGTGCGTTATTTCCAAATTAAATTGGTCGTAAGTATAATTCGTAGAATTTTTTGTTGAATATACTTATTTCATCGATTTACCTTTTAAGAGGATTAATTTTGGTTCTCATGTGGAGGACTTCGCATGTTTCATAATTTATCGTTGATTGCAAATTTTTGCTCCTTATACCTTTTTTTATTATTTTTTTTCCTTCTACGTCGTTCTGCAGTTGGTTTTGATCTTCTGAAGATGATGAGTGACAACATTATCTGCAATAAAAACCTAACTACCAAGTGTGTCCTCGGTGACAGGAAATATGACACCCTACCACATAAAGAAGCTCAAAACTGTTCAAATGTTTGTAAAACAAGATTTACAGACTGGTTAAACTAACCTCCCCGGGGAGGACTCGAATCTCAGACAGCGAGTAACCACGCGTTGTGCAGCAATTTAATTAAAAAGCCTTTTGGGAGGCACATTGTGTAAAGCCTTCTAGAAATCTAGAATTAGGGAATAGATCGAACACCCCTTGACAATAGCACTCATCACTTCGTGCGTTTCAGAACAGGAAACTTTTTGAATTCGTCTTGATTATGGATCAATAGATGGCATTGCTTGAGACAATTCATAAGATTAGACAATAATGTTGGTTACACTAGATTACTCCAACGGTGTTTCTTGAATGTTGGTGTGGCGTATGAAACTTTACAGTTTTCGGGTACAGATCCTTAGTTGAGCGAAAGGAAGTTCCAAAAAGGATAATGCCAAGATAGAAAATTTTTAATTTTATTTCGAAGACTGGTTTAGATGGTATCTGCTTCATCTTCTAGTCTATATAAGTTTTATAAAGCAGTCATCTTGTAATGTCAACAATTGTTGTTTAAAATAATTTAAAGTGCATAGATGCACTATGTCATTATGGTATATGGTTATGGTATATCGCCCCAAATTTACGATTGGATAGGGGATTTCTTGTCGTAGTAATCGATGGTAAGGCATCGACTAAAAAAGAGGTGATATCGGGCGTTCCACAGGGTAGTGTTATTGGTCATCTGCTGTTCCTTATTTACATAAACGATTTAGGGAAAAATCTAAGTATCTGTCTTACGTTGTTTGCAGATGACGCCGTCATTTACCGTCTAGTAAAACCATCTGAAAATCAAAACCAAATACAGAACGATCTGAATAAGATATCACTATGGCGTCAAAATTGGCAATTGACTCTAAATACGTGCAATATGTCCGCGAATCACACGTAGACGTAAGTAACAATGTAATTACAGTTGTAAAATTATTCTACTCCGTTAAGACGTAAAAATACCTAGGCATTACTATTACTTCAGACTTAAATTGGAAAGATCACATAGATAATGTCGTGGGAAAGGCGAACCAGAGACTGCGATGTATTGGCAGAACCCTTAAAAGATGCTACAGAACTACAAAGGATACTGCATACACTACGCTTGTCCGTCCATTTTTGGAGTATTGCTGCCCAGTGAGGGATCCTTATCAGGTGGGTTTGACGGAGGATATCGAAAGAGTCCAAAGAAGGGCTGCCCGTTTCGTATTGTCACGATACAGCGGAGACAGCGTTATGGAAATGATACAGGATCTGGGATGGGCATCATTAGAACAACGGCGCTTATCGCTGCGGCGTGGGCTACTTACGAAACTCCAATCGCCACCATTCTCCTCCGAATGCGAAAATATATTGTTGACTTCAACTTACATAGGTAGAAATGATCATCAGAATAAAATACGAGAAATCAGAGCTCGAACGGAGAGATTCAGGTGTTCATTCTTCCCACGCGCTATTCGAGAATGGAATGGGAGATAAATAGTATAATTGTGGTTCGATGAACCCTCTGCCAGGCACTTAAATGTGATTTGCAGAGTATCCCATTTCAGTACAAGTCAGAGTAAGATACTGTTGTTTCACTACTCCGACGATATATGCTTCTAAGATCTCATGTTCTTCGTTCGAAAGCTGGGATTTTTATTTCGATTTGGCGAAGGAGTTCCCGAAAGCTGTGATTAGTAATTCTGCTTTAGTAGCACTGTCGGCGGTAGCATCCCCTAGTATACACACCCCTAGAATCTCTCTAGGTTTTCTGTCAAATTCGAGACAAAGCTCCGCTGTGGATCCTATTGTAAGTACCTCGCACTGAGATTTAGACAAAATTTGCTGATTAAGATCGCCCATCGTGGTGATTTTGTGTTCATTTGTATGTGTCATGCTTTTCTTGTTTTTACTGCAAAAGTGTTATGAACTGTTTTGTGTACCGAAGTATATCAGAGTCGTATCTTGTTCCTTTGTTTGATTTAAATCTTTGAAGAGCTGTCGATACTCTTTGGATTCCCCTGCTCTATCCTTACAAAGGAGCGGATACTGTAAGTTTGTGCAGTACGCCTATATGAGAGAGGAGTTCAAAAATCTTCTTTGGACTATACTTCCCCATCCACACTACAGGCCGTATCTCGCATCTTCTGACTTCCACTGATTGGGCGAGTGAAGGACGCACTCTGCGACAAGTACTATGTGGAAGTTATTAAAAAAAAAGTTTGTAAATCTATAGGACCAAACTGCGTGGTCATCAGTCCAAATGTTCAAATGTGTGTAAAGTCTATGGGACTTAACTACGGGGTCACCAGTCCCTAAACTTACAAACTACTTATCAACTACCTTATACTAAGGACGCCACAAATATCCATGCCCGAGGGGTGATTCGAACCCCCGACCGTAGTGGCCGTGCAGACCGTGACTGAAGCGCCTCAGTCTCCTCGGCCACCACGGCCGGCGGTCATCAGTCCGTAGCTTACAATCTACTTAAACCTAGGTAAACTAGCCTAAGGACAACACACACACTCATGCCCCAGGGAGGACACGAACTTCCAAGGCGAGCGACCTCGCGCTCCGCAGCGAGACGCTTTAGACCGCTCGGCTACTCCACCGCGGCTGGAAGTTATTCATGCAGCACTAAGTGGAAGTTATTAATGCAGCAAGACGCTGGCAGATTCCAGTAGATTGATACCATACACAACGAAATATTGTGACATAATTTGGTAGAAAATCCGAAGAAATTCTTGTCATGTATAAAGTAAAATAGCGGCAAAACACAATCATTATCCTTACTAGGTGACAGCAATAGTGATGCTACTAATTACGGTACTGCTACGCTAAAATTGCTAAACACAGCATTTAGAAATTCTTTTTTCCATTATTCTGCTCGCTCTCGAGGGACGCACACACACAGACACACACACAGAGAGAGAGAGAGAGAGAGAGAGAGAGAGAGGGAGGGAGAAAGAGAGAGCACAGTTGTCTCAAAAATGTTCGTTTGTAAATTTATAGGATGCGTGGCCGGCCGCGGTGACCGAGGAGACTGAGGCGCTACAGTGATGGTTTGCACGGCCACTATGGTCGGGGGTTCGAATCCCCCCTCGGGCATGGATATTTGTGCCGTCCGTAGTTGTAGCTAGTTCATAAGTAGTTTGTAAGTTTAGGGACTGATGTCCCCTTAGTTAAGTCCCATAAGCTCTACAAACATTTGAACATTTGTTTTTCAAACTGCGTGGTCATCAGTACGTAGCTGACAAACTAAGGTAAACTAACCTAAGGACAACACACACACACCCATTCGCCAGGGAGGACTCGAACCTTAGACGGCTCGGCTACTCCACCGCGGCACAGTTGTCTCAAGACAAGAACGATAGGAAATAAATAAGGGGTTTGTTACCAGAATTATAAACACAGCACTGTGCAAGCTGGTGATGGCTCCATAATTGTGTGGGCAGTGTTTACATGAATTGGACTACTTCCCCTGGCACAACGGAACTGATCACGGACTGGGAATGCTTATATTCGGCTTCTTGCAGACCAGTTGCCTCCCCTCTTGAGCTTAACGTTCCAAGACAATAATTGAATATTTTGGAAGATAATGGGCCATGTTACCGGGCACAATGTTCCGTGATTGATTGAAAGAACATTTTGGACAATTAGAGGGGACCATTTGGACAACTGACCACCTGATGGCAACCCCATTGAACCTGGAATGACATCTACTTGACAGTGACGCAGTTTAGTTTCTCTGTAGTGGATGGGGGATTGCAAAGACTGTAGAGGCATAAACTACATGATAACGAGATTATATTGGATTAGATTAGATTTGAAGCAAGTACAGTGATGAACGGTGAATTTGTTACAGCCTATTTTTATGCCCGATTAATTACTTTTCATTCGTTACACCAAATTCCCTCTTTCATTTGAGATATTCAATTATTCACCGTTCGGCCACTGAGTTAACGCTATCGCCTCTCTCTCTCTGTCCTGTCTCTTAATATCTCTTTCCGTTTCACAGTTCACTGCGTTAATGGATGTACCATCTAGAGTGCAGTATTCACAGTCAGGTAATAGCCTTTGAAGTAATGTTTCACAGCCAGCTTTCTGCTAATACGTGTAGAAGTCCAATTGAATAATGTAACAGCTCTTGCCATTACATGAGATACTTCAGATTAGTACATACTCAGAGTATACACGGTGGGGAAGCTGATTACAGTCAACTTAATAGTATAGTTTACGTTTGCTATTCAGACATTACTCAAAAGACAGTACAGTGACTCATTTTATTAAAATTCTATAAAGTAGCTATCAGAAAACTATATACGTCAACATATTATTAATTCTAAAGGTTGTTCATTCTGTAATACTAACAGCCAGCTACTTTCTGGCCATTGAACGCTAGCGGGCATCCACGATGCAACACCAAGAAGGACGTTAGATATCACGGCCGAATTATGTAGTAGATAACATATTCTACGAAGAACACATGATGGCAATTACTGTCCCAAATGAAGTGAGAAGTTGATGTAATCAGTATTTACTGTAGCCACCATTTCCGGCTGTAACCACGAATACATGCTTCGATATGGGAGACTGTGGAGGTTTTGCTTTGGTCCAGCAGTCGAAGATGCTTCTAGACGTAGAAGAAATTAGTCTGGAGTAGCGGCTGGTGCTGTCCTCAGGCCCAGCCGTTTCGCTATCGTCGACAAGCGAGAAATCGATACTACAGGCAAATGCAGCACCACAATTTTATGAGCGACGAAGTCTTATCACGTATTATTCCGTGTTCTTCATGTATGTTATGATAAAAGGCTCCGTTCGTTAAAAAAAATGTAACGATGACTGTTTACTGTAGCAGCAACTCGCGTTAAGGGAAAGAACGAGAGGAATCCAATTCTTTGCCCAAATGAAATACCGGGTATAGGACAAATATGCATGCAGATAAGGCAACAGTATAACAGTCTTCGGACTGGAAACCGACCATCGGGCGAGGTGGTGCAGTGCTATCACACTAGACTTGCATTCTGGAGGACAGTGGTACAATCCGGCCATCCTGATGAGGGGAGTCTATTATTTCCAATGATCACTCCTGCAAATATCCTTGCCTATCGCTGACAAAAACAATCCAACCGTTTGCTTCGTTGCTGAAGACCACCATGTCGACGAGACGTTAAATCCCAATGTTCTTTCGCTATTCTACACCAACCATGGTGAGGATGCAGATAGAATCGGGCGGGCGCTGATAACCTCGCTGTTGAGCGCCCTAAAACGCCAATTATCATCATCATCATTAGAATCGGGATTTGTCGGTCGTTCATCGACGAATGGCCTGCGCAGACGCCTGTGTCGTTGACCCAGAGGCAACAATTGACGTCTTTCAGGCACCCACTCTGCTACAAAGGACGCCGAACGGTACTAACCGTTACTGCTTGTTGCGCGACAAGCCGAATTTGTTCTGATAAGGTTTGTGATTTGTCAGAGCAATCCGTCGCTGTGGTCCATCACTTTCACGTCATCATCACGTGTAGTGGTTTAATGAGGCCTATGAATTCTCTCCCATCGTTCCGTGGCTCCCTCTAACAAAAATCATAGATCCGCATCCCAGTTGGTTGAACGCTTCCGACGCGATCACAAGATTTCTCTGAAGGAACATCGCCCCAATTGTGCGATTGGATTGACGATTTCCTATCAGAAAGGAAACAGTTCGTAGTAATTGACGATAAGTCAACCAGTAAAATAGAAGTGATATCTGGCGTTCGCCAGGGAAGCGTTATTGGTCCCCTACTCTTCCTTGTGTTTATAAACGATTTAGGAGACAATCTGAATAGGTCCCTTAGACTGTTCGCTGATGATGCTGTCATTTATCGGTCAGTGAAGTCAACAGAGTATTAAAAGCAACTGCAAAGCGATTTAGACAAAATTTCTGCATGGTGTGAAAATTGGCAATTAACACTAAATAATGAAAAGTGTGAAGTAATACACATGACCACTAAAAGAAATCAGCTGACTTCAGTTACACGATAAATCAGTCAAACCTTAAGGTCGTAAACTCAACCAAATACCTAGAAGTTACAATTACCAACAACTTAGCCTAGAGAGAACACACAGAAATTATTGTGGGTAAGGCGAACGAAAGGCTACCTTTCATTGGCAGAACGCTTCAAAGACGCAACAGCTCCAGCAAAGAAACTGCCTACATCACACTTGTGCGTCCTCTCCTGGAGTACTGTTGCCCAGTGTGGGACCCTCACCAGATGGAACTGACAGAAGACATTGAGAAGGTTCAGAAAAGGGCAGCCCGTTTTGTTTCATCACGTTACAAGGGGGGAAAGTGTCACGGAAATGGTGCACGATTTGAAGTGGAAATCATTAAAATAACGACGTTATTCATTGCAGCTAGTTCTATTTGCGGAATTTCAATCACCGACTTTTCCTTCTGAATCTGAAAATATTTTGCTAGCACCTATTAGGGAGACATGACCATCCCAATAAAATAAGAGAAATCAGATCGAAAACGGGACGATTTAGGTGTTGTTTCTTCCCGCGAGCTATCAGAGAATGGACTGGTACAGGAAAGTTGTGAAAGTGGTTGGTGAACCCTCTGCCAGGCACTTAAATGTGATTTGCAGATTATCTATGTAGATGTAGATGAAGGGCAATGTGCATTTCCTATTGGCAACTGAACCTCCTCGATCAAACTCCGAAACTAAAGAATCTTGAGCCGTGCCACGAGTCTATTGGTCACGTCCGGTTCTACGTCATGATATCTTTAATTACAGGGCGCGCCAGTAGGGTAGAAAGAGAGAACGGCGTAGTATGTCTAGTAGGGGGAGATCCGAAGCATGTGCACGAGCGTTTTGATAACGGTCAGTTGGCCACCCTGTCCTTGTTTGCGGTTGGCGGAGTGCTGCCTTGGTTGCTGTACGGGGCCTTCCTGTGTTTATCGCCGCATTGAGTTGTCTGGCTCACGGGGCGTGGCCCGGCGGTAGGTGGAAGGATGCTAATCCAGGAAGACGTCCAGCGCGGCAGCGTGTGATCGGTGGTGGGGATTTGGGGAGGGGGGGAGGCAGTTGGTGGCAACGGACGGGCCGCTGATGGCTTGGAGCTGCGTGGGAGGACCACGGCAGTCGACATCCAGGGATAGGTGGCATCTGTAGTGGGACAAGATAGTCGTACTACATTTTCCTATGTAAGCCCTGTTTTGAAGTTATAAATAAAAAATGAAAGAAAATGAACCTTTTATGTAGAATGCATACATATTTCATGTTTATGTAAACATTGTTCTTTTTTATAATATGATTCTTAAAGTGGTTCATGGTGAGGGTTCCTGTAGTCATGTCCTAGTTCATGAACCACGGGCAACGTATGAGTGGCCAAGTAAGTGGTCCTGACAGTTGGGATACCAGTTACTTTGGAATAAGGTTGGGCATCTCGGACATATTCTGAGTTGTGGCCACCTTTGTGCTCAGACGGCAAAGACTACCAAATCCACCGGTTAGTCCCTCAACCGTTAGGGGTAAAACCCAGTGGGGCCCTGGGTAAGTAAGGCTAGCAATCTGCTTCCCAGGTACTTCAATATCATGCTGGCAACAATCAGAGCAAAATGCCTCGGACCTTTGGAGGTGATGGAGTCCCATCTCTAATTGGCGGAGGGTAAGAGGAGTCGAGGCAGACCAAGAAGAAAGTACTTAGATTCGGTGCAGAATGATTTAGCAGTAAAGGGCATAACATCAGACGAGGCATCAATGTTAGCACTGAATAGGGGATCATGGAGGAATTTTACTAGAGGTACTATGCTCCAGACTGAACCATGAAAGGCATAATCAGTTTCTAATGATGATAATGATTCTTAAAATGTTTTGTTTCTGTATGTTTCATGTACGATCGAGGCGCCGCAATCAACAAGGGTAGCGTCGTCGCCGCCGCAGCCAACATTACAGCAGACGACCACTATGAAAATTTATCCGACAGCTGCGGGGCTACGAATGCTGCTACGCCTTCTTTATTGCCGCGCTTCAATCGTTTCAAAGAAGAAAAGAAAAGAATATTAAATTATTGTTAATCTTATTTGAGATTCAGTCCAAGCTAGTTGTCCGTGTTTTGCTAAACTGACGCTGTATTAACATGAAGAACAATAAATATTTGTTAATGTTGAAAGATATATTGCATGTATGAAGATTTATTCATGATCAAGAATATTTTGTACCAAGAGAAATTGGATTCTTGTGAAGAATCTCGACTTACTTCAGAAAACAATTTCATTCTGATTGAATCACTTCTGATTAGCTTCGAATGTGACATTGTTTGTATTTAGTGTGAATGCGGAAAACTAGTGTTTAGAAGGCAGTGGATTGTTAATATTTTTTCAGCACGGGTTAAGGACAGCAAATAGAAGTCCCTGTGTTTCACTTTGATGAAATTTTAGTAACGGCTACAGACTATTCTCCATCCCCCCTCGTACAAGAACCTTACTTATTTGTGATGAACTATTTAAAGGAATTATTTCTACAAATTTTAATTTATGTTGTAGTGCGGGACACTCGGACGAAGTCTAGAGAATTTACACAGTTAGCGTATGACAGTTGGTGTTGCTAGGGAACTGTAAATAACTAATAAACAACGTCCTAGCAACTGATAAAACTTTTCTAGTGTCACAATAATTTCATGATTAGAGAATAAAGAAGAATATGAATAACAATATTAAACATCGCTGTTATCTTGTCGCCGTTCCACCACACTTCTTTAGCCGGACTGCTGAGTATCCCGACAAGAAAACTTTGAAACGGTTCGTTCCTGTCTGACTAGTATATATAGCTTCCCGAGTACTGCAAAACGTCCCATACAAGAGACTTGTGTCTAGGGGTCAAACCGTCAAGGCCCAACCTTTCCGTAAGCGGCCGCCTGCGAACAACGGGAAAATTGAAGAGCGCGTCGGCGGCCATTATGGTGGCAAACTTCCGCGACAACTTTAAATTTGCGCAAGACTCTTTCGATTAGAGTGTGTATTCATTCGACTTAAGTCGCGAAAACCATGTCTCACTTAAATGTATAATAGCTTCAGACTCTTTGAATATACAGCAACTATCGGCTGTGTGTAAATTAATTGCACATACGCTGTAGAAATCGGCCAACTGCGTTTCTTCTTTCCAATTAAACCGAATTATAAGATTTAGTTTTTTAGCCTTCTAAGTGCAGCATATAAACGGAATTCATCGTCAGACACGATTTTTTGGCATTTTCTCAGTATATTCTACTTTTGTACAAACTTTAACTTCAGAAGAGTTGCAGGACACTTTACGTCCTTGCTTGAGTGCCTGCTTTATTCTTCAATATTTAGATATTTTATAGCATAAAAAAATAAAACAGGGCTGCCTGAAACAGCTGATGGCAAAAATGTTCTGTGAAAATGAAATATCCCATTAAATACATAACTGTAAAATAGCGTCTTACCTTGTGAATACAGCACCAGCCACTATCAAATTCTCTTAAGAACACGAAGTATGCCATAACTTTTTCTTAACTTAGTGTACCTAACATTAGCATTAGGATACCTAGCACGAATATTAGCATTTTTAGTACTGTAATCCAAATATCTTACAGTAGATTGAACTGCTCAAAGTCAGCAACTATCATCACAGGGTTTAACTTCACTATGCGCATCCAGTGTGGTTATGTGTCATTCATATACGAAAACATACATTCTTCCAGCCCCTTTCAGTTGTTAAAACCATATGTAAAGCAGACGACCCTTAAATTCTGTGTTACAAGTGGTAATATTAATTTCATTAACAAAAATTCGAACTGCAGTGAGGCAACTGATCTCGTGACCGCAATAGTTATTTTACACTTATCATAAAATGAACCTTTTCAAACTTCCTGTTCACCAGTACTGCCTAAAGTAGCTCGTTTTTAAGAGCTACCAGTATTGCAAAAGCCTGTCATTTATTTCATTCAGAATCCTATATTGTCATGACTAAGAGCTTGTCAAGCAAGAGTAACTGTTTCTGAACACATGTATTACGGCTAATGTATTCCTGAAAATTATAAATGGGAAGACAATATTCGTTCTTTTTATTCCTTTCTTAAATCTATTTATGCACTTAAACGCTGAGCAGCTCATCACCATTGTGCTTTACATATACTGCAATAGTAAAAACAACGTAGACGTGACTACCAACTGAGAATATATAGCGCAGTAACTATATAAAACACGATTTATCTACTTAACACTCACATTTATTTGAGGCTTACCACTATCATGGCGGCCGGGCGAAGGTTGAAATTATCCCGCGACAGCATCGCCGTTAGTGAGTCATTTTTACAAGGTCTTTGCTAGGGGTAGCAAAACTTGAGGCCGACCGGATGAGCCGATCGGTTAGGTTCGGCAAACATCGGATTTGCAGCTCGTAACGCTTCCTGGTGGCAGGGAGTAAAAGATTACTACACAACACGATACTAGTGAAAAATCAACACGCAGATGTGAAATTCACACGTGTATTGCTTAAGTCTATAACCTCGTTTGCATTGTGTGTCTGTAGGAACTACAGTTTGCGGCAATTAGGACTTAAAAATCTACGAAAATAAATCCCTGAAACAAAAATATAGGTAACCTCATATTCTTCCAGAAGTAGTGTCCTGCCGCGGTGGAGTAGCCGAGCGGTCTAAAGCGTCTCGCTGCGGAGCGCGCGGTTGCTCGCCGTGGAGGTTCGAGTCCTCCCTGGGGCATGGGTGTGTGTGTTTGTCATTAGGTTAGTTTACGTAGGTTTAAGTAGTTTGTAAGCTACGGACTGATGACCACGCAGTTTGGTCCGATAGATTTACAAACATTTTGAAGTAGTGTCAAGAGACAAATTTTTTAGTTCTTACGGTGGTATCAAAATATATCTGTTCTGACTGCAGAACACAACGCAAATAAAGTGAACGGAATCTCGAGTATATCGCGAATATATTCAGAAACGTCATGGGTAACAGTTTCTTTCATTAACCGAGTGCTGAATTTGATTTTTAAGCAGCGGAGCTTCATGTATTGCTATCTTGAACAGACTTATTCGTATTGCAGTGTATTATTAGAGCACAAAATGTACAAAACCATTAATAATTGAGTTCTGTTTGTGTGTAAAATATTTTAGAAACATTCATATTCCCTGTGATTTAAATGTTTAAACTCAGGTTGCTGGTTTAGGAATATTTCTAATTATTACGATTACATTACATTACAGCATTGTGAATTCAGAATAAGAGATGCTTGTGCTATGTGATTGCCCTTTGAATTTGCTACTAAATAAGAAGCCAGTGAAAAATTTTACTAATTACGGTAGAGGCTAAGATGAACAAGTAAAACTGTCAAAGTAGAATCTGTTACGGTGAAAATCGTCATATTGTATTTGACAGGCCCTACTGTTCGTACACTTATAAATTTTCAGAAGTGACATTTTCTATTTCCACATAAAGCAATATAAATTTCTTGTGTTAGCGTGTTTTGCACAAAGTCGAAGGTTGTCTCTAACCACACCGTCGCCAATATAAAACCGTATTAATCTGAGAGATCGTGAAAATACCTACAGTTATATTTCACACACCTAGAGATTTTAAGAGGGAGTGAATGATAAAGTTTGCATACTTTTTTTTCTCTAATGTGAAAATGCTCTTAATGTTTGGCCAATGATAACATATGCATGCAAGTTTTTGAGGATAAAGAAGGGAATGACAAAGTTATTGCTTACGTCTTGTTCGTATTTAATTTCTTTGATAACACATCTCCGCAGCGATTTCTGTTCAGTGAGTTACAAGTACGGGTTCTGATAGTCATAATTGTGGAGTAATACGTCTACTTTTGAATTAACACATTGTAATAAATAGGCTCTTTAGTAGCAGCTGTGCAGTTTCCTGTTAGATGTTAAAATTACATTAAGTATTAATCTTCAGCCCAGTTCCATTTCATGTGAAGTCTATGTGATTTGAATGAATGCAGATATACATGCATAGACATATAAGAAACATGTTGCTTCAGAAAGTCTGCCCTGGTAGTGGAATATCCACACAAAACACGCGTAAATATTTCGATGTCGGCAACTGGATGCTTGCAACGGATGTGGCGATACGAGCCTTTTTTATTGACGTATGTCGCGGGGCACAAATTGCAAGTATACTCATCCATAACTACACAGTTTGACACCCGGAAAAAAAAATCGCAAACAGTACTACCGACCACAGACATATATTACATCTCTGTGCTACATACAGACAGACAGACAGACGACAGCGCGCGAACAGCTTTTGCTGTGTGTCAACAGAAGGCACGGTGTGAACTATAGATCCGAAGTTTGCCGAGCATACCCGATCGCCTCACCCGAACAGCACCAAATTTTGCTATCCCGAGACACAAGTGTACAAGAGCACTTGCTCACTTTAGAGACACTTCTCGGTTAGAGTTCGTTTGTTGGTTCCCACTTTTGGGAGTGAATGTTCAGACTAAATTTTTGTACATTGAAATATTTTCTCACACGACGCTCAGTCTGCCTCTAGATAAGAGTTTTGGTACATTTAATAGGTTGTGGCATGTATGTTATCTGATTACGCATTTATTATGTAACTTTGAACGCTAGTAAGCATCTTGGTGTTTTGTTACGCATTATGGAAGTCGTGATTGACTGAGTGACTTATCGTAGACGTTAGGAACAGATATTATCCTGGTAGATTATTGTTATTTACTTAACTAACATTGTAATCAATTCTTACTTTGGTTAATATCAATTGTGTATCTGAATGTGCACGTTTTATTCCGTTTGTTATTATTATTATCAGTTTCGTAACTGAGGTTGAATATTTTTAATAAGCTTAGTCTATTTACTATTAAATTAAGTAACTTGTGCCGTACAATCTGAATATTTCTTTTTCTTGTCCTTACCAATTATGCGGCTTGTGTTAGTCGGGCAGTATATTTTGTGCTTTTCTTCTGGCCGTTAGCTTAATTAAACTTAACACCCTGCTCATTTTCGAGTGTGCTACTGGGTTTACCAACAAGGATCTAGGTTCGCCTGAAGACTTCACTGTGTATTTCATCATTTGGTTAAAGCGTTTTTTAATGTTTGTTTGAGAAAGACTGACTTTTTTTATTTGGGGAGATGTTATGTGGTACCCGCCTCGAAGCGACGTCAGATCTTGTGCGGTTAGACTCGTCATACCCGCAACATCTGAGAACATCGTGTGTTGCTTCAAAACTTTGTTATTTCATTATAGCTTGGTATATGTTTTAATGTGTTATTAGACTTATAATTGCGAAGTATGTATAATATCGTACCTTTACTAAGATTGGCATTTTTACACTACCGGCCATTAAAATTGCTACACCAAGGAGAAATGCAGATAACGGGTATTCATTGGATAAATATATTATACTAGAACTGACATGTGATTACATTCTTCACGCAAGTTAGGTGCATAGATTCTGCGAAATCAGTACCCAGAACAACCACCTCTGGCCGTAATAACGGCCTTGATACGCCTGGGCATTGAGTCAAACAGACTTGGATGGCGTGTACAGGTACAGATGCTCATGCAGCTTCATCAAGAGTAGCTACTGGCGTATTGTGACGAGCCAGTTGCTCGGTCACCATTGACCAGACGTTTTCAATTGGTGAGAGATCTGGAGAATGTGCTTGCCAGGGCAGCAGTCGAACATTTTCCGTATCCAGAAAGGCCCGTACGGCACATGCAACACGCGGTCGTGCATTATCCTGCTGAAATGTAGGGTTTCGCAGGGATCGAATGAAGGTAAGAGCCACGGGTATTTTGCGTACACTATCATAGGCGCTCCTGTCTGTGATGCAGCGTCAAAGGTAACCGCAGCCATGGTGTTCGAGCTGAAAGTCCATTCTGTTGCAAACGTCGTCTAACTGTTCGTGCAGATGGTTATTGTCTTGCAAACGTCCCCATCTATTGGCTCACGGAATGAGACGTGGCTTCACGATCCGTTATAGCCATGTGGATAAGATGCCTGTCATCTCGACTGCTAGTGATACGAGGCCGTTGGGATCCTCCACGGCGATTCGTATTGCCCTCCTGAACCCACCGATTCCATCTTCTGCTAACATAAACTGCAATCGAGATAGGCTACAACCCGACCTTTATCAAAGTCGGAAACGTGACGGTACACATTTCTCCTCCTTACACGACGCATCACAGCAGCGTTTCACCAGGCAACGACGGTCAACTGCTGTTTGTGTATGAGAAATCGGCTGGAAACTTTCCTCATGTCAGCTCGTTGTAGGTGTCGCCACCAGCTCCAACCTTCCGTGAATGTCTGAAAAGCTAATCATTTGCATATCACAGCATCTTCATCACGTCGGTTAAATTTCGCGAATGCATCACGTCATTTCGTGGTGTAGCCATTTAATGGCCAGGAGTGTAACTTGCAAGCTTGAATATAACTGTAATAATTTCGCCTTTCGAGTCCTGTAACTTTATGTGTTCCTAAATTAGAGAATTTCTTCTGTAAATTGTTCATTTGAATGCAAACAAATGAGTTTAGTAAAGTTTGAACTAAAGTGAAAGGATGATTAATTTGTTGTTTAATGCCTGTAAATAGTATTAAAATTCCTAAGATAAGAGGCTAAAAGGTTTAATAAACGTCATACAATGATTCTTGTAACGATTTAATTCCATGCCAGTCTTTCCACGTCCTAACTTAAGTTACGCCGGAAGCTTTAAACGCGAACCAACCGCACTAAAGAACAATATTATGACGTCCTCACGGCCGTCTCTTCCTCCTATTTTGCAAATGGTGTATTTCTTGTCGCTGCCAATGGACGCGGAGAATTTCACCTAATTATGGATCATTCCTTCAGGTTACAGCATTATGTGTGATCAACGATGCAATCTTCCCTCCCTATGGTACTCATCACACTCTGCTATTTATGTGGACATCGGAGAGAGCGTTCTCCCCGACGCCCCCTCCCCCCGCCCAACCTTCAAAAAATCTGAAGTTAAGTATGCAACAAGAAATTTCAAGTGACTACTACGAGTTATTGTCATCTCTCTGGATTGTGACTCCCAGTCGATTAAAGTTCATAGCAAATCATGAAGAACGATATAAGGGGAAAAATCTGGCATTACAACCCAAATCCCAAATAGTACAAACACTGAATTACTCTTGTGTCTGCAAAGGTGATCAGGGCAGTGAATTTCGGGGCACACCTATTTCACCCTAAAGTGATACAGCTGGACTGATGTAACTTCAGAGTAGTAGTGTCAAAACATGATGCGAGAACTATCCATAAGTGGCCAACGCAGTGTATTCCCCGTTTACTGTTAGGTCATCGATATCTAGCACTGCCGGGCTTGGGTAGCACTTGGAAGACTAATTGTGGAGCTTTGTGACTAAAAGGTCATGAAAACCGTGACAACTGCCTGATGTGTGGGCGACTAACCGTATCCGGTGACTTCTTCAGGTGTAGGATGACACTGCAGCCGGTCGGTTCCTGTTGCTCTATGGAGGCCTGTAGGACAGGGTTTATTATAATCCAAAGTGTTTATTTGTACAACAACAGCCGTAAATCTATGGTTTATTCATTTAACCGTTTTGGTACTACATTAATACCACCTTCAGGCAATGTCAAAACATTCACCCATTCAGGTAAACAGTCACATTCACCGTACTCATCGTTTCATTATAACACCAGTAAGTGGGTTGGGGGGGGGGGGCGAATACCAGGACTTGGAGGGAAATAATATAAGAAACATTTATAAATGGTAAGTTTGACCGTTCAATTGAATGGGCTGAAGATGGTGTTAATATATTACCGAAAACGATTGCATGGATGAAACTATTATATTTACGGCTGTTGGTGAATCAATGAATAAATACTTTGAATTACCATGCAATCAACCCTACTACCGATCTCTATTACAACATGGAGCTACATTGGGTTTAGTACAGCTTCAGATTATCCGGAAGGGAACGGACGTTTTGGTCTGTCGTCACGAGCCGGCCGCAGTGGCCGAGGGGACTGAGGCGCTCCAGTCATGGTCTGCACGGCCACTATGGTCGGGGGTATTTATGGATATTTATGGATATTTATGCCGTCCTAGTTCGTAAGTAGTTCATAAGTAAGTTGTAAGTTTAGGGACTGATGACCCCGTAGTTAAGTCCCTTAACCTTAACAAACATTTGAACATTTTTTGTCGTCACGACGTGCGGCGGGACTGCAGCTGCCATGTTGGTGCCTTGAATTTCCTACACTTTCTTTGCATGCAATGGTTGTATCATACAGCCTCTGCTTCTTGTGACATTAAAAGAAAGAAAAAACGAAATGAAAAACACATAAACCCGGAACTACTGATGGGCCTCAAAAGATTGCTAACGAACTGAAATGCAACGCTGGAAGTAGAGTGCGGCAATGACTCAAACGGCTCATTGATTTTTAAAATGTCCGTACCGATGGTAGGAACGCTTTGTGACTGTTGCCAGCGATGAAAATGAAGGGCGATTTCGTGAAAATCGTAGATTCACGATTTTGGAACTTTTGCTACTGCCATCTGTTCCCCGACATGTCTCACTACACAGTAGAGGAAAGTGTTGTACCTTGGGACATTTTTTAATAAAGGCAGTGCACTCGAGTGGCGACTCTAAGAACTACAAATTAAAGTTGTCAGGCCTATTTTCAAAGGGAATAAGAGGTCATGTTGTGTTTGGATGATGTTTAGGATCTCAGGAGTAGTTTTACTAGTTTTCGTGTTTGAAAGTAAAATATAGCCACTCTCCTTAGAAGATATAAATAAAACTAAGCATCATTATTGATATTTCTTAAATACAGTGTTGTAGGGCAATGTTTAAGTGAGCTATTGATACCATAAGTTATAAAGATATAAATGTGTACATAGGCTAGGATACTGGTTTTCTGTTATTGTGTATTTGGTTGTACCTTGGGACACTTCTCTGGTTGCACCTTGGGACATGTCCCAACGTACAATCAAACACTTCGTCTACAGTTTTACTTAATTTCGTTTATCTTTTAAGATGGGTAGAAGTAAGGTGGGAACGAAAAGGGAAAAACCCAAATGCGGAATGAGTGCAGACAGCTGCTAATAAGGATATTACACAGAAACTATCTATACGAGAATCGGCTGAAGTATATGGAGTATCGAAAAGTACTCTTCCTAGGCACATCCAAATACACAAATTTTCTGGTCAAACTCATTTCGAATATCAAGCCAGCAGTGCTACAAAAATGTCTTCATTACAGAGTAAGAGGAAGAACTTCTTTCTTATATAGTAAGGATGGGCATTGGAACTCTGGTGTGACTGTGAATGATCTGGAAAAGTTAGCCTTCCAATATACTAAAGCTAACGACAAATATCGAGTGACGTGGGAGGAAGAGGAATTGGCCGGGAGACAATGGTACAGAACCTTTCGGAGGTCTTAAAAGAACAGAATATCTCCTAGAAAACGAGGTCAAATGGCATCTTTCAACAAATCAAATGTTGAACCTTTTTTTTTTAAGAAACTCCAAGAAGTTCATTCCAGGTTTAGTCCTCAACCCCAGAAATATGGAATTTTGATGAAACAGGATTTTCTACAGTACACAATTGAAGAGGTAAAAAAAAAAAAAAAAAAAAAAAAAAAAAAAAAACAAGAAAAAGAAGTCTTACCCAAAGAAAGAAGCCACCTAACGGACAAAGGAGTTTTCGTCATCCACTTCTTCTGATAAAGAAATTTTCGAGCTTGGCAGAAGCTCTGGAGGTAGTAGTAATTTAGTGAAAGAACTACCAGCTCCAGTGGTGTATTGTGCGTTTCATTCATTTAATAGTTTATTCCCATCAACTCCTGTTTTAAGGTACAATAACTTTTGTATTTGGACTAACAAATTCAAAATAAATAAATAAATAACAATAATAATTCTGTACCACTTAACAATTTGATGACAAATTCTCACTTTAAATAATTTCTATCACTAACACACATCATTACATACAAAACTGACGTTAAAATACATATCTGAAGACCATTTTTTCGTTACAATGAAACTTTCATAGCCACGGCACAATAGCCGTGCGATCTAAGGCGCCTTGCTGCGGTGCGGACGGCCATTAGCGGTCGTATTGTCCTTAGAATAAGTTAGATTAAGTGGTTTGTAAGTTTATGGTCCGATGACAACTGCAGTTACGCCTTATAACTTTAAAAACATTTGGACATTTGACAAGTGCATACTGATGTCTGCCTGCCCGACCAGTATCGTGTTTCTTTCTGTTTTCTTTCTTCTACAATATTCTAATAACTTTACCGTATTTCATAGACTTTTATATAATTGAGTGCCGTACAAAACACTTTTGTGTGACATTGTTTACACATACAATTTTAAGAAATTGAGTGTTATACAAAACAGTTTTCTGTTACATTACAGTGTTGGTATTGTACAGCTAATGTTTCATGTCACTCAAAACAAGAATAAAACGTCCGGCGCTTTTGCCGTGATGTACAACGTGTTAAAGAATGAAAATTTTGCGTTAAAATTAATTTTTTAAATAACTTATAACGAGCATTTATTAATATTTATTCAAGAAAGTATATTGTTTAAAAGATTCTTTTGGCACGTTTCATTTTGTATCAAAAACTTTATGAAGCTACATCGTTTCGGAGGGTGACTTCTACTTACATTTGACATCTTGGCTAGGACATATGAATTTATTGACAGAGCGATCCAACAAGGATTTTTACTGACTGAGGTCTGGAACCCTAAAAAGCCATGACACGCACATGCCCTACTTTAACAACCGTTGCAAATCACTGGCATATAAGCTAGTAAATGAATAAAGCAAAACTGAAAAAAACGTACGGCTGTTGTGATTAAAAATATTGTTGTTGTTGTTGTGGTCTTCAGTCGGGAGACTGGTTTGATGCAGCTCTCCACAATACCCTATCCTGAGCAAGCCTCTTCAACTCCACATAAGAACGGCAACCTACATCTGTCTGAATCTGCTTACTATATCCATCTCTTGGTCTTACTCTGAGGTTTTTACCCCACACACTTCCCTCCAACGCTAAATTCACAATTCCTTGATGTCTAAAACTGTGTCCTACCAGTCGATCCCTTCTTTTAGTCAATGTATGCCAGAAATTCCTTTTCTCCCCAATTTTGTTCAGTACCTCCTCATTAGTTAGGCGATCCACCCACCTAATCTTCAGCATTCTTCTGTAGCACCACATTTCAAAAGCCTCTATCCTCTTCCTGTCCGCACTGTTTATCGTCCACGTTTCACTCCCATACAAGGCAACACCCCACACAAATGCCTTCAGGAAGGACTTCCTTATGCTTAAATTAATATTCGATTTTAGCAAATTTCTCTTTTTCAAGGACGCTTTTCTACCCATTGCCATTCTGAATTTTATATCCTCTGTACTGCGACCATCATTTGTTATTTTACTGCCCAAGTAACAAAACTCATCTACCTCCTTTATTGTTTCGTTACCTAATCTAATTCCTTCAGAATCACCTGATTTTCTTAGACTGCAATCCATTACCCTAGTTTAGCCCTTGTTTATGTTCATCTTATACGCACCTTTTAGCACACTGTCCATTACATTCAACTGTTCTTCCCGATACTTTGCTGTCTCTGATAGAATTACTATGTCGTCGGCAAAACACAAAGTTTTTAATTCTTCACCCTGAACTTTAATTCCTTCTCCAAATTTCTCCTTGCTTTCCTTTATAGCCTGCTCAATGTACAAATTGAATAACATTGGGGAACGACTTCAACCCTGTCTTACTCCTTTCCCAACCACTGCATGTCCTTCATGCCCTTCAACTCAGACAACCGCTGTCTGGTTTTTGTACAAGTTGTAAATAACCTTACGCTCGCTATATTTTACTCCTGCTTGCTTCAGAACTTGAAAGAGTTTATTCCAGTCAACATTGTCAAAAGCCTTCTCCAAATCTACAAAAGCTAGATATGTAGGTTTACCTTTTCGTAATCTATCTTCTAGGATAAGCCGTAAAGTGAGTATTGCCTCCCGCGTTCCTACTTTTCTCCTGAACCCAAACTGATCTTCCCCGAGGTCGGCTTCTACCAGCTTTTCCATCCTTCTGTAAATA
Organism: Locusta migratoria; assembly: GCA_026315105.1. NCBI lineage: Eukaryota > Metazoa > Arthropoda > Insecta > Orthoptera > Acrididae > Locusta > Locusta migratoria. The sequence continues at coordinate 836,154,203 of CM048745.1, read as the reverse complement.
ATGCGTGTTAATATTTTGCAACCATGACTTATTAAACTGATGGTTCTGTAGTTTTCACACCTGTCTGCGCCTGCTTTCTTTGGAATGGGGATTATAACATTTTTCTTAATGTCTGAGGGTACTTCGCCCGTCTCATACATCTTACACACCAGGTGAAACAGTTTTGTCATATCTGGTTCTCCCAGTGACTTCAGTAGCTCTGATGGAATGTCATCTACTCCAGGGGCCTTGTTTCGACTTAGGTCTTTGAGTGCTCTGTCAAATTCATCTCTCATTATAGTATCTCCTATTTCATCCTCATCTACTTCTTCTCCCCTTCCTAAAATATTGCCTCTAAGTTCATTTCCTTCGTAGTGCCTCTCTATATACTCTTTCCACCTTTCAGATTTCCCTTCTTTGCTGAGAACTGGTTTTCCATCTTTGTCCTTGATATATTAAAAATAATAAAAAAGGAAAAGAATCGAGTTTTACAATTTGTATCGGTTGTGGGACCGTCTTATGCAACTGTAGATTAGTCTGCCTTAGACCAGACGCGTTTCGCTTTATTCTGAAGCATTTTCAGTGGTCAAGAATTTTCATGTTGTCCTCTTCATGTATGATTTGTAGCATTTGCCACTTGCTGATACTGTTTCTATTTACACTATTTACACTTTTTACAGTTGCATTTATTACAACGGTTTTTGAGAAGTAGCCATTTTTGTGGCCTGGCAGGCTTGGTATGTCGATTGTTTTGTTTATCGTCTGTTCAAGTTTTACTGAAATTTCTCTGCCAAAACCATGGGTGTTTGTTCTCTCTTAATAAAAGTATTGGTAATTTCCTGATTGTTGGGCCTGCAGCATCACAAATGTCGTTGAATGACATTGTAATGAAGGTTCCAGATTACTGCTTATATTTTATTCAATAGAGCTACAGCTGCGTCAACAGTTTGTCATTATCAAGAGCCTGCGTATATAAGAATTACATTAATTACAAATCAAACAATACGAAAATATACATAAAAATGTTTGTTATAAGATTTCCTTATAACTTACGTCTACGATATTTACACACCTGGCATAACTGTTGAATAAACTGTATGGAAATATTCAAGTATTTAGTTGTTGAATACGGTTTTAGTTGTTAGGTTTTTATGAAGCTTTTTACGCTAAAACGTTAAATTATAGAAAAAGTTTATATTTTGCGTAATTAACAACAGCTCTATATGTATTTATGTAAACATCTTTGGCAGAGCTGTTGTTAATTACGCAAAATATAAAAGTTTTCCAGCTAAAAACCATATCCAACTACTAAATACGTGAATATTTCCATACAATTAGTACAACAGTTATGCCAGGTGTCAGCATATAACGTGCAAACATCGTAGACGTAAGTTATAAGTAAAATTTATAACAAACATTTTTATGTATATTTTCATATTGTTTGATTTGTAAGTAATGTAATTCTTATATATGCAGGCGCTTGATAATGACAAAATGTTGAAACAGCTGTAGCGCTATTGAATAAAATATAAACAGCAATCCGGAACTTTCATTACAAAAGTATTGTTTACTAGAGATGCAGCGAACACTGAACTAGAAGTGACGACGCACCTACACTCGACCGCTATTTATTTTTCAAATTAGTAATTAGGGCCGCGTGCGCGTCGGTACAGCTGCGAGGTGCACTGTGGCGTGTCCTGCGCGTGACGCGTCGAGTGCCGCGCTTGTCAGCTGCCAGCTACTCGCCGGCTGCGACGCCCCTGCAGTGTGTCGGCGGTGCCAGGCGTCGCGACGCCGCCGCCGTAATTAACGCCCTGGGCGCGTGCCTGGGGTACAGGGGGGCAGGGGGGCAGGGGGGGGGGCAGGGGGGCAGGCACTCGCGTCGAGAGAGCCACCACACCCCAGCAGCGCAGCGCAGGCACGCCGCGCCGACAATGCGACGCCTCTGCCACTGTGCGGTCTGACCGCTGCCGCTGCCGCTGCCACTCCGACACCGCCGACAGCCGGCACGATTCACGCAGGACGTAATAAACCTGCCACCGCAGCACGTTGCCGACGCAGGTCTTCCTTTAGGCCCGTTGCAGATTGTTATTGTTGTGGTCTTGAATAGGCGGACTGGTTTGCTGCAGCTCTCTACGCTACCCTGTCCTGTACAAGCCTCTTCATCTGAGAATACATGCGGCAACCTACATCTTTTGAATCTGCTTACTGTGTTCGTCCCTCGGTCTCCCTCTACGATTTATACCCGACACGCTTCCTTCTTATACTAAGTTGACGATTCCTTGATGTCTCAGAATGTGACCCACTTAGTCAGGATATTGCCACAAACTCCTCTTCCCCCCCAATTCTGTTGAGCACCTCCTCACTACTTACGTGATCTAGCCATCCAACCTTCGTCTGTAGCACCACATTTCGAACGCTTCTATCATCTTTTTGTCTAAACTCTTATTGCCGACGTTTCACTCCCATACAATTCTACACTCCAGAAAAATGCTTTCACAAAGAAACTGCTTAACATTGAAACTAATATTCGATGTCAACAAATTTCGCTTCTTCAGAAACGCTTTTCTTCCCACAGACATTCTGCATCTTGTGATATTACAGATACAGGTGGAAGCTGATTGTTTCCATGTGAAAGGCGAGTTTTTCCAGGCTGTTGGGTTCCCCAGCCGGCCAGCTACCAGTTTGGACCTTGAGAATGGGATACAGCAGGTAGTCAGGGTTTCCCTAAAGTGCTCGGTAACAGAAAGCGACTGTCTTTGATGAGCGAGGGTGGCTAACCCAGATTGCAATGCACATTATTCTAAAAATCCATATAAAATCAGGGAATGCACATAATTCTAAAAATCCATATAAAATCAGGGAATGATCATAAGGCAAATATAATTATATGAAAGGATTCAGGTGACTTCAGAGAATCAAACACCGTAATTACAATTTCAATATCCCTTACAGATAAAGAGCCGACAAATTTCAGTACTATAATAATAATATTGTAAGACTTATATTTACAAATGTTCAAATGTCTGTAAATCTATCGGACCAAACTGTGTGGTCATCAGTCCGTAGCTTACAAACTACTTAAACCTAGGTAAACTAACCTAAGGACGACACACACATCCATGCCCCAGGGAGGACTCGAACCTCCACGGCGAGCAACCGCGCGTTCCGTAGCGAGGTGCTTTAGACCGCTCGACTACTTCACCGCGGCTATATTTACAATTATTGATATGTAGTGTTTATCAGTAACAATTTAAGAAGCCAATGGGCAGCATTGTACCACGCTACATATCTTAATAGTCGTGCCACGTTATTTACGTATTCTTTCAATAAAATTTATTTTACTCTTTTGTTCAGCTTTTGTTGAGGTAGTAATATTCTTGTGGCAGAACATCGATTCCACCACAGCAATACAAAACGTGAACCCAGCAAAGCGCATTACATTTATATATGTATTTTATTGTAATATTGTTCTTAGTAACGTTCTTTATGCTGTAACTACCTCTTAAATATTTCATGGCTGACTAAAAATAGTAGATATGCAGCAGATAATTTATACATATACAATCATATGTATTTGCGGACAAGAACTGAATATATTTCTATAAAAAGCCATAATAAATTAAAGATTAATTGCAACTATATTTCGATGGTGTGTTTTACAAAAAATAATTTAATCGCGAATTAATTACGAGTGATAATTTGGAACTTTTACTCTCGAGTGCGTGTGATACTTATTGTGCCTCTCATGAACATGAAACTTGGGGAAATATTAAGTTATTCACCGATTTATAAAGTAGGACCACCTCCACGTTTCATGTCTAATAAGATCAATAAGCTCCATTTACAAATAATTACTTCGAGAGTGAATCACTTCTTTATCTTAGAATCCATTTTGTTGGTTATTCAGAAGTTTAATTTATGCTTGTTTAAATATATTTTCACGTCATCATATACAGATTGATAGACTGGCTAAATTACATATTAATTATTGATCTTGAGTAAACATATTGGGTAGCCGTTTGGGGCATAGAAGCTGACATACATAACTCACCCCTATGAAAAGAAACAACGAGCCATAAGCTTTTATTACCCGAGTTATGTATTGCTCAAGTCTTATTGATGAATACCGATAGGAAGGTCGCAATCTTGTATGTTCTTTACTTCGTCCATCAGAAATAATCTTGTGACCTAAATAACAAAACTCACCTACTACTTTTATTGTCTTATTGCCTAATCTAATTCCTTCAGCATCACCTGATTTTCTGACACTACATTCCATTACTTTTGTTTTACTCTTGTTAATATTCATCTTTATACCTTCCTTTCAAGGCACTGTCCATTCCGTTTAATTGCTCTTCTAGGTCTTTTACAGTCTCTGGCAGTACACTTTGTCGTCAGCAAACCGCAAGGTATTTATTCCCTCTCTCTGGACTTTAATTCCCTCTCCAAAGTTCTGTTTCCATTCCTTCACAACTTGCTCAATCTATAAATTGAACAACATTGGGAAAAGGCTACTACCCAGTCTCACTCTCTTCCCAATAACTGCGACCCATTTCATGACCTTCGACTCTAATAATTGCAGTCTGGTTTTTCTACAATCACTATATTTTAGGCCTGCTACCTTCAGAAACTGAAAAAAAACGTATTCTAGTCAACATTGTCAAAAGCTTTCTCCAGATGCACAAATGTTAAAAACGTAGGTTCTCCTTTCTTTCATCTAACATCTAAGATAAGTTGTTATGTGAGTATTGCTTCACGTGTTACTACATTTCTCCGAAATTCAAATTGGTCTTAGCCAATGTCGGATTCTACCAGTTTTTCCATTCGTCTGTAAATAATTCGTGTTAGTATTTTGCAACCTTGACTTATTAAACTGATAGTTCCGTAATATTTACATTTGTCTGCATTACTATATTCTTCTTGAATTCTGAGGGTATTTCCTCTGTCTCATACATCTTGTATACCAGGTGGAACATTTCGTTAATGACTGGCTCTCCTAGAGGTAATTCCACTTCAGACGGGACATCATCTACTCCAGCGGCCTTGTTTCTACTCAAATCTTTTAGTGCTCTGTGAAATTCTCTTCGCACGTTTTAGATTAGTAACTTCGAAAATATTAAGTTGAAAACTGAACTAACGAATTAGCGGCGAAAGAAATTCTTTAGAACTGAGCTTTCTTATGTTTTTCTCTATATATTCCACCATTTCAGAGAAACAATAACGGCGATTTGACACTGGCTGTTTGTCTATCTGTAAAGTTTTTCCACTTTCGAACTCGCACCGATTCAACTGTCATCATCAAATTTTACAGACGTATTTGTTGGACGACCGCAGAGGACGGCACCTTACCATCTCTCTCGACTATTTTGCGTCTGATCGAAAAACGTCTAAAATCAAAAATGAACAATTTAATATTGATTTTTGTTTGGTATTATTTTCAGTAGTTTGACTCCGGAATCCACAGTGCAATGACCGATGGCTCTAAGGTGCCTTGTTACGGAGCGCAGTGTTTCTTCCCGTCCGAGGTTCGAGTCCTCCCTCGGACATGGGTTTGTGTATTGCTCTTAGGTTAGTTTGTTAGCCTAGGAAAATTAACACAGTATATAAATGTCACAGATTTACAAACATTTGAACAGATATTGTCTCTAAAAGTTGGTACACACATAAAAAGATGTAATTCTTCATATTGCTCCACCGCCATAGTCTTTCCCTGTAAGTTATTTAATGGTCTAAAAATGAATACATCGTAGGAACATAACATTTTATAAAGCAGTAAACAAAATAGATAAAACATTAAATAATAATCAATAACGATGGGTGTTTGTTATTTCTGAACACACCATGCAAATATATATAATTTTTTCGTAATTGAATTTCATTCAAAAGGTCTTCCACTAAGGCTGAAAGTAAAAAAAGGAATATAAATAACTAAAAAGCACACTGGCCTGTTTTACAGCCCTCCTTTGGAAATATTTCAGACAAAAGATCATAAAAACTTAAATAATACACGAGATGAGGCATATTGTCGGAATATCTGGAAAAATACAAATGGGGTTAAAGATTTTGCAATACGATTCGTTCGCCACCAACATAGACTAACAAACCTCGATCCGCGTTTTTGAACCCCGGGAGGGAGTCGCGTGGAATAACCGTGCTACGGACTGGGCGGCCGCTTCCGCTGGAGGTACGAGTCCTTAGTGTAAGTCAGTTTAAGTAGTTTATAACTCTAGGGACTGATGACCGTAGCAGTTTGTCCCATTGGATTTAAAAATATTTGAACAATTGCTGAATAGGGGGCTGACTGAAGTGGTAATAGGAACACGTATTTTTTATTGCATATTTGGATCTTCTGTGACAAAACTTGGAATTTTTGCATGAAACACACTTTTAGCTGTAATCGGTAAACATGAGAATTACTTAGAAATTGTTGAAAAACTCTAATGACTCGAACAAATACTCATCAGATTAGGAACTGCGGTGGAGTAGCCGAGAGATCTAAGGTGCCTAGCTGCGGAGTGCGCCGCTGCTCGCCGTTGGAGGTTCGAGTCCTGTCTCGGGCATAGGTGTATTTGTTGACCTTAGCGTAAGTTGAAGTAGTTTGTAACACTACGGGTGAGACCGCGGTATACGGTGTGCAGCCAAGACTGGAGGGTGTCATCTCTCTAGAGAAACTGATCTCAGTATTCCAGGCCGAAATCACTGCCATCAGGGCGTGTGTGGAGGAGAATTTGCGTAGTTGCTACAAAGACCGTAGCATCTGTATCTATTTAGACAGCTAGGCAGCCCTGAGATCACTGGCAGCTGCTGCAACAAGATCTAAAATTGTTGCAGAATGTCACAGGGTTCTGGTGGAGATAGGGGAAAGCAATAGGGTAAACCTATTGTGGGTCCCTGGCCACTCGGGGATCAGTGGCAACGATCATGCCGACAGATTAGCCAGGATGGGGGCAGAGACTCCATTTATTGGACCGGAACCTGTCCTGACAATCACCAAGGCAATGATCAAATTGGAGCTACGTAACTGACTCAGAAGACAGCACGTAGAATATTGGACCAATTTCTATCAACAACAAAAAAGCAAGGTAATGATGCCAAAGCCATGTTTTAAAAGAAGCTCTGTAATCCTGGGCCTGAATAGGAGAGAGATCAGGCTCATGGTTGGATTGCTGACAGGCCATGGGAATTTCAAAAAACACCTACATACAATGGGAATAACAGAAGAGGACTCTAAATGTAGGATCTGTGATGACGGTGATGAAACTGCATCACATCTAATCTTCGAATACATTGCATTGGGGAGTAAAAGGCACAGAACATTTGTGACAACCAGACCTGAAGAAATTGTGTCTATTAAAGAACTGATAAAGGGACTCCTTGCACTGTTCAAGGGCATTGGTTGGCTTTACTAGATATACAGGGAGCGATACCGCACAATAAACTTAGTTTCGGTGCGAGCAGTGGCGGGTTGGACGAAGACTGTTTTGGTTTCTCTGAGAAAATCAATCAATCAAGCCTAGGGGCTGATGACCAGAGTTATCAAAGCTTCTTTCATCACGACAATGCGCGACCCTCACTTTCTCTAATTTGAGTTTGTACAGACTAAAACCTATCCTAGCAGCTTCATTAATGCGCAAAAATTCAAAAATCTGAAAAATTTCTCTAATTCGGTGTTAATGCACAAACTCTAACCTGACAGTTCAGATAATCCAAAAAAATTTTAAAAAATCTCAGAAATAATTTTCATCAGAACAATGCACGACCCTCACGTTCTCTAATGTGTGTTTGAAGGGACTGAAAACTATTCGCCAGGGTCGCCACTATCTAGCGTGTTGAATATTACATGCTGTCGGTCTTTTTATCTACCTGAACAGTCGATTTTTCTCACTGAAACCACATTTCCTGACGGACTTTCAATGGCACATATTCAAAGAATGGGTCCGTGTCATGGGAAGTCTAAGTATGTGGGACCCGAGAGCTTGGATGGAAGGAGGTATGGTGCAATCACATGACTATCTAAAATACCTGCCCACACGTTAATTCCAACCCTGTATTGAAATCCTTGAACATGCATGTCATGAGGGTTTTTGTCCGCCCAGACATGGCTATTTAGAGTATTCAGAACACACTCCCTTTTGAACCTACATTCATCCGTGAAGAGAACTCGACGTGGAAACAGGGGGCGCGTCGATTCAACGTTGCGGGGACCTTTGCAGAAGGTAACGCGTTGTGGGAAATCTACTGGACCCATGGCGTGTACCCTTTGTAAGTGCTACGGATGTAATTGTTGCTCACGCAGAACGTCCAAGACGGTACTGTAACTGACAACCACTGCACGCGCAATTGTTGGAGAACTCGTTGACGGGCTATCTTCAGTGCGACTGGAGCACCACAGTCCAGCCCCCCATGGTAAAGGTACCCGTTTCTCGTAGCCGTTGTGTAACTTGGGCAAACAGTTTGTGTGATGGAATGTGACGTCAAGGAAAACAGTGATACAGCCAACTAGCAGCTCATCCGTTACCTCCAGTTTCGCCATGTAGCTAATATTGCGCTTTCTTTCTTTCGATCAGGTGTTGGAGTAGTAGTTACTGTTCGTAGCCGCTATTAAAGTTCACTAACGGTACAATAATACAGGAAAATAATTTGGTGGATCTGCCATATTTAGGTAACTTTATAGATAGCGGATAGCTTTATAGGTAGCCGAACCTGACTTTAAAGTTTATCAGCAGTAGTAATTTGGAATGAAAGCAACAAGTGAGCACAATATTACACAAAGAAACTAGCAGATTCCGCGATGACCTTTCTTACCATGATGATTATGTTGAGTTGACTGGATGTAGCAGATGAAGCTGTAAAAACTCTTGCTGCATTGTGTAAAATGAAGCTTGGTTGGTTTGGAGCAGATTGTACTAACTCAATGACCGTTTAAAAAATATTAAGTTAACTTTCGTGACAAAAGGCTCTTTAAATCGATCGGACTTCGTTTAATTCCGAAGATTTCTTTGCAGGCATTATTAGAAAGTCACATTCATGAAAATTACAAATAATGAGATCTCGAAGTAAATATAGTAAATTATAGATACAAGTCCAACAATGGGTCCAAGCATCATATTACATAATTAAGATTACTGCTGGAAAAACAGAATCACTTCATGAATTATTAAAGGTGGGTCATTTGAAATAAGTAAAAAATTTATACGTAACTAAATATATTTTCACGATACTTCACAAGAAAAACGCTCTCACACACACTTACAATTAATAATGGAGAAGTCCCTGACATGCGACTGTTCTCAATGAGGTAGGAAAGATGAAAGACCAAGTTCACAACCGCGCTCTGGACAGCTCGTAAAAAATAAATGAACATCAGAAATATATGAAGAACGTAATTAGCCGTCAGCATGGTCACGGTCACGGTCACGGTCACGGTCAGCACGGCCACTACGGTCGGGGGTTCGAATCCCGCTTCGGGTATGGATATTTGTGGCGTCCTAGTTCGTAAGTAGTTCATAAGTAGTTTGTAAGTTTAGGGACTGATGACCCTGTAGTTAACTCCCATAAGCTTAACAAACATTCGAACATTCCGAATGTAAATAGCTACCAGAGAAAGCTGTGGACAGCGATAAGCATCGTAAATAAATTATTTATCGAATGAAAAATTTTTAATGTAATACTACAGCCATACACGAGGAACATGTCTGTGTATTCCGCAAACGCGTGCTGGACCATGTTTACACTATCGGTGATGCACAGGTATTGACTCGGTCTCAAACCAAAGCAGACGGTAAGTGACATCTGGTGATCGTTTGACGTAGTACACGTCATCGTGTCTACCCTGAAGCATACAAGGACAGGGATTATTGTTTAACTTAGTTACTACCCAGCAATCATTTCTGCATACTTCAATACTGAAATCAATAAAGTTATGAACCTGCATGCTTCGAGCTGTTAGCTGTTTCCTGTTTCCAGTTTTGCAATCAGATTGTTTCGCCCTTTCATTATTCAAGTTAAAAAGTTTCGTTGTACCCTTTGGGAGTACTTTGGACAGGGCCATAAATTGTAGTATTTGTGCTTTCCCTACTTCCGGGGCATGTCCGTTGCACATATTAATGTTTTTAAGACTTATTCAGATATCGTAGTCACCACATCGTTCGGTTTTTTAAAGCTCAGTTTTGCACACACATAGTACGCAGTATTGGTTAATTTCCATTAAGATTAATTTTTGCGGGATACTTTGCAAATTTCCAATAAAGCCGCAGCGGAGTGGCGAAGCGCATTGAGGCGCTATGCTACGATGCGCAAGGCCTTTCCCGTCGGAGATTCGAATCTCCCCTCGGGCATGGACATTTGTGTCGTCTTTAGTATAAGGTAGTTCATTAGTAGTTTGTAAGTTTAGGGAATGATGACCCCGGAGTGAAGTCCCTTAAGCTTGACAAACATTTGAACATTTTTTGCATTAAAATTAATTTATTTCCGGGATACCTTGCAACACATCTGAATTTAAACTGTCATAACATTTCCAGGCATGGGTTCCTATTCAAAATGTTATGTACTCACTACCCTCTATAAGTCCTAGAAGTTTGTAACGGGAATTCCCGACCACAGTGTATATAAGGTTGTAGGTGGAAGGGGAGACGAACAGAAGGGGAAGGGAGGAAACGCGCAGGGGAGAGCAGGAGATTGAGGAAGGGGAGATGGTGACAGACAGGTGACAGGACATGAACAGAGAGAGGGGGACAGTGAGGGGCAGAGGGAGAAGAAAAAAGGTGGACACAGCTAGAAAAGGGGAAGGAGAGATGGACTAATTTAATCATCATCATCATCATTATTATTAGAGACTGAATATGCCTTTCAGCGTTCAGTCTGGAGCATAGTACCTCTATTCAATGCTAACATTGATGCCTCGTCTGATGTTATGCCTTTCACTTCAAAATCATTCTTCACCGATTCTAAGTACTTTCTTCTTGGTCTATCTCGTCTCCTCATCCTCCGCTGCCGAGCTCATGAGTCTTTAGGTAACCTTGCTTCTCCCAGGCGTGTAACATGATCCCACCATCTCAGTCTGTTCGCTCTAACTGTTTCATCTATGGTGTACATTCCCAGTTTTTCTTTGATTTCTGCCGGCCGCGGTGGCCGAGGGGACTGAGGCGCTCCAGTCACGGTTTGCACGGCCACTACGGTCGGGAGTTCGAATCCCTCCCTCGGGCATGGATATTTGTGCCCTCCTAGTTCGTAAGTAGTTCATAAGTAGTTTGTAAGTTTAGGCACTGATGACCCCGTAGTTAAGTCCCATAAATTATACAAACATTTAAACATTTTCTTTGATTTCCTCATTATGGACACCATCATGCCATTGTTCCTATCTATTAGTACCTGCAATCATTCTTGCTACTTTCGTATCTGTAACCTCTACGTTGTGAATAAGGTAACCTGTATCCACCCAACTTTCATACAACAAAGTTGGTCGAAAGATAGAGCGGTGCACTGCTAACTTAGTCTGGGTACTGACTTCCTTCTTGCAGAAGAGAGTAGATCTTAGCTGAGAACTCACTGCATTAGCTTTTCTGCACCTCGATTCCAGTTCTTTCACTAAGTTCCCTTCCTTTGAGAAAATACATTGCAGGTACTTGAAACTGTGCCGGCCGCGGTGGCCGAGGGGCTGAGGCGCTCCAGTCATGGTCTGCACGGTCGGGGGTTCGAATCCCCACTCGGGCATGGATCTTTGTGCCGTCCTTAGTGTTAGCTAGTTCGTAAGTAGTTTGATAGTTTAGGGACTGATGACCCCGTAGTTAAGTCCCATAAGCTATACACACTTTTGAACATTTTTGAACTTGAAACTGTCTACTTGTTCTAACTTTGTTCCTCCTATTTGGCGCTCATTTGGCCGGTTTAAATCTCTTTCCCACAGGCATTACTTTCGTTTTGGAAATGCTGATCTTCATATCATAATCCTTGCACTTCTGATCGAGCTCTGAAATATCAGTTTGCAACCTTTCAATTGTATCGGCCAATTAAGTCATCCGCATATGTGAGAGTGCTTATTTTGTTTTCACGTATTTTATCCCGCCCTGACAGTCTACTATTTTCAGCATATGATCCATAAATCGTGAACTGGAATAAAGTGGAATAAATAGTATGAACTGGAGTAAAAAAGACCCGGGCTAGTATTAAATAAATGTGCTTCTTGTAAAATTTTACATGTTGCACGATGCGAGTTTTGAAAAAACAGTCCGCAATTTATCGTAGTTGGGCGCACTCGTGTTTAAGGAAGGGCCTGTGTCGATTCAGAAAACGGAATGCGGCGGCGGCAGAAAAAATATATCGGCACGGAGAGTGCCCTGCGGGTTTGGGCGGCTCGGTCCGGCCTGTGTTCCTTTTAGCGGGCAGAGGGCGGCGGTTTTGTTTGCGGAGGAAACAGGCCCGCGGCAAGAAGTGGGCGGCGTTTACGGGGAATCCCCGGCCCCCGCTGCACAAACAGCGGCCAGCAGGTGGCCCGGACCGCCACAAATCCCCCCTGAGCGCTCAGCGCCTGCTGCTCATGTCTGCCGCTCCCTCTCCAATCCCTGCCGGCCGCATGTGAACCTCTCACTGTCGCTTTTGGTCGGGTCACACAAAAATGTAGCGACCTACTTGCATCCCATTGTTCAGCTTTCTACCAGAGACATTTTTCTAATTCATTTGATACCTTACAACAGTGAAGTGATGGGTTCTATCGACAAAGGTTCGCAAATCGATATCATATTTCTTGATTTCCAGAAGGCTTCTGACACCGTACCTCTCAAACGGCTTTTAATCAAATTGCGTGGTTGCGGTATATGGACCCAAATTTGGACTGGATAGAGGATTTCCTGTCAGAGAGGACATAGTTCGTACTAATCGATGGTAAGGCAACGACTAAAACAGAGGTGATATCGGGCGTTCCACAGGGTAGTGTTATTGGTCCTCTTATGTTCCTTATTTACATAAACGATTTAGGGGAAAATCTAAGTAGCTCTCTAAGGTTGTTTGCAGATGATGCCATCATTTCCAGTCTAGTAAAGTCATCTGAAGATCAAAACTAACTGCATAACGATCTGAATAAGATATCACTACGGTGTACAAATTGGCAACTGACTCTAAATAATAAGAAGTATGAAGTCGTCCACATTATTAAGAAAAGAAATCCGTTAAACTTTATTTACAAGATAAATCAATCAAAAGTGAAGGCTGTAAACTCCCAAAATACCTAGAAATTACTATTCAAACTTAAACTGGAAAAAAGACGTACATAATGTCGTGGGAAACGCGAACCAGAGACTTCGTTTTATTGGCAGAACCCTTAAAAGGTGCAAACAGAACTACTATAGAAAGTGCATACACTACGCTTGTCCATCAATTTTTTTTTTTTTTTTTTTTTTTTTTTTTTTTTTTTTTTTTTTTTTTTTTACCCAGTGTGGGACCCTTATCAGGTGGATTTGACGAGGGACATCGAAATAGTCCATAGAAGAGCAGCTCGATTTGTAATGTCACCGTACAGGGGAGACAACGTTACGGAAATGATACAGGATCTGGGATGCGAATCATTACAATCATTATCGATGCGGCGTGGGCTACTTACGAAACTCCAGTCGCCAACATTCTCCTCCGAATATTGTTGAATCCCACTTACATAGACAGAAATGATCATCAGAATAAAATACGAGAAATCAGAGCTCGAACGGAGAGATTCAAGTGTTCTTTCTTCCCGCGCGATATTCTAGAATGGAATCGGAGATAAATAGTATAACTGTGGTTCGATGAACCCTCTGCCAACCACTTAAATATGATTTGCAGAGTATCCCTTGTAGATGTAGATGTACTATAAAGGTTCTGACGGACATAGTGAGTTGCAATCCGCGGCTGTTTACTGATGACGCTGTTGTGTTAAGACGGTGTCCTTATTGAATGACTGCAGGAACATCGTAACGTGAAGCCTATGTTGTTGAGATTTTTATTCTACTCTTAAAACTATTTACAGTGCGCAATTGAGTTTATATTCAAAAGATTCGTAGTGACGAATAGAATGTGATTGTGAGGTCGGAATATGCAGAAAATGACAGTGAGGAAAACTTGACTCCTTACACTGGTTCTGAAATATCCATCTAAATATATTGCTACCACGATAGGAAACTATTAGTGGTACTGAGTACCCTCTGCCACGCAAATGTTCAAATGTTTGTGGACCTATTGGACCAAACCGCTGTTGTCATCAGTCCCTAGATGTAAAAACTACTTAAAATAAACTAACCTAAGGATAACACACACACCCATGCCCCAGGAAGGACGAGAAGCTCCGACACCAAGCAACCGCGCGCTCCGCAGGAAAGTGCCTTAGAACGCTTAGCCACTCCATCACGGAGCGCCACGCACCCATTGGTGGTCTGCGGGTTATTATGTAGATGTGAAAGCTGCCATGGTAATTAGCGAAAGTAGTTACTGCTCCAGCAGAAATAATTGTTTCTTACACTATAAACATTAGAGGCTGGCACCATTCATACACATTCAAACTGCATGGCATCATTCAGAAGCAACTTTGAAAGAAATCCAGTGGACATGCGGAAAAACCAGAATGGAAGATGACCTCCTTTTAAAATTTTTTGTGCCTTATGTGACTCTCACTGTGGCGCAGCCACCAACATTGCGATAGACAGGTGCCTGTGTCATTTCCTTTGTCAACATTGTAGCAGTGTTTAGTGTGTGCCACAGGAGTATAAGATGGATTTTCTCGTTGGATGACACCAATACCAGAAAACTGCTAGACTTTAGTTCAGTGCTCCTCATTGGTTGTTGAAGCAAAGTGCATTCTAACAGCACATTTGGGGAGAATACTGTCAGATATAGCCAACTGGATGCATGGCACACAGAGACATTTACACTCTCAGATGCGAACACTTCTCTCGACGTCGGAGGGAACTTGGAGACGAAGTGCTCTTCTATGAATAGATATTGGCTTCCTATGATTTGAATATGGGCGGAACAGCGGTGAACGGTGCCAAGTATTGAACTGCACTCATAACGTGTGATATGGCACTTCACGGAGTGAGCAGCGCACATTTTTGTCAATCCATAATATTTATTTAACGTCTGAAGACGATTATTGTGCGGCATGTCAGCGGACCTATTTGCATAATGAGTGTACCGTGCCAAGTAGACTCTGAATATGGAATGATAGCGAGGTCTTCACTTCATCAAGATAAATAGGATGATAGCTATTATCAAGATTAAGTCTTGACAGCATTCCATTGTTGCAGACAAAGCCAGCAGCTATCGCAACAGATGTTATAAATGGACTTACTAACATCTTCTTATAGACTCGTTTTTGTACATCAGCAACAACAACAGCACAACATGATCTATTTCATTAAACGCGACAGTCTCTAATGTTTAATTTCAACTGTAAGATCATGTATAGGTGCGGAATCTTAGCCACCCTCCAGTTTATTAACGATAGAAATTTTTCTCGTGATAAATTGTTTCATTTTCTTCATAATAGTTTGTAATGAGGCTTGGAGTGTCAAAGTGACAACATTAGCGCAAATAAGGACTGCACATGACTTGTTCAATATAAATGTTTTTCATAACGTTTAACTTGCAATTTACTTTCAGTTTAAAAGAAAATGCACTCTTTTTCATTCAGTATGGAACTATTTTATTGAAAAATTGGTACATAACCCATTCTCGTTCCCATTGAGGGCATTTAGCAGATTAAAATTTTTATTATAGTTTCTCTTACAGGAATGGTAGTTAAGATCATTTTAAGCAACAGCTAAGAACCTGTTACCTGTCTTGAAATGAAACATGCTTTGCTGTCTGATGTCTAACCCTACATGTGATGGCAGATTTTCCACCTTACTGAAACAACCATTTGTGGGTACAAACTTAGAGGTCAATTCTTGAGCGTAACATAAAGTGAGAAAAATCACCTTTTCAGGTAGAGAAACTGACAGGCGGCAAGTAACACTGAACATGCTAGATAATGGCGACCCTGCCAGGATAGATTTCTGTCCGTTCTTATCAGAATTAGAGACTGTGAGGGTCATTCATTTTTGCAATTAAAATATATTTGAGTGTCCGGAAGTATCCGAATTAAATACAGTGAGGTTCTTGTCTTATATGGAGTTCGCAGCTTCTCCCTGTCGTTGGTTTGAGTCCACCATTGGGCGTGGGCATATGTGTGTCCTTAGTGTAAGTTAGTTTTAGTTGTAAGTCTAGTGATGCGCACTGCTATTCGGTCCCATAAAAAAAAGAATAAAAAATAAAAATAAAGAAAACTTGACTGAACATTTGACCATGAGTGTAACTTAGACGGACCAAATTTACAGTTCAGTTTTAGTGAGGCTTGTCATGGGATGGAGATTAGGTGATGTGTGGAAAGAGGACTGAGGGAGCCATGGGGATTGGATTTTGAGTTGGTATGATGGCTTGATATCGGTACGGAATTCATAAGCTGAGAGAGGAAAACGATTAAAATTTCTGAGGGCGCCGAGGGTGAGCAGTGCACCAGGATGAGAATGGATGGGTAGGGTGGAGACACTAGAACTGGAAAAGAGCGGACACGCAGAAGGATTGTTAGGAGTTTTCGTATGGGGTAGATTCTGTATCTATGTGAGTGCTCTGCAAATTAAAATTGCATGACAGTGGGGTAGTAACATCAGATTATTATAATTTTTCCTGGCACTTTCATAAATTGTTTCTTGTTTCATAACTTCTAATGACAACAATATTTGTTATCCTGATTAATGTTTAAAGTATAAATTTTGGAAAGTAACTGCTTAATCTTATCACAGGATACGGCGTATGTTAATCGTAAAAGAAAGAGTACTTTCCTGTTGTTCTTGTGGAAAACGTCCAGTTTTGGCGCAGAAGAAAATGTGCTGATAGGCATACTGTGTGGCACGGAGTGGGAGCCTGGTTACCGTACAACAGACAACAATAGTCGGGATAGGACTGAAGCAAAGTGGAATTTAGTAGCGATGCTAGAGTGCTGCAAGATAATTAAATGTTCAAATGTTTGTTAAGCTTATGGGACTTAACTACGGGGTCATCAGTCCCTAAACTACTTATCAACTACCTTATACTAAGGACGGCACAAATATCGTCCCTGACCGTAGTGGCCGTGCAGACTGTGACTGGAGCGCCTCAGTTTTCTCGGCCACCGCGGCCGGCTCAAGATAATTAAAACTGACGTCAGATACTGTGGTGGATATTATTCCATCATGAAATTAAAAGTTTGAGCACAATGGGAATTATTAATTGACATCAATAAGATCAAACACTGCCTACCACAAGAGACACATTCTTAAATATTTTTACCCAACGCTGTGGAACCATGCAGCAACAGCCGTACAGGATTGTAAAAGCGCATGGACTCGTATATTTCTTTTTTTTCTTAATAAAACTTAGATGAATTTCAATTAGCGTTAACCATAATATTCTTCATTTACCTAGCTAGGGTCTCAGCCTTACTTGAATGTGTACGATTCCTTGAATTTATTGAAAAGAAAGTCTAGCAAAAGTGGAGTTTATGTAAAATCAGTATTTCTTTATCAGAAGCAGTAAATTAAATCTCTGTTAACATAGAATTTTACTTTTGGCTCTAACAGTAGTAAGTCATTAACGCACTTTTAATTATAAAGTCAGTTAAATATCATTGATTCAGCTGTTAAAGTAAGAAATTAGAACTGTCTTACTATATACTGGAGTCAATTAAGTGCTGTAGCAGAGTACTGATTTATAATATTGCATAAACTTATAACGATAAGTGGAAGCAAATCTCATTCAGATTAACAGCGTAGTAAGTAATGACATTAGTGTCTTTGCTTGAATATATTCGGAACATTTCATTGACATATTCGGGATAAGTTGTAGATTTTGCACCATTACAGTTAAGGGTCGCCATATTAGACAAACTTTTTGCTAAAAAGACTTAATAAATACTATTTACGAAGGTGTTCGACTGAAACCCATGCAATATATATATATATATATATATATATATATATATATATATATATATATATATATATATATATATATATATATATATATATATATGGGAAATTCATATGAAATATTCTGAAAGTACAGACATAAGGCAAATTAAGCCCAAAAATTCTCCTGTACTTGTAAATATTGTTACTGTGAAAAAACTTACCTCATATTTAAAACAATATCTAAATAGTAAACGATGTGTTTTGGTAGAGTAACTATTAGCAGTCTGTGCCTATTCATTACTAATTGGAA
The DNA here is from genome assembly GCA_026315105.1 of Locusta migratoria. Lineage (NCBI taxonomy): Eukaryota > Metazoa > Arthropoda > Insecta > Orthoptera > Acrididae > Locusta > Locusta migratoria. Next base: position 836,135,963 of record CM048745.1, on the reverse strand, counting down.
ATTATTGTTAGCCTGATCCAAGCAGTAAACTGTAACTAAGATGATTAATGGCTAACTTTGAGTTTTGATCGAGATCCTGTATTTACTTGAATTTGCGGTTTGTAGATTTCATTGATTTATCTTGAAAACGAAGTTTAACTGATTTCATATAGTAGCCGTGTTTATTACCTGAGAGTTTTCATTATTTAAGGTCAGTTGCTGATGTCGCACAATACAAATATCTAAATCGTTCTGCAGTTGGTTTTAAACTTCTGACCAATTTCTTTGACGATCAACGATAGCATGTTCTACAAATAATCTATGAGGCCACTTCAGAGTTTGTCCTAAATCTTTATACTGACAAGGAACAGCGGAAGATTTATAAAACTACCCTGGCGAACGCCAGATATCATTATGTTTTAGTCAAACTGTGGCGTCGCTGAGAAGAAATTAGAAATCCAATCAGCCATTGGCGACGATATTCCATCCGGCCTTCTAGATTTAGTTTCTCCGTGGTTTACCTAAATCATTGCAAGCAAATAGTGGAATGGTTCCTTTCAATCGGCGGAATGGCTCCTTCTCGATCACTAACAAAAGATGTCCAAGCGAGTGCTCCGACTCTGATAAGCGCGAGGTCGACGAGACGTGAAACCTTAATGTACCGTACCCTTCGTTTTTTCTATAAAAGGCACAACAGCGCGAAGGCAGTATAGATAAACTCTGTATATAGACACTTCGTTGGTTTGTGTACATTTAAAGTTCTGCAAAATTAGACGCAACGTTGCATTACAATACAGGAAGGTTTTTAAATACTTAAAAGTTTTAGGTTTGCCGATGACATAGTAATTTTGTCTGAGACTGCAAAGGACCTGGAAGATCAATTGAATGGGATGGACAGTGTCTTGAAAGGAAGATATAAGATGAACATTAACAAGAGTAAAACGAAGATAATGGAATGCAATGTCAGAAAATAGGCGATGCTGAAGGAATTAGATTAGGTAATGAGACAATAAAAGTAGTAGATGAGTTTTGTTATTTGGGTAGCAAGATAACATCTGATGGCCGAAGTAAAGACGATATAAAACGCAGAATGACTATAGGAAGAACGGCGTTTCTAAAGAAGCGAAACTTGTTAACCTCGAATATTAATGTAAATGTTACGAAGCATTTGTCTGAGGTGTAGCATTATATGGGAGTGAAACGAGGACAATAAGGAGTTCAGACGAAAAGATGCTAGAAGCTTTTGAAATGTGGTGCTACATACGAGTAATGAAAATTAAATGGGTAGATCACGTTACTAATGAGGATGTGCTAAACCGAATTGGGGAGGAAAGGAGTTTCTGGCGTATCCTAAGAGAAGAGATAGATTGGTATGACACATTCCGAGACATCAAGGAATTGTCAACTTAGCATTAGAAGGAAGCGTGTGGGGTAAAAATCGTAGATGGAGGCCGAGGGACGAATACACTAAGCAGATTCAAAAGGATATAGGTTGCCGAACGTTTTCTCAGATGAAGAGACTTGCACAGGACAGGGTAGCATGGAGAGCTGCATCGGATCAATCTGCGGACTGAAGACCACAATAACAACAAGATATATATTCTACAGCCTGTATCGAAAAGGATGGCACGAATTTACAACGTTGAAACTAAACGATAATAGAATAAAAAAATGTTACAGTAAACATGGCTCCGCAAACGAGCAGAAAAAAATTCGATTAATGATGATGTGATAATAAAATTGTGTAAAATAACAGTACACTTGCTGACTCTCGCAAATGGACTGTGTCGAATATAGTAACTGAAATGTATAATTTTCTTGTGCAAATATTCTGAGCCTGAAAGACTCCGCAGAACATTTCGTATGTATACAGTGTTACATGTAAATTTGTGGTGAGGATTTTCCGCCGTATGCAAGACACCTGATTTAAAATTTTTCCCAAACATGTTTCAGCACATTTTGTGCTATCATCAGTGGGTTGGTTTATTTTATTCTTTTACATTAACATTCGAGTATCCTATTTATTTGTTGTTTTGGTAATACTGTTTACAAACTTGTCGTGATTCTTTTCTCTCTCTTTAGAATCTGGTTGTTGCTATTAATTTCGTAATGTTGATATCACTTGTTTTATCCACATTACAAAATTAACAGCAACAACCAGATTCTACAGAGAAAGAAAATAATCGTGACAAGTTTGTAAATAGTATTAACAAAACAACAAATACGTAGGCTACTTAACGGCTGTTATGTTGTCTAATGTAAAAGAACAGAATAAACCACCCCGCTGATGATAGCACAAAATGTGCTGAAACATGTTTGGGAAAAATTAAAAATCAGGTGTCTTGAATACGGCGGAAAATCCTCACCATTTATCCAAGCAAGCACGGAAGAAAGAAGAACAGCAACATCAAAAGATGATTATGTAAATTTGTATTTGTTTGTGAGACAATCGGTAGAAACGCCTTCCGTGGGCGTACGTACAGTTGAGGTAGAGCAGGACGCCGGCGACGATGACGAACACCGCAATCAGCAGGGCCAGCACGAGGGCGAGCACGGCGGGCCGCCGCCACCCCATGGCGTCCTCGTCGTCGTCCGGGGGCAGGTGGGGGGCGGTGGGGGGCGGGCTGGGGGGCGGCGAGCCGCGCGCCCAGCAGGCCAGCCGCCCCCGGAGGCGGCGCAGCCCCGAGTTGCCGTCCAGGCTGACGGGCGCGGTGAGCGGCGCCGTGCGCCCGCCCGCCGTCACCACGACGCTCTGCCGGCGGCGGTACGAGCCCGACAGGAAGCCGTCGTCGTCGTCGTCCTCGTCGCTGTCGTCGCGCCTCGTCGGCCCGGGGGCGGCGGCGCCGTACACGCCGTACGAGGCGAGCACGCTGGCCGGGCTGCCGTGGCCGTTGTGGAAGGTGACGGTCGGCTCGCCGACGCCCCCGGGGGCGGAGCGCCGCCCCAGGCGGGGGCACGCCTCCGACAGGCTCCAGCCGCAGCAGCCGCACGCCCCGCCCCCCGGGGGCGGCTCTGGGGACGCCTTGCCGCCGCCGCCGCCCCCGCCCCCTCCGTAGAAGACCTCGCCGTCCACGCTGTACGCCTTGTCGCCGTAGTGGTTGTAGCTCTCGCTCGCAGTCACCACCATACTGACCACCACTATCTGCTTCTACAACTCTCACTCTTCCCCGTCATCCGACCATCTTTCTCTCTTACTGCTTCCATTTAATTTTGAGCAGACGCCAATTCTTCTACACACGTACGAACTGTTTGAGGCCTATGCTACTGTACAGTTGTTGACGGGAAACTTACAGTTACATCCCACGGTGTTTTTATTCGAAATTTAGTATCGAATTGTATTTCGAAACGGCCTCATACCACTACAACGTAGAGCCTTTGAAACGAAGCCAAGAAAGATCACAATTAAATTGCTTGGTGTACAAAATTTGATTCCGGAGGCTATTTTCACTTAACGAAATGCGTTTCGTATTTTTCCCTTGACATAATACATCTTTGTTTCCTTACTGCTACAGTAAACACCATCTGTCTTTCAATAATATGTATTCCTGATTTTCGTAACTAATTTTCAATGAAATTATGCAACAACATCAACAGAAAACCTGTAACTTCCATTTTGTATGCACTATGACTAATGACTTATCCGTAGAAATCATTTTAGTAACTAAATGAAAATGAGTAATTATCGCGACGGACAAATAGAGATCGTTCTACAGTTCGTATTAGATATCACAAGTCATTTATGTCGTCTCACGTCAAGTGTTATTCATTCCGTGTAGGTATTATTCGCTGTAGAATGGTACTATCTCACATTAACTAAAAGAGTAATCTTGTCTGAAGACTAGTTTCTCATGAAACTTTGCGAATTCTTCTCCATCGAGAGGTGGCTTGGGCTTCATTGTTGTGCTAAGACGTCGAAATTCTCCCAATGGTCGTTTACCTGAAAAGAAAGAAAGGTTTTGTTTTAGACTTTATGTACATATCACTGAAGCACATATTAACATCTTACAAGTTCACAGGCTGTTCTGTAACTATACCTCTGCAGTAGACATTTGGCTAACAATTTTTTTCTATTTATATTACTTAAAAGCAGCACGCAAAACTTAGTCTTGTTCTGATATTAATTAAAAATTGCACATTATGGGGGTTTCAGGGGAATATTAACCTTTGTAGGAAGTGATAATACAGATAAGTAGCAATAAAAATTCCATACGACATTTTATATTGGGTTGAGAGACACAGCTGTTTGGGTGTAACCGAACAAATTCAAAGTAAAGGCAAATAATAACATTTTCAGTAAATCTTCCGTCGGATTTGGTAGAACAACATGGCAATGAATTAAAAGCCCAATTTTTTATATATTGTACAAGTTAATTTTCATTTAATTAACCGTTTTAATTAAGTCGAAGGTCGGCTTTATAAGGCGAAAACAAATTGACTAAATCAAAATGAACTTGTACACCCAATTTTTTTTTTTATTATTTTTTTTTAATATGGCTATGAACTACCAAAGTGTTCAGATGTTTGTATAGCGTATGGGACTTAACTGCGGGATCATCAGTCTAAAGACGACACAAACATCCATGTCCGAGAGGGGATTCGAATCCCCCAACGGGGAACGGCCTCGCACATCGTAGCATAGCGCCTGAATGCGCTCGGCCGCTCCGCCGAGGCTGTGAACTGCCAATAAATTATTATAGATTAATCAGTGAAAAATCCTCATTTACCTTTTCATTAAGGTACACAAATCTAATATATAAAGCAGAGTGTCCGCATGTTTGTACGTGTTGCATACAAATCTACAGTTCTCTTCCAATCTTTATGAAATTTTGTACAAGTAAGCTTCAATCCATGAGGACGGTCGCCATAAGTGTAAGAATCACATACGATATATAGTTCACGAGATATGACGTCATAAACAATGAGATGCGCGAAAAACTGCTGCAATTTGTGACAATGCTGCTCATTTTCTCCTAAACCATTGGACCGATTTGAACCAAGTTTGGTACACACATTCCTTACCGTGAAGAAACAATTGTTGCATGGTTCAAAAGATATTACGTCATAACCAATAGAAATCGCAAAACATGCCATATAATGCGGGGAGACTTTCGAAATACACTATATGAGAATGACAGTACTTAGCGACTTGCAACAAACTTTAAACATAATTTCAAATCTCAAAAGTTTCTCGCTTATTATTTTTCCGCTATTTATGGAGTAAAACTACAGCTCTCGGTATGACGTTACAATTTATAAGTCGACCGCAGTGGCCGAGGGTACTGAGGCGCTCCAGTCACGGTCTGCACGGCCACTTCGGTCGGGGGTTCGAATCCCCCCTCGGGCATGGATATTTGTGCCGTCCTTATTATTATTTAGTTCATAAGTAATTTGTAAGTTTAGGGACTGATGACCCCGTATGCTATACAAACATTTGAAACAATTTATAATTTGAACACTACAAATGGTAGCGATAGGAAATTTTACAGACAGTATTCACACATACAGTTTAATGTACCTTCTAAATTGTATCACAGTACGGCACGTAGTTCATGAGATATGAGCACATACACAGTAACTTTCATGGAAAACCTCCCCATTACGCACCAACTTTTAATCTATTACTTCTTTGCTACTAATTGTATTCCCAAGAGATTTTACAGACATACAGCCCTTATATAAATAAATATATAGCTGAAAATGGCAGGAATAAATAAATATCCTGGCAACGCCGGGTTTTCAGCTAGTGGAAAAATAAAATACAAGTATTACAACAAATGGTCTTGGCTGCAAGATGTTATTGTAAACAACACATCGTACCAAGAAAGATCTTTAACTATTAATTTTGAGAGTAGAAAATCTGAATTCAATGGTAGACTAGAAAAACATTAATTCTTAAACAGTTAGGTTCTGCAAAAATTTAGTGAAGTACAACACAGTGTCATCTAATCGAGCATTGTTGCTCTGGATACAGAATGAAAAGTTATTCCTACCATAGCACAAGGAAAGCAGACACGAACACTAGGTCCTGCTCAGTGTGATAGATGTAAACTAGGAGGCGAACTAGCTACTAAACTTTCATATCAGTTCCAAAAACATTTAAATCAGAAAAGCCTGACTTGTTTGCGCTTTTTTCAAATGTTCGTTAAGCTTAAGGGACTTAACTGCGGGGTCATCAGTCCCTAAACTTATAAGCTACTTATGAACTATCTTATACCGAAGACATCACAAACATCAATGCCCGAGGGAGGATTCGAAGCTCCGACGGGGAACGACCTCCCGCATAGTAGCATAGCGCCTCGGCTACGCTTTTTTTATTAATTGTAGTGATAGAGACCTTTCCTTGCTGTATTTGGCAAAAAGCACGCTTCGTCAAATTAGTTTTCTGCAATATGAATCTATCATTTGATATTCAACCTTTCTCGGCGGTATTTATTGCAAGGAAAGAAGCTTAAAGATGTGTGAAACATCTCGCGTAATATAGTAGCTTAAAGACTCCTCAAGTGCTCCTGTGTATTCGTCTGCTGACTACTGCTGAAAACTCCAGAAATCAGTAAAACGGCTCTAAAACTACACTCTGCGCACTGGCGCATACGGTACCTCTGCTGTGCATGCGCGGATCCACGGCAAAATACAGAGTCATTTTTTCCCTCCGTGTGCAAATTATATGGACTGATCGATGAGGCAACAGAAAATGCACGTTTCCACGCTAGAGACCATTTATTCAATTCGTTGCAGAGACTGTAGTTCAATACGCGATGTACCATACGGCCAGAGTTACAGAATCTACATCAACGTCGATAATCTGCAAGTCACACCGAAGTGCATGGCAGGGGGTTCATCGAACCACGTTTGTGATATTTCTCTGTAGTTCCGTTCTCTAATAAATCGCGGAGAAAGAAGAACACTTAAACCTTGATTTCTTCGATCTGATTTGTCTTCTTTTATTTTGATGATCATGTCTCCCTATGTAGGTGGGTGCTAACAATATATGTCGAGAAATCTGGTGAAAGAAATTTCGCAAATCTCGCCGCAACAAATAATGCCTATCTTTAATTGATTTTCGCCCCAACTCGTGCATCATTTCCGTGACACGTTCTCTACTATAACGCGATGATACGAAACGAACTGCCATTCTATGAATTTTCTGTAAATTATTCGTCCGTTCCGCCTGGTTTGGATCCCACAACTCCCAACAATACTCCAAAACTGGACGCACAAGTGTAGTGTAGGCAGTTTCTTTAATAACATTGTTGCATCTTCTTTCTACAAATGAGACGTAGTCTTTGGTTCGCCTTCTCTATTATATTTTCTATGTATTCTTGCGAATTTAAGTTGTTTGTAATTGTTACTGCTAGGTATATTGTTACTTATACGTTAAGCCCGACGTCCTCACCAGCCATAGTAATAGGTAATGTGTCCGATTCACTTCTGTTTCGGGTTCAACGTGTAGTGGATGTGACATAGCGTTGTACACATGGTTTGGTATTTGAATCGAAAGCTTAAAAAGGTGGTGTTTATTTACGGATAGCTAATGGTAACGGACGGTATACAGCAAGGTTGTAACGGGAGAGTTATCCCCACCGACAAACAACCAAAATATTCAATGTTTGCAACAGTTTTTCGCCGTTTGTCTGACACACTGTCGTTTTAGGAAACAGGAAAACATGAAGGACGAACTGGTAATGTTCGGAAACCCGAAATAAAAGGTTCAGATTTTTGTAAATCTATTGGACCAAACTGCTGTGGTCATCAGTCCATATACTTACAAATTACTTAAACTGACTTGCAAAAAGGACTACACACACACACACACACACACACACACACACACATGACCCACTGAAAACTCGATCCTCCGACGACGAGAGCGTTCGTGCAGTCCGTAGTATTACTCCCATGCAGCGGGACACCAGACTTGTGTGAAAAATGCGATAAACAGTGTGGAAGGCGGCCACTGTGCTAGTACCAGGCGGTTGGCTAGCCTGTACAACGTGCCAGACGACCGTGTGGAAGGTTCTACATACCAAGCATTACCACCATTTCCAATCTTCTGCGCCCACTGCGTCGTATATGTCATTTAGAGACATTGTAAGGTATAATACCAACGACGCTGCTTTTTAATAAATTACTTAATCCTACAGCCCTGTTTCGGCGTGAATGCTATCGTCAGGTAAGATCGCCCTTTATCTTACATTTTTGCTTCTAATTTGTATATGTAATAGAACTGTGCTTCTTACAGCTCTTTGCGTTGCTGTATACGAGGATAAGAAGAGCTACCAATTTCATCTGACGATGACAGCAACACCGAAACAGGCTTGTTGGATTAAATAATTTACTAAAAAGCAGTATCTTTGATGTTAATACTTCATAATGTCTCTAAATTATTACTACCCTTACTAGCGGGAGGATTTCAACATCTCAATCAGTTTAGTCACAATTTTATTCACCAGACAATCACGAATCCGTGATTTGAGTCATCCATACAATTTACATTTGAGGCCACCTATACTCGGAGCGGTATCTTAATAAAACAATCACAAGCAACAGTACAAAAATGTAAGTGTTAATTTTATCCGAGGAGTCTGAGGCGCTCCAGTCTCGGTCTGCACGGCCACTACGGTCGGGGGTTCGAATCCCCCCTCGGGCATGGATATTTGTGCCGTCCTAGTTCGTAAGTAGTTCATAAGAAGTTTGTAAGTTTAGGGACTGATGATGACCCCGTAGTTAAGTCCCATAGACTATACAAACATTTGAAACAAACATTTAATTTTATCCCATTATATGAACTTATCTTTATTACAATCTATTTGGTTCGAAACTGCTTCAAATTTCTGTAACCAACTTTTATACGTTCTATAGCCTTCACTGTATACCAATGCACCTGTTTGTCTGTATAGAGACCAGAAGAAGGGCACTCTAGCGCCCGAAACCGGTCGTTAAAGTTAAAAATAAATAACCACAAGCAACTGGTTGCTGCATTTCATTAATTTATACGTTCTATAGCCTTTACTGTATACCAATGCACTTGTTTGTCTGTATAGAGACCAGAAGAAGGGCACTCAAGCGCCTGAAACCGGTCGTTAAAGTTAAAAATAAATAACCCCAAGCAATTGGCTGCTGCATTTCATTAATTTATAATCTGAACAGTTGCTGAAATGGATAAAATACTTCAATCACCTCTATAGTACCCGGAGCCCCCATGGGGACAGCGAATCATCAACATCGGTGCAGGTGGATTGTGTCGGCTGGGCTAACTGGGGATAACTGGCGACCGTATTTTTGGGTCGGTCTTGATTCCACGTTGCCCAACAGAGTGTGACTTCACCTCCCCTGCTGGATAAGTCCGTTCGATAATTCGAAGCGTTATGTGGCTGCTACATGATGGTGCTGCAGGCCACTGCAGCGGTTAACTTTCGGACGATTCTAATGTGTCTTCCCTGCGGTCCCGTGTGGATACTTCCGTGTAACATCACAGGGTGTACCACTTACACTTTTCAACCTGATGGAAGCACAATAGATATTGAAACACGACTTTTACAGGCCTGAACCTATGGGTAGAAGCTTATGAAAATAAATACTACTAGAGGATCCGTGCGAATACTTCGCACAATTCGTGGAATGACCAAAATGTTCCTCTTCATGTGTGATTTGTAGCACATTGTCACTTGCTGTCACTGCTTATATTTACACTATTTACACTTTTTACAGTAACACCTCTGACAAAAGTTTTTGAAAAATAGCAATTTCTGTGACCTGGCAGGCTCTGTATGTCGTTTGGTTTGTTTCTGTTTATTGTCTCTGTGTGTGTTCTTTGCTTTGGTTCGTGCTGTGTGGTGTGTTTTTGTTTCGTTTCTGTCAAAACAGGCGTCTGCTAGCAACTTTGAATGTGATGTTCTGACTGTATTGTGTTTATAAGTATGGTTTTAGTTCAACTAGCGACTTTCTGTGTGTGTGTGTGTGTGTGTGTGTGTGTGAGAGAGAGAGAGAGAGAGAGAGATAGAGAGAGAGAGATTCTGATTTTTTGCAGGTGCGTATGTGCGGGTAGGGATTTGTTGTTGTTGTATTGTTGTTGTGGTCGTATTATGTGGTGGTTTTGAGGGAAACTTAACAATTCGTGACTGATATTAGTAGTCCAATTTATTCAGAATCAAAACAATCCAATCGCATGAGAACTGTTACCGATCGAATTTAGTAAACAATCAAACAAATAATGTAATACAAGCCATTTCTTGTACAGCTGACCACTGAAGAGACTTTAGAATAAAACGAAACGCGTCTGGTCTAAAGTAGACTAATTTACAGATGCATAAGACGGTCCCATAACCTATACAAATTGTATAACTGCAACTGCAGAAAAGGAGGCCAAAAACACGAAGAAATATGTACATTTTATTGTGTGACTTGTTTTAATTTATATTTTTAATGCAGAAACCAGGTTAAATAATTTTAATTTTGCGACCGAAGGCTGCATTTTTATCCTTTGATGTTATTATAGGTTTTATTTACTTTTAAGGGGAATATTTTTGACAACTTATACCGTTTACCCCCTGTACACTTATGGACACAAATGACCGGCCCCTGTGGCTGCCTCAGAGAGAGGGCTTCTGTTGTTGGGGCGTCCCAGCTGCCGCGGCGTCGTCCCCTAATCGGCGACACGCAGCCACTCAGGCCGTATCGACTGTTCAGCGCCGCCAGGACATCCTGACATCGACCGCGCTGTTCTTCAGGCGACGCCGACCGCTGTCGTCGACAGCTGTCCTCCCACTGACAGAAACCTAAGCAGTCTGCACAGAGCATCTGCCGACCCTGCTGAATGTCACAGTGGGTGCACACAAATGTCCTTTCTCTACCACTTGTTACCACTGGTCTGCACAACAAACAGCCACGTTAAATAACCAATGACTTCTTTCTTTTCTCTTGCTTTTCTTCCAAGACCTTTTTTATGCTTTCATCTTCATTCTTCTTTATATAATGTGCCTGTTTTGCCATTACTTCTGTAAGCTATTTAAACTTTTTAAATTATCACTTGCAAACGGGCGGCTGGGTGATGTGTCTACGTTAAGAGGTTTGGCAATAATAACAACGGGTGGCCACTTATTGATTTAGTTACTTTATATACTGGCAGATAATTATTTAATTTAACGCTATCTGACTGTCTTACTAACAAAAGTTATATAAAGGCAAAATACCTATAAGCAATGTTCTGTATTAAATCCAGCCGACACCGTTCTCAATCAACAATGAAATAAATGAAGCAAATATTCAATTCTGGAAAGTGTCACCTCACTTCGCAGTACATCACATTCTTCACTTCAACTAGTTCATGAGACTGAATTCTACAATGCTCTCAACTATCAGTAAGCAAAAAATCTATGTAATACTAAACTTGATCCCACCTTTACTTTCCAAAAGAAATAAAAAAAAAAAAATAATCAGTTGAAACTAATTAAATTCACCTTATGTAAAATTTTAAGAATAATAAGTAATAAATTCACCTCAACTATCACAAACCACAGAAAGAATGTGCGTATTATTGCGAAGAGTGCAATGAGGATATTCCGAAACTTGACGAAACCCTATCCCAGGTAGCGGTATGAGAATTGACAACGTCGATATATGAATGATTAGTTTATCATACTTTCAACCCCTTTTTCTTTACACTAATCACGCTCAAAAATCATTGTTATAAATTAATTAAATGGAGTCTCACTGAGTGAAAATCTATATTAATAATAAAAGAAAAACAAACCCAAAAATTCATTAAAGTAGTAAATAAATGTATTAACACTTATCTTGCACTGATAGATTCCAAACCTCATCAGGTGCCAGCTTCAATTTCTCCATCTACCACCCGATCCTCTTGCTTGGCTACCAGACGCGATCCTTCCCCGACCGACTCCAGACTGCTACTACTTCTTACTCAGAGGCAAAACCACTGCCTACCGGCCGCCAAAGATAATTTTACTTTAGCGAAACGAAGATGGCTGTATAAGTTGTTGCCAACCTATATAGCGTAAACTTAGGATTAGAGATTTCCATTCAGTAGTCCCCTTACACACTGGACATTTCTCCATTGTACTATTTTTTCTTCCGTTATTTTCATTTCACTCAGGACTACTTTAGCTTCCCATCATAATTACTAAATTTTTTATAATCTTCTTTTATTCTTTAGGTGTTTTAGGTGTCCATACATTGGAAATTTTGTCATTCTCACTGTGTCTAATATTTCTTCTATTTTTTCTACAAACATTTGTATTACCCCATTGTCCTACTTTAGTCAAAGGATTTTATTTGTCAGAAATGCATTCAATGTGCCCAAGATGTGCCCCGGCATGATTATATACATAGTCGGAAGACAACCAGATTCACCATCAACGAGCAGCAAAAGGCGGCAGAATCTGCCCTCTCGATTACGCTCAGTACTTCGAAGTCCTGCCTGTTACACTAGCCTGTGCTGGGTCATCTAGGAACAGACTCACAGTATCGTAATCATAGAATCGAGTGCGGTACATGCGTCTGACATCAATCCCTATTACCAAGTGCCCTGAAGATGCAAGACCCGCGGCGAAGCGGCCGATCGCATTGAAGTGCTAGGCTCCGAAGCGCGAGGGCGTTCCCTGTCGGAGGATCGAATTCCCCCTCGGGCATGGATGTTTGTGTCGTCTTTAGTGTAAGGTAGTTCATGAGTAGTTTGTAAGTTTAGGGACTGATGACCCAGCATTTGAGTCCTTTAAGCTTAACAAACATGTGAACATGTGAATGCAAGAACTGGAGTATTTAAAGACACTTGCACGGGGGCTCTGACGTGAAGCTCGATTTCTAATGACTGAACCGGTGCTAGTTATTTTGCTATATCCGCCTGACAGACTGTTTACTGCTGACTTCAGTCTCCACTATGTGTTTTTTTGTAACAGTTACCTAAAGTTACCGCTGGTGAGGCAACGTCTCATTCCTTTGGTTTTCTGTCGCCTCTGTTAAGTTTGACTTTTCTCTCTTGCGTATGGTTTCCCAACGTGCCACTAGCCAGTCTTACTAGCAATCTACAGCCCCGTTGTGGCTACCGTTTGTGGCGGCATGACTGATTTTCTACAAGAAGTTTATGTTTTGTTACGCTTTAGTATTCTGTCGTAACAGTGCGTAAGCGGTACACGTGAGTTTCAGATCTAGTCTCAATACCTAAGTACAGATAGTGTCCCTGTTGTAAAGGAGGGTTTACTCGGCAGCTGTCTCTGTCAATATAATTACTCTGAGTGATGGTCCGCACAGTCAACATATTACAATCGAACCTGACAAGTTCTACATCATTCATAATCTATGGAACAAGTACTAATTTAATCTAATCTACTGAAGTTTCGCCCAGTACTGCAAACGATCTTCTTCTGTGTGTCGTGGCGACCGAGGCACGACGTTCAAAAGAAGGCTGCTTGCAATAGCGTCGAGACGTCTGTGGATTTTAATGTAATAATGTGGTGTAGCCTCCAGAACAATTTTATCGCCAAAGCGTCTGTTATTTCTCTCCCTACTGTTCTGTCACAGAACTGCTGTCGCGATAGACCAATAGCCAATAGCCAATAGCAAAGTCACTTCCCCTTATTCTTGATCGCCAAAATCTAGATTGGGACTTTTAGGAACAAAAAAAGTGTTTGAAGTTTTTAAAATGAATGAATAATGATACGTTTCACGATCGTGGCTTATATTCAGATTACGAAATCTCTAAATTATACACGATTGCTGTTCGATACAGACATTGTTCATGAACTCACTTATCTATCTAGCACCCACCGTTTACAAAGCATGTAAATTAAAACGAATTAAACGGATCACTTGCCTTTAAACTGATACAGATTTCTTTTAGATTCCTTGTATTGCACCATGGAGTTGACGATTGTGTAGTGCCGGCCGCGGTGGCCGAGCGTTCTGCGGCGCGCCGGTCGCGTTGTGCACGGCCACTACGGTCGGGGGTTCTAATCACCCCTCGGGCATGGATAATTGTGCCGTCTTTAGTATTAGCTAGTTCATAAATAGTTTGTAAGTTTAGGGACTGATGACTCCATAGTTAAGTCCCATAAATTCTACAAAAATTTGAACATTTTGATAGTGTACTACGTAGCTACTACTGCATGATATTCTTATTAACAGAAAATTCTATATATTGCATACGTTTATGTGTTTCAGGAGGGATGTCGGCATAGTGTCATGTAATGACGATAACGGGGGTGGATGACGCGGGGCGGTACCATTAAGTGGAATGCTCCTGGTCCCAATTAACTTCGCCATACAACTCATTATAACCAACATAAATTTGCATTATTTGGTCAGACGCTTCTTTCATATCAATAGTTGATACCTCCAGTGTGAAATTCATTTAGAATTCTTGAGAAATGTTTCAGTCACTCATGCAGGAGGACTGTACAAACATATAATTGTATGACACTCTCACACACTCCAGTAGAGGTGATATGGCATCCTTAGTGTAGAGCGGCAACCGAATGAATTCAAATAACTCTCTAGTTCTGGGTGGACAGTTGGATTTTAGAACACTATTCTACGCCAACTGCTCTTTTCAATTTCCATTTCAAAATCCCAGCAAAGTCACCATGAACTGGAAAGAATTGTGACAATTAGAAGCATGAAATAATTGACGCTTTAAATTACAGACCAACATCCTCAAGGTCAGTTTGTTGCAGAATTCTTGAGCACATTCTCAATTCGAATATTATGTATTACCTGTTGACGCACCAGGACGATTTTAGGAAGCATCGCTGGTGTGAAGCTTAGCTTCCCGTTTACCTAACACGTTATCCTGTCAAACATGCATGAAGGAAAAGAGCAAACTCTGTATTCCTAAATTTCCAAGAAGCAATTGGCCCGACACCACACATACTGCTGACGAAAGTAGAAATGTGCAGGATAGGTCGCCAGAATGTTTACACATTAGAAAATGTTCAAATGTTTAAGATTATGGGACTTACAAACTACTTATGAACTAGGTTATACTAAAGACGGCAGAAACATCCATACCCAAGGGGGGGATTCGAACCCCCGACGAGGAACGGCGTCGCGCATCGTAGCATAGCGCTTCAATGCGCTCGGCCACTCCGCCGCAGCTTTACAAATTAGAGCCCAGTACTTAGTTCCCAACGGTGAGTATTGAGCACGTGGCGATATTGTCGGGAATTCCACAGGGAAGTATGGGAGGTGAAATTATTTAGTGACTGCAGGAGTGTTCGATTTGACTTAGCCACAAGTAAGTAACAATCTTGTTAACATTATAAAATCATATTAGCAGAACATGACTCTAACTAGATCAATAGCAACTCTGTTCATTATACTCCGAGGGTCTTTGATAAAGGCAATTCGGTGCCAAAATAGATTCATCGCGCACTTGTAAAATAATAAACATCATTATTGAGCAGCTACCTGAATTTATTTATAATATATAACAATTCTGTAAGATACCCAGATTCTGTTTGTTGATAAGGCTTGCTAGTTCGCAAGACTTACTAAACGAAAATGTGTGGTGGCGTCAGGTGCAAAGCTGTGACCCAGTGACAACCATCGCAAATGAACTTTGGAACTGGTGAATGCAGTATGGATGGATGTACTAAAGGACACCTGAAACGTGTCGAGACTAGACCCATGGAACTATTTATCAGCACCCATGTCGGATCCTGTGGATACTAGGCAATCTGGCACATACTGAACTGAGGTGACTGACTTTCTCATTTACTCTTCAGAAATTACTAATGGACATGCCTAATAGATGTAGATTTTCTGTCTCATTATAAGTGATTTTTATAACATCAGTATAGTAATATCTTTTCTCTTCAAGTTATACAATTCGTTTACTGATGAAGCTGCTGGGGTGAAACGCTACGGTAGGAAAATATTGTGATAACTGTTAGCATTTTCACTCGCAGAGGAAAGGGTCTCTTAAATCGTGCGAATATTTCTTTCTTGTCAACGCTTCAGGTTAGCTTTGGCGCTCCAATTTGAAATGGACTTTCCCGGAGCGGGCCTATATCACCACGTATTTGTGAGATAGTCAATACCTCTGTGCATCTACCTCGCGGCTCTTATAAATGTTTAAAGAAATGAACAAATAAAATATTCTGTCGTGTCAACAGAAGCGAACTGCCCGAGACTGGGCCCATACGTCAGCTTCGCGTGTTTTCCACGGCCAGCGTACGGGGCGCAGAAGTATTTATTTTGCTTCGCGCGATCGCCTGTTCACTATGTTATTTGGAGAGCGAGTTTGCAATTCCTGCCCGCGAGGCGCTTGTCATGCGCTGATTACATGGAATGCCGTTAGCTATTATTTCGAATCAATCTGCGGCTAAATTAGCCGCAAACAGTTCATTGAATAGCTAGCTCTTGGCATTGACAACACGGAATCTGCAATTTACGTATTCAGTTTTTTCCTACCTTTTTTTTCCACTTCGCTACTAACAAACACCGAATGCAGGATGATAATATACAAACATTAGGTCGGTATTAGTAAATGGGGCAGGGTATCGTAATGAAATCATTACCGCAGAATCGCAACGCAGTGCATTTTACTTGCTACAGTATTGATTCGCGCTCTGTTTTACTTTTAATTTTATATTCGTGGATATTTATCTGAATCGTAATATTTTTTTTGCTGCTGATTGTTTAAATTTTTATCCCTATTACTTTTTGCATCATCAGTACTTTGCTGTTCCTTGACGTCCTCGTCAGCCGTAAAGCAAACGGATGTCTCAGTTATGGTGTTTACAGAAAACCCACCTACACCGACCGGTACTTGCATGCCACAAGCCATCATCATCGCAGAAACAGTCTGTTTTAAGGACCTTGGTGCACCGAGCGGAAGTAGTGTCAGCCACAGAAAATCTGCAGTAGGAACTGAGCCATCTACGGAAAGTTTTTTGGGATAACGACTACAGCAACCGCCAGATTACGAAAGCTATTTCCCGAAGACACATAAGCAGAAGACCTCCGAGGAGGACTCAAAGAAACTTGCCTTTTTGCCGTTTCGTGTCTCAATCACTGGAAGGATTAGCCCACTCCTTAAGAAAGATCGACTGGGTCTTCAGGACCTCTTCAAAAATACGTCAGTTAATGAGACCTGTTAAGGATGATTTAGGCCTAAGAACACCGGCAATATATAAAACACTTTTTTGCCATAACATTTCAGCGATCTTCAACCCCTGATGGAGCAGTGTAGGAATAAGGAAGGCTAACTTTTTTTCTTTATTTTGCCATAAACTTCGGGGGTGACTTGTAATTTTAATTTAAAAAAATGCAGTAAAGTAAGTAGGAAAAAGGCATTTCAAACAGCTAAAAAATTTGTATGACAGGAAGTACTAACTGGATAAAAAGGAGTACCTAGAGGACAATATAAGTCCTTTCAAATAAGTGTAAGTAACAGATAAAGGAAAAGACAAGAAAGAAAGCTGTACGAATATCAAGACCTCAAATTTAAAAGCTGCACCAAACATAGAAGAGAAAATGCAAAGGTTGAAGCCATATACAAGAGGCTATACAAGGGAAATTGACTTATTGCAGAAAGAAGTCGATAGGAAGTAAAAAGCTGTAAGACGAACGTGGAATCCGGGCTAAGATGCAAATCACCGTCTAATTGTATGGTATTGTTAAACCACTTCTATCCCAACGAAAGTACTGAAAACCAAATATATCCATCCTCTTCAGCAAAGATGCAGACCAAGATATACTGTCCATACTGGTTACATACAAATATATAACACGACGGCAGTAGATGCCACCTGGGAGATGGTAATTATACAGGCTTCAACGCCGACCGTCAACTGATCAGTAGCGGCATAGTTGCTAAAGGGTCATCTGCGTGTCTTCTTCGCAGATTTACAGCTGTAATGCTCAGGCTGATATCAAAGTGCGTAGCAAACTGCTGTCTTATCATTGGAGACACATACTTGTTTCCTACAGCAAACAATGCGAGTTTAAATGGGGTCAAATTGTGGCTTTCCAGGTGGTGGAATGGTCTTTTGGAGAACTCTATCACACGTTGGACGTGATCCGTCAGTTGTACAACGATACTGGTTGTAATGGTCACGTGATATTCTAATACATGTAGACGAAATCCTCGAAGTCCACACAGCAGAGACGAGTACTGAGGTCCTCGAATTGTGTCAGATCGTATAGCTACAAAGGCATAGGTAAGTGGGACTGTGAGCCCATAAATTTAAACATGAACCGTTGCCAAGAGGCTACTAGCAGTGAGATTACAGGCTCGTACACTTGCAGTCGGTCTTCAACTCATGCCATAGCATCGACGTTCACGGCTCTACTGAAGCTGTCAGAGGACTGAATGATGGGCTGTGGTACTGAGAGATGAAAGCAATGAAAGAAGATTCTGCAAGTGTTGTTCCTCTGCAAACTGTTTTGATGTTTCCCTACCATATCCATAGGTCTTTGTAACCGATGTCTGGCTTTTGTACAAGTTGTAAATGATCTTCCGTTCTCTTTTTTCCCCTGCTGAGTTCAGATTTTCAAAGAGTGAATTTCAGCCACCTCAAACTCTACAAATGTTAGAAATGTAGGTTTCCCTTACCTTAATCCGTCTTCTAAAATACGTCGTACGATTAATTTTTCTTCACGTGTTTCAAACTGATCTTGCCCGAGTTTAGTTTCTACTAGGGTTTACCATTCTTCTGTAAATAATACGTGTCACAATTCTGCAACCATGGTTTATTAAACTGATGGATCTGTAATTTTCACACCTGTCCCTGATTTAAAATTTTCCTCTTGTGTAGAGTATGGTAAATGCTACACCAGGAATATCAGAATAAATTTTGACGTGGGCCATATTAATAAATTTGTAACTGTGGCGGTCCAGAGAAACAACTTTTTTCAAAAGAAATAATTACTAAATGAATGGAAATATAACATAACTTCCTAAGTAGACAGGCAATATCTATTTATATTTCAATACAGAAAATAAAACAATGGAAACTTAATGGAACAAATAACATTTATTTTTGTTGCCGAATTTCCTCGGTATTGGAGATGATATGTTCGATGTCCAAATTATGCGAATTCCGTTAAGTATTATGTGTTAGTGAATATTTTATATGTTTCATATAGTATAATACTAACAACAACCGGCTTGCAGTTATATGTCATTCCATATAAGTACTTTTGTTGGCCAACTTGAATCATTTGGGATACTGATCTGGTATGGTATCTATATACAGGGTGGCCAGCTATGTTGTCCCCCAAAATATCTCTGGAACAATAACAGCTATTGGAAAACGACTTTCACCGGTATCAATGTACGGCTGGGGCCCATGAATGTACATATTTGGAAACATTCTAAAACAAAAGCAAATGTGTTTTTAACACAAACTTATGTTTTTTTAAATGGACACCCTATATTTTTTCTTCAGTAATCCATAGCATGACAAATCACATAAACAATGGCGTTGATTGCATCGCAATATTACAATTACATCCCGAGATATTGGGACGCGAAGTTGACGCTTGAAATACGCGAAACGCGCGGCTAGCGCACGTCCTGAGCAGCATGGGGCTCTCGCCTGAGCCTCAGGACGTGCGCTAGCGGGTTTTTCAAGCGTAAACTTCTCGTCACAGTATCTCGGGATGCAATCAACGCCATTGTTTATGTCATTTCTCATGCTATGGATTGCTGAAGAAAAAGTATAGGGCGTATATTAAAAAAAAAAAAAACATAAGTTTTTTAACACAAACACATTTGCTTTCGTTTTAGAATGTTTCCAAATATGTACATTCATGGTCCCTAGCCGTACATTGATATCGGTGAAAGTCGTTTTCCAATAGCTGTTACTGTTCCAGATATATTTTGGGTGGACGAGATAGCTGGGACGCCCTGTATAATGAAAATGGCTGTGAGTTATATGTGTGTTGCATATACTTATCCTCCAACGCTACTGGATCGATTTCAACCAAGTTTGGAAACACGAGGATCAGCACGGTGTGGTTTATGCATTCCTAGCATCCCTAAAAGCGGAGTTACTGCAAAAATGTGTTCCCCAGAGCCTGCCTGCAAAACTAGTGTGTTATGTGGGAATAGTATCAGTCTGCTTTATCAAACTGTTCTCGAAGGCAGTCTACATCTCAGGGCAAGAGGGAAGGGAGGACAATATGTACAGAGTGAATGGGGATTGACGGCAGAGGAGGAGTTGAACCGAGAGGGGGCAGCAGGAAACAAACAGAGATGAGGGGGTGTGAATAAATGTTCTGAGATGTTTAAGTGAAAGAGAGAGAGAGAGAGAGAGAGAGAGAGAGAGAGAGAGAGAGAGAGAGAGAGAGAGGGAGGAGAAAGTTTGAGAGAGAGATGGAAGAAGGGATAGATGGAGAGAGGGGCGAAGAGAAGATGTACAAACAAGAGAAGTTGGAATGAGAGAAAGGATAGGATAAGATGGATACGAAGATATGATGTACAGATGTAGATTTGGAGATGAGCACAGAGAAAGGAGGATGAGGGAGAGATAGTATGGAAAGGACGAGATAGATATAATTGAGAGGATGAGACGAAACAGGGAGGGGATAGGAGGAGTAGATAGGCAAATAAAGTGGGTAGGAAATGTAGGGACTGACAGAGAGAGGATGGGATGCTGCCATGAGACATTTCGGAGAGAGAGGGTGGAGAGTTAGTAAGAAGGGTTGGAGAGGCGAAGAGAAGATATACAAATAAGAGAAGTTGGAATGAGATAGAATGATATAGATACAAAGAGATGATGTACAGGCGTATATTTGGTTGCAGGAGATGGGCGTATAGGGATAAGGGAGATAGAGTGTGGAAAGGAAGAGACGTAATATGGGGATGAGACGAAAAAGTTAGGGGACAGGAAGGAGATAGGCAAATAGGAAATATGAGGATTGACAGAGAGACGATTGGAACTGGCTTGAGACATTCGGGAGGAAAGGAGTGGCAAAAAGAGTGGAGAGGATGAGATGCAGACAGAGAGGAAGGAGGGAGGGAAGGACAGGGAGAGACAGGGAGATGGAGGGCAGGGAAGTTGATAAGATGCTCATAGAAATGGATGAAGAGAAGCTGAAGAAGAAATGCGCACAAAAAGTGTGTATCTGTTTCGTTTCTGATATATGCTGCAGCTTTTATAAGGTTTTCAAACAATGCCATATGTAGGTGCAACATCAGGCCTTCAAGTCTTAACATCGAAAGGACTCTTGATTTTGAAACTGAAAATCATTCCTTATTTACTTACTGGTCTCCCTTGATTTCAGTTCAATAAGGTCTTTCCCCCGTCTGTTTCTCAACACATTCTCTGGACGGCATGTGGCGTTTCGGCGGCTGCAGGAGAAGAGTGAAGTGTGCCTGACAGGTGCAGAGACATACTACAAAAAATGTTGAAATATTTGTAAATCTATCGGACCAAACTGCATGGTCATCAGTCCGTAGCTAACAAACTACTTAAACTAAGGTAAACTAGCCTAAGGACAACACAAACACCCATACCCAACGGCCGCGCGCACCGCAGCATGGCGTCCCAGTACGCACGTCTAATCCACCGCGGCCACACGTTCCCGAAGAGATCCTCAGAGAAAAAGAACGTTCTCTGAATAAGTTTTCAATTTCGTATGAATAAAAACTTTGAAGCTTATGCGTGCAGGAAGTTCATTCTTACTAGTTACCCTCCTTCTTGAGTAAGTTCTCCGTGAGTCATGTTAGCCACAGATCAGCTGATCAAACGCATATTTCTTTAAACTAGCCCAATCCGCAAATTATTCAGTGTACAAGTATAGGGAAGAACTGTACTATGTGTACATATTAGTTTGTTGTGAGGCAGCATATTTTTAAGACTAAATATAGACTGTTTACGAAAATTTATTCTTTTAACGATATTACCAAATTTTCGTAATGCGAGAAACTTTGTTGTTGAAGTTGGGTTAGCACAGTTTGCGAACGAAATTGTAAGAATGCATTGCATATTCTTCTGTTTCAACGTGTAACGGTGTCAGCGCTTTCTAACACAAGGTATTGTTGTTAAATATGACACACAATGTTCTGCTCATAAGCCATAGGCCATGTGGTAGTGTTACAAGAAACAGACTGCTAGGTACGTAATTAAACAGTTATTAATTTTACTGTTATGTATACCTACATCGAACATAACAGAAGTTACGATTACGAAGGGAGAAAACGCATCTTAAATAGGCCAAACGGTTGGGTAGAATGAACAAGAGTAGTACAAAAATACTTCCGTGAGCCTACCTTGTATTGCAGAAATATTTATTTTGTGATGCAGACTGTGAAATCCTGTGATGCACTTTGTTTGAAATTAACGTCGTAAGGCCTTATTAATAGACCCTAATTAAAAACATACAATACTATTTTGCTATTTAAATATTTACAACTGTAAAAGTACACTCCTAACAAACGGGTAAAACACGTAGCTTAATACAATTGTGATTCATTTCTATGTCGGTACTGAAAAAACTCCTCTGGCATCACTCTCGTCACAAAAAAAAAAAAAAAAAAAAAAAAAAAAAAAAGCTTGAAGCACAAATTTTGTAATTTTTTATAAGCCACAGTAAAACGTAATCTTCATATAAGTTACTCTGGACGAAGTGTACTAGACAGCTCACTTCAGAAAACGGAGAATGTTCTCTAGTCGTGAGAAACACGAAATCTGAGAATGTTCTGTGTTGAGTGAAACTTTCCCCACCCTTTTTCTCACACTGAGAACATATTCGGTTGAATTATATTCCCCTTGTCTCTAGACGGCGTACACAGAGCCGAGGCAGCGAAGCCGGCCACTAGCGTGGTCAGCTATGTCACGTGACCAACGGCAAGTAAGGATGGCGACAGAGCGCTGGCCGAAACGTGGGAGAATTTCAAAACAATCGAGCAGAATGACAGGGGTGAAATGACGTGTGTAATGTTTATCGTAACAAGAGGAACAGTAACAAACAGCAAAGGAGCCGCCAGCCGCTATAAACACTCCAGGTTTCGGCACCAGGAGTTACCGTAATCAGGCCTAACTTTGGCCTACTGGAGTAAATTCGGCCACTGGGCTGTCAAATCAAGTTTTTGCTTCTGCCATCTAGTGAACCAATGGCTGAGCTGTTTCAACGGCTGTAATGTGTAGTCGACAGAGGTCTCTGACAACCTCATTGTCTCACCTTCCGCGCGACAAATACCTTACTGTGATTGTTGATTTCGAGTTCGTGCAGAATAGCGTCTTTTGTAGTGTGAAAAAAAAAAAAACAACTCGTGCGGAGCCAAATCTTGGTTTTATAAGTCATTAATTTGTCAATAGATCTATTAGGTAAATACTTCTCTACATACATACATAACATATATATTTAACCAACAATTAATGTTTGGTAGGATTGATTTCAAAAGCGTGAACTTCGCCCACGACGAAAATACACAGGAAAATATTAGAAGTAAGAACTGATAATGCTATATCATTTTTTCCTCTCTTAGGCGCGTGGTGGATTAAATAAATACTGAGAACTCAAGGGGGATTCCTTCATTTAACAAAAGTGTTTGATTGTGTTGATCACAAGATATTGGTGCAGTAGTTGAACCATTACGGAGTACGGGGAGTAACTCACAATTTGTTCACTTCTTACAGTAATAACGGATAGCAGAAGGTGATCTATATTCACCGCGATGTAGCCAAACACGGATAAGACAATCATGATGCTGTAAACAGAACCTGGATTCATCGAAAAAAAAAAATGACGTTTTGCCATTCGTGCACCCAGGATCGTCGTTGCGTACACCATGGCCGGCACTCTTGTCAGTGATGCAGCTTCAAGGGTAACCGCAGCCATGGACTCTGAGCTGATAGTCCATGCTGCTGCAAACTTCGTGGAACCGTTCGTGTAAATGGTTGTTGTCTTGCAAACGTCCCCATCTGTTAACTCAGGAATCTAGATGTGGCTGTACGTTCCGTTACAGCCATGCGGATAAAATGCCTGTCATCTCGACTGATAGTGATATGAGGCTGTTGGGCTCCAGCAAGGCGTTTCGTATTGCCTTCCTGAACACACCGATTCCATATTCTGCTAACATTCATTGGATCGCGACCAACGCGAGCAGCAATGCGCGATACCATACACCGCAATCGCGATAGGCTACAATCCGACCTTCACCAAAGTCGTAAACGTGATGGTACGTATTTCTCCTCCTTACACGAGGCATCACAACAACGTTTCACTAGGCAACACCGGTTAACTGCTGTTTGTGTATGAGAAATCGGTTGGAAACTTTTCTAATGTCAGCAGGTTGTAGGTGTCACCACCGGGGCGAAGCTTGTGTGGATGCTCTGAAAAGCTTATCATTTGCATATCACATCATCTTTTTCCTGTCGGTTAAATTTCGCGTCTGTAGCACGTCATCTTCATTGTGTAGCAATTGCAATGGCGAAAAGTGTATGTAGATGTAGAAGGGTCGGAATTTTCGTCACCACAGACCGCGGCGTATGCTGCAGAGCCCTGGGTCAGACCGTCCTACCAGACTCGCGCAGCGCCCTCCGTGTCCTCGCCATCCCGACATCCCGCCCGCCCCGCTAGCCGCAGCCTCTCCAGGCGCCGTCAGCCGCTTTCACCGCGGACCACCTGGCCCTGTGTAACGCCGCGGGGTACATCGACCGTGGCGCGCCGACTTGGCCGAGCAGACCTTCCGCCCCCCTTTTTCCGCCTTCCTTTTTCGCTTCCAGTCGGCGGCGTCGGCAAACCAAGCGGCAGAGCGGCGCGCCTGGCAGCGCACTTGCCGGAATCGTCCCCCCAGGGCTTCCCCCCACCACTCACCCCCTCCCCCTCCTCACCCTACGCTGAGTGCTGGACCTGCTTCAGGTCCGTAGCGACCGCAATCCAGGATCAATTCATGGCGCCCAGGGACTCCCGCTCAGGAATATTTCATCGGACGGTAGTCAGCTCCTGTTGCGACCCTCTGACGTTCTCTTTCCGACACAGCGACTGACCCGTAAGGTGGCGACTGCTTGTATTTCGCGGCAAAAATCTCGTTAGCGCTCAAAAGGCTTTGTTCCATCGCATAATTTTCCAAACACATGAAATTATTGTATTGGTGTGGAGTCGGACGTCCGAAAGAACAGACACCACACCACTACAATAAGTAGTAAACGCTACGACGGCGTTAGCTTCAGTTATTTCACCGCAGATGCGGTCATACGTCCGACCTCGCACGGGAAACCGTAATGGCGAGTATAAGAGGGCATGGACGATTGGGGCGCTACAAACATAGCGTGCGACTTGTGAGAATTTGAGACGGACGGGAGGCGAGCGCGGGTAGCCAAGAGGTTAAGGCGACCGCTGGCCCGAAGCGGGAGACGCGGGTTCGATTCCCGGTCCGGCTCACATTTTCACTTGTCGCCATTGCTTAATATCAATGCCCAAATGCGGCCAATGTCAATCCTTAATCCTTTCTTTCCTATCCCTTCCCTTCCTTTAACAATTTGCACATGAAATTAATTTTTGACACTATCAATCGATATGAGTAGTGGAAGAAATTATAACAACTACTATTGTCTGTAAATTATTGATACCAAAGACGCTGCTTTTATTAAATTATTCAATACGACAGGTCTGTTTCGGCGTGAATGCCATCGTCAGGTGTACTG
The DNA here is from genome assembly GCA_026315105.1 of Locusta migratoria. NCBI lineage: Eukaryota > Metazoa > Arthropoda > Insecta > Orthoptera > Acrididae > Locusta > Locusta migratoria. The sequence goes on along the minus strand of CM048745.1, from coordinate 836,110,371 downwards.
TAAAACACAAAGGTGGGTATGCTATTTAATTTAAGAAGATAATTGTACTTTATACATACATTGGTAGCTCTTGTTACGCTTGTAACATCGCTGCTTCTCTTCTATGTATAGCTTCTTTTATTTACAGATGTAAAATAACTGTTGTTGTTACAGTTCTTATACAGCTGTATACACACTTTTCTTTTTTTAAATAATGCTTACATTGTCGATGTTTGACAGCTATTTAGACAGATATGTCAGTAATAACACAAGTTTGCAATGCAATTATTTCTTTACTATTGTTGCTTTGTAATGGAAGCAGGCTTGACTTCGAAGGCAACTGAACAGAGCACTTATACTGAAAGCACGTTTATTACGAACTTAACATACACGCAGCACTAACTGCCTCTCGGGCAAAGTGCTCTGCTATTTATACACAGAGAGAATGTACCAGAAATTAGAAGAACATTTAACATAAGAAACAAGTAGAATTTACAAGGGAACATAAAAAAGATGTAGACCATTCTGGAATTGTTAATTACAAAGAAATATTTTTATTGCCGGTGGACGGGATTGAAACGGCGACCTTCAGCACCGCAGTCGGTGACGCTATCCCCTGCGCCACGCCGGCAGTTGTTTTACATGGTGTCTCGCGCGGCACTATTATATATGGCATATCTGGTCTTATTGGTATGTCAGTAGCATGTTTCATTACTAGTATGTAAATTATTTTGTGGAATTAATTTTGGTATAATTTTTCGGGTTTTTATGAATCATAATAATTATATGCTTTCCAGTGATTACTTTTAATTTCGTGAAATGAAAAAAAAAATAAACAAAAAAAAAAAAAAAAAAAAAAAAAAAAAAAAAAAAAAAAACCACACAATTTTGTGTGTGTTCGAGTTTATTTTTGTTTACTTAACCACTTGTCGGCTTATTTTAATCAGAACATATTTTAGAGTGTCACAGTTTCCAGTTCATAACTAAAATTTATGTCAGCCTTTTCCTGCCTTCACCCTCCTGAACATATATTTATAGTTTAATTCCATGTTCTCAATTGTCCCTCCATTCAGGTTCGTATACTATAGTCATTTCCAGGTGCCTATGTTTTGAATATTTTGGTTGTCGGAATAGGTGCACTTGTATTAACTTAAGGCTACTTTACGTAACCATGTAATAGGTAACATTCAGACAAAATAACCTAAATTTTGACCTAGCCATTTATTTATTTGTATAACTAATACATCAAAGTCAGACAGTTACAGTTTCAATATTAATTCTAAAAACGGATTCCTTGTTTACCCTAACAGTCCCACATTTCTGTGTATTTATTTATAATGATTTATTTTTAAGTTTTCAAATTTTGTCGCACTGCAGCGTACTACATTATATTCATTTACAGGTACCTGAAGTTTTGGAATGCTTATTTCTGTACACATATCTGTTTTAGTTTACTCCAGTAGCTACTCCACACTGTAATTAATTTTAAGTTCTTGATGCCACTCCAAACCTGGCCTTACAGCTGTCATACGTAAGAACTATCTAAAATTATCGCCCAAAATTACTATCAAGGCACTTATTTATATATTTTATTAGCATTATCAGTTTGTTTATAAATGTAGTTTCAGAATCCAGGCTATGTTGAAATTTATTCCTTGTTCTTTCCTCCACACTCTGAATAGTCATATATTACTGTTTAGTTTTTAATTTGCCAATGGTAATAACACAATGTCAAAGATGACTTTACTATTTATGTCAATCTAATTGTAGACGTAGGTCATCTCTTTCAACAGTATCAAATGTAACCTATCTGACACATTAGTTAGAACTCTGAAGATAGCCTCATAAGCCGAAAAACTGTTAAAATAAACACGAAGAACACACACTGTTTTTCATTTATTATCTAAATAGTAACTTGAAAGATTGTATTCCATTGTATGCTGTAATATGATATATACGACATGCATTTCAATATTAGGTAGTAGGTTATAAAAATGTGCAATAAACAAATAATGTGTACCTCAGTTTAACTGTTTCCAGTCCACGCTATCTAATTTTCGACTACATAAACTATGGTTATTTTACTACCAAAGTAAATAAAATGTTCTATATTTGACATAATAATCAAAAATGGGTCTTCAGTCTCCACTGGAAATAATGCTATTAGTAGACACAATGAAATGCTTAGTTCTATTTACTTCGCGGATTTATCAGTAACAAACAGATAGTTGAGCTTTTACATTGAAATGCCATGCTAGATTAAAAAACAGAATGGAAAAATAAAAACAAACTGTAGCTATCTCTGAACCGTATTCGTACTCCGTAATTCGCGAAAGAAAGAAAACGAACAAAAAAGCCTACAAGTACTTATTGACGCCTAGCAGCCTACACCGCTACGAAGGTAACGTCCACGATACTGCCTTTGACAGATTGACGGGACTAAAAGTGTCCTGAACACATATTTGGAAGCTTTAGAAGTAACGAGAGCTCTGTTCCGTGAATAATATTGTTTTCATTAGCTAAACCGTAATATCTCTATAGAAACTGGATGTATAACGGGTGTGTGAGCATAAAACTGTAGCGTAACTGTGCATTCATAATATTGTACACAATATTGTAATTAGTTAAAAGAATTTCTATCAGTTAGAACGTGAGAAATAATTGCTTTATCAGCTCTGGATTCAGAATTTATGTCAATATGTGAACTAACAGACTAACAGCAGCTATGTTGTAATTAGTCGAGAAACAGAATATGAACGTCCTTGGTTGGCACGCTCAGAAATCTGTAGTTCAACGTCCAGGTAGTAGAGCGATACGACACCAAATACCTAAAATCAGAAAATTCACGAGATCGTCTTTTTATTTCAACAACCCAATAAACTCGGCTAACGAAATCGTGTACACAGGCAACCGTCTGCCCATTGTATACCGACTCTGTGTCCAGAAGTATTGAACAATCTCGGCCAACGAGTTTCATGTGATACATCAGAGGGGCACTAACGTCCTGTCAGTAACACAAGTCATATATCGGCTTTGACTTTGTTTTATGACGCAGGAAACGGGCACAGACTTTAGTGCCGTCTAACAGGAAAGACTTAAATTTTCCGTTTAGCAGCACTTTGTCAACGTGAAAATACACCACAGGAAATGAAAATACGTTAACCCTCTTACGGTTTTCCAATAGAGTCAAATCCTTACAGATTTACAGAAGTTGACTGAAGCAAGGAGCTTGAAGAAATATAGGAAGAAAACGAATGGAATCAAGCATAAAAACGGTTCTGAGAGAGAAGTATTTTCCTGAATGAAACTTTACAGCGGAGTGTGCGCTGATATGAAACTTCCTGCCAGATTAAAATTGTGTGCCGGAACCGTGACTCGAACCCGGGACCTTTTCCTTTCGCGGGCAAGCGCTCTACTACTGACCTATCCTGCCACGACTTACTAGCCGTTCTCAAAACTTCAGTTCTGCCAGTTTCATATCAGAGCACTTTCTTCTGCAGAGTGAAAGGTTCATTCTGTAAACATCCCTGAGCCATGTTTCCACCATATCCTTCTTCCAGGAGTGCTAGTCCATAGGAGAACTGCTGTGGAAAGTAGGTGGCGAGGTAGTGGCAGAACTGAAGTTGTGAGGACGGATCGTGGGATTTAGATTATCTTTATTTTATTATTTACTTATTTATTTAGCCTGATCAGACTAGGTACATCAGGCCCCCTCTTACATATGACCAGGGTTTTACACATACGGTAATTTTTACACGTGAATTACGTGAAACATTGATTTTAGTAGACATACGATTGATAATAACGTAATTTAAACGGATTGAATACACGCAAAGAAATACTATTGATTAAACTCTAACATTTTTACTAGTACTGCTGAAATACTATCCGCTGGCACCGAACTAATAATGAAAGAAATAATATTGATAATGGCAGAGATGTACTTTTGAGTATGCAGACATTCATTGTGACTTGCCGAATTCTGATTGAAGGAATTTAGGAAACTGTTACCTTGCGAGAGGAATGGGAATCGGAGAATATCTGGAAGGAGGTCTGGATGTGACGTGACAAGAAGTTAGAGGAACAGAGAAGAGTGATTTCATAGCTTTAGTAGATGTTACATTTAGTGTCGTTTGAAGCTAATAGCGTTATCCAGTCCTCTGGTGTAGTGAGGGTGATTGTTCCCGAGTCTGGTTGCTGCTAATGCTAAGGACTTGAAGAATGCGGTTGAGTGATGGAGAGGGACACAAAGGTTTTCGGTCTGATAGGAACGTATATTTCTGCTATTTCCGACAAGAGTTTTAAGATCGAGGATAGATATAAGGGTGACAATGCTAAGCGTTTGCAGCATGTTCTGAACATCTTCAGGCGCTTTTATGTACAGAGATTGCTCGTTTTACGTTATCTGAAACCATTTTAATGTCACATTGGCTATTTATGATTATGTATGCATCTTGAACAACAATTTGCTATTGTTATATGCTGAAATAGTTTTATAAATCTTATGTTTTTTCCACCATAATGTAAACATGGGCCTCTCACCCTTAAACCACTACCTTGGAGAAGGGCCCCCCCTCCCCCCACTTCTCCATTCCACACAAATAGACATCCGAACCAATTGCGTTTGTGGTTTGTATAAATCCTAGAAGCTGTCCAAATCCCCCCCCCCTCTCCACCAGTTGTCCTGTCCATGATATTGTTCCTGTATGGCAAATTTGTACAGTTCTGACGTGATTTGTGGCGATGTAGTGTGATGCTTATTTATTTTCTAAACAATGTTTTACCTTTTGGAGTGATAAATGCCTCAGAACGTAAATATATTCCACATTTGTGCAATTTTAGTGTGATGACTTGCAACTTTGTAGTCCGCAGGTAACCTAAACGTAACAATCCATCTGGGCACTGTAAATAATAACACTGTGCCCATCCCCCAAAGATAATCCATCCATCACTTTACTGCCAGATTAGGTGGAATATCTTCGTAATTCTCTTTGTAATAACGAACACATATCGGTGTATTTTAAAAAGAAACATGCTGGTACAAATGTAGTACCTCTTTTATGCCAATAACATGGACTTACCAACTTGTTCAAAAAATTTCAAATGTTGTAAAGCTTATGGGACTTAACTGCGGGGTCATTAGTCCCTAAACTTATGAACTAACTTACACTAAAGATAGCACAAAAATCCATTCCGAGGGAGTATTCGAACCCCCGACGGGGAACGGCCTCGCGCATCGGAACATAGCGCCTCAATGCGCTCGGCCGCAATTTTATTGCCATGACAATGACATAGAAAACCGTCAGAAGGGTACTTGTAGTGTACCCTACGTCTATAATTTATATTGCCTTTTAATAATTTTAATAGGTCTAATGTTGTTTTATTAATGTTATACACAACACTTGAAAATGGCCTAAGGCTGAAACCTGGTCGTGGAACTAAACAATATTTCAGTCAAATGGCGGCGAATTCCTTTAAAAAACACTTGCTATTCAAAGGATAAAAATGCTGCCTTTGGTTGCAAAATTAAAATTATTTAACCGGGTTTCGGCAATAACTGTGATTGCCTTCATCAGAAATTATAAATAAAAACAAATCACATAATAAAAGTTACAACACAGATGTAAAGCTTACGTCTAAATTTTTTTTAGAAAAAGCCGGCCTCTATGGGCTGCACGCCTGCACGGAGACATCAGAGGGTGATGCCTTCGTGCAGGCGTGCAACACATAGTAGCTAGATGTTACCCGAAAAAAAAAAAAAAAAAAAAATGTACCAACAACATTTTTGTGCCATAAGCTTTACAGCTGGCTAGTAACTTTTGTTATGTGATTTGTTTCAATTTTATAATTTCCGATGAAGGCAATCATATTTATTGCCGAGACAAGATTAAATTATTTTAATTTTGCGACCGAGGGATGGATTTTGATCCTGATAATGGCATCTATGTTCAAAATTTTAACATTTGTTATTGTTCGTTGTTGATGTGTATATGCGGGATAAGTGTGGAAGGGGAACAGCGGATGGCCATCGTTGAAGTGCAGTTAGGTCTGCTACTGGTCGAAATGTGGATTGTGAATTTATAATTTTTAGATAAACCAAATCAGTACTACCGTGAACTAAAATAACGGGAAATGTTTCATCTACATCTACATTTACATAGACACTCAGCAAATCACATTTAAGTGCCTGGCAGAGGGTTCATTAACCACTTTCATAACTTTTCTCTACCGTTCCATTCTGTAATAGCTCGCAGGAAGAAAGAACATCTAAATCGTTCCGTTTTCGATCTGATTTCTCTTATTTTATTGGGATGGTCGTGTCTCCCTAAGTAGGTGGGTGCAAGCAACATATTTTCACATTCAGAACTAAAAGTCGGTGATTGAAACTTCGCAAAAAGATCACGCCGCAATGAACAACGTCTTTCTTTTAATGATTTCCACCGCAATTCGTGCAACATTTCCGTGACGCTTTCCCCCCATAACGTGATAAAACAAAACGAACTGCCCTTCTTTGAACCTTTTCAATATCTTCCGTCAGTCCCACCTGGTGAGGGTCCCACAATGGGCAACAGTAATCCAGGTAACCTAGGCAAACTAACCTACGGACAAACGTACACACTCATGCCCCAGGGAGGATTCGAACCTCCAGGGCGAGCAACCGCGCGCTCCGCTGCGAGGCGCCTTAGACCGATCGGCTACTCCACCGCGGTAAGGACGCACCACTATGATGTAGGCAGTCGCTTTGGTGCAGCTGGTGCATCTTCGAAGCGTCCTGCCAATGAAACGTAACCTTTGGTTCGCCTTCCCCACAATATTTTCTATGTGTTTTCTCCAGTCAAAGTTGTTCGTAATTGTAACTCCTAGGTATTTGGTAGAATCTACGACCTTAAGTTTTGACTGATTTATCGCGTAATTGAAGTTCAGCGGATTTCTTTTAGTGGTCATGTGTATTACTTCACACTTTTCTTTATTTAGTGTCAATTGACAATTTTCGCACCATGTAGAAATTTTGTCTAAATCGCTTTGCAATTGCTTTTGATCCTCTGTTGACTTCACTACGCGATAAACGACAGCATGATCCGGGAACAGTCTGAGGGAGCTATTCAGATTGTCTCCTAAATCGTTTATAAACAAAAGGCACTACGGTCGGGGGTTCTAATCCCCCCTCTGGCATGGATATTTGTGCCGTCCGTAGTCTTAGTTAGTTCATAAGTAGTTTGTAAATTGAGGCACTGATGACCCTGTAGTTAAGTCCCATAAGCTATACAAATATTTGAACATTTTTTTGAAACACAAGGAAGAATAGGGGACCTATAACACTTCCCTGGGGAACGCCAGATATCACTTCTGTTTTACTCGATGACTTACCGTCAATTACAACGAACTGTGTCCTTTCTGATAGGAAATCGTGAATGCAATCGCACAATTGGGGAGATATTCCATGAGCACGGAATTTCATTAGATGCCGCTTGTGGTGGACAAAGTAAATTGCGACATAAAACGGTGGTTCCATTTCCAGAAATGCTTGCAGAGCAAGATAGCCACAAAAATTTGCTCTTCCATTTATTGCCACTTGGGAGCGATGTTCTGATCCACACTTTCAAGTTACAAAGCGCGCTGTAGTTGGCTGCTTTCTGTAGTGCCGTAATATTTCAACTTATGCAGATGGTTGCTACCGTAAATTGTTTTGCGGACACTGGAAAATCGAGAGACCGCCGAAACGCCTGACCGACCCCGTCCGCGGGAGGCGGGGCTCTTTCTAAACCGCCGTTTATTACTTGGCAAAGTTCCGCACCGCAGACGCTCATCTGTTTCGCGCGCTGCTTTTCCTCGGGCGGTGTTACCTCGAGTAGTCGAAGCGGCGGCGCTGGGGCGAGCGACGCCGCGCCCGAGTTGGCAGAAAACTAATTGAAACTCCGAAAGTGGCTTCGAAAATGTGTCCAAAGCAGCGAGTGCCGAGGTCGATGGGGGGGGGGGGGGGGGCAGTCGATAAATCTCGCTAATTTGAAGCATTCCTCGCATACAAGAAAGTTAATCCGCGAGTCTGAGATTCAATAAGACGATGGTGTCGCCAGAGAGGGTGGTGTTAGGCTGCGGTGGAGGGGGTAAGGCTGAGTGAGAAAGTGGTGGTGGGGGGGTCACCTGCGCGAGGGAAGGAATTTATGTGACGTCACGCGGACGGCGAGTGGTGCTTTATTATGGCCGGATGGCCCCCGACGGCGGAGTTATGGAGGCGGCGGGGGCGGGGGGGCGGGGTCAATATTGGGGCCCTCCCGCGGGGGCGGACGCGGCGGCTGTCGCCGGAAGGGCAGAGAAGGCCCGCTGGACGGAATATTGGCGGCCGCGGACCTGGCGCCAGTAGGCCCGTGTTTGCCGCCAGCAATCACTGCGCAGGATATTACGTCCGCGGCCACGGGGCGCGCTGGCGTAGCGGCGGAGGCGGCCGCGGTGTGTGTGTGTACCGAGGGCGGCGTAGAGGAAGAGAGTGCGAGCAAAGCTAAACAGTCGGAACAACTCGGTATTCCTGCATCACTAACTGTATTCGTAATGACAACAGAATTCCCTACAGTTGTAAAAGTACAAAAAAAAAAAAAATGTACTTCAAAGCAGGAATGGACTGTATATTGGAACGCGGAGCATCCGTTCTCTGGTGATTGCTGACTAGTCCCACCACGTCGATGTGCTGTATCAGCGGAAACCTTGCTGCAATAAATCGCAGAATCGTCGTTTATGAACTAGGCGTCCTGTGCCCAAGTGTGAATAATTTTAGTATCTTACTATATATTAAATAGAGTTTCATAACGATAAGGGGGTGGAAGATATGGGAGTTGAAAGTTACCGATTATATAAAATTCTACGTGTGGGTGTAAATACTTTGCTCTTCAGAAAAAAAAAAAAAAAAAAAAAAAAAAAAACACACACAATGGAGACGAACGATCTCTCTGTCCTGTTGTAGTTCAAAGTCTCCCCTTGTACACTATAGCAGTGGTTGAAAGACATCAGCTTATTTAAAACTTGGACTGAACACTTTTGACAGACTATTGACACTATAATAGCAATACTGTTATATACAGCAAAACGAGATCCTCATTCTTAGATTGTTTTTCTGCAACAAGCGTACGAAATAATCATCTTGGGAAAAATGGTTTCCTTATTTGAAAAAAAAAAAAAAAAAAAAAAAGAAAGCGAACTTTTCATTATTTAAAGATAAAAATAAGAATAATCTTAGATCGAAACCGGTTACCTGTAATAATAAATTGTAAAATTTTGCGAACTAGACTTTTTTATCTTTAAAAAAGCGTACGAACCGTTTAAAATGTTTCTATAGCTTATGGTACTTAAGTACAGAGTCATCAGTCCCTAAACGTACAAACTACTTACGAACTAGCTTTTACTAAAGACAGCACAAACATCCATGCCCAAGGGTCATGACTGGCGCGCCGCAGACCACTCGGCCACTGCGGCCGGATAACAAGCGTACGAATAAAGAAAAATAAGATGTGCATATTGCAGTTTGAAAAGTAGAACTACCAAGAATGTTGCCAAACCGTAAGAATAAAATGTAGAGTTCTTTATTCGTTTCTAAACGACAGTATACGGCGATGAAAAGTGAATCTACAGACGATAGAAACTTGTAATTTATACACTTTTGTATCTTACACTGTAGGCATCAACGATTTTTAGATATACCTATCACTAAAGGGGTGAAATAAAGAATGAACGGTGTCTTGAAAATACGTTGCTGTTGAAGCAAGAAATACATAACTTCGGCTTTACATTTTTGATTGGAATTTTAAAAACACATGTTTCGATATTTAGGGAAATTCAACCACTAAGCGGGTGAAATAAGATAAATTATTTTATGGGTGCTACTAAGACTATTTTAAAACTAGGAATGCGATAATTTGGATTTGGAACCATGGTTAGAATTTTAAAAAAATGTGTTACGGGATGTTTCAAATTCTTCCATCTATGGTTCAATGGAAGGTGGCAAGTTGTATCAAAATATTTGTTGCCGAAAGCTTTTTTTAAGCTAAGAAAGCGAAGCGTGGAATGTATATCGGAAAGATAGATCTGATACAACTGGAGGAGGAGTGTTCATCGCTGTGAATAAAGATATTGTTTCTACTGAGATCGAGGTTGAAAGTAACTGTGAAGTTATCTGGGCACGTATAACAGATCTGAAAGAAGTAAAGTTAATAGTTGGGTGTTTTTACCGGCCCCTCAGTGCTGCTGTAGCAGTTTTAGAATCATTCAAGGAAAGTCTACACCAGGTAGTGCATAGGTATCCGGGCCATGTAATATTAGTCGGAGGAGACTTCAACCTTAAGAGTATAGATTGGGACCTCGCTAGTTACATTTCAGGCGGTACAGACAAGCAGTCTTGCGAGCTACTTTTGGACACATTCTCCGAAAACTGTCTTGAGCAGTTAAACCGGCAACCCACGCGCAATGGAAATATTCTAGACCTTATAGCCACAAACAGGCCTGACCTTATTAACGATGTCTGTGTAGAGACAGGAATTAGTGATCATGATATCGTCATAGCGTCGATGGTAACCAAAGTTCATAAACCAATCAAGAAGGCTAGGAGCGTGTTTTGGTTGGGAAGAGCCGACAAGCAAATGTTACGATCGCACTTAGAAAATGAATGGGCATCGTTTAATTCCGGGACTATGGATGTAGAGGAATTGTGGACTAAATTTAAGAGCATTGTTAATAAAGGATTAGAGAAATATGTGCCAGTAAAGACGATTAAGGATGGAAAAGATCCACCATGGTATAATAATAATGTTAGAAAGCTGCTGAGAAAGCAAAGGCTGTTGCACTCTAGATTCAAAAAAGAACACGCAAATGATGACAGGCAAAAGTTAGTAGAGATTCGTGTCTCTATAAAAAGATCGATGCGAGAAGCATACAATAATTATCACAGCCATATCTTACCAAAAGATCTTTCCGAGAACCCGAAAAATTCTGGCCCTATGTAAAATCGATAAGCGGGTCAAAGCCCACTGTCCATTAGTTGATCATTCCGGGACAGTAATAGAAGAAAGCAAATGGAAAGCTGAAGTTCTAAATTTAACCTTTAAGAAATCTTTCACGCAGGAGGACTGCACAAATGTACCATCATTTGATCAACGTACTAATTCCGAAATGGGGGACATAGCAATAGGTATTTCCGGTGTAGAGAAGCAGCTGAGAGAGCTAAATACGAAAAAGTCTGCTGGTCCGGATGGAATACCAGTTCGGTTTTACAAAGACTATTCTGCGGAGTTGGCCCCCTACTTAGCTTGCATTTATAGCGAATCTTTAATTCAGCGCAAAGTTCCTAGTGATTGGAAAAAAGCGCAGGTGACTCCCGTGTATATGAAAGGAAAGAGAACTGACCCATACAATTACAGGCCAATATCGTTGACATCAGTTTCATGTAGAATTTTGGAGCATATTCTCAGTTCGAATACAGTAAATTTCCTTGAAACGGAAAAGCTTCTTTCAATGAATCAGCACGGGTTTAGAAAACATCGTTCATGTGAAACTCAGCTTGCCCTTTTCTCACATGACATCTTGCGAGCCATGGACGAAGGGCAACAGGCGGATTGTGTTTTTCTCGACTTCAAAAAGGCATTCGACGCGGTGCCACACTGCAGACTGCTGACGAAGGTACGAGCTTATGGAATAGGTTCACAGATTTGTGACTGGCTGGAAGACTTCCTAAGTAATAGAACGCAGTACGTTGTTCTCGACGGCGAGTGTTCATCAGAGACGAGTGTATCGTCAGGCGTGCCCCAGTGGAGTGTGATAGGACCGCTATTCTTTTCTATCTATATAAATGATCTGATGGACAGAGTAAGTTGTAATTTGCGGCTGTTTGCTGATGATGCTGTGGTGTATGGGAGGGTGTCGTCTGTAACTGAATGTAATAGCATACAGGATGACTTAGACAAAATTTCTAGTTGGTAAGAAAAGTGGCAGCTAGCTCTCAATATAGAAAAATGTAAGGTGATGCGCATGAGTAGAAAAAACAATCCTATAATGTTCGAATACAGCATTAGTCGTGAGCTTCTTGATGTTGTCGCGTCGTTCAAATATCTAGGCGTAACATTGCAGAGCGATATGAAATGGAACGAGCATGTAAGGACAGTTGTGAGTAAGGCGGACAGCCGACTTCGGTTTATTGGGAGAATTTTGGGAAGATGTACTTCACCGGTAAAGGAGACCGCGTATAAAACGCTTGTACGACCACGTCTTGAGTATTGCTCAAGTATTTGGGACCCGCAGCAGATCGGTTTGAAGGAAGACATAGAGGCGGTTCAGAGGCGAGCAGCTATATTTGTTACCGGTAGGTTCGACCAATGCGCGAGTGTCACGGAAATGCTCCGGCAACTCAATTGGGGATCGCTGGAAGAAAGACGACGTTCTTTTCGTGAAATTCTGTTGAGGAAATTTAGAGGGCCGGAATTTGAAGCTGAGTGTAGTACGATCTTGCTGCCGCCTACTTACATTTCGCGTAAAGATCACAAAGACAAGATAAGAGAAATTAGGGCTCGTACGGAGGCATATAGGCATTCTTTTTTTCCTCGTTCAATTTGGGAGTGGAATAGGAAAGGAAATGCTTAGTAGTGGTACAGTGTACCCTCCGCCACGCACCTTACGGTGAATTGCGGAGCATGTATGTAGATGTAGATGTATTCAGAAGAAGAAACAACCAATGCAGACCATCCAGTCTACGCGTGCGAAGCAGTGGGTATTGAGGTAGTAAATAAATAATTAATATATTGCGTTTGTTTTGCAGCTGCATTCATTATCATAAGTTTTCTGCTACATTAGCATGTCCTTTGCAATTACATTGTCTACGACCTGTTGCTTCCCCCTTAATTTTGCTTTAGGTACTGCCATCCACCACATTATACTGTATGTGATAACTCTTCCCCGCGGAGGAATAGTCGAGCGCTCTAAGGCACTTTGCTGCGGAGCGCGCGGTTGCTCCCCGTCTGAGGTTCGAGTGCTACTCGGGCATGGGTGTGTATGTTGACCTTAGATTAGTTTAAGTTATTTTAAGTAGTTTATAAGCCTAGGAACTGATAACCGCAGTAGTTAAGTCCCACATGTTTAAAAACATTTGGACATTTGATATCTCTTCCTCCCTCGTCTTCTCTTCCCTTCCATAGAGCCCTCTAACAGGATATGATTGACCATTTCCTACAAAGGGACAAGAGGGTAAAAACTGGAGGAAGAAGAATATGATGTTTGAGTTTTTAGGACAGCATGGTCCTTCTGGCAAAAATGAAAAGGAATTGCAGGGCATAGTGAATTTAAAAATAATAATTAAAATGTTTGTAAAGCTATGGGATGAAATTGCAATGTCCATCAGTCATTAGACTTACAAACTACTTAACCTAACTTTTGATAAAGACAACACACACACCATGCCCGACGGAGGACTAAAACCTCCGTGTAGTCTGCTGCAAGGCGCCTTAAAACGCATGGCTACTTTCGCGTGGCATAGTGGATGATATTAAAAACAAAGGAAATAATTATGGAATGAAACCGATGCAAGTGAGAATAAAGTAATGGCACTGGGAGGAAATAAAATAGTGAACATAATGATGAATAGAGATGAATGAGAACAAGTGGGAAGATTTAAATATTTTGGAAGCAGAAAAGAAACTGAGTGGAATATCGGTTTAGAAAGCAAAACCTGAGACGCTAGGGGGAAAGAAGCATTTTGTAGAAAAACAAGAATTTTCTGCAGCAATAAGGACAGAGATGTAAGGAAAAGATTAATAAAATATTTCGTATAGATTGTTGTCTGTATGGTTCTGAAATTTGGACATTGAGGAAGAAGGCTGGAGTCTTTAGAGATGTGGGCATGGCGGACGATGGAAAAATTAAGATGAATGGACAAACTACAGTATGAGGAGGTTAAATAGAAGTAACCTAGAACTTGTCTGCCGATAGTATAATGACTGCAGTTATGAACAAAATATATCATTAAAATTTTAAATACTTTTGATTCCTTGACGAGGTACTAAAATTTGTACATCGTACGGTCAGCACACTGAAAGATGGAGGCAGTTAATCAGATTATCATCAGACTTCCTCGTAATCGTGAGTTACATTTATTATTGAAAATAATCTTTTACACGCATATGAGGGAAATGTGGATACAACCTTTTAAGTGCTATACTGACGAAGTTGAAACTCTTCTCGAGGAATTTCTTCGTAGAGTTACGAACAAGTAATTTCAATTGGGATTTACATACTGCAAATGAAAGAGGCACTTTCAATTGAATTGATGCTGCAAATGAACTTGGAAATATCTTTAAAAATGTGACGTTGGCAGCATCGTGAAATTTAAAACCAGTTCCTATATTTCTTTTAAAACTCTAATGAATTATACAAAAGTTTACCGAAGAGCTTAGAAAAATGGGCGCTGGTAATTGGAAATTAGGTGATAACTTGACGCATTTTCAGTTCTCCTGGTCAGAAACGTACCGTACATTTTTGAATTGATTTTTATAATTACCGTATTTTGTCATAGTAGTAGACTCTACTGGGAGACTACATTCATTTATGACCGAGCAATGGGCACTGTGCCGTAAAAGAAATTTTATTTTATTTTTCAATTTCCTTTCGCTGTTGCTGATATGCTTCAAATCGTAGGCCAGATTTCATACTGTCTGTGCAAACTGACACTCGACGAGATATTTGAGCACATTTGCCACACTGAAGGTCTCCACGCCGAGTGACAATTTATGCAGACAGTTCCCATTCTCCGCAAATGGCGACCTTCAATTAGTGAGCAATTGCTACGGCGTGCTTGAGCAAAACAAGGGGGGATGTGACAATGGTACGGGGACAGGCGGTACTACCTGTTAGTCCAAGCTCTAGGAAGTAGTGGGTATAAAAGTTATTATGTGAAAACAAATCATATGGGCGTATAGGAAATTAAATTTTAAATAGAGTTTCAAATTCATAAAGCTAGAGCAAAGATAGCGAAACACGCAATATAATAAAAAATTCGATAACTCCGATAGCCAAATTTTAAATAAGGAAGTTAAAGGCCTTAATTTGTTGTACGTATTGATTGGTTTGTTACGTTTCGATATAGAACGAGATTATTTATAACTCATCAACATTCACGTTTACAACCTTACTGTTTGCCGTAAGTATGGCACAAGATAAGTCAAAGATCTAGTATTTATAGAGATATAACGATTTTATAAAATAAAAAGCAGTCACTGAAATTAGTTAGAGTTACTGAGGGGATCAACCTAGAGTAATTGTTTGTGGTCTGTTTTCTTCGTATATTTTTTAGATTTTGTTAATTAAATGTATCAAATAATGAATCTAGCTCAAGGCACTAAGCGCTTGCAAGCTTCTCTTACTACTAAGTTAGTAGTACTAGAAAACAATGCAACAAACCCAGATATTTTTTCTTACTAATATAAGTATTCAATATTAAGTTCTATGAGACACATCACTGTAAAATGTTAATTACGTTCACCACATTTTTTTCTAAGAAAAATATTTATCTCGGCTACAGAACGTCGTAGCGCATCATTATTTGTTTTGATATCTGTGAAAAAACTTCAGCAGTATACTTCTTGAATAGTTCTTTTCATAACATAAATATAGAAATAGTCACTTGAAAAAACAGTCCCAAAAACGTGCAAGTTCTTCAAAACCATTATTTGATACGTTTAATTTAAAAAAAAAAGATTAAGAAGTTATTTAATAGCATAATATTAAAAGTCTTCACGAAGAAAACAGACCAAAAACCATTACTCCAGGTCGATACCCTAAGAAACTCTAGCTAATTTTCGAGAAGGCCTTAAAAAATCATCTGGAAAAGTACTTCATATTTTTAAATTTTTCGGATTACTACATTTTTGACTAATATTGTACCATACTTACGGCGTATAGTATGTTTTAAACGCGAATAATGACGGTTATAAAGAATCAAGTTTTCAAAGGTTCTTACGTGTTTTTGATATGTCTCAAAATGTAACGAAGCAATCGACGCTGATTTAACATTTTCTAATCGCAGTTATCGTTTTTTAATTATTTAAGAAAAACTGTTTTCAAAATATTGTGTTTTTTTATATACATGTATTTCACCATCTTTGCTATAGTTTCATGAAACAGAGACTCTATTCAAAATTTATACCCTCATTTTTTTTTCTTTTCAGGTAACCGTTTTTGCAAATTTGACATTACGTCGTCACAGAATATTTGGAATATGTTGTTTGTATTGATCCTTGTGGTTCAATGTTTCTGATTATTTGATATTTGAGAATCATCATGATCATCATAATCATCTCAGCCTCTTCCCACGACATGTGAGGTCGGCGATACTTAGCTCGATCCTTCTCTTCCACAAATGTGTATCCAGTACTTCTTCTCTGAGCCATCCTTTCACCCGCAGGTCCCCTGCTACTTTGACATTCCATCTCTGTTTTCGGCCTTCCTCTTCTCCTTAACACGTTCGCTGCCGTTCACGCTCTGGCGCGATGATGCTAGGTGCCACTTCACGCTCTGGCGCGTGATCGTATTTTGACAGTATCTTTTCATAGTTTTGAGCCACTGAATGTTTCGGTTTTAGTTTTCAGTTTTTTTATATGGTTTTTTATTTGCATTTGTATTTTTGTGAAAACAACAAATGAACAATATAAACAGTACACACAAGGTATTTCATAAAACATATGCATATTCTATATCATCAGCAATATAAGTTTGCAAAATATCAAAACTAAGAAGTATTTTTTTTATAAACTGGCAACTAATCGCAATAAAATTAAAATAATCAAAACCTTGCTTGCTTGTTCACATAAGAATCCAATAAATCTATCATGGCTTCATGAGAAGCGTGTATGGCTCGTAGCCGGTAATGAAAACGCGGAAATCTGGAACCACGTACGTGTGCATATCACTTATACTGTTCCCTGAGTGCCTACCAGAGTACACAACTTTATGAGATGATGCCAGTTTACAACAACCCATAATAGGATGCTAGGTCGCAGCACGCGCCACAGCGTGAGCGGCACCTGACTCAAGTAACGTTTTCCCCCCTCAGAGCTTGAACGGCAGCGAACGTGTTAATCCTTCGATTTCCAGTTCTTCATCTCTTCTCCCCACAGAGTGCTCCCGTCTTTGCACATGTCCATGCCATCTTAGCATACTTCCTTGGATCTTCTTCCCTATGGGCCCCACTTCCACTTACTCTACCCTTTCGTGTCTCCCCAGTCATCCACCTTAACATTCTCATTTCTGCTACTTCCATCTTTTTGTATTGGGTTTTTTTAATTGGCAAAGTTTATGCAGTATACAGATTCGCAGGTCTCACTACAGACTTGTAAAGCTTTTTTGAGAATATTTTCTAAAGACAGAAAGAAACAAACAAACAAACAAAAAACTGAAGCCAGTGTATTTAGCATGGTGGAGGGTACTTTACGATTTTGACACCGTTTGACCAGTCACCATGAAACTTGGAGCATATATGTATGTTTTCATATATAGGAGGGAGAGGAGTAGGTGGAGGAGGATGCGGACAGAGAGAGAGAAAGGGGAGATAGACAGGGGGAGGAGATGAACAGAGGCAGGGAGGAGGAAATTGACAGAGAAAGGGACACGATGAGAGGGGGGAGGAGCAGGCGAACAGAGAGAAGGGAACGGAGGTGATGTACAAATGGAAGATTGGAGACCTCATTTATATTTGATGGCATGTTGGTATTTTATGCGCTGCCATAACGTTTATCTGATTGTAATAAAACTTTGTAACTAAACAAGTTAACACTTTCAAATTTCAAACGGTGTATGCACATTTATTACTTCTGCGGTAGCGACGCGCCGGGTACCACGTAGTCTATATCTATAAATGTGAATGTCTGTTAGTTTATCACGTCTGAACCACAAGACATAAAGAGTTAAAAATTTGTACAGTTACTAATGTCTACCCGGGGAAGGCTTTAGGAACGGTTTTATGGCGATCGAATAGTTATTTATCACGTCCAAACGACAAGACGCAGATACTTAAATATTTGTACAGTTACTAATTTATACCTGAGGAAGGTTTTGGGCACAGTTTTATAGCGATCTGATAGATATTTAGTAATTTGAAGAAGATAAAGCGAAATGCGGAACAATAACTATTCTTTGAAAATTATATTTACTCTTTGAAAATGGTCTTATTGGTTCCATTGTTGCTTGAGGGTTGACAATGATAAAAGCGTAGAGTATACTGGGATGGAAAGTTATCGGTGTATAAAATTCTTCGTGTGTGTTTGTTAATATTTCGCTCTGCAGCGAGAACTACAGAACGCAAACGAATGGTCTTTGTGTAATTGTTGTCCGAGGTCTTCCGTTGTGCACCATAGCAGTTGCATGCCGATAGCTATGACGCGGTGAAAGATATGGTGGTTAAAAGTCGTCAAATTATTTAAAAAAAAAATCGGGGTGAAGGCCTGCGATGACGTTTGCGACTCTATAGCAAGGAGGTTACATACAGCGAAACGTAATGCCACAGACCATATCTTTGGTCTATGCGTGCTACATGTCTTCAGCTCGTTCTTTGTAAGGATAAGCGATGACGTTTGCGACTCTATAGCAAGGAGGTTACATACAGCGAAACGTGATGCCACAGACCATATCTTTGGTCTATACGTGCTACATGTCTTCAGCTCTTTCTCTGTAAGGATAAGTATACGAATAAGGAAATGTAAGAATAAATAAATGCAGTAAAAAAGAAATTTCTTTTAATACACCTCTTTAAAAAAATCGATTTGACGTTTAGCGCATTACATCAAGTGATCGATCTGTGAAATTATTACAATCATTGTTGTTGAATTTCGTAATTGGATTCTTCCAATCGAGTGCATTTTTACGTGTGATTTGATCTACACTACTTACTTTCCTGATAAACGGTTAGTGCATAGACCTCTGCAATCTGATAGGAATAGTGTTCAGTTTGTTTCTAAAGAAGGTATTGTATTTCATTTCAGCCTTCAAAACCAATATCATAGAACACTACTGAAAGATAGCTTATCCATCATAATCAACCAACACGCGAGCGGATCCGCGGGTTTAAGCTAGTAATAAATAAAAATAAACTGATTTCTCGTTGTAAGTTTCATCGTTTTTCTGATGCCACGAGGGGTGAGGGGGCAGGGGGAGGAGAATTGTTAAGAATTGTTGTAGGGGAGCGTTCCGGCACTGCACTGACCAGCGTTGCCTTCGGGCGACTGTTTTCTGGCGTGTACTGTAACTCAATACGTTGTGGGCGCTTTCGATGGAGACCGCATCTATTAGCAGGAACCGGCAGACAGAGGCTGTCGGCGTGGCAGCGGCCGCCAGAGACGCCTTTTGTTTGGGTGTAACGGCGTGGAGCGACCACAGCGGCCCACTTAGGGCGCGCACGGAGGCACACCGAGGCCTGTCCGTGCTGCCGCCGATAACACGTGGGCGGCCGCGCATGCTGATGAGCGGCCGGCTGTCTGCCCACATGCCGATCACGGCCCGTTTGTCCTGCACTGTGAGCGGACGCCCAACACACCCGCCTGAACCCCACTCCGTACCGGCAGCCGGCGCAGCCAACGCGCCACTCGGTTACGCCGATTAACTGAATGTGCAGTGTTAGGCCACTTTCACCGACATGCCACGAACGGTTGCCACAGCGCCGGCCGCGGTGGCCGTGGGGACTGAGGGGCTCCAGTCACGGTCTGCACCGCCACTACGATTGGGGGTTCGAATCCCCCCTCGAGCATGGATATTTGTGCCGTCCTTAGTATTAGTTAGGTCATAGGTAGTTTGTAAGTTTAGGGACTGATGACCCCGTAGATAAGTCCCATAAGCTATACAATCATTTTAACCTTTTTTTTTTTTTTTTTTTTTTTTTTTTTTTTTTTTTTTTTTTTTTTTTTTTTTTTTTAGCCACAGCCAGCATCCGATTTGGACACATTCAAATTCAAATGTTTGTAATTCCATGGGACCAAATAACTTTTGTCATATGTCCCTAGACTTACTACGTTAAACTAACCTTAGGACAATACCAATGAGGATTCGAACCCCCGACGCGTGGCGCTCTAGAACGCTTGGCTACCCCCGCGCAGTCTTTCGACAGTTAACAAAAATATTCAAATGAAACTTTCACTCTGCGCTTGTATGAAACGTCCTGGCACATTAAAATGTTGTGCCGGAAGCGGGACTCAAACCTGGGACCTTTGCCTCTCGCGGGCAGGCGGTCTACCACTGAACTCTCCCGACACGACTTACGGGTTCCCCCACCACCACAACTTCAATTGAAGCCGTGAGTCGTGTCAGGATAGCTCAGTGGTAGACCGACTGCCCGCGAGAGGCAAAGGTTCCAGGTTCGATTCCTGCTTCCGGCACACAGTTTTAATATGCCAGGAAGTTTCAAAATTTTCTAATGTTTGTAGAGCTTATGTAACTTAACTGCGGAGTCACCACTCCCTAAAGTTACAAACTACTTTTGTACTAGCTTATACTAAAGACGGCACAAACTTCTATGCACGAGGGGGGGATTCGAACCCCCGACGGAGAACGGTCTCGCGCATCGTACCATAGCGCCTCAATGCGTTCGGCCACTCCGCCGCGGCGGACAGATAACAAAGCCACATTAAAATCGACGTAGATATCGTACTATTAATTTCATTTTTCTGGCACTTTGACGTACATTGCGTTGATAGGTGAGTAAATAGGTGGTTTATCATCATAAGACTATATTAGAGGACCCGTGCGAATACTTCGCACCGTTAGTGGAATGACAAGAGTTGGGGAAAAAGGGAAAGCCGTTCGCAGTGGCCGAGCGGTCTGCAGCGTGCCAGTCACGGTCGGGGGTTTGAATCCCCCCTCGGGTATAGATGTTTGTGCCGTCTTTAGTATAAGCTAGTCCATAAGTAGTTTGTAAGTTTATGGACTGATGACCCCGTAGTTAAGTCCCATAAGCTCTACAAACATTACAACATTTCTTCCAGAAGTGGCTAGTTGGGGAACCAGCTTATTGATTACAACTTTCTACTGTGTTTCTCGAACCACTGCATCACACTCTTTGCCGTGTGACTTATTCTCTTCCTGAAAAATACCATTACCGTTGGGAAACACGGTCGTCGTGAAGGGGAGTAGTGGTCTGCAACCAGTCTTCATGGTGCCTTGAACAGGACGACCCTCGTTTGTCCAGCTTGTCACTGTCGTGCGGTACAGGAGCCGTTTCTCTATAAGACGCCAGAATGGCACCCTAGAATCATCTTCATGTGGAAGAACATGTAATGCGCTGACAGTATAGTAATGTCCAGTGATAATGGTAACGGCTCACTTCACTCGTCGTTACCGATGTCGTGGTGCTAACAGTGGCTCACGCATGGGCCGCTGCCTGCGGAGGCCTATCATTCAGAGTGTTCGGTGTGCTGAGTGGTCGGACACCCTTGACAACCCACATCAGAGTCTGATGTACTTTTGACCACAGTTTGCGGCCTCTCCCGCTTTACCCAGCCTATGACGTCCGACATCTGTAACGAGACGGACCCATCAAAGCTCCACGATTGGTCGTGCATTCATATTGGTTTAGCCGTTTGTTGAAGACACCACAGCGCTGTTCAGTTACTTGACTAAAACTGCTCGTAACGAGCTTCCAGGCCAGTCTTCTTCAACCTTTTCGAATATGCTACCCCCTTCCAAATGAAAATATTCGGGCGACCCACCCCTCATCCTCACGAACCATAACAAAACTGTCTTACCTCAAAGGAATTGCATTTAATTTTCATTTTGCTGCAGCTTTTTTAAAATTATTGGACGAAGTTTCTTATGTATATTTCGGATTGATTTCGGACAGAAAAATATTTTGCCTAACGACTGTTTCGCATTTCATGCAAGATTCAGAAGCGTATTGTGCTCATTAATGGCCCTATGATGATGGCGTGGGCCGTAGAAACTGGTTACCAGTAAATGACAAAATTAAAATACAGCATACGGTGTTATTATTCATTGTATTCGTGAATATATGTATACACCTGGAGCTCCAGCGTGCAGGCATAAGATGGACAAAATCAACATCAGAAACTTTCCACTGTATACACAATATGTGTATGTTATTTCGAATTTTAAAGAATTACTTATTGTATCAAATTCTGTTACTTCTAGATTGGTTACTGGAAACAGTTTCCAGACTTCGCGCTTATTCATCAGTAACAAAATATCTGAGATCTATTCCAACGTTAAATATATTTTAGTTGATATATTAGTTTAGTAGATGAGTTTTATTATTTAGGTTGCAAGATAAATTCTGATGGCCGAAACAAAGAAAATATAAAATGCAGAATGGCTATGGGAAGAAAAGCGTTTATGAAGAAGCGAAATTTGTACACATGCAATATTACTTTAAATGTTAGAAAGTCCTTTTTGGAAAGCATTTGTCTGAAGTGTAGCTTTGTATTGTTGCGAAACTTGCACGATAAGGAGTTCAGAGAAAAAGATGATAGAAGCTTTCGAAATGTGGTGCTACAGACGAATGATGAAGATTAGATGGGTAGATGACGTAACTAATAAGGAGGTGCTCAACAGAATTGGGGAGAAAAGGAATTTGGTGGGACACATTCTGAGATATCAAGGAATCGTCAAGTTAACTGTATAAGGAAGTGTGTGGGGTAAAAATCGTAGAGGGATATCGAGGGACGAATATAGTAAGCAGATTCAAAATGATGTAGGTTGCCGGTGTTATTCTCAGATGAAGAGGCTTGCACAGTTAGGCATACATTTTATATTACTGATCGTCTAGTTCTTTTATGGTGCAAGTCCTTCCGCCTGTGACGGCAATCCCCCTCTTTTCCTCCCCCCCTTCACCCACAAGACTTTTCTACGCCCTTGCTCCAGACCAATACAGTAGGCTCTCGATTAACTTCCATACTCAAGGCTACACTGGGAGAACATGTATACTGATAATACATGTATCAGGCGTGTGTCTAACAGTCATTCTTCGTGAAGTTGAGATGCTATTGCGCGGACGCAGTTATATCTATAGTAGCTAGTCATAATTCTGAGCGTAGTTTCACACGCTTAATGTCTGGTATAATGGTATAAACTAAACCACATGCCATGAGAGTCATCCAATTAAAATGGCTAATCCCGTCGGAGGTTCGACCCCTTCCTTGGGCATCTGTATATGTGTTGTCTATAGCGTAAGTTAGTTCAAGTCCATGGACCAATAACTTTGGTAGTTTGCTCCCTTATGTTTACAAAATACAATAAAATGAGAATTGTAAAGGATAAAATCTTAAGTGTACTTTCAAGGTGTGAGTTATTACAGTGTTACAATGTAATAAATTTAAAAGTCGAATGAAATACAATGTTTGTTTTCGTGACAGCCTGTACACCCTTGACTGTGACGCGTGTGTATTATTTTGTCTGACCCCTTAAGGGTCTGAAAACGAAATTATGTTTGTAGCTCAGTGTGTGACAATTCGCACGAAATATTTTTCCTCATTTATGACTCACCCTGCATAAGGAGCTGATCTCCAATACCTATATTTTTTTTTAATTTCGTTTGGTGTTAGTAATATCTAGTTATGCCAAAATGTTAGCAGCTTTCACTCAGTAACACACATAAATCAAATCTGCATTTGGTACTCACCTACTTGAGCCCTGTGCAGAAGCTCAGGCAGTGTAATGCCACATCCATTTTTGTTAAGCTGCCATATTAATTCAAAACGTTTAATAGTATTGCACACACTTTGATGGCTAAACTAAAGAGTTTCATCATGATTCGCTATTCTTTAGGGGAAATTAAAAAGTAAGTTTATTCTTGTGTTAGGTTGCTGAATCATTTACTAATGCATGTTGTGTTCAAAGTATTGCTATATTATTCTTTTTATCTATTACTAATCTTTTATTACAATTTGGTTCACTGTCTCGTTCCACGCGACTGAACACTTGCTCCTCAGATCAGTCCTATGCAATACAGTAAGTCCGGGAGAGTTGCTGCATGCGGTGCAGACTGCACACGCCCCCAATTTTTGGTAAAAGCCACCACAGTGCGTGTGTAGGCGGTTTGTAGTTGCGCAGTAGACGCTGGGCGGCGAGGCAACTGCTTTTGTTCCAATATCGGTAGTTTTAACCGAGTTATTGTTAACATACAAGGTAAGTATCATATTTTCCCTTGAAATCTTTTTAGTGTTACGGTTAGTTGTTAGATGCTACTAAATAGTGCTACATTTTTAAATATCTGAGTAGCTGCACGAACTTCTGTTGGGCGCCTTTTCATTTTAGTCTGGCCAACTTCACTGCTACGATAACGGACTCATAAGTTGCGTCGTCTATCCATGCTAGATCGCGATATATGCCGTAATCTGTGATACTTATTGTGTTGACTGTGGCAGGGAAATTGGGAATAAAAGCTAATGATGGAGAGGATTTCTTTTGAAAAACTCCGATAGGCTTAAGTTTAATTTTTAAAAATTTATTAAAATTTAATTTGTTTTGATATAACAAAAATTAAGGATTCGTTTGCCAATTCTTCAGTGTTTATATTTATTCCTCAATTGTTACATAAAATTTTAACATATTTTGTTTAAAAAATTATAAATTTCAACAAATATCATCATGCTGCATGTCACCCATCAGGGCGCGGCATCTCATCCTTAGCCTAATGGACAGATGCCGCACTGTAAGGTTTCTGAATGATCAAATATGATGAGGAATGAGTGAATGTAAAATTCTCAAAAATTTATATTTTAAGAAAAACAGGACTGTTTACTTGTAAAACAAATTATTTTGACCTAAGTGAGTTATGTGATTTCTTATGAATAATTTGGAAGTGTGTGCTGTCTCTTCCGGATTTACGCTAAATGAAAATAATTGTTGTGGCAGGGACCTTCTCCTGTTCTTTACACGTTTCATATCCCCTTCTTATCCACCTCCATTTTTCTAATCCTCCCCACATATTCACTTGCTGGTATTCCTGCCCTCTACTCTCCTTTGCATGCTGATCCTCTGAGAACTAACGAGAGAGAGTGATTTCTCAAACGCCTAACTTTGCGCTACTGACAAGGTGTCGCAACATATTCTCAGTACGCTTGGATTGTTTGGCTAATGCTGTATAAGAAGGATGCGTATATTTCGTTACTATTGTTGTGCGTGTGTTTTCTTTTTGGTTTCGTTGTCACGTCTCGTGAAACGCGAAGAAAACGGACACACCAACGATTCCGAATCTAAACACATTGGGAAATCTAAGCCAGCAAGTAATTACGTTTAAAGGTCAATCAGCACAACTCCTTTGCAGTGTGTGTTAATAGTTTGCGAGGGAGGGTGTAAGGGAGAGTAGCGGCGGAATAGGTGTGCCCTCTAAGGCGCCTTGCTCCAGAGCGCGTAGCCGTTCGCCGTCGGAGTACTATTTCAAAAATATTCAAATGTTTGTATTTCTGTCGGATTTAGCTGCGTGGTTATTAGTCCGTAGCTTACATACTTAAACCAAGGTAAATTAACCAAAGGACAACACAAACACCCATGCCCGAGGGGGGAGTCGAAACTCCGACGGCGATCGGCCGCGCGCACCGCAGCACGGCGCCCCAGTGCGCATGGCTAAACCGTCGAGGCCCTGTATTTTTCTTAGGCTAGGTAGATTTAAGTAGTTGTTTTAAATTTAGTGACCGATGGCCACTGCAGTTAGGTCCCATAACCTTACAAACATTTGAACATTTTGTAACGAAGGATCTTTCTTATCGGATACCAAAGTAGTCGCGCGAACAGTAACGAGATTAAGCTTAGTGAAACGATTGTAATGCGTATTGGTAAACAAAAGTACGAAATCACTGGAAAAGAATTTTCTTGCATTGATATGGCTGGGAAGAAGAACAATGTTCTACAACGTGTATCAAAAGCGGATCCTTTCACTAAAGAAGCGATTAGCACCACGGGAAGTCAAACGGAACCGCGGCGACACGAACTGCCCGCTTTGCCTTCCGCTGGTATTCCTGCTCTCTGCATGCTGAGCCTCTGAGAACAAACGAGAGAGAGTGTGTGTGTGTGATTTCTCAAACACCTAAACGTAATGAAATTGCCGGGCTATCAGAAGAAGCCTTAAAACGGAGCTCCGTCGATTTGTGGTTCTCAGTAGTCGGGCAGGAGGGGAGGGGGCAGGGAGGCGTGGCTCATTTACGTAAGGCACTATCGGTTATCGCTGCGAGAATAGGAGGGAGGCGGAGAGGGACAGAACGGATGGACGGGAGATGGTATCAGCGTTACGGCGGCGCGGGTGCTGGAGACTCACGTGGTTGGCATTAGGCGCCGATGATTGGCTTCCGTCAGGCGAGCCAGAACAAGTGCCGGCGATGCTATCGGCGTAATTGTGCGGCTCCCACGCGTATTGACTGGCACCGTCCCAGGCAACGGCGGGCCTGCCGATGACCGTTGCTGGCTCTGTCGTCACACCCCACTGCTACCAGCCACAGTACAGCCACAGTCTAACATATACACTCTAGAAAATTACACAGATTTTTATTATACGCCACGATAGCAGCGCGAATGGCAAAACATTTCTGAGTACGGTATTGGACGGGTGTGAATAGTATCGTTTGAACTGATTTTAAAATACATTTTACGATAGGGAACGTACTTAAGGGGATACAAAATCGGAATTTGGGTTAAAAAAATCGATTTTAGTATTTTTCTAAATATAATTTTACATACCCTGAGACTGTTTTTCGTCTCGAACATCTCAAAGACATTGAAGATAAAGGTGGAGCATTGAATTAAAATTTGTGATGCAGCCGGGAATCGAACCCGGACCTTCATTCTTACTAGGCAGACGTCTTACCACTTTTATCTTTGGGTTGTTCTCTTCGTTGCGGACGCTGATCGTGTTTGTTCTTGTTCGACGAATTCTTGGCTCACCTTTTTTATTACAGAGGGCTTAAAGCTCTCTGACTGGGCGCGCTGACCCACGGCGCTCGGCTACCACTAGACCACTGCACCACTAGTGATTAAGGCGCCTCGGAATAGTCTAAGTACGATTTCACTCCACGTCACAAACTTTAATTCAGCTTCTGTGGTCCATGGAATATTGCTGCTAGGTTCTCCACACAACGCAATAGCACCTCGGCAATGGACATATTGGAACATTCTTGCCTTTAAAATCTTTGACACGTTCGAAGCGAAAAACAGTCTCAGGGTATTTAGAATGGTATTTATATCACCTTAGCCTAAGGCTAAAGGCAGGAATGTTCCAAGATATCCTTTGCCGAAGTGCCGCATGGAGAGCCTTGGCGGTAGTGGCAATATTCTATGGAACACAGAAGCTTGGAGGGAAGTCGTACTTAGACTATTACGAGGCGCTTTAATCGCTAGTGGTGCGGTGATTTAGTGGATGCCGGACGTCGTGGCTCAGCGCGCCTGGTCACGGGGCTAAATGCCCTCTGTAATAAAAAATAAATAAAAAAAAAAGCTGTGCCAAATATACAACGAACAAACAAGAACGAACTGAAACAAAGACCGCAAAACTTAGATCCATCTGAAAAGACGTCTGCGTTGTAACCATGGAGGTCCGTGTTCGATTTCCGGTCGCATCACAAATTTTAATTCAATGCTTCACCTCTATCTTTAATGATTTTCATATAATTGCCTTATTATATTCCGAAAAATTTTCTCTTTAGAATGACGCATCATACATAGCTCTACTAGAGTTATAACTATTTTATTTTGATAGATTTGTGGTGATGGGTATTGCGATTTAGTTATATGCGTCTCAAATGGCTGACCATAAACCTTTTGGCAGTTCATTTATCTGTCATGAATTCAAATATCCCACTTTCCATCGACTCTTTATACGCTATTTGTCCGAAACATTTCTCTCTGACATCATGTAGTTACTCTTTCAATTTTTGAGTTGGGATTGTTTGTAAACAGTGTGCTATATGACAGGGGGAAATACTAGATGATGAGAAAACTTTGGATAGCAAGGGAAGATTGAATGAGTTCGTGATGGACCACATTCAGAATTGCTATAGCCTTGCAATCAGACAAAATACAGGCAATCTTGAAGAACTGAGGAAAGCTATATGAGATTTGTATTTCCACACCGCATCCACAGATGAGCGTTGGGAACATGGTTTGTGCCCCAAAGGTGAAAAGAGCTGGTGTAAATAAAATAGGGGACTAACATCTGGAGAGAAATACCTTCACCACTACAGGCTACCATTAGCCATCATGGAAGAAATAAAGCCCGTTTTCAGAGGTTTGACTGACAGATGTCTTCTGATGAAGTGGCTTCACGGAAACACGCAGAAAGCCAATGAGTGCTTTGATAGTGTTGTAACATGGTCTCCCAAAACCAGTGTTTGTCGGAATTCATACACTACATTTTGATGTGTATGATGCCGTGGCAACCTTCAGTCTGTAAATGCCAGGTCCTTGAAAATCTGGGTTTGCGTGTTGGTTCCCACACAGTACGTGTGTTGACGTTAAATTAGCACAGACTAAGGCATGCTGACAATATAATCAAGATATTAGTGAAAAAATCAAAACAGGTGCAGAGTGTATCAAAAGAAGACTTGATGATGATTATCAAGACATTAATGTAGGTATTAACTATGTATCAGGAATGTTTAATCTTCTTTTTCCGTTTCCCGTAAGTTTACTTTTTACTTCTCCTAGCACCATTATCTCAGGTACTGGTGAATCGAGAAGCCTGTAATTGTTATGACTTATTTACATGGGTTTCTTTTACATAATGAAACAATGATTTTGTAATATCATCATTTACAAAAGACATAGGCGTGATAATCCAGTAAAAAGGCATGGAAAGTTTTTACTTTGAAATAATTGTAAAGTGTCTCTGTACGACAGTATTTTGACAATAAATTGTTGTTTTAGTATTGTTATAACAAACAAATCCATACACAATAAAAATGTATTTCTCTATGTCCTGTACTTGGTGAGAAAGTGTTCCCTGTAGTAGGCATATTTTAACAATCCGGGGATAGGCAATTCCGTATCCCCTTAATGCCATAAAAATTGCAATAACTAGAAAATAACCCTACCATTGGAAGGTATTAAACGGTGCTTTGCAGGACAGTTTCTTTAAGATTATCTACAAATCTACGACTTTTTTTATCAAGAATTTAATTTTCTATTAAGAACAAAAAATGCTTAATAAACAACAGGCAACCAACCTTCTGCAGAAAAACAAGGGTTTTCTACTCAGAAACGGCAACGTTTCTTCAGTACAATCCTGATCAAATCCGCAAGTGTTGAACGTAAGAACCATTATTTAATGTACCAGATCTGCCGTTGCGGCTGTAGGAGAATGAAAATCCTCACAAACGTGACACTAAAACATCGAAACCAGAAAAATTGTTTCCCAACAGAACAAAAACCAATTCCACAAGTGTTGCGACATCTTAGTCATAAACGGCGAGATACTATGAGACATTCGTTTTATGAGCAAAATTAATTACACTCAAACGTATATGCACTTATAAGAAAGAGGAGTGAAATGAAAAAATATGCGAATCATTAGACTGTACCCCGTACGTTAATGAAAGTGCCTGTCAGATAAGAACAACACAATATGAATTAATATTTTTCGTCTGTTTATATTCTCTTAGTTTCAGCGGAGTAGGCTGCAAAATATACACATATTCGTAAGTATTTCCTCATGAAAAATTTGTTGTTTATATCACTGTACCAGGAAAATTCAGCTGCCTTTACATTTACTTCAAGATTATTTATGTCTGTCGATATTTTACTTATGCTTGGGACGCAAAAAATTAGAGAAATTATTTGGTTAATTACATAGAACAGTAATTAAAGACAAATATTATTCTTGCGGCACCTTGCCTACCACTAGGAGCGGCAGTGTCGTTGCAACTGTCAGTTGGTAACAACTTCTACTGCGTGAAGTGTTGCGACTGAGTATGTTAGACTGTGGTACAGCTAAGCAAGGAACAGCCAGTGGTGTAGGAAGGGAGAAGCAGTGTAACCCACCACTTCCAACTGAATGACTGCCAGTTCCGGCACACTGATTCCATCCGCCACGAAGTTTCATTTCAACATTTTGTAAACTAATGGTTCCTAAATAATGACGTTGACATCGAAGCAGACCCGTAAGTTTGTGGGCCGGAAAGGTGAAGTAAGTGACTATCCCTGGAATAGGGCGTTTTAGAGACTAGGACTTTCATGGGAATTGTATGGTACAATGAAGAATACAATTCGCCACAATTTTTTTAAAATAAATATCTTATTCCAACGAATATTTATGAACTCTGTTTGTACCATAAAGAAATACATATGATACTGCTAATGTTTTGTTGAAACTAATCAGATCTCTTTAGCAAATTTCTCGTACGTTCAGCCACGAATTTTTTGGGTGGAAAAGATCTGTAACTGCAGATGTAGACAGACGATATATTTGACAAATTTAGATTTGATCTCTTGTAATGTAACGGCATGAGGTGTCTTCTAGTTTAGATTCCGATAAAATATTCCTACAACAGAACCCGATTCCATTCCCAACCTTTTCTTCCATTTCTGTGATTACATGGTAATTATGGCATGTTTTGACTTTACGTGTGTATATATTTATATAATGATCGTAATCTATGTAATTTAGTTGTAACTCGCCGATAAGATTACCCCAATACATGTTTCACCAGATTTTGTAGAATAGAATAGGAAATGTGTTGGTCAACATTGTTCAGTAATCCACATTTGACTTAATTGCAAATTATTCTCAGCAAGCAGTAATTAAATATATATGAAACCGAACTAATTATTTGTTAAATATATTCTCCATTGTAATTCAGTTCGGATATATTGTTTGGTGTTAATTATGCAACTTGTATATTATTATACATTTCAATGGTGTATAGTGTTCTAAAAGTAATTAATAACTTAATTGTGAATTACTGCGGTCTAATGGATTGTAGTTCCTATCTATAGTATCATTTACCCAAAGTTCTCTGTATTCTAAATTATTTAATTGTTATAAGATTTCATAATTAATTGCAATAATGAGGTTATTTGTTGAAAAGCTATATACGAATCATCTTCGCTCTAAAGTTAGTTAGTAACAAGTTAGTATCAAGGTAATGATTGTCATTATAAGACTGCATGTCAGTATAAGATTATCTATGATGGCCTGTAATAAACGAAAGTATATTCAAAATTAATCTTTTTTATCATCATAATTATAAATTTATATACCAGACGACTGTTTTGCGCCTCGCAAATGTCAAAGACATTAAAGTTAAAGATGAAGCATTGAATTAAAATTTGTGCTGCAGTCGGGAATCGAACCCAGACCTCCATACTCACTAGGCAGACGTCTTAAACACTATTGCACCGCAACACTAGCGATTAAGGCGCCTCGGAATAGGCAGAGTATGACTTCCCTCCACGTCATAAACTCTTATTCAGCTTCTGTGTTTCATGAAATATTAGAATATAAATGAATATTAGAGTTTGGAGGGAAGTCGTATTTAGACTATTCCGAGGCTCCTTAACCGCTAGTTTTGCTGTGGTCTAGTGGTTAAGACGGAGTCTGGGTTCGATTTCCAGATGCAGTACATATTTTAATTCAATGCTTCACCTTTAACTTTAATGTCTTTAATCTTTTTTATTGTGCAACCCTACAGAGTCGTAAAGCATTAATGGAATGTATAAGATTTTGCAATTATTGAAAACGCAACGAAGGACTTCACACTATTCATCTGTAGATGAACGAAGTAAAGAAATTTCTCCACCGTTGCGGGTGACAAATATGGAAAAAATGTGTCTCTTTCCTCACACCACAGATGTTGCATGGCAACATTAGGAGTGGAAGTGCAGTCGATCAACGGCTTTCGGTCCATCAGCTTTCTGCCTAGCGAGAATTCGTGAAGCCACTTCCAATCCCATCAGGTCGTATCCAGTAAACCTGCAGCAGTCTGCGAGTCAGATGCAGTGTGGCGTGCTGAGGCCCGGAGAATGACAGATGAAGCGAAGCCGATCCGCTGGCGGGAAGTTTCCGAAGAAAACGCCTGAAAAAGCTTGATTAATAGCCTGGAAGTAACTCACGTCGCGAGGCGGACTAAGACGCATTGCCACAGCTGGGTCCGCTTCAAGACTCCCCGTCTACCTGTTTCTTAGGGGAGAGAGAGAGAGAGAGAGAGAGAGAGAGAGAGAGAGAGAGAACGCAGACGGATGATTACTTCTCGTAAAACGAGAGTGGCTGGCCTGACTGTAATTTCTGCAGTGAGCTCGTTCCCAGAGTACACAGAGTGAACGACGTCGATAAGGCACTGTTGATTAATCAGCATGTCGTTAGCGGCGGGGACTACAGTCGTGATTAATACGCATTTTCGGTTGTAGTCGCTGATGGAGCGCTCCTTCGAAATTTGCAGCAGATCATTTTGTGCAAGTAGTCACCATGTTGTACTTCTCCATAAATTACTTGGACGGGCTTTCCGAAGGACGATGGCTACTATTTTTGTGCCGTACATTTATAATTCAAACCTCTTATATTATGGTCGTAGGCACGGTTCACACATAAGAGCATGTGTTCATGAACAGACGATGAAGCGATTACTGCTGACATGAATACGAGAAACTATTTTATAGTTAAGTTGCATATTACGCCTATGAAGAGCGATCGAAAATTAGTATAAACCACACTCTTCAGCCAAGATCGCTAATTTATTTAAATGCTGTTTTTCCTACCGGTTTAGATGACCTATGTCATCAGCTTCAGAAAAAAATTACAACGTTCTCTTAAAAAAAAAAAAAAAAAAAAAAAAAAAAAAAAAAAAAAAAAAAAAAAAAAAAAAGCTTTGGGACTCTCATAAAATAAAGAGTTACTTGTGAAAATATAAAATAAGGAAAAGAACATTGTCAAACGATTAAAATTCGCATCACCAAAGTGGATTTACACAATTTTTAAGTGTGAAATGCAGATGACAAACCACTTTGGTGATGCGAATTTTAATCGTTTAACAATGTTCTTTTGCTTACATTTTCACGCGTAACTCTTTATTTTATGTGAGTCCCAAAAGTTTTTGAAAATAGGAGAGTATTGTGAAACATTTTACTGAAGATGATGGTATATCTTATCGAAACCGGTAAAAAACAGTATTTAAATAAATTAGCGATCTTGGCTGATGTAAATGTGGTTTAAATGGAAAGTATTTTGCAACTGCAAATATCCATCAGCATCAGCTTATACTTTATTGGAGATATATGAAAATTTGAGACGGACCGGGTTTCGAACCCGGATTTCTCACCTTTGGGTTATCCATGCAGGAATTCCGGAGCGACCCAGACTTCCATGTGCAGGAAACTGTCTACTACGATGGTGTACGTAATTCCCGCACACGTAGGACCGTTTATTCCACGTGTCTCATGCCTTTCTTTTGGATAACATACAAGGTCCAGTGCTCGTGTTTAATGACGTCACCAATGTAAATGCCCTACAGAAACGCATACTTGTCTGAAGGAAATTTAAATTAGTTTTACATCGTAAAAACGGACACTGCACATCGCATTTAAGTCGAAACAAGGCACGTAACATTTTTAATAAACTTCTCTCTCTGTGGGGGATTACGTATACTATTGAGGTAAACAATTTGTAGCACATGGAAGAATTGGTCGGTCGGGGATGGCTGCACGGATAATGTAAAGATTAAAACGAGAACTCCTGGCTCGAAACTCAATCAGTCACAAATATTAATGTATCACCAATAAATTGATAAATTGTACAACTCATGCTGATTCAAATTTGTAACTGTAAAAACGTCTCGTAAAACATGTTGTGTGTCGAAATAATGCGGAACAAGGCGTTGCACAGGATTTGTATATATTTTCATGTTAATGAATACATTGTATTGAAAACACAGATAAAAATTTCTACCGTCTCTACTGACCACGCTGTCGACGGGACGTTTGACACCAAGCTTCCTTCCTCCAAAAAATTCTAAAAACAACTAAAGGAATAATAATCAGCCTTTGGAAAATACCATTATTTTGATATAATTAATAACGATATAGAAGTAATAGAAAACAATGTTTCCTTTTCATTGAACATAACTTACACTAACGTTTGAGAAGCTGTTTTTAAAATGCTTACATGGCAGAAGAATTAAAGGTAGGATTTTTATAAAAAATCCGCTCGAAAGGAAGATAACACAAGATTGGCTAATTTTTAGCAGTCTTTCGGAGTAGTTTTAGGAATAGGAGGCACAGGAACAGCCTGGTTTCAGTATTTTGCATGCAATAATTTAGAGAAAAAAAAATGAAATTAACACCTTCATTTAGTGTTGGTGTTCTTCACGGGTATGCGGCCGTATTATGTCGTTCTGCTGACAAGGTATTTCAGCGGTCCACCTGGCTGCCAACTTCAGGTACGACTGGTGCACACTGAACTGAGGAAACATCAGATACGGCGGCTTCTTTAAAACATGGGAACACGCCACCGCATGTGCGATAAGAGGAAGGAACGCCCTTTACGAAATTACCTTCATTTAGTGTGTGACGGCATAGAAAAAGCGTTTGATAATATACCTTTATGTAAATTTTTGAATAACTTAAGAGCATTTACTATTACTCCCACTGTAACTAAAGCAAATCTGAACCCTTACGAAAACTTTGTAGGAAGAATAAAAGTATAAAAGTGGAATTCACTTGGATTTACTGTTACAAACGGGTTACATCAAGGACACAGTCTCTGACTTCAAAAAATAAATACAATAAAGACGTTTAAAAATTTGGAAAAGGCAATCTGAAAACATGAGGATACCACTAAATGAATATGTGGTGTCGCACAAGTACAAAGTGCGCGCCACCTACTTTCGCCGCGCGCCGCCAGGCACGCACGGCGCGGCGTTCTCGCGACGACGGCCACGAGCGCCCTCTGCGACGACTCCGCTCGTGGCCACCACTGAAGGACATCGTTCACTTCGCACTTCGGACTGAGATAGCAACGAGTTAGGACCCTCGTAATCAGATAGGCACCATTGAAGACTTTGCTATTGTACAGGCACTAGGCAGGCCTCTAACAACTATGTATCAACATTCTGCAGTACTATGTAAAAGTTAAGTATTGTTACATTCTGCGCAATATATATCTCTTTCTAATTTACTCGAGTGTTTATAGTTTCTGGCTGCTCCCCTCCGTACCTGCACCAGCGTGTCGGTCTCATTCCACTCGGCCACCGACACCTACGACGAGGCTGGGACACAAAAGCGGCGACGAAGTTGGGACACAAAAGTGGCGACGAGGAGTGATAGAACCTTGGACCAGCCCGCTTGCAGCAGCCAGACAGCAGCAGTCGGAGCACGCAAAAATTGCTCCCGCCCACCCACCCTTATTATAACAATTTTGGGGAAAGATATTCTGTTACGTATTTTGTGGACTTTTTTGTTGCAGATCGAGCGTCCTCATTTATCTTGCATTTGTGTTTTGTTATAAGTTACTTGTATACGCGGCGCCTAATCGGTCAGCATGGCCACTACCCCGAACCCAAACTTAATGGAAATTATTCAGTTACAGACGGCGCAAATAACCCAGCTCCTCCAGGCTGTGTCCCAGCTCACAGCGCAGGCAGCTAACCAACAACAACAGCCGTCGCATCAGCAGCCCACACCTGCCGCCGCACCGCTTCCGACGTTCCGCCAGTACAACGAACGTGAGGAAGAATGGAGCGACTACTTCGCACAGTTTCAAGAACTCGTCGCGGCTCATCAAATTACAGGTCAGAAAGTGAAGCATCTGCTATTATCTGTGGTGGGCCCCAAAACCTTCGTATTACTGCAGAAACTATTTCCGCAAGCATCTCCTCGTGATGTAGACTTTGAACGAATAGTAGAGGCACTAAATGCTCATTATGAGAGAAAAGTTCTTGTAGCCGCTGCACGATACCGATTTTTCAGACTTAAAAAATTACCGCAGCAGTCACACCAAGAGTGGATTACGGAATTGAAGGGCTTAACCCGCCAATGTAAATTTACTTGCTCTTGTGGACTTTCGTATAGTGACGTGATGTTGAGGGATGCGATTACGCAGAATATTCAGGACCCCAGAATTAGAGCAGCAATTCTGAAACAGTCTGACCCCTCATTAGACAGTGTACTGCAGCTTATAGAAGCGCATGATACTTTTGACTTAGCAGATGTAGAAATGCAAAGCCACAGTGTAAATTCAGTGCGCCGTAACGGACGCTTTCCTAGCCGTAGTTCTCAGTATAGCACTAGTGATTCTTATTTTTCTACCGGCCGTGCTGAACAGACAGTGAACAGTAGCCAGTGTAAAAGTGCGACGCAAAGGTCGCCCCGTCGTGTTAGAAACAGTAATTTGAATAACGGGCGCCAACGCTCATTTCAGAAAAATGTACGTAAATCTTGCCCCCAGTGTGTGTCTCGCCACAAGCGTGCTCATTGCCCTAGTCGCAACGCAACCTGTTATCAATGTGGCAAATTGGACATGTGCAGTCTGTGTGTATGCAAATTCAAAACTCAAAGAACAGTAACGTTAGAAACAGTGCTTCGCAGAGTGCGAGAACAGTTCATTCTGTAAATGTTATACGGGCTGTGGAATTGAACACTGCTTTCCTTGGATCTCAATTGCAAGAAAGTAGTTCTGCGCCTATGGCAAATCTATATAGTGCACCACGTAGCAAGCGCCGACGAGCGCGTAAAACAGTGCAACGGAAAAGGGTTCGGGACAAGCAAAATGACTATGAACAGTGCATTCCTGTAGTGAAAATAGTGCCTTCTGCAACTGCTCCTTGTAATAGTGCCCAGTACTGTGTAGCTAGTGACAGTAGACATCAAGTAGCTACTCAAAAGTGTAGTGCAGTAGTTAGTGACTCTGTAGTAGCCTCGCATTGCGCGGACGCCGTTCCGGCGGTAGTGTCATCTAGTGACAGTGTGGTTAATCCGCTGTGTGCCGAGTATGCGCCACTTCCTACCGCACGCAACCCGCGCAAGCGCAGTAAACAAACCGTAGCAGACGTTGCCCACATTCGCGCACCAGTCGAGCGCCGCAAGCAAAAACTTTTTGTGAATCTTTCCATTGACAATAAGACTGTGCAATTTCAGCTCGACACTGGTTCCGCTGTTACCTTAATTAATAAAGATACTTATGAACTTCTGGGTTCGCCAAAATTGTCGCCGTCACAGCAAGTGTTAACAGCATATACAGGACAAACTATTCCCGTGCTAGGAACGTGTAGCCTGCCTGCCTCTTTTCAAGGTGTAACGAAAACTGTTGCTTTTGTAGTTCTACAGGCCAAATCTACGCAGAACATTTTTGGACTCGATGCATTCGACTTGTTTGGTTTATCAATTCAAAGAGATGTGCTTCAAATTTCGTCAATAGTGCCTCAGGATAAAATCAATGCATTGTGTGACAAATATAGTGACTTGTTTTCGCCGGAACTAGGTTGTGCAAAAGACTTCGTGGCACATGTAACTTTAAAAGAATCTGCAGTTCCAAAATTTCGTAAAGCTAGACCAGTGCCTATCGCCTTGCGTGATACAGTTGCCGAAGAACTTAAACGTTGGCAAGATAGTGGGGTGATTTCTCCTGTTTCTGCGAGTCAGTGGGCCTCGCCTATAGTAATTATACCCAAGCCGTCAGGAAAACTTCGTCTCTGTGCGGACTTCAAATCAACAGTGAACAGTCAAACAATTGTAGACACTTACCCTCTGCCCAGACCTGAGGAACTGATGGACAAATTAGGACAGTCTCGCTTCTTTTCCAAGATTGATTTAGCAGAGGCATACTTACAGATTCCACTTGATGACGAGTCAAAAAAGTTTTTCGTCATTAATACTCACATGGGCCTTTTTCAATTTCAACGCCTACCCTTTGGCAGTTCTTCTGCTCCCGCTATTTTTCAGCGCTTTTTGGAACAGCTGACAGTTTCTGTACCTTGTTGCTCGAACTATTTAGATGATATTGTGGTATCCGGACGTACAGTTGAAGAACATTTAGCAAACCTGGAGTGCCTTTTCAAAGTTTTGACTGCAGCAGGTCTACGTTGCAATAAAGCAAAGTGTTCGTTTTTTCAAACTGAAATAGAGTACCTAGGTCATGTGATTAATGCCCAAGGAATACATCCCTTACAGTCACATCTTCGAGCAATCAAAGACTTGCCTCCTCCTAAGAATGTGCATGAATTGCAAGCAGTGATGGGAAAGCTTAACTATTATTTCAGATTTATTCCCAATGCCTCTCAGATTGCAGCTCCACTGCATCACTTACGTAGGAAGAATGTTCCTTTTGTATGGTCTAAAGATTGTCAGGTTGCCTTTGACAAACTAAAGTCTGCACTACTCAGTGATGCATGTTTGATTCCCTTTGACCCACAGAAGCCTGTAGTGTTAGCAGTTGACGCCTCGTCGTACGGTGTGGGTTCAGTTCTGTCGCATCGTATTGGATGTCATGATCGTCCTATTGCCTTTGCATCCAAGCTACTGACGCCGACGCAACAGAATTACAGTCAGATAGAAAAGGAGGCCTTAGCAATCATTTACGGCGTCACAAAGTTTCATCATTATCTCTATGGCAGAAAATTCTATTTGTTGACAGACCACAAGCCTCTCACGTCGTTGTTCTCACCCACGAAGCCAATTCCGCCACGAACGGCACAAAAGCTTCAGAGATGGTCCTTGATATTGTCTAATTATCAGTATGAGATTTTGTACCGACCTACCACTAAACACGCCAACGCGGACACACTTTCCCGACTTCCGGTTGGCCAGGATGTGTCGTTTGATTCTTCGGAAATGGCATGTTGTCAGATAGATTCCAGAGATGCTACCGCTGTCGCAGATTTCCCTTTGAACTCTCGTCGGGTTGCACAGGAAACAGCTGCGGATGCAGACCTAAGTGTGGTAGCGCGTTTTGTTCGCTCAGGGTGGCCTGCCAGAGCCAAAGACATTGATCGGCCTCTGGTTCGACGTTATTTTGCACAACGTCATGCATTGTCTTTAAGTCAGGGTGTACTGTTGTTGCATACCGACAACGACCAAACACGAGTGATTGTTCCTCGTTCCCTGCAACGTGAAGTGTTACGCCTCCTGCATCAAGGACATTGGGGCATTGTTAGGACAAAGCAACTGGCCAGACGTCATTGTACCTGGGTTGGTATGGACGCTCAGATAGAGAACATGACGTCACAGTGTACTGTTTGTGCGGAGCATCAGGCGGCTCCTCCGCAACGTTTCTCAGATTGGCCACGCCCCAAGGGACCATGGCAACGTTTACATATTGACTTTGCCGGACCTTTCTGGAATACCCGCTGGTTAATTGTTGTAGACGCTTTCAGCAAGTTTCCTTTTGTGATTGCCATGAACTCAACGACGGCGTCTAGTACAATCAGTGCCTTAACATCAGTGTTTTGCATCGAAGGCTTGCCTGAAACTATCGTCAGTGACAATGGACCTCAGTTTGTTAGTGCGGAATTTCAACA
This sequence comes from Locusta migratoria, assembly GCA_026315105.1. Taxonomy (NCBI): domain Eukaryota; kingdom Metazoa; phylum Arthropoda; class Insecta; order Orthoptera; family Acrididae; genus Locusta; species Locusta migratoria. The sequence continues at coordinate 836,070,943 of CM048745.1, read as the reverse complement.
GTTTTGTCGTGTGAATGGCATTCAGCATATCACCACCGCACCTTTTCACCCTCAGTCCAATGGTGAAGCAGAACGTTTCGTTCGAACATTCAAGTCTCACATGGAGAAGATGAAAGGTCAGCACTCCAGGCAGCAAGCTCTTCAAATTTTCCTGTCTACGTATCGGTGCATGCCACGTGACGGCCCGTCTCCTGCCGAGTTGCTACACGGCCGCCGTCACCGCACTCTCCTTCACCTGCTGCAGCCTCCCACGCACCGAGTCGGTTCGTATGGCGCTACGCGTTTTCAGGTTTCTACGCCGGTGCTGTACAGGGTGTTTGCTGGAAACAAGAAGACATGGTTGCCGGGCACCATTCACCGCGTGCTTGGTCGCAATATGTTTGTTGTACGTTCTTCCACAGGGTCGGAGCTGCGGCGCCACGCAAACCAATTGCGCTTGCACAGGCCGCGCGATCCTGTCTCCGGTTTCTTGATTCCAGACCCAGTTCACCGCCAGGGAGCACATCCACATCGTTCGTCGACGGGTCCAGCGTCCCCGGACTACGAGATCGTACCCATGGAGGTGGACGCACCTCCGACGCAGTCGACGCCGCCGCTGTCGCCGCCGCAGATGACAGCGTCACCGAGAGGGACTCCGGGACCGTGCGGGCCCCCCCAGCTTGGGCCACGCACCTCAGAAGATGACCTGCTCCCTCTGGGCGGGGGCGGGCGCCCTTCCCCAGGTTTCGGCGGGTTCCCTGGAGGATCTCAAGGCGGATGCCGGGGCGCGGACGGCGTCTCGATCCCGGCCTCAGCTACGACGCCCGTCCCACCAGTAACGCCCCCGCCCAGGCCCTCCTCCCAGTGCCGTCGCCGTGGCCCTCAGCCCTACGCCACGACGGCGCGGCGGTTTGGGGGGGAGGGGTGTGGTGTCGCACAAGTACAAAGTGCGCGCCACCTACTTTCGCCGCGCGCCGCCAGGCACGCACGGCGCGGCGTTCTCGCGACGACGGCCACGAGCGCCCTCTGCGACGACTCCGCTCGTGGCCACCACTGAAGGACATCGTTCACTTCGCACTTCGGACTGAGATAGCAACGAGTTAGGACCCTCGTAATCAGATAGGCACCATTGAAGACTTTGCTATTGTACAGGCACTAGGCAGGCCTCTAACAACTATGTATCAACATTCTGCAGTACTATGTAAAAGTTAAGTATTGTTACATTCTGCGCAATATATATCTCTTTCTAATTTACTCGAGTGTTTATAGTTTCTGGCTGCTCCCCTCCGTACCTGCACCAGCGTGTCGGTCTCATTCCACTCGGCCACCGACACCTACGACGAGGCTGGGACACAAAAGCGGCGACGAAGTTTGGACACAAAAGAATACACTTTATATTCAGTACAATATCCCGATGAACAGCTAATTTTGTCACATGATGAAGAAAACGGGGAGTGCATTACAAGGAAATTAATACAGGGGTATAGAAACTGGAACAACAGGTCAATAAGAATAAAACAGAATAAATCAAGCTTTGAAAATGGAAGAAGGAATGAGAACTACCGATGTTACTGAGGAGTTCTATTATCCAGAAGTCAATATCACACAGGAGGGAAAACAAGAACCAATACTGTGATGTTTACTATTGGAACAATGTATGATATCTTATGAGACCGACGGATTTTCGAATCCGAAAAGAGAAAGATATTCAACAGAATTATAAAGTCATTCCGACCTGCGGATCAAAGGCATGGACAGTTAAATCACAATTAGAAAAAGGATTGAAGGGATCTTAAATGGACTTTTGTAGCCGAAAGTCTGGGATATCTAGGCGATAAGGAATCAGAAACGAAGTCATCAGTTACAGATTTTATACAACAAAATCATCTCTCTTGATGCTAACATCCAGAAAGGATGTCAAAGGAGAGCTAATCAAAAGAGCATTATGGAATATCATCCACAAGGAAGAAAGAAAAGAGGGAGACCTATGACAACATTGGTTCAAGGAATTCAGACCTCTATCAGATGAATAAATATTGTAAAAAGCTATTGGTGAGATAGATAAAAATTTAAAACGGAATCAAATTTGGTATATAATTTTGCTGTACTGTAAAATGTGAAGTGAATTACATTTTGAAATGGACTCTAAAATGTAAAGTGAATTTTATTGTGAAATTGACAAAGAGAGGGAGGTTTCTTTACTAAAATACTGTTGAAAATGTCTTATATGCGTGTATCGCTGCTTCCGAAATATCAGTGAAGGACATTTCCAAAAGAGCACACTGGAAGAATCACAGTAAAGATTTGCATGAAGACCAAGAAGACGAAAATTACCATTATGATCAACATTACATGTACAACTTCGTTGTGGTATAAATGGTGTAATACTTTATGGGTAGCTTCAAACAACCGTCAGTTTCTAGATATAAGAAATATGTTATGCTGGAAAGTTGTAGTACATACTTTGTACGTACTTAAACGCAACTCCTTGGGTATTAAGGTTTCCGAAGAAACTTGTGTCACTGTTACATTTATTGAAACTCATGTGAGTTTTAATACTGATATTGAAAAATTAGTAAACATCTTTTATTCTCGAATTACTAACAATAAAATACCATACACTGAATGTGATAACTAAGTAAATTTTGAGAAAATGTTCTTCTTTTGGTAGTAAGTTTCTATTGTCTACAAGTATCCAGAAATCTACTGTTAAAATGCCATGATACAAAAAATTGAAGAAAACTGCCAGTACCATAATCACAACAGGTGTGTAATCAAAGTTCAGAAACGACATTGGCTTACTTAGGATGCTACAGGTACATAGAAAGGAGTATTAGCAAATTACGTGTATTGTGAGTAGAGTTAGTAGTAGAGACGAAACAAATTACAAAATCATCCCTGATAGGAAAATTTCAATCCAAAAGTCAACACAGTTTCAGCCGACCAGTTGCATAAAAATGGTTTACATACATAAACCTTGACCTAGGTTTCGGCAAAAGTAATTTTGCCTTCTTCAGAAGTATTACATAAGGCTCACATTAAAATAGTTGTGAAATAAATTATGGCTGACTCCAATAGTCAATAGTATAAATAGTAAAATTTAAAACAATGTCTACATCGTAAAATTGTGAGCACTGCGTACTGGCAGAGGCGTAGGAACCCTAGTCCTACTCTCTGAACTCAGTTATGCATCACGCATCAAGAGTGAAACATCGCTTTATAATGGTAAGGTCTGCAGGCGTTAGACGAGTTTTATATAGCCAACGCATTATATTACATCATACTTGCGGTCATGATGTACTTGCAACTATCTGTGATACCTAAAATTATTTTTTATCGACACTTTTGATATTACGACTTTCATGTTAGGTGAGGATTATATCTTCTTATAAGGTAACATTTATTAATTTTATAATAATCTTTCAACTGTTTCGACTTTGGTACCTTGTAAATTAATTTTTAGGGGTGTAAACAGTTTCTTTTTCTTCTTTACTTTTCCCTTTTATTCTTTTGCTTTTAACTAAACTCCTTTCGATAGAATCTCGAGAGACCCAGTTGGTACTGACCGACCACCGTGTCATCCTCAACCTGAGGACGTCACCGGATGCGGTATGGAGGGTGGCGTGATCAGCTATCCGCACTCCCGGCCGTTATGTCAGTCTTCGGAGCCGCTATTTCTCAATCAAGTAGCTCCTCAGTGGGCCTCACAATGGCTGAGTGCACCCCGCTTGCCAACAGCGCTCGTCAGACCCGGACGGTGACCCACCCTAGTGCTAGCCAAGCCAGACAGTGCTTAACTTCGGTGACCTAGCAAGAACCGGTGTATCTACTGCCGCACGGACGTTGGCAGATTTGTTACTTCATTTGAAATGTTGATCTGAAGATGATGTGAAAAGTAACATCGGAACCGGTCATCTGTAATATTTGTTGTGGGGAATAGGAGAATAAAAATTTTATTTGGAAGTAGTTAGTGATCTATTATATTTGTTCCTTCGTGGAAAATGTCATGTAATACAAACATAGGCCAAAACTCACTCACTCACACACACACACACACACACACACACACACACACACACACACAGAACCATTAGTTCCTTAGTTGAATATGTTTGGATTGATGGTGAAGAGGGTTAATAATCCAGTCCTAGAAGCGGATGCACAACACGATCGAACTGTTGCAGGAATCAGCGAAATGCCCCGAACACGAGTGAAATGGGAAGGAGCTTACTGTGGGGTTGAAAATTTTCAGCTGACAATAGGTATGATGAGCACTGTGTCTGAGTGTCATAGTGGACTGCGCAACGGGATAGTGAGCTGCAAACTCTGGTTCGAATGCAGGCCCCGGTAAGAGATTTCATTTTTTCCCATTAACTTAATACGTTTCCCATTGGAAGCTAATCATCATCCCATCGTGATGAGAGGTTTGGCCAGGCCGGTGGTAGACAACACACATGTGGGACTACTAAAAGTCCTAGGTAAAAGAGGTACTGAGTGGCTGCGCCAAATATTCAACAATTTCCTGGAAACATTCAGCTCATTTTATTGCTCTGCTCAAGCCAGAAAAGTAATCAGAGATCAAAAAATTTGTGGCCAATACTTAGCCATTTATTCAAGCTATTTGAGCGATTTCTGCTGAACCGGCTCATCCCTCTCGTAGAAGACAAGCTCATTAGAAAACAAGCTGGCGTCCGACCTAGACGATCTTGTATTGCACAAATACTGAGTCTTTCTCAGCACATCGAGGGTGGCTTTGAGAAAAGTCTCGTCACTGGTGTTGCCTCTGTTGACTTGAGTGCGGCCTACAATACAGTAAACATCAGGAAACTCCTCCCAAAGGTTTACTATGCAACCAAAGAGTACGGCTTCATGAAGATGATTGCGTAGCTTCAGAGCAATAGAAGATCTCACGTTAGCATCTAAAATACCAAACGTTAGTGGCGCAGAACAAAAACATGGCCTTCCCCAAGGGACTATTCTTGCTACCAAACCTGTATAGTAACGATCAACCACTTAACAAGGTTTGCAGTTCATTTATTTATGCCGACGATCTGGCCCTATGTACCCAGCATAATACATTTGAAGGTGTTGAAAGAAAACTTTCGTCTGCTCTCCACCAGCTGGGAAAGTATTATGAAGCTAATAGTCTGAAGCCAAACCCCGGCAAAACAGTAAGCGCTTTCCACCTCAACAAACATGCCAAATACAGGTTAAAAGTGTCATGGCTGGGAACTCCTCTGAGTCATAGCTGTACCACTGAATATCTAGGGTAACTCTTGGAAGGAGTGTGACATTTAAAAAGCATTGTTACAGTGTCAGAATGAAGGTGGCAACTGGAAATAATAAGCTGAAAATGTTTACAGGCACGAGCTGGGGACCCAGCCCACATGCGCTGCTTACCTCGGCCCTGGCCTTGAACTACTCGGCAGGAGAAAATGCTTCCCCTGTCGTGCCACTCCAAACAGGTTGACGTGGCTCTTCAGCAAACCTCCCGCCAGGTGACAGGGTGCTTGACACCAACCCCAATGGAGAATATCCAAGTTCTGGCCAGAATAGCACCATTAGACGGACAGAAACAGCAAAATTCGAAAGGAACAGAGGAAACACTGAGTACAGGCAACAACTTCACGGGCATGAGTCTGTCACCTCAACGCCTTCGCAGCAGCAACAGTATCATATCAAGGACCACCTAGGCACCAAGGCAGAACAACTTTGCCGGGAAAGAGATCAAAGAGACTGGATACCACCGAAGGAGGAGTTGCCTCCAGGAACCATTCTCCTTTGGTCAACATGAAGATCACATGATCGTCTTCACATGGGAATTGACCAAACTAAAGCTGTCATGTTAAAATGGGGTCCCTACAACAACGAAGACTCGTCCTGTGTCTGTGGGGCTGAGCAGTCGGTGAACCATCTTCTCCACTGCCCCGTTAACACATCTCCTCAGGCATCGTGAAGCAACAGGACCTGTTGTTGTAGTTGTGGTCTTCAGTCCGTACACTGGTTTGATGCAGCTCTCCTCGCTACCCTGTCCTGTGCAAGTCTCTACATCTGAGAATACGTTCGCCAACCTACATCCTATTGAATCTGCTTACTATATTCGTCCCTCGGTCTCCCTCTACGATTTTTTACCCCACACGCTTCCTTCTAATGCTAAGTTGACAATTCCTTGATGTCTCAGAATGAGTCCAACCAATCTATCCCTTCTCTTAGTGTGTATGTGCCAGAAACTCCTTATCTCCCCTATTCGATTAAGCACATTCTTATTAGTTGCGTGATCTACGCATCTAATTTTCATCATTCGTCTGTAGCTCTAGATTTCAAAAGCTTCTATCATTTTTTATCTGAACTCCTTATCGTTCACGTTTCACTCCCATACAATGCTACATTCCAGACAAATGCTTTCAGAAAGGACTTCCTTACATTTAAATTAATATTGGATGTTAACAAGTTTCGCTACTTTAGAAACGCTTTTCTTCCCATATCCATTCTGCATTTTATATCTTCTTTACTTCGGCCATCAGAAGTTATCTTGCTGCCCAAATAACGAAATTCATCTACTACTTTTATTGTCTCATTACCTAGTCTAATTCTTTCATCACCGCCTGATTTTCTGACATTGCATTCCATTACCTTAGTTTTACTCTTGTTAATGTTCATCTTATATCTTCCTTTCAAGACACTGCCCATCCCAGGACCTAGCATCAGGAAACCCAACAGCAGTGCACCTTGCCGAACAAATAAATTTTATTTGATTGGTTGTCATCGACACGCTAAGAACAAGAAGGAACGTAAATGTAAATTGGTTTGTCCTTGGTTATTAAATCTAATGTCTTGAGCCAGTGAACAAGTGTCTGAGGAGCCCGCTGATTCTGGAGAACCCACCATCAGACTGTATGAGGGAATACAAAGGGCCCGACACCAGAGGAGGAAGTAATTCCAGCCGGTGGGGGCAGGGGAATCAGAGTGGGGGAGACGGACGCTGTGACGTTTCCATTAGGAGCTGGCGGTGGGGTGGGAGAGGGAGGGGGGGGGGGAGAGGCGGCGGCGCGAGTGATGGCGGACGCGGAGGCGCGCGGCTCTGTTAGCCAGACGGATGGCCGCCTACTCGCCACGCCATTATCCGCAGACCTGCTCTCCGGCCGGCATCCTGCAGCTCGAGTCCTTAATAGAGTCCTGCATGAGCGAGGAAGCGGCCGCAGCCTAAAGCCGTTCCCTCACGTTACCTGAAAAGGTAGGTGGGCGAAGCCCCTACCGTGCTGTACTGAAGAGTTGAGACAACTGCTCTCGAAACATTTGAAATATTAAAGAAAAACCTAATAAGCCACGGGGAATTGTCCCTCATATGAACATATGAAACTAATGTATCTCAGTACCGAGGATATAAAATGCAGAACGGCAATGGGAAGAAAAACATTTTTGAAAAATAGCAGTTTGCTAACATCGAATATTAATTTTAAGTGTAACGAAGTCTTTTCTGAAGGCATTTGTGTGGAGAGTTGCCTTGTACGGGAGTGAAACATGGACGATAAGTAGTGCAGACAGGAAGAGAATAGAGGCTTTTGAAATGTGGTGTTACAGAAGAATGCTGAAGATGAAGTGGATAGATCGCATAACTAATGAAGAGGTACTGAACAGAATTAGTGAAAAAACGAATTTTTGCCATAAACTGACTAAAAGAAGGGATCGCTTGGTAGGACACATTCTTAGACATCGAGGAATCATAAATTTAGTATTGGAGGGAAGTGTATGGGGTAAAAATCGCAGAGGGAGACCAAGAGACGCGTATAGTAAGCAGATTCAAGTGGATGTGGGTTGCCGCTCTTATGAGGAGATGAAAAGGCTTGCTCAGGATAGAGAAGGGTTGAGTCTCCGTACTGAAGACCATATATATGAATCTCGCTGTTCGTTAGTCTCGCTAAAACTCGAGAACGGCTGAACCGATTTGGCTAATTTTAGTCTTGAAAAATTCGTGTAAGTACAGGGAAGGTTTAAACGGTGATAAAATATGCCAAAGTTGTCCGAAAGAGACGAAAATGGGGAAAAAGTGAAACAGCTTTTTTCAGTGCGCTGTCAATACCGTTCGTCCAATTGCGATAAAATTTTGTACATTTCACGTTCAAAGCAAGTGGAAGGTTCACATCAAATAGAAAGTTGGAAAATTCGCCCGGAAAGTAGGAAAAATTATGAAAAGCCGGAAGCGATTTTTTTCTATGAGTAAAAATCAATTGACACATGGTTGTATGAGCATCACCTGATTACAGCTTGATATTACAAGGTTTGTATGAATAATGTTTTTGGAAAATGTACCAAAAAATTGGAAAATTTGAGAAAAACTGAAAGTGAGTTTTTCAAAGTGTTTTTGATTGAATTCAACACTGTAACTGACTTTTCATACGACGGAGAGGCGTCATTCTTTTTTTGTTTTGTTCATTATGGTCTTGGAAAAGTTTTCATTAAAAAAAGTAGGGACAGTTAAAAAGGAAAGTCGCAAAATTCGAACCAAGTGCGTTCTTCACTGTGTTTTTATATATACTCAACTCTATAAGTTGAGAAACGTTCATCCGATTTCGATAAAATTTTGATCATTTGACGTTCAACGAAAGATGTACGTTCTTATGAACTAAAAATTTGGGAAACTTACGCGGAAAATTTGTAAATTAGCGAGAAACTAAAGGAGCTTTTTTCAATGAGATATCAGTATCATTCAACTTATTGCGATAAAATTTTGCTCAATCAACGTTAGAACCGAGAGGAAGGTTTGAGTGAAGTAAAAGTTTCGAATAGTTCGCCAGAAATAGGAAAATTCGTGGAAAACTGAAAGAGCTCTTTTATTTGGTATATCAATATCATTCGCACGATTGCGATAAAATTTTTCATATTTGACTTTCAAAGCAAGAGTACATACATATTAGCAATTGCGAGTCATTGCCGCGTCGATTTGATCACCCGGTGAACTTGTTATCACTTACCTCTCAATATAAAACATATTAATTATTTTAGACCCAGTAGCTTTATCAAGACATCATCAGATAGCCTAAGCATCGGCTCGATAGTGGGCGGAAAGAGTGGGCAAATCACGCACACATGTCCAGGATAATGTGTGCGTGTCATATTCGTGGAAGTTCAGGGAAAGTTTGAACGGTGACAAAATATGGAAAAATTGCGAGGAAAATTTAGATTTAAAACATGTAAAATATTGACAGATACTTCTGCCGTTCTATCCACTTTTTACAAAAGAGACAATGTATTTTTAAAAGTTAATTATAATTTCTGAAAAATAGTTAAGAAATCAAAGAGTAAATAGCTTTTCCGGAGCAAGTATTGTTCGATATTTCGCTTTATATAATTTGAATCAAAAATATCTTGAATTAGACACTTTGTAAGGTATCTTATGCGGTACTTCAGCGCTCAAGCAATCTCCATACCAGATTTCATCACAATAGATTCAGTGATTTATATAATATATATAGCCAAATCGGTTCAGCCGTTCTCGAGTTTTAGCGAGACTAACGAACATCAATTCATTCTTATTTTAGACAGTTCATATACGGGTTCAGATCGTGTAAAACGAACTTTACTCTTTTAAACTAGTCATTATTTTACATGATTTCAGTCTAATACTTTATCACCGTTCAAAGCTTCCCACAACTTCCACGAATGTGACATCAACATTGCCCTGGACATGTGTGCGTGATTTGCCCTTCCGCCCACTATAGAGGCCATACTTAGATTCATGATGCCGTTATAAAGCTGAGGGGGGAGGGGGGATGAGGGAAGGTAGTGCGAGGACTCCCAGGGAAAGGGGAGGGAGAGGAAAGGCAAGCGTGGCGGGGAGGGGCGGTGGGACGAGAGGGGGGAGGAGAGGGGGCGTACAAATACCTGGAAGGATTAAGGTTGGTGGGATGGGTAGATGTCAGGACGGAGCACGTCATCCAGGAGGGGGAGGTGTCGGAAGTTACCCTTGGAGAGGATGTGGAGAGTATGGAGGTGAAGAGAGGGAGGGATAACAAGGTAACAGCATGGCAGAGGCCTGGGATGCAACAAGTGGGTGCTGGGAATCACGTTTGCGAGACAGATATTTGAGGTGGATGTGTTCGACGAACTTGAGCAGGTGTGGGAAAGGAATAAGGTCATAAAGGATCCGCATGGGGGAAGGGAGGCGGGTGTGGTAAGCGAGGCGGAGGATGTGGCGTTCAAGGAACTGTAGGGACTGGTAGTGGCCAGGGCCAGCAGAAACCAGAGCAGGTGGAAACAGTGCAGGACATAATGCATAATGGAAATGTAGGTGAAGAGGATGGTCTGAGGGTTGAGGTTCCATGACCAGCTGGAAAGGAGTTTGAGGAGGTTGGAGTGGGAGAAGGCTTTATCACCGACTGTTTGCAGGTGGGGTTTCCAGGACAGGGAGCGGACAAGGGTAAGGCCTAGGTATTTAAGGGTTTTGGCTTGTGGGATAGAAAATTATTTCGAATTTGAAAATAAATATACTATGGACAGGATTCTGTAATTATGGGAATTGGACTGTAGTGACAGTTGCTGATATACTTATCAATACACTAGTTGGTCCGCAATGTGTTGGTGCCCCAGAAGAAGTAATTGAGCAAATAACATTTGAAATTTGGAAGTATTAGCTTGTTTACTTACAAATGATAGAAATAAAGATTCAGTGGCCCTTCAAATACATTTGCCAGTACTACATGTGCGCATTCTTCGGGTAAGAGCAATAAGTAAGATAAAGAAGTTTCGCCGCAATTACGTGTACGATCGCAGCGCATAAAATACGAACAAGCAACAAATCTATATGAGATTCTTAATCATCCATTAGTTCATCTCCTGCTTTCCCTTCTCTCTGTTCGCTTGCGCCTCTCCCCACCTCCTCCTGTCCCTTTCTCTCTCTATTTCCTCCTCCCCCTCTTTCTGTTCATCTCTTTTCACCCGTCTGTCACCATCTCCCCTCTCTTATTCCCCTTCCCTCTCTTTTTCCTTCTCCTCCTCTACCTCTCTGTATCCTTCTCCTCCCTCCCCTTTCTGTCCGTTTTCTCCTACTCCTCCACCTCCTATACATGAAAACACACATATATGTATCTAGCCAATTCTCGCTCCAATTGTCAGTTATATAAAGTTGTCAGAAAATCATGACTCGGTACCAACATTATCCCATTCTAAAGTTCTAAAAATCAAAATTAATCAGTTAGTGGACACAGTCCACCTAAAAATATATGCAGCACCGGTGGATGATGTGTAATGACTGATTCATTTTAATTTTTAGGACTTGAGAATGGGATAATGTGGATACCAATACATGTCGTTCTGACAATTTTATATAACTGACAACTGGTGAGAGAATTAGCTAGAAACATAATACAGTTGTGTGATGGCGTCAAAATAAAATATTCATATATGCACCAAGTTTCGTGGTACTGATCAGACAGTGTAAAAGTCGTGGCAAGGTATCTTCCGACATGCTAAACTTATTGGATGGCACATTATAAAAATCTCCTTCAGGAAAACGTAGATTTATTTGCTAACGTTCATGGTGAGCAGTCAAAAAAATTGGTAATTATAGTAACCATCCGTGCGCCATGTACCTACGAAGGCTTACGAAAGGTAGCCCACGTATTAATTGTGGGTATAATCTAACTTCATTCTACATTTCAATCAATTCCTTCCAGCCGTTTCAGCGTGAAGAGTAAGAAACGTGGTAACCCACTGTAAAGTACCCACCGCCACGTACCGTACACGGTGGCTTCCTAAAGGTAGCTCCTATATTATGCAGGGAATATGTTATCTCCATTCCAAATTTGATTCAATTCTGTCCATACCTTTCAGCATGAAGGTGTAGCAAACATATTAACCCATTGTAAGGTACCCTCCGCCACGCGCCATGCGGTGCCTTACGAAAGGACATAAGCTACCTCTGATCAAAATGTCGTTCATATCCATACAGCCATTTCAGCGTAAAAGCGTAAGAAACGAATTAACTAAGCACCAAGAAGGGAAGAAACATATTTACATAACAACGCAATTCATCAGCGAAATTAAAGATAAAATAAGCAACAAATTTCAAAAAACTAAAATAGACTATACAAGTGAAAACAGAATAAGGTGAATAGAAAATCTTAAAGTTCTCGAAATCTGGAATTTATAAACGCCGTATGACGACTGTTATTAATTTTACACAGAACAAACAGTGCTAAACTTCACAATTCGGTTTAAGTGAAACGAAATTCCGAAAATAATCACTCAATATTTTTCATACACTTACGTGACCATAAACACAAAGCGAAACAAATAGAAAAAGCAATAAAAATTTTACATAGTTTTCCGAAGGGAATCGTAATGAGTATTCCGGAAGATGTAGAAATTTATATCTTCACAGGCACATTTCCTGGCGAAACTGTTAGCGACAAACAGATCTAAGGAATAAACAATATTTACAAAACTTTATTGAATCAGGCTGTAACAACAAAGACATTAACTTAAATTATAACGTTGAAAAGAAGTGTAGAATATTACGATCATTACATACAGATAACATCACTGAAAACAACATAGATACTACCAAAAATTATACCGTTGCTCCATCAATTTCAAGTCTAAAATATTATGATCTTTGTTCATAGCCGACGACGCTGAAATTTTTCTTATAAAAGCGGTTGTATAATATATAGTCATTTTAAACAGAGAAATGTCGCAGGCGTGAACAGTGCTGATAAAATAATTCAAGTGCAATTAATAACTTCCTGAATAAATACTCTGAATAAAGTAATTCAGCACAGAAGACTAGGAAAAGCACTCCATGACATTATGCGCTAACAGGAAAACGTAAATATATAGACTAAGTAATATAAATTATACATTCAAAAACATTTGTATAATTGTATTTATATACGAGTGAATAAAAATATGGCTCAAACTTACACACTAAAAAGTACACCAAGCCGCCACAGACGTCATTGTTAACATCGCCCTAGTTAGTAGACATTAATTTGAAATTTAGACTTCAGTATTAGGTTCTACATCGCACTTAGTTCACACTTCACGTACAGGTTACCTGTCAAAGAATGTGTTCGAAGTGTCTTCCTTGCATCTGGATGCAATACTGTCCTCGTCTCTGCAATGAAGTTCGAATTGTTTCGACAACTCCTGGATAATTTCGGAATTCTTGCCAAGCGTTTACAATTATCCGCTCCAGCAACCGTGTTAAACGGATGTGCTGTATATTTCGCTTTCGAGGTGACCCCAAACACAAAAATCCAAAAGAATCAGGTCAGGTGATCTTGCAAGCCAAGTTACAGGTCAGCCTCGACTTACCCGCCTTTGCGGCATCTACATGTTAGTGCCATCTTATAGCAATACCAAAATGTGCCGAAGCTCCATCTAATTAACTACGACAATGTTTTCGAAAAGTCAATGAAATGCGAACTAAATGAGATGTAACTTTTAATAGTGAAGTCTAAATTTTTAAATATATGGGTGTGACTCTTGACCGAACGCTTACCTACAAAGAGCACTGCATGAACACCAAATGCAAAGTACCTGCTAGAAATAATATTGTTCGCAAGCTCGCACAACCCAATACATTAAGAAGCACAGCCCTATCCCTGTGTTGCTCAGCTGCAGAATACGCGTTCCCAGTATGGTACAACTCATGCCACGCTAAACAAGTGGATGTGGCTCTAAACGAAACCTGCCGCATCGTCACGGGATGCCTAAGGCCAACGCCAGTTGAAAAACTATACTGCCTGGCTGGTAATGTGCCACCTGGGATTAGAAGGGAAGTCACAGACAGAAGGGAACGAGCAAAGGCATCGAAATTCTGATTATCAGCCAGCCCAAGCAGACTCAAATCAAGGAAAATCTTTCTGCATGCAACGTCGGAGCTCGACAAATCACCACAACTGACCAGGCTGGAGATGTGGAGAGCAAAGATCGGGGACCTTGGTGGCTGGATGACCCCACAGGAAGCACTCCCACCTGGCTATGAGGAGGACTGGATGACGTGGAAGTCCCTCAATAGACTGCGGACCAACGTAACAAGATCCAAAGTCAACATGAGAAGGTGGGGCCTCTCTGATTCATCTGTCATGTGCGAGTATGGAAAAGAACAAACCACCGAGCATCTGCTACAGCCTGCTGTATCTTGCAGGACCTGACTGATGCTACCCGTGATGCGTGTAATGTTGCCAGATTTTGGGCTAGCATAGTTTAATGTTTAATTTTGCGGAAAAGACCCTTTGAACTGTTACCACTGTTACTTGTAAATATTTGTACTATTAATGGCTAATTTTTATTTATATTCATTGATCTTCATTTTTGTTTATGTGTTTCATGTTCTGTTTTGTACAAGATGCTTCTGACACGAATAAATAAATAAATAAATTTCAAATTAATGTGTACTAACCAGGCCGATGTTTGCAGTGACGTCAGTGGCGGCTTGGAACCATACATTCGTAATTATCTCGCAAACGGCTCGTTTTCGGACCCATGTTTGCTGGGACATTTTTGCTTCTCTTATCGTGTACGTTAAACCGTGTAAGCTAGCGCCATATTATTTGACACATTCTGTATATAGTATGCACTGCATTTAACTTGAAATTGGAAGAAGCCTGAAAGGTCATCATAATTAAATAACAACTAATAAATATAATACTACTAGTTCAGTATTTCGAAGGAATAAGTATTTAAAATATCCACTCAAATTAAGTTGGTGACTGATAGAGAAACCTTCCGCATGCAAAATGCCCTAAGCTATCACGCCTAGAGACGACTTAGTTTGGGCAGACATTATGAATACTGCCCTACGGTTTAAAGTCTATGAGACAACAAAAGGAAACCTAAGAAGACAATAAAATATTTGCTGCACAATTCCCCATGAGGAATCACGGCGGTCGTAAATTCATGTAGTTACCTAATATTCTTTTTTACATTTTCATCAAAAGACGGGAACTCATATAATAAGAAATGGTGCGTTCATATCTCACGAGAAGTGACATTGCGTTGAGCAAACGATTCTAGGTATTACACAGTAGTTGTTAATAATGTATTTTGTAAATTACTTATCCACTTTCTGTTACAGTTGGGTATTCCCTGGCATAATTTGCGTGTCTCTTTGTGATTATTGTCGTCTTCTCCCGAGACGTTTGCTGCTCACATTCAAAAGTCACTAATTTTCTACAGCTAACAGAACACTTATGCGGTACGGATTTCGGACCACATACAAACACGAAATTGAATACAGTGAATACAATGAACAACCATATTAAAAACCGGACGGACTGTTGATAGTTTGCGAAAAACAAAATATAAAAATATACAAACGACGGAATGTTGAAATCTGATTTTGGAGTAGGAGATATAGAGAGACAGCAGTAACTAAGAAGTGGACAAAGAAATGGTAAGAAAAGGCAAGGGGGAGTGTGCATCTAATTCCCACTAATTCAGCATTTTATAAACAAAAATTGAAAGAAAAGACCGACTTAAGAAAAATTTCCAAAACAAATTACTATGCACAAAGTCAATAATAATTAATTGCTGTAGTCTTCTACAACTTAATAATCAACTTACTTTTTCTACTCATTAGTATGTAGGTAGGATCTGTGTGTTTACCACGAAGAAGATAGGTAGGTACCGGGCCACTTTAAATCTAACTCACCTACCTATGAATAACAAAAAATGATCAAAATATTTTTAGAGTAGATTAGATTACTTAAAAGTCAATATGGTTATTACGGTAATATAATGTAGTTTCAATTATTATTACTTTTGGAGTCGATGTAATCCAAGGAAACATCCAACTGGAATTCGGTCTGAATATTCCAGTATTATTTTTGCTAGGTATACTGTAGTGTACATACATATTGATGAGTACGAAAAGTAAGTTGATTATTAAGTTGTAGAAGAATACGCAATAATTTTTTTCTTTTTTTACTTTTTAGTGCGTAGTAATTTCTTCTGGAATAGGTTTTTTAAGTCAGTTACTTTTTTAATAATTTTTGTTTAATTTTTGATTTTTAGTGATTTTTTCTGAATGTGGGTAGTCCTACTAAACGTGCTGCACGTATGAGACAGCGCCGTTTAAATGAAAGACACTAAGTCAGGGAGAAACGCCTATCTCATCAGGGAAATTCACCTCGAAGACAGTTTCAAAAGAGACTTGTGAACAGCTCAGACATTTTGAAACATACGGCTTTATATGAAATAGTGTTGAACAGGAAATTAATTTAACATAACGATATTAAGGTGGTTGATTCAAATATTCGGATAGACTATAAAAAGATTCGGCCGAGTATCGTTAATTAGCTCCTAAGAATCTAAGACTTCCGTTACTTTGTTGTGGCTCCCATAATCAAAATGTTTCATATGTTTGTAGAGCTTATGGGACTTAACTACGGGGTCAAAAATGTTCAAATGTTTGTAAAGCTTATGGGACTTAACTACGGGGTCATCAGTCCCTAAACTTACAAACTACTTATGAACTACTTACGAACTAGGACGGCACAAATATCCATGCCCGAGGGGGGATTCGAACCTCCGACCGTAGTGGCCGTGCTGACCGTGACTGGAGCGCCTCAGTCACCTCGGCCACCGCGGCCGGCAACTACGGGGTCATCAGTGTCTAAACGTACAAACTACTTATGTACTAGCTACAACTAATGACGGCACAAATATCCATGCCCGAGGGGGGGATTCGAACCCCCGACCGTAGTGGCCGTGCAGACCGTGACTGAAGCGCCGCAGTCCCCTCCGGCTCCCATAATCAGAACGTAATCAAACTCTCATCAAATGACCCTTGAAGTACATCCTTTCTAATAAAAAAAAAAGAATAATCGAAATCGGTTAGCTGGATATTGAGTTATTCGTCCATTTCTTGCTCACATACGTAATACAAATTTGAGACTTGTATGCTTCTCTTATGGATACCATTGTCAGCACTGGACCAAATTGAAATGGGACCACATGGGAAGCATCAGCTTTCAAAGAAAACAGAATCATCAAAGTCGACTCACACAGTCGAGGGTTCTCAGGAAACAAACATTAAAAACAACGGTCGAACTGAGTCGGTTAAAAAGTAGACATTACAGAAACGTTTGGTTTCTGATTTCTTTCTTTTCCGTTTAATCTGTGACAGCAACGAGTGGGGTAGGGTACAGCAAGTTTGAAATGTAATGAAATTTCCTGGCAGATTTAAATTGTGTGTCTGAACCGGGACTCGAACGTGGGACCTTTGCCTTTCGCGGGCAAGCGCTCTACCGACTGAGGTACCCGACACGACTCACGATGCCACCTCACAACTTTACTTCCGCCAGTATCTCGCCTCCTACTTTCCAAAATTCACAGAAGCTCTCCTACGAAACATGCAAGACTAGCACGCCTGGAAGAAATGATATGGTGGAGACATGGCTTAGCCACAGCCTAAGGGATGTTTCCAGAATGAAACTTTTCACTCTGCAGCGGAGTGTGCGCTGATATGAAACTTCCTGGCAGATTAAAATTGTGTGCCGGAACCAGGACTCGAACCTGGGACCTTTGCCTTTCGCGGGGAAGTAGGATGCGAGGTACTGGCGGAAGTAAAGTTGTGATGCGGCATCGTGAGTCGTGTCGGGGTAGCTCAGTCGTTAGAGCGCTTGCCCGCGAAAGGCAAAGGTCCCAGGTTCGAGTGCCGGTTCCGGCACACAATTTTAATCTGCCAGGAAGTTTCATATCAGCGCACACTCCGCTGCAGAGTGAAAAGTTTCATTTTGAAATGCAATGTTAAATCTAATACTGAGTTCGAACTGTATATCAAATTATTTTGTGTCCCATCCTCGTCGCCACTCTTGTGTCTCAACCGACACAGGAACAAAGTATGCACGCGTGTGCAGGTACGGGGGTGACCAGCCAGTGGGACAGCAGAAACTGGAAACACTAGAGTAAATTAGAACGAGATATATATTTCATAGAGACTTAGGAATACTTAACTTTTACATAGTTCTTGACTGCAGAATGCTGATACATAGATTAGATAGAGGCCTGCCTACTGATGATTCCTAGTGCCTATCCGATAGCCAAGTCTTCGCTGGTGCCTATCTGATTCCGAAGTGTTTACTGGTTCCTATCTCATTCCCAAGTGAACGATGTCGTTCGGTGGTGGCCACGAGCGGAGTTGTAGCAGAGGGTGCTCGTGGCTGACGTCGTAAGAACGCCGCGCCGTGCGTGCATGGCGGCGCGCGGCGTAAGTACGTGGCGCGCTCTTCATACTTGTGCGACACCTCAAATTAAACTTAAATAATGGTGGTACGAGACGAGAGAAATTGATAAACCAAGAAAAAAAAAAGAAAAAAAAATGAAAGAATCATGACAGAAACCGTCATCACTGTACCCCGCTAAGGCGGTCTCCCCCATTTATATCCTTCCAAGTATTAGTGTCGAGTCGCGGTACGCCTCCAGTCATACGCGGTATCGTATTTCCTGAGAGTGGCGACCGCTGCTGCGTCGACAGTCTGTTATTTGCGGCCTCACCATGGTGGCTGCAGTTGCTGCTTTCGACGTCGGCCGTAATCGTTTCGCTCAAATTCAATTTGTCGGCGCGACGTCTGGCCGTTCAGGCGGGAGCTGCTTGTCTTCTGGGGTCAACCTGCGCCTGACGCGCAACCCGCCACACAACGACCCGTTCCCCGCACCGAACAAGTGCTCCGCAAATATGGCGAATATCGGAAAACTTTTTTTTGCTGTACTGTAACTGGAGAGAGAGGTCTTGCACTTTTTACAGCCTTGTAGTAATAAATACGCCGTCGCTATAGGGGACTCTAGATAATGGGAAAGTTGGGAAACCAAAGTGAGGTTTTTGATTATTTGAAACTTTATCATACATCAAAACTGCAACGACGCGGGTGTTATGTGAAGAACAGTGGAATATGCACGAACAGTGCAGGGTCGAGAGAATACGTCACGCGTGATAAACAATATTTATATTCGCTTATACATTTACTGCCGGCCGCGGTGGCCGAGGTGACTGAGGCGCTCCAGTCACGGTCAGCACGGCCACTACGGTCGGGGGTTCGAATCCCCCCTCGGGCATGGATATTTGTGCCGTCTTAGTTCGTAAGTAGTTCATAAGTAGTTTGTAAGTTTAGAGACTGATGACCCCGTAGTTAAGTCCCATAATAAAAAATAAAAATAAAAATAAAATAATAAAAAAAACATTTACTGCATAACGATTACGAGTGTCAACAAATTTGTACAGTTGGATCCAAAGCAAACACTGCCACATTTAAAAAAAAAACAAAAAAACAAAAACAAAAAAAAACCAACCAGTTTGAATAGAAATTATCGTAATATAGAAATCCAAGTTTGCTGCTAACAATATTTATTCAGCTTGTGCAAATTGACTCTTCTACAAGCTCGTTTCGGCTTATGCCATTTTCAAATGGACCTGGTGACATATAATAAAATAAATATCTACGTTTAAAATATACAATTATGTATAAAAAATTTTAAAAATTATTTCATTACAAATTCCCTTACCTTCAAGTTGGACTGACGTTCATAAAGCATGTTAGAGTTAGTGTCTTTTTGTGACAAGATGGTATAGTCACGTTTTATCTCGTTAATTTTTTTAATTTGACAGATAAAGACACTGTTTATTCTGTTTATGCTTTATGTTTAAAGTAAAATATATCTGTGCCAGTCGGTGTACTCGTGTGTCATGGATAGTACAATAGCAAAGAAACATCGTTTCTTTTTCTTGTAACACCCGCGACGTTGCAGTTTTGATGTATGATAGAGTTTCAAATTTCACACGAGAAAAAGAAAGCCGGCCGCGGTGGCCGAGGAGACTGAGGCGCTTCAGTCACGGTCTGCACGGCCACTACGGTCGGGGGTTCGAATCCCCCATCCGGCATGGATATTTGTGCCGTCTTTAGTATAAGGTAGTTGATAAGTAGTTTGTAAGTTTAGGGACTGATGACCCCGTAGTTGAGTCCCATAAGCTTAACAAACATTTGAACATTTTTGAAAAAGAAACGATGTTTCCCTGCTATTGTAATATACATGACACACGAGGACACCCTTTGACTGGAACAGATATATTTTACTGTAAACATAAAGCATCAACAGAGTAAACAGAGTCTAAATCTGTCAAATAAAAAATTAACGAGATAAAACGTGACTATACCATCTTGTCACAAAAAGACACTAACTCTAATATGCATTATGGACGTCGGTACAACTTAAACGTAAGTAAATTTGTAGTGAAATGTTTTAAAATTTATATACAAAATTGAATATTGTAAACATAGGTAATTACTTCATTATACTTCAGCAGGTCCACTTGAAAATGGCATAAGCCGAAACAAGCTTGTAGTGGAGTCAATTTGCACAAGCTGAATAAACATTGTTAGCAGCAAACTTGGATTTCTATATTACGATATTCTCATATTTTGACCTTGTATATGCTGCGGGTCCAGTAGAGAAGAATCTAAAGATAGAAAATTTATATTCACAGGACATGTTTATTAGTATGAAGAGTAGCATTTTTAATTAAACCAGATATTATCAGAAAAGATTTAGGTGAACGTATTTTGATTTATCTCATTTTTAAGATGTGGTAATAAGAACAATGTTGCTAAAATATACAGGTCAAAGGTGGTAATTGTAATTCAGCGCTACCATATCGCCATTCTTTTACGTATGAAGTTGTATTACCTTAGACTTGGATTCTGATGATGATAAAATTTCGAAACGCGGCAATAAACAATAGGCATATCACCTTCTGTATATTTTATGACAGCATCTTTATTAGCACTGATTAAATATTAAAAATTCAACATAACGGAGACATACCTGCTAAAAGACTTCATTTAACTTCTGAAATTTATTGTCATTCATTGAAATTAAAGAAAGAAAATTGATTTATACAAAATATTAAAATGGTGTTGACGGCAATAAAAGTTAAATAACATCAGTGGTTACTAGTTTCGATTGACCGTACTCATAACTTGCGGATTTAAAGTATTTGCATACGTAAGCATTTGTATTTAGGGCCTAAAGCCTATGTCAAAGTGTTTGGAAAACATGACAGCTTTTTCACGCTATAAACTGCTATCCCCGCGCGGAATGGCTGCGATGTCAAGGCACCATATGGTGAACCGCGTGGCCGCTTCCGTCTGAGGATCGAGTTCTCCACATGGCAGGGTGTGTGTGTTGTCCTTACTTTAAATTACTCTAAGTAGATCATAAGTCAAAGGAGCGGCTGTGCCACGATGAGTTACAACATCCGAAGGAGACCTTTAAGAAGAATGGTTATTCAGAGGAAGAAGTAAATAGAATTTTACGACCAAATAACAGGAAGCAACACAACGATGGAGTAATACTGTTTCTCTCCCTTCGTTAACAAGGTAACGGATGAGATTGGGAAAACTCTACGAAAACGTAACACCAGACAGGTTTTCAAACCAACAAAGAAGCTAACCTAAACCTCCTGTAAAACACAAACGTTCTCTCTTGCCAACAAGTGGGATTTATAAAAATTCATGCTCCTGTGGTAAAGTCTACATCGAAACAACTAAGAGCACGCAATTTTAATCTGCCAGGAAGTTTCATATCAGCGCACACTCCGCTGCAGAGTGAAAGTTTCATTCTGGAAACATCCCTTAGGCTGTGACTAAGCCATGTCTCCACCATATCCTTTCTTCCAGGAGTGCTAGTCTTGCAAGTTTCGCAGGAGAGCTTCTGAGAAGTTTGGAAAGTAGGAGGCGAGGTACTGGCGGAAGTAAAGTTGTGAGGCGGTGTCGTGAGTCGTGTCGGGGTAGCTCAGTGGTAGAGCGCTTGCCCGCGAAAGGCAAAGGTCCCAGGTTCGAGTCCCGGTTCCGGCACGCAATTTTAATCTGCCAGGAAGTTTCATATCAGCGCACACTCCGCTGCAGAGTGAAAGTTTCATTCTGGAAACATCCCTTAGGCTGTGGCTAAGCCATGTCTCCACCATATCCTTTCTTCCAGGAGTGCTAGTCTTGCAAGTTTCGCAGGAGAGCTTCTGAGAAGTTTGGAAAGTAGGAGGCGAGGTACTGGCGGAAGTAAAGTTGTGAGGCGGTGTCGTGAGTCGTGTCGGGGTAGCTCAGTGGTAGAGCGCTTGCCCGCGAAAGGCAAAGGTCCCAGGTTCGAGTCCCGGTTCCGGCACGCAATTTTAATCTGCCAGGAAGTTTCATATCAGCGCACACTCCGCTGCAGAGTGAAAGTTTCATTCTGGAAACATCCCTTAGGCTGTGGCTAAGCCATGTCTCCACCATATCCTTTCTTCCAGGAGTGCTAGTCTTGCAAGTTTCGCAGGAGAGCTTCTGAGAAGTTTGGAAAGTAGGAGGCGAGGTACTGGCGGAAGTAAAGTTGTGAGGCGGTGTCGTGAGTCGTGTCGGGGTAGCTCAGTGGTAGAGCGCTTGCCCGCGAAAGGCAAAGGTCCCAGGTTCGAGTCCCGGTTCCGGCACGCAATTTTAATCTGCCAGGAAGTTTCATATCAGCGCACACTCCGCTGCAGAGTGAAAGTTTCATTCTGGAAACATCCCTTAGGCTGTGGCTAAGCCATGTCTCCACCATATCCTTTCTTCCAGGAGTGCTAGTCTTGCAAGTTTCGCAGGAGAGCTTCTGAGAAGTTTGGAAAGTAGGAGGCGAGGTACTGGCGGAAGTAAAGTTGTGAGGCGGTGTCGTGAGTCGTGTCGGGGTAGCTCAGTGGTAGAGCGCTTGCCCGCGAAAGGCAAAGGTCCCAGGTTCGAGTCCCGGTTCCGGCACGCAATTTTAATCTGCCAGGAAGTTTCATATCAGCGCACACTCCGCTGCAGAGTGAAAGTTTCATTCTGGAAACATCCCTTAGGCTGTGGCTAAGCCATGTCTCCACCATATCCTTTCTTCCAGGAGTGCTAGTCTTGCAAGTTTCGCAGGAGAGCTTCTGAGAAGTTTGGAAAGTAGGAGGCGAGGTACTGGCGGAAGTAAAGTTGTGAGGCGGTGTCGTGAGTCGTGTCGGGGTAGCTCAGTGGTAGAGCGCTTGCCCGCGAAAGGCAAAGGTCCCAGGTTCGAGTCCCGGTTCCGGCACGCAATTTTAATCTGCCAGGAAGTTTCATATCAGCGCACACTCCGCTGCAGAGTGAAAGTTTCATTCTGGAAACATCCCTTAGGCTGTGGCTAAGCCATGTCTCCACCATATCCTTTCTTCCAGGAGTGCTAGTCTTGCAAGTTTCGCAGGAGAGCTTCTGAGAAGTTTGGAAAGTAGGAGGCGAGGTACTGGCGGAAGTAAAGTTGTGAGGCGGTGTCGTGAGTCGTGTCGGGGTAGCTCAGTGGTAGAGCGCTTGCCCGCGAAAGGCAAAGGTCCCAGGTTCGAGTCCCGGTTCCGGCACGCAATTTTAATCTGCCAGGAAGTTTCATATCAGCGCACACTCCGCTGCAGAGTGAAAGTTTCATTCTGGAAACATCCCTTAGGCTGTGGCTAAGCCATGTCTCCACCATATCCTTTCTTCCAGGAGTGCTAGTCTTGCAAGTTTCGCAGGAGAGCTTCTGAGAAGTTTGGAAAGTAGGAGGCGAGGTACTGGCGGAAGTAAAGTTGTGAGGCGGTGTCGTGAGTCGTGTCGGGGTAGCTCAGTGGTAGAGCGCTTGCCCGCGAAAGGCAAAGGTCCCAGGTTCGAGTCCCGGTTCCGGCACGCAATTTTAATCTGCCAGGAAGTTTCAACTAAGAGAAGTGTCAATTCTCGGCTAAAAGAACGACGTATTTGCCGACTTGAAGAAACTGAAAAATCAACTGTTGCTGATCATATAGTGAATTTCGCTGAGGTAATTTTATCTTCTATGACGAGATATTATGCTAGATTGTACAGAGAAGAGATTAAAATTTATAAACATAGTGATAATTTCAAATGAAAAGTCTCTGAAACGTAACTATATATGGACTTCTACAAAATAGATAGAATGTTTCATCTTTGACACGGGTCGACAGTAGAGCTCGATCTTTGACAAGGATCATGTCTGCTTATCACGTGGAGTTTAGCCACGCCCAGTTTAGACGTTATTTAAGAAGCTCTCAGACCTCCGACCAGTCAGTCGGCAATTAGATTAGATTAATACTTGTTCCATAGATCATATATACGACATTTCGTAATGTTGTGGAACGTGTCAGTTTAGTAAATGTTGTCTGTACTTGACAATCAATATTTTAAGGACTTTTTTTTTATTTTTTTTTATGTTTTATCTAAAAAATCATCTACATTGTAGAAGGAGTTCCCATTCAGAAATTCCTTTAATTTCTTTTTAAATACTAGTTGGTTATCTGTCAGAATTTTGATGCTACTTGGTAAGTGACCAAAGACTTTTGTGGGAGCATAATTCACCCCTTTCTGAGCCGAAGTTAGATTTAACCTTGAATAGTGAATATCATCCTTTCTCCTAGTGTTGTAGCTATGCACACTGCTATTACTTTTGAATTGGGTCTGATTGTTAATAACAAATTTCATGAGTGAATATATATATATATATTGTGAAGCTATAGTGAGTATCCCTAGATCCCTAAATAAATGTCTGCAGGATGCTCTTGGGTGGGCTCCAGCAATTATTCTGATTACAAGCTTTTGTGCAATGAATACTTTTTTACTCAATGTTGAATTGCCCCAGAATATGATCCCATATGAAAGCAGTGAATGAAAATAGGCGTAGTAAGCTAATTTACTGAGATTTATATCACCAAATTTTACAATGACTCTGATAGCATAAGTAGCTGAACTCAGACGTTTCAGGAGATCTTCAATATGTTTCTTCCAATTCAGACCCTCGTCCATGCAAACACCTAAAAATTTTGAATGTTCTACCTTAGCTACAGATTTATATTCAAAGTCTAAATTTATTAATGGTGTCATGCCATTTACTGTATGAAACTGTATATACTGGGTTTTATCAAAGTTTAATGAGAGTCCATTTATAGAGAACCACTTAATGACTTTCTGGAAGATATCATTTACAATTTCATCAGTTAATTCCTGTTTGTCAGGTGTGATAGCTATACTTGTATCATCACCAAAAAGTACTACCTTAGCATCTTCATGTATGTAAAATGGCAAGTCATTAATATATATTAAGAACAGCAAAGGACCTAAGAACGAATCTTGTGGGACACCATTTTTGATAACTCCCCAGTTAGAAGAATTAATTGTCTCATCTACATCATGTGAACTGCTTATTTCAACTTTCTGCACTCTTCCAGTTAAGTATGATTTAAACCATTTGTTCTGTGTCCCACTCATACCACAATACTTAAGCTTATCTAGAACAATCCCATGATTTACACAATCAAAAGCCTTTGAGAGATCACAATAAATCCCTACTGGTGATGTCCAGTTATTCAAAGCATTTAATAATTCATCAGTGAAGGTATATACAGCATTTTCAGTTGAAAAGCGTTTTTGAAAACCAAACTGACATTTTGTTAGAACAGACAACCTTCGAAGAAGTCCAGGAAACCATTGGACTAAACGTCAGTAAGCAGCAAGTTTCTTCGAACTCGGCCCTAAACCCAGTATATTTATTAACCAAAAATGGGAATAAATATATGATACTAGTAAACCTGGTAATTCTTCGCAGTATCTAATGTGTAAGGGATATATACCCTAATCTCCTCTCATCCTCTCCCTATTTCTTTCCCTTCCTCCCTCCCCTGTTTCCCCGTTGCCTCTCCCCCCCTTCCTTCGACCATCCCTCCTCCGTTATCCTTTTTCATCACCAGACACATCACCCGCTCGTATCCCACACCATATCCATCTCCTCCCCAGTTCTGTGTCTATATCACCCTCCTTCTAAATCCATTTTATTCCCCCACTAACGGATAGCGTTTGAGAATTTCTTTCTTGATTTACCTCCAAACGCTGTGTACGATCTTCGTCAGTCTGATTGACTCTACGATCAGGTAGTACGATTGAGTTGCGCGTACGGTGAGTTGCGCGTACCGATATTAGGTCGCCTCAATGGAGGCATTAATAAAATAAACCACGTTCTGTACTCAATTTGTTTGCAGCACTCAAACGTAGGCCTACCAAGAACTGACAGCAATTGTATCTTCGAAACGACTTCTGAAGAAACAGACTTTCATGTTAAATCTGTCTGGCTGTTTTAACCTTATACGAATAGGCTTGTCGCTAGCTTTAGGATGGTTTTGCATTATAATGATGGTCCTTTTTTACAACACTATTCCAACGTAATTTCAGTTTTTCTCAAATACTGATATCTTCCGGTGGATTTTGAAATTTCTCTCTGGCTTCAAACAATGCCTGTTCTCAGCATATTAACGCCATCTCCCTTTATTCTAACCCCCTTGCCCTAATTCTTCGCTCCGTTACAGCGTATTTGGTCGCTATGCGAGTCGCGAATGCATAAGCTAATTATTGTTGGAGTATCTACAAAATGATCCGAGCTGGAGGCTTTCTTTAAGTTTTTCTCAAATTCTGATATTTTCGGTAGATTTTTCCAAAAAAAATTATTTCATACAAACTTTGTGCAGAGAATTACAAACAGAACAAAGAAAAGATCATACAAATCGGCGAAGGCATTTTCAAGTCATGCGCTTTCATTCATGCTCCAATTCATTTTTATTAATATAGATATTATTAATATAGATATTCGTTTGCGTTCTGTAGTTTTCACTGCAGAGCACTATCAACACACAAACACACACACACACACACGTAGAATTTTATATACACCGATAACTTTCCATCCCAATATACTCCACCCTTTTATCATTATCAACCCGCAAGCAACAATGCAACGAATAAAACCATTTTCAAAGAGTAATTATAATTTTCAAAGAGTAATTATTGTTCCGCATTGCGCGTTATATTCTTCAAATTACTAAATATCTATCAGATAGCTATAAAACCGTGTCTGAAATCCTTCTCAGGTATAAATTAGTAACTGTACAAATATTTAAGTCTCTGCGTCTTGTCGTTCGGACGTGATAAGCGGCCGGCCGCGGTGGCCGCGGGGACTGAGCCGCTTCAGTCACGTTCTGCACGGCCACTACGGTCGGGGGTTCGAATTCCCCTCGGGCATGGATATTTGTGCCGTCCTTACTCTTAGTTAGTTCATAAGTAGTATGTAAGTTTAGGGACTGATGACCCCGTAGTTAAGTCCCGTAGACTATACAAACATTTGAACATTTCGTGATAAGCGTACATCGAACAGACATTCACATTAATAATTATAGATAAATGCCTATCCGATCGCCATAAAACCGTGCCTAAAGCCTTCCCCGGGTAGACATTTGCAACTGTACAAAATTTTAGCTCTGTATGTCTTGTGATTCAGACGTGATAAATGAACACGGAACAGACATTCACATTTATAGATATTGATTGATATAGTGCCTCGATACTTTTAATTTCCTTCACCAGGAATACGAAAAAATCGTGCAATTTAAAGCAGTAATATACGTAAGCAGGGGGGGCCTCGCGTCTTGGGGGTGCCTCCAAAAACCTAAAAAGTTTTATTTTATTTTCTTTATTTTTTTTAATTTTTTAGAGCGCCCATGTTTTTCGGTCTGGGCCCTACACATCTCGAAAGATTATTTATTTATTAATTTTATTTAGACTTCCCCTGCCTCTCATCCTGGGGGTCTCCAAATCTGACAAGTTATTTTTTATAGTATGATACGTATTTCCAAGTGGGGGCGGGGGGGGGTTGTTTTGTTTTACCGCCGCCCCGGGCCTCCGACAGCGCCACTGTACGTAAGGTGGATCCGGCAGTGAAGTGCATTATATCCTCCACATTCAACTGAATTAGCTTTCCCATAGCAGTCGTGTTCCTGATTGAGTCAACTGCGCGCTTGGTTGTCTGCTCGCGGTATAAGCGAAGGGTGAAAGGAGGGGAGGAGAGTATGGCGGTAGAGACGAGGAGAGGGAGAAGGAGGGGGGGGGGCGGAATAATTCGGTTCCGGGAACGCCGCTGATCGTTAGAAGAATCGGTTAGCCAATACAGGCGCGGGCTTTTCCTAGAACCGCGCTATTGGCTAAGCGAACAGCACAGCCGCGGCCCCTGGAAAGTATGCGGACTGCGACACACAGACTGCAGTACTCGGGAGAGGGTCCAGCTTTATACATGCCAAAAGTCTGGACCAGTATTTACGTACACGGCGTTGCTGCAAGGGGCGTGATTAATAACGGCTGCAGCGGCACAAATAGAGGGAAAACCGCTATGTGTGTGTGTGCACAAGCAAGTGGCGGGGAGGAGGGGGTGGGGGAGTGCGTCACGACAACAACAGACACGTGGACATACAGAATAACAGGGGTTGGGGGGGGTGGCACTCGGCCTAACGGGCCATCATTCATCGTCACGGCTGCGCTGTCAATGGCCGTCGCGCGACCACGCGTTTTTGGGCCACAAGTGTTCGCGGAGCACATTGTCGGCCGTCGAGATCGATGTCTGCGGAGCCCGGCCGCGCGAGCGCCCTGCTACACACACTGCTCGCGTAAATAACGCCAGAGACAAATGTCCCCAAAAAGCGGTCTCGCGCTCCCTTTCTGTCCACGATGGTCGGTGCGCCGCAGTCGGTATACGTCTATAAAAGCCCCATTGGCGTCAACAGTGAAACGGGCGGAATTTTCTGATGTGCACTACCTGATAGGGCAGAGGTATCAACCGCATGACGCAACCCGTGAAATACCAAAGCTATGATAGCTATGATCCTACAAAACAAACAACAAGATAATAAAATTCAAGGAGATGAATTGATTTAAAATATTTTCTGCAGCTGAGATTCGAACCCATGAGTTCCTGCTCATTAGACAAACTTTATAGCCACAAGAATAATGCGACTTAATGAATACGGAAATATCAAATACTGTTCAAACAACTTACGGGTATGCTGCCAAGTGACGTCGTCGACAACCGCCGATATTTTGGCAGGACACCCTGCCATTGTCAAGGCACAACTGCACTTAAGGAAGCAATGTGGAAGCGTATTTAATACCTCGGTTTGCAAGGGTAAACAAGGAAGATAACACACACAGTACACGTAACCGCAGAGTCAACACAACTAAAGATGACCAAACATCAAAAATATCGATAGTAAGTTGTTTGAACATTCATTAAGTTAAGGTTTCACATATCAAATACTACTTGACTCGTGCAAATAATTCGCACTCTATCCTGATCAGTCACAGATAGGTAAGATAGTAATGGAGAAAAAGCAAATGCAAGTACATATGTATAAAAGATAATAAATTCTGAATACTAGTAACAAATATTAGTCTCACTGTCAGAAAATTTATATAATTAAATACGATTAATTCTGAAACATATAAAAATCAGATATTGACTATTTCATGTTTATTTTACTTTTGGAAAACTTATTTTAGAAAACTTCTTAGGAAACAATATTAGTAATAATGTGATCATAGTTTACTTATTGTCCTTAGCACAAACATAAATATCACTGAATGAGCGAACTCGTGTAAAAGCTGTCAGTTTTATGGGAGTCATTGAATTTGGCACCATTAACTAATCCCTGATTAGCTTTAAGATTTCTAATTAACACAATTACAGCATTTTCTTTGAAAGTAATTGATGAGGTCGTAAACCAGACGGATTTAAAGAATTCACGACTTATACTGAACGTCGTTTGTTACTTTATGTTAAACAAAAAAAAAAATGTTCAAATGTTTGTTAAGCTTATGGGACTTAACTTCGGAGTCATCAGTCCCTAAACTTACAAAAATATTTATGAACTACTTACGAACTAGGATGGCACAAATATCCATGCCCGAGGGGGGATTCGAACCCCCGACCGTAGTGGCCGTGCTGTCCGTGACTGGAGCGCCTCAGTCATCTCGGCCACCACGGCTGGCTATGTTAAACAGATTTACAACATCGAAGTGCATAACCCAAACCGTGTGATGCTTGCATCAAAGAAGGTCTTTGGCTTGCATAAAGAATCCAAACAATTGCAAGAGCTGTCGTTCAAGTGACTTAAACAGATTTTCAATTCCTTTATATCGTTCGCGCAAGTAAGTTGATACTCAGCGCGGTGGCTGATGGAAGCCAAAGGTAAATAATGTCTCATTTATGTTCGTTCATCGAGTATCAACTTAGACTGTACGAACAGTACAATTGTTTTCAAAATAAACTTTTGGTGAAAATAATAACTTTAAACTATCTGTGTATTTTCGGCATTAGTGGAGAACCAAACGTCAATTAGTAATTTTGGGTAAGTAATACGGGAGTATGGCGTACACACAAAAATCACCGATGAGGAATAATATATATGATATTTATTTGAAGGCGAGGCATTGAAGTAAAATTTATTACCTTGCCGGGATGCAAAACCGAGAACCCCTGCTTAGAAGGCAAGCACTACAAGCACTAAGCCACCAAAACCTAATCAATTCGGGGATTGCATAGACTGTACGTCTCCTTCAACGACAAAATCTTCAGTTCTGCAGTACGTTCATAAAAAAATGTTAAAATGTCTGTAAATCTATCGGACCAAACTGCATGGACATCAGTCCGTAGCTTACAAACTACTTAAACCTAGGTAAACTAACCTAAGGACAACACATACACCCATGCCTCAGGAAGGATTCGAACCTCCGACGGCGAGCAACTGTGCGCTCCGCAGCGAGGCGCCTTAGACTGCTCGGCTACTCCACCACGGCCGTACGTTCCCATATATAAATAGTATCGACGTTGTTGGGGCTCTCCAGAAGCGGAATAGGACGGCGGAACGATACTGCCTTGTACCTGAGGCATAGGTGATATAAATGTCAATAATAACTCAATCTCCAGAGACTTTTCGTCACGACAGGGAGTTCACGGTTCTTTAACGAATACGTGCGTGGTGAGCACGGGGCCCCAAGATAATGCAGTCTTTCTCATTTCTTTTTATTTCGCCTCTATAGACGTAATAGATGAAAAGAAGAAATTTCCAGCTTGGTCGGCGATATGAAAGATTTTTTAAGCTTTCCTACCCGTGATGGAACACCATATGTGCTGTAAAATGTTCAAATGTTTGTATAGCTTATGGTACTTGTAGTATCCGCTACCACGCCGCCGCCGGCCGACACCGACAACCCAGCACCTGGCGCCACGCCAAGTAGACGGCCTGCAGCGCAAGCCACACAAGGAAGTGAGGCGCGCAGACCGAAGGCTCGCCGGCCGGCCGCATGGTACAGTTCAACTGGACCGCTAGAGGGCTAGTGTTGCGAAACGGAAGGGAGTCTACACTAGGCGTCCACAGCGCCACCGCCTGGCTCACACCCGAACTACCAGAACCAAATATAGACGGCCGCACCTGCCTGAGCAGCCCAGTGAACTCTCGCCTTCGACACTGATACCTTCGCTTGCAGGAAGACTGAGTTATTGACGTGCTGAACTTAGTGCTACGAGGAGCTGCCACTTCCGTATCTAGATTCTTTGGGCATTTATACGATATTGGCGTGCCGTACCAATTGAAGACCAACCGACGTATGACTTGTGTAACTGTGCGTTTGTGAAAGTGCTGTGTTAATAAATTGTTGGAAGCTTGGATATTGCTTTTATTGTGTTATCATTATAACAGGACTTAACTACGGGGTCATCAGTCCCTAAACTTACAAACTACTTATGAACTAGTTACTACTAAGGACGGCACAAATACTCATGCCCGAGGGGGCATTCGAACCCCCAACCGTAGTGGCCGTGCAGACTATGACTGACGCGCCGCAGTACGCTCGGCCACCGCGGCCGGCGGAAATTCACACTACAGGTGTAAATTTCAGCGGGAATGCGCTGGAATGGCGTAGGAAATCTTTGCACTCACTACAAAGTTCCGACACGAGAGACTTCAAATAGCACAGGCGTATTAAATAATTTAATACAACGTAAATATCATATGCCACTGCGTCACCGCTTGTGAATGTGACAATGAGTGACCACCGTGATACGTTGGGCGGGGGCGTAGGGCGAAATATTTCTCTATCTGACACCTCTGGTTAATGATAATTAACACTAGAATGGTCGCGTACGATCTCACAAATACATATTCACGGAATAGGCAATCCGCGCTTCATTGGACCTAAACATTCTATTGTAAATTTACATAACCTATATGTTTAGTTGCTACTATTGTACTACATGTTTTCCCCTCGGTTTGTTTACTTATTGACTGCAGCGTCAGAGATTAATTAAAGCTAACGGTGCAATGTTGACCTTGTACCTCACACATACAACACGACCCTCAAAGTTGCTCCTAGTGACGCGACCACTGCAATGTTAAATAAAGCAGCGAGCAGTTACATTGACTTAGTGTTTATTTCCGACCTTTTCCCTTCTCGGCCGTATAATTGTCTGTATTCTAAATGTTCAAACTAAACATAGAGAACACAATTATTCAAGTGAAGAAGGAAATAATTGAGCGAAACAGATCGGAAATAAAATGTACGACCCTGGAAGAGGTTGCTGTCTTATTTAAATTAATAACTCACCTCAGTTGTGGCACAACGCAACGGTATGAAGATAGACGACATTATAAGCATTCATTAACATCTAACATCATCCCCAGTGACGTTTTTTCAGACTCTTTGAGAACTCTGAATTTTACTTGATACCTTCACGTCAGTCACTACTAAATATTTATAGGGTCTCATAACCACTGCCGTTTTGTTCCGTAACATCTCAAATATTTGAACGATGATACGGTCAAACCTTGTAGGCATGGCAGAAATCCAGACAACACTAGCAGTGTACTCCATCCTGTTGTTAAGGCTGGAACTAATCGGCCGTCTTACGCACTTCTTCGCTTTGACACTGTTCATGCGTCGTTTTTTACATCTTTGTGGGGATTAGGTGACACCTGTGAACCGTCCGACGGGTACTTATAATTGTAGAGACAATGTTCATTTGTTTGTAAATATAAGAGAGTTAAGTAAGTTCATCAGTCCTTAGGCTTACAGACTTCTTTAATTAACTTAAAGTGACTAATGCTATGGAGAACATAAACACCCATTCCCGAGAGAGGACTCGAACCTCCGAAGGCGAGGTACCACGCGCTCCGCTGAAAGGCGCTTTAGAACGCTCGGCCACTCCAAAGAATTTGCGTGTGACATCGAAGGCGGTCAAAGCGGACGGTCTGTCATATTAACTGTATACAAAGCCACGTCACTTGTTTTTCATTGACAGCTAAATACAAGGTCAGTCAGCGTTGGTGCACTGAACGCCAATTCAGGCTTATTCAGCGATCTACTCGTGCGCACTGGGTCAGTGCCTCAGTGGTGAGCATCCGGCCGGCTCACGGAGTGGCGAGGGGGTGAGGAGAGGGAGGGGGAGGTAAGCAGGAATCGGAAAAATGCAGCTGGGTACCAGTTACTGTTGACGATGGGTCTGTTGTACAGAAATAATATCAGTTCTATTGAGTTTCATCTCTTCAAATTTTCATGATAAATTTATATCTTGGAGACTGTTGCACTGATGAACCACGACAATAAAAAGAAAATTTCAATCTCTTTTTATTAAAAAGGTGAAGAATGTTGTGAACCTAATTACGCAACATCGTATATCTTAATACTGATGCAATGTTGTGATGAATGTCGTTTCCAATTGAGTATTTCAGTAACAAATTAAAAAAAAAAAGCCACTGTAGGTCATTGAATATTACTCATTTAGCTTTCTACCAAAGTATCAATTTCTGGAGCTACTTTCAAAGAACATAATTCGAAAACAAGATCTTACGTTGCAGTCCATGACTGGTTTCTGGAAATAATTGTCTTCGCTGCAGGGAAAGTTCTGTTAAGGTATGCCGGTCCAAAACGTGACACAATCGTAGCTGAATACTTGTGAAATCATTCAAATTTATGCCAAGAGAAATTTTGTATGAATTTGATAAGTTTATTTTATTACGCAGTCTGTCTGTCAAATTGCACGTCTGCAAGCTCTAACTGAAAGTAGGCAACATCCATTAACATTGTATATTGGTGCTAGCTTTTATTGCTCTTCATTTTGCTTCATGACAATAAGGACCTTCATTAAGAGAAGTTGCATTGTGAATTATTCTGCCTTAAAAACCTGAAAGCCGGCCACGGTGGTCGAGGGGACTGAGGCGCTCCAGTCACGGTCTGCACGGCCACTACGGTGGGGGGGGATTTGAATCCCCCCTCGGGCATGGATATTTGTACCGTCCTTAGTATTAGCTAGTACATAAGTTGTTTGTAAGTTTAGGGACTGATGACCCCCTAGTTAAGTCCCATAAGCTCTACAAAGATAATTAAAAACCTGAAAGGAAAGGTATAAACCAAAAATTCGACAAATCGGAAAGAGTTTTGCATCCAATACGTATTCCATAAACACACGGAACTTAAATTAACTGCGAATAGGTAAAGTTGAAATGTGTGCCCCGGGCCGAGATTCAAACACGGGTCTTATACTTTCTAGGCAGTTTCAAGACAGGGGACTCAGCGATCATACTATCACTTAATAACTGCAGGATCAGAAGTGATCTTTCGGGCATATATCCTAATGTATGTACACATGACTCGAAAAACGTGGTCCTTAGAGCTGACGTAAGTAATCTATGTATAGTCCATCTATGGACATCGTACGAATTTCGTTGAATATAGGTGAGGCACAAGATTTGAACCTTACATCAGTACATAAAGTATGACAAAAAAATGTTCAAATGTTTGTTAAGCTTATGGGATTTAACTACGGGGTCATCAGTTCCTAAACTTACAAACTACTTATCAACTACCTTATACTAAAGACGGCACAAATATCCATGCCCGAGGGGGGATTCGAACCCCCGACCGTAGTGGCCGTGCAGACCGTGACTGGAGCGCCTCAGTCCCCTCGGCCACCACGGCTGGCAAAGTATGACATTTGTAGACTCTGTCGCGACATTCTCCAAAAGGTAACAAAAAGAAAATTCTTTATGGCAATATGGGCCTTAACCAAGAGACGTTCTCCGTAAAGAACCAGAAAGAAAAGGTTGAAAGATTAAGATTTGACGCCTTATCGACATTTTAGTCATCAGAGACGCAAAATCTAAATCATGAAGGCCGGAGGCGTGTTTGAACCGCCGTCCATCCGAATCAGAGTGAACTATAAACAACACATTCAGAATTAGAATAACTAATCACACTACTAATTTGAATTTTGGTGTTGCTGTATTTGGTAGTAATTAACGCTTGTTATTATTGATGTGTAATATTTTTCACAACCTCCTGTTTATGGCAGACAGTGACGAAACCTGTAGAGGCTAAATAAATAAATATTGTTTACAGCAGTCGGCATAAAAACGTTTTTTATATAAAGAACTGTATTTGGTGAAAAAGTAGTCTTGATGTGTGAGAAGGTAGTAGAAGTATGCGCTACTGAAACGAGCGACTAGCGGGAGAGATGAGAGAATTGATCGATCAGCATTGCCAATAAATCGGTTCATTGGCAGGTGCACAGCTTAACCGTCGTACTGCCAAAGGTCAGCTGCTGTAATAGGACCGTTGACAAATGCAAAGCTGACGTTCCGAGGTGAAAGTATATATGTGTCATATTCAACTTTTAAGATACAGTACGCTTACAGGCACTTACATGGTGCGTCTGGAAAGTTGGTGAATGGTCCCAAGAGGTAAAGGAAACAAGAGTTACAAACTAATTTCCTTTACTGGCCTTCAAAGTAATCGTCCATGTCGTACAGCTGTTGGAAACAGCACACGATTTGTGTGGAATCCCTTGAAATACTGAGGTCACGCATTTTTGAATCTTCGTAACGAAACACTTTTTACTCACTGCTTCAACACCAACTTTCAGTAACATCCCATGGGTCTCCGTCGCCGTTTTGCCTAATTTGAAACGAAACTTTATGTTGACGCGTTGCTCGATTGCTCAATTTTGCGTTCCATGTTGCAATGACAAGTGTTTTCCTACTGACCCTGTCATCTGGGTCGCAGCGTGTACCACCGCTTCACTGCAGTTCTGTGCACGATACGGGGCGCTTGTTGACATGTCCTTCAATGTATATGGCACCTCATCCTCGCCACTGCGGTTAGTAAATTTGGGACCAGTCACCGAACTTGTCAGACGCATCTTGTAGAAACACTACCAACGGGCTAGATGCCCGTAACATTTTGATCACGTACGGTATCCAACGCGTCGATTAGTATTGACAAAAGTAACTCGCCGTTCAACAAGCTCGCAGTAGTGTGGTATGGGCATTTGCGGGATCATTTGAAAATGGAGTTTACACTGAACTCCCACAGTATATTACGCACATTTTGAGCGAGTCATGTGGTCGCATTGGGCTATGCATACAAAAGACTTTGCGAATAGTTTTGAACCAGTCTTTGCCAGATTCACAGTGATGCAGGAGTTCTACATCCGGAAACAGATTGAAGCGGAACTCTACATGCTCCGATAGTCACGTGACACCTCAGAGTATTTAATAGTGACCCAAAAGTAATGGCAAACACAATGATATACATTCTATCTGACATTAATGTAATCGCCGTCCTTCGCAATCTCTTCCGGTTTGCTACCGAATCCTACAATAATAATGATTCGATATTTCGGTATTCCAGTTTTCTGCCATCTTCAGGAGAACGACACTGCTGCTACGTCCCGATGAATATTGATACCAGCGCTGCAGTTCATCGTTGATAGTTGCCCATATCTCCGATTTTTGGAACAGTGTTTACGCAGAAGCACAGAAATTTTGTTGGCGGACAGTTCGATAAATAGATACAACAGTATTCCTGTAAGCAGGACATTAAATCAGCTACTATCTTGCAACAAATGTCAATGCTTTGTGATTCCGCTAGCGCCAGTGTTTTGTGATAAATTGCAATGTGCGATACATCGATGACACCAGCGTTCCATTATGGACGGCGCCACTAGCCCTGTCCTGGAAGTAGCAACTGTGGTGGACGTTGCATTTTCCGTGTACGCATCAGACACCTAAATGGGGCGATTAACTGCAGCGTTAACATCAATATTCAGCGGGATTTAGCAGTAGCAGCGTTCTACTGAATACGATGAACAGCTACATCGCCATTTTGATTTTGGGATCATCTAGAAAACGCGAAGAATCGGATTGCAATGTAAACTAATACCTCTCGCTTCAATAAAATCATAAAAAGTCACAATAACTAAGACAAGAAAATTAAAGGAAGAAAATTAGAAATAAACATAAATAAATCATAAAACATCAATTCTAATTCATAGCATTAATATGGCAAATTAGTAAACAACGAATTTTAATCGTTTGAAATATATTATAAACCCAAAAAAATCGAAAAATCATAAATAAATAGACCATTAGGACAAATTGGGTTTCAAGTTAGACAGCGAATAACACTTGGTTTGGGAATGTTATTGTGACATCATTAATGTAAAGTAACCCTCCCCCTCAATCATGTCAATGGAAAAAATTACACCCATATATCACTAAATAATTATAAAAGGGATTTCTGTGTTTCTGACCAACCTTACCACTTATCTTCTTGCATACATTCGATAAAATATTGAGTAGGTTACGGGCATCATGGACACGTCAAGGAATCTGTTTTTGATCTTGCAATTAAGACAATTATATTACACCAGACGCGTTTCCCTTTTTATTTGTAAAGCAACTTCTGGGGGTCCGTAAATGATACATACGTTTGTACCATTTGTTTACTTTATGTAGATTAAAACAGTTTTTAAACATGTTCTGCACGTTATGTGTTTTTAAATTGATGTATAATCTGCATACCGTGTTATTGCCTATTCTCACATCCCTGTGTTGGAGGCATGTTGGCTGGGGCTGGATTGTTTGTGATGTGCATTCTCTTCATAGTCAAGGCAAATTTAGCCAATTTTTGTATCCCACATCACAAACCGACTAATCGAAATCAACCGGAAGGAAAAAACAGCAGTGGGATGTAAGGAAGAGGCAACAAAATTATGAGTAGCTTATACATCATTTTGAAAACACATAACTTGTACATAAAGTTAAAAAAAGGTAATCTACAAATATGAAAGGCTTTATCTGTATAATGTAAGAAGGCGAACCAATATTGTGAAAGTTTTAAAGAAAGGATAATTCCAACATGGCTAATACATAATTTTATTCGACGACCGGTTTCGATCGTTACTGCCATCATCTACTGGTATATAAAAGTTTATAAAGTGGTCGTCTTGTGATGTCAACCCTGGCTGTTGAAAATAATTTAAAGTGCATACATGCATTGTAGTTAAAATACAAATGTCAGTATAAGTGACAGTAGTATACTTACTGTGACTTATACTTACTGTCTTTTATACTGACATGTATATTTTAACTACAATGCATGTATGCACTTTAAATTATTTTAAACAATTACGTTTGACATCACAAGATGACCACTTTATAAACTTTTATAGCCCAGAAGATGATGGCAGTACGATCGAAACCGGTCGTCGAAATAAAATTATATATTAATTATTTTTCAAAAGGGATAGATTGGGTGGCCAGTACCTACCTTTGTGCTGTACACAAATGAAGAAAAAGAAAAAAAATTGGGGGGGGGGGGGCAAAAAAAGGACAAGCTTTCGGAACACAGTTCCTTCCTCAGGTGGGGGAGAAGAAAAAAGGATGGGAACGGAAGGGAAAGGTAATTAACGTACTAGGTCATTAACCTTCATGACCTAGGTAGTGAATAACCTTTCCCTTCCGTTCACACTTTTTTTTTCTTCCCTTCTCTACCACCTGAGGAAGAAACTGTGTTCCGAAAGCTTGTCCTGATTCATCCTTTTTTTCTTTTTCTTCATTTGTGTAACTATCTGCGGCACAGTACAAAGGTCAGTACTGGCCAGCCAACCTATATCTTTTGAAAATTAATTAATCATAACTGAGGAGAATTTCCATCATTAATAAAATTATATATTAACGATCTTGGGATTATACTTTTTTGAACCTTTATATGCGAAAGGAATTGTACAAACCTATCATTTTCAGAACCACGAAAAATGCTTGACAATTAACAAGGAAAACACGTCTGGTGTCTTAATTCCAGTCAACAGAAGACGAAAATACTTAAAATTTAACAGGTGGTGCGGAAGATGGTGATACAACAAAATGTCATCTATGTTTGGTTTGGCGATAAAATCAAATAAAACGTTTGTAAAGCTATGGGACCAAACTGTAGTGGTCATCAGTCCGTAGCTACAAACTACTGAAACTAATGTAAACTAACCTAAGGACAATACACACACCCATGTCCCAGGGAGGACTCGAACCTCCGACGGCGAGCAATCGTGAGCTCCGCAGCGAGGCGCCTTAGAGCGCAGTCATCAGTCCCTAGACTTACAAACTACTTAAACTAACCTAAGGACAAAACACACGCACGCACGCACACACTCCGCGGCGAGGCACTTTACTCGTTGAGCAACTCCCACGCCGTGGTTTGGCGATAATTTCACTGAATTTTATTCTCATGCCACAGTTCATAACCTTACTCTCTCCGAAAATTGTTCGCAGTTTCTTCCAATCCTGCACTTGCGCTATGACGTAATCTACTAAAACGGGCTGCATGAGCACCATTTACGATAGGGTCATACCATATTAACATCAGAACAACAGATCTCACTTTATTCTGCAAGAGTCCAGCTCTGTAATCGACAGGGCGATAAAACGTGACACAAAGGCCGGCGTAACGTTTATTGAGCTATGAAGATGGACATTCTTGTGAAACGTCCACCATTCGGATGCACGTTCGCTGATATTCCCTCGTCCAGACGAAGCGATATATATCGATGTTTTAAGAACCGAGGGCGCTGACCGTAGTCATAAAACGGAACACATTAAAAAGTTAATGTTTTGCCGGCGGGAAGAACTTGGCTCTAAAAGAGGAATCTCACCGAAAGTTTGCCAGAAAACTGATACCGAGGAATCGAGTTTAATTCAGAACTTACTTGAGAACGACGGCTTGGCAGAAATTTTAAGGAGGGAAAGAATGAATATTTCTCTCTTTTGTAAAGGAATAAACCTATTAACTGAAAGTTCCCGATACTTCTCGCAACAAGACCCCTCTTAAATGGCGGGTTCTTTCAGCGTGAAAAGAAATGCAGTCAATGGAAAGGGATCTATTTCGCCATTACACCTTGAAACAAAAGATTCTAAAACTAAAAGTTGAGATGCAACTATCACAATTAAGACATTATCACCCTCGATCATAGAACAAAACATCTACGGTTCAAGTGTGTTAAAACTACATAGAATGAAATTTTTAAAAGTTGTAAGATCAAAATAGTATGACACGCCCCATAAAAAGCATTGCACCTCGGAAATAGATATGAAATCAAAACTGCGTGAAATATTCTTGAGGCAGCGCAGGCACGTGATAACGGCAAATTGCCGCAACAAATTTTGTGAATCACTAATAAGCTTATCAGCAGGCATTCGATATTTCCTTATAAAGTGTTTTCAGGACATATGTTTTACTGGAGGCCTAACAATCAGGAAGCGAACTTCAAGTGACGACTCCGGGAGTATATTGATATCCCCTACGTATCTGTTTCACAAGGATTGCAAGAGATTATTAGACAATCGCGCAGTGGCATATAAAAATCGCTTTTCCTACGCTCCGTAAATCCGCAGAGCGTAGAAAGACATTTTGGTTAGTCAGTACGACGTATTCACCACCATGTACATCGCACTAGTCTGTAGAGCACAGACAGAGCACAGATGTAGATATAGGTGAAATATATATGTATACTATTGTTCGCACCCGGTGTTGCCCGGGTGTATGCTAATTTAATTTTTAGTTAATATACTTTATCGTTCCCAGTCCGTCACCTTCTCTCCCTTTCTCTCTTCCTTAGACTTTCTTTTCCAGGTGTTCTACAATAATGTGATTTAAATAAGCAAAGGAATTCCACACATAACTACCCGAAGCAACGAAATATATAGGGCAAACTCGGGTAATTTCGCAGTATGAAGGTTTTTCCCTCTAGTATTTAAAATACATATATTACAAATGGAACTTCTGTATCAAACAGTAAGTAAAAGTAGTATAATTCGTTGGTATAAATGTTAAATATTGAAAGTTAAATGTCAGATGTAAAAAAGGTTTCTTAAAATCCTGCTAATTTACCTGAAATAATATTAACTCGGGCAATTTCGCACCACTACTCGGGTAATTTCGCAGTAGCAGCAAAAGCTTTTGTGTCTCCAGAACATGATGTATTTACTATTACTAAATTATTATAAGTAATGTAATCAAAGATGATTAATTAATTACATACTTTAATATTAAACTTACAAACTGCTTATGAACTACCTTATACTAAAGACGACACAAATATCCATGCCCGAGGGAGGATTCGAACCCCCGACCGTAGCGGCTGTGCAGACTGTGACAGACGAGTCGCAGTCCCCTCGGCCACCGCGGCCGGCTCAGGCGATATCGACAGCACTTGTGTGTCGGTAGCAGTCTTGGTTTATCTGGATGATAATTTATTCCGAACAGACGCCACATGTATATATATATAATATGCCGGTGACGGGCAATGATCCTATCGTTAGTGGGGAGGGGTGGGCAAGTTTGAAGCCCTTACTCTTACGGGAATTAGTTAAACTACGAGTTTGAGTACTATGGGCAGGGCAAAGCTGGGAGTTTGTATCTGACGGGAGGCGTGCATGGGTAGTCCTTGCAGGTGCGGTGATCACTGTGTCCCCAGTGGTGTAGGGGTCAGCGCAACTGCCTAGAAAGCAGGAGACCCGGGTTCGAATCCCGGCTGGGTACACATTTTCAGCTTTGCCCAATCGCAGTTGATGTCATATATTCTATGAATATTAAATAATAACAGCTGCAGGATCAGAATGTGACGTCTGTTCTTTCCGAACAGACGCCACATGTATATATACATTCTTGAATCGTTGCATGTTATTTTCTAGTGATGTTTGGAAAGACATGAAGCTATTCCAATGGGGTCGTTTTTGCCGTCACGCAGTTTCATTGAGTTGGACGTCAATTTTCTTCACAATGTGAGACGGGGGCTTTAATTAGTCTATTTTTCATACTAACCTGGGGTTACTGTATCTTTCTCTTTACGCTAATTATTGAAATATGTAACATTTTTCTCTGTAGATCTTTCTTTCTTTTGATTTCTATGCCTTTGGGGACACATCAGGGCTGATGGGCTCCTGGGATTGTAGTACATTCTATGTTTATATGTAAATTTCGGGATTTTAATGTTTATTGGCGCAGCTTGGCTTCTAAAAAGCTTTACGTCTTGGGTACGGTCAGGCCGTGCAGAGCAGAGAAGCTTTTGGAGGTTTTCCCCTACCACCAACTTTCGCTCGCCTTCGGGGAAGGACGAGAGCCGCGGTGGAGTAGCCAAGCGGTGTAAGGCTCCTCGCTGCAGAGCGCGCTGTTGCTCGCCGTTAGAGGTTCGAGTCCTCCCTGGGGCATGGGTGTGGTTGTTGTCCGTAGGTTGGTTTCAGTAGTTTGTAAGCTACGAACTGATGACCATGCAGTTTGGTCCGATAGATTTACAAACATTTGAAGGACGAGAGGGGCTGGCTTGACCTGCTCGGTCGGAGCCGACGCTATGGGGGCGGAGTACACCTGGCAGAATTTTTTAGAGTGTGTGCGATATCGGGAACTGCCTTTTTAGTCATTCGGCCGTTTTGAAAGAGAGGAATTTGCCGGATACAAACAATAGCAGAGTGCTCTGGGCCCTGGGCTGTTTATGGAGACGTATTGCCCTTAGACGTTGTCTAAAAAACTTCATTGAAAGCAAGTTCGAACATAGTGTGACAAATGGTTAGGTTGAAAGGAAAGCTTTCTGCCCATCTGGCACCCCAGGGGATTGGCTCCAGCGGCTGTATATATAGGACAACCTTAACATTTTTAGGTCGTGTGACCGTAGCTAGGAGTAAGGTGAAATTCCTTGCAGGGCACTCACACTGGGAACGGTGAAATACGTGGGAAGCTTTTGTGGCGTAGGCGGAGCCTCTTGGCAGCCGCAGAGAACGCGTCCTGATTCGACTGATTATTTTAGTATGGCAGCTAAACAATTTGTCAATGGCGCTACTCCATCCGATTGGTTGGACTATTAGCCGTTAGCAGAGATTTGTGCGTAATTTTCGCGTGAGTGTGGCCGCCCGTCACTTGCCGTGAGCTGCGGCAGAGCTCGAGGACGTACGAGGTCTCCGG
The DNA here is from genome assembly GCA_026315105.1 of Locusta migratoria. Taxonomy (NCBI): domain Eukaryota; kingdom Metazoa; phylum Arthropoda; class Insecta; order Orthoptera; family Acrididae; genus Locusta; species Locusta migratoria. Next base: position 836,027,828 of record CM048745.1, on the reverse strand, counting down.
TTTGTGCGTCGGACCTCGGAAGACTCCGGTTTGAGTGTCTGAAATGTACGGAGCTCGAAGACTGCTGTGTGAGCGTCCGAAGTGTACGGACCTCGGGAGACTCTTGTTTGAGCGTCCGAAGTGTACGGACCTCGGGAGACACGGAATACTTCGTTCAGATTCGCGGGGAGGAACGGTCCTCTGGTTAGACTTGTGTTTGATTCAGAAGATTCGGATCTTTTAGAACTTGTGTTTACTTCACGGACGTTACATTTTCCGGTGGTTACGCTGTGAGCGGCCATAGTTTAGTTTTCGTTTTGCTAGAAGTCTCTATTTCAGCATTCGCGCCTTTGCGACTCGGGCACACTTTATTTATTTATTTATTTATTTATTTTTTTTTTACATATTACGCAAGTGACTGTACGATTTGTGCGAAGTGGCCTTTGTGTTACCTATGCAAAATATTGATTAGTCTACTAGCGTGATAGAATCGCACAGCAACTGCCCAGTAACGCCGACGCCGACCTGTTGGGTTCGGTGCCTTATTTTATTCTTTTGAGATCTGCCTATTTACTCTGGGGAGCTTAGGGCTAACGATAATTTCAACGCCGTGTGTAGCTAATCTAATAGCATTCTGTTTTGCAAAACCTACGACCTTTGATTCAGCCAGTCATTTTTATGTTTCAATATTTTAACATTTGTAAAATTTTGTTTGAATACCATTATCTGTTTTTCATGTTAGGAAATGTCACCTAATTTTGTGTCAAGATACGATTTTTCATGTTTAATTGTAATAAATTGATTTCGAGCAGATCATCTTTCATTTAAGAACATTCATTTTTCACTATTTTGGAGGGGAAACAGAATAGTTAAATTACACAGTTTACCAATAATTTTTCAAATACATTTTTTTTGTTTGGTACAACTGATACATTGCAATAGAGTAGAAATATTTATTATATGTTTGAAAATATGATCACATCATAGCTGATCAGTAACATTTAATTTTCCATATTTTGGAGAAATATGGTGGCGAACCAAGAAAATAAATTTCTGTCATATATATATATATATATATATATATATATATATATATATATATATATATATATATATATATAAAAATTCATAACTAACCACGTAGTTCACACATGGAGACTCTTACCATAGGGTTAACGACCTAGTTCACACTTGGCGACAGCTGCCATGGAACTATAGAGCTACTTTACAACAAGGGTACTCCTATTCCACACTGGTACACAGTGCTGTCTCAGAGTACACGAGTGATAATAATTTATTAGACAATAGTGTCTGAAAATTGGTAGAAATCAGTGTAGAACTGTTGCAAAATTTTTGCAATTTTTGTTTTCCTTTCTGTGCTGTGACGGCGTTGGTTCACGCCCGGTTTTCCGCCTTCCCGCGCACGGCGAGGGGTGAGTGGGTTTGCAGCAGCCGACGGCGACGCTGGGGCCGCTCCTCAGAGCACGCTGTCTGTTCTGGCGTGGCGGCCGGTACCTTCTGTTTAAGCGGCTGTCGGCTGCTTCCTGCGTGTCCAAGTTCTCATGGTTATCGCCATTCCCTTTGAATCTCGAAATACCTCGTATGTGACGCGAGCATCGTTTTTGAATCCCTTCGCTACTAAGTACAAAAAGCGGAAATTATGCGGCGTTTTGCCTTTTTACGACCTGGTTGCTACTACCAGGCATAGTCGGAAATTCGGTTTTGGCGTTTTCCCCTCTCGTCGTTGTTGCAGCTGGTGACGTAATCTTGCAGTTATTCTGTTTTAGTTGATTTTTTTCTTCTGTGGGCTAGTCATTGCCGATAATATGTAGCAGATACGCGATTTCGTTACCTTATAGTTCTTGCCTCACCTTGTCAAGGAAAGTAGGGGGGAAGTGTTTAATCGTAAACAATTTTCTTTTCGGCCCCTTGAGCTTTCAGCCGTGACGGTGCCCTCCTCACAATGCAGTTACAGTGTGTTGTGAAGGACATCAAAGTGTACCCGGTGTGGACTGCAAGTCCTGCCGATGTGTAGACTGTTTTACGTACTAAAGTCTTTTCGTTTAATTAATGCTTTACCGTGTCATTCTGCCCTGTAAGTGTTACAATTAACGTAAATTCTGGTTTATAAGTGGTACGTTTACGGTAAGTAAGAGTTGCTTTCGATAACAGTTACGGAATATTGTTAAATTGTAATATTGTAACTCCCATATCCCCCCCTCCTCTCTAATGTCTCGCATATTTTACACACGCCATATTCCATAGTAGATTTTACGTCAAAAAGGCGTTTAATAACTATGAACGTTTTGTTTTGATAGATAACGACTAAATAAAGTCTCTGTGGTAGCATGCACTTCCAAATAAATTGAATGTTGCATGCTAAGTTTTGTATTTAATGCCTTTCTTGTACGACTTACCTCCAATGCCAAATTCACGATTGCTTTAAATCTAAGAATGTGTCCTACCAGTCGACCCTTGTGTTAGTCATGCTATGCTAGAGATTCCTTTTCTCCCCAATTATTTTCAGTACCTCCTCATTACTTGTATCATCAACCCACCTAATCTTCAGAATTCTTCTGTAACATAACATTTCAAAAGCCTCTATTCTCTTCCTGTCCGCGCTGTTTATCGTCCAAGTTTCGCTCCCAATCAAGGCAACACTCCACACAAATGGCTTCAGAAAGAATTTTCTTATGCGTAAATTAATATTCGATGTTAACAAATTTGTCTTTTTCAAAAACGCTTTTCTTCCCATTGCCAACCTGCCTTTTTTATCCTATGTAATGAGACCATCATTTGTTATTTTTCTGCCCAAGTAAAAAAACTCAACTACCATTTGTATTGTTTCGTTACCTAATCTAATTCCTTCAGCATCGCCTGATTTTCTTGGACTGCACTCCATTACCCTTGTTTTGCTCTTGTTAATGTTCAGCTTACACGCACCTTTCAACGCACCGTCCATTCCGTTCAACTGTTCTTCCATGACCTTTGCTGTCACTGACACAATTACAATGTCATCGGCAAAACGCATTGTTTTTATTTCTTCACCCTAAACCTTAATTACGTCTCATAATTTCTGCTTCCTTTCCCTTATAGCTCGCTCAATGTACAAACTGAATAACATTGGACAAAGGTTACGATTGTGTCTTACTCCCTTCCCAACCTCTGCATCCCTTTAATGCCCTTCAAGTCTGATAACTGCTGTCGGGTTTTTGTACAAGTTTAAATAACATTTCGTTCCCTATATTTTGCTACTACTGATTTCAAGAGCTGAAAGAGTGTCTTCAAATGAACATTATGAAAAGCTTTCTCCAAATCCACAAAAGCTAGAAATGTAGGTTTGCTTTTCTTTATCTTTTACTATAAGCCGTAAAGTGAGTATTGCCTCCCGTGTTCCAACATATCTTCTGAATCTTCTACCAGTTTTTCATACTTCTGTAAATAATTAGTGTTAAAATTTTGCATCTATCACTTATTAACCGATGGTTCTGTAATTTTCACACCTGTCTGCGCCTTGTTTCTTAGGAATGGGGATTATTAGATGTTTCTTAAAGTTTGAGGGTAATTCCCCGGTCTCATACATTTTACGCACCAGGTGAAATAGTTTTGTGATGCCGCGCCGCGTTGGAGTAGCCGAGCGGTCTAAGGCGCCTCGCTACGGAGCGCGCGGTTGCTCGGCGTCGGGGGTTCGAGTCCTTCCTTGGGCATTGGTGTGTGTTTTCTCCTTAGGTTAGTTTACCTTAGTTTAAGTAGTCTGTAAGCTACAGAATGATGACCACGCAGTTTGGTCCGATAGATTTACAAACATGAAATCAAATACGTTTTGTCATGGCTGACTCTCCCAGAGACATCAGTAGTTCTGAGGGAATGTCGTCCACTCCAGGGGCCTTGTTCGGACTTATGTCTTTCAGTGCTCTGTCATTGTGTTGTATAAGTTTTGCTTATCAGCAACCGGGTACCAACTGAAGGCCGAGCGGACAACGTACTCTGAGCACCGGCGTAAGTGTCATCGTAGGCTGCCGCAGACCCACTCCCTCGCTGGCCGACGCCGGCAGCGGGAAGGCGGGAAACCAGACGCGAACTACTGCCGCCACCACAGAAAGAAGTACAAGCGAAATATGGCGCGGCGATTTCAAACAAGGCGAGGCGCCCGGCTCCGACAGTTATCTTTAACCCTCCAGCATGCGCGTCAACTTTCATGACGCCACTAGTCGCACTGTATCTCCTGGATACATGCGATGATTTTTGTGGTTGTGCCTTTTCTTACAGCTACTTTTTATTTTGTTTTAGTTTTAAATAACAGTTAACTTTATTGTTACAGATTTGACTAATTCATAAGTGAACATTAGGCTCATTACACTTCCAAATTAACAGAAATATTTAACATATTGTAATGGAGAAGTACATGAAATTATAGATACAAATAAATTATTGAACTAATCAGAGCATGTCTCAGTGTATGGATTGCTCTCTACAGAAATATATTGTTCACAGATTATTTTTGCGTACTTTTGAAAACAAAGATGTGTGCTGCATTTTTCACATGCATACTTTCTGATGCAAGTCATTTTTGTCTCCCTGTAACATGACTGACATCTTTCTCTTTTCTGATTTTCTGAGTGCAAAGATAGTTCAGATTTTCGTTGCTCTTTTCCTTGGGGTTTGTACTTTACCAGCATCGACTTTATATAATCTTGTAGAATCATAATAAGAGCTCTTCTTTTGAGTTGATCTCGCAGTAAGAGTCAGAGACAAAGTTTCGAGGTACTCGCGCCTATTTGAGTCTTTATTCTTGTTGCCCAAGAAAATTACTCTTGAGTTGATGCCGGCAATGTTTATTATTATTATAACTGAAAGAATTTTTAGTTGTCTTTTTCACTCACAAAAATAACAATTTTCATCACTTTCTTGCACTTCATTATTTTCCTCTTCATCAAATTCATGATCTGTGTCTGAATCTACAGATCTTGTTTCGACTACATCTTCGGTTCCCGAATCAGTTTCTACAAGATCATCTTCAACTGATACCTCACCGTCGAAAAGAAGGCGATGTACTTCTTTCAAATACTTAGGATTATCTAAATAATCATTTTAAAAGAGGGTACATGTAGTTACAACGAAACGATGCCTCAGCTAGCCGCGGTGGAGTAGCCGAGCGGTCTAAAGCGTCTCGCTGCGGAGCGCGCGGTTGCTCGCCGTGGAGGTTCGAGTCCTCCCTGGGGCATGGGTGTGTGGATGTTGGCCTTAGGTTACTTTACCTCGGTTTAAGTAATTTGTAATCTACGTACTGATGACCACCCAGTTTGGTTCTATAGATTTACCAACATTTGAACATTTTTTTGAGCTTCAGATAGAAGGCAACAACGGGACTGACAACTTGAGTACGCTGCAAACAATGCTACGTATGCTGTCATTAGCGGCGACAGTGCGTTACGCGAGTAGACGCGCTGCATCTGACAGATTCAGAAAATACACGTGCTAACGTCTGAGGCATTTATGACCTTGTCATATCGGGATAAGGCTGAATCTCCTTTGAAGCAATAAGAAAGGTATGACACAAGAGGTTCGTTCCAGCACCTGCCAGACGGCTACTTTCAAGCACTAAGAAACAGGTGTTACTGCGCATGCGCAGCTACTATGACGTAAAAATCCTTGTTTGATTCTTGCACTGCTGGAACGCTTTCTGCACTGCGAATGTGAGTTTAAAGGAATAATTATAATACTTTCCTTCCTAATAACGAGTAAGTGTAAACGAGAAATATCTGATCTCAGGCGGAATTGCAGTGACTTCGAAATTAACGAAAAACACTCCACAAACACACACGAATCACGTGACGGCTACCCCCACCCTTAACTTTGCCCTTTCTGCGCATGCGCATTTGCAAATTGGCAGCTTGACCGCGCCAGAAATATTTTCCGGGTAGCGTATGGCTGCTTGCGGCCACTGCTGGAACACCAAACCGCCGCGCTCCAAGTAGCCAGAAGCGGATGAAGACGCTGCTGGAACACAATTTCAGAGTTGCGCATGCGCGTCAAGCAGTCTGGCAGCTGCTGGAACGAACCTAAGATGTCGTGAGCCAGCAAGCCGCTATCACTGCTCATTGCTGTAATATTATAGAAAAAAATAGGTCATGTACCTGACAGATACATACGCGACTGTCGAAGGGTTAAAAGAATGAATAGCCAGTTACTGAATCGACCTAGATCCGTGCATATCTGAGTCGTTGCCGGACCAGCCCGTTCAGTGTGACGATTAGCTGGCGCTGCCCCTGAGGTAGAGGGGCCCGCGGTACACGCCAAGGCCGTGGCGCGGGTGGCCGGCCCGGCAGGCACGCTGAATATTTGAGCGGCGCGCCGGCCTTCTTGTGCTTCCATCAATGTTGCAGGCCGGCCACTGCCGCCGCGGTCGATATGCGGCGGCTGGCACGCTACGTGCACACCGCGCGCACCTGCCGCACAACCGGACCAGCTGGTCAGCGCCGACGCTCTATAATTAGGCCGCGTTTCATGGCACACGCCGCTCGCTCCATTGGCACCTACCTGCCAAATTTTACTCGTTTTCCGCCAGAACGAACTGCCATTGATGGATCATTCTGTACTGTTACAGTAAACCCGCCACTAACGATTGTGTTATCGATGGGGCGTTACACTCTAATCTTCCTTCTTGTACTGGTAATCGTAACTTTTCTCTGCCTCAAAAACATTGAAATTACAGGTTCAGACGAAACCACACAACACTTCTGTACACTCTCTCACAATAACCTTTATAAAAGGTTTTCGACATCGGGGGCTTAATTTTCACTTAAACTTCACTATATAGGGTGTTTAACTAAGTGTGTTTGCCTCTGTAACTTATAAAATAATAGGTGACGGGAAATTTTAATGCGGTAGCATCACAAGAAGTGTCACACTTTCTGCAGAGCTATGAACATAGTTTATTGTATCATTTTCCAAAGAGTTACACCACAAAGATATAATTTTTTTAAATGGAACAATAGTTTTTTCTATCATGTATTGGATTGGTGTAAACCAGCTGCGTCCAAATCAATTTAAATTACATTCCTATCACTTCTAGTTTGGGAGCTACAACCCTTCAAAGTTCCGGGGGCGGAGGCTGCGATAGCGTACCTGACTGGCACGGCCCACTGTCTCATGACCACCAGCCAGTCAGCTACGCTGTCGTAGCCTCCGCCCCCTAAACTTTGAAGGGTTGTAGCTCCCAAACTAACAGTGATAGGAATGTAGTTTAAATTGATTTGGACGCAGCTGGTTTAAACGAATCCAATGCGCGATAGAAAAAAAAACTATTGTTCATTTAAAAAATTATATCTTTGTGGTGTAACTCTTTGGAAAATGATACAATAAACTACGTTCATAGCTCCGCAGAAAGTGTAACATTTCTTGTGTTGACCTACCGCATTAAAATTTCCTGTCACCTATTATTTTATAAGTTACATAGACAAACACACTTAGTGAAACACCCTGTATATTAGGAAAGTCGTCAAGTAAACGTATACAACTACATTAAAAAACTACACGAATTCATAACTGGCGACAGGTAGGTCTAAGTACGTCAATATTTCCGGAACGAAATTTCCATATTGTAGCCAAGTGGCATATAAAATTACAATGATTAAACTAAATTCATAGTTCTGGTCTGACAACTCTTATTTATTTATGTAAGCTAATTGTTGTGTACTGTACAGTATATAATTATCAGGGGTCAATTACTGGACTGAAGAAAATCACGCAAAACCGAAATAGATTAGATTGATGCTTGTTCCATAGCTTATGAATACGACACTTCGTAATGATATGAAACGTGTCAGGTACATGCAACAACATAATTATAAAAACTATATGAAAACCTGGCGTTGACCGGGTATTTGTTTATTTATTCAAACCAGGAGTTAGTTCTTGTCCTATCCCTTCTGTCTCTGTCCACAGTCTTTTGCCGTATTATAAGAGGGACAATGCAGTTTTAAAAGTTAATTATAACTTCTGAAAAATAGTTAAGAGTCAAAGAGTAAATAGCTTTTCCAGAGAATAATTATTGTTCGATATTTCACTTTATATACTTTATATATATATATATCTTGAATTACACACTTTCTAAAGTATCTTATCCGGTACTTCAGCGCTCAAGCTATCTCCACATCAGATTTCATCACAATAGATTCAGTAGTTTATGTAATGATATACAGCCAAATCAGTTCAGCTGTTCTCGAGTTTTAGCGAGACTAACGAACAACAATTTATTTTTATCTTTGACAGTTCATATAGGGTTCAGATCGTGTAACGCGAACTTTACTCTTTCAAAGAATATTTTTGAAAGCATCCAACATAACAACCAAGTCATTATTTTACATGTTTCAAATCTAAATTCCCCACGCAATATTTCCATATTTTATCACCGTTTAAACCTTCCCTGTACTTAACACGAATATTTCAAGACTAAAATTAGCCTAATCGGTTCAGCCGTTCTCGAGTTTTAGCGAGACTAACGAACAGCAATTCATTATACAGGGTGTCCCAGCTATCGTGTCCACCCAAAATATCTCTGGAACAATAACAGCTATTGGAAAACGACTTTCACCGGTATCAATGTACGGCTGGGGCCCATCAATGTAAATATTTGGAAACATTCTAAAGCGAAAGGAAATGTGCTTATTAACACAAACATATGTTTTTTTTTTAAATGGACACCCTATATTTTTTCTTCAGCAATCCATAGCATGACAAATCACGTAAACAATGGCGTTGATTGTATCGCAATATTCCAATTACATCCCGAGATATTGCGACGCGAAGTTGACGCTTGAAATATGCACACGTCTTGAGCAGCATGGGGTTCTTACCTATCTCAGGATGTGCGCTAGCCGCGCGTTTCGCGTATTTCAAGCGTCAACTTCGCGTCGCAATATCTCGGGATGTAATTGGAATAATGCGATGAAATCAACGACATTGTTTATGTGATTTGTCATGCTATGGATTGCTGAAGAAAAACTATAGGGTTTCCATTAAAAAAAAACATAAGTTTGTGTTAAAAAACACATTTGCTTTCGTCTTAGAATGTTTCCAAATATGTACCTTCATGGGCCCCAGCCGTACATTGATGCCGGTGAAAGTCGTTTTCCAATAGCTGTGGACAAGATAGCTGGGACATGACCAGGACTGAGCGTCCTCACTATATATGTACTGGTGCGAAACTCTGGGTGCACACGATCCCTAATGGATTAATCGTACATAATTCCGTGCAAATATTTCGATAGAAATTTTATGAAAGCGAATCCAATTTTATTACGTGGTCTCTCCTATGTGTCGTACAACGACATAATTTTGCGGGTACATGACCGTACAAACGAATAATGTCCGCTAGATTCATTGCGAGTACAGTTAGTACTGCTTATGTAATAATAGCCTTGCCAGATAATGAAGTACCAATGAACATGTAGTATACGATGAGCACATTCATTCTAATGATCTTACTTTGCCGCGGTGGAGTAGAGGAGCGGTCTAAAGCGCCTCGCTGCGGAGCGCGCGGTTGCTCGCCGTGGAGGTCCCTGGGGCATGGGTGTGTGTGTTTGTCCGTTACCTAGGTTTAAGTAGTTTGTAAGCTACGGACTGATGACCACGCAGTTTGGTCCGATAGATTTACAGACATTTGAACATTTTTGTACATTTGATCTTACTTTATTTTATGGGAATATTAATGACACAGGGTTAAAAATTTGTTTCGAAATGTATGTAAAGCTTTTTGTAAGTCTATAATGTAGGCTCTGCCATCGTCAGTAGTATGACTGAAGTGGTGAGCTAAAAAATTCAGGTACGGATAAGATTTTAATTCATTAATATGGTTCCGCAGGCCAGGGAAGTATAGACCTAATATCTTAAGTTTCATATTCACAGAATATGTGACATCAACTGCGAATGGGCAAAGCTGAAAAAGTTTACCCAGCCAGTATTCGAACCCGGGTCTCCTGCTTTCTAGGCAGTTGCGCAGACCCCTACCCCACTAGGGACAGAGTGATAACCCCGCCCGCAAATAGGCCTTCCGTCAGATACAAATTCCCAACTTTATCCTGCCCACAGTACTCATACTCGTAGTTTTGAAACTAATTCTCGTAGGAATTACAAAGCGGGAGACCCGGGTTAGAATCCCGGCAGGGTACACATTTTCAGCTTTGCCCATTCGCAGTCAATGTCGTATAGTCTGTGGATGTAAAAGAATAACAACTGCAGGATCAGAAGTAACGTTCTGCGAAATCAGCTTCCAGGTCCGACTAAGAGATGGAAGTAGAGAGAATTTTTCTGGGTTGTAGGTTGCGAGTTTACGCAATATTCTTCACCGCTTTTATCACAGCTAAGATAGTATAAGCTGCAAGAACATGCGTATTATGTTATTTACGGTTCTCATTTATAGGTCGAACCGTAAAAGTGTGCTTTCATACCTCAGCAATTACCCTAGTTGCAGATAGTATCTTTTATCGATTATCCTGTAGGTAAAAACTATGCATATGCTGTATTCTTGAAACAAATAAGAAACATTACATAAAATAACTGGTTCATTAATAAAAAGGCTGTTTCTTAAACATTTAAAATGATGTAAGCAAACTCAGAGATTTAGGTTCTTCAGGTTCATTCACTAAAATTGGTGCCATATTAGAAGAATTTTTAATCTTAAATTGTTTGAACAGTTACATTGTCTGCGGTGAGAAACTGGTAGCACTCTCTCCCAACTTAGTAATCATTACTTTAAGAAGCACAGAAACTGTTTATTCCGCGAGTAATCAACATTAAATTGTCAGCAGTTCAAATTAATTTAAGTTTCCCTAACACCATTTCTACATTTGTAAGTTCTCATGTGAGAACATAAACAAATAACAGCTCCACTGGAGCACTCTTGTTCTCGCCAAATTTAGAGTCCCAAGAAGCGATCGTTCGCTGCGCAGTTCTAAGATCGAATCACTCCTATGATGCAGGAGGGTCTCACTACTGCCAAGACTAGACATGGAGTTTCCTTTTCCGCGCACACCCTTCGCTCACCTCCACTCTCCCAAAACACAAACTCCCCACCACTTCTGTCCCTTGGTCGTTTCCTCATTGGACGATCGCGATACCTTCCAAAATCGTTTACATCTTAACATGAGATAATTCTTTAAATAGAAACTGACAATTTGAAACCACTTTCTTATTAATATAACATCGTTATATACAAAACATACTGTTAATTACTATTATATGAAATCTGTAATAAATGAATAGACAAACCAGCTTACATGAGCTTGATCGTATATGTTACACAATATTTACGTAAATTACTGACAAATTGTAGAATAAAACGGCACTCTAAATTAAATATGCGATAGTTAAATCATGCTGCTCTCATTTTCAGTGTAGCTGTGTAGAATATGATCATCTGTTCATACGAGGCGCGTCCAGAAAATAAGTTCCGTTTGGTAATAAAATGAAATTGTACACAGATACAGAAGAAATTTTTATTGCACAAAATTCTACAACTCTTAAACTTATTTTCCACATAACTGCCGAAATTTTGTAGGCACTTGTCATAGCGTGCCACAAGTTTTTGCATGCATCCTTCACAGAAGGTTGCCGCTTGTGTATTCAACCATGTGGTAACAGCTCTTTATCACCGTTGAAGTGTTGACCACCAAGGACAGAATTTAGGTGTAAGAAGAGATGAAATTCGCTAGGAGAGAGGTCCGAGCTGTATGGAGGATGATCAAACAGGGCCCATTGAAATTTCCGTAAAAATTGTTTGGTCACATTCGGTGTGAGAGGTCAGGCATTATCGTGAAAAAAAAAAAATCTTTTGACAGTAATCCACTAATTACACCTAAAATCTGTCCTTGGTGGACAACACTTCAACGATGATGACGAGCAGAAAGAACATGTTACCACATGGTTGAATACACAGGCGGCAACATTGTATGAAAAAGGCACACAAAACCTTGTGCCATGCTATGACAATTGCCTACAAAATTTCGGAAGCTATGTAGAAAAGTAGTTTTACAGTTGTACATTTTTGTACAATCAATATTTCTTTATATAACAAAACGGAACTTACTTTCTGGACGCGCCTCGTATTTCCATTATCAATTTGTATTAGTTGCCATCACCCATCAAATAGATATATACAAGTCTGACACTTTTAACATGATAGCCTGAGACAATAAGCTATTTTCTAAACCAGAGACTGTTTCTATATTTTGATACAGTATTCATGAACGTTCGTGATTAATGAACGATTGAAATTACTTTTAGAATAATGAATACGCGTAATTATTCCGACATCCTAGATGTCTTAAATGTTGACGATAAACATGTTTATAGGTTATTCTAATTTATTCTTAAATTATTGGAGCATGAAAATTCATAGATGCCCTCGAACCACTCCTTAAAAAGCGGTTGGCTGACGGCCCTTATTATCTGTAAATAGAAAGCATGGGCCTTTTCCAGATTTGCGCCGATTTGGACAAACTACCCGACCGGCCGTTTGTCTTAGGCCACTACTTCTACCTGACCGGTCTGGCAACAGCTCTAACCGCTTGCCGCGGTCCACTGCCAGTCCTTTATCTTTCCACACAATACCATCACTGAAACTGATTGCGCGACTCTACGGACATTTCTTCCACAAAGTCACAAGGTCTTCTGAATATTTAACCCTGTTAATCTTCCTGATGATCTCTCAGTGTCACAACACATGTCCTTCCACCGAGGCTCCTCTTTTTCTCATATTCTTTTCCCCACCTATTTCGGCGACCCAATGTCTCACAGCTAGAGTCTCTTACACGGTGCCTGTTCTCTAAGGCCATGGCGGGTTAGCGTGCGCACTGGGAAGCTGTCGCCGTCGGGCGTATGTTGTCCTTAGGTTACTTTACCTTAGTTTAAATAGTTTGTAAGCTACGGACTAATAACCACGCAGTTGAGTCCGATACACGTACAAACGTTTGAAAATTTTATTCTCTCAGTCTTACATGTCATTGTTTTTGTTATCAGCTCTAAAACCCACCAATTTATCGAAATTACCCACATAAATCATTCAATGTACCTGCAATATTATGTAATTGTACGGCATATAATTCAAAACAACTGTTGCCATTAATATTGAAATGTGCGAAAACATGTAATTTCTTCCAGCAATTTTAAATGAAAAGACTCAGCTTCATCCAGCAGACTCTAGATATTAATTAATATTTTTCTGCTTTATTGTTTCCATACATATGAGGTAAAATGTTTAACACATTAACTGATTTGCGAAGCTGTTACATACGAGCAGCTCTACCCGCAACCAAATATCTACTTTGGCATCAGCCTTTAATATGCCGGTTTATGTCATTGCCGGTCGTGGTATCTCTTATGTAAGTAGCTGGTTATCCTACACTTTCAAATGTTCAAATGTTTGTATACTCTATGGGACTTAACTACGGGGTCATCAGTCTCTAAACTTACAAACTACTTATGAACTACTTACGAACTAGGAAGGCAGAAATATCCATGCCCGAGGGGGGATTCGAATCCCCGACCGTAGTGGCCGTGCAGACCGTGACTGGAGCGCCTTAGTCTCCTCGGCCACCGCGGCCGGCCTTCACTTTCATTCTAACTTTGAGATGTGACGTTTGAATAATTAAGATGGTATGTCAAATCAGTAATATATGTTGAATGTAAGGATCGTCCAGATACTTGTAGTGCGTAGGGTTGAGAGACGGGATAAATTTAAAATAGGTAAATAAATTTTTATCTCCTAAGTCTGTATATGCGTGATTGTGTAAAACGTTCACCAGTGAGGAGAAAATGTTCTTTCGGAAATAAAAAGTTCCATGCCTAGAATGAAATTTACAGCTATTCTCTCAACACGTTTTATATTCAAGTGAAGTCGGATGAATTGCTTTAAATCATCTTGCCTATTATGTCACTTAGGTAATATATTTGTGTACATACGTTTACATTTTGTTAATCTATTCCATGTTTTTAAAGGTGTGTAGGACCTCAAACGGGCCAACGTGGAACAGGAAAGAGACGTCAGGACATTTTAATTTCCACTGTGTATACTTATTTATAAATTCATAAAATTTTGTCAGAAAGACAAGAAAGTATTCAGCATTCACACTTAGTGGAAGATCAAAAACATAAAAACATACATTTTATATGTGAAATTTCATAATTTGTTTCACTCACTATCGGTTGCATTTGTTGCTATAGGTACACTTTTCTTCATAAGTAAGGGAGATTCTTTGTTGAAACAACAAGCCATACTTAAAGGTGTAAGAAAGTCTAGAATTTTCCTAAACTATTGAAACGTGTGGAAAAAATGGAGATAAATATCTATACAATTAGAGATTTTTCTAGACATGAAGTTTAAAATGCAACACCTGATTCATTTTTTCACAAATTATATAAATTATCCAGTGTCATACACGTGTTATTATGATTTGTATGCTGTGCAAAATTCATCGAAGAATCTCTCTGAGTTATTGGAGAAAAGCGTGCATATAGCAACAAATATAACAAACAATATGTGCAAAAATTATGAAACTTCACGTATAAAAATTATTTTATTATCGCAACTGTGAATATGAATCCTGAATCCTTCCTGTTTATGCTGAAAAAGTTTCATGAATTTATTTGTAGAACTATACAGTGTGAATTAAAATGTCCTGTTTGACGTCTTACCCCCATTACCATTAAACTCAAACATTTTAATTATAACTAACGTGATAGAACTAGCTCAATACGCACCTCGTAGAGAACGAAGAAAATGACGATGACGAATAGAAAGAAGTACACGAACGATCTATAGAGAGAAGGAAGTAGAAATCATACTAGTGGTGATACCAATTTAACGTTTGCGTGTAGAACATTTTAGATTTTTACGTACATACCGATTTAAAACCGATGTCAAGCATTTTAAACTGTCTGAACTGTTATGTAATTTACCGTGAAAAGTACGTCAGCGACACAAAAACAAAACTAGGTAACGGCGGAAAAAGTTTGATATGTTTTAACGGGGGCTTATATCGCTGCAGCTAAGAGATCAGTGGCGATTAATTCGCAAATTTACTGCGCTCCGCGATTAGGAATTCGGGCTGTCAATAGCAGCGGCGGACGCGGCGATTTGCGCAAAACAAACACGTCGGCCGTGTTTGTATGACGCGGCTCCCACTGATTTAATCGGCCGATGATGAGCGCCGGATAGCAGCGTTTTGCCGCCTGTTAATTACGGCCGAATCCGGCCGTCCGAATCGGCCGAAGCGATCATCGAGGCCCTCACTGTGCGTCACTTGTACCACGGCTGCCACACGGTCTTCCCTTGAAGATGATACCATGACGTGGGTATAACGAACGGGCGACTTTCTTGAAGTGGGGTTAAAGACTTCTTTAATTGATTAATTTTAGAGTCTCGCGGTATGGCCTGCCAACGGCCGTGGCGCGGTGGATACGGCGGTTCTACGTCTACATCTACACTCATACTCCGCATGCCACCTGACGGTGTGTGGCGAAGGGTACCTCGAGTACCACGAAACCATGCGGATAATCACCGGCACATTAAAGTCTACTCCAACACCGTGGTACTCCGTCATCACTAATATAGCTCCACTAAAATTAAGAAGACAAAAAGCATCTTTTAAAGAATGGGAAAAAATAGTAAAAATAAATGAAGGAAAATGTTTTCCTATGCATGATGTAATAAAAAATTTGCCAAATTACCGTTTGAAACCACGAAAGCCGATATAGAATAACTGCTATATAAGAGGAGAGGTCACCTTCAACCTAAAAGAGAACTGGAAAAAGGAGTGGGAGAATTTAGTCTGTAATCATCACCTCATACGTGATCCCTCAAAAGAACTAAAAGGGTTCAACTTCGCAAGAAAAGACTGGACTAAGCTCAATCGCATCAGAAGTGGCCATAACAGATGTAAGACCATGTTTTATAAGTGGAGACTCATGGACAGTCCAAGTTGTGATTGTGGAGCACCTGAACAGACGCTGGACCACACCATAAGAGTGTGTCCAGAAAGAAAATATAGTGGCTCTGCTGAGGACTTTATAGAAGCCACACTTCAGACTATGAAGTGGATTCAAGATCTGGACATTGATGTGTAGCCAAAAGCTTGTCTCACATGACACATGTCGTATTTCCAAGTGTTATGTCATAATATATCATTGATCATTCACATGTACCGAAAATAAGCTCTTGTACGATTTTTACTGATATTTGTATATATATTATTGTTCTTTGTTTAATTATATTGCCGGCCGCGGTTGCCGAGTGGACTGAGGCGCTCCAGTCACGGTCTGCACGGCTACTACGGTCGGGGGTTCGAATCCCCCCTCGGACATGGATATTTGTGCCGTCCTTAGTATAAGGTAGTTGATAAGTAGTTTGTAAGTTTAGGGACTGATGACCCCGTAGTTAAGTCCCATAAAATTTACAAACATTTGAACATTTTTAATTATATTTGTATATATGCTGCTGTCATATGCCATACGATAAATAAATAAATAACTATCGGTTCTCCCTCCGATTCAAGTCTGCTACTGTTCGCGGAAAATATGATTGTCGATATGCCTCTGTGAGGGCTCTAATCCCTCGGATTTTATCTTCATGATCTCTACGCGAGATATACATGGGAGGGAGTAATATTGCTATACTCCTCGATAAAAGTATGTTCTCGAAACTTCGACAGAAGCCCGTACCGAGCGACAGATCGTCTCACTTGCAGAGTCTTACACTGGAGGTTCTCGATCATCTCCGTAACGCTTTCACGATCACAAAATGATCCTGTAACGAAGCGCGCTGCTCTCCGTTGCATCTTCTCTTCCTCCTCCATCAACCCCACCTGGTACGGATAGCACACCGGTGAGCAGTATTCAAAAAGTGGGCGAACAAGTGTTTTCGAACAGCATTTCTTAGGATCCTTCCAATGGATATAAGTCTGGCATCTGCTTTACCGACGATTGATTTTATATGGTCGTTCCATTTTATAGTTTCCAAATGATAAGCCAAGATCGCAAACTAACAATTTATTTAGTAACGACCGGTTTCGGTGCACTGTGTCACCATCATCTGGTCATATATATATTATAATCTGGTCACCCTGTTAAAAAAATTCGGTATAAAATTAAGAAGTGCAACATTGCATTTAGTCACTATACAAAAAAATACGTAAGTTAAAAACATGACAGCTTACAAAGTAATGCAATGTTGCACTTCTTATTTTATACCCAATTTTTTAACAAGATGATATATATATATATATATATATATATATATATATATATATATATATATATATGACCAGATGATGGTGACACAGTGCACCGAAACCGGTCGTCACTTAATAAATTGTTAGTCTGAGATCTTGGCTTGTCATTTGGAAACTATAAAACGAATTGATCGCCTTCAGACCAGACGATGTCAGGTAATCGTTCCATTTTAAATCACTCCTAATGCCTACTCCCAGATAATTTATGAAATTAACTGCTTCCAGTTGCTGACCTACTATAGTGTAGATAAATGTAAACGATCTCTTTACGTATTTGTGGCGCATTAAATTTATCTTCATTGAGATTCAATTGCCATTCGCTGCACCATGCGTCAATTCGTTGCAGATCCTCCTGCATTTCAATACAATTTTCCATTGTCTCAACCTCTCTATAAACTACACCATCATCCGCAAAAAGCCTCAATGTTATACACAAGGTCATTTATATATATTGTGAACAGTACCGGACCCACGACACTCCCCTGTGGCACACCTGACATCACTCTTAGTTCGGAAGACCTCTCTCTCTCCATTGAGAATGACATGCTGCGTTCTGTTACCTAGGAACTCTTCAGTCCAATCACACAGTTGGTCTGATAATCCATATGCTCCAACTTTGAAAATTAAACGACTGTGGAGAACTGTATCAATCGGCTTGTGGAAGTCAAGAAACATGGCATCCACTTGAGAAATCGTGTCTCTGGCTATTTGAGTCCCGTTAAATCACCGAAGATAAGCACTGTCGGCCTCAGCTAGGACGTGGACAGGTAACGAAAGGCATCTGCTGAGCGATGTTGGCAAGCGAGGCGAGGCCACTTGATAAGCAACTTGATTGAGAAGTAGCGGCTCCGGTCGGTAAAACCCATACAACGGCCCTTAGTGCGGAGAGCTGACCAAACCCGCTCCATATTGTATCCGGTGAAGCCTTCGGGTGGAGGATGACACGGTGGTAGTTCGGTACCCACTGGACCCTCGAGGCATGAGTGGGACAGAGTTTAGTTTTGTTTTACGACATGACTTGTTAATCGTGATGTCAATGTAAAAGGGGGTTGCGACCTATACCTGCATAACATAGGACCTGAAGGTTGCCATATTTCGATCAAATATCAATGTCATTAAATCTTTCTAGGTCACCGTAGCGTGTGCTGTTTTCCACTCACTCATTCATCAACACAGTTCAGGATTGCTTACCTACTGTCGATTATATACCTCCCACTGGAAACTCTTCTTCTCAGACCGCGAACTCTAATGATGTCCAGCCGACAATACTTTTTGCTATTGTATAGTACAATAAGGAAATATTTCTACCTACTCGGAATAAAAGTTCTTTGCTAAGAAACTTTTTTTCAGCGTGGCAGTTGCGTATGTAGCCAGATGCATATAGAATATACTAGAGGACCCGTGCGAATACTTCGCACACTTAGTAGGATGACAAAACAGTTGGGAAAAATGAAAGTAAGGTTGAATGTTCATGCATAGCTTTCGTCGGAATCAATGAATGCAAGTGCTAATTAAAGAACTTGATCCGCTGAGTTTTGTTAGGTCAAAAAGAACTGCGTACCTTAATTAGAACCGAGAATATCGTAAAACAAACCAATTTAAATATTGAGTGTAAGGTCAGAAGGATACCGCGTTTGAATAAAAATAAATAATGGAAATACTAAAGTTAATTCTGATACTTTATAACAAATCTGCGAATGAATAACGCGTTTAAAACAAAACTCAAGGAAATCTGTCGTATAGAACGGCCTGACCGACTGACTTTAATTTACAAGCAAATTCCCGTAAAAAATATACAGAAGGAAATCGCGTTTGAGAATAGAAAAACGCAGACGAGAGTTATGTAAATTCTGATACTTGATGGCAAATCTGTGGACGAATACCTTTCGTTTAAAACAAAAATGAAGTAAATCGGCAGGGTAGCTTGGTCTGGCAGACTGATTTCAGTTTACGTAGATTCTTATAAGATATATATCTCGGTATCAAATAATGACTCATGCTGAGCTTCTTTCCAACCTACCAAATCAAGTTACCAGTATCTACTTCGCTCTCAGATTTGTGCCGTCGAAAATTCTCCGGCTCTCACCAAAAAACTACAGCTAGGACAATTTATCAAAATCTAGGCGATATTTCCACATGCAAAACATGCAATTAAAAAGAGCTAACCAAGGCTCATTATTTATCATCACAAAGCAATTCTTTACATATTCGCGCGAGCAACATGACCGAGTTACGAGGCATTTTAACCGAGGTTTAGCAGCTACTGTTACATAGCTCACCATAACGTCTTGGTGCCTGAATTTAAGAAGCCAGTACGCCATTAGCTGAATCTCATTGTTCAATAAACATGTGTTCTGTTAAAGCTTTTGTTAATGTTCCTTTTTGAATAATTGTAAAATTACGTAAGACTTTCGCAACCATTATGATCTAGAGTAACGCTTGAGTTATTAAATAGGCTCGTAAAGACTTAAAATTTGCAAATATATGGTGTACCATTAAATGTTTTCACCACAGATATCTCTGGAACTACACTAGATATTGAAAACCGACTTGCGCGGTCATGAACATATGGCAGGGGCTTATGAAACTAAGTACAATGAGATAGTCTAACACGTAAACAAATATTCCTTCCATAACGAACTTACGTTGCTTTCATGCAAACACCACCTTATTTCTTACGATATCAAAAGCATGTGAAATCGCAATGAGAATGTCGTAGCAATGCGTCAATTATACCATAAGAATTTGCAAAGCAAAGGTTATATTTGAGCCGGCCGTGGTGGCCGAGGGGACTGAGGCGCTCCAGTCACGGTCTGCACTGCCACTACGGTCGGGGGTTCGAATCCCCCCCTCGGACATGGATATTTGTGCCGTCCTTAGTTGTAAGTAGTTTGTATGTTTAGCGACTGATGACCCCATAGTTAAGTCCCATAGACTATACAAACATTTGAACATTTGTTATGTTTTAAATACATGAAGCGCGTTGCCAGCGTGAGTCTCGCTTGAGTTCAAATGTTTAAATGTTTGTATAGTCTATGGGACTTAACTACGGGGTCATCAGTCCCTAAACTTTCAAACTACTTATGAACTACTTACGAACTAGGACGGCACAAATATCCATGCTCGAGGGGGGATTCGAACCCCCGACCGTAGTGGCCGTGTAGACCATGACTGGAGCGCCTCATTCTCCTCGGCCACCGCGGCCGGCCTCGCTTGAGTCTTGGGATGTGCGTTAACTGCGTGTTTCGTGTATTTCAAACTAGAACTTCTGCAGGTGTATTGACGCATTGCTATGCAACTAACGACATTCTTATTGTGACTTTTCATGCTATTCAGCTTCGTAAGAAATGATATCTATTTAAAAAATACGAGTTTATATAAAAAAATAATTTGTCCACTTTTACTCGTAGCACTTACTTTCAGAAGGCCCTGCAATAGTTTCATGGCCGTGAAAGTCGGTTTTCAATGTCTATTGTAGTTCCAGAGATATCTGTAGTGAAAAAGTTGAGTGGTAGAGGCTGTATACTGTGGCGGTTTCCGCCGTACAGAGAGAAAATGAAATCCCGCTCTGCGCAGAGAGCGGAAATCTTTTCTTTACGTTGTAGCCGACCATCTGTCACCGCCATAACCGTCCAGACCTCACTTTCATATACCGCTGTGCTGCCCACAGTATCATGCTTCGGCTGCCCATGCGAAAAAGATCAACTCAGAAAAGCCTGCAATAAATTTAAGCCGTGAGGCAACTTTGGGGAGAGGGGCGGGGAGTGGAGGGACGTTAATGAAAAACACATGTAATTTATATATACTCGTAAAATAGAATGCTTCTTTGTATGTTGGTTCTTATTTTATGCGCTGCCGTGCCAATAATCCAATTGCGATAAAACTTTGCACACTTTCCAGAATGAAGCTTTCACTCTGCAGCGGAGTGTGCGCTGATATGAAACTTCCTGGCAGATTAAAATTGTGTGCCGGAACCGGGACTCGAACCTGGGACCTTTGCCTTTCCCGGGCAAGCGCTCTACCGACTGAGCTACCCCGACACGACTCACGATGCCGCCTCACAACTTTACTTCCGCCAGTACCTCGCCTCCTACTTTCCAAACTTCACAGAAGCTCTCTTGCAAACACGCAAGACTAGCACTCCTGGAAGAAAGGATATGGTGGAGACATGGCTTAGCCACAGCCTAAGGGATGTTTCCAGAATGAAACTTTCCCTCTGCAGCGGAGTAGCTCAGTCGGTAGAGCGCTTGCCCGCGAAAGACAAAGGTCCCAGGTTCGAGTCCCGGTTCCGGCACACAATTTTAATCTGCCAGGAAGTTTCATATCAGCGCACACTTCGCTGCAGAGTGAAAGTTTCATTCTGGAAACAGCCCTTAGGCTGTGGTTAAGCCATGTCTCCACCATATCCTTTCTTCCAGGAGTGCTAGTCTTGCGTGTTTGCAAGAGAGCTTCTATGAAGTTTGGAAAGTAGGAGGCGAGGTACTGGCGGAAGTAAAGTTGTGAGGCGGCATCGTGAGTCGTGTCGCGGTAGCTCAGTCGGTAGAGCGCTTGCCCGCGAAAGGCAAAGGTCCCAGGTTCGAGTCATGGTTCCGGCACACAATTTTAATCTGCCAGGAAGTTTCATATTTGCACACTTTGTCTTTAAAACAAGTATTACGTCACTGTTTCGTATGGTGGATGACAGAGGATTTTTTTCCGTATATCACCTTTTATACAGTGAATGGCAGACGGTACTTTACAATAATCTTTGACACCAATTCACTGATCACCATGTAGATTAACAGCGTTATATAAAACTTTGGGTCAGATGAAAACTGTGCGCCGGAACCTGGAATAGAACCTGGGAGTTTCGCGGGCAAACGCTCTACCGGATGAGCTGTCCCGGCGCGCTTTACGGTCCATCATCACAGTTTTAGTTCCGCAGTACCTCGCCTCTTACTTTCCAAACTCTCTTTCTAACCTTGCAGGACTATCACTTCTGTAAGAAATGATATAATGGATACGTAGCTTAGCCACAACCTAGGTAATGTTTATACAATGATATTTTCATTCTGCAGCTGAGTGTGTGCTGATATGAAACTTCCCGGGCAGAATAAAAGCAGCGGTGGAGTGGCCGAGCGTTCTAAGGCGCCTTGCTGCGGAGCACTGCGGTTGCTCTCCGTCGGAGGTTAGAGTCCTCCATCATGTGTGGTGTGTGTGTGTGTGTGTGTGTGTGTGTGTGTGTGTGTATTTTGTCCTCCGTTATGTAAGCCTAGGTACTAATAATCAAACACGGTAAGTCCCATTGATTTACAAACATTCGAAGTATTGCAGATTAAAACCTTTGGAATCCCGGTACCGGCACGAAATCTTAATTTGCCAGTAAGTTTCATATCAGTGCACAATGCGATGCAGAGTGAAAAAAATCGTTCTAGAGTTATATAATTTTTCGAAGATCGAGGATCAGTTGACTGAAGAGGGGGAGGAGGAGACACACACACACACACACACACACACACAGAGAGAGGGAGAGAGAGAGAGAGAGAGAGAGAGAGAGAAGGTGGACGAACTTAACATTCGAATAATTAAGTTCAAATGTTCAAATCTTTGTTAAGCTTATGGGACTTAACTACGGGGTCATCAGTCCCTAAGCTTACAAACTACTTATGAACTACCTTATACTAAGGACGGCACAAATATCCAAGCCCGAGGGGGGATTCGAACCCCCGACCGTAGTGGCCGTGCAGACCGTGACTGAAGCGGCTCAGTCTCCTCGGTGAATAATTAAGTGCCCAGGCGTCGCCGCGTTTCAGCTGGTACATTAAATATGAAGTTTGTACGTTTGTATTTTATGCGCTGACGTACCGCTCATCCGCTTGCTATGAAACTTTGCGCCGGCTGCGGTGGCCGAGGGGACTGAAGCGCTCCAGTCACGGTCTGCACGGCCACTACGGCCGGGAGTTCGAATCCCCCCTCGGGCATGGATATTTGTGCCGTCCTTAGTATAAGGTAGTAGATAAGTTGTTTGTAAGATTAGGGACTGATGACCCCGTAGTTAAGTCCCATAAGCTTAACGAACATTTGAACTTTTTTTTTTGAAACATTGTCAACAAGTAGCTCGCATGTTCGCGAAAGTTATAGGCTAATTAGTTTACGACTCAGAGTGCGGGAGATACGACGTCATAAACAATGAGATGCGCGAAAAACTGCTGTATCCAACGACAATATTGCACATTTCCTCCTAAGCCAATGGACCGATTTCAGTCGAATTTAGTGACCTTTTTCCTTGCCATCAGGTAACAGTTTAGGTAGGGGTAAGAACTACTTGCCACATGTACTTAAATAGATGTGACGTAATAGACAATGAGACGTATGATAAAATGCCCTTTGTTTGTTTAATTGCAATTCATGAAAATATACAGTTTTATTACGATCCTGATGAAGATTTACTCAAGGGCGTTGAAAGGCTCTAGTGATTTATTCCTATGTCAAAGGAATTTTGCAAAGATGATTTTACAAAAATGAGGGAGGTTACTGTCGGCATGGTGGAGAGTAGTTACGCAATTCTAAAAAATCCACTCTTTTATTGCGATTTTTAAAAACAATTACGCCCTTGATCAACAAAGCAAGAGGAAGATTACTGTCAGCATAATTTTGTTCAGTGAAAGACAGAGTGTACCTTAGAACACACTCTGAAAACTTTTTGCCAATTACCATCAAAATTGGATAATATGTGTATGATTTCTCTGGGAAGGTTTTTTTATAATCTGCAAGCCAACATTTGGTGCGTGGCAAAGACTACTTTGCTATATATTTAAAATGTTTTTCGAATGAAGTCCAAGGAACTGCAAATCATTTTATTTGCTTATGATATAATATTTAACACTGCAAACTTGCTTGTATCGGCGTGTTGCCATTCTCAAATGCGCCTGTTGGTGATTATAATAATACTTTATCATAATTTAAGTCTTATTGAAGTACAATAATATTACAACTGTAATTTACATCTAGGTGTGATTGACGGACAATTGCGTCTACTGACTTAAAGTAAACGTTCAGTTGGTATATTATGATACCAATTCCTTCAATTCCTTATTTGTAGGTAATTCGTAGGAAATTTCCGTAATTATTTATTTTGACAGTTTGGGTACACAGAAGCTCAATTTTTACACTTTTGTAACATTGAATGGCAGGGATGGTATATATGTGGCATAAAAATTCATAGCTTATATTTTGGAATCTAGGTTCATTGATGTTAATGCTTCACCTTTAATTTCCTACCTTTGGTTGTCAGCAATGGTATGTGTAGCGTAATATTATTGCGTGAATTTTCACTGATTTTCGTTGTCAAAAATGTGAATAAAGTTTCCTAAGTAGGACTTTCCGTGCAAAATAATACAATACAAGCAAATGATACGATTTGCAACTACTTGGACATATTTCGTAAAATACTGCTGCTGGCCCTAGCATGAAGTAACACTCTTTCGCTAATCATCATGAAAGTTAACAGGTGTATGCTATTTCTCATAGATAGAGGAGAATAAGAGCAGAAGATGCGGAGCTGAATGGTGAGGGATAGACAGAAGGTGAGAAGGAGCGAGAGGGATGGCCCGATGGAGGGAAAGGGAACATAGAGACGGAGATGTGGCGTCGTAAGCAATGATATTAATGAAAAACTGCCCCATCATGCATGAGGTTGTAATTTATTAGGTCTTCACTATGAACTCTATTCCCCAAACATTTCGGAGACATTTCCTTGATATTCCATTCTCTTTATCTGAAAATGTATATTACTGCTAGTCATAATTATTATACAGGAAGTATGAAGTCATATGGATTCATCTGAAAGAAAACGAAACTGGAATAGCCAGATGGATGGGCATAAGGCGATGGACAGCAGGAAAGAAGGAGCTAGACTAACATAATAACGCAATATATGCGAATCCGGGAAGTAACGATGGTTGGTAATAAAAAGAGGTCTGTACGTCTTTTTATCAGGATTACGAACGACATACATCACAGCACTAGCGAGGTAAGGTAAGGACAACGGGATGAGGACAGAAGAATAGACGGAAGGCATACGATGAGTTGAGAATAATATTTCCAGTTAAAGCAGCACACTAAAAAGTGGTGCACCTGCTGAGAGGCGCCGACTTTTGAAAGTCAGTGTGGGATTCTATATCTTGGTTCGAAACCTACTCTCCTGAAAATCATTTTCTAGCATTTTTGAATGAGCAATACTTGATAAAAGTAAATAGGCAGTTGTCTGGACTTTTAAAGATAGAAGGAAGTAGGAGGAGGAAGGAAAAGATAGCATGGCTGCATTAGGACACTACAATAAAGCGATCTCATTGGCCGAAGTGGATATTTCGATATAAGCAACACCCCAAAACTTCTACACGACCAATGAAATAGTTTTTCACTGTACACTAATGTAATACATTTCGTACGAAGCTATTCTTTCTGACAAAAGCGTTTGGTAGAACACGGCCCCAAGAAATCTTTGAAATATTTTGAGATTTTGAAGTCTGACATCACATTTTTTTTTGGTCAGTCCCAAGCAAGAGCTGCATACTTCATCGAAACTTTCATCACTTCGAGGTAACTTCATGACATCTCTGATAGTATTAATATAGTCCAAGTTTTTTTTTTTTTTTTTTTTTTTAAGCGTGAGAGAAAAGCATTGCAAGTTTGAACTGAATTTGTAATTTTAATAACAAGGGAAATGAGAAAGATATATGAAAAATGATTAACTTTAGCATCAGCATCAAATTCTTCAACCTAAATTCCTGAAAGAACACAATTGAATGTCCATAAATACGTACACCTGAAAGGTCAATAGGACCGACGTGCTTCAGGATGAATAAAGCTAGCATAGTGGCTAAAAGACGGACACTCATTGCTACTCGCTTGGGGACCCGCGTACAAAACTGATCATTGTGACTACGTAGGCTTTCCCGGCGTAATGCTTCATAATATTCTTCTCGGGTTTCCTACCGGATCAAAACTCTTGACACAATATTTCGGCGGTCCACCTGGTCGCCATTCTCAGGTGACAGTGCTCGGCGAATCGGTGTACCAGCACTGTACATAGAGTGATAACATTGTGTTATGGTTTTAAACAGATAAAAGGCATAAAAGATATATCGCTGCATTTTCGGGAATTTCCTCACTTTCAAAATAAAAGCACTGTTTTCTAATAGCGTAATTACTATCAAAGGAAACATTCCATAATGACAAAGAATTTTTTGTTCCTTCATTTACGCTGCTGAGTAATGGCCGAGCGCTCTAAGGCGCCTTGCTGCTGAATGCGCAGTTGCTCCCCGTCGGAGGTTCGAGTCCTCTCTCGGGCATGGATGTGCTTGTGAATTGTCCTTAGATTAGTTTAAGTAGTTTGTAAGCCTGGAGATTGATAACTTCAGTAGTTAAGCACAATAGAATTACAAACATTTGAACGTTTCTTCATTTAACAGAAGTTACTTTCGTTTTGAATGAAAGTGCGATAGGATCGCTGTTATTGCCTATCTACAAGTCTTCATAAATGATCGGACGAGTAGGTAAGTAATACAGAAAACGGAGAACGAAGATTGGTTGGTGCTTGAGCATTAATTGTTTTATAGAACTTTGTTTATAAGTTGTGACTAATACAGAAGGCAAAGGAAAATAGGATGGAACTAATTGGGAGCAAAATATCTACTTTGGAGAAAATGTGGATTTGTAAAGTGTTGCTTTCAAAACCACCGTTATGTATTGCAAAGCAGTATCGTTAAATGTCTTACGAAGATGCACACGAATACGCACTTTACAGCTTTTTACGGTACAAACCATAAAATTATAGGTATTACAGTGTTATTTTACGGCCGCCCGTTATTTATTGAGGGTTTACTGGAGGCTGGCTGCGTGGTGGTATTTATCGTTTCGGTGCATTAGAGTAATAGCCGTGGTCTCCTTGTGGTGTGAAATGTCCTCCGAACACCCGAACCTTATCCGCAAAGCACTTTGGTGGAATTTATTGTCCGATTGTCCTGAATTATGTCTTCTCTTGCCGTCCTACATCTGAGGCTAATCTCTTACCGCGCTGTCGGACCAAATCCCTCCACAGGCCCCAGATTCGGGAGGCGATGTAATGGCTTCCTGAGGTTCATTCGACAGTCCCCTCGAAAACGGCGTGCAGTTGCGAAGGTGTTTATTACAGCTCCTCGCGAATGAGCTACGACTATAGAAACTGTGACAGCCCGATAGAAGTCGTATGTAAACACCTCGTAAACCGTGTTCAGCTTATTGCTTTTCTTTGTTCTTTGGTAAGCTAGAAGTTTTTTTTTTTTTTTTTTTTTTTTCCAGAATGAATTGTGTGTGTGTGTTCTTTTAATCTTGCAGCTATCAATCAAGATAAAAGAAAATTTACGACATTAGCTATCTTGCAAACTGAAAAATAAACCTATGAGGAAAGTTTAAAATGTATGCTGAGCAGGGATTCGGGTTCTCCTACTTACTGGGCAGTCGGACTACCACGCGTGCGTGTTCTGCTTTAGCACAAATCCCTCCAAATTTTCGAGTTATCTAAACAATATTCACGTAGTGTCTTGCCAATTTTCACTCATTACTAGAAGTATTTCGCGTGATGCACCGGTGTTACAATGCATGTTCAAACATTCCTCAAACTGAATGTCTGCTCACAAAATTATCAAATTTACAGGTGAGTTAGGGAGTATATGAATTTCTTACATTTAACTAAAGGCATCAGTATTCTAACAAACACCTTCATGACTCACAGGAAACTTTGTACCATACACGCAAAAACCTGCCAGTTCACAGCATCCAGTTACTCAAAAGCTAGGAGTATATCATTTCATTTATCATTTATTCGCTACAGAACTTCCAAATAGAATTCAATACCATCACACAAATAGCATCAAACAGTGCCTACCCTCCGGTCCTTGTAGACTCCATAATGCACAAAAAACAAACAGGACTATCGTCCTCTTTAAACTGTTCTTAATCCACTTCCGAAGGCTCTAGTAAACTCTCAATTCCATCTTACGCGAAGTTTCCACGAATTTTACCAGAGAAGTACCGTTGGTCACTTTCTACCCAGTGTGAAGAGTGCGAAAGTGTGGAATACTTGGAAACGAGGAAAATTATACATTGGTCAGTCAGACAGGATCTTTTCTTACACCTCTGTTTTCATACAAGGTAAGAGGTTATGTGGATCTATTCGTATGGCTGAACGAATGTATTAGCCTTCTCAGACCAGATGGTGGAAACTTGTTGTAATACAAAATCTGTTTTTGAACTTGGCAAACAAAAATTACAATTTTCAAGGCAATTCAGATCACGATATTTCAAGCTTGCATGATGAAGCTAAATATATAGAATTTCGTAACGTTAGAACTGAGCCTAAAATTTCAAATGATTCGTAAACTTGTTCAAGTTCTATCAAATTATATCATTTATCGTTTCATCGGGGTAAGGGTGTAAAATTAGAAATTAATAAAACTAATACAGTCAGTGTGTTGTGGCTTAAACCATAGCAGCATTAGTTTTATAACGTCAAAAAACTTCAAAAATTAATCCGTTAAGTAAACAGGTGCATGGAGCTCTTTTATACACGGGTATTCTGG
The DNA here is from genome assembly GCA_026315105.1 of Locusta migratoria. NCBI lineage: Eukaryota > Metazoa > Arthropoda > Insecta > Orthoptera > Acrididae > Locusta > Locusta migratoria. The sequence continues at coordinate 835,998,961 of CM048745.1, read as the reverse complement.
TGTTTAATGGTTTTTAGAGATTTCGGAACGCACTTCATACCCATTAGGATGTAAGACACTGATTCTAGTGAGCTGAACTATGTAGGAACAACGCACGTACCAATCCCACACTAAAAAAATAGGAAAAATTTGAAATACTAAAAATGGGAATTTTTTAAAACATTTGACCGCCATTTGACTGATGATTTTATATTTATTGTCACTACCAGGTTTCAGCCTTAGGTCATTTTCAAGTAATAAAAGTTGACAATTGTTTTAAAAAATTCTATATTACTGAGACGCCAGACACGTACAAAATCATAAAAAAATAGGAAGTGCATATTCTAATTGCAAGTAAATTAGTATGAAATGATAGGTACAGGGCCACAAGAGATTCAAAACGCCGCGGTGTACGGTCCGAGCGTTCTAAAGCTGTTGGCACACGGAGCGTGTATCTGAACGAGTGTGGCCAACGTGGCGAGTTTCTGACGTCACAACGTGCGAACCGCACGTTGGCGAGGCTTTCCCAACTTGTCGTGTTTCTGAATGACCACAAACAAGGTGGGAGAACGCCACTGACGTCACACCACGTGACTCACCATGTGACTGCCCGGAGGTGGGGGGGGGGGGGGCAACTCTTTTCGGTAGAGAGATGAAGACGCCATATTGGCCGTCGTATTTGAAAGGGTTTTATGTATGTAACTTGGGTCATATGAATGTATGACATTTCAAAGCAAGTGAACGTAACTAAGTAAATTGAGTATTTCTCGAAAACAGGTCATTAAATGTAGTATTTGGTGGAATAAATAACTGGAAACGTCTTATACGTGGTTACAAAATTTCCGTATTACAGGAATCTGCCGTTTCAAGGCAAGGCGGACTGAAGTTCTATCAACACAAATAGTTCTTAAACATCGTTTGTTGTAATTACATGTCAGCAACCGATATATCTACCAATGGTGTATACAACACGGCTAATACCTACGTTGACGATACGCAGATGCGTTAGTGGCTAAAGCGCCGGGCGCCGTGGCTCAGCGCACCCGGTCAGGGGTCTAAAACGCTCTCTGTAATAAAAAAGATGAGCCGAATGTTCAACGAACAACGAAGATCAAACTGAACCAACGACCCCAATGCATAGATTTACCGGAAGCAAAATAATAATAATAAAATAACATAAATTAAAAAATAAGAAATTAAAAAATAGCATAGGCAGCAAAGACGTGGGCTGTGGAATGGTAGATGTCCCACGGCGCTGGTTCAAACCTTCCCGGAAGCAAATAATTTTTCTTCTCTTATTCGGATTTTCTGATAGACTCAAAGGCTTCCGTATAAATTTCGCATAGGTATTTTGCATAATATTCGATGATACATAAACGTAAGTGCGCATCTTCTGAGAAGTGAGTTTGTTGTATTCGTTTTATTAACAAGACAGTTTGCACCTTACAGTATAACACGCATTTTATTGTTTCACGTTTGCATTTTACACGTTTTATCGTACTTCTACTCAATAGTAACATTGACCGTGGAAGAATGACCTTTACGTTTTACTTAAAAGCGAGACTGTTGCTATTTAGTCGTCCTCGTCGCCATGTGTTTTGTCTATCTCGGCCTGTCTTTCTGGAAGCGGTCTATCAGGACGCGTGAGATTCGTTACAGCTATAATAGCTATACTGATTATTCAGTATTATTTACAATGTTACTCAACTTTGTCTCTTCTCGCGGCCGCGTCTTCTACCTGCGTCTTCTAGCTGCGCTGAGTCCGAGTGAGTGCCTGTTTCGTGGCCTAGTTCAGAGGGACCAAATGTTCAAACGTTTTTATAGTTTAGGGACTTAACTACGGGGTCATCAGTCTCTAAACTTACAAACTACTTATGATATAAGACGGCACAAATAATCATGTCTTAGGGGGGATTCGAACCCCCGACCGTAGTGGCCGTGCAGACTGTGACTGGAGCGCTCAGAGGGACCCTTACAGACGCATGTCGGCCTAGATATAGCAGCTTGTAGAGGGCGCGCCTATTGGTTTCTCCCCCCCCCCCCCCCAGGAGTCGCGGCGCCGGCGTGTGATTGGCTGCCGGTCATCCGCTGCCTTCTTCACGATCGTTCTCGTCATCCGGCATGTGGCACTGACTTTACGCCACAACAGTTGCAATGATTTTTGCCTTTTCTAATTTATATCGCTCAATATGTCACGAACATTTTATAATTCGCTGCACTTATTGACTTAACATGCAACTCACCTAAGTCTTATGTTAGTAGATATTCTGTTGTTACTTATGTAGGCCTATATCACAGAACATAGCGAAAATATGCTTAAGCGCGGAAATAATCTATTTAATAGAGATAATGCAGTAATTCCACTCTTTTTGATTTCGTAAACAGTGTGATTCAAGCAACTGAGCCGCGGTGGAGTAACCGAGCGGTCTAAAGTGTCTCGCTGCGGAGCGCGCGGTTGCTCGCCGTGGAGGTTCGAGTTCTCCCTCGGGCATGGGTCTGTGTGTGTGTTTGTCCGTAAGTTACGTTTACCTAGGTTTAAGTAGTTTGTAAGCTACGGACTGATGACCACGCAGTTTGGTCCTATAGATTTACAAACATTTGAACATTTGAACCAGCAACTGATGTAGCCCACAACTGTCGCTGGAGCGCGCTGCGGTCGCGTGTAGCTCGTTGAGGCACACGTCTCGTATGCTCAAGTCGCGCCGTCTCCGAGCGTTCAGCCGCACATTGGATTCGGCAGGTTGTGCGCACACGTTCAGACACGTGCTTCGTGTGCCGATGGCTTAAGGTGCCTTGCTGCGAACCGCTCGTCGTCGGAGTTTCGAGTCCTCGCTCGGGCATGGGAGTATGTGTTATCCTTAGTGTATGAATTTAAGTCAGTTTAAGTACTTTCTAAGCCTAGAGAGTGATAACACCGTACTTCAGTTGAGCAACGTGCGTGTTCGTGTGTTCCAAATTATTCCTTATTAGATGTATTGTATGAAGTGTTATTTAGTCCATTGGTTCAGAACTGAGATCAGGGCAATCAAAGGATCAATTTAAATTTTGTTAATCTATGAAAAGCCAAAATGCTGCTTCACTTTATAGATGTTAAAAACTGTTTATTATCGCAATAGGCCTATTTCGGCTCTGTGGCCATCATCAGGCTATTTCCATATAGCATCGTGGAGGTATAATTGATTATAATGACTGCAATGATTGCAGTATACATGTTCTTCAGATGGTATATATATTACGTAAATCAGGTCTTAATTCTTAACAGCTAAACTGTCAGTTTGACGTATCCTCCAGCGATAAACTGACAGTTTAGCTGTTAAGAATTAAGACCTGATTTACGTAATATATATACCATCTGAAGAACATGTATACTGCAATCATTGCAGTCATTATAATCAATTATACCTCCACGATGCTATATGGAAATAGCCTGATGATGGCCACAGAGCCGAAATAGGCCTATTGCGATAATAAACAGTTTTTAACATCTATAAAGTGAAGCAGCATTTTGGCTTTTCATAGATTAACAATATGTCCTTAAAAGACATACACAATGCTGCAGGCCCAAATGAAATGAAATTTAAATTTTGTTTTAAGCTTGGCAAGACACAAAGAAACTCATGCTATGCTAGTGCTTCTTGATGGGGTCAAGCGCTGTTCGTGAAGTGTCTACAAATGGTTCGCCCGTTTTCGAGGTGGCCGGGAAAGTGTTTCTGACAATCGCCATAGCGAATGACCGGAGACCGCAGTCAGTGACGAAATAATTGAGAAAGCGAAGACGTTAATCACGAACGATCGTCAATTAACTGTGCGCATGATAGCGAATGAACTACGGATTGTCCGTGAATCCCTGCAACAAATCCTTAGCCATAAGTCAGGGAAGAGGAAAATGTGTTGTCGTCTAGTGCCACAGCACTTCAAAATCAAATGTTTGTAGAATCTATGGGACTTAACTACGGGGTCATCAGTCCCTAAACTTACAAACTACTTATGAACTAGCTACGACTAAGGACGGCACAAATATCCATGCCCGAGGGGGATTCGAACCCCCGACCGTAGTGGCCGTGCAGACCGTGACTGAAGCGCCTCAGTCCCCTCGGCCACCGCGGCCGGCCACAGCACTTCACTCACGATCAGAGGCAGGAACTTTTAGAGGATTTACATGACACTCTGTTTCTTGAACCGTATTGTCACTGAGGATGAAACCTGGACTCTCTGGTACGACGCTGAAACCAAACGGCAAAGTATGGAATGGCGTTTTCTGAAAGTCAGAACGTAAAAATGACGCATGAAATCGATTATCATCATCTTTCTTTATTGTCAAGTCATTATGCACAAGGAATTTCTACCTGAGGGAAAATGTTCAACATCGTCAAACAGTTCCTGGCGTGGAATTTGAACATTCACCATACTTGTTAGATCGTTCAGACTTCTTCCTTTTCTCCCGACTTAAACACGCTTTGAAATGAAAGAGGTTTGGCGATTTTCCTGACATCCAACAAAACATTTGAACACCATCCCAAACGAAAACTGCGTGCAACGTTTCCAGGACATGTATCGCAGTGATCATTGGTATATACTTACTGGCGGTAACTATTTCGAAGGACAGTAAGGTAACTGTATTTCATAGTTCACATACGTTCATGTGACAGGATTATTCACTGAACTCTACCTTCAGAGGTTGTACTCCCAATATGGAAGAGTCGACCGTCCGCCTTCCCAACTATTCTCCTTACGTACTCGTTCCAATTAAAATCTCTCTCTAACGCTGGGTGTAGTATTTAATCGACGCGACTATGGCGAGCAGCACCGCACTAATACAATACTCGAACACTAAGGGATTGTTCGTCCTACTCATCTGTAACGACTTACATTTCTCGAGATTTAAAGCTACCTGACATTCCCCACACCAACTAGAAACTTTGTCCACGACGTCTTGCATCCTAGACACATTCAGTATGAGGCGTAGCGCCTTACAACTCTCCTCCGTCGGAAGCCAGCAAGCTGATAAGACAGATGGCTTGTACATTAGCTAAGCTGCAGATAGTAGCTTCAGCGCCCAGCAGATCACGCCTACGGACATTCTAAATAAAGAATCAAAGCACAGATTTAATTTAAACAAAATATCATTTTTTAATGTTACGTATGTTATCTGTTGTTACTGATTTATGTGTGTCAATTACTAGAGTGAATGTGAAGTTCTAGAAGAAAATTGTAATATTGATTTTGTACTATTCTGATTTTTATTGGCTGCTGATGGAGCGCGAGTTTTCAAGGTATGAAGATTTGTGACGCTTTTGTTTCCAGCCAGTGTGAATAAAATCATGTCGAGCGTATTTTCAGGTAGAATCAGGCTTGATCTAGGCGGAAAGAGTTGGGTTGGAGCTGTTCGATGGTAGATCGGGGTGTTCAAAAATGTTCAAATGTTTGTAAATCTATCGGACCACGCTTCGTGGTCATCATTCCGTTGCTTACAAACTACTTAAACTAAGGTAAACTAACCTAAGGACAAACACAAACACCCATGCCCCAGGGAAGACTCGAACCTCCGAAGGCGAGCAACCGCGCGCTCCGCAGCGAGGCGCCTTAGACCGCTCGGCTACTCCACCGCGGCAGATCCAGATGTATGCGAAACTCTTGTTTGTGTATGGTGAAGAGGTGCGACTTTTATAAGTGAATTCTTTTACAACCCTTTCCACACTGACACTTTTCTTAAAATTCTCGGTATACTTGGGCATCGTAAACGTCAGGAAAAATAATAAAAAATTCTTCCATAAAAATGTAGTGGGAAAACAATTAGCACAATCTTTCCCATTCAAAACTGTATGAGAGGCAGTAATAGAGGGAGGCCAATGACACAATCAATAACATCCAAGATGAAGTTACACAGTCAACATCTAACCTGCACAATCGTGCTAGTATGAATTTAACGCACAATTACTGTGCAAAGATGTGACGTTACTAACAAATATCAATATCACAACGTTGTACACACTATTACAAATAACCAGATCCAGCAAATCGCCAAAACAATTCTATTTAACTCAATTATGAGCTACTAACCTGGCGCCGGCAAAATACTCACTTCTTGAGCAATTTAAACATCATCTGCTGCAATCTAATGGCGCCGAATGGCAACATAAACATGAGAAACGCGTAGCGCACATCATGCACGATCACTGTAGGTAGGTCGGATGCAAGGCAAGAGATTCAGTTTGCCGTAAAAATTAAATGAATAAATAAAAACCGAACCAGCACGATCGTGTGGGCTCCAGTGAAAAGGGATGATGAACACCCTTAAATCCGCGTGGGATGTTGCGCAGTCTTACACTGAAAAACCGAATGATGTTGCAGTAAATGAAGTGCACGATAATCGAAAGAACAATTTTCTTAAAAACACAGACAAACTTATTATTTGGTTACTATTTAATTATTTTTATCAGGCTGCTTGAGTGAGTGTACGAATGTGTGCAGAACAGAGTTATTCCCCTAGCGGACTTTGAAGTAATCTTTGTCATTTGCTCACTAAAGTGAATAATAAATAATAAAGGAAAAAATCCTTCATTATTTCGAGTGTATCTGAGACCTGTTGCATAAATCTTGCATTACAACGAATCCTGTTGAATGTGTGAACTGCGGCCAGGTTTTCAATACAGCTTTTTCTGGTTAAACCGTATTGTACAACTTTTACAGTGCTGATGTGGACTGTTCTGTCAGTAAAAAATCAGCTACGTTGCAAGTGACACCACAACATTATCTGCAATCAGCCGCAAATTGTTACTTCCTCTGTCCGTCTTATCATTTATGTAGATAGAAAACAGGAACAGTGCTATCACATTTCCCTGGGGCATTCCTGGAGATACCCGTGTTTCTGACGATACTCATCTTTGAAGACAACGTACTGGGAACTATTGTTTAAGAAGTCTTTGTTCCACTAACAGATCTGGAAAACTATGGCTACACCCTGTGGTGTTTCACGAGGAATATTGAATATTTTGATAGATGGTAGTGGATAGAATTGTAATAAGAATGCTGAATAAGAAGTGTCCAATTTTCATTGAGTACATAGATAGAGCTGTTAGTATGTAACCCAAACGAAGCAATATGCAAAGAGGACATTTATACTCATTCTTCCCTGTGTTCTTCGTAGAACATCACCATATTGACTGAAAAGCACAATTATTCACCTTGAGGCTTTAAAGTAATACAATGGACTTGTAAGCTGAAACCCGGTTCAGGAAATAAAAATAAACTTATAGAATACTGACACAAAATTGTGATTTTAATTCAATATTACGATGTACTAACAAGAACCGACGAAACGGTAAAAATGGCATTTACGTTTGCTGCCTATACCGAAATCTACATCCATACTCTAGGAAGAGTGTACTTACCGTACCATTGTCATTTCCTCACACTGCAGTCGCGTATGGTTCGCGGGAGAAAGGATTGCCCATATGCCTCCGTGTAAGCCCTAATCTCTCTAATTATATCTTCGTGGCCGTTTCGTGATAAGTACGTGGGAGTAAGCAATATATACGTTGCGATTCCTCAATTTCTCCAGGCGTATTTCATGATGAAATAGATTTCGGGTGATCAGGTTGGTGTATGTGTGCATAGGACACAATATTTCGGCAATCGACCATGTGCCCATCATCAGCATACGTCATGATCGTAACATGGTGGATTGCCGAAATATTGTGTTCTATGTACACATACACCAGGCTGTTCACCCGAGATCTATTTCATCAATTTATTGGTTGATTATGAAATACATGCTCTTGAAACCATGACACACAGAACGTCTCTCTTGTAGCATCTGTCGCTACAGTTCCCTAATCATCTCTGAGAAGCTTTAGCGCTTACTGAACAAGCCAGTAATAAAGCGTACGTTGGCTCTTCTCTATGCCTTCTATTAACCTTACTTCTTACGGATCCCACACTAACAAGCAATACACAAGCACTGGCCAAACGAGAATTTTGTAACCGACTTCCTACTTCTGCTTAGCCACGATTGATATTGTATGGCTGGCCGCGGTGGCCGCGGGGACTGAGGCGCTTCAGTCACGGTCTGCGCGGCCACTACGGTCGGGGGTTCGAATCCCCCCTCGGGCATTGATATTTGTGCCGTCCGTAGTCTTAGTTAGTTCATAAGTAGTTTGTAAGTTTAGGGACTAATGACCCCGTAGTTAAGTCCCATAAACTATACAAACATTTGAACATTTATTTGATATTGTGTGGTCATTCCACTTCAAATCTCCCCTTATATCTACTTCCAGATATTTTATGGAAGTAACTGATTCATGCGTTGCGCTACATAGTAACAGTTTTATCTATCTACCGAATAAATACTGATCACTTGTTATGTAGGACAATATGTTGCAGTCTGTCGCCGGCCACGGTGGCCGCGGGGACTGAGGCGCTTTAGTCACTGTCTGCACGGCCACTACGGTCGGGGGTTCGAATCCCCCCTCGGGCATGGATATTTGTGCCGTCCTTAGTCTTAGCTAGTTCGTAAGTAGTTTGTAACTTTAGGGACTGATGACCCCGTAGTTAAGTCCCATAAGCTATACAAACATTTGAACCTTTTTTTTGCAGTCTGTCTATACTACCACCTTGTCAAAGGTTTTACCATTTCTCGTGGAACATCCTGTTTGTTCGTAAGAGTCTGCAGAAATCTGCAATCTTTCTGTTCGCATTCATCCATTAGAATAGATTAGATTACGTGGCGTATAAGGGAAGGACAACTTGAGTAATCTATCTGTGTCTTTAGAAACTGTCGTGAATTTTTTTGGCTGAATTGACTCTACTGGTTGAGAGAGAGAGCAGTTTTCTAGCTCTGGCGAAGTATTGTACGCCACGCTTGGGCCCTCGGCGGTGTGTCGGACACGGCGTCGCTATCGACAGGGACCTGTTGAATCCCAAGCAGGCGGCTTCGCGTTCCACTCGTCGCGCGAATATTTATGCAGCGGGCAGCGCCGCCAAGCGCATTCATGAAAACAGATTTGCAAATAAAGTAAATTCCTGTTTCGTGACGGCTCCGGACGGAATCCCTTTTGCATATTCCGACGACAGCCCTCCCCCCCTGCCCCCATGCCAATGTCTTTCCGATACTTGAAAACAGGCTGCTGTCCGCTGTCCTGTTCTTCTCTCAATTAGAATTCAGCGCGTGTCCCAGCTCTGTCTGTAGCGCAAGGTCGAGAGTAATTTTCGCGTGGCGGATTGCTGGTTCGGTTGTGTCGAAACAACGGACGTGTCATCACACATAAAACGTAGCAGAGCAAATGCCTTTAGCTCTCCTTTCTTTTATGTCTTCATCACATCCGCTACCATTCCACAGCAGTGGCGAATAGAGTATTCCGGTATGGAGGTTAAAGGCACCGCTTTCTAGGACGGAGAGATATTCTGATCCTAGTTACACTCCACCAGGCGGATTGACATGGATACGTGTGCCGGGTAGTTTCTATGCGGGTCTTAGGTGGTTTTAAAAGTTATGTACGTGGAGTTCGATGTTGGAAACTATCGTTTAATCAGACAACAAAGTAGTTTATTTTAAAGTTACTTATTCAAAATCTGATCTGATATTAGTTGCAGTCCAAATGGTGATCATATATTGATGTTTAACAGTCAAGATCACTATGTTATCAGATAACTTCATCAAAATGTAACTGAACACGTACATTGTACATTAACACAGTAATTTTGTTTAATTATGGTCCTGATATTGATGTAGATATTGTTAAATAAGAAACAGTGCATTAAACTCATTATGTGCGCAACGGATCTTTTAACAAAAGCCGGCCGCGGTGGCCGAGGGGATTGAGGCGCTCCAGTCACGGTTTTCACGGCCACTATGGTCGGGGGTTCGAATCCCCCCTCGGGCCGTCCTAGTTCGTAAGTAGTTCATAAGTAGTTTGTAAGTTTAGGGACTGATAACCCCGCAGTTAAGTCCCTTAAGCTTAACAAACATTTTTTTTTAATAAAACAACTGTAACACGTATCCTGCATGAAACACACACTGACTGTACTCAAAAAATTTGACTGCAGGAAAGATATTAAAAACACAAACCACTTTCTTAATGTTCGACTTTGAGAATTCTATGCAGATCAGTACCTGATTATCAAGTTCATTATCATCCTCAATTAACTGCAGTGTTCCATAACAATCATTTACTACGGTATCCATAAAGTAATATGTTCAACAAGATTACTAAAATCAATACTGCGCTATAAGTCCACAAATAACTGATTATCAAATAAAGGAAGTAGATTAATCTTCTAACTACGTAAATGAAACAGGAAAGAAAGGTCAACTTTTTTACTTATTATTAATAATCACCATTACATTACCTAAATTATATAACCTTTTCATAATTACATGAAATGTTACTACCTTAATTCCACAGGTGGTACAATGTTTTTCACAATTATAAGAAATACAATATATTCCAAATACAATCAAATCAACTTGCTGGCACAACAGCCTCTGCTCTACATCGGAGCTACATACAGAACACAACTGCTCTCTAAGCGAGCTGAACCACAAGTCTGACTCTCTGTCTTTTTGCACGAGCTACAATACTATGCGATACATAATCTTTGCCAAAGATGAAACTTCACATATTTCTGTACACATATCGAAACACACAGTAGAAACAATGTTATACATTTTCTTGCAATCAAGTTACTTGACACAAAAAAGGAGGCACAACATTAGACATTTTCTTACAAATTCAGCAATATACATCAATTGGGGGTATCACAGGAGTAGGATTGATAATGAATAAGAAAATAGGAATGCGGGTAAACTACTATGACCAGCACAGTGACCGCATTATCATTGTCAAGATAGATACGAAGCCAACACCGACAACAGTAGTACAGGTTTATATGCCAACTAGCTCTGCCGATGATGAGGAAATCGAAGAAATATATGAGAGGCTAAAGGAAATTATTCAGACAATTAAGGGAGAGGAAAACTTAATTGTTATGGGAGACTGGAATTCGGTAGTAGGACACGGAATGGAAGGAAGGATAGTAGGTGAATATGGACTGGGCAAAAGGAATGAAAGAGTAAGCCGCCTGGTAGAATTTTGCATGGAACATAATTTAGTTATAACAAACACCTGGTTCAAGAATCACAAAAGAAGGTTGTATACGTGGAAGAGACCAGGAGACACCGGGAGATACCAGATAGATTTTATAATGGTAAGACATAGATTTCGGAACCAGGTTTTACAGAGTAAGACATACCCAGGGGCAGATATAGACTATGACCATAACTTGTTGGCTATGAACTGTAGGCTGAAACTAAAGAAACTACAAAAAGGTAGGAAAATAAGAAGATGGGACCTGGATAAATTGAAGGAACCTGAGGTTCTTAAGAATTTCAGAGGGAGCTTTAGACAACAATTGACAGAAGCAGGGGAAAATAAAACAGTAGAGGAGGAATGGGTAAAATTGAGGGATGAAATAGTGAAGGTAGCAGAGGACAAAATAGGTAGGAAGGCAAGACCTACAAAAAATCCTTGGATATCACAGGAGATACTAAACTTAATAGATGAAAGGAGAAAATATAAAAATGCAGTAAATGAAACAGGCAAAATGGAGTACAGACGACTAAGAAATGAGATTGACAGGAAGTGCAAAATGGCTAAGCAGGAGTGGCTAGAAGGCAAATGCAAGGATGTAGAAGAATGTATAAATAGGGGGAAAATAGATACAGCCTACAGGAAAATAAAAGAAACATTTGGCAATAAGAAAAACAGCTCTATGAATATCAAGGATACTGATGGAAAACCAGTTCTCAGCAAAGAAGGGAAAGCTGAAAGGTGGAAAGAGTATATAGAGGGGCTCTACAAAGGAAATGAACTTCGAGACAATATTGTAGGAAGGGAAGAGGATGCAGATGAAGATGAAATAGGAGATACTGTACTGAGAGAAGAATTTGACACAGCCCTGAAAGACCTAAGTCGAAACAAGGCCCCTGGAGTAGATGATATTCCCTCAGAGCTACTGAAGTCTCTGGGAGAACCAGCCATGACAAACCTGTTTCACCTGGTGTGTGAGATGTATGAGACAGGTGAAGTACCCTCAGACTTTAAGAAAAATGTTATAATCCCCATTCCAAAGAAAGCAGGTGCAGACAGGTGTGAAAACTGCAGAACCATCAGTTTAATAAGTCATGGTTGCAAAATTTTAACACGAATTATATACAGAAGGATGGAAAAACTGGTAGAAGCTGACCTCGGGGAAGATCAGTTTGGGTTCAGGAGAAATGTAGGAACTCGGGAGGCAATACTCACTTTACGGCTTATCCTAGAAGATAGATTAAGCAAAGGCAAACCTACATTTCTAGCTTTTGTACATTTGGAGAAGGCTTTTGACAATGTTGATTGGAATAATTTCTTTAAATTTCTGAAGCAAGCAGGAGTAAAATATAGGGAGCGTAAGGTTATTTAACACCAGACAGCGGTTGTCAGAGTTGAAGGGCATGAAAGGGATGCAGTGGTTGGAAAGGGGGTAAGACAGGGTTGTAGCCTTTCTCCAATGTTATTCAATTTGTACATTGAGCAAGCTATAAAGGAAAGCAAGGAGAAATTTGGAGAAGGAATTAAAGTTCAGGGTGAAGAATTAAAAACATTGCGTTTTGCCGACGACATAGTAATTCTGTCAGATACAGCAAAGGACCTGGAAGAGCAATTGAACGGAATGGACAGTGTGCTGAAAGGTGTATATAAGTTGAACATTAACAAGAGCAAAACTAGGGTAATGGAGTGCAGTGTAAGAAAATCAGGTGATGCTGAAGGAATTAGATTGGGAAACGAAGCAATAAAGGAGGTAGATGAGTTTTGTTACTTGGGCAGTAAAATAACAAATTATGGTCGCAGTACAGAGGATATAAAATGCAGAATGGCAATGGGTAGAAAAGCGTTTGTGAAAAAGAGAAATTTGTTAAAAGCGAATATTGATTTAAGCCTAAGGAAGTCCTTTCTGAAGGCATTTGTATGGAGTGTTGCCTTGTATGGGAGTGAGACATGGACAATAAACAGTGCGGACAGGAAGAGGATAGAGGCTTTTGAAATATGGTGCTACAGAAGATTGCTGAAGATTAGATGGGTGGATCGCGTAACTAATGAGGAGGTACTGAACAGGATTGGGGAGAAAAGAAATTTCTGGCATACCTTGACTAAAATGAGGGATAGATTGGTGGGACACATTCTTAGACATAAAGGAATCGCGAATTTAGCATTAGAGGGAAGTTTGTGGGGTAAAAATCGCAGAGGAAGACCAAGAGATGGATACAGTAAGCAGATTCAGACAGATGTAGGTTGCCGTTCTTATGTGGAGATGAAGAGGCTCGCTCAGGATAGGGTATTGTGGAGAGCTGCATCAAACCAGTCTCCGGACTGAAGACCACAGCAACAACAACATTTTTATGGACATGTTTTAGTTTTTCCGATATACCACTAGGAGAATACACGACTGCTACAAAATTTAAAGGGCCATTCAACGCTAGATACGACTGTTCGAATCGCTACTAGATGTAGGAGGTTGTGCCACGGCTTTTATGTTAGACATTGAAAGAGCTTTCGACAAAATTTGGCACAACGGACTATACTATAAGTTCATAAAGATGGGTTTCCCAATAAAGATGGTTAAATTAATAAAAAACAGTCTAGATGACAGACCAACAATAAAATTGTGTTGGAAATAGTGTATCAACTCCATTTTATCCTGTGGCTGGAGTGCCCCAAGGATCCATACTTTCTCCACTATTATATTCGTTACATACAGCTGACATCCTACAGCCCATCAAGTGGAACGAAGAATTAGCGCCGCGGTGGAGTAGCCGAGCGGTCTAAAGCACCTCACTGCGGAGCGCGCGGTTGCTCGCTGTGGAGGTTCGAATACTCCCTGGGGCATGCGTGTGCGTGTATTTGTCCGTAAGTTAGTTTACCTAGGTTTAAGTAGTTTGTAAGCTACGGACTGATGACCCCGCAGTTTGATCCGTTAGATTTACAGACATTTGAAGGATTAGTTCTTTATGCCGATGATACGGCTTATTGGTGCCAACTTCACAAGGTTTCAGTAGTTTGATAATTGAATATATAAAAGTCACAGAACCTTGGTTAGTGAGGTGGAGGATACTGCCCATTGCCAACAAAAATCAGCTCATAATTTTCCATCACAAAAATTTAACGACTTATCAGTTACAAGACACCAAAAATTTAAAGATAAGCCTCTCGGAGAAAGTAAATTACTCCAAAGGAAACAGCTAAATTCCTCGGTATTACATTTGACTTGACAATTACTTGTGGACATGCAATCATGAACATAATTAACGAAGTGAGGAAAAGACTTAGCCTGCTTAGAATGATAAAAGGTAAATTCAGAGGAGCTCCAACGTCAGCACTGTTATATACCCATTGTGTTTACATAAGACCCATTTTAGAATACGCAGCGCCCATATGGATAACATCTAAGGTACATTCTTTAAAAATTTTTAGTACTGAACGACGTATTTTATGGATTGCAACTAGTTTGAACCCCAGCACCAGTAGGAAGAATCTATCAAGTTATAGATATACAACCAATCATACAAAGGTTAATGAAATTGATTGTCAATTATGGAGTTGTCGGATTTGCTACTAACTGAAAACGACAGAGCTTTTACCGCAAGCTCCAATCCCACTAAAATTTCCGAGGTACAAATATCCGTACCCTCCAAATGCAATAGCTCAGGCTCTTGACAAGGTTTATACTGGACAATTCAACACCGTGGGACTTCAAGAAGCACAGGATTTGTTCCAGCATATGGTATATCAGGTGGAAGATTCTGAATAACTCAAATAACTTTTAGCATAACACGCACTGAGGTTTTTTCAAGGAGGTTTCTCCTCAGTTTAACACAAAGCGGGTAACCTCCCACGATAGTCTTTATAAATGGGAAGCTTAATATACAAATTAGACCTAAGCCCAACTTCAAATAAACAGTGTCACAACAGAATTAATGCTCCTCTTTGGCTCAAACGAACTTTAAGTTCGAAAACGGGCGTGCCATATCGTCAGGGGTGGAGTTAATAATAATAATAATAATAATAAATTCGCCTCAGTCATACGACATTTAGAAACGTTTCGCATATTTTCACATTTAGATATAGAAATGTGTGAGTTCATAAATTATCTCATTTGGGTCATGAGTTGGCTATAGGACGTGTATAAGGTCACCCCGTAACCTTTTCTTTCCCAGTGCTGCCATATGGCAACGTCATCTTCATCTGTTCCTCTAGGTACAACCATTGATACAAAGATTGTAAACAACACTACAGAACATTCCACAATTTATTGTGAATAGGTTGCGTATTTCGAAGAAAATTTAATGTTTATCCTCCTGATAGTGAATTGTAGATTGCTATAAACAAACCAATGGATGTTTGTGCAAAGGGAGAAGTAGCAGTCGGTCGTGCACGAGTGGAGAACATGGTGACTACTTTGTCGAAGCATTTCCTCACACTGCAAGAAAATCGACCTACCTTGCTAGCAGAAGGATGCAAATCCTACAATCGATCATTTCGATTGTCTTAAGGAAAAAAATTACTGATAAAACCTTGTCCTCTAAAATTACTTCAAGCAGTTTACGAACCTGAAAAAGTGAAAAGATTCCTTCCAGATTTTCCTTGGGCAAGTGGCAACAAATGACTAGCCTATTTAGATGCTAGTGCCTGGCGATACAGCTACGTTTCACACATACGGGAACGTCAATTGGCACAATTTCCATATATGGGAACATGAAACTATTTGTCACGAACGTGATTCCTCAGAGGTGAAAGTCTCCTGTACATTTCAGCTAATAAAATGTTAGTTCTTTTTTCTGTGAAGGTACAACTGTACTTCAAAAACATAGGTGGGAATATAGCTGAATTGTTGGTTCCCTCAAATCTAAGAAGAATGATATATTACTTCGACCACCTCTATCAGCAACTCTCCAAAATGGCACGCCTGATGTGCTACATAGAGTGTGGAACGAGTTTTATTTTGATAATACGCTCGTATTAGCGTCTTTTACGGACAATCATGGGTTCTGTTGTACATTTATGGTTTTTATAAATATATCCGAAGGAAGTTATAAACAATATGGTAGCAAATATACAAAAAATAAATATGTAATATAAAATAAATAATAAAATAGTGAGAGAAATATATAAAAGAATAATATAATATGTTATTTACTATATTTTATATTATTCATATTCTTATAAGTTGTTGTGCGAAATATTTGCAAAACTGGATCGAAAAACATTTTTGTTTTTGTATATTTGTTTTACTTTTCGGTCTTTTTGGAAGACCTTTTCGAAGAAATTCTATTCTTAGAATTCTGAAATAAGGATACCAATACCAATAATAATGCATCATGATTAATTATTATCAATAATTAATAACAAATTTTAATTTCTTGAAGAAATGGTATGTTCCTGCGAAATATTCATCCCGAGATTAAATACAGTCGCAACACATTCTTCGAAACCTCAATTACAGTAGTTATACGAAAAGCATATGACGGTTAGCTGTACCTAGAATAATATCTTTAGACGTGTCAGAGTTCACTATGTACACTTTCGCTTCGATACTTAGTTATTAGATGCAGTTAACATAAGACCCTTTATGGACAGCCAACTCGCTACTTTGCACTTGAGTAGGAGACCGGTAGGTTGATGTACTAGAGCACCACTAATATAATGATAACCAAGTTTTATATACTGAGAATATACAATTAAGTGAAGTACTGATACTTCTGTACACTTGCGATCCTTATTCTGCATACGTAAATTTCTTTAGTGGGCACTAAAATTTTACAAGTCCGAAAGACACAAATGCAAACTTTCTTTTGTTTATTGGTATTTTATGCCCGGATGGGCAGTCTGGTAGCAGCCTAGTACGCTGCTCTACAGCCAGAAAGACATACTTAACGGACTAGGTGTTAAATTCATAACAGGAGACGATATATGTAGAATTTAAATTACAATGGCGACGAAACGGCGAAGTCATTATAGAGATACTGATTTAGTATTAAGGCTCAAATGTTTATAAATCTAAGGGACTTAACAACGTTGGTCATTAGGCCCTACACTTACAGAAATACATACACTAACTTAGAGTAACTTATACTAAGAACAAAGCAAACACCCATGTCCGAGGGATGACTCGAAACCCCGGCGAACTGCCGCGCGCGCCGCAGTAGGGCGCCCAGTGCGCATGGCTATTCTGCCGCGGCTGTTCAGTACTAAAAACTGCCACGGTGGTTAAAAACACATCGAATATTGACAGATACGGGCGACGAACACGAAGACACTGGTAAAAGGATATGGCAACACACTGCACATTGAAGGGTGGGGAGGCGCGGAGCGGCGGGAAAGGGTAGTGAGGGGGGATGGAGGGGAGCTGGGGAGAGAGAGTGTGAGGATTTCTGGGGAAGGGAAAGGAGGGGAACAAATCGCTGCGTATGGATCAGAAGAACGTAATTCCATTTCAGTTACTTCACAGGAGAGATGAAGAAAGGTATTCTGAGATGTAAATTTCTTGTTTCAGTGGCGTAATATGAACTTATATTTCAATAAAATTTATATTACATTACTGAAACAAGAAATTTTCATCTGAAAATACCTTTTATCATCTCTCCTGTGATGTAGCTGAATTGAAGTTACTTTCTTCTGATCCTCATGCAGCGAAATGATTTTTTTTCCCTTTATTGCTTTAATACCAAGATACAAAATCATCGTGCTGAGTGCTCACGTGCTCACTTAAGGGTTAACTATTCTTCATACTGATTAATTAATTATGATTTCACAATACATCCATGATTAAAAACCCTCATTAAAAACCCTCATAGCCTACTCCCAATTTTGAGTTCAGTATTCCAGAGAAACAACCGTACTGCAAAGATTTGTGTGCCCTGTTAAAAAGTTGTCTGGCCGACGGCGAATAATACTGAATGGCTGCGCACAGGGCAATTGGTCGGCAGCGACAGCCCCCTGCGTTCGCCACAATGCCGCGGGGCGCGCGCACTCGTGCGCCGCAGTTACGATGCTAATGGAGCGAAACTCTATTGGAAGGCGTGGCAAACGTGGCCGGGCCCCGGGCCCTTCCTGCAAAGGGCCCGCAGCAGGCCAAGTCGCGGCTAAAAGTCGCCGCAAGTTGGCCATTATTCCGCAGTCTGCGGCGGAGGGGCGCAGGGGCGACGCCAGCGCTCCGGGCGGCGGGCGCCGGAAGCTCGACTGTGGGGATGGAGGGGAGGGGGGGGGCGGCAGGCGCTCACTGGAGGGTCGCAGTGGGCCGCAACCCTACAGCAGGTGGAAGCGGGTCCCGAGCCCGCCTGGACAACAATCGAGATACGCACTTTGAAACAGTCTCGTCATCACGCTATTTCCTAGGTAACGCGATAATGCTCCGCATTTACAAATTGGTAATTGGATAAGGGTCTTAGTTTATAGTGTCCCTTGTCTACAAATAAACATGTATAATAACAAAAGGCAATGGACTTTAATGTCAATGGGAATAAGAAACATTTGATTAATGATGAAAATTCTCCTCAAACATGATAAATTATTTTTCAAAAGAGATAAATTGTTTGGCCAGTACTTACCTATGTGCTGTACCGCCGATAGTTACACAAATGAAGAAACTGAAAAAAAGGGGACGAAAAAGGACAAGCTTTCGGAACACAATTCCTTCCTCAGGTGGAAGAGAAGGGAAGAAGAAAGAATTGGAACGGAAGGAAAAGGTAATTCACGACCTGGGTCATTAAGGTGGTGTTTCAGGAGTCTCCTGGCACTAAACTTTAAGCCTGTTTTGTTTTGGTGTAAAGTTAATTTCAGTTTTGTGTACAATGCAATTAAAAACAGGAGACTCCTGAAACAGCACCTTCATGACCCAGGTCGTGAATTACCTTTCCCTTCCGTTCACATCCTTTCTTCTTCCCTTCTCTCCCACCTGACGAAGGAACTGTGTTCCGAAAGCTTGTCCTTTTTCGTCCCCTTTTTTTCTGTTTCTTCATTTGTGTAACTATCTGCGGTACAGCACAAAGGTAAGTACTGGTCAGCCAATGTATCTCTTTTGAAAAATAATTAATAAAAACCATTTTACATTTAAGATGTCACGGGATGTTACCTCATTTCGTATTATGGTATACTGGATATGGTTGTGCCAGAGTACGGTTCTAACAGTTGCGAAACAATAACAAATAAGGCGGAAAGTGGAAAGGAGACAAGAGAAGGAATATATCACTACCATCATCGGATGAGGATTATTTTTGTCGTGTTTGCGTAGCCGCTTATTCTGAAAGCATGCCAGACAAAAATGAATTAACTGTCAATGGAAATGTGAGCTCAGGTCCCATTTGCAGTGTGCAAATAGCTTGCGGTATTATGATTGTTATAACGGTGATTCTTCAGACTTAATCTCAGTATCTTACTTTGGAAAGTTTTGGTATAAGAATCACAATTACGTTCCTACAGCTTCTTTTCTTACTTTTACTGTGATCATACATTCACCTTTTTCTCTTACTGATTTTTATGATGCCTGTTCATTTATGTGTTTTTTAC
Source organism: Locusta migratoria (assembly GCA_026315105.1). Classification (NCBI taxonomy): domain Eukaryota; kingdom Metazoa; phylum Arthropoda; class Insecta; order Orthoptera; family Acrididae; genus Locusta; species Locusta migratoria. The sequence continues at coordinate 835,979,384 of CM048745.1, read as the reverse complement.
TTCGATACAGTTCCTGTATTGTGTAATTCGAAGAAAAGTTTAGTCCAAACATCTTCAAATGTTTGTAAAGCTTATGGGACTTATCTGCGGGGTCATCAGTCCCTAAACTTACAAACTACGTATGAACTAACCTATACTAAAGACAACATAGGCATCCATGCCCGAGGGAGGATTCAAACCTCCGAAGCGGGAGGCAGCGCGATCCGCAACGTGGCGCTCCAGACCGCTCAGCTACTCCCGCACGGTAAAGTTTATTTAACTGGTTGTAATATGGTGAAGTAATAAGTGAGCCATGGGGTTCTGGTTGGCCTGTTCTTAAGCAGGTTGACGAGATTGTTAAACCCTTCTTCTGTGTTAAATATGTCGTTAGACGGCACCGTAACTAAACAGAATGAAAACTGGGCTTCCGGTCGTTGCTATTGTTTGGTTTCCAGTTTAACTTACCCGGTTGTTAAATTTGATCTTGCGCAGGAGTTTTTGTAATTAATTATTTTTCATTCATGATACCTTGTTCTTTGCTAATCATGATTTTAAATTTTAGTTTAGAGTACTGAATGCATTGTATTCTGTCGTGGAGATTCCGATTCTGGTTTCGTGTTTGTGTGTTCACAGGTTACTTCTGGCGAGAGGAGTGCGTGTATCCGTGGATTGGAGTTTCGTACGTTGGTTGGCAATTTCGATTGCATTCTTGATAGCACTCGGAGCCTAGGTCGTACTCAAAATGGCACGTCATGGCGTGCTCGCTCTTGACGTAATTCTGCGCGGCAGAATGCCGTGAAGTCAAAGGTCCCTCTCCCTTCAACCTGGATTAAACTTTAAGTCTGTTTTGTTTCGGTGTAATGTTCATTTTATTTGTGTGTACCTTAAAATTAAAATCATTCTTCTGGGCAACCCTGTGATTGTTATCTTGTACCTTAAGGAAAAAATTTCTTAAATTTCATGTTTAAAGTGATTTCATAGAGATGCTTTCTTTAAAATCAGTGTACTTTTAATTTTAATTTTCTCCCACCTGAAGCGTGTGATTCAAACTGTTCCTTTCCTTAAATTGTCCATCTCTGATGTGAAATTAAAAGCCTTATATGGAGTAATATTGTATTGGCATAAGCCGTGAATCTATGGTACAGGGTTGAAAGTATGTTAACCATTTATAAATTTTATGATGTTTCTTTATAAATACGTTACTTCTTTAAACCAACCAACGACGTCTATTGATGGGCCACCTTTCCATGTGGTTTTCCTTAAGTAAATCCCGATCCTGTAATGAGGAGTAGCAGAGCGTGGTTACGATCCGCGGTCCTTTGAGTTACGGGCCCAGCTATTTCCGTATAAATTATAAGTGATTGAAGTATTCCAAAATTATGTATCTTTTGTTACGTAAATGTAAAATTTTTACAAACGATAATTAAGTCGTTATAATGTTACATATTAATTGCAATAAAAGTGAATTTAGATAATTTTGATTCGCTTCTTTTACGTGTCACTACCGACCCCAACACTGTCACAATAGTCCCTGGGATGTGATCGGTTGTGACGTTTTCTCTTTTGTTCTAATTTGCTTCTAAGAACTATTCATTGTACTAAAGCACAAAGCTGTAATATTTTTACTTAGACAAATGTACAGTGTACTCTGGAAAACATCTTTCTTCCTGCTAGCTCCCATGGTAACAATTTTATAGGGGATCAAGTGCAAATTGTCATAACCATACCCAGTCTATTCTACACCGAAGAGGCAAGGAAACTGTTCACCTGCATGTAATTTCGTAGGGCCCCCACCAGCGCAGAAGTGCCGCAACACGGCATGGTATGGAAATGACTAATCTGTGTGATCGAATGGATAATAGAATTACCATTTAAAGAGAATAGGGCACCTATTGATATGTGCATCGATCTACAGCTGATACCTCCGCTTGAGCTAAACAAAATGTGTTCCATACGAACTGGTTCAATAATAAACCTTGACAGATTAATAATTTTTATCTCCGGCAGTGTAGATGGAACGAAATTCTTAATGCCGTTCTACTATTCCCCTTCCCGAACGCTTCCCCTCCTCCCGAGCATGATATAACATCTCACGTTACTCATTTACATGCCGGCCGCGGTGGCCGAGGGGACTGAGGCGCTGCAGTCACGGTCTGCACGGCCACTACGGTCGGGGGTTCGAATCGCCCTCGGGCATGGATATTTGTGCCGTCCTAGTTCGTAAGTAGTTCATAAGTAGTTTGTAACTTCAGGGACTGATGAACCCGTGGATGTCCCATAAGCTATACAAACATTTGAACATTTTTTGAACTGATTTATTTCAACTTATTGAATTATTCTTCAATAGAACACAACAGGACATGTGCTGCTTCTAATTTCTTACTTACCATCTACATCTACAATTTAAGTGCCTGGCAGAGGTTTCATCGAACCACCATTATACTATTTATCTCCCATTCAATTCTCGAATTGCGCGCGGGAAGAAAGAACACCTGAAGCTCTCTGTTCGAGCTCTGATTTCTCGTATTTTATTCTAATGATCATTTCTACCTATGTAAGTGGGAGTCAACAATATATTTTCGCATTAGGAGGAGAATGTGGGCGATTGGAGTTTCGCAAGTAGCCCACGGCGCAGCGATAAGCGCCGTTGTTGTAATGATTCCCATCCCAGACACTGTATCATTTCCGTAGCGCTGTCTCCCCTGTATCGTGACAATACGAAACGAGCTGCCCTTCTTTGGACTCTTTCGATGTCCTCCGTCAAACCCACTTGATAAGGATCCCACATTGAGCTGCAATACTCCAAAAATGGACGGACAAGCGTAGTGTATGCAGTTTCTATTGTAGTTCTGTTGCATGTTTTAAGGGTTCTGCCAATAAAACGCAGTCTCTGTTTCGCCTTTCCCACGATATTATCTACGTGTTCTTTCTAATTTAAGTCTGAAGTAATAGCAATTCCTAGGCATTTTGTGGAGTTTACGGCATACACTTTTGATTGATTTATCTTGTAAACAAAGTTTAACGGATTTCTTTTCGTACTCATGTGGACGACTTGACACTTCTCATTATTTAGAGTTAATTGCCAATTTTTACACCACGCTGATATCTTATTCAGATCGTTCTGCAGTTGGTTTTGATCTTCAGATGATTTTACTAGACGGTAAATGACGTCGTCAACTGCAAACAACCTAAGAGAGCTACTTAGATTTTTCCTCAAATCGTTTATATAAATAAGAAACATCAACACTACCCTGTGGAACGCCCGATATCACCTCTGTTTTAGTCGATGCCTTGCCATCGATTACTACGAACTGTGTCCTCTCTGACAAGAAATCCCCTATCCAATCGCAAATTAGGGGCGATATACCATAACCACGCAATTCGATTAAAAGCCGTTTGTGAGGTACGGTGTCAAAAGCTTTCTGGAAATCAAGAAATACGGAATCGATTGGCGAACCCTGGTCGATAGCATCCATCACTTCGTGTGAATAAAGAGCTAGTCGTGTTTTGCATGAACGATAGTTTCTAAATCCGTGTTGACCTTGGGTCAATAGATCGTTCTGTTCGAGATAATAATATTTGCATACAGGATATGTTCCAAAAACCTGCTGCAAATTGACGTCAATGAAATAGGCCTGTAGTTTAGTGGGTTACTCCTACTGCCTTTCTTGAATATAGGTGTGACCTGTGCAACTTTCCAATCTTTTCGTACAGATCCTTGTTTGAGAGAGTGGTTGTATATGGATGTTAAGTAAGGGGCATTATCAGTATTATTGGTGCAATCACACTCCCGTGATCGGATATATAAAATTTTTATATTAGAACCTGTTTCGAAACGATATAATGCCATTATCAAGTTCTGAAAACACGGGAACATTAAAATAGGGCGCTAGAATTCGACGACTCAAATCATAAAACATTAACTTACTAACTTACCTATAAAATACATCTGCCGTAAGGCAACTTCATTAATATACTTGCAAGATATATGCATAGCTGAAAGACAGTTGTCGCTGTGATGTACAGTTGTGAACCAACGGACAGCAGCTTTCACATGACGAAGATTATCCATGTGTTTCGAAAGTATCGAAACAGATCTAATATTTTTCAGACATCTTACAAATTATGTGCCTAGTCATACACTAAGATTGAAGCTATTACAAATGCAATACAACACTAAGTTACTCATCATTACTGAAACCAAAATTCAATGTTTAAAACTAGAAAAAAAAAGTCACTGCTTCTCAAGAAGTAGATTGCTAAAATGCATCCAGTTATGGCTTTTACACAGATCTGTCTTCTCAGTGAGCACGTTATTGTAATCACTTTTAAGCACGTCATTTGCAGCACAAATTATTTCAAACCATATTTTTCCTCAAAGTGAATGGCCTTCTATCATTTAAGTTAGCCAATGAATGTTGTTAGGTCTTGAGGTTCTTTGCGACGGCTGATGAGGCATTCCCTCGATTGTTGCGCCCATTAAATACACTCTAAAATTTTAAAATTACCTGACATAGTCGGGTTTGGATGCGATCTCATCGTTTTATAATTTTCAAAATGAAATGACAAGATCGCACATTAATAATTTATTCACTGACGACCGGTTTCGGTGAACTGTGTCACCATCATCTGGTCACATATATACTAGAAGCTGGTCATCTTGTTAAAAAATGTGGTACAAAATAACAAGTGCAACATTACACTTAATCACTATATAAAAAATACACAAGTTAAAAACATAACAGCTTACAAAATACTCAAAGCAGTTATTTTTTTAACTTGTGTATTTTTTATATAATGACTAAGTGCAATGTTGCACTTGTTATTTTATACCCAATGACCAGCTTGTAATATGTATGTGATTGGATGATAGTGACACAGTTCACCGAAACCGATCGTCAGTGAATAAATTATTAATGTGCGAGTTTGGCATTTCATTTTGAAAACTATAAAATTTATTGCCGTTTGCCCCACGTACTCCCGCCTTCCCCATCCAGTTTTTCTCTGCGTCAGTCTTATGTTTCAGCATCTTCTCTCATTTATTGTCGGCCCTAAAAATCATTTTAACATCTATCTTGTTCAATACTCTTGGCAGTTTGTACGAGACGATTCTCCAGAATGTCATAAATTTGCTCTCGTTTTGCTCGGTTCGTTGACTCGTACGTGATGTCGACCTTATTCATGCTATTAAATCCACATCAAACCCATTATAGGCCGGTATTTGCCTAAGCGACTTAATTTCATCGTTCTGTTTGCAGGCGACATCGGAATCAGACCGGCGAATAGCACTTTAAAAACTTGATCTTTCTTGTTTGTGAAGATGGTATGGCTCTTTATTGCATTTATAATAGTTTCAGTTTTAGTGGTTCACTAGTCGCATAATGTGTAAGATGTCTGAACAATATTAACTTAGGTCATCTACGACAGTTTCGAAGCAACTGTTCGTCATCACAGCAGCAGGTTTTACGCCCGACGACTTCATCTTGACTATGCATATTTCCTGTAACTATTCTAGCTTTATGATATGCACATTTCGTAGTTGTCGAAATCTAGCGGCCTCCTTCAATGTTTCTTTGATTTAAGAACTTGATAAATGGATAATGTCGCGCAGAAACGTACCATCAAATTTTATATGTCTAACAACCGGTGCGTGATTTGCCTCAGTAACGAGACGCTAACATGGCGTCAGGGCGTATCACTGAATCACTCAGCAGTAACGAGTGTGAAGAAAATCGAAGTACGATGATTAATGCTGCTAACGGCACCACTCGTTACTAGCAGTGTCTCATCCAAGTACTGACTGACCGCAAGGTACGTCTTAGTCGAATCCTCTCTTAATTTACGCACAAAACTGATGATTTCTTGGCGATTTTTTTTCTACAGTAAAAAATTTCCATTGGCCATTATCCTTATTGTGATGTTTAAAGCTTTCTCGGCGTACAGATATTCCCATAAAATCTTGGGCGAACTGCCGGATGTCTATAACTTCTTGCCACGATATTTCGGCGCAGAGTCTTCTGGCGATCTTGAGGTGAGTACCGCAGAAGTACTGGCGAAAAACGCACTGAGCTCTGCTATTTATAACCAACTTAGCCGACATTGCGCATGCGCGTATTTAGCGTGCGCGATCACTACAACTACGTACGTTGCTCCGAGCGCCCTTCATGCCGGGGGCTTGCCGCTTCGATGTCAGATCGATCATCATTGTCATTCAGTTGCAAACTACGCCGACTACGAAATTTTTCAATTACAGGATTCCATGTAGCATTTATTTGGAAACCGCTGTCTCGATTGATAAAAGTCGCGCTGTCAGACAGTTTCCACAGCTTCATTAATAATTGAGCTCCAAAAGCTTGATGTGTGGGCCACAATTTTCGTTTAATTGTAGTTCATTGAATGACCTGTGGAAATACAATGTTCGGCGATTGCGGATTTGGTGGACTGGGGGAGGCGAGTATGACGGTGGTGTTCCACAATGCGCTCCTGCACAGTGCGCGTCGTCTGCCCTATATAAAACTTGCTGCACTCGCAAGGAATCCTGTAAACACCTGATTCACGCAGCTCCAGATCGTCATTGACAGAACCCAAGAGCGGTGAATTTTAGGAGAGCAAAAGACGACTCTTACTTTATACTTTTTTATTGATTTAAAGATATCCATGTTGGACGCGAACTGCAGCTGTAGCGTAAATTGACGGTTTATTTTCGTGAAAAGAATTGCAACCAGCTGCCTTTTTGGATGTTTTTCATTTAATCCATAACTAGTTTTCGAGCCACTTCAAGCTCATCTTCAGTGGATAACTTTACAGGAACATTTCCGCTAAGTGTAGGTTATGCTGTCATGTTCATATTTTGTAATGTGTAACGCTAAGCGTAGCAAAAATGCTCTCATGTGTTAAAAACGTCAGTGCCCAATGCACAACTTGGTTACATGTACACCTACAATAAGAACACAAACCAACATGACAGCATAACCTACACTTAGCGGCAATGTTCCCATAAAGTTATCCACTGAAGATGGGCCTGCAGTGCTCGAAAACTAGTTCTGAATTAAATTAAATAACATCCAAAAACACAGCTGGTTGCAATTCTTTTCACGAAAATAAACCGTCAACTTTTTTATTGGCCTATTCTGCCTATCTGCGATGAAATATTTCCAATATATGGGAGATAAGCAGTCGATTTGAAAGCCTCTTCTTCTTCCTTGTTCTGTCGTTTGTAGTTGTGCATCACTCGGTTTACTTGCTTCCGTGAACAACCATTATTTAGGAATACTGTTCATCGAGCCCACACCATCTCTGATGCCGACAGCCTTCACGCGGAACTGGAATACCTGCAGACAGTATTCCTAAAGAATGGGTATTCAAGGAAGCAAGTAAACCGACCGATGCACAGCTCAGTGCGTCTTCGCCAGTACTTCAGCGGTACGCACCTGAAGATGGCCAGAAGACTCTGCACCGAAATATCGTGGCAAGAAGTTGCAGACATCCGGCAGTTCGCCCGAGATTTTATGGAAACAGATTATCCTTCCATACCAGCTGCAGTCTTTGTAGAGACGCTACAGTTGGAAGGCACAAACGGCCCCTTTGGCAAACAATCACAGGAGTCTGATCGCCCGTCGCGTCTTCAAATGGTGGCAGACGCAGACGGTGGCGATGTCGTCGTCGGAGTAGTGACGTCACGGATCCCGCCCTGCTACAGCTTCCAGTGACGCGGTCTAATCGCCAGCGCGCTATTTCTGTTGCCATGGCTACAATAGCCGGCGGGTTGGTGTTTCAGCGCCCTAATTAAAAGCTGCTATTATATCCCGCTGCTGGCCGCATTATTTCCCGTTTCCGTAATCACGCTTAATGCTCCGTGCTTGACAAGTGCGGAGATACCTCGTTCCACCTGTTACCGCGATATTTTTGTTACTCTCTCAGCGACATCCTGTAATGAGCGCTACTGCGTCGCAATAGTTTTAATTTTACTCGTTTTCTGGTGCCATTATTTCCTCTGACACGTGGTGCTAACCGTCCCCGATAATTCCTGCGGCAGACTTTATGGCTACGCGGTATTACAGAAAGACGCGGGCGTTAGCTCATTTTTCATCTGGAATATTTGTACCACATGCACACTCATTCAAATTAAATAAGCTACTGCATCTCAGACTAATGGGATATTAAATTTACACAAATGTAAGCTCGTATAACATTTGTTCACTTATTTAAATTTCGTTCTTCTCCCAGTTATTTCCGCGTTTCAACGAAAGAAAGAAAGAAACAGAACTGCAATGCAAATCCCAGGCGATGAAGTTTGTCGCAGGTTGAAGTAGGCGCACTGGTTTCTATTATAAAAGGAAGGCAGTTGATCCTTTATTATCCGGTCGATTCTCGTCATCACAGAATGTAGACACGAAAATGTAAGATACAATTTTTAATATTACCTGCTGAATGATTCGAATTAATTATTTGTAGGTACCTTTCCATAGATGTGCACAGGCAAAAAATCACATGCCTACAGAACCATTAATATTGGTGAAAAGAAGTGGATCTCCAAATATTTCAATATTGGCATTAAGAATAATGTTGCTAAAATATACAGGCCGCAGGTCGTGATATCACTACATCTTTTATTGACGCGCTTTTAGTATAATTCATGACGCTATACACCTAGGTATGAAGTTTTGCCCCCGATCTGGATTCTCATGATTATGAAATCGAAACGATTCAATAAAAGATATAATTACACCACCAGCCCTAGCCTGCATATTTTAGCTACAGCTTAAATATTTGAAATCCAAGACAATGGCGCATACCTGATATAGGTCTTTAAGTCTCGTCTGATCTATACCTTTTCATACCCCTATTCCTGATGGTGGAGTGTCCCAGTTATCGATCCTTTACCTAATATCTCTTACGCGTATTCCAGGCTGCAAAGCATGCCAAGTTTCTGTGGTAACATTCACTTTCTGTGGGTTTGCAAGCAAGCACTAGTTGAACATTTCCTGAGAATAACAGCGGAAACAGTATGACTTCTGAAGTGTTTTAGGTGTCTCAATCGTCCTTACTGTGTCCAGTGAATCGAGGAATCTATAATTCTTTACTTATTGTAATTTCGTCCCTCCATTTCTTTATTCTCGATGCAGTAACAGTATATGACAATTCCAGGTAAGACATGTCGCATGCTACAATGGAAACCATTCATGTGCAAATGTCATCGGCACAACGAAAATATGTAGGTGGACGAAGGGGAGCTGAATTTAATGCACGTTCTCCAAATTTCTCCATAATGGTATCCATTGTAGCGTCCAGTCTACTGTCGAGTTGTTTTAGTAGAACGGAAAAGTCTCGGCCACTCTGTATACCGTAAACCAACGCACACGGATTTGTATCTCAGCCCCCAGAGTTTCAATCGCCCAGTTCAGAAGAGGGCCGTTCTAAACACATTAACATACAGTGCAAAAACTGTTTCTGACGAGGACCATTTGGAACCCGAAATTATCTCAAGTATGTGTTCCGCAAGAACGGCTATGGTGCATGTGATAAAAGACAGCGTTTTCCAAGAAACGGAAACGGGATAATACCGAAGATCCAAGTGATGGACAACCGACGGCGCTCTTGCCTTTATGTGGAGCCACATCGAGCAAAATAGGGAGAGTTCTGGGGAGGCAAGGTATATTATCGATTTTCCGACTACCTAGGAAAATTACGGAGATGCTGCACCCTGTTAAGGATAGCCTAGGCCTTAGGATCCCTGGAATATACAACATACTGTGTGAGTGCAGAAGTAATTATATTGATCATTCAATTTATACCGTTTCTGAACGTTGTACAGAACATCAGCGGCATATTAAAAACCTAGAACTGTGGATATCTGCGGTCACTGAGCACAGCCTCACGAACAAACATGAAATTTTGTTCAACAAAACAAAAATTTTGTCCCAGGTCTCCACATTGTGGGACTCTGTTATCAAAGAGGCTGTAGAAATAAAAATGTGTGGAAACAACTTCAACCGTGATAGCGGGTACAAATCTGAGCGGTGCCTGGAAACGAGTGCTCGATACAGAAATGCAGCAGAGACATCCACAACACTACGGGAGGGTTGGCGCCACCAGCGCAGACGTAGACAGCATCTGTTTCAACGTTACGTAGCAGCCGACCAATCAGAAGCCGACCAATCATAAGGGCTATTTAAGGCCACCACAGTACCAGCACTGTTAGTCAGCGGCTCCTGACGAAGAAGATGGGGGATATCTTCGAAAGCTTGAGATTTTATCAAGAACTGACGCGGAAATAAGTCCGAGAAAGTTTTATACAGAAGTGTCGCCGTGAAAGACTTCGTACTCACCTTCTTTATTCTCAAATTCTTCAATTTGAATAGCTACGACTACGGAGAGAGGAGACGAGGAATAGATAGAGGAGGAGAATGAGGAGTAGGAATAGAAAGAGGAGGAGATGGACGGAGCAGGGATAGTAATAAGATGGACAAAATGTAGCAAAATCTATTTCTCCAGAGTGACTATAACCAGCATATTCCATAGTTTACAAACCGTCAGATCTTTCTATTTATGCAGAAAATGGACAAAAAATTATTCAGCACAATTGCTTTGTAGTAAGATACGATTTTCTACCTTCCCTTTGCTTCCACATACACACTGCAGCAAAAAATGTGGTATTTACTTGACTGATTTTCTTCTCTCTGTGGTTTTGTGTCAAAAAGTATTCGTTTCTTTACTTCCCCATTCATTTCATATCACACTAAGCCACAGCGAAGTGTGGCTAATTTTAAATATTAATGTATTAATAAAAATTGAGCACAATTACTAAAATTTCCCACGCAACAGCAGATGAGCAAATAAAGTAAAAATAAAAAAGAAATCGGTCTGTATGAATTAGTTTCGTGTTGAATGTAAACGAAGGCTTCCGCGGCTGTTGTCATTGTATATAAAACTCTTCTGGGTGTTGGACCGCATCGTCAAAATATCAAACACTTCACCGACGTTTCGTGTTATCTGAGATGCGAATAATCATTTAAGAAGACAGTAACCAAGTGTAAGATTTTCATTCATTATAACAGTAATGAAGCGGGACATTTTTCTCAAAATGGGAATGAATAAACGTAATTTATTAATTCTCTTTATTAAACGTTTTTATCGTTTTCATTATCCCCAAGAAAGCTAGGTGGAGCTGGTGGCGATGACTTAAATGAAATGGGCTCGAAGAGACGATTGCAAATGGGAAGTGTAATTAATGGAACTGCCGGCAGTTGATTCCTTGTTGGGGAGAATAATTAGTTTCGCCTGTCAAACTTCTGCAGCTTCGGCCATGGTGGCAAAAGACACCGTCCTACGCTATAAGGGGTTTCTGATAGTTAATTCCAATTTTTGATATAAGACACTAGGGCAGTACTACAGCCCAAAGACATACTTGTCAAAAGCTGCAAGATGTACTGAGCTTCAGTTTACGGTTAATCTCCACGATAAAGCTACAACCAGGAATAGAAGTGCCTTCTGATAGATTAAGACAAAATAATTCTTTCCACTGATCACTAAAATAAATAATAGCTAACTCATTCGGCATCTTTTTAGAGAGTGAGTACAAATAGATAATCACTCTCTAAGAAGATATGTTATATGATGTTAAAAATATATGTCTTTTGGAACTAAATTTTTTTATTGTTCGTCAATACCATTCATGTTTTACCTATTCAGTGACAGGCATCCTAAGTAGTAAATAATACATGAAAGCAATATTTGAATTATTTAAATGCGTATGTTTTGCTTCAGACATGGAGCGTTTCCTTTTACAATTTTTCTAACCTGTAATATATTATTTTTATTACATACTAGCTTAAACCCGCGGCTTCTCTCGCGTGTTGGTTGATTATGATAGCTATCTTTCAGTAGTGTGCTATAAGGCTGGTTTTGAGGGATGAAATGAAATACAATACCTTCTTTAGAACAAACTTTTTAATCAACATTTTCAGGAAACTAAGTAGTGTAGATCAAATAATTCGTAAAAATGCACTCGTTTCGAAGAATCCAATCACTAAATTCAACAATAATGATTTTAATAATATCACAGATCAATCACTTGATGTAATGAGCGAAACGTCATAGCGTCTTTTTTTTAAAGAGATGTGTTAAAAGAAATTTCTTTTTTATTGCTATATATATTTATTATTATATTTCCTTATTCGTATGCTTATCCTTAGAGAAAAAATGCTGAAGACATTGTAGCACGCATAGAGCAAAGATATGGTCTGTGGAATCACGTTTCCCTTTCTGTAACCTCCTTGCTATAGACTCGCAAACGTTTCGCTGGCCTTCAGTCCGAATTGTTTTTAATAATTTGACGACTTTCAACTACCATATCTTCCGCCCCCCCCCCCCCCCCCCCGTATAGCTATCGGCAAGGAACTGCTATGGTGTACAACGGGAGACTTCGGACAACAATTACACACAGATCATTTGTTGGTGTTCTGTAGGGTTCGATGCAGAGCTAAATATTAACACACTCACTCACACACACACGTAGAATTTTATATACACCGATAACTTTCCATCCCAATGTAACCACCCTTTTATCATTACCAACCCTCAAGCAACTATGCAACCAGTAAAAGCATTTTCAAAGAATAATTATTGTTCCGCATTTCGCGTTAAATTCTTCAAATTACTAAATATCTATTAGATCGCTATAAAACCGTGCCTAAAACCTTTCTCAGGTATAAATTAGTAACTGTACAAATATTTAAGTCTCTGCGTATTGTCGTTCGGACGTGTTAAGCGTACACTGAACAGACATTGACATTAATATATATTGATAAATAGCTATCCGATCGCCATAAAACCTTGCCTAAAGCCTTTCCCGGGTAGACATTAGTAACTGTACAAATTTTTAGCTCTTTATGTCCTGTGGTTCAGACGTGATAAACGTACACCGAACAGACATTCACATTTATAGATATAAATTTTCTTACATTTTACTTTTGCACGCAACTCATATTCTTCCAAACATGGTAAACGATTATGATAATAAAACTTCCTTGCAATACAATGTCTTTTTTGCACCAATCACATAACATAGATAAGCGTCAAATCTGGCTGGACGGTCGTGCTAGCTAACTGAGGGATAATGGGATAATGTCAAGGTGGAGTTGAGTGCTGTGGGAATTTGGAGTAGTGGTGGGTATCTCTCTGTCTCTCTGTCTCTTTCTCTCTCATATACAAAATTAAACTATGAATTATTTTGAATATTGTTATTTTTAATTATATTTATCTTGCTCTTAAGAATGCCATTCAGTAAACGAGTCAGTAAATGAAACTTTTACAAAATAACAGTGGTAGGTAAAATGAAACGTGTAGGAATCCTACGCACAGTTCAAGACTACCCATATTTACATACAATCAACAACAACTAGCTTACTTCCAAAAATTTTTCAATTTCTGGATACAATAAAAAAATGTGCCATTGAGAAACTCTTCAGTTTCTATTTGAAAATGCGTGGAATACTACTAAAATTTTTGAATCCCTCTGGCAGCTTATTGAAAACTGATTTGATCTATTTTTCCTTTCTTTTTGTTAAAAGACTGAAAATTGCTACTGCTGCCACAAGACGTTAGAGAGAAGTTTCCGTGTTACACAATCTAATATATGATTAATTTTTTATACCATATAAAATTTTCAACATCGTACACCAATAAAGAAAGCGCATATGAAATAATTAAGAGCGAATGGAGAAGCTTAAAGCAATCAATCAACTATAATGAGAACATGAAAAATGTAAATACAGAGCAAACCTACAAAATGGACCAAATTTAACAACTGCACTTAAGAAATGCGTCTATTCGATATGATTCATTTACACCTATGACATAAAAATAACTTTCTTACAACGTATATTCCATTTTTATCACCGTTAAGTGATGTATAACCTGCGAGAATTAATTGATAAAAGGATAACATCAAATCAGTAACTAATAGTTACTTTTACGTGATCTTTAGAGAAAAATTTATCTGTAGTTACATTTTCTTGGGTTACCCAACAAAATAATATGGCACCTGATTTATTGCAAAAGCTACACGCCATAGTAAAAGAGCAGAAGACTATATTCCCACACTAATACTAAAATGTAATGTTTTTCGTAAATCGAATGTTTATAATCCTAAATATTAACTAATTTACGTTCCTGCAGATGTATTTTACTGTCTGTTAACGTCATACAACATTTCAGGTGAACGTTTTGTGTGTGTGTGTGTGTGTGTGTGTTTGTGTGTGTGTGTGCGCGACATTTTAAACATGGTTAGCACATTTTTAGAATTCTGTACTCCACTGGGTAAGATCTTAACCATTCTGAATCACTGTGCTGTCTTTCCACCTGTTTGTTTTACTTTTATCACGATATTTTCTCGGTAACTAGTAAAATTATCGTTTTCAGATAATAAAAAGGAGACTTGAGCACAATTCGTGCTTCACTTTCATTAACATCAGAAGAATCTTTTTAAATACTATAGGACATAGGCCTACAAATTGTGTGATTAAAGGTCCATTTTATGTGTACAGTATTCCACGACACGGCGAACCCTACCTCCAGCGTGCCATGAACTCTGGCTATTATTTAACACGTTCCTGCTGAATTGATAATGGGACGTGTGATATACATGCCTTAATGAATAAATTGTTCTACGTTCTGCTGTGAACTCTGCATGTTCTCTTGTGATTTGTACACTGGTTACCATTACTGTTCGCGGCTGAATTAATATCCAGAATTCCACTTGCGGACTATGAATTAAGGAAGGTATTTCAGTTCGATTCTTTCCGGCGGGGTAAGGAACTGTTGCTTCAAACGGTTAAATATGTTTTCATGTGTCCAGAATAGAATTTTCAGTCTGTAGTTGAGTGTACACTGGATGAAACTTTCTGACAGATTAAAACTGTGTGCTGCCCCGGGGAACGAACTCAGGACATTTCCCTCCCTTCACTCACTTGTTTGTATACAAATTTAAATAAGAAGTGAGTAACTCCTTTGTTTCCTTGTGAAACGTATTGTTATATCCCATTTCATATTTTTCTCTAGTCCTTTTGACGAGTTTTATTAATTTTTCGCTACTTTCCTATCCTGAAGATTAGTGTGTATTTAAATATGTTTTCAAATATTCCAGTCAATCCAGTGTAGCGACATTTCCCACACCTTTAAGGTTATGGAGCTTTCTAGCAGTATTTGCGTAGTAATGTTCAGATTGTTGCTGTTTTCGTCGAGGAATATTTCCAATTCTTGGTAGTATTGTTCTGTAGTTTCTTTGTCTACAACTACATAAGTAACTCTGCAAATCACCCTTCAGTGCATGGCAGAGGTTTCATACAACCACTGTTACCATATTTTTCTGCAGTTGATAAATATAGACCTATTTCTATGCCATCAGTTTCTTTTTTTCTAAAGTTATTGAAAAGGCTTTATATTTAAGTGTAATTGATCACTTCGGTTCATATAATTTTTTGTCAAACGTACAGTTTGGTTTGAGAAGTGGTTTCCTAATGAAATTGGCGTATTTTCGATTATCTGTGAAGCACCTGATGGGTTAAATGAAAGGATGCGGGTATTAGGCGTCTTCTTTTATTTAACAAAGGCGTTTTTGTTGATCACAAAAGATTGTTGCGGAAGCTGGAACAGTATGGAACGCCGGCCGCGCTGGCCGAGCGTTCTGCGGCGCGTCAGTCACAGTCTGCACGGCTACTACGGTCGGGGGTTCGAATCCCCCCATGGGCATGGATATTTGTGCCGTCCCTAGTATTAGCTAGTTCATAAGTAGTTTGTAAGTTTAGGGACTGATGACCCCGTCTTTAAGTCCCATAAGTTCTACAAACATTTGAACATTATGAAACAAGACGAGTAGCTTACAACTGGTTCCCCTCGTACTTCAATAACAAACATCAGAAGGTGATTCTCCGAAATGTTGAAAATGGCTAGACGTACACTCACAATGTAGCACAGTTAAGTGTGGGGTGCCCCAGGATTATGTTTTACGACCGCTACTGATTCTTTTCTTATATAAATGACATGCCTTCCAGTGTAACAGGTGATTGTAAAGTACTTTTGTTTGTTAATACTACCAGCTTGGAAGGGAATTGTTATTTTTTTTTCTTTTTTAATTTAACACAATGTCAAATCATTCAGTTCAGGAGATACATTCATGGTCTGTAGAAAATAAATTGATGTTGAATCACAATGAAACTCAGTTTTTACAATCTCTAACACATAGTTTAACAAAAGCTGACATTCTGATTACACATAACAGGCATATGATAAATGAGACTGAACAGTACAAAT
The DNA here is from genome assembly GCA_026315105.1 of Locusta migratoria. Taxonomy (NCBI): domain Eukaryota; kingdom Metazoa; phylum Arthropoda; class Insecta; order Orthoptera; family Acrididae; genus Locusta; species Locusta migratoria. The sequence continues at coordinate 835,963,094 of CM048745.1, read as the reverse complement.
TTATAGGTGTTCAGGTAGATAGTAAGTTTTTGTGGAAAGCCTATATTCAGGATCTTGTTCAAAAACTAAATTCTGCTTCATTTACCATTAGAACAGTAATTGAATTAAGATATTTTAAAACTCTAAATGTAGTGTACTATGCTTACTTGCATTCACCTCTGACGTAGGCCGTGGGGGTTCAAAATGTTCAAATGTTTGTATACCTTATGGGGCTTAACTACAGGGTCATCAGTCCTTAAGCTTACAAACTACTTATGACCTAGCTAATACTAAGGACGGCACAAATATCCATGCCCGAGGAGGGATTCGAACACCCGACCGTAGTGGCCGTGCAGATTGTGACTTACGCGCCTCAGTCCCCTCGGCCACCGCGGCCGGCTTTGAGGGGGGTAACTCGACTGATACAAAAAGGATATATTTGCCTTAGAAATAGGCGTTTCGAGCAATATATGGCATAATTTCGCGAACATCGTATTGACCTCTGTTCAGTAGTCTAGGAACTCTGTCACTGGCTTCACAATACGTATTCTCTTTAATGTCGTTTCTTGTTAACAATATCAGCATATTCCCACGAGTCAGCAGCTTTCGCTCGGTGAATACTAGACAGAAATGTGTGTAGTATTCTAAAGCATCCATTTTTAGTAAGCTGCCACTAGAACTCAATAATCTTAGTACTAACCGAATTGCTTTTAAATTTAAATTGAAGAGTTAACTCATGGCTCACTCCTTTTATCGAGGAACTCCCGAAAAAATTAGAAAGTTAATCTAAGTCCTTTTATTCGTTATTGATTATTTTTTCTTAGGCTTAAGATTGTCATGTGCATATGACTACATAATTTTTTATATTACCAGTTTGTATTAAACTTCATGTACTGACATGTTCGATGACCTTCGGGTCTTGCTCCTCAATTAGGTCCTACGAAAGAGAAAGCCATATAATTATTATTAGGTGCATTGAGCTGCCACTCCATATCAGCGACCTCAGTAGCCATTAGACATCGTGAGAGTGCTGATGGAGCGCTCCGCGGACTCTCATACTTCGAATGGGTCAGTTGAATGGGTGTTACTTGCGTCAGAATTCTGTACGCGAGACTTTCATAAACATACTAAAGTCCACTGTTTCTTATGTGATAATAGAGTGGAAACGTGAAGGGACAGGTACATCACAGAAACGTATAGGCCGATCTCGTCTGTTGACTGTCAGAGACCGCTGAGAGTTGCAGAGCGTCGTACAGTGTAATTTTCAGGTACCTATCCGGTCCAGCACACATGAACTCCAAACTGCATCAGGATCCACTAGAAGTACTATGACATTTAGGCGGATAATGAGAAACTTGTATTTTAAGCCACACATAACGCAGGTCAATGCCAAACTACACCTCTTTTGGTGTAAGTAGCATAAGCATTGGACGACTGAAAAACGGAGAAACGTTATGTGCAGCTACGAATCACGGCACACAATTTGGCGATCGATGGCAGTGTGTGGGTATGGCGATCGTCCGATGAACGTCATCTGCCAGCGTGTGTAGTGCCAACAGTAAAATTTGAAGGGGGGCTTGTTTGGCGTGGCAGTATCACAGCACATGCCTACGTAGATGTTTTAAGCACCTTCTTGATTCCCGTAAAATATCACTTAAATCTAGTTTGTAAACTAAATTGAAATCCTCGTACCCACTGACATGTTTGATGTTGATCGTGACTGCATCAATTACGTACACTCGTCGCAAGAAGAGGAAACATTAAAACTACGGAGATGTACAACAGAGTAACACCGCAGACAACAATGCCTAACTCACACAGTAATACTTGCGTCTTCTACATGCTACCCAACTTCGGAAACACGAAGACTGAATTTCGGAAACCGTTTTTCGCTGACGTGTTTACATGTCAGAGCCAGATACATTTTTGCTGGATTGATTGAAAACGGCATCTGGAAATTAGCTGCTTGGATTTCTGATTTAGACAACACAGTGGCTGTTCCCTTTCAGTTCAATATTATCACATTATTTTCAGAAATAAAGAGGATGTATTTATGACAAGTGATGAATTATTATTTAAGTTCTATTGTTAGGATCTTGCTTCACCGCGACCTCGGAAGTCACACCATATTCGGAAAAAAATGGATAAATATTTGTGACAAGTAAGAATATGAATTTAATTTCTGGTCCCAGAATACTACATATAGGAAACTGAGAGAAAAAAATATTAACGCATACCAGGGTTCGAACCAACGATCACTCCATTTAAAATACTGCTCTCCGTTAATCACCCGGCCATACTCCATACTAAACATCGCTACTGAACAGCTTTAGTCAGCGGACAATTGTGACTGCTTTTACAATCTGTGACAGCTTTTACAGCACCTGTGTCATTGATTAACATTTAATTGTAACAAACGCTACCGAGGGTGACGTGGCTTTGATAAATCCATTTAAAAACGCTCAGGTGTAGCTTTTTTAGAAGGAAAGCAGACTACAGCGAAGGTTCGTTCAAGTATCTGCCAGTTCCCGCAAACTGCGCATGAGAAGAGCTGTTATCGCCGCGGTGGAGTAGCCGAACGGTCTAAAGCACCTCGCTGCGGAGCGTGCAGTCTGCGTCAGGCAGCGACGCGGTGAGGACGGGCGTGTTTACGTCCCGCCGCAGAGCTTCTCGCGCACGCGCTTGTTTACGTGTTCGGCCGCTCTCGCGGGTGTAGTATTTCCTATTATAGAATGGCTCACTCATGGCGCAAGTCGACGATAAAGATCAGCTTTTCGAACGAATATGCCCGACCTAAAGCTCACGAAATCGAACGCTTTATACGAGAAGAGGTTAAAATCGATCCACAAGATCTCATAGGCATACACCTCTCCATCTTGAGTAGTGTTGTCTACTTGAAAATGATCAGCGAAGAAGCATGTGAAAGAATAATTCGAGCTAATAAGCATGGACTCAAATTTAAGCACGCAGACGGCCATGTCGGCGATGTGGTTATTGATCATGCAGGACTTGGACTACGTACAATACGCATTTTTGAACTCCCATTCGAAGTGCCATCTGAACTCGTGATCGAAGCGCTCCAACCTTATGGTACGGTGCTCAGTCATGTTGCGGAAAAGTGGTCCACTTTTATGACGTACCCAGTTCTTAACGGGGTTCGGCAAATCCGGATCGAACTTACCAAACACGTCCCGTCCTACCTGTTCATAGGAGGTTGCAGGGCCGTAGTCATATACGACGGCCAGCCGAAGACATGCTCAGGATGTGGTAAAGAAGGACACGTTCGCTCTGAGTGCATGCAGCGGAGGATCGCACAAGTACCAACAGGAGAAGCTGTGCTAACGCCCGCGCCGACGTCACTCCCACTGTCATACGTCAATGTGCTCCGTAGAGGCGCTACGCCGAATATTGACCCACCCATTCCACAAGAACAGATACCAGAACCGTCAGAATTGGTGGCCGCTGACACAGATGTGCTTCCGAACAACCAGAGCACAATTTCTCTGTCGACATCGACGGCTGAAGAGAAAGAGCCGGAAGCACGAATGGACGTTGACATGGCAACACCCACACCCGCCGTCGCTCTTGAAAGCCGGGATTCGTTGCCACAATCTGATACAGAGATACACACACGCAAGCAACGATCGCCGAAGCGGCACAAGAAACGCCGTCTATCGCCGTCGGACACCTGTTCCACGGGAGACGCTGCAACACACAGTGAGGATAATGAAATTGAAAGCACAAACGTGGAGTCCCTTCTCACCGCACAACAGAACGACGCAAACCGCCCAGTACACGAGAAACATCTGACGTCGTTCATCGGAGACCAACAAGTGGGTCCGCCGACGAACCTTGATACAGATCCACCGCCATTGCAAAGCCACGCGGGGATATCTCAACGAGATTTGCCTCATATCGTCTGGTCTGAGGATCATGATGATGATGACTCAATGAATGACGACACGGACGCGGCAGCGGCCGCGACCTCACCCAAACACTAGTCACTTAGGAGATGCGGATGGTTCCGAAGGACACGACAGCACTCAACAGATGTTCAACGCCACACCAACAAACTCCAGCATCATGAACGCTTTTCAACGTGCAGTGCAGCAACAGGCATATCGAATAGCATCCATCAACATCAATACGATTAGTGCACACGTCAAACTAGAGCTATTAAAGGACATGTTGAGGGCGTCGGATGTTGATATAGTCCTCCTACAAGAAGTCAATGTAGACAGTTTTCCCGCACTGTATGGGTACAACACATATATTACACCAACGCATGACAGCGCCAGCGGCACGGCGATACTTTTACGTGACGGTATCGATGCTGAAGACGTGGTATATCTGCCGTCAGCACGGGGGCTTGCGCTGACAGTACTTGGGCTCCGCATCATCAACATATATGCTCCGTCAGGTACAGACCGAAGGCGGGATCGTGCCAGATTCTATGCAGAGGAGATTGCTCCTCTTTTCTTGGGCCGATATAATCACTTTTTACTTGGAGGTGATTTCAACTGTGTGCTTGACCCGAAAGACCAATACCCACATTACACCTCGTGTCAAGAGTTACGACTGCTGGTGAGAGATATGAACTTGATCGATACTTGGGAACGCGTCCATGGCAACCGGACCGGATACACATACTATACCAGTCATTCAGCAAGTCGTATTGATCGAGTTTATGTTACACGTGGTCTCACAAATGCTGTTCTTGATGCTGAATTGTGGCCCGTTGCCTTCTCAGACCATACCGCATACATATGCACGATCGAACTCCAACGCCAGAAAGTGTGGAGGAGTCGAGGTACCTGGAAAATGAACGTCGCACACCTCCGGGATCCGGAGTGCAGACGCTTAATAGAAGACACTTGGAACACCTGCGAGCGACGCCTACCGTCATTCCCCACGACACTACAGTGGTGGTTGGACTGCGCCAAGCCTGCTATACGCCGAGCGATGATTGCATACGGAAGAGAACAATCCTTGTGGAGACGGAACACCGTGGACTTCTATTTTACGACGCTACGGGAGCTCTCAACACAGGCACCTTCACCAGATCGGCAATCTGCAGTCAAACGGGTACAGGCTCAGATAACATCTATAATGCGCCGCAACCTAGAAGGTACTGTCGTCCGAGCTAGAGTTTTTGACCGAGTACAGGGAGAACCACCATCGATGCACCACGTCATCAGGGAGAAACGACGCGGTCGGAGAGCCTTAATACATGTCGTCGACTTGCCGGATGGCAACAATCTAACATCGCAAAAAGATATTGCCACAGCCTTTCTGGAACATTACCGACACCTATACGACAGAGTGGAACACAATGAGGCAGCTTTTGATGAAGTTCCACAAACACTGTCGGGTACCCTTGATGTGACGGCTGAAGGATTACTCATGGCAGAGGTTACGGAAGATGAAGTGGCAGAAGCTCTGGGGAAAGGCGCAGCAAACAAATCACCTGGACCGGACGGACTCCCGTTAGAATTTTATCGGACATTCAAAACTCTCATGCTGCCTCGGTGGACTGATATGTACCGAGAACTGATGTCTCCACATACCCCTCTTCCATCAGCCTTTGTGGAGGGAATGATAATTCCAGTCCCCAAACCGTCAGGTGGGAAAGGAATACAAGACTACCGGCCGCTGACACTACTCAACTCAGATTTTAAGACCTACACAAGGATACTTGCAGCTCGCATCAAACGCGTCCTCCGCCAAATTATCTCCCTTGATCAAACGTCACTCGGTGGTGACAGCAATATCCAGACAGCGCTCAGTGACTACCGCGACGTGATAGCATTGGCAACAACCTGTCGTCTCAATGCTGTTTTGGTGTCCGTGGACTTTGATCGCGCTTTTGACAGAGTGAGCCATGCGTACATGACAAAAGTGATGACGAAAATGAACTTTCCACACGACTTCGTTACCGTAGTAATGCGACTACTCCACGGTGCTTCCTCCACAGTGCTCGTGAACGGACGTGCGGTAGGACCAATCAAAATCTTCAGATCTGTGCTGCAAGGGTGTCCACTGTCGTCGGTGCTCTACGCCATAGCTATCGAGCCGTTACTTTGTGGTCTTAGGAACAAGCTAACAGGAATGACGTTCAGGGGCCACACATTCATCTGCAGAACATATGCAGACGACCTTACCTTCCTGGCGCGGTCGGGGGACGAGATACGAACAGCACTACGCTGGATTGATCTGTATGGTTCGGCTACAGGAAGTCGCGTTAATATGGCGAAGTCTGGGGCTATGAACATTGGACGAGGGCTGCCAGATAACAGCGTGGCACCGTTAAGATTGATGGACACAATGAAATGTTTGGGAATTACATTCACCAACGACGTCAGACGCACGGCAGCGCTCAACTATAGACGGCTCCTGCAGTCTATCAGAACGAGTGTTCGAGATAACATGTTAAGAACATTAGACATGATGCAACGGGTCACTTTTGTGAACATTCACCTGGCATCGCGCATTCCACACTTGGCGCAAGTGCTCCCGATGCCGGTGGTTATGGCACGCTGCCTCCTAGCGGCCTTTGGATACTTTGTGAGCGCAGGTCTCATTTTCAAAGTCCGATACGAAACTCTCACCCTCCCCATTAAGCGAGGGGGCCTCGGACTTGTCCACGTCCGCGACCGCGCTGTGGCTCTCTATGTCAGTACGATGGCCAAGATGTGGCGTCGACACCAGTCAAGTCTGTCCGGCACTTTGATAGAGGAATTAGCACCACCTTCTCAAAGAGCGCCAGTTTTTGTCGGTCACATATCACCGTCTCTTGCCCATATTCGTACCTTTTTCGTCGAATACAGTTATGTACAAGCGGACCTGCCGACTACCAGGACCACAACAGCACGCGACACATATTGCTTACTGTTACGAGGACGACCAGGCAACGTGATAGAGAGACGGCATCCGACAGTAACGTGGACAGTGGTATGGCGGGCAGTGCACCATGTGTTTCTTGACACAGAGACACGTACGCTGTGGTATCAGATCGTCAATGGAAAATTCATGACGCGTGCCCGATTACATGCTATACATAGAGTGGACACGCCTCTGTGTACTCAGTGCAATGAATTGGATAATGAAGTACATCGTCTGACATGCGGCACTTCCGCAGAAGCGTGGAGCTTGGCGCAAAAAATTATAGCTTTTTTCCTTCGAGTTGCTCCGCAAGATATCGAACCACGGATATTACTCTACCCGGACGAGACATACTACCCCCGAACAAAGACCAATGCAGTAACTTGGATTCGAGGATTAACAGTCCTCTACCTTTTCAGAGAAGGCCCCAAGAACGCACTTGACTTTTGGACATTTCTACAAGAACGGCATTCTACGATCAAGAACCACAAGAAATACAAACTTTACTTTGCTAACTTTCTAGGAAGTGCTATGAGCGATCCCCCGCGCAGTTGGGGAGTACCGGGTATGAGAAGTTAATTTCTATATTCGCCGACTTAGAGCTAGAACTGATGAGGTCAATGGAACTTACTCTAAAATCTATCGAGAAGACGTGCCCGACTCCAACGCGAGGCGCGTTGGGGATCGGCGAGGTGCTCTTCTAATATTAGTTTAGCAGCCAGCCACAGTGCAATACAAGAACTGAGTTACATAGAGCTATTACTTTCATTTCAACTATGTTTGTATGATTTTTGTTTGAAGAAGACATTTAACTTTAATTTCTGTGTTTAGAGAAGTGCAAATTTTAATTTTCTTACTGAGAAGACTAAAACGGCAATGAAGCCAGGCCGAAAAGGCAGAAGATGGTGAGCGAAAGGCGGGGCTGAAGGGGAGGAAGGAGGCCCTAAAAAAAAAAAAAAAAAAAAAAAAAAAAAAAAAAAAAAAAAAAAAAAAACGGTCTAAAGCACCTCGCTGCGGAGCGCGCGATTGCTCGCCGTGGAGGTTCGAGTCCTCCCTGGTGCATGGGTGTGTGTGTGTTTGTCCGTAGGTTAGTTTACCTAGGTTTATGAAGTTTGTAAGCTACGGACTGATGACCCCGCAGTGAGGTCCGATATATTTACAGACATTTGAACATTTTTGAGCTGTTATCGAGTATAAGCAGCAGCTCTGTGCATGCGCAGTTTGCTGGAATCTGGCAACTGGCAGCTGTTTGAACGAACCCTTCTGTAGAAGCAGAGATTGCCGCCTAGCGGCTGAGCACGCAGTTAATGTGCATCGATCATTCCTTTAAATATTTGATCTGTGGTGCACTGAATCTTCATTCAGAAGGATGATTAGCTGCAGGCGAATCTTCAGGGTAGTATGAAGAGAAGGATATTTTGTGTTATTTTATGATAAGTTTTTATGTTTAGAGTCTAAATTTGTTAGTATCGTTACACCCTTGATACTACTACGCGACACCCCAGGATATCGTGACACCCAGTTTGGAAAGCTCTGATCTATATACACATAGACGAAGCTTCCCTTTGTCACACCGCCGGCCGCGGTGGCCGAGGGGACTGAGGCGCTCCAGTCACAGTCTGCACGGCCACTACGGTCGGGGGTTCGATTCCCCCCCCTCGGGCATGGATATTTGTGTCGTCGTTAGGATTAGTTACTTCATATGTAGTTTGTTTAGGGACTGATGAACTCCACAGTTAAGTCCCATAAGCTATACAAACATTCGAACATTCGAACTTTGTCACACCGCTCATATGTTTATTCCTATATAGGCACATTCAGTAGTGGTCCCTCCTCAAACCGTTAGCTACGCGGGCGCTGCTGAGGCCGTTTACTCCCGCGCCTTCATTGAGGAGCTTTCCCGTCTCCGTTGGAGACCTACCGGGAACGTAGCCTCTTCCTGGTAGCTAAATGCGTTGCCGCTCTCCCCCCCCCCCCTTTTCCCGCCCCTCTGTTCCGCCTTAATTTTTGGCGACCTTTGAGAGACCCGCCCTGGCGTGACAACGCTCCGCTGATCAAAGACCGCCTACACGACCGAAAAAGCGGTCCCTAACATCAACAAACGCCCTATATTTAGCACCAGAAATGAATTACCCGGAAGGTTAACCGCTGGGCGCTGAAGATTACCCAGTGAGCGCTTTCGGGTCCCTTACGTTAGTGTAACTTCCGCCCGGTGAAATGTTACGAGCCATCTTTCCAGAACTATATTGAGCTAGGTTTATTAGTTGCGGATATGGACGAAACTGATGAAACCAGGAGCAAAGTTTTGGAACAGCAGAGGAATTTTGAATGTAATTTATAGTTTTCAGAAAACTATATGTTCATGTAACATTCATTACATATCCGTGAAACGCTTCACGCTACAGTATATCGTCGTAACTATGACACAACCTAGATACTGGCAATAACAGAAAGTTGCTGCAGAGAGGGTTGGTGATTACTTCTTTTTACTCTACCAAACGAATTATGTGTAAATGTTAGTAATTCTATCAGACTCAACTGCTGGGTTATTAGTCTGTACTTTACAAACTACGTAAACTAAGCCGACCGCGGTGGCCGAGGGGACTGCGGCGCTCCATTCACGGTCTGCACGGCCACTACGGTCACGGGTTCGAATGCCCCCTAGGGCATGGATATTTGTGCCATCCTTAGTGTTAGCTAGTTCATAAGTAGGTTGTAAGTTTAGGGACTGATGACCCCGTAGTTAAGTCCCAAAAGCTATACAAACATTTGAACATTTGATTTTTTGAACTTAAACTAAGATAAACTATCCTTAGTACAACACAAACACCAACGCCCGAGGGGGGACTCGAATGGCCGCGCGCCCCTTCCGCACGGCTAATCCGCCGCGGCCAAACGAATTACACAAGCAGTTTGGATCAGATAGTGTAGTGACAAGGTAGTGCAATGCAAGAATAACGTGACATACCCGAAGCTATGGCATGGGGAGCCGTAGGAAAGTTCGAAGCGGGACGGACATAGTGGGAGGAGGCTACAGCTATTGTAGTCTTCGAAAGTGTAATTTCCAGGACCTGGACGCGACTTCAGACAAGAGGAACCATTAAAACAAGGAAAAACCAAGGTTACCCAGGGATAACATCAATAAGAGGTGAGCGTTATCTCCAGTTAACAGCCTCTGGATACAGGAGGCTGTAACTCCGTAGAACAGACAGAAAGACGTCGAACCATTTTAGTTCATGCTGCTTGTGACAGTACTCCTAAACCTAAATATGTCAATTGATCCCCAAATTGTTTCGACCAGTGTAGTTCCCCACTAGTAGTGTAGAACAGTGTGTGGATATTTACGCAGATTCTGCGTTATGCGTTTGAGTAGTTAATAATTTCCTTCTGCATTACGTATACTATCTTTGTAGAAAAATGACCGTCTGTGGCTGCACGAAGACCATTTTACAGCATGTTGGTGTTCCCCCGTGTTCCTCTGAAGTGAAATCCTTAACCCTTTCAGACCCTCTGGCTACAATTGTGTACATAACTTTTACAGTGTCTAAGATAGCTCAGAAACATTTTTTTTTAATTGAAACAACATGTGCACACTTACTGTCAATTGCGGAAGGTCACTATAAAAATACCAAGTAGTCAGTGTTGGAACGCGCAGCAGCTTGTGAATGCTAAAGAACACGCAAGTTGTGAGTTACTTGTATTCCACTGTACAACTGAAAAGTAGTTGTAATTATTCTGAATGGCAACTGTTGAATGATCAGTTTATTTAGTACAAATGTTAGTGCAACAAAATTAATTATTTTAGTCCATAAAAAGAAGCCTTGCTTTTCAGCATATGTAATTTTGTAGTATGTAAATGCATGCATACAATAGCGTAAATCTTGCTTCTAAAATCATTGAAAGCGTAACTTAAGAGGAATACAGCAGAAAAAGTAATTTTTTTTTTCCTCCAGAAAAATATCAGGTCTTAAAGGGTTAAGTAGCGGTCATTAGCGGCCTTTGGACGGCCAGAGCGACGCAAATTATCGATGGTCACTCTCTCTCTCTTTAGCTTTTCCACATCCGAACAACATCGATTTGGATCCCTCGGAGCATCTGGAATGAACGTCCTTCCTGACACAAAGGATTAATTTTTAGCCTAGGTCCGCTAAACGGGTATATTTTCTATTTATTACCTGAACTTACGGTATGGGAAAAGCTAAAATGAAATCCCAATTTCCACTACGCTCACGTATTATTTGCATGCGAAAATCTTATGCGTAGAAAGATATATGTGAAGTATACGTGTTCAGGATAAAGTAGGCGCGTCAGGACAATTGCTAATTGGGGGATAGCGATCCCTGCAGTATGACATCGAATATGATAAATTTAAATCTCTCTCTTGAAAAAAATACGACTCGGCTTTTTTGTGTGTAATGTTAATTAGGCAGGAGTAACTATTTGCATTCGCTGAGGACAAAACATGTTTTTATCTGTCGGAATGTTTACGAATGACCACAAAAAGCGCAGTACTGTAATTTCTGAGCCGTGATTCGGTTCGAAACTGCCAAAATGAACGTTTGCATTCATGGCCCACGGAATGTTCATTATTCTGTCTAAAAAATTAAACTGCTCAGCTGTTCACGTTTGTGCGGCCTGCTGCATCCACCGCCACCGCCAACCATCTTGGTGTTATTCATCTGAAGACGGTCTTCATACGCGAAACGGATTATTAAATAAAGAGAAGAATTTTGCAATCTGAACTTGTTTTAATTTTAATTTTAAAATTTCAACAAGGGTTTGTAAACCTGAGGCACTTTTCTAGAAACAAAAATTAGTCTGTTAAACTTATAAGACCACTACACAATTAATAACTCTCGAACAAGAGCATCTTCTTCGTCCATAGGGCCAGCATAACTACGTTTTGTTACCTTTCGTTTGAAATCTTACTTACAGGCTCGCGAACCTTCTTCATGGCGACTACATAAAAATAGCCTTCACAATAAAAGATAAGATCCTGCATTGGTTCTATGACAACGAACGATTACAAAAAGACTCATTTTCTCCCTTTCTCCCTCGCCGGTCCATAAAACAGAATGCTTACAGTGCCCCTAAACCCTTTGAGGCACAGAATATAGAACCACTGAATTTAATGTAGAAACACTGAAATAGTTCAAATAAACTATAAGGAAATGAAAATAACGATTGATAAATTTATAACTATCGATTACAAATTAGGGGTTGGCTTCAATTGAAGCACACAACATACCATGAATAGCCTCAAAATACCTACTTATGGGCAAGAATAGAACATTACCTGTCAGGTGACATACATAAGACCACACCACAAGTTTTACAATGTCATCTGGATTTATGAGGGGTCTTTTTCGTACTACAGTACGCACAACGTTTTGGAGGCCGATCCTGCGGTATGCTTTTTGTCCAGACTTTCTCTTCTCCATGGACGCCTGTGGTTTGAATCTCTTGGGAGGTGGTGTACTACAGGGTGTCTCACAAAAGACGCCTGCCAGGCGTCCGCGGATCGCGCGGTACGGCTTCCGGCCGCTGCCACCGCATTCGCCGGTCACGGCAGCGCCTGAATCTCGGACTCTATTGTGCCGCGGGCGCATACTGAGTAACCTAAGCTTACCTTACCTTTAGATGTTCAAAATGATTTCCCTCTATGGAAACAGCGGCATATGTTGGACACATTTCAGAACAATCGACGAATTTCGGCTGCCGAAATCTGGTAAATGACTAGTCGAATCCTGTCTTCCAACTCTTCGAGTGTATGGGGATTGCTTGCATACACCTTGTATTTTAAAATTCTCCAAAGATAAGAGTCACAGGGATTTAGAATGAGGAGGTCATTCAACTATCCAATCATTAAAAACACTTCATGTTGCTACCATAGAATCATTGGCAATGTGTGGTCTTGCATTGTCCTGCATCAAATAACCATACAGGTTTTCTTTGGGTGAAAGTTCTTGAAAAACTGAATGCAGGATATTGTTCGCATACATGTTAGAAATTATTGTTTCGCAAAAATGATTCGCCTAGTCATTTCCCAGATTTCGATAGCCGATATTCGCAAATGTGTTCAAGAGATGTCATGCCGCTCTTCCCATAGAAGGACATCATTTTGAACATCTGCTGTAAATAAAGGTAAGCTTAGGTTACTCAGATGGCAATGTTCTCTAGACTAACTCAGTGTATGCGCCCGCTGCACATTAGAGTCCGAGAATCGGGCGCTGCAGTGGACGGCGGATGTGGTGGCGGCGGCCGGGAGCCGTATCGCGCGATCCGCGGACGCCTGGCAGGCGTCTTTCGTGAGGCACCCTGTACATGATGGATCAGTTGAATATGTTGTATTTGTAGTACGTAGTAAACCAGTTACACCATCATCATGAACTGTAAACTGATTAAGTGAGTACACCAGATAACATCTTCATCAAAGCTTACAGGCATGTGAAAGCAATAAATTCCATGATACTTGACGTCTAGTTTGATGAAAAGCCGTGTCATAGTGATACAGTATGCGTGTATTCAGAGAAAGTCACCTCGTCTATTCGTTATGCTGTACTGCCTGCACTGAGCACATACGGCTATCGGACAAACTGCTTGTTCAATACGTAGATTCTAAACTGAGAATAGGCAATGGAAGGAGCAAAGGATCGATTTGAAGTCGTGTTTTAAGCTTGGAGAGACACCTAAAGAAGTGCCTGCGATGCTGGTGTTTATAGGGACCAATCACTGCCCATGATGCATGTGTGCGAGTCGTTCACCAGTTACAACATTCCTTCTAAATTCTTTGAGTCTTACACTTTTTTCGTGTTACCCAATGTGTACAAAATAAATGAATTTGCAATAGATAGGCTACATCTACAAAGTACCTAAACAATCGTAGGCAAGACCTTTTTTCCTTCTCTGTCAACTGCATAGAAAGATCGTAACATATCAGCTTTGTCAACACATCCCATATTCGCTTGGTATGCCTTAGCTATGGCGGGACAAGCAATTTGCTTTACACTCCCATTAGCCTCCTTTTTGTTTACAACAGAAACTTCATCTAGCGAATTGGTGGTTGATAAAAACATTACAGTGCGTTTCTCGTCCCATTTTATACAGGTTATTCCATCACTCATTACTGACCAATCAGAATCCACACTGCTGAAATTTTACAAAATATGGTAGAAAGTAACAACATAAAGAATGAGTTTGGCATTAAACCTTCCTATATTAGAATAAAAAATTCGTCTTAAAAGTTTAAAGTAATCGATGATGAACTGTTGGAGATTAATGTTTGTTTTACACAAACGAACATTCATGTTTTTACCAAGTTCCTCCAATTTTTATATACACATATTCCACATATATCAGATGCCGTACCGGTGGGTACTAAATCACTTAAATGCGAACTCGAATGCAGAATTTTGTCAAAATTGCAAAACAATCTGCGAAAAACTTTCGGCGATTTCAAAATGTTCAAATTTTTGTTAAGCTTATGGGACTTAACTGCGGAGTCATCAGTCTCTAAACTTACAAACTACTTATGAACTACGTTATACTAAAGACGACTCAAACATACATGTCCGAGGGGGAGATGCGAACCCCCGACAGTAGCAGCCGTGCAGACTGTGACTGGCGCGCTGCAGGCAGCTCGGCCACGGCGGCCGGCCGGAGATTTCAGATTTTGAGCAAACTAACATATATAATATGTAGATATATAGGAAACGTGGATTGCCCTAACCGTAAATCTCATAAAGTTGTTTACCGAATGCTTTGAAAATTTGACACAAGTTTTTCTGGAATAAGCACATGACGGTATATACCTTATTTTAACGTGTATACTATTATTTTCTTATTATTACTGAAAATTCTCTATTAACCGAGCGATTGAACTTCAGTAGTCAAGATTTTGTCTTCTTTCTCCTTTCTTCCCAATTTCTCTTCATACGCTCGCTGTGTTCTTTCCTGCGTTCTTCTGACCATTTTTTTCTTGTTATTTTTTCGGTGTGTTCCTGTTGAAGTGTATATTTATGATGTTTCTGAAGAAACTGCTCTCGCTTATTTATCTTATCCTGTGTGATTTCCAGTTCTTTAATTTTTTCTGTTTCAGTTATCCATTTGAACTTGTTTTTGCTACTTTTAACTCTCTCGAAGATTTGTCTTGACTTGTTCTTGCCCATCTTGCTGATATGTCCATCAAATTTCAACCTTCTCTTCCTAAAGATGTTAGTTATTGCGTCTGTGTGTTACTAAATTTCTCTTATTGCTCTCTTTATTCAAATTGCTTCACGATAAACTGGTTCGAATACTTCCCTTGGAATTTTCCGTTTCTGCTTTTCAGTTTCGGTTATTTTCGTGTGGGCATGAATCATCGTAGTTTCTGCGGCATAGATTACTTCGGGTATCATTACTGTTTTCTAATGTCTTATTTTTGCGTTGACAGACAGAGATTTTTTTATTTTAGTGATTCCAAATGAGCGTATATGTATTTTGTAATTTGGATATTCTTTATTGATTGGCTACTGTGTTCAGTCCTGATGGTTGGATAATCTCTCCTAGATATTTGAAGTGTGTAACTTGTGCCACATTGTGACGGGTAGGTTGTTTGCTAACTTGCTTTCCATGTACTCAGTTGTAGCAAAGGAAAATTTTAGTCCAGCATTCAGCGATATTTCGTGCAGCTTTTCCAGTACAAGTTTGGCTTCTCCTCCGTTGTTGGTTAGGGTGGCAAGATTGTCTGCGAAAGCCAGACACTTCAAACTGATTCTCTGCTCTTTTTAAATCCCGAGCTGAATTACCTTCATTTCTTTTTCCCATGTCATCACAACTTTGTCCAGAACCGTGTTAAGAGAGGAGAGAGTCCGTCGCCTTCGCGAACACTGGTATGGATATGAAATGCTTCTGACGTTTAACTTTGGCTGCTGTATTTGTTAATGGGTTCTATGTACATATAATGGGGAACGTTATTGCAAGTAATTATAAAACTTTACGTAAATATTGAGTTTATATATCAGACTAGCTGAAACCCGGCGATATCGGGTATTTATTTACTCGTTACCCTATGTTCCGTCCTCTCCTCTCCCTCTACATTCAACTCTTTCCCTCTCTCGGCCCATGTCATCCACATCCCCTCCTCCCCCCACCCCCCCCCGCCTCCTTCGATCTCCTCGCTCTCACCCCATCTAGAAAAAGTCGTATATATCTATCAACTTTTGTGGTGATCATGAAAGAAAGTTTTTCGCAAAGTACCCTTTGCCATACACCATGCGAACTTTGTAAACAATGAGCTTCCCCTTTGTTTAAAAGTCAAATGTGCAAATATACACCAAGAATGGAACAAAAAGAAAAGTTTTTTGGCAACATCCATCAGTAAACGGAAATATTGTTGAGAAGATTTGAAAAAGGGCTAATAATACGACAGTAGGAACATAAATAGTGGAAACACTATGCAATGGAATGTACTAGTCTCTCTGATGGCACACGTTGTTGACGTACGTACCGTGTACCTCCGAGAAAATGGACTCGCCCGTTACACTTTACGGAAGTGTGCACAATCGAGGGAATCATAGTCGCTTGTGAGCGAGCAGTTTGACGTAACGGTGTAACTATGTTTTCGAAACAGGAACAACGGAGTTGGATCAAGATTGAATGTGTCATACAACATGATAGTGTCATCGAGATCTTCAAGAAGCGTGCGGGAAATCGGAATTGCTGTACAGCACAGTGCACTTTCGGTAAAAGGTCGGCAAACTATGGTAGACATGCATAGCGCAGGTCGTCCTAGCGTGTCGAAGGTGAAGTGCATACTGTTGCAGCGTTAGTGGAGAGTATCGAAGCCAGACGATTCGTGAACTCTTCCACGAATCCTTAAGGGACGCCTGACCATCGAAAACCTTAACGATGGGTTCCCCATGAATTGAAGGAAATGCATAAAAGGGTGCGTTACGACTGCTCAGACGCTATGATCGCGAAGGAGTGGCCTTTTTTTTTTTTTTTTTTTTTTTTTTTTTTTTTTTTTTTTTTTTTTTTTTACCGTGTATCGTAGCACTGGTTGAGATACGGGCCACATCGTACGAGCAAAGACTGAAGCACCTATCCAACGAATGGCGTCATTATAAGTCGCCACGAAAGTCTAAAGTGCGTTAGAGCCCCAGTATAGTGAAATTTATGGTGATTCTCGTGTACGACTGTGATGGTGTTTTCCTAACGCATTACGTTCCTCCACCGCAGACCGTCAATGCACAGTATTATTGTTTGCTTTTGGATCATCACCTGCTACCAGCTTTGCGAAAGAAACGCAAAACATTCTGCGCAACCCACCCGTCATTTTGCACGACAATACGCAAGCGCATGCAGCATAAGGGACTGGGAAGTACTGTACCATCCATCACACTCCCATACTATGATTTAATTCCGTAGATGAAGGACCCGATCGTGGCATTAGAATCAGAACTGTTACAGAGATTCGACAGGCAGTAGACCGTTCAATTCGCACCATCAATAGAACAGGCTCGGCTAACGGTATACTACGAATTCCACCTCGCTGGCAACAGGTTCTACACAACGCTGGTGACTGCTTCGAAGGACATAACAGGGGCAAACATGAAACGATTTTGAACCGGTTGTGAACAAATATTTGTCACTATTTAAATACCAGCGTGTAATCACATATTCAAAACATCTTTTCCGGTCTTGGTTGTAATAATATTAATCACATATTTTTGGAAATATTTTTGTTTCGCTTCTAGTGACGCACCAGAAGGCTCCAAGTTTCCTGCCAACATCAATGGAGCCAAATTTCCTGAAGATGGTCTAAAAGAAGACCGAAACTAGTCGAAAAAAATAAAATTTTTGCACTCTAGACTGTTCTTAATATATAGTATTAATAAATATATTTTCGAGTATAAACAGATTAGTTGTCTCCATACTGACAATGTCAGGAAGTAACGAAAAAGTCTTGAGAGCCCCTCACACCAACCGAGCGAGGTGGATTCGCATTGTGGTGTACGGTGGTTCAAATCCACCTTCGGCCACGCGAGTTTAAGTTTCCCGTGATTTTCCTAAATCACTCCAGGCAAATATCGGAATGGTTCATTTGCAACGGCACGGCTGATTTCTTTCACCAGTCTATCACAAAAATCCTATTGTGAACTCCCGTGACAATGCCGTCGAACGTACGTTAAACCCTAAGCTTCCTTCGCCCCTCACATCTACGATGTGCCATACCATTTTCTGAATACTCATAATATCCGTAACTTGGAGAAATACTGGTAAAATTCCTGAAAAAGGACACCATATTTTCTTCCTCGTACGTGCTAGATACGGGCTTGAGTGCCGTCCACACGAACTGTTTTGTTTGTTTGGAGGAATTGGCCGGAAACCGACTTATTATTTAATCGTATTATACATGTAAATGGAAGAACATAATCATTATAAAGAGAATTTAAAATCCGCCGAGCCAAAAGTCTATACAATGATAAAGGAATTGAATTCTCTCTGTCGAAAGAGAATAATACTCGGTAGAAAAAGACCATTATACTTGAGCTATTGTCACTAGCGCATGACGCTATTGTCTACAGCAACTTTTGTTAGTAAATCGGGAGACCGAACATTTATATTATAAACCACTCACTTGCAGCCGTTGCCCACAATGAAACTGCAAACAAGTATGATAATTATTCTCGTAAAAGGAACAGTCATATGGTTTCACGAGCCGACGAACAGCCAGAATTGCTCCACCAGAGTGCAGTGGTATTAAATGTACGCTACAACGCAGGTTTCAAACGCATTTTGCAATTACAATATTCGCTTTAAAGGCGGAACAGACGTTTTCGCGTTCATTAACGTGAATATTACTGAAACACCTGCCGTTCAAATTGAGCAAAGAATGTAGAACTGCCAACAGAAATCTAAATAATGTTTCTGTAATTCAGCATTCATGATAAGCGAAACGCGTTGGAAGGTATTTACTGTATTAAAAATAATAATAATAATAATAATTCACACGGTGTAAAAAGCTGTGCGAGGTGAGAACCACATAGCATGCATACATGCATGTATGCAAACGACGGAAAAAATGAATTATTTATGCCACTCATGTATCTTTTCGCTTTTGGTAACGTAAGTATTAGCTACGATTTTAAATGACATTTGCTGTGTAAAATCGAATGGTTAAATAACGTATGGCAATCTCCTGGGAAATAGAATATAGTTTTTTGAAAAACCTTTGTTACTCAAGATCGATTTAATATTTATGAAATGTGATAACTATTTTCGTCTTATTTACAAGCCTTCTCCAGGAAGTGAAATGAGTGGACAAAATCTGAAAAAGGTTTGCAAAAAGCTCTAAACTAGTTATCACTTTCCGTAAATATTATTGCGATCTTTAGTAATAAAAAAATTTCGTATTTGACTCTGAATTGTGAATGTTTCTCCCGTTATGCAAAAGATTAGCATCCTGTTATTGCTGCATTACGACAGAAATGTAGCTTTTATAAGGGAATGGAAAACACACAGTCAAAAAGCGGCGAGGGTTATTTCATTTTGTAAGAATCTATGTTTATTGATCAGTTGTCAACTTTGTCTCCTCCAAAGTAATAATCATTCAGATTGTTTCAATGTTTTCTGAAAAAAAGTAAAATATAAACGTAAATAAATTTAGGACAAACATTGGGGTGTCATAAGGTGCAATAACGTGACGAAATTTCCACATTTCGGATAAAGACCACAAATATAAGAGAAAACAGGGCTTGTAGAGAGCCGTACAAGTATTTTCTCCTCACGCTATCTTTGAATGAATGGGTCTTGGTTTCGTCGACTCATATTTCGTCACCTTACTTTAGACAGAATCATTGGCAGCATTGCTAGAACAATCTCTACGTACCTTCGTTTCTGCTCCAAATTCGTTTTGGAGCTAACTTCACTGCAATAATTTTCGAAAGATGTGCTTGGCATGGGGAAGAATATGCCACATTTTCAGCAACATTTCTGTAGATGATTTAGCGGTTCTGGAGAACCGTTCACCTCTCTTTATATGGTACCCTTATCTACTAAAACGTTTTATTATGTTTGCTTTAAACAGCTGTTGGATACTTTAGGAAGTGCAAATTATGAAGCATCAACGGTTTACTATGCGTATACAGGGTGAATCACCTAACACTTACACCTCAGCAAATATTGCGCAAACGGAAAATGCGTTTGATGTGCGGTTTTCACAGAATGGATTGGTAGTCAGGGGCTCGTATTTTTAGCCAACCAACAGATTGTAATATTACTTAGAAAGTGTCTTTTTGGTGAAATCATACAGTTTTTTAAATGAAACAATGGTTGTTTCTATGAAGCACTGGAATTTGTGACACCAGCTGTGTACAAAGAATTATCAATGACATTTTTATCACGTTTAGTTTGGCAGCTACAACCGTTCAAAGTTTCAGGGGCGGAGGCTGCGATAGCGTAGCTGCCAGGCAGAGTGGCTATCCCCTGGGGCACGGCCCATGTCTCATGACCACCAGCCAGTCAGCTACGCTGTCGTAGCCTCCGCCCCTGAAATTTTGAACAGTTGTAGCTGCAAAACTAAATGTAATAAAAATGTCATTCAAATATGATAGAACGACCATTGTTCCATTTGAAAAATTGTATGTTTTCATAAAAATACACTTTCTAGGTATTTTTACTATCTGTTTATTGGCTAACAATACGAGTCCTTAACTACCAATAGATTCCGTAAAAATCGCACGCCATATTAGGTCATTCACCTGTGTACATCGACCGGTTTCGGTATTACACATCACGGACTGTAAACAAACTGATTAAGAGAATTTATTATGTAACATCCTCATCAATGCTTACAGGCAAGTGAAATCAGTAAAAGCCATGAGACTTGACGTCTAGTCTTGATGAAAAACCCTGTCATAGTGATCCACTATCCATGTATTCAAAATGTTCAAATGTTTGTAGAGCTTATGGGACATAACTACGGGGTCATCAGTCCCTAAACTTACAAACTAGTTATGAACTAGCTAATACTAAGGACGGCACAAATATCCATGCCCGAAAGGGGATTGGAATCCCCGACCGTAGTAGCAGCGCAGACTGTGACTGAGGCGCCGCAGAACGCTCGGCCACCGCGGCCGGCCATGTATTCAAAGGATGTCACCTCGTCTATTCTTTATGCTATACTGTCTGCACTGAGCACATACGGCTATTGGACAAACAACTTGTTACTGTACTGAGAATAGGACAATAAACGAGCAAAGGATCAAGCTTTTAGCTTGGAGAGACACCTAATTAAGTGCCTACAATGTTGGTACGTTTTTATGGGGACCAAGCACTGCCCATGATGCCTGTGTGCGAGTGGTACACGAGTTTTCTGGGAGGAATGGAAAGTGTTTCTGACAATCCCTGTAGCGGATGACCGGCGACCGACGTCATAGGCGAAAACAATGAGAATGTGAGGACGTTAATCATGAGCGATAGTTGACTAACTCACGAGCCAAGCACTTAAATGTAATTTGCAGAGTATCTATGTAGATCTAGATGAGCATTATGGCGGATAAAATGCAAATTAACCGTGAATCCTTGCGATAAACCCTTACATAGAAGTAAATGGAGAGGAAAACTTGTCGCCTTGTGCCACGCCATTTCACTGGCGATCAGAAGAAGGCACGTTTAGTGGCTCCACAGGGATTTTGTCGAAACCGCGGATGTGACACATAATTTCTTGAACTATATTATCAGTGAAGTTGATACCTGTTGTCTCCGGTACGGCCCTGAAACGTAACGGCAAAGCATGGAATGGCGTTCTCCGTCATCACGTAGTCGAAAAGGTAAGAGCCAAAAAATGACGCATTGAAATCATGCTCTTCACCTTTTTTTGACGGTCAATCCTTGATCCACACGGAAATTTTACCTGAGGGAACGACGTTGAACGCTGCAAGGTACGTTGACATTTTTCCCCTTTCATGCGACGTCTACGCAGGGTACGAACCTTTACTCCGTTCACCGAAACGAGAGCGGACTGTAAACACAGCGAGGCGTAAGACCAGGGGTGAACAAATGTTCAAATGTTTGTAATTCTTATGGGACCAAACTACGTTGGTCATCAGCCCCTACACTTACAAACTACTTAAACTAAGTTAAACTAACCTAAGGACAACCCACACATCCATGCCCGAGGGGGGATTCGAACCCCCGACGACGGACGGCCGCGCGCACCGCAACACGGCGCTCCAGTACGCGCGGCTAATCCGCCGCGGCAGGGGTGAACAAAAATGGGTCGCACGCTCAGTGTCGCCTCATCTGTTTCAGGTGTAACGTCGCTGTGTTTTGTTACATAGCAGGATATTAGAAGCGGAACATATTTGAAATTATATTTAAATAATCTATAGAATGTGGCCTTCTGAAAATGGCCCATATCTCCATATTCGTATACGACAACAAGCACTTCGTGAACTAGTGGCCATTCGTTACGAAAGAAACATTCATGTACTTTTCTTCGCATCACATTTCATCATCACTTTCTACACACGTCTGTCATTATTTATTTATTTATTTCCAGAGGTCAAGAAGTGCGTGGTTTTGTACTCATTTGCCACCCGATACACTGAGGAAAGACCAATGCCGGTAGATGCAGCTGTTTGTCACACCAGTGTAGGTCATTGTTGTGGAAAACATAGCTCCGTTTTATACACACTAAGAACTACAGTTGCTCTGAAAAAAGTAATTACGTTTTCTTTGACCGCTTCTTAGGTGGACTCAAAATGGTGGATGGCATAACGAATTTACTTTTACGTGATACTAATATGAGAGAAAAAAGCGATACAGTGACTTTGAATACTGAATGTGATAGCAAACACTAAAACCTGTGTCACTAATCGGCAACTGGTCCTTCAAGATGAAATTTATAGCCAGCTTCAAATATCACCGCCATACAACATACAGGACGGCGTTACAACTGTAGCGAATGAGGAGTCACTGAGCAAGCCCCCCGTTTTGTCCACCCCTGGCCACGCTCCTCCGTGTGTTTACAGTCCTTCTCTCGTTTCGGCGAACGAAAAATGTTCAAATGTTTGTAAATCTATCGGACCAAACTGCGTGGTCATCAGTCCGTAGCTTACAAACTACTCAATCCTAGGTAAACTAACCTAAGGACAAACACACACACCCATGCCCCAGGGAGAACTCGAACCTCCACGGCGAGCAACCGCGCGCTCCGCAGTGATACGCTTTAGACCGCTCGGCTACTCCACAGTTCCTGGCTAAAAAAGAGGTGGTGCAACTTTAACATCCACCAATCTAGCTAGATCTCAATCCTCCAGACTTCTTCCTATTCTCTCACCCCAAACTCGCTTTGAAAGGAAAGAAATTTGCTTATAATCCGAACATCCAACGGAATGTGACGAGGGTTTTGAACACCATTCAAAAGGACGAGTTCGAGCAAAGTACGCGGGCCACGTATTACAGAAATGGTTCAAAGGTTTGTATAGATTATGGGAATTAACTACGGCGTCATCAGTCCCTAAACATACAAACTACTTATGAACTAGCTAACACTAAGGACGGCACAAATATCCATGCCCGAGGGGGGATTCGAACCCCCGACCCTAGTGGCCGTGCAGATGGTGACTGGCGCGTTGCAGTCCCCTCGGCCACCGCGGCCGGCACGTATCACAGAGCTCTGTGGTTCATGGATATGGAAGGACATGAGGTAACTGTAGTTCATAGTTCATGTACGATAACGTTATAGGACTATTCACAGAAATTTATTTCTATTGTACGGGTGATTACAATAACCGTTAACAATAAAGTAATGAGACTGATTTTCGTTGCAAGATGTGGCAACCCTGTAAGCATAATGTCTTTGACTTTGTTCTATGAGGTGCTTCTCGTCCAAGTGTCACATCGATGCAACTTCTCAGTCGTAAGTTGTGCTGTAGTAAGTTAACACGTGTTTGTGTCTCTCGTCCCGGAAATGAAACCGCATGATATTGCGCAACGGTATGCCATTTCTTTTTGCGTTAAAATGGGTGAAAACGCGATGATAACTTACGGTAAGCTTCAGAAGGCTTTAGGAGAGCTCCAGGTTTTGGTGGACGTAAAAAGTATAGTGACGGCAGAACGAATGGTGAAGACCGCAGTGGACGACCATCAACCTCACGAACGGATGTCAACTTGGCCAGGGTGCCCCAACTCTTACTATCTGATAGAAGATTATCTGTGTACATGATTGCAGAAGAACTGAACATCAATCGAGAAACGGTTCGTCTAATAATAATAATTTCGTGTGACTCATTGGCCTGGTGTAAGTCTTTGAATTGGACGCCACGTTGGCGACTTACGTGTCCCTAGCCTACCCCAGTTATCCAACCGGGGAAGGGGACATACAGCTTAACGTGGAATCCGAACCACGTGTCGTTTCTGGTGACTCCTCACATCGTTGAGAGGTGAAGGATGGGTTAAAGTGCAGACCGAAAAAAATCCGATGTCCGACCGTGTTTTGAACCCGCGACCCTTCGGTTTCCAGTCGAGCACTACCCCAAGACCACCGTCCCCGACGTTCATCTAATAATAACTGAAGATCTTAGTATGAGAAAGATCTGAGCAAAAATGGTCCCCAAAAATCACACACCACAACAGCGAGAAACACGGATATATGTGGCAGCCGATCTATTAGAGCAAACGAAACGTTTTACTAAATTGTTGAGCTGTGTTGTCACTTGTGATGAAAGGTTGTTGTTGTTGGTTCTTTTTTTTTTTTTTTTTTTTTTTTTTTCAGTACGATCCAGAGACATAATTCCAAAGTTCGCAGTGCTGCTCAAGGGGCCCACCAGACAAAAAAAAAAAAAAAAAAAAAAAAAAGCTCCCATAAGTCAAAAGTGAAATGCATGCTTGTGTACGTCTTTGATTGCAAGTTCTTCGTGTCCGTGCCAACATTGTTGAGAATTGGATTCAGCTTCACGATAATGCGCCATCCCATACTGCTCTGCCGGTACAGCAATTAATTTTTAACCTCAAAACAAATTCAGTACTACCACAGCCACCTTATTCACCAGATATCGCTCCGTGTGACTTTTCTTATTTCCAAAAATCAAAACGGCGGTCAAGGGACACCATTTTCAAAACACCACAACATGTCCAAAAATCTGTGACGATGGTCTTGGAAGATATTACAGAAGATGGGTGCCAGAAATGTTACCATCAATGGCACAAGCGCTGGAAAAAAATCAGGCAAACAGAAGAGAACTGCTCTGAAGGAGACAATACTACACTTGACTAAAACGGTAGGGAACACTTCTTTCTTACACCATTCTCATTACCTTATCGTTGCAACTCGAATGTATAATTTTTGCAGTGAATAATGTTTTCATTGCCGATTTATTCCATGAAGTGATGTCTGTATACGTAAAATACAAAAGCGTTCTACGATCGTGGAATTACCGCCAATAACCGATGAACAATATCTTACACAAGAGATCAATACTACGAGGGTCACTCCAAAAGAAATGCACGCTATTTTTTTTTTAATACAGTTTTCATTCTGCATGTTTGGAAGTTTTATACTGTATAAATGCATCCTTAGTTCAACCTGTTCCCGTGAGTGGAGCCGTCAAAGTATGCCTTCAAGATGGCTGCTACACTTGACGTCCGTCAGAAACAACGTACTGTCATTTAATTCCGGTGCTGTGGAAGCGAGACAGTGGGAAACATCCACAAGAGGTTGAAAAAAAGTGTATGGAAATGCTGCTGTCGATCGCAGTTCAGTTAGTCGGTGGGCAAGCAGGTTACGTGATTAAAGCGGGCACGGCAATATTGTCCTTGCAGTGGCAGGCCTTGTACTGCATACACTCCAGACAATGTGCAGAGAGTTAACGAATTAGTGACTGCTAACAGACGCATCACAGTGAACGAATTTTTCTAAAGGATGTATCTACATGCTGAACAACTTTCAAACATGTAGAATAAAAACTGTCTTTAAAAAATCGCACTGACGTAGTTTACGGCCCACTTTAGATTTGTAGTTTTATAAGTTTTTGCCAAAAATTTTTGACCCAAATAATAATCTAAATTATTAATTAATAAGAGTGTCTGAAAACCATTCAGTAAGAAAAAAGTAGGTAGTGGTGGGTTCCGAACCACTAACCTTCAGCGTAATAGCCCACCGCATTGCTCACTACGCTATAGCTCGCAATTAGAGGTTACATTCTTTAATCTCATACTATTGATGGCCGTTATAACTGATGCTAATATGGCATTTGTAGACCCTACATTATCGTTTATCGTACGAAGAACGACGTGTTTTTGTTTATTCTTCAGTGCTCCATTGCTTTGAAATGACAACGTATAAGTTACAATAAGAAAATCATCAAATACGCAACGCAAGACGGCGTAAACCAGAGAGAGTTCTGGTCGAGGAATGTCACGTGACATTTCCGAACGGCTGGTTTTCGTTAATTCCATGGAGGGTGTCAAATCTCCGTTATTTTTGCAAATATCTCTCAAACGATACGAGATGTGAAAAAAAGGAAAAGTTGTAGAGAATTTTCTCCTCTACAAATTCGGTTATTCAATTTTCGCGTCAGATGAACGGTTTATTTCCAATTAAAATTATATTACAAACGGCTTTTTTTGGAGTTACTAACGTATTTCTTGTCCGAAATATTTGAAAAAGCGAGGTTCTGGTCTCTGGTAGCCAACAATTATATCTGTAAAATTTGGTGCCAATCGGTTTAACGGTTCGACCTAAAAAGTGGGAACACGTTACAGACAGACAGACATCGTCACATCGCTGTTATTTTTGCAAATATCTCTGCAACGATGCAGGATATGAAAAAAGCATAATAGAGCGAAGTTGTAGAGAATTTTCTCCTCTACCAATTAGATTATTAAATTTTCGTGTCAGTTGAACGGTTCGTTTGCAATTACAATTATATTACAAATTGCTTTATTTTGCATTACTACCGTATTTTTTTGTCCGAAACATTTGAAAAAGGGCGATTCTGGTATCTGGCGACGTACAATCATGTCTGTAAAATTTGGTGCTGATCGGTTGAACGGTTCGTCTTATAAACAGGGAACGCGTTACGGACAGACAGACAGGTAGACATCTCAAAATCTGCGTTATTTTTGCAAATATCTCTGAAACAATACGAGATATGAAAAAAAGGAACACATAAGATAGCAAAGTTGTAGAAAATTTTCTCCTCTACAAATTCGGTTTTCAATTTTCGTGTCAGATGAATGGTTAAGCCGTTATTTTCATTTGAATTCCCAGCTGTCAAAAGACGATCACAAAGGCCCATTTTAGTGTTACTACCGTAACCTAAAGTGGGCCAATAGCGTACATTTCTTTTGGAGTAACCGTCGTAAATGTACAAATTAAACGCGTTAGTGCCAGGGCACGATTTTAAAAGGGATTATTAAGCGATGACTGTTGTTTCGGAAATAGCAAAGGAGTATGGCTGTGTCCTCTTATACTGTATGATTTCACAGACGAAGAGCAGCACACGTTGGCAGGCAAGAGCGGGCGAAAGTGCAGACCGCGTGGCCACCCACCTCGGGCAGAGTAGGCCGGATACGGTTCAGACGCTGGGCCGTTCCGCCCGACCAGGAACGCATACAAGAGAATAAACGGCTCACCCATCGCCGGCTGCAATCCCATTTCAAACATTTGTCCGGCCACACCCGTGAAATCGAGCAAATATCGAGTCCTTTCATGTCCGGAATCGGACCGACCTCTCTCTCGCCACGTGGGATGAAAAACCAATAGCCCCTAAGAGATAAATTGAATTTTTCTCCTCGCACGCAGAAAGAGCTGTTTAGACACCGGAATGAATCATTTAATAGCAACGTAAATTGAATTACATCAGGCATGACGTTCGGGTATTTATTTAGCTGGTAAAATTTGGTGAAAACGCCCGTGCTTTATTCTATTTCTCTTAAAATTCCACGCGTCGTATTCAAATGACACAGTGATATTTTTATCAAGATGACAAATTCTAGGTACTGTAACACACACTCAGTAAGTCCCAAAACGATTCGAAAATGAATTAAGCAATCCAAAATTCAACCTCAAGGAATAATCCAAATCTCGTGAACTCATGGTGTGTGGTGAAGGGTACTTTTGATTCCAAAAATGTTCAAATGTTTGTAAATCTATCGGACCAAACTGCTTGGTCATCAGTCCGTAGCTTACAAACTACTTAAACCTAGGTAAACTAACCTAAGGACAAACACACACACACACTCATGCCCGAAGGAGGACTCGAACCTCCACGGCGAGTAACCGCGCGCTCCGCAGCGACACGCTTTTGATTCCATTGTCACTTGCAGGCGCGTATGGCTCGCGGAATTAATGATTGCCTGTATGCCCTCCGTGTGTGCCCTGAACTTCACAAGATATGACTAGCCTATTATCAAAGACGGACATATGTCGTTTGTTAGAAACTGAGATAAACGTCATTTTTATTACGAAACGTAGAGATAATATATTTATAAGCTGATTTGAGCTTTATCAACTTTAATACTCGAGGATTTATACATGAAACTGGCTAACATCAATTTGATTACTCAAGCAAATTGTGTTAGGAATATCGACATGAAGTGTAAAATATTAAATTCTGAACTTTATTACATATTGGAAAAATGAAAACTGCAATAATCATAATCATCTTTTTAATTTTATATACAAAATGAAATGTTACGGCACTGAATCTCTAAAATTATTAGCATAAGGTCTGTTGAAACTGTCGACAGATTTTCCCGTAAACATCCTTACGTTATTTCTGACATCGAACTTCTTTCCAATAAGTGATAATTTCGTGCAACACACCTTACAATTGAACAGTTTAGTTTACAAGATAGTCTTACCTTTGTTTCTTTTCAATGTTTATTTTTCGCTTTGCAGGTTGTCTCAACTGCTTCCTAGCTTTTCCTTCGGACGCTGGTGATATATTATGTTCCATTTTACTCGCTTTAAGATGGTTATTAATAATTATAGTATAAAAATTGCTGAAAAACTCAAGTGCAGGCTAATACTCTTAGTACCTGGCACATACCATCGCCATGTCTGATTTTCGAAGTCATGTGAACATATACTGTGTTCCCATTGGTGCACGCTGCTTCATTCAACAAATGTCCGAATTTTATATCAAGCTGTTATGTAGGTGTCCGCTTTTGATGTGAACAGTAAAATTTAACATGTGATTTATCACATTTACGTCAATTTTTGGAGAAAACGGATTTCACCAATGAAAAGAGCGAGAAACTTCCTTTAGTAGCTACTGCTAACTAAGTTTCGACCATTAGGTCAGATGTCCAGGTTTCATATTAGGCTACTCATATGTAGCAGGAAGCAATATATCGTTTGATTCTTCATTAAACGTGCGTCCTCAGAACTTTGATAGAAGCACGAACCGCGATAAAGGTCTCTCCTAGATAGGAGATGTTAGTAAGTGTAACACCTAGCGGGGCATTACCCTATTGTCAGTACCAACTAAGATGCTACGAGGATTGTTTTAAACCTATGGAAGAGCAACTGAGGAGGAAGCAAGCTGGTTTTAGAAAACATCGAAGCTGTGTGGACCCTACCACTACTCTCCGAATTATTCTGGAACAAAGTTGGGAATGGCAGCACACCCTCTACCTAACCTTCATTCACTCTGAAAGAGGCTATCGACTTTGTCAATCGGAGAGTCACGTGGAGAGTCACTTGCAAAGTATGACATCCCAACGAATATCATTAACATCATCAAGGAAATGTATCTGGGCTATGAATGCCAATTTCTACATAATGGGCAACTGACAGAGCCTTTCCAGGTTCATGCGGGAGTACGACGAGGATGTATTCTTTCGCCAACATTATTTCTTTTCGTGTTGGATCATGCGACGAAGAGAGTAATGAGAGAACGGCAGAGATGTGTGCAATGAGGGATGCGGGATACGCTCGAAGAACTAGATTTCGCAGACGACATCTGCTTAATAGCACAGCGGTATCGATACATCTAAGAGAAACTGGCCAGATTACAGAGAGAAGGAGAAGCTACAGGCTTCAAGATAAATGTTCGCAAAAACAAAGAAATGCGGATAAACTCGACCATCACCACTAGGCTGGCCATTAATGGAGAGAATGTAGAAAAGGTCCAATCTTTCCTCTACCTCGGAAGTATGGTCACGACTACAGGAGGTGGTGAGGAGGATGTCTGTAGTCGCATCCGCAAAGCAAATGGAGCGTTTGTACGGCTGTACGCTGTTTGGATAAATAGGAACATCTCAAAGAAAACCAGACTCCGGCTTTTCAATAGCAATGTGAAGGCAGTTCTGATGTATGGTTGCTCCAAGTTTTTATTAACCGTTGTCACCGGCGTATTTTAAACATGAGATGCAAAATATAATGACGAATGATGATCTTTGGAGAGAGAGAAATCAGCAACCAATCAATATACAAATCAAGGAAATGAAACGGATATGGATTGGGTATACAATGAGCAAGCCTGATGAAGTTGTTGAAAAGGTGGGGTTGGACTGGAACACTTAAGGAGTTATGAAGTTGGTCGTCCCAAATATACCTGGAAAAGAACCATCTACTGACCCAAGGTCAACACGGATTTAGAAAATATCGTTCATGCAAAACACAACTACCTCTTTATTCACACGAAGTGATAGGTGCTATGGACAACGGTTCGCAAATCGAATTCCGTATTTCTTGATTTCCAGAAGATTTTTGATACCGTACCTCACAAACGGCGTTTAATCAAATTGCGTGGTTATGTTATATCGCCCCAAATTAGCGATTGGATAGGGGATTTCCTGTCAGAGAGGACACAGTTCCTAGTAATCGATGGTAAAGCATCGACTAAAACAGAGGTGATATCGGGCGTTCCACAGGGTAGTGTTATTAGTCCTCTGTTGTTCCTTATTTACATAAACGATATATGGGATCATATAAGTAGCTCTCTTAGGTTGTTTGCAGATGACAACATCATTTACCGTCTACAGCAGACTAGAAAAGTTGGTAGAAGATGACCTCGGGGAAGATCAGTTTGGATTCAGGAGGAACGTAGGAACCCGGGAAGCAATACTCACTTTACGTCTTATCTTAGAAGATAGATTAAGGAAAGGCAAACCTACATTTTTAGCTTTTGTAGATTTGGAGAAAGCATTTGACAATGTTGACTGGAATACACTCTTTCAAATTCTGAAGTCAGCAGGCGTAAAATACAGGGAAAGGAGATTTATTTACAACTTGTACAAAAGCCAGACCGCAGTTATTAGACTCGAAGGGCATGAAACGGAAGCATCAGTCGGGAAGGGAGTAAGACAGGGTTGTAGCCTTTCTCCGATGTTGTTCAATTTGTACATCGAGCAGGTGATGAAGGAAAGCAAGGAAAAATTTGGAATAGGGATTAAAGTTCAGGGGGAAGAAATAAAAACCTTGCGTTCTGCCGATGGCATTGTAATTCTGTCAGAGACAGCAAAGGACCTGGAAGAGCAGTTGAATGGAATGGACAGTGTGTTGAAGAGAGTGTATAAAATGAACATCAACAAGAGGAAAACAAAAATAATGGAATGCGGTCTTAGAAAATCAGGTGATGCTGAAGGAATTAGATTAGGTAACGAAACAATGAAGGTGGTAGATGAGTTTTGTTACTTGGGTAGTAAAATAACTTGCGATTGTCGCAGTACAGAGGATATAAAATGCAGAATGGCAATGTGAAGAAAAGCATTTTTGAAAAAGAGAAATTTACTGACATCGAATATTAATTTAAGTGTAAGGAAGTCTTTCCTGAAGGCGTTTGTGTGGAGTGTTGCCTTGTACGGGAGTGAAACATGGACGACGATAAGTAGTGCGGACAGGAAGAGGATAGAGGCTTTTGAAATGTGGTGCTACAGAAGAATGGTGAAGATTAGGTGGGTAGATCGCATGAAGATGTACTGAACCGAATGGGTGAGAAGAGGAATATTTGGCATACCCTGACCAAAAGAAGGGATCGCTTGATAGGACACATTCTTAGACATCGAGGAATCGTAAATTTAGCATTGGAGGGAAGTGTGTGGGGTAAAAATCGCAGAGGGAGACCAAGAGACGCGTATAGTAAGCAGATTCAAGGGGATGTGAGCTGCCGTTCTTATGAGGAGATGAAATGGCTTGCTCAGGATAGGGTATTGTGGAGAGTTGCATCAAACCAGTCTCCGGACTGAATACCATAACAACAACAAAATCATCTGAAAATCGAAACCAACTGCAGAACGATCTGAATAAGATGTCAGTATGGTGTAAAAATTGGCAATTGACTCTATATAATGAGAAGTGTGAAATCGTTCACATGAGTACGAAAAGAAATCCGTTAAACTTTGTTTACAAGAAAAATCAATCAAAAGTGAAGGCCGTAAACTCCACAAAATACCTACGAATTATTATTACTTCACACTTAAATTGGAAAGAACCGTAGATAATGTCGTGGGAAAGGCGAACCAGAGACTGCGTTTTATTAGCAGAACCCTTAAAACACGCAACAGAACTACAAAAGAAACTACATACACTACGCTTGTCCGTCCATTTTTGGAGTATTGCTGTCCAGTGTGGGATTCTTATCAGGTGGGTTTGACGGAGGTCATCGAAAGAGTCCAAAGAAGGGCAGCTCGTTTCGTATTGTCACGATATAGGGGAGACAGCATTACGGAAATGATACAGGATCTGGGATGGGAATCATTACAACAACGGCGATCATCGCTGCGGCGTGGGCTATTTACGAAACTCCAATCGCCAACATTCTCCTCCGAATGCGAAAATATATTATTGTCTCCCACTTACAAAGGTAGTAATGATCATCAGAACAAAATCCGAAAAATCAGAGCTCGAACGGAGAGATTCAGGTGTTCTTCCTTCCCGCGCGCTATTCGAGAATGGAATGGGAGATAAATAGTATAATGGTAGTTCGATGAACACTCTGGCAGGCACTTAAATGTGATTTGCAGTGTCCCATGTGGATGTAGATTTAGGATGGAAAACAGGGAGTGAAATCAAGAGACTTTCTAAAAATTGTATCAGATGGAGAAATTTCGTTTTGGCCCTATATTCCAGAGGGAACGACAAGAACTAAGTCAAGTTGCAGCGTCTGCTAGAGGAGTTGCTAATCATCTCAGTAACGCTTTCGCGCTTACTCAATTATCCCGTAACGATGCGTGTTGGTTTCCATTATATTAACTCCCGCAGTACGGATCCCACACTGATGAGTAATACGTAAGTGCTGGCCGAACGAGTTTTTTGTAATTTACTTCCTATGTTGACGGACTACACTTTCTGAGAATTCTTCCAATAAATCTCAGTCTGGCATCTTCCTTAACCACTGACTTTATATGGTCGTTCCATTTCAGATCGCCCTTCATGTCCACTATCAAATATTTTACGGAACTGTTTCCAGTGATTGTCCTGCTATTATGCAGTTATGTAATAAGGCATCTTCATTTCTACGTAAACGCAGCACTACAATTGTTTGTGTTGAGGTGAAATTGCCATTCCTTGCACCAGATCATCCTGCATTGCGTTACCCTTTCGCAGTGTTGCGACTTATCGATAAATTACTGCATCCTTCGCAATCAGCTTTGTTGAACTTCCGATGTTGACTACGAGGTCCAAATGTTCAAATGTTTGTAAATCTATCGGACCAAAATGCGTGGTCATCAGTCCGTAGCTTACAAACTCAAGCCGCAGGGAGGATTCGAACCTCCACGGCGAGCAACCGCGCGCTCCGCAGCGAGACGCTTTAGACCGCTCGGCTAGTCCACCGCGGCTAAGTACGAGGTCATTTTTATATGTTGTAAGAACAATGGTATTATAACACTCCCACCGCGGCAGAATAACCGTGCGCAATAAGGCACCCTGCTGCGGTGCTGCGA
Organism: Locusta migratoria; assembly: GCA_026315105.1. Lineage (NCBI taxonomy): Eukaryota > Metazoa > Arthropoda > Insecta > Orthoptera > Acrididae > Locusta > Locusta migratoria. The sequence continues at coordinate 835,929,353 of CM048745.1, read as the reverse complement.
ACGTTCGCCGTCGGGAGTTCGAGTCCTCACTCGGGCATGGGTGTTTATGCTGTACTTAACATAATTTACTTTACGTTAGTGTCAGTAGTTTGTAAGCCTAGGGACTGATGACCAGGGTAGTTAAGTCGCTTAGATTTTCAAACATTTGATCATTTTGAATAACACTTCCCTGGGGCACGCATGACCTCACATTAACGTCCAAAGACTGCCATCCGTTCAGAATGACTTGCTGCGTTATGTTAGAAACGCCTCAATCCAGTCACAATTTCATTAGTTTCAAAGCAAAATCCAATAATTTATTGCTATTTTCATTCGAGAAACGTCTGTAATGGCTCTAATAGGAACATGTTAACAATTAGCTCATGATAATGAAAACATTTGTGAAACCATTATGTTTCTAAATTAAATATGTGACGGAAATTTTATCCATTCAATATGCAGCAATCAGTGTATGTATTTTCTCCGTTAATAGTCTATAAAACGTTGTAAAGAGGTAAACGGATCGGGTTAATCAACATTTTCATTAAGGCATAAATTTATGCAGTCATAATTAATATTCCTGCAAAACGTTGCCATTTAAATATATGTATAAAATACCATGTGCAAGCATGAGGCTGTGTTGTATGAACAGCAATTTACTGATACTAAAAAGGTTTAGTTGTGTAATTAAAAACCGTAACTATTGATGTAACACACCATTGTTTGTAAAAGCTGAAATACTGCCCAAGATTTACCAATGAATTAATTGTTAGTATTCTGTTGGTGTGCAGGTTATTAGTTCATTATTATTGTATAAATATGTGTGAATAAATGTGTAAAGTGTGCACAATTTGAAAAGACACAGAATCCACAAGATTGGCGATCTTTCACTGAAACTCGCAACCTAGCCCGGACTGCAATACGAGAAGCCTATAGTAGTTTCCACAATGAAATCCTGTCTCGTAATCTTGCAGAAAATCCAAAGAAATTCTGGTCATATGTGAACTACAGTAGCAGCAAAAAGACAAACAATATCGTCACTACGCGATAGCAATGGCAATACTACCGATGACAGTACTGCTAAGGCCGAATTACTAAACACAGCTTTCCGAAATTCGTTCACCAAAGAAGACGAAGTGAACACTCCAGAATTTAATCCAAGAACAGCTGCCAGCATTCGAAACTTAGAAGTTGATTTCCTGGAGTAGTAAAATAACTTAAGTCACTAAACAAAAACAAATCTTCCGGGCCAGATTGTATACCAACTAGGTTCCTCTCAGAGTATGCTGATTCAATAGCTCCGTACTTAGCTATTATTTACAACCGATCACTCAGCGAATCCGTACCCAAGGACTGGAAAGTTGCCTAAAATACTCCAATATTCAAGAAAGGCAATAAGGGTGATCTCCAAAATTACTGACCAATCTCATTGACGTCGATTTGCAGTAGGATTTTGGAACATATACTTTATTCTAACACTATGAACTACCTCGAAGAGAACGACCTATTAACCAATTAACACGGATTCAGAAAGTATCGCTCTTGCGAAACACAGCTTGCCCGTTATTCACATGAAGTGTTAAGTGATATCGACAAGGGATCCCAAATCGATTCCATATTTATTGATTTCCGGAAGGCTTTTGACACTGTAACTCACAAGCGGCTTCTAATGAAATTGCCTGCTCATAGAATATATCCCCAATTGAGCGACTGGATTCAGGATTTCCTGTCAGAAAGGACACAGTTTGTCGTAATTGACGGTAAGTGATCGAGTGAAACAGAAGTGATATCTGGCGTTTCCCAGGAAAGCGTTATGGGTCCCCTACTCTTCCTTGTGTTTATAAACGATTTAGTAGACAACCTGAATAGCTCCCCTAGACTGTTCACGGATGATGCTGTCCTTTATCAGTCAGTGAAGTCAACAGATGATCAAAAGCAACAGACACTATAGACCGGCAGTACACCCGTGGATATTTTGATCATCAAATACGCCGGGAGAAACTGAAGAATCACAACAGCAAAGCGATTTAGACCAAATGCGAAAATAAGCGAAAATAAGCAATTGGCGCTAAATAAAGAAATCCGCTGAACTTCAACTACGCGATAAATCAGTCCAACATTAAGGTCGTAAATTCTACCAAATACCTAGGACTTACAATTACGACCAACTTATACTGGGAAGAACACACATTAAATATTGTGGGGAAGGCAAACCAAAGGTTACGTTTCATCGGCAGAACGCTTCGAAGATGCACCAGCTCCATCAAAGAGACTGCCTACATCACACTTGTGCGTCCTCTGCTGTAGTACTGTTGCCCATTGTGGGACCCTCACCAGGTGGGACTGACGGAAAACATTGAGAAGGTTCAGAGAAGGGCAGCAAATTTTGTTTTTTCACGTCATAGGAGGGGGGGGGGAAGCGTCACGGAAATGTTGCACGAATTGGGGTGGAAATCATTAAAAGAAAGACGTTATACATTGCGGCGAGATCTGTTTGCGAAATTTCAATCACCGACTTTTACTTCTGAATGTGAAAACATTTTGCTAGTACCCACCTACTTAGGGAGACATGACCATCCCAATAAAATAAGAGAAATCAGATCGAAAACGGAACGATTTAGGTGTTCTTTCTTCCCGCGCGTTATTAGAGAATGAAACGGTAGAGAAATGTTATGAAAGTGGTTAACGAACCCTCTGCCAGGCACTTAAATCTGATTTGCAGAGAATCTGTGTAGATGTAGAAAACAGTGTTGTTCAGTGCACCACCCAAAATTATAAAAAATCAACTAACACATTTATAGAGGATTTGAAAATCAATCAAATTTTCTTGGTATTTTAATTGTTGTTTGATGACTGGAACCAACACTGTTTCGAGGAACCCGGTAGTGTTTGAGAGTACAAGGGAGGAAGAATTGGTGCCCATAGCGACTGCAAATTATCGTACGGGAAAATCGACTATCGTTTCAGACGTTTGCCTCAAAGTAGACTACCCGAAAGACATCAATTCTTCGTCTACCAACCAGGCTTTCGCACCGGCACAAGTGCACTGAACGACGGTCATGGACAACTGAACGGGACGACATCGTTTTTAACGACACCTTGGGCCACCACGATCGTGCGTGTGGAGTCTGCAGAGACCGTTCTACTTGTAGAGAGAGACCACTTCTAGCAACCTCGTTGATATGTAAAATAACGATTTGCGCGCATAAACAAAGGAGAAACGTAATTCGGATGGCCACAGAACGACGGCGCTTGGACTATAAATGAAAAGGTTCTGGGTTCGATCTTCTGACAATATTTTTATTTATCTACTTCACCGATTTCACTTCCTTAGGCATCGTCAGACTGTTTCTGCTCCGGGTGTTACCTGAATCCGTTTCTCGAATGTCTCCGACTCCGTGCCACGTGCGAGCAGCGTGTTACAAAAATCACTAGCACAGACACATTTCAGAAGGACTCCTACACGTGTTTGCACCTTCACGGTAGAGGGGCGGGCGGATTGTGCAAACAACACAACTGTACCATTATGTCCCATAACATTTGCTAGGCCTTTGTATTATGCCGTGTAGAATGTTTCTCTTGGAGAGGTTAAATTTTTTGAAATATTCTTCAGTTAGGTCATGTACTGAGTACGATATACACTACATTAATGGTAGACAAATTTATCTCACATTTTTACCGAGGTATCCAACACTGCAGTTTTGGTTAAAATTACGTTTTAAAGTTCAGGAAAAATGGATAAAGCAAACTGAGCACAGATCCAAGTAAGGGTACAATATAGACACTGTGAGATCTGAAGAGTCGTCTCTGTTGTTCGAAGAAAAGAAAAGTGCAAGAATTTCAAATTTTAAATGAATTAAAATAGGAGTAAATACAAAACTGTCAAATACAAAGATGTATATGAAATTTGCTTCGCATTGTGATTTTTCGAAGATTTGACGAAACACTCTGAAGGCAAAGCAATATTACAGTATTAAATACATGTTAGATTAGCAATCAATAGTATAGTAAAACAAATTGGTCCCCTCAATCTATGACTGGTTGTTATCTGTATTAATAAAACCGTAAATGATCGTTCGTGTGAAACCATTAATCTCTCGTTGAAGGATTTATTTTATTTTCTTTACTCGTCACAGTTGCTGTCGTAGATCGAATCAACTAGAGTTACAACAGGTTTTAAAGTGTTAGCAGAGGTAAAACCACATCGTGATAACTGCATACAGTTGATTTTTCGCAAATACATAGCAGTGAATGAAATTCAGAAGGGATATCGATATTTTATCTAACTTTATCTAAATTTGAGATCACAACAATATCTCATTGCATTCTCGAGGTAATATTTTCAGATCCGTTGGGAAATTACCATTCCATTTTGAGAAAGCTATTCTGTAAAGAAATTTGGTTTTCGTAGTCCTTCTCTCGATAAAAGATTTTTTGTTGTTGTTTATTTGTCAAAACTTCACCGATCTACATAATTTGTTTTACATCAGCTACAGACTTTGCTGTAGCAAACAGCTCAAAAATACTTCTCTTGCAACAAAAAAGGGCAATCATGTTTGAGAGACTTTCAGAAAAGTGGGGAACCAGCTGACTCAGTTATCAATCAGCCTACTTAGCCAAAAATTTTGGGCATGGAAAGATACCGCACTATTTTGTACTCAAAGAAAATATCACACAGTGTGTCTGGAATACAGAAGGTGGACTTCGATTGTAGAGAAAGAGCAATTTATATTATGAGAATGGCAGCAAAACGATTAATGGATATTAGTAGCAGCAGTGTGAGCAAAAGAGACAATACACTGAAAGTGAAAATATGAGGAGTGCAATCAAAAGTTTTGGAGGTGTGCTGTGTATTACGGCTTTGTGAGAGGGATTTGAAGTACCAGCCTTCTTTATAATACTTTTACCCCTGGGACTCACAGTCACGTCTACCTTTTTCTTCTTTGATGAAGCTTGTAATAAGTGAAAATAGCTTAATAATTGAGTGGGAAAACATACAATGAAGTATTACAAATATCTGAAAAATGTAGTCTATCACCTGCATCAGAGCTTTCCAAACTGGGTGTCGCGACACCCTGGGGTGTCGCGTAGTAGTATTAAGGGTGTCACGAGACTAACAAATTTAGACTCTAAACAAAAAACTTATGATAAAATAACACAAAATATCCTTCTCTTCATACTACCCTGAAGACTCGCCTGTAGCTACTCCACCTTCTCTCCATTCAGTGCACCACAGATCACGTATTAAAGGAATGATCGGGGCACATTAATTGCGTGCTCAGCCGCTAGGCGGCAGCTCTGCTTCAGCAGCAGTAGACACTCAGGGTTCGTACAAGCAGCAGCCAGTTGCCAGATTCCAGCAAACTACGCATGCGCAGAGCTGCTGCTGATACTCAATAACAGCTCTTTCCATGCGCAATTTTTTGGAACTGGCAGATGCTTGAAAGAACCTTCACTGGAGTCTGCTTTCCTTCTCAAAAAGCTGCACCTGAGCGTTTTTCAATGGATTTATAAGGGATTCGTCACCCTCGGTAGCATTTCTTACAATTCAATGTCAATCAATGACAGTGGCTGTAAAAGCTGTCACAGATTTTAAAAGCAGTCACATTTGTCCACTGACTAAAGCTATTCAGTAGCGATGTTTGGTATGGAGTATGGCCGGATGATTAACGGAGAGTAGAATTTTAAATGCAGTAATCGTTGGTTCGAACCCTGGTATGCGTTAAATTCTTTTCTCTCAGTTTCCTGCATGTAACAGATTCTGGGACCAGAAATGACATTAATATTCTTACTTGCCACAAATATTTATCATTTTTTTCCGAATATGTCGGGACTTCGTAGAGAAGCAAGATCCTAACAATTGAACTTAAATAATAATTCGTCACTTGTCATAAATACATCCTCTTTATTTCTGAAAATAATGTAATAATATTGAACTGAAAGGGAACAGCCACTGTGCTGTGTAAATCAGAAATCCGAGCATCTAATTCCAGATGCTGTTTTCAATCGATACAGCAGAACCGTTTCTGGCCCTAACAAGTACACACGACAGCGAAAAACGGTTTCCGAAATTCAGGTTTCGTGTTTTGGAAGTTGGGTCGCATGTAGAAGAAGCAAGTATTACTGTGTGAGCTAGGCATTCTTGTCTGCGGTGTTACTCTGTTGTACATCTCCGTAGCTCCTAATGTTTCCTTTTCTTGCGATGAGTGTACGTAATTGCTGCAGTCTCGATACATTAATCAAAAAACTAATGCAACACATTGGTTCCAAAGTGTACCTAAATTCTTTGGAACCAACGTATTACATCACTTATTTGATTTGTGTATCAGGACCTAAATTAAAATCTCTGTATGCTAGCGCCATGACAATGAAATCGCCTTGCTTGATAGTCACGAGACAAAACTATCGTATGTAGCTATCCTTTTTTGGAGCACTGGAAAATGTTCAGAACAGCGGCGACATTGTAGGGTGGGGGTTGCTGTCGAGTCGCCGTGTTTCGGGCAGAACATTAACTGGCGGTTCTCTCCGCAGCTCCGTGTGACACGATGCGGCCGATATTTGGACCGCTTCCAGGCACCGCTCCCTGCCGGAGGGAAGCCGCAATTGGCCCGCGACAAACTGAGCCGGAGGCTGAAATGTCGTCCGCTGCTGAACGCACCTACTGTGCGCTAGCTGCCATACGATGCGTCGCATAGCGTAGCCTGTGATAGATTGGTTCCCTTTCTTTTTATTATAGTCGACTGGAGAGTGGCCGCAACTGCACTATGTTATTTTAAACGTGTTTATTTCCGTCAACAGTTGCAATGTAAATGTTTAATAACATGTTTCGATCACTTGGATCATCTTCAGATCTGAAAAACAAAAGTAAAATATCAGTGTACAATTTGATAAATTTACTAAGGGTTGAAACTTCCTGGCAGATTAAAACTATGTGCCAGAACCGGGAATCGAACCTGGGACCCTTGCCTTTCGCGGGCAAGCGCACTACCGACTGTGCTATGCAGACACGACTCACGATGCCGCCTCACAACCTTACTTCCGCCAGTACCTCGCCTCCTACTTTCCAAACTTCCCAGAAGCTCTCCTGTGAACCATGCAAGACTAGCACTCCTGGAAGAAAGGATATGGTGGAGACATGGCTTAGCTACAGCCTAAGGGATGTTTCAAGAATGAAACTTTCACTCTGCAGCGGAGTGTGCGCTGATATAAAACTTCCTGGCAGATTAAAATTGCGTGCCGGAACCGGGACTCGAACCTGGGACCTTTCCCTTTCGCGGGCAAGCGCACTACCGACTGTGCTATCCCGACACGACTCGCGATGCCGCCCCACAACTTTACTTCCGCCAGTACCTCGCCTCCTACTTTCCAAACTTCACAGAAGCTCTCCTGCGAACCATGCAAGACCAGCACTCATGGAAGAAAGGGTATGTTGGAGACATGGCTTAGCTACACCCTATGGGATGTTTCCGGAATGAAACTTTCACTCTGCAGCGGAGTGTGCGCTGATATGAAACTTCCTGGCAGAATAAAATTGCGTGCCGGAACCGGGACTCGAACCTGGGACCTTTCCCTTTCGCGGGCAAGCGCACTACCGACTGTGCTATCCCGACACGACTCGCGATGCCGCCCCACAACTTTACTTCCGCCAGTACCTCGCCTCCTACTTTCCAAACTTCACAGAAGCTCTCCTGCGAACCATGCAAGACCAGCACTCATGGAAGAAAGGGTATGTTGGAGACATGGCTTATCTACACCCTAAGGGATGTTTCCGGAATGAAACTTTCACTCTGCAACGGAGTGTGCGCTGATATGAAACTTCCTGGCAGATTAAAATTGCGTGCCGGTCCGGGACTCGAACCTGGGACCTTTCCCTTTCGCGGGCAAGCGCACTACCGACTGTGCTATCCCGACACGACTCGCGATGCCGCCCCACAACTTTACTTCCGCCAGTACCTCGCCTCCTACTTTCCAAACTTCACAGAAGCTCTCCTGCGAACCATGCAAGACCAGCACTCCTGGAAGAAAGGGTATGGTGGAGACATGGCTTAGCTACACCCTAAGGGATGTTTCCGGAATGAAACTTTCACTCTGCAACGGAGTGTGCGCTGATATGAAACTTCCTGGCAGATTAAAATTGCGTGCCGGACCCGGGACTCGAACCTGGGACCTTTCCCTTTCGCGGGCAAGCGCACTACCGACTGTGCTATGCAGACAGGACTCGCGATGCCGCCCCACAACTTTACTTCCGCCAGTACCTCGCCTCCTACTTTCCAAACTTCACAGAAGCTCTCCTGCGAACCATGCAAGACCAGCACTCCTGGAAGAAAGGGTATGGTGGAGACATGGCTTAGCTACACCCTAAGGGATGTTTCCGGAATGAAACTTTCACTCTGCAGCGGAGTGTGCGCTGATATGAAACTTCCTGGCAGATTAAAATTGCGTGCCGGACCCGGGACTCGAACCTGGGGCCTTTGCCTTTCGCGGGCAAGCGCACTACCGACTGTGCTATGCAGACAGGACTCGCGATGCCGCCCCACAACTTTACTTCCGCCAGTACCTCGCCTCCTACTTTCCAAACTTCACAGAAGCTCTCGTGCAAACCATGCAATACCAGCACTCCTGGAAGAAAGGCTATGGTGGAGACAAGGCTTAGCCACAGCCTAAGGGATGTTTCCAGAATGAAACTTTCACTCTGCAGCGGAGTGTGCGCTGATTTGAAACGTCATAGCAGATTACTAAGGGTTAATTGAATAATAGTTAATTTACACATAAATGGATAGATTTTTCTTTACCTTATATTTGCGTCCGCAACTCGTCTGGCTGAGTACTAACTGGTACTGAGCTTTACAGTTTGATGTAGGCATTTATAATTTGGTCGCAGGTGGTGGTGGGGAGAGAAAGAGTAGGTGGGGGGGGAGGAGGGATTGGAGTGGATAGCTTGAGCCTTAATAAGCTAGGGTCTTATACCGGACAATTGTTTCTTATATAAATATTTTCCTAAAAGTGGGGTTCTTGAATATATTCGGACATAAAAATTATAAAACTGTATGTAATATAAGTATAAAAATATGGTAAGATAACTAAACCTTCATACGGTGATCGAAACATGTTATTAAACAATTATATTGAAACTGTTGACGAAAATAAACACATTTAAAATAATATTTCCTTTCTCTTCCACCCATAAATGCAGCGAGGGCAACGTGGCTGTCTACATGCTTCCACACTAACGTCGATTTTCCATTATCTAGTCTGCACAGCCATTAAGCCAAATTTACTTTGGTAGGGGCACAATCTATCTTCACTGAGCATTACCGACAATTACAGAGTTGGTTGAACTTGTCGTAACTCATCTAGCAATATTCCTGGAAAGCAGCTTCAGAATCATTACTTACATCAATTCCCACAGATACAAAAGTTTGTTTTTGGCGTTTATCGAGTGTGTATGTATTCCGTTCTCAAGTTACTCCAACCCCTTCTTCTTCCTCCATCCCTCTTCTTATACCCCACAATCTGACCATTTCAGTTTCGTTTTCATGTTCATAAATGTTCAAATGTTTATTAAGCTTATGGGACTTGACTGCTGGCCATAAGTTCCTAAACTTTCAAAATACTTATGAACTAACTTATACTAAAGACAGCACAAACATGCATGCCCGAGGAGGGATTCTAACCCCCAACGGGGAACGACCTCGCGCATCGCCTCAATGCTCACGGCCACACCGTCGCGGCTCGTTTTCATACATCTTAGTCTTTTGATGTCATATCTCCTGAATAATATGTCCTAAAATAAAATAATTTTCCAGGCAATTGAGTGGAATATTAAAAAATTCTCTGCGAAATGTTTTGGGAATACGGTTTGTAGTGAAGTCGTGATAAAGTACAGCCTCATGCGTGGTGCTTTTATTTTTCATGCATCTCACTGCTTATGACGTCTTAGCTTCTGAACTATGTGTCGTACTACGATACAATATAGAATGAACATTCAGTACTATATTTTTATACTTGTTGCAAGATTTGTTGGGAGTAATAAATTGATAACTCATACGTGATGGGACGCTTTGTCGTAAACCTCATTGTTCGAAACTTGATATCTCATGAACTATATCTCTTACTATTGTATAATTTCTAAGGTCAAACATTTCTTTGTGATGAGGCCTAATGTATACAAAATTTCTCAGGATTACAGTAGGGTAGAGGTAATTAATTGTATAATAATAGCGAATGCCGTAATTTTACACTATGAACAACAGGAAACGACTGAACGATCAGCTTACTTCCTTTCATCAACGTAAGACAGAAAACGTTTCTTACAAGTCTGAAGTAATCTATAAAGGTTTCTGGAAGTCGCTAACTAACTAACTAACGTTCTCTAATATTGAATCGCTAAAATTTAGATTTTTCACGCGTCCGCATGATGCAACAATTTTTCTATCATCTCATTATAACGTCACATCTCTTACGAGAAAGACAAGCCGCAGCGCGTATGTCACATCACTTGACCAGGGTAGGTCTGAGCCAAAGCGACCGCGTAGTTGATTGTCTAGCTGCATTCAGAAATAAAACTGTGCCCCGGCGTTCAGCCAGTCAGCTAAGCGATCTCGTTGTTTCTGGCCTATCTTGATCACGTGATATGACGTACGAGCTGCGGCCCGTTTTTCTCGTTCGCCGCGTCCTGAACTATATTTGGTTCAAATCGCTTCTGCAGTTTAGAAGGACAAGCGGAACACCCAAACACACATATTTGTTTTAATATTTATGGATTCCGGTATGGAGGAAATAGAAAAGTTATGGCACGACACGGAAAATTCCCAGTCATAGCCAAGATAAACTGATAATAAAACAAGCAGTAAGGTTGACCTATACAACTGTTTCCTAAGCCAGCCTGCATCCTACTACACCAAATAAATGCCGACACTTTTCCGTACCATCATCAGCATACAGCCGCTACTAAATCTGCTTGCTCTCCTTGTTTTGTGCCAGCCAGTCGTACAAACTGAGGATTGGCTCACAACCCAATCAACAGGGATTGCTGGTGCTGACGTGTGCAGCAACTTGTAGAGCACTACATGCCGTACTACTGAGTGCACATCGGACCCTCATCGATACCCCCCCCCCCCCCGCCCCCAAGGGCCTCCAATAAGGAGCCGACCATTGGAGTTCCCAGAAACTAAAGAGTCGCTCACCCAGTGTGCCGGTTCAGATCCTGCTGAATGATTGGTCACTTGTCTAAAGGTAGGATGAACTTTCGAAGCCAAACGGCCATATTGCCCTAGCCTAGAAGGACGTGAATGCGTTACAACCCGCCACTCGTCCTGCGGCGAGGACGGATCACTTGCGACCGTTGCACGTAAAGGTTACGCGGTAACAGATGCCATGCGTGATACATTTGACTTGAGGTGTCCCACGCGTTGCGCCACACCATAGCCTAGGCCAGAGGTCGGCAAGTAATATTGGATGGGGTCCGGAAACTTTTGAAAATTTTTATTGAGGTCCATTAGTAAAACCATATATTCCTTATCAATTTTTTATTTTAATTTTGTCTCAAACTTAATGTGAAATACAAAAGATGCGAAATAAAAATGTATAATAATCCACAATATATATATATATATATATATATATATATATATATATATATATATATATATATATTTTTTTTTTAATTCTCACTCACAAAAGATATGAAATAAAATGTGTAGTCAAACTTCTATTGAAAAATCCAGTAACAGGTCATAAATTAAACATTTTTGTTTAATTTTTACTAAAATTATTAAACAATAAACTGCGTATTTGTGTTAAAAAAATCTATGTAAGAAATTACATTTGCGGTCTTAAGCCAGTTACTTGAAGTTTGGTTCACTTGCGGAGCAGCTTATGTGAATAGTGTTATCAAGTTGGGCTGCCGTTAATCTTGAGCGACACTTATTCTTCAACAAATTAATTTTGACGAAATTTGAAAAATACATGTGGAGCCAAACGTGGAGCCCAGTTATATATCTAATATTTTGCAGTTTTCATATTTTTCTGCACAGTTCCCCAGTGGATACATTTCTATACGTTTGCAGGAAAATGTCGTCCTGCAAGGCTTTTGTCTCTATTTGGGGTAAAGGCTTTGAAAGGCGGAACAACTTCGCTGCCACACCCGTCCATTCTGTTACTGGAGAAACCTCAAAAGGTGATATTTAATAGGACAAAAATAGTGTTTAAAGGGATATGAACGCTTAAATAGAGGTTTTAGAGATTGTCAGAGTAAGTCTATTTATAGAATTTCCTTGTTCATTAGATAAATTCCTGTGCTGCATTCTTGTGTACAGGGCTTTTATGCGGATCACCGGCCAGACTATTTACGATGTTTAGGGCAAAAGGCATGGCAACCGTTTTCCTTCTCGTAGATATGTGAACGCATCAGAAACGTAAATATATCGTGTGAAAGTCCTGCAGGTATAGTGTGTAAGTCAATCTACATATACCTCTGTGATAGCTGGTAGTAGAGCAGCGAGGGCTGTGAAATCAGTCAGTTGGTGAGTGTCGTGTTAGATGGAATTACCCGGTGTTGAGCAGCACGTTTACATCTCCGAAGAAGAAATGCGACAGAATGTCACAGTGAAATAGTTGAAACCCTTGGGAATAATGCCCTACCATACCGTACACTAGCACGGTGGGTAGGAAATTTTCAGCAAGGACGTATGTAAGCCACTCAGGAGCACTGTTTGGGACGTTCTGTCAGTATGCTCAGTACTACAGGGACTTTCTGGTGCTACAGATACGACGTGACGTTCGGGAGAAAGGTCCGTATCTTGTGGCCAGTGTAGTAATCTTGCACGACAATGTAAGGCCACATAAAGCTGTGTGTGTTGGGCAGCTACTGCGACTTTGGTGGTGGGAATAATTGGACCACTCACCGTACTCTCCCGACATATCGCCCTGTGACTTTGATCTCATTCCAAACATTAAAGGATACATGGTAAGCGGTTTGCAACACGAGAGGACATTGCTAATTCTGTGAGCAAAGAGGTGTGCCGATTCAGACATGGTCCGGCAACCGCCGAGGCAGATGGTATTCATCGCCTGCCACACTGTTCGCAGCGTGTGCTGACAGTGGCAGGGACCCTGTGAGCGTCTATAGGCCCAGGTTTGTCATGTCAGCTGTGTTGTCTTTCTTTTGTACCGTGAAGTCCATATTGCTCTGTATACTACCGTAATGAGTTAATGTATTACGATATTTCTGTGCTATTCTTTGTCCACAGATGTTATGTCCTTTCGTCTGTATATGTTGCATTTTCCAGCCGGACTGGTATCTGCAAGAAACCAAAAATTTATAATACCGTACCTATAATAATCATTAATAGTATTAATTATTCAGCAGATAACTGAGAAATTCTAGAAAAAATTATAAGGGTGGCTGTAACTTATACTTTGAAAATATTTTTGGCGGTCCAGTGTTTTGCCTTCCACGGTTCGCATCTGTACTGCGGTCCGCCAGTTGCCGACCGCTGGCCTAGGCGTTATAGAGCCTGCGACAGCTGACAGGCATCCCGCGTGACGTCACGAACTGAGTGCCGAGCTGCGGGGCAGAAACCAAGGCACCCCGTGTGGGTTTCACGCGTTCAGTAAACTTTTAGCGTCCCACTGTGGCGACTGTCGCCTGCAACTGATTCACACCATAAACTAATATTCAACTAAAATAATGTTTACTTAATCATGAACAGCTCTTTCTTCTTGCTTATGAAAACTGTATATCGGTTTCTTAGTTACTGAAAAAGTTCAAAACTGTGTGTAGTTTCTGTCATAATCTGCCACTACATTCCTCAGAAACCACTCTGTGGACTTCGCCAGTGCTTTTTTTGATGTCACTATTCTCTAGTGTTGACTGCCGCGTTAGAAATACATGCGCTCTATCAGAAATCCTTCGTCAAAAAACTTTCTTGTAACACGAGAAAGTGGAATTAGGAGTGAGTCAGGTAGTGTATTTAAGACAGAAATGAAATCAGTTGTATCCATATGAGAAAACTATGTCCTTTTATCCGCGGCGGATTAGCTATGCCCACTGGGGCGTCGTGCTGCAGTGCGTGCGGACGTTCACCGTGGGGGGATCGAGTCCCCTCTCGGGCATGGGTGTTTGTGTTGTCCTTAGTTTACCTTAGTATAAGTAGTTTTAGCTACGGACTAATAACCACGCAGTTGAGTCCGATATATTTACAAATATCTTTTTATGTCCTTTCATATGAAAGCGACATTTTGCGAAACGTTATGTACAGCGGCGAGCATTTATAGGGAACTGCAAACAATGGAGGCAATCGAGTAATAGATTCAAACGTTCAAATGCTTGTAAATCTAAGGGACTTAATTGTTGCGGTTATCAGTCACAAGGTTTACAAACTATTTTAACTTAACCCTGCATACAGTGCCGCCAATTTTGTTTTCTCTCAATAATTACGTCAGCGTGCCAAGCACGCAACAGTGGTGCTAGATATGCTTCGATTGTTTAGTCACGCGCCAAACTACATTACCGCGCCACCAATATACTCACCATCACAGCTGTGACTGACCTGTGGAGTGGACGACTGCACCGAGACGGCACTGCGTCCCGCACGCGCTCGGTAATGTAAGTACATGTAGCCGAACCATTGTCGGATGTTTCGATGATTAGAAGCTTTGTTTGACAACTCTGTGGGTGTATGATGATTTAGTTATTATCACTGCTTTGGTATTATAATTATTTTATTGTCTCCCAGGTCCACACATAGGAAAGGACTAACACCAGAAGAAATTGAGCACCTTTTTCTGAAATCATCTGACGAAGAAGATTACGCTGATTTCTCTGACAGCAATGAGAAAGCAGAAACAGTTGAAACTGCAGATCATCCTATTCTACACAAAGGACTACAATAAGATGGCCCTTAGCATTGTTTTTTCGTTATCTGGATATTGCTGGGATATATTCCCAGGTCTTGTTCTTTGCAAACAATCCAGATAAAAGATTCACAAGAAGAACCTATCTAACCAACATGGCCTTGGCTCTGATGGACTGCCATTTGAAAGAAAGGGCTCAGCTCTCTACTCTACCAGGAGATATTCAAGAGTTTCTGTCACCGGCCACGGTGGCCGAGGGGACTGAGGCGCTCCAGTCACGGTCTGCACGGCTACTACGGTCGGGGGTTCGAATCCCCCCTCGGGCATGGATATTTGTGCCGTCCTAGTTCGTAAGAAGTTTGTAAGTTTAGAGACTGATGACCCCGTAGTTAAGTTCCATAAGCTTAACAAACATTTGAACATTTGATTTAGAATTTCTGTCACCTCATCGATCAATTCCCGCCAATCACGATGTAAAAAGGTGAGGGAGGTGCCATCTTTGTGATGGTAAAAAAAAAAAAAAAAAAAAAAAAAAAAAAAAAAAAAAAAAAAAAAACTACTGTCACTTGTAATAGCTGCAAAAGATTCGGTTGCAAGCAACATCGCCACAATGTTGTCTCATGTAATGAATGCAGAGCTTCTCCGGAGGAAGAAAGTGTGTGATTCTTGATATGTATTTATTGACTGCATTATGCTTTATTATTACTACAAAGGTTTTATTCATATTACACTTTTTTGTAAAACTTGCTTTAACAATGGTAAACAATCGAATCATATCTGTGGTTATAATTTATTTAGAATTTGCTATTAAAGTAGCGCTTACGAAATATCCTGGAAACTTATGTCAGATATACTGTAACAATTTTAATTTTCCCATGCACCCTCTATATATTTATACAGATCATATTAAAAGTTGCTGTTAAGAATGATGTTATACACAATAAATAATTAATTCCACCCAACAAAAATAGCTTTTCTATGTATTTTAATGTAGGCGGCACTGAGTGCCGCACGCGCCCGCTGAGGTAACAATCTTAAGCGTGCCTGCCGCAGGGTTAAAGTAACTTATGTTATGCACAATACACACACGCGTTCCCGATGGAGGACTCGAACTTCCGACAGCGGTCGGCCACTCCACTACGGAGTCATAGATTCGAAATTTTTTCAGATGATGATTTTAATCAAAGAACCTTAAGCAGATAACGCTTAAAGTTTGTTTGTATAGTCTATGGGACTTAACTACGGGGTCATCAGTCCCTAAACTTACAAACTACTTATGAACTACTTACGAACTAGGACGGCACAAATATCCATGCCCGAGGGGGGATTCGAACCCCCGACCGTAGTGGCCATGCAGACAGTGACTGGAGCGCCTTAGTCCCCTCGGCCACCGCGGCCGGCTAACGCTTAAAGTCCTTCAAAAACTAACATATGTAATATTACATGATTTTATGAATGGAAGAATTAAATTTGTTCCAACTGCTTGTTATTGATACTACATATAACTCCATCTAAATATCCTGTGAAATTGACACCAGGCAGATTTGCACTTTCACATTTTTCGAAAACATTTGGAAAAAAATCTGCGCCCTTATTCATTCAAGATTGAAGTAAAACTGCAGATTTTGTCGAAGTACATACCGTAGTAAAGTATACTCCACGATGCACCGTATGAAATATTTTTGTAGACAGTGACCTTCCTTTCAAAGTTAAGCGTGCAGAAGTCCATCCAGATTGAAACAAAACTAAGGATTTGTGTGTGGTACAAACACAGAATAATATGGACATTCTGACTTACATATAAATAAAATAGATACGCAGACAGTTGGAAAACATATTCGTTTCCGTGGGGGTGCGGGGAGAGGGAGGGACGGATAATGGGATTATGGGAATCAAGCCATCCCTTACGCCTACCATGCCAAACCCTACAGTTATCATGCCGACCCCAATCACACGCCATCGTAGAATTAAAGCATAGATAAAAAAAGTTAATGTTTAGTGTTGTCCAACGAGCCTAAGATTCATAGAGTGGCTAACTCACGAGCTATAGCACTCTTTTCGGCAACCTGCGTAGACTCAGCCACCTTATTTTTGGTTGTCAGTAGACTTGAGAGTAGTCTGTCTACCGTATGCTGTTTTTGTGCGTAAAGTGTTGTATTTAGTATACGGTATTTATTGTGTATTGCCTGTACAATTTTTGCTGCTGAAAAATGCGTAAAGTGTGTTCAGCATTTATATGCACAAATCGAAGTGATAAAACGACAAGTACTTCGCGCAAAGTTTTGCCTTGTTTCATTTCAGTCTGTCTACATTTAAACAAAATTCTTGACTGACGGTACTTGGCTGCCCCAAGAGTGAAGCTTCAGATGACCTATCCTACAATTACACCATTAAAAAATGCTTAATTTAGTACCTAGTATTGGTGTGCGTTTGAGATATTTCTTCTTTGATAGTTCCTGTGGTTGTCAAAAAGCTGTTTCATCACAACGTAAATAAGTCATCAGAAATATTGCAATAAAATTAAAACAACATAAGTCATCAGAAATATTTCAATAATTACAATTCAAAGCAATAAATAAATGGCTGACAGCAATAAAACCATCGATGTATATGGATGTCAGGACCAACAAACATCGCCTGACGTCGCGCTAAAAGCCGAAATAGGCCTATAGTGTAATAAAATAATTATATTTAAAGCAGCATTTACGATTTATTGCATAATTTTCATTTGTTGTTGACAATACCTGAACGGGCATTGTTGACATGCAACCAGTGCAAAGTGTGGAAGCAGTAGAGACAGCCAGAATTTTTGCACTTGTATATGTCGGTGTTCTTTGCAACAAATATGTAATTATTTCAGCGTAGCTACGGCGAAGGTAATTAATGATACGTTATTTCGGCGTCGAATGCTTTTATGGCAGCTCACCCAGGCGCAATTTTATTGCAGTATTCTGTTGTCACTATCGTCTTTGTACTTAAATTTGACATACCAAACATTGCTTGCTTCAGCATGGCACCAAGGAAAGTTATTAACGGCACATTATTTCGACGTGGAATGCTTTATGGCAGATGACGTAGGGGCATTTTTAACTGCAATATTTTGTTGTCACCTTCGTCTTTGTACTCAAATTTTGTCCACCAAAGTTTACATTCAAACCATTTAACAGCAATTTTAAAGTCTGTAGACTTAATAGGTTTAGTAAACACAAGATAAGTGCATACTAGACTTTATAAAGCAGTTTTTACAGCACATTAACAGCAGACGAAGCTCCATGATCATGATTGTTCGTCATAACAATTACTGTTCACTGTATATTTTTCAGCTCGTTTAGACCATGTACGTGCATTAAAATCAACACATATTTTCGCAGCGGCTCTTTAGTTGTTACTGCTAACCTCAGCAAATTGTTATAATTCGAAATGGAACAGTAGTACTGACAAGTTGGTGATGTTTCAATACCACATTTTTAGGAAATTTACTACCACGCTCGTCAATTCGCAGCTTCGAAAAAGTCTGATGGAACTTGATGCACATCCGTATTCAATAGTCAGTCATTATTTTAAATGTTGAACTGTAAATAGGCAAAATTCCCGAATGGGTGTGGCATACTAGCTGTCAGTCGGTACCCTAAATAATATGACTGACATCAGTTCAATTTGCCTCAAACATGCCGGACCTATCGCTACTCTGTGAAATTTAAGCTCGTTGGTGTTGTGGCTGCCACGTTCTCAGCACTAGTATAGTACAGCCTTTAAACTGTAGAGAGCGCGTCGTTCGCATCCAGCGACGGATGCCGTGGCCTTCCGTCTGGCCGCACCCCTCTGCTGGCAGGCTGCCAGTTCTTCCACATGTGTGAAGCTGACGTCAGACGGACAGGCCAGCCAACCCCCCGGCACTGACCGGCCAGCGCTGTCACAATCACTGAGCTCTCGTTTCTAGGCTAAATTGCTAAAATCGTATGCTAAAAACTTAGGTTTCCCTTGGAGTGAAGAGTTATATTCAACTTGTGCAAAAACCAGACAGCAATTATTAGAGTCGTAGGGCATGAAAGGGTCGCAGTGGTTGGTAAGGAAGTAATACAGGGTTGTAGCATTTCCCCAATGTTGTTCAATCTGTTCATTGAGAAAGCAAGGAATAACTTGGAGAGACAATTAAAGTCCACGGAGATGGAATAAAAACCTTGCAGTTTGCTGATGGCATACTAATTCTGTCAGAGACATCAAAGGACCTGGAAGAACAATTAAATGAAATAGACAGAGTCTTGAAAGGAACATTAATAATAGTAAATCGAGGATAATGGAATATAGTGTCAGTAAATCACGAATGAATTAGATTAGGTAATGAGACAATAGTAGATACGTTTTGTTATTTGGCTAGCAGAATAACTTCTGATGGCCGAAGTAAAGGCAAAGCGTACACTACTGACTTCCCAATTAACCGCAACATCATGTACGTTATTTTGTATTTATATGTACACACCATCAGCACTTCTTCAAAATCCGGTAAACGTACAACAGACTTGTTAAAAAAATATTTAACTGATGTCATGAAGCCCTATGTACAAAAGAATATGTGTCTTCTGTTGATTAATTCGTGCCGCGGTGGAGTAGCCGAGCGGTCTAAGGCTAAAAAATGTTCAAATGTTTGTAGAACTTATGGGACTTAACTACTGGGTCATCAGTCCCTAAGCTTACAAACTACTTATGAACTAGCTAAGACTAGGGACGGCACAACTATCCATGCCCGAGGGGGGATTCGAACCCCCGACCGTAGTGGCCGTGCAGACCGTGACTGGAGCGCCTCAGTCCCCTCGGCCACCGAGGCCGGCCGGTCTAAGGCGTCTCGCTGCGGAGCGCGCGGTTGCTCGCCGTCGGAGGTTCGAGTCCTCCCTGGGACATGTGTGTGTGTGTGTGTGTGTGTGTGTGTGTGTGTGTGTGTGTGTGTGCGTTGTCCTTGAGTTAGTTTACCTAGGTTTAAGTAGTATGTAAGCTACGGACTGATGACCACGCAGTTTGGTCCGATAGATTTTCAAACCTTTGAACATTTTTTTGATTGATTCGTGGGGAGGACAAACAAATCCACAAATATATGACGAACTGTTCCAAGATGAAGACGGAATGCCGACATGCAGTATCAAAGTAATTCCTCCCAAATGTTCGTCACTAGTGCAACAATGTGATGTTTTTTTTTACGTCAGGAAAAAAAATTAATAAAAAAAATTTCAAAACTGCACTTACCTAATCGAGAAAGAAGAAGAAATCACTTCCGAGAAGCTTGCATCGAACTACATCCCATTATACATCATCAGCTGTCCTCGCAAGTATTCATCGATAAGCTGCGTTACGCGTGGTTCACTGCTGGACTGTGAGACGAAAAAAGTTTTTTTCAGAATGTCAATGAAGTTTGTTTTTCTATGGATATATTAAAAAAAAAAAAAACATGTAACTGCAAATGGACGGCGTTCATAACGTGTCCAAGATGCGGTCAAAGCTATTGCTTCCCCTGTTTATACGATGAATATCACCTCAGTACATGTAATTGATTATTTGCAAAAGAATAGAAGTATCGATTTACATACACGAGGTCGCCAAGTACGCGTTAAATGTTTGAGGCCCGAATTTCATCCAATGCCTTTTCCTTTTTTGGTTATATACATTAATAAAATAACCTATATGATGTTGCGGTTAATTGTGATGTCAGTCTACATCTACATCAATATCCTGCAATCCACGTGCATGGCATGTCAGAGCGTACTTTCCACTGTATCAGTTATCAGGTTTTTTTCCCATTCCACTCACGTATTAAGCGTGGGAAGAATGATTGTTTAAATGTCTCCGTGCGTGCTACAAGTCATCTAATCTTGTCCACTAGAGCCCTACGGGAAAAATATGTAGGCGTACGCATTGCCAAGGAGCAGAAAAATTTTTGTCGTCGGGTGGAGTTGAAACCGCGACCTTCTCATTATGAATCCGATCTTTAATTTTTTTTTTTTTTTTTTTTTTGAAGGGGGTAGGTGCTTGAGAGCTAAAAAAATAATACCGAATTACTATCCACCGCCACTTTTACCATAGTAAATAAAATAAATGATAAAATAAACCACTTCAGACGGTTGCACTATCTTATCCTAGGCCCAGTGCACCTAACCTGTTTCTAAAAGGGGGCTAAAGAAAGGGTAAAAATGTAACATCAATGTAGCTACAAGAATGAAGTGTATTAATTTATTTTAATTTCATTTTATTCTTTTAATTTCTTTATCTTTATTTTATTTTGTCCTGTTTTCACCTTCAAAAGAGAATGTAAGGATCAATTACTTCATGGCAGGAACACCCCAACTTGTGGGTGGATTACGAAAAACACTACAAAGAAAATTAGAGAAATATTGCCCATATTTTGGATTGCGGACAAATGTGCAATGTAGTTCGTAGAGAAAGTTCCAAAAATCAAGTTCGTTTTTCTCTCCATTTACAAACAAGTAGTGAACCGCATGTCCACAAATCCATTTCACAGTATTTGCCTTCATTTGTGGTTAATCTGCAAAGAGGAGCTGATGGGAAAGTATGTGATGAGGGGACGTACGGGTAATCAAGGCCAAGACCCAGATGCCTTTCGCCGATCCGCATACCAGTCGATGCTCGCCCGTGTCCATTACATCACAGGTGACACACAGTAGTGTGTCTGCAAGGTGAATTCTGTGAAGTCGTGACTGGTGCACCTATTTCCTATTGACTGTAAGGTACCTGCATATGATGATGGATCCGTATCTAAATTCCTTTTATCTCCTAAACGCTTGGCCATTTGGAGTTCCCATTTGAGGCAGTTTCACGTATCACCACGCCCTTCATGTGCCATAAATTAGGACTAATTCGGCGATGATGACTATGCGTCCTCTCCTTGTCAGATGAAGAGGCTTGCACAGGACAGAGTAGCGTGGAGAGTTGCATAAAACCAGTCTGCGGAATGAATACCACAACAAGCTTATTAGGCTGCGCAAAGTGTCTGCCGAACAAGCGAGCGCTCTGCTCTCTCTACCTGCACAGGGCTTACTGTCGCCGCCGGCCTGAAAAAGCCACCGAGCGTCGAGCTGATTCCGGAAGCTGTCGGCCATTAGCAGCAGCTGGCTCATCACAGTTCCGGGAACCTGAGACTCTGCCGCCGACACCGTTTACTGTCTCCGCACCCAGTACTTCATAAGAAATTCACTTTACTTGCAAAAGACGTACAGAAGCTTAAAAGTAATACGCCTGTCGTTCATTCGCCCACGTCGGAAGGAAATTGAAGTATGTCTTAGTTTCTTTGCTTAATTATTTACTAAGCTTAAATGTAATACGTCTGTCGTACGTAAGACCACATCGCAAGGAAAGTGAAGTATGTGGTATCTTCTTCCCTCAATACAAGATGTCAGAAAAAAACCTTAACAAACATTTTCTTTCTCCAGAGAAGCGATCAATTATCAATTATATCTTTACGTTGCTTCTTAGGAACGAGTAAACGATCATTTTAAAACTATTATTATTTTTCAGTGTAGTTGGGCAAAGCAGTCAACAATCCGATGGTTGGTTTGACGTAGTTATAGGAGGGTACTACAGTCAAGGTAGATTCCAAACCATGGTGCCATCTTGGCTTTTTTCAAATCTACAGTAATGCCAGAATTGAAAGAAGTGAACAGTCACAGATAAAATTCCTAGGATTAAGCTGGGATCGAAGCCTGGACATATGGATTCATGGTCTGGTACACTACCACTCTGTCACCAGTCAGTGTAGGAAACATCTTTTTCTGAAATTACAGTTCTCACTGGGATAGGCAACTTTTATGGGAAAACATAGCTTGGTGCATTAAGCAATGACTCTGTAGCTGCAATAATTGTTGTTGTTATGGTCTTCAGTCCGGAGACTGGTTTGATGCAGCTCTCCACCCTACTCTATCCTGAGCAAGCCTTTTCATCTCCTCATAAGTACGACAACCCACATCCACTTGAATCTGCTTACTATACGCGTCTCTTGGTCTCCCTCTGCGATTTTTACCCCACACACTTCCCTCCAATGCTAAATTTACGATTCCTTGATGTCTAAGAATGTGTCCTACCAAGCGATCCCTTCTTTTAGCCAGGGTATGCCAAAAATTCCTTTTCTCACCAATTCTGTTCAGTACCTCTTCATTAGTTATGCGATCTACCCACCTAATCTTCAGCATTCTCCTGTAGCACCACATTTCAAAGGCCTCTATCCTCTTCCTGTCCGCACTGCTTATCGTCCATTTTCACTCCCGTACAAGGCAACACTCCACACAAAAGCCTTCAGAAAAGACTTCCTTATACTTACATTAATATTCGATGTTAGCAAATTTCTCTTTTTCAAAAATGCTTTTCTTCCCATTGCCATTCTGCATTTTATATCCTCTATATTGCGATTATCGCATGTTATTTTACTACCCAAGTAACAAAACTCATCTACCACCTTCATTGTTTCGTTACCTAATCTAATTCCTTCAGCATCGCCTGATTTTCTAAGACCGCATTCCATTATTTTTGTTTTGCTCTTGTTAATGTTCATTTTATACGCTCTCTTCAACACACTGTCCATTCCATTCAACTGCTCTTCCAGGTCCTTTGCTGTCTCTGACAGAATTACAATGTCATCAGCAAAACGCAATGTTTTTATTTCTTCCCCCTGAACTTTAATCCCTATTCCAAATTTTTCCTTGCTTTCCTTCACCGCCTGCTTGACGTACAAATTAAATAGCATCGAAGAAAGGCTACAACCTTGTCTTACTCCCTTCCCCACTGATGCTTCCCTTTCATGCCCTTCGAGTCTAATAACTGCGGTCTGGCTTTTGTACAAGTTGTAAATAACTCTCCTTTCCCTGTATTTTACTCCTGCTGATTTCAGAATTTGGAAGAGTGTATTCCAGTCAACATTGTCAAAAGCTTTCTCCAAATCCACAAAAGCTAAAAATGTAGGTTTTCCTTTCCTTAATATACCTTCTAAGATAAGACGTAAAGTGAGTATCGCCTCCCGGGTTCCTACGTTCCTCCTGAATCCAAACTGATCTTCCCCGAGGTCAGCTTCTACCAGCTTTTCCATTCTCCTGTAGATAATTCGTGTTAAAATTTTTCACCCATGACTTATCAAACTGATGGTTCTGTAATTTTCACACCTGTCTGCACCTGATTTCTCTGGAATGGGGATTATTACATTTTTCTTAAAGTCTGAGGGTATTTCGCCTGTCTCATACATCCTACACACCAGTTCAAATAGTTTTGTCATGGCTGGCTCTCCCAGAGACTTTAGTAGCTCTGAGGGTATGTCATCTACTCCTGGGGCCTTGTTCCGACCAAGGTCTTTCAGGGCTCTGTCAAATTCATCTCTCAGTATAATATCTCCTATTTCATCTTGATCTACTTCCACTTCCCTTCCTACAACATCGTCTCTAAGTTCATTTCCTTTGTAGAGCTGCTCTATGTACTCTTTCCACCTTTCAGCTTTCCCTTCTTTGCTGAGTACTGGTTTTCCATCAGAGTCCTTGATATTCATAGAGCTGTTTTTCTTATCTCCAAATGTTTCTTTTATTTTCCTGTAAGCTGTATCTATTTTTCCCCTATTTATACATTCTTCTACAGATCTGCATTTGGCTTCTAGCCACTCCTGCTTAGCCACTTTGCACTTTCTGTCAATCTCATTTTTTAGTCGTCTGTACTCCATTTTGCCTGTTTCATTTACTGCATTTTTATATTTTCTCCTTTCATCAATTAAATTTAGTATATCCTGTGATATCCAAGTATTTTTTGTAGGTCTTGCCTTTCTACCTATTTTGTCCTCTGCTGCCTTCACTATTTCATTTCTCAATGCTACCCATTCCTCTTCTACTGTTTTATTTCCCCCTGTTTCTGTCAATTGATGCCTAAATCTCCCTCTGAAATTCTCCAGAACTTCACGTTCCTTTAATTTATCCAAGTCCCATCTCCTTATTTTCCTACCTTTCTGCAGTTTTTTCAGTTTCAGCCTACAGTTCATGACTAACAAGTTATGGTCAGAGTCTATATCTGCTCCTGGGTATGTTTTACAGTTTATCACCTGGTTCCGGAATCTATGTTTTACCATTATAAAATCTATCTGATACCTTCCGGTGTCTCCTGGTCTCTTCCACGTGTACAACCTTCTTTTGTGATTCTTAAACCATGTGTTTGTTACGATTAAATCATGTTCCGTGCAAAATTCTACCAGGCGACTTCCTCTTTCATTCCTTCTGCCCAGTCCATATTCACCTACTATTTTTCCTACTCTTCCTTTTTCTACTACCGAATTCCAGTCTCCCATCACAATTAAGTTTTCCTCTCCCTTAACTGTATAAATAATTTCCTTTAGCTCCTCATATATTTCTTCGATCTCCTCGTCATCGGCAGAGCTAGTTGGCATATAAACCTGCACTACTGTTGTCGGTGTTGGCTTCGTATCTATCTTGACAATGATAATGCGATCATTGTGCTGCTCATAGTAGTTTACCCGCATTCCTATCTTCTTATTCATTATCAGTCCTACTCCTGTGATACCCCCAACTGATTTTGTATTTATAATCCTGTACTCACCTGACCAGAAATCCTGTTCATCCTGCCACCGAACTTCACTAAACCCCACTATATCTAACTTCAACCTATCCATTTCCCTTTTTAAATTTTCTAATTTTCCTACCCGATTAAGGGATCTAACATTCCACGCTCCGATCCGTAGAATGTCAGTATTGTCTTTCCTGATGACGACATCCTCCTGAGTAGTCCCCGCCCGGAGATCCGAATGGAGGACTATTTTACCTCCGGAATATTTTACCCGAGAGGATGCCATCATCATATGTTCATACAGTAGAGCTGCATGTCCTCGGGAAAAATAACGGCTGTAGTTTCCCCTTGCTTTCAGCCGTTCGCAGTAGCTGTGTGGCAAAGCCACATTAGCTGATGTTACAAGGCCAGCTCAGTCAATCATCCAGACTGTTGCCCCTGTAACTACTGAAAAGGCTGCTGCCCCTCTTCAGGAACCACACGTTTGTCTGGTCTCTCCACAGATACCCCTCCGCTGTGGTTGCACCTACGGTACGGCTATCTGCATCGTTGAGGCACGCAAGCCACCCCACCACGGCAATGTCTGTGGTTCATGGGGGTGGCTGCAATAATTACACTTTATAAACCTAATATTATGTTAATTTTATAAGGGATTAAATTAAAAATTTACATTAAAAATACACGGAATCGAACAAATTACCATTCACTGGCCGTTTACACTGCTCTCATCAGATTCAATGATATCTAAGTTTATCCCATGGTCTTCCTCTCCACAGACAATGCGCGTGTTGAAAAACTTGTGGCTGCCACTCGTGAAAATCAGAAAATGCCCTTGTGGTCTTAAGCTTTGGACTTCTTAATCTTATTCTTTCGTATACTTTCTTTCGTGACATATCTGCGTTTTAGGCCACTGAACACAGTCTTCGAAATTCGATACAAAACCACAGATAATGAAGTGACATTTGCTAACCTGGGTACTGACGTAATCCAGCAAAGAATAATGAGGCCACAGACAACATTAAGATTGAATTGTCTACTGATTTCACAAATATATAGTTTTTTTTTCTCCGAAATTGTTTTTAAGATCGCAGTCTTTGTCATGTCATAAAGTTTTTAGATTGTGTGACTCATGAATAGAGGAGTTCGTGCCGTATCTGCTTAGAACAAATCCTGAGTCTCAGGAATGGCTGGAAGAATGTGCTGGGGACATAGAAACGAAGAAAACCTACAAGGGTTGTTTATGTTATAAATTTTTAATGGCTAAGCTTCTATGTAATGCGCCGATCGTTCATTCGTTGGTCCACGTTGCAAGGAAAGTAAAATATCTGCTAGTTTCTTTCTTCAATTATTACCTAGAAGAAGTAAGGGTCTAGTCATAGAGCTTAATATGCTGCCCAAATAGAGGTTTATCTAATTAAAATGATATTTGGCACCTGGTTGCTTCCAAATTTCGCTTTTTTTGTAAGGTGAAAACTAGTAGAAATTTAATTGAGTTTTAAAGTATACGGCTGTTATTGTGCTCAATTCAACTGAAACGTTGCAATGAATTTAAGGAAGGACGCTGGTCCGGTTTAAATCCCTTGGAACAGAGCGCCAAGGCGCGTTCAAATCGTTATTCTGCACGCTGCCTTCTCAAGCATACTTGTTACAGTCATACCACGTCGTAGTGATTGTAATTTACTTTATAAACGTCTAAATGCAATGCGAACAGAGTGACAATTATTGAACTATAGGAAACTAATCGTAAATTGTATACAACCTACAGCGTGCACAAACTTAACGTAGAAACGTTGCCACATATATTGGTATTTTGTTTACTATATGTTCGATATGCCTGCCTTCCCTGCCAATGATGTGGCAAAGGTCTGTACCGAAATTCTGCATGAACCGCTGAAACGTTTAAGATGATGCTGTCGTTGACCTCCTGAACAGCTGTTTTCAGCTCATCAATAGTTTTGAGGCTGTTTCTATACACGTTATCTTTAATATAGCTCCAAAAAGAGTAGAATATGTTCAGACCCGGAGAATATAGCGACCAATCGAGAACCATATAAGGGCCCTCTGGGTAAAACCAGATGTGGCCCCCAAATTGCTCATCCAAGACCTCAACCATTCTGCCGCTTCGGTGGCGTGAATATGCATCTTGCAAGAATTCACATATTGTGGATATCGGGGCCACCTTGGATAATGGGGATGAAATCATGTTCCAGAACCTTCACGTACCGTTCGGTGGTCACTGTGCCACCAAGAAATATCACAACGATTTTTCTGTGACTAGGACGTGGATTCGACACCGTCACCCGTCGAGGGTGAAGAGACTTTCCGATTGCAAAATAAGGATTCTTCGTCCTCCAAATGCGCCAGTTTTGATAATTGAGCGGACCCATCCAAATGAAAGTGGGCTTCATCGCTAAACCAAATCATATTCGCATGAAACTCCTGTTAATTCTGTGGACAAAAATGTAGGCGAAACACAATTGCTGTTCCTTGCCCTGGAGCTTCATGGCTGAAGCGTTTGCATTTTGTATGTGAAGAGATGCTGGTTTTCAAAATTAGTTTCTTTGCATTGTCTCCCGGTTGACCCTCACCTGTTACACAGGTTGTCTGATAGATTGCCTGGCGATGGTTTGAAACACAGCGCGTCTCATCTCGATGTTTTCTGACATTTAGGACACCCTATATTGCCAACACTATCACCACGTATACCGTACTTACTGCTTAGAACAATTTGACCGGTTGTCTTCAGCTTGAATTGGTTCGCAAACTACCTTCCAGCCTTAGTTGGGCTGTTATTGCTCGCATAGTAGGCCTTCACAAGCGCTAAAGTCTCACTAGCAGCCCACAATGATATCTGATTTGAGATTTTTTTATATTTGTGGTACGTTAAGTTCAGAACCTAAATAAGAATCAACCGAAGCCATTCGTCGCAACTCAAGAGAAAACAGACTCTGAAGTTTTACAATTACATGTAAGTACCAATATTAAATGAGTTGCAGCATTTGTCGGTGTAGCTCACGCGGTAGCGTTCTGGCCTCGCAACAACTCAGTCGGTGCTTCAAATATTGCTAAGACAATTTTTTTATTTAATTATTATTATTATTAATAATAATAATTATAGAGGTAACTTTCCAAGAACATCGTCGTAGCTCTTCACAAACTGAACAATCAAAAACAACCGTCGTCCACTAAAAGTGAAGCCAATACTGTAAAAAATTGAAACTTCTTATGTTTTTTTTTTACTGAAACCATCATTATAAACAACCCTTTATAAAACATAGAAAATTACGAATAAACAAAATACATCCATTTTAGTGAAATTACCATTAGATATTATATTGTGTAAGCATTAGAACACAAAAAAAAAAGAACTCTGTCACTGCAAGACTCGAACCACTGTCTCCATGGTGGTAAGGGCAGGGCAGAAAGCTACCACCTGAGCTACACCGACAGATGATCCAACTCAGTTATTGGTTCTTACACGTAATTGAAAAATTTCAAATTCGATTTTCATAAGAATTTTCGATTGTTGCGTCTTATGGCTTTGGCTGGTTGTTATTTGAGTTCTGAACTTCACGTACCATAAATATCAAAAAATTTTGAAATCCGATACCCTTTTGGTCTCCTTGTCACGCACACTACCATGATATTTTGACTTGTAAATTGCCAACAACAAGGCGCGTGCGCATGCCCTATCGGATTCCCACTATGCTCTGAAGCCGTCCGAACACTTTGACCATCCTATCGGAAATCGTTCTGAAATTATCATTTTGTTTCATTTAGTCCAATAATTGTCACCTAGCACCGTAACGTATTGTCTGTGATCGGTCATACTAAACGCATAGCTTGAAACATTGAACTGTTTGGCATTCAGCAGTCGGTCGGTGATCACAAAGCAGCACTTCGCAGCATCGAGATCGTGGGGTCCACTGCGGTTTCATCGGCGGTTAGCGGCCGTATTATGTCGCGTGTGACGTCATAGCAAGTGATACACGCGAGCCGGTGAAACAGATTGCATCACGTGGCGCAGCTGCTTCTGAACCGTGCGTTTGTGCGTTTTATGGCGGGTAAACCAACATCCGGTACATGCTTTTCTAGTGCACGTCGGTGTACGTCAGTTTCAAATGTTTGTATAGCTTATGGGACTAAACTACGGGGTCATCAGTCCCTAAACTTACAAACTACTTATAAACTACCTTATACTAAAGACGGCACAAATATCCAGGAGGGATTCGAAACCACGACCGTAGTGGCCGACCGTGACTGGAGCGCCTCAGTCCCCTGGGCCGGCTATACGTCAGTGTGCTACGATGCGACTTAGAAAGGTGGCTGACTGTGTCTTCAGTACGTCACTGCGGGAAGATAGGCAAGGGCTTGGAGGGCAACTGACAAAACTACGGCAACTCTTCCACTCCATTTAAAGAGAAGACTAGTAAGACACAAAAATCCATACACTGTTTAAGAGAAATGTTTCGATGTTTGGAAAGCTTATGGGATTTAACTGCGGGGTCATCAGTCCCTAAACTTGCAAACTAGTTTTGAACTAACTTATACTAAAGACAACACAAACATCTATGCCCGAGGTATGATTCGAACCTCGACGCGAGAGGCCGCGCGATCCTCAACGTGGCGCTGCAGACTGAGAGTTTAACAGATGCAAGTACCTAATATCCACGGAGCTTCTAAATTCATCCCGAAAGTTCGGAGCGGAATGAGACCGATAATTTGTCTGAACAGTGGCACCTCGATCAGAGCTTGTAGATAATTTGTACAGGGTGATCTTTTCATCCGAAGATATCCAAATATCACGAAAACAGCTCGTCTTTTTTATTTTTTCTGTATTGGAGGGGGATATATACCGCTGCCCCCCTCCCCCAAAGTCCTAGCGTGGGTGACGGGCAGAGGGGGGAGGGAGGGGACTTTGAAATCTTCAACGGTACATTACGAATGTACACCAACGCTATAGTAAGCTACACTCCTGGCCATTAAAATGCCTACACCACGAAGATGACGTGCTACAGACGCGAATTTTAACGGACAGGAAGAAGATGCTGTGATATGAAAATGATTAGCTTTTCAGAGCATTCACACAAGACTGGCGCCGGTGGTGACACCTACAACATGCTGACATGAAGAAAGTTTCCAACCGATTTCTCATACACAAACAGCAGTTGACCGGCGTGTAAGGAGGAGAAATATGTACGATCACGTTCCCGACTTTGAACGTAGCCTATTGCGATTTCGGTTTATCGTATCGCGACATTGCTGCTCGCGTTGGTAGCGATCCAATGACTCTTAGCAGAATATGGAATTGGTGGGTTCAGGAGGGCAATACGGAACGCCGTGCTGGATCCCAACGGCCTCGTATCACTAGAAGTTGAGATGACAGGTATCTTATCCACATGGATGTAACGGATCGTGCAGCCACGTCTCGATCCTTGAGTCAACAAATGGGGACGTTTGCAAGACAACAATCATCTGCACGAACAGTTGGACGATGTTTGCAGCAGCATGGACTATCAGCTCGTAGACCATGGCTACGGTTACCATTGACGCTGCATCACTGACAGGAGCGCCTGAGATGGTGTACGCAACGACGAATCTGGGTGCACGAATAGTAAAACCTCATTTTTTCGGATGAATCCAGGCTCTATTTACAGCATCGTGATGGTCACATCCGTGTTTGGCGACATCACGGTGAACGCACATTGGAAGCGTGTATTTGTCATCGCCATACTGGCGTATCACCCTGCGTGATGGTGTGGGTTGCCATTGGTTACACGTCTCGGTCACCTCTTGTTCGCATCGACGGCAATTTGAACAGTGGTGGTTACATTTCAGTTGTGTTACGACCCGTGGCTCTACCCTACATTCGATCCCTACGAAACCCTAAATTTCAGCAGGATAATGCACGACCGCATTTTTCACGTCCTGTACGCGCCATTCTGGTTACGGAAAATGTTCAACTGCTGTCCTGTCCAGCGCATTCTCCAGATGTCTCACTAATTGAAAACGTCTGGTCATTGGTGGCCGAGCTACTGGCTCGTCACAATACGCTTGTCACTACTCTTGATGAAATGTGGTATCGTGTTGAAGCTAAATGGCCATCTGTACCTGTACACGCCATCCACGCTCTATTTGAATGCCTAGGCCTATTAAAGCCGTTATTACGGCCAGAGGTGGTTGTTCGGGGTACTGATTTCTCAGGATCTATGCACCCAACTTGCGTGAAAATGAAATGTCAGATCTAGTATAATACATTTATCCAATGAATACCCGTTTATCGTCTGCATTTCTTCTTGGTGTAGCAATTTTAATGGCCAGTAGTATTTTACGTTACGCCTCAAACAGTTTTTCGTTTCGCTACAGATGGCGCTGGAATCAGTGGAATCAAGATGACTCCGCCACTCTAACTTACATTATTCGTTTCCATGTCCATAATAATCAATGATACAGTGTGAGCAGCACCAGCAAGCTTCGACGGTATGACAAGTCAGTACTTCATGGCCTTAATTTGTACAATCCACTCACAGTATTGAATACCTCCGACAAGTCGTTCAGGGAACAATCTGATGCGTATTCGGAACTCGAAGCGAACATTCTCCTGCTTTTAAATTTCAAGTAAATGTTTAAATGTAGCACCTTCAACTGCAGTACAGCAGTGACCCGTTCTGCAAACGATTGTACACAGGATATAAACATATCAGCACAAGCGTTACGTATGCAATCGATTATGTCTTTGCGACCTGTTGTCCTTTCCTGGTACACTTTACCTTCTTCATGTCCCTAAGAAAGAAACCCAGTGGAGTCAAAATGGGTAACCTGGCAGGTCAGTTAAAAGGGTCACCATGCCGATCCCCCGACCAGTGAAAATATGGTCTAATATTTAGCATGCTTAATTTGCGAAATGAACTGGGCACCCCTCGTTTTCAAACCACATACGTCGCCGAACATCCAGGGCAACATCATGGAGCAGTATACGTAATTCATGTTCCAAACATGTTCCCTATTAACGCCCATTCAACTTGCTATTAATAAAAGTGTGCCAAAGCAGGATGCGACACCATTCGTTAACCAAGGGCGCTGATTATCAACTTGCAGTAAACAGTGGCCATTGTTTATATTCCAGTAATGTATGTTATGCCAGTTAACGCTACAATGAGACGTGAAGGTAGACCCATCGGAAAACAGTACCTCAGCAAAGAACGTGGGTATCATTCACATTTGTTCACGTGCTCATTTACAAAACACTATGGTTATGGGAATTATCTCCATGCAGTTCTTCATGCAGTGACACGTGGTATTGATGGCACCTCTGACGATGCAATATATGTTGCAATATACTACCAATGGACATACCAGAATCTTGGTGTATTGTTGTACACTCATTATGGGTTGTAGTGTACTATTTGTACTAAGATAGTTCCACTAGCTTCCCCAGTAACTGGTTTGTTTTGTTTCCGATTGGCAATCTGTACAGTGGCACCATATATAAAATGTATCACTACCTTGTAATAGAGCGCACGAGAGCGGATAAATGTTCAAATGTTTGTAAATCTATGGGACTCAACTGCTTGGTTATTAGTCCCTAGCTTACAAACTACTTGAACTAAGGTAAACTGTCCTAAGAACAACACATACACACATGTCCGAGGGAGGACTCGAACCCCCGGCGGCGAAACCCGCGCGCACCGCAGCACGGCACCTCAGCACGCACGGCTGATGCACCGCGACACGAAAGCGAGCATTTTGTGGGAAACGCTGGGCATATATGACATCGGCAACGTCTACATTTCCCTTACATTCGCCGTAAATGCCGCGGTGGAGTAGCCGAGCGGTCTAAAGCGTCACGTTGCAGAGCGCGCGGTTGCTCGCCGTGGAGGTTCGAGTCCTCCCTGGGGCATGGGTGTGTGTGTTTGTCCTTAGGTTAGTTTACCTAGGTAAAGTAGTTTGTAAGCTACGGACTGATGACCACGCAGTTTGGTCCGATAGATTTACACACATTTGAACATTTTTTTTTTCGACGTAAATCATGATCATTTCAATTTTTTCTTCTACGGTTGCAGCGGGCATCGTCTAATCTCACTTCTTGTCTACGAATGGTACGTAGATGTACAGTAAATAAACGCTGTACACGTAATGCTTAGAACTGCTTTCAGTTTTACGTATGCTAGAGACATGAGTTCCGGACACAGTGTACTGCGTGATACGACACGTTGCAGTTCGCTACGCCATTGTGACGCATCGAATAGTCCCATCTTAGACATATCAGATGGATAAAACGTTATGAAATACTGGCGTGTTCTATTCTCGCAGTATGAATATGGGATCTCCCGTGTCGTAGAATATTAACTGGACATTGAGCAGCTTGTTTTACATTATAGTTGCGGACTCATTTGTTTTCCGCCTATTACAGCGCCACCAATGGCGAATCTGGAAATTTTTAATACGAAACGTAAGATTTTTTTTCCGCAGTGGAATCGTAATCTGCGATAAAAACCGGGGTTTAACATTGAAGATTTCAAAGTTGTCCTCCTCCACCAGGGCACAGATTTGGAAGGGAGGGCGAGCGTGGTATGACGGCATGTCCCTTCACGATACAAACAAATTATCATATCCCTTACGATACGACGTGTAGTTTCATGATATTTGAATGTCTACAATCAAAATAAATACCCTATATAAATATTTTAACACAACTACTGAGATCGTCTTTTTATTAGCCCTAATATCAGTTGCATCTAATGTTGTGTTCATTAAGCTTTTTGTGCACGAACGTCGATGAAATACTGAACAGAATAGTGTAAGAACAATTCTAAACATTTGGGGGAGTTGCTAGTGAGGGTGGCATCTAAGAAACCACAAATGTTGTTAAATAAATGAGTATTACACGTGGTTATTAAGAGAAGGACCAAAACAATGCTACAGATTTTAATATTAGAAACTCGCTACTGACTGTCGCGGTGGAGTAGCCGAGCGCGGAGCGCGCGGTTGCTCGCCGTGGAGTTTCGAGTCCTCCCTGGGGCATGGGTGTGTGTGTTGTCCTTAGGTTAGTTTACCTAGGTTTAAGTAGTTTGTATGCTAGGGACTGATGACCACGCAGTTTGGTCGATAGATTTACAGACATTTTGAACACTACTGACTAATGGCATGATTTTCCTGGTAAAGGCGCACGTCAAGAAACTCTATTTTTTGCGATAGGACGGGAATATAAGTGAGTAGTTTCCGTAGCTGGTATGTAAGTGTACAAATTCCTCACAGTATAAAACCTTATTAGAAGAAATTCTCTGAACTGTTTCTACTGCACAAACGAATAGTGTAAAACTTTAATTCTAGTTGTATCTAACTAAACTACATTCTTAAAGGACTCACGTGAAGAAACTAATTACTACTCGCTCTATAATAAATAGTAATAACTGCACAAGCAACTAAAATACCATTGCAGTAGGAAAAAAATAAATTCACGCTTTGATATGGCGGCATATCTAAATTATAACAAAGAGATCAGAGGAATTCCTAGAAGTGAGTTGCATATGTTAGTGTAAATGCACTGAATTTCAGTTCTTAAGTTAAAAATTTCAAACTGAAGTATTCCATCCGTAAGAAGTAGTAACATCGATAGTAACGGTCATCTTAGCGATTATTTCCAATTACAGTTGCCTTGGAAATGTCAAATATTGTTTCTGTTTAAGGCGACGATCAGTAAATCTAAACCTGTTAATTCAAACGAAATTTCAGTTTGAAACTTCACATTTGAAGTAACTACTGTGCACGTTAATGTCTCGTGTTAAAGGACCACATGCTCATTAATCCTATCATTCCCAGTATTGTTCCTGGACAACAACGTATTAAAAGTTGATTTATACCGTATTTTGTGCATCAGACAGTAAAGTCGCATTTTTTTTAATGAACACCATACTTCTAGTACGACATTTTTCCTCTTGGTATTACGTGTAGCCACTACTGAGGCATTAATCTGTCCCATTAATTTAGACTACGTTGTCAAAGGAGAAAAACAGAGATCTATTTGGTATAATTAACATTACAAAAAACAGTCTTGATCGCAAACATTAACAGTTTTTATTTGCATGTTCAACCTGCTGTAGGTCATCTTCGAAATAAAATGTAGCCCATGTGGCCAGTGCTGGACTCGGCTGGGCTGGGCTGTAATCGCTGTTCTGCTGCCAGAATTACCTGGGATAACAATTGTAGTACGACGATACTGCAACTGTACCTAATACTGTGTTAAACGGTATATCAGGTTGTGCTAAACTGTAAAAATTTGGCATTAGTTTAAAGTTACGTTAACTCAATTCGAAATTATATTTAAACTTTCACTTGTAAAGAGATGGAATACTACTTATACTTCCGGCGGTTAAACAGTTTTCTCTTTAGAAATGAAAGTTTGGAAAGCAGAAGGCCAGGTACTGGCGGAAGTAAAGTTCTGAGGCGGCATCGTGAGTCGTGTCGGGATAGCACAGTCGGTAGTGCGCTTGCCCGCGAAAGGCAAAGGTCCCAAGTTCGAGTCCCGGCTCCGGCACACAATTTTAATCTGCTAGGAAGTTTCAGTTTTCTCTTTATTTTCTGTTCTATACTGCACTTGATAAATATTATTCTCAAAGTACCTTGCAGAACTTCAAGTTTTTTGTATTATGATTATGTTTTGGGACTTACATTTCAAATTTTTAAGATTAACCAAATTACTTCACTTGGAAATATTAACATAACTTCATTGTCTAATATTGTTGTTGAAGATTGTATTTTACTATTTCGATACTTCTATACCACGTGAATCTTTATGTAGACATCACGCACAATACGGAAGTCATTCTATAGTGAGTATTCAACTGATGATGGTATAGAGTCATTCGTGAAATACCGTCACTTAACTATTTCAATAGGTTCAATCACTGAAAGAACCGTGCTACTGTGTTTCATGTCTGTACAGAGATTTAAAAAAAAATACATCAGTTATTGTGTCTTGCCAACCAGCCTTCTAGCTTCGGTCAGTACTCCTAAAATCTGAAAATTTGTAAGTTAAAAGCAAATTCGAAATAGTTCCGTTGCCAATAAGTCTTTAAGAAACATAAAAGTCGATGTAGGGCTCTTTGCGAAGACAACATGTGAGATGTAAACTCAAGTTATTACCTGGTGGATGGAGCAGCAAAGAAGAAAACTGGGGTGGTTACGAACAGTGTGCATGTAAGGTAACATGAAATCACTGGAAATGCTGGTCTTAAAGTTGTTAAGCTTAATTAGAAATTTGTCACAAATTACAATAAAATATTAGGAAAAATCAGAATATTTGTGACTGATAACTGCGTCGAGTAGAAGAGTATATTTCGTTGCAGAGGGAAAACTCATCTTGGGTCTTTTAGGGACTTATCCTCCTGAGGTATGTTTGACAACCTCATTATATAGAATTTTCGATACGCGTTGCTGATTGTGTATGATGTAGACTGCTTGAATGTTACCAATTTCTGATGTCCAAAATCACATAAAAAACACTAACATGGAGTTACATATTGATGCTTTGGTAACGAACATATACTGCGTTCTAGGGCTTGCTGTCAACACTCGTAAGTAATAAATTTTCTGTTTAACATAATTGGTAACACAAATCATCCACTGGAAGGCACAAATTTTAATTCTCTCCAATATGACATTTTAGGAGGATACATTTAATAGCAATGGAACTTTTAGATGTCTTTTCTGTAATCTAGAAAGAAGGTGATTAATAATTGAAAGCATGATAGATTTCATATTCTACACCAACTACATAATTTATATCCTGATTATTACTGTTATATAGAAGAACTGGTAAATATGTAAGGAATTCAGTTAGAAATAGTAGGTTTCTTTCCATCATATGGGTTGTATAAAAAGCTTATTAATGTTTATTAATGACTGTGTTCAACTGGTGCACTGTGTTACAGAATGACGCAATTCGCCGCAGGACGAGTACGCTTTCATCCACATTTATACTTTATGGATTGCAATTGATACCTGTTCAATAATTCTGCTTCATGTAGGTCATTTGCAAATGATCGGAAGTTAGCTTCAAACTGTTCTCGATGCAACAGTCATTAATGTTGTAAATCAGCAATTCCGTTTCATGTAGTTTATTCGCAATGGTCTGGAACTTACCTTCGAACTGTACTGTGTGAAAATGCATTTACTATCGTAAATCTATAAACGTTAAAACGAAGTATGAGGGACTTGGTAATGTACAAACAATGCCTTTAGTAGAAACGTTCTATATCGATTATGCGTAAAAAGTATAAATAAAAAATAAAATTTCTATGGACCTATCACGCAAAAATGTTATACGTGACAGTGTTCATAACAACTGAATACGAATGGGATATTTAATTAATTGTGTCCAGGAGGACGACATACGTACAGGTGACAGTAATATGTTACAAGCAATATCAGTTATGTTGCTTGACCGTGTCTTTTTGAGACGTTTCCATACAAGAGAGACACTTACTGCATCATCTCCGACGTCTACATACAAACACTTTTATTGTGGTTATACGATTATATCCGTTTCAGTAAATCGAATTAGGCTTTTTGTATTTCCTTAGAACATCAGTGATGTGGAATCATGATTGGATGGTGGAAGCAAAGGCAATCGTTATCACTTGTAAGTCGTAAAATAATACCATCTCAGTCAATGAAGCTCATAAAGGAGTAAAATTATTTAGTTATTACAGATGACGATAAAGGTAAATAAAAAGTTGTAATAGTGTTGTCGCTGTAAAGAAGGATTAGGTTCAGTTTGTACCGTAGCACATATGTATAACACGTGAAAAGCGTAATAGCAACGTAGCTCTTAACTAATTAGTACGATTCAAACAGTGAAACAGTACGAAACAAAATTATCAGAACCTAGTTCTTATTCGTCATGATATGAAAAAATAACTCATCGCGTAATTAGTGTTCTCATTCAACATAATTTTTTGTTCCTTAAACATAGAAGTGGTCTGTTTCCAATTACACGAAAACTTGCTAAAGTGACGATCTCTTTAAAAAAAAATGTTGAACGTTATTTCTTCGTGTTATTAGCCATGTGGCTGGAGATTTGAATGTTGTAAACGATGAATCACTTTCTGGATAAAAAATAGGGTCATTTTAATTCATGGAGGAAATTTAACGAAACGATCTTTGTTTCCGGAGTCTTCATAGCTGTCCGAGTTACGTAAAATTTCTTCAATATATATTGCTTGTTTAAAAAATCAGGTAGAGAGCAGATCAAAATTTTGTTGGGCGTCCGAAACT
Organism: Locusta migratoria; assembly: GCA_026315105.1. Lineage (NCBI taxonomy): Eukaryota > Metazoa > Arthropoda > Insecta > Orthoptera > Acrididae > Locusta > Locusta migratoria. Next base: position 835,890,689 of record CM048745.1, on the reverse strand, counting down.
GTGTCTCTTATCATGTTGTAAGTGTCTTCGGTATCAATGAAAGATGTCTGTAAATTATTTATCAATCACAAGACATGGATGACGATTATATTTGCAGACACAAATCGTATTATCATTTCGAAACCCATTATATATCGAATCAAGATTGCATGTTCATTGAGAACAGTATTTATTGATACCATTCTATTCAATTGTGCAGTAATTTTATGAACAAGAAACTCTGCACGAGTCACATCAAAAATGCACAATAGTTAATATCACAAAACCTTACCATATTACTTAATATGTAGCTCATCTCGCATTATCCATTCATATAGTGCAAGTGTAATTCAACTGTTAAAGCGACTGCTAAAGCAATGGCTAAAACAGGTCATTTTCATTGCAGTAATGTCTACGTGCCGAATATACATACTGTATAAGGTATATTAATGTTTCAGTCTGAGCCTCACGTGAAGAAATAATTGTCCCGCTATTGACACCATACCTGTCTCAACACAGAGATTTATGCGGTCGTTAACGCGCCGTAAGCCATTTATCTTACGAAATAGTACAAACAGCGTTTCTCCAGGTCGTTCTCATGCGATATCTCAATCACGTGTTGCACGCCGGCTCTGAATACTCCTGTGAGGCGACTATTGTTGTTTCGCACGTCAGCTGGCACTGAGAAAATCCGTCTTCATCACAAGCTGAACAAAGCCAAGAGACATATTTGTTACTGAAACTCGTTGTGAACTATTATATTGCTACTGTACTCGCTCATGACATGTAGTGGAATCTATCGTGCCATAGCTATTACAACGCTGCCGCTCAAGCAGACGTCCAAATTTTGCGGTTTATGACAACGTGTGCTAATGCGTTTTATGAAGTCCGTACAACAACTGAGACGATCAGTAATTGTAAGCTATAGTTACAGATACCTCGATCGATGGTAAAAAATGAAGCAACATTAACTTAAAACACTCTGTCACTCAGTTTCAATTATTAATAGACGTCCTGAGTAACTATAGGTCTTATAAAGAAGAGACATGCATTCAACGTAACTAAATAAATTTTCCTCGTTGAAGTCGATGTAATGTGAGTGAAAATTGTGTCTCCCATCAGGAATTACATGGCCATTATGAAACATTGGTTAACCATCGGTTCTGATTTGCAGAAAGTCCGACAAGTGCTACAATTTTGAAGTAATTACTTCGTAACTTAACTGTCCCTCAATAAGAGTAGCAACACAAAGAGGACTTCTTCTGTTTCACTATATGCAAGGACGAATATTTTTATGTTAATTTTGGGAAAAGAGACAGGGCAACTGAATAAACATTGGAGGTCTAGCTACAAGTAATGTCAATGTAAATACTGAGACATTCAGTATTTACGATATCGCATAGTACGTAATATTACTGAATATTTGTGTCATGAAAAACAATGTAATCAATTTCAACATGATATGAAACCAGACCAACAATTTCGATAGGATAAAATATTTATTGTAACTCCGTCAAAGCTACTTTTTGTAATGTGGCGATCTCTTTCTCAAGACGGCCTACTAAATCTGTCTTAATCGTGCTTGTGTGAAGACAGATAATCCACTCCTTGGTGACGGAAATATAACAGTCTTATTCACTCAACTGTTATTTGTCTGTTACCAGTGTGTAAATTGGCTGTCGACATACAAACACGGTTAGGGAACATGCAGTAGGCTGGCATGAATAAGAAGTTGATGATACTGATCTATTAGCCACATTATAAAATTAATTACTGACAGAATTTTAACAAAGATGTTATAATGTAACAACTTGCTGTAATGTAACTACTGTTTGTGTCGAGGTCTTTCTTTGCCTCTTGTATCCAAACTGACCGACGAAATATGAAGGAAGATGTGTGACTGTTACAGTCAAACAACACTTTAGAGTTGTCACACAGAGGTTTCTCTTGTCCTTCCTATTTTTGTATCGCTTGCCAAACAAAGCGGTGTTTGGAGCAGTGAGGAAAAATACCTGACATTTACACTGCAGCTGGCCAACAGAACTGACTCACATAACATAGATTACAATTGGGACCACAGTACGACCATGTTTCACGTTACGTAATAGGAACATCTGGCTTAGCAATTTTATTATTACGATGGGACACAAAACTCATAATGATGAACAGCTATGTACTTAAATGCATGTGTAGCAACATGAATTCAGCAAATTAGTTGTTTTCTTCACTATGGTTATTATGGAGGTCAGATAACTATTAAAAATCGTAGTTGGAAGTATCAGTTAATTCGCATATCAGTGAAAATAATTTATTTAAATATAACCTTTACATATGAGGATGTAAAGTACTTGATTGCGTTGTGCTCCACAGCTCTTGTATAATGAAAGACATATTATATAAACATCATAACATTATAGAACAATTGTAAAGAATTTTGTATATGTCTTTGGCATCAGTAATGAAACCTATTTTAAAGCAATTCACCACCATTTGACTGAAATGATTGTTTGTATCCACAACCTGGTTTCGACCTTAGGCCATTATCAAGTGATAAACTCTCCAGACAAGTTTAACTATGTCACTGTCATGGTAATAAAATGGTTAGGGCAAGGTGATTAGTCCATGTCATTAACATAAAATAGGTACCACATTTGTACCTGCATGTTTGTTTAAAATAAGTATTCAGACGTGTATTCGTTACAACGAAGTTGCTTTTGTAACGTTATAACAATTACACAACTGTGTAATAATTTTAAACAAAAATGCAGGTACAAAATTAATGAAATAGTCTTATCACTTTGTCCTAACGATTTTATTGCCATGACAATGAGTTTTATCGCTTGATAATGTCCTAAGGTCGAAACAAGGTTGTGGGAATAGTTATTTCAGTCAAATGGCGGTGAATTCCTTTAAAAACTTTTAAACAACTGAACACATATCTGTCCAATGCAAATTTTAAGATCAGTTTATACATGATGTCTTCAGTTTCTATTAGTATACACGTGGACCTACCTGCGTTACGCTCATAGTAGGCCTACACAAAAGTAGGTCTTAACATTAACAATCTGAAATTTAATAAGGACATGTGCAATACGTAAAATAAGTGCGTGGATTAAAATTAGTGTATTTGTACGTACTTCCACTTTGTCCCTCGGCGCCTCTGTTTATTTTCCGCGTTGGATAGGACTACCAATCAGCACGTACACGTTGAATTCCGAAGCTTTAATCAACTTTTTTTCCAAGCAGATACAATCACAACACACGCGTTTATTGCGTCCTACACTGTTAAATTCAGTGTAGGAAAACTGGAGATATGGCCCTTACGTCTATTATGCGGAAGGACTAATTAAAGATAGTGAAAAGAAGTATCTGTCATTTCACATAGTGTACCGAATGGGATCCGAAACGGACACTGTAGAGGCGGGACAGTGTCGTGTGTGACGCAGCGACTACTTGTGTACCGCGGGCGGGTATCACGGCAGGGGCGCCGAAGCACGCGGCGGGCGTCGCGACGGAGGCGCAGCGCAGCCGGGGGGCGGGCGGAGCGTCGCGCGCGGCGGCCGACGCCAGACTGCTGCCCGCCGGAGGTGGCGCGCCGGGAGGCGGCGGTGGGGGCGGCGGGGGCGGCGGCGGCGGGGGCGGCGGGAACGGCGTGCCGCGGCCGACGGCCGGCCGTGGTCGATGGCACGCGTCGTCTTGGCCGGCACTCTTAGATATGTTCGTGCTATTTGTCGAAGCACAAACGCCGCCTTAGCTGTCTCTCCATGATTGCAGTTTTTATATTATTACTAAAAGTCGAGTTTACCAAATACAAAAACTTTCATATGTTTGTAAATTTATGGGACTTAACTACTCTGGTCATTACGCCCAAGGCTACTTACCCCTATGCTAAGGATAACAAATACGAGCGTAAGTCAATTATTATCCGCAATTTAGTTATATTTTCTTTTATGTTGGTAGTACTGTCGTTTTACGTTGGTGACGCATGCTTTGTTTATTTGTTGTTATATCTTAGCAATTTTCAAGCTGCTACGTTAGTTTCGTTGTCGCTGCCGTGCTGTTAATCATGGCTGCTCCACTGTCTATTGGCACCAAGCCGCGGTGGAGTAGCCGAGCGGTCTAAAGCGTCTCGCTGCGGAGCGCGCGGTTGCACGCCGTGGAGGTTCGAGTCCTCTCTGGGGCATGGGTGTGTGTGTTGTCCTTAGGTTAGTTTACCTAGGTTTATGTAGAATGAAACTTTCACTATGCAGCGGAGTGTGCGCCGATATGAAACTTCCTGGCAGATTAAAATTGTGTGCCGGAACCGGGACTCGAACCTGGGTCCTTTGCCTTTCGAGGCAAGCGCACTACCGACTGTGCTATCCCGACACGACTCACGATGCCGCCTCACAACTTTACTTCCGCCAGTACCTCGCCTCCTACTTTCCAAACGTTTATGTAGTTTGTAAGCTACGGACTGATGACCACGAAGTTTGGTCCGATAGATTTACAAACATTTGAACATTTTTGCACCAGAGAAGAGCAACGTTCAGTGATAACGTTTTTTTTTTGTGGGCGGAAGGTGTATCAGGGGTCGAAATTCATAGAAGACTTTCAGTACAGTACCGGAGCAGTTTTTTTGCCACAACGAAGTGTGTACGAGTAGATTGAAAAATTCCGAAATGGTTGCACGAGTGTTAAGCACGATGAAGGAGCCGGACGACCGTTTACCGCCACAAATGAAGAAACCATTTAGCGATCACGTGAAATGATTCTCTTAGACAGACGATTAACTGTTGATGAAGTGGCTCATCGTCTTCAAATTAGTCATGGTTCTGCCTATGAAATTACTCACAACAGACTTGGGTTTCGTAAAGTTTGTGCAAGATGGGAGACGGAGACGGAGAGTAAACGGCAGAGTATGGAATGGAAACATCCAAATTCACCGTGCAAGAAAAAGTTCAAGACCCAACCGTCCGCAGGAAAACTGATGCTTACGGTGTTTTCGGCTGCACGAGGTCCTGTACTGGAACATTATGGTGAAAGGGGCACAACAATAAACAGTGTACGTTACAGTGAGATGCTTACTGACAGGCTAAGGCCTGCAATTCGACGCAAACGCCGAGGATTGCTGTCAGAAGGTGTTGTTGCACGACAATGCCCTCCGCATACTGCTGTCCACACTGCTGAAACGTTCCAGAAACTCAAATTCGAAGTACTGGATCATCCTCCATATAGTTCCGATCTTGCCCCTTCTGACTTGTTTGGTCCACTCAAACAGGCATTAAGTGGCCGTCGATTTGATTCGGTCGTAGAAATAGAAACGGTGCATTCCTGGCTCGCTGCTCAACCGAAAACCTTTTATGAGGGCATAAGGAAGCTTGTTGAGTGCAACGAGACTATGTCGAAAAATGATGTTCATGTAAGTTTAGTATTTTATTACAATAAATGTTTATAACTATTTTGCGGATAATAATTGACGTATCCTCGTACACCCATTCAGGAAGAAGAATTCGAACCTCCGCTCCTCAGCAAGGTTCTTTGGAGCGCTCGGCGACTCCACCGCTGCTCGAGCTTAACTTGAGACACAATTGAGTCGTGCTAATCCTTCGGTTTGAGTTACCACAGCGATCTTTTCTCGTTTTGATTCCTCGCTCAGTCACTCTCAGTAGGAGGGCGCTGGATTTGATAGCGGTGTCGCTAGCCGCGATGTGACGGAAATGTTTTCTCTCGCTCTCACGATCAAGGGCGCGAGTGAAAGGCAATGCGGCTTTGGCCGTCACGCGGGAAGCTATATGCAATCGCGACAGCGGCACGAGGGGTGTCAACATTGTGCCTGGCTCCCTCTGCGAAGTGAGGAACGACCTATTTGGGAGGAAGGGAGCACAGTCTAATGTCCATAATTGGTGTCATCCTAACAGCGTCGAGGGTTTTAACATGTACAAAATGCTGATCTTGGTGTGTGTTGCTGTAAGGATTTTTTCCTTTAGTGGTGTGTTCACCGGGGCCACAGCAACAAGTGAATTCTGAACATACTGTCTCACCGTTAACCTTCGCCGTGCCGTTGTACGCTTAAGAAAGTGCCGCGTTGTTGATATCTTCCAGTAATAGATGGTCTGAATATATATCTTCCTTGTTGCTCATTCCGGCTGAGCGTTACAATACAGCCCGGCGGGAAATCATTTCACATCTGAGCGATGTAAGGTCAGTAGGAATCTATTTTTTATCATCACTATTCATGAGAAGACTAGGCTTGTAAAGTTTCCCCTAAAATATTTTTCCAGATTCTGATGATGCCCCAAAAAGGCGAAACGCGTCAATGAACGAAATCATTGCAACCAACACTATGGTATATTAAAAGTAAAATTAGTGTGAAAGGGGAAGGTGAGATCAGCTGTGGATTATTTTCTTATTCGCTCAATTTCTGAAGATATTTATTTATGTTTGACAACCAAGTGTCTGCGTTGTGATTCGGCTCGCTCATGAGGTTGAAACGGTCTTCTTAGTGAATGTCGGCAAAGCGTAATTTTCTATTTCCAAAGTTAACCAGAATGTATAATCGTGTTGGACAGCTGAAGAGCCAAGTTTTGATTTCGTCGCGGTTCGGAAGTTGTGGTTGTTTTTCCAGTGAATATGAGCGATAGTAGGTCCTTGTCCGATGTTTGTCACATTAGGCTACCGGAATAAATTGGTATCGTCTTTTTTTATCCTTGGTCAGGCCTTGCTTCTATGATTCTAAGTAACAGGCATATAAATTAAAAACGGTGTTATGGCAGAGGAGAAGCCACTGGTTTTACTTTGGAAAACTCCAAATGAACTCGTACACTTAGTGTGTTGCAGTGCATGCAGGGTGGACCGCGAGATTGCGAATGAAGTCTGACTTATCTTCTCCAGCACATTTCTCTACGTCGCTTGTTGTTAACTACATCTGCTTGGAAGCTAACATTCAGCCAATAGTATACATATACCGGATCTGCATTTGGGTCACACATCCGTGACCTTTGAGTAGAAAGGCAAGCAGTATTCTGCTGCATCCATTTTTAGTAAGTCACCACAAGGATTTAAGATAATTTCTGTATTAAGTTTGTTGATATTTTTATCTGCTTCGAAGTCTCATGTGCATACGTTTCCCTCACGTTCTATTTTATCTATTAGTAGGCTTTTGTTAGAAATTGATAAACTGACTCGTTTCACGAACATTGAGACTTACTCCTCGATTTGGTCCTGTGAAGCTTAAAGTTTCCTAGTTTTCACCAACTGACATATAAAAATTCAACCTGCGCATGTTTATGATCAAAAAATTATAAGAGCAATCTATCGATTAACATTTTAGTGATACTGATTACTCATAATGTACTGATCGAGTATTTGAGAATGAATGCACTTAAAGACTTTCAACAAATAGTATATACAAACTGAAAATCCACAATGTATCATAAAGCACGAGGACGTTAAGTTCTGCAGCAGCTTGGTTGGCAGATGTTGCAGGACTGCGCAACAACATGTAAATTATACGATTCACTGACTGGTGCGCGGAGTCAGGTACACCAGAGTTTTGCATCGCACAGAAACCGTCCTGCTCCAACTTGTTCCAATTCAATACCCTGTAGTAAACTGAAGTCATCTTGTGAAACAAAGCACGAATAACCCTTTACAAACGTATTACATTTTGGAAAGTAGCAAATTCAAACACATAACATGGTCATTTCCTGTGCTCACAGGAACAACTTTTATTCGTATTGCCCTTGTCGACAGTTTCCCAAGTTAGGTTTCCAGCAGCACGTTTATGGTCAGCCCATTTCATTCAGAGAATATTTTTGAATCACCCTGGTTTCAGTTTTATTTTTCTGTCTTTCAAATGTAACTTTTTATACACCTAAACCGAAGCGAAAGCATTCTCTTTGGAGACCTCACTACTTAATAAATATAAGAATGTCTAAAGGAGTTGGACGAAACTAACATCACAACAAAATACTTACTTTTATATAAATGCTGATGTTGTACTTGACCAGGAACGATGCATCGTTTGGTCCGTTGAATTCCTTTTCACCTGTTGTCACTAGGCTTACGTCTAGCGTAGCAGAGTTGGATGACGAGTTGAGCGATGGTTCAGAATTTTCAAATGTTTGTATAGCTTATGGGACTTAACTGCGGGGTCATCAGTCCCTAAACTTAAAAACTACTTACTAACTAGCTGATACTACAGGCGACACAAACATGCCCGAGGGCGGATTCGAATCCCCGACGGGGAATAGCCTCGCGCATCGTAGCATAGCGCCTCAATAGGATGGTGTTCCATGGTTCCTCTGTGAGGTGGAGTTACTTTCAAAGGTTATGTAAGGCGTGAGGTGGTACGTTTATCACCAAAGGTGTTGCTGATTTTTAAGGTCGCAGTTCACAGAAGTCACAAGATCCAAGATTGGTTTTCTGAGAAGACGGCAGTCACTGTCACCAGATGGCAAAGCTATTGATCAGTTTTGGTTATGATCGTCCTCCACCTCCGTCATTGATACCACATCTTACCTCTTAGAATAATATTTTGAACGATGAGTCATATAATTTTAATATTCATAGAATATATGACTTCAACTGCGATTGGGCAAAGCTGAAAATGTGTACCCAGCCCATGTATATATCATATAATTTTTCTCTAGACCAACAGAGTACATGTATTATTTCATTCTAAGTCGACTATAAGCATCAATTAATAGAAACAAATAATCCCAGAGACGGATTTATGTCTCAAATATGTCAAAGACATTATTGATAGATCTGAAGCATTGCATTAAAATTTGTTGTGCGACCGGGAATCGAACCCGGAACTCTATGCTGAGTAGGCAGACGTCTTAACCGTTAGACTACCACACCACTAACGATTAAGGCGCCTTGGAATAGTCTATGTACGATTTCCCTCCACAACACAAACTTTAATTCAGCTTCTTTGTTCCAAAGATAATTGCCACTACTGCCAAGGCTCTCCATGCAGCGGAATAGCACCTCAGCAATGGACATGGTGGAAAAACCCTGTTATGGTGATATAAATATCAATTAATAGAAATAAATAATGCCACAGACGGATTTACGTCTCAAATATGTCAAAGACATTATTGATAGATCTGAAGAACTCAATCGAATGGCTTTAAAAATTTTTGTTTGAAACTGGGAATGTCAAATGTTCAATGTTTGTATAGCTTATGGGAATTAACTACGGGGTCATTAGTCCCTAAACTTGCAAACTACTTATGAACTAGCTAACACTAAGGACGGCACAAATATCCATGCCCGAGGGGGGACTCGAACCCCCGACTGTAGTGTCCGTGCAGACCGTGACTTGCGCGCCGCAGTCCCCTCAGCCACGGCCGGCCTGGGAATGTCCCCAGGATATTCCTTGCCGCAGAGAATAGTAATCACTAGAATTTGTTTGGACTAATTCCAGATAAACGCTGCAAAAGCGAAATTATTAATATCTGCATAAACGCCGTAGGAAATTCATAAACAAAATAGCAGTCTCTGCTAATGGATCAGTCAGTGTACTAGTTTGTAATGAGTTTCATTCCAACGGTTGAGTTTAGAGTGGCAGCGTCGACAGTCCTCCATTACATTTGGCTCTCCCCTTTCGTTTCAGTTGTACCCGAAAACTGACGCGCGGTGCCGGTCACTGGTGGAGGAGAAAATAAGTAGCGGGAATGTTTTGCGTGACGGCATAGGACTCGGCGCTGAGTTTAAAGCGACTATACGGAATTCACTGCGGATCTCTGGTGTTTACTGCATGCACCTTAAATCATTAAGAAATGAGGAAAAATTCTAACATGTGGCTTATGTAGTAATGAAGAATGTCTATTTTCATCAAATACAAAAAACTTGTACAAAATATTATTACTAAAAATTCAGCGAAACCATATATGTAACAAACATATTACTACATAAGCCACATCGACGGCCCCTTCATGCCTGTTCGAGTGGACCAAACAAGTGATAGTCAGAAGGGGCAAGATCGGGACTGTATGGAGGATGATCCAGTACTTCGAATTTGAGTTTCTGGAGCGTTTCAGCAGTGTGGACAGCAGTATGCGAACGGGCATTGTCGTGCAACAACACGACACCTTCTGACAGCAATCCTCTGAGTTTGCTTCGAATTGCAGACCTTAGCCTGTCAGTAGGCATCTCACTGTAACGTACACTGTTAATTGTTGTGCCCCTTTCACCATAATGTTCCAGTACAGGACCTCGTGCATACGAAAAAGCCGTAAGCATCAGTTTTCCTGCGGACGGTTGGGTCTTGAACTTTTTCTTGGACGGCAAATTTGGATGTTTCCATTCCATACTCTGCCGTTTACTCTCCGACCCGTAATGATGGACCCATGTTTCGTTACCAGTAATGATTCTGTTTAAGAAGTTGTTACCTTCGTTACCATAGCGATCCGTATTTTCTTTTTCTTTTTTTTTTTTTTTTTCTTTTTTTTTCTGATGTCAAGTCGCGTTTGCAATGCAACTGTGACAGTTGTTTCAGTTGTTTTGGACCTACGTCTGTTGTGAATAATTTGAACTATAGTATGTCGGAATACTTTCAACCACAAAAAATACATTTAAAAAAGCTAACAGAAATGTAAATAGGAGGAAAGGTCCGTTCGTATTAAAAACTGTAACAATATTATCGTTTGAAAATCAAAATTAGTTATAATGTAAAACACGGACATTTCAGTGTAATATTGCATCACATTTGTATATGCCTGACATGCTAAGCATTATATACTTTTTCCGTGTTCACTAATCCGGATAATTTATTATAAGCATGAAGTTATAAACCAATATCGCCTGAATAATCAAATGATCTCGTAGTAAATCAACGAAAATCACTTTAAGGATGTACACACCTCACCATGTAAATTAATTACTACAGAAGATCTGTAAATGTTGCCTTTCGAAGCGTTATCTAAGTTGTGAACTGCTTTTCGAAGAGATAGTCTTTCGAGAGTAACCTAACGGAGACCAAGGCAGCGATGGGCTGATACCCAAAGAAAAAAAGATACCCTGCACAACGACCTGCAATATGTGAATCTTCACCCAGACATGGCCCACGATCGAACAAAATGAAGACAGCGAATCAATTCACCGGGCCCTGCCACCAGGCGCGACAAACGCTAAAGAAAAAAAGCAAGGAAAACGAACAGCTTTTATAATACAAACGCCGGTGCAGTGGATCTTTCCTCAATTTTCACAGCCATAGTAACTTTGTTAATACACCAAAATTTCGAGTTGTCTAATGTGCCGTAAAACAATGCTTTATGTAACATTCCTCAGTTTACTCAGCCATAGTAACTTTCTTAATACCTCCAAATTTCTATTTGTCTAATGTGCCGTAAAACGTTGCTTTATGTCACAAACGTAAAGCTGTATCCTTTATAGTAGGTAGTTTTCAAGTTAAACTTTAGTCTTCACGTAAAAAATTGAAAACCACAATATTCGGATTCCCGTATTTTCTGCTTCAAGAAACATTCGTAACTCTACTGTGAGAAAACTGTTCAGTAAAAAATAAATAACATCAAAGTTTGATGTAAACCTAATTTTAGTTTGTTTATTGCCGATAGTTAGTTTGATTTTTGTAATGAAAGTACACCACCTCACACATTTTTAAAAGTTTGCAATGAAAAATGCAGTTATTATCTAATGAAATTGAAGTTCCGTGTTATTGGAAATGAAATGTAGAAAACATGTCGAAATCGATTGCAACACTGCCAATAAAGTCAAACCTTTTTCGAGTATCAAGTAAATGAGTGTTTTATATATATTATTGGTGCTTGGCAGTGTTACCCCATATGAGACGCTACGGTGGCTACCCTGTTCTGTGCAAGCCTCTTCATCCCTGAATAAGAACGGCAACTTACTTTCTTTTGTACCTGCTTACGGTATTCGTCTATTGGTCTCCCTCTTTGATTTTTACCCCTCACACTTATCTTCAATGCTAAATGGCCGATTCGTTGAGGTCTTATCTAAATCAAAGTAAGCTACAATATTTTTCCCCGAATCCTGTTTTACACCCCATCATTAATTATACTATCTACCCATCTAATCTTCAACATTAGTCTGTCGCACCACATTTCTAGTGCTTCTATCATATTTTTGTCTGACTCCTTATCGTCCACGTTTCACTCCCCTACAGTGTTCACTCCCATACAGTGCCACACTTCAGATTAATGTTTTGAGAAAGGAGTTCCTAGCATTTAAATTAATTCAGGATGTCCACAGATATTGCTTCCTCGGAAATGCTTTTCTTCCCATCGCCATTCTGTATTTTATATTTTCTTCACTTCGGCCATCATAAGTTATTCTGATACCCAAATAACAAAACTCAATACTATTTTTCTTGTTTCATTATCTTATCCAGTACCTTCAGCATAACGTGATTATCTTGAACTACACTACATAACTTATAAATAGAACAACACATATCTTCCGCCGTTACTATTATAAATCCTTTGTTACTAGTTTTGGTGACTCATTGCTATTATCTTCAGATCCAGTTTATTGGACTACTATCACATAACTTGGGTTCATATGGATCACGTATTTAAACACATTTTTAATACCTGACGAACGATGTTGCATGTATCAGTCAACTGTTGGCTGACGGTCTTCTGTTGATACCCGATAGTGGAACGTCGATAAGTACAGAAGATGAGACTCCGTACGAGAACAACTACAAGGACCCTGGTTATGTAATTGTAGGAAACTAAACAGGGGTCCAAAGATGGTAACAATGAGTTACCGAAAGTAGTAATAAAGGATTTAGAACACTGACGGCTAAAAGTGTGAGTTGGTCTATTTCTGAGTACAGGGTGTCTCACGAAAAACGCCTTCCAGGCGTCCGCGGATCGCGCGATACAGCTTCCGGCCGTCGCCACCGCATCCGCCGGCAACGGCAACGCCCGATCCTCGGACTCTAATTGTGCCGCGAGCGCATACAATGAGTTAAAGTCTAAAAAACATCAGAGTAACCTAAGCCTACCTTTATTTACAGTAGATGTCCAAATTGACGTCCCTCTATGGAAAGAGCAGCCTGACATCTCTGGAACACATTTCCGAACACTCGACGAATTTCGGCTGCTGAAATCTGGGAAATGACTAGTCCAAGTCTGTCTTCCAACTCTTCGAGTGTATGGGAATTGCTTGCATACGCCTTGTCTTTTAACATTCCCCAAAGATATTAGTCACAGGGATTTAGATGTGGATGACGAGGAGGCCAGTCAGCTATCCTATCATCAGAAACACTTCGTATTGCTGCCGTAGAAGAATTGTCAATGTGTGGTCTTGCATTGTCCTGCATACAATATCCATACAGCTTTTCGTCGGGTGACCTTTAAAATATGGATGCAAGATTTTGTTCACATTCTTGTCAGAATTTATGGTTTCGTGGAAAAAGATTCGACTAGTCATTTCCCACATTCAGCAGCCGAAATTCGTAGAGTGTTCGGAAATGTGTTCAAGGGATGTCTGGCAGCTCTTTCTATAGAGGGACATCATTTTGAACATCTACTGTAAATAAAGGTAAGCTTAGGTTACTCAGGTGGGAATGTTTCTTAGACTTTAACTCAGTGTATGCGCCCGCGGTACAATAGAGTCCGAGAATCGAACGCTGCCGTGGCCGGCGGATGCGGTGGCGGCGGTTGGGAGCTTTACCGCGCGATCCGCAGACGCCTGGCAGGCGTTTTTCGTGAGACGCCCTGTATTATACAGCCGTCTCTCTTTGACCTAGATGGACATAAAAAGACATTCTATACTACTCATAAAATGGAAAACTAAAACACAATTTATCGTCCATTTGGGACGATGATGAACTCTATTTTATGTTTCCATTTTATCAGTGTTATGTAAAATTACTTTTTCTCTGTGTATGAATTTAGTGACGATGACAACCACAGTATTTTAACGATTCAGAGGTGGCGCAAATGGTACCAATCTAGTCGTCAAACAATAAAATAAAATTTTACTCTGATCTTGATTTTGAGGACTTAAACCATAATTCAAACATATTAAGTGCCAAACTGGAGGAACAAAGTTAGAACAGGTAGACAGTTTCAAGTTCCTGGGATGTATTTTCTCACAGGATGTCAATATAGCGAAAGAACTGGAATCGAGGTGCAAAAAAACCTAATGCAGTGAGTGCTCAGCTAAGATCTACTCTCTTCTGCAAGAAGGAAGTCAGTACCAAGACTACGTTAGCAGTGCACCGCTTTATCTTTCTATCAAATTTGTTGTATGGGAGTGAAAGTTGGGTTGATAGAGGTTACCTTATTCATAAGGTAGAGGTTACAGGTATGAAAGTAGCAAGAATGATTGCAGGTGCTAATAGATGGGGACAATGGCAGGAGGGTGTCCATTGTGAGGAAATCAAAGAAAAACTGGGAATGAACAGCATAGATGAAGCAGTGAGAGCGAACAGACTGAGATGGTGGGGTCATGTTACACGCATGGGAGAAGCAAGGTTACCTAAGGGACTCGTGAGCTCGGTAGCGGAGGGTAAGAGAAGTCGAGGTAGACCTAGAAGAAAGTACTTAGATTTGGTGCAGAATGATTTTGAAGTAAAAGGTATAACATCAGACGAGGCATCAAAGTTAGCCTTGAATAGGAGATCATGGAGGAATTTTATGTTCAAATGTTTGTTAAGCTTAAGGGACTTAACTACGGGGTCATCAGTCCCTAAACTTACAAACTACTTATGAACTACCTACAACTAAGGACGGCACAAATATCCATGCCCGAAGGGGGATTCGAACCCCTGACCGTAGTGGCCGTGCAGACCGTGACTGAAGCGCCTCTGTCCCCTCGGCCACCGCGGCCGGCAGGAATTTTATTAGAGGTACCATGCTACAGACTGAACGCTGAAAGGCATAATCAGTCACTAATGATGATGATGGTGATGATGATGGTGGAGCCATAATGTATTTCAAATATAAAAATCCCTCGCTCCTTAGCTGACATAGTCAACAATCATAATGTTTCATTTTTCCGCACTGCACCCTGCCCGCTCGCCGGCGCCAGCACCCTGGTGCGCGCTGTCGCCTCTTACGCTGTGCTGGGGCCGGGCTGTTCCGCGGCTTATTTTCGCATGCATATGAGGCGGGGCGGGCCGGGCGCGGACCGCTCTCCGTGTTTACGGCGCCTCGGCCGTTGCCAGGCGCGCAGAGGGCCGCTGCTCGTTACCGTACGCGCCGCCATCATGCGCCATTGATCCACGCTCCATTAAGCGTCTGAAAAATTCATCCGGCGAGAACCGCGCCGCACAGCGCCGAGCTGCGCCCGTTTGCAATTCGCGCACAAAGCTGTTGCAAAGATAAACTCCCACTCTCCCGGCCTCGCTGCCGGCTGACGCCTGCGACGAGAGGCCGCGCGAGCAGGGGGAGCTTCGGTACTGGTGAAGGACGTCGTCCTGCCTCACTCAGGGCCACTGCACTTATGGGTGGGTACGTCTACGGAAACAAGTCTCATTACTGACCCTACTACGTTAGGGAGCGTAAGGTTATTTACAACTTGTAAAAAACCAGACAGCGGTTGTCAGAGTTGAAGGGCATGAAAGTGATGCAGTGGTTGAAGAGGGAGTAAAACAGGGTTGTAGTCTTTCTCCATTGTTATTCAATTTGTACATTGAGCAAGCTGTAAAGGAAAGTAAGAAGAAATTTGGAGAAGGAATTAAAGTTCAGGGTGAAGAATTAAAAACATTGCGTTTTGCCGACAACATAGTAATTATGTCAGGTACAGCAAAGGACCTGGAAGAGCAATAGAACCGAATGGACAGTGTGCTGAAAGGTGCATATAAGATGAACATTAACAAGAGCAAAACTAGGGTAATGAAGTTCAGTGAACGAAAATCAGGTAATGCTGAAGGAATTAGATTAGGAAACAAAGCAATAAAGTAGGTTACTTGGGCAGTAAAATAACAAATGATGGTCGCAGTACAGAGGATATAAAATGCAGAATGGCAATGGGTAGAAAAGCGTTTTTGAAAAAGAGAAATTTGTTAACATCGAATATTGATTTAAGCCTAAGGAAGTCCTTTCTGAAGGCACTTGTATGGAGTGTTGCCTTTTATAGGAGCGAGACATGAACGATAAACAGTGCGGACAGGAAGAGGATAGAGGCTTTTTAAATATGGTGCTACAGAAGAATGCTGAAGATTAGGTGGGTGGATCGCGTAACTAATGAGGAGGTACTGAACAGAATTGGGGAGAAAAGAAATTTCTGGCATACCTTGACTAAAAGAAGGGATAGATTGGTAGGACACATCCTTAGACATCAAGGAATTGTGAATTTAGCGTTGGAGGGAAGTGTGTGGGGTAAAAATCGCAGAGGAAGACCAAGAGATGGATACAGTAAGCAGATTCAGACAGATGTAGGTTGCCGTTCTTATGTGGAGATGAAGAGGTTTGCTCAGGATAGGGTATTGTGGAGAGCTGCATCAAACCAGTCTGCGGACTGAAGACCACAACAACAACTACGTTATAGAAAGTCTACTGACTTGGACATCTTCAATTCACTGGTGAACGGCGCAACATTAAATAAATATCTGTGCAACTGACGGGACTCGAACCCAGGTTTGCTTCTTCAAAAAAAATGTTCAAATGTTTGTTAAGCTTATGGGACTTAACTACGGGGTCATCAGTCCCTAAACTTACAAACTACTTATGAACTACTTACAAACTAGGACGGCACAAATATCCATGCCCGCGGGGGGATTCGAACCCCCGATCGTAGTGGCCGTGCTGACCGTGACTGGAGCGCCTCAGTCACCTCGGCCACCGCGGCCGGCGTTTGCTTCTTACTTTATATATTTTTTTATCTCCAGATGATTGGTTCTTCACGGGTGAGGGATCATCCGTGATGTTGCGCCACAGGGTGCTAAAGGGTAACGAAATATAAACTTTTATTAGAAATTCAGTCATGTCGTTACAAACGATAGCCAGGGAACAGCTGTAGGCAAGCAAAACGTATTCTGATGAGTTGCAATTAAGACGGACCAGTGGCACATTGCGAAACCACACGGAGGACAGAAAAGCCAAATTTAAGAGAGATGACTGCGACCAGAGGAAGTGAGACAACGATGTTCGCTGCCTCGCCAGACATTTTTCAATTTCATGTAACTCTTACACAACAGTACGTAGTGGAGACTGAAGTCAGCTGTAAGCAGCCTGTTAATCGGATTTAGCAAAAAATAACTAGCACACGTTCGATCATTAAACTTTGTTTCACGTCACAGCCTCCTTCCTAGTTTCGTTTAATACTCGAGCTCTTGCAACTAAGTAATAGAACGCAGTACGTTGTTCGCGACGGGAAGTGTTCATCAGAGTCGAGTGTATCGTCAGGCGTGCCCCAGAGGAGTGTGATAGGACCGCTATTATCTTCTATCGTTATAAACGTTCTGACGGATGTAAATTGCGGCTGTTTGCTGATGATACCGTGGTGTATGGTAGGGTGTTTCCTTTAATTGACTGTAACAGCATACAGGATGACTTCGATGAAATTTCCAGCTGGTGTGAGGAATGGCAACTAGCGTTAAATGTAGAAAAATGTAAGGTGATGCAGATGAGTAGGAAAAAGATCCCATAAAGTTCGAATACAGCATTAGTAGTGAGCTTCTTCATGCAGTCGTGTCGTTCAATTATCTAGGCGTAACACTGCAGAGCGATATGAAATGGAACGAACATGTAACGACACTTTCGAGTAAGGCGGACAGCCGACTTCGGTTTATTGGGAGAATTTTGGGAAGATGTATTTCACCTGTAAAGGAGACCGCGTTCAAAACGTTGTACTACTACGTCTTGAGTATTGCTCAAGTGTTTGGGATCCGCAGCAGATCAGTTTAAAGGAACACAAAGAAGCAGTTCAGAGGCGAGCAGCGAGGTTCGTTGCTGTTTGATCCGACCAATGCGCGAGTGTAACGAAAATGCTCCGTGAACTCTAATGGACTCTAATGGGAATCCCTGGAGAAAAGACGAAGTTCTTATCGTGAAACTCCGTTGAGGAAATCTAGAGGCCCGAAATTTGAAGCTGAGTGTAGAACGATCTTCCTGCTGCCTAGATTTCGCGTAAAGATCACAAATACAAGAGGAATTAGGGCTCCTACGGAGGCATATAGACTTTCTCTCGTTCTATTTGGGAGTGGACTATGAAAGGAAATGCCTAGTAGTGGTACAGTGTACCCTCCGCCACGCACTTTACGGTGGATTGCGGAATGTATATGTATATGTAGCTGTAGAGCACTTGGTCATAGGGATCGATGGCAAGCTCATGTACTGCACCTCATTCTATGATTACGATAGTGTGAGTCTGTTCCTAGATGCTCCAGCACAGGCTGGCGGAGTCTTCGAGGTAGTGGTCTCTAGTCGTGATGGCAGATGCTGCTGTCTTTTGCTCCCACTGATGGTGAATCTGATTGTTTTCCGACAACGTGGCGTCTTCGGAAAACACGGTATCACGGACGGTTGTACGCCCTACCCTGAACGAGTAAGCTGATAGCAGGACCTTCGAGTTCCCGTTCCTGTTCATTACCAGACATCTGAGGGTGCTGACTCCTATTATCAGGTAGAAAGGAAAAGATCGACCGGCCCCGCGTCTACACGGCTACCAGTAGCTGTGACTTCCGAGGTTGGGTCCTCAGGAGTCAAAACGCAGCAGCTTGGTGGGACCCAGCACACCCAGGTAACTGTTGCGGGTTCAAACGAGGCACCAGCGTGCTCGGTGTCAGCGACCGCACTTCCATGTGCCAGAGCGGACGATTTGGCACAATTGTCGCACATATTTGCTCTTGCTGTTTTCTGAACTGTGTCGATGTATATTTCCCGCATACCGAGAGAGGTGGCGTAGTGGTAGCACACTACATCATTCGGAACGACGGTGCTTCAGTTCCACCTCCGGCCACCCAGATTTAGATTTTCGGTGATTTCCCTAACTCGCTCCAGGCTAATGCTAGGATGCTTCCTTTGAAAGGGCACGGCCGATTTACTTCGCAATCGTCACTCAGAATTCGATGATTAGCTATGTCTGTAATGACCACGCTATCGACGGGATGTTAAACCCTAAGCCTCTATTTCCCTAATGTCTGAACCCACACACTCACTTCGAAGATGGCATGGTTGTAGTTCAGCCAACAGTTTTAGAAACTACGATCCACTTAAATGTAACTATCTGCATATTTTGATTTCATATCTTTCAAACTTCATGTGAATTCCGACTCAAATATTTCACCCCGAAATATCCTATATGTATTTTCTTCTCTTATTAAGTCGTTAGATATTTCCTCCTTGTCATATGGGTCTCAGAATATTGTTTTCTTCCATCCAATTTCACCTCTTCGTAATTTACATGCTACAGCATTCTGTAAGAGAACTTTTTTAGCCTATAACACTGTCCTAAAAAAAAAAAAAAAAAAAAAAAAAAAAAAAAAAAAAAAAAAAAAAAATTGTGGGTTTTATGAGTGATTCGTATGGAAAGACACCTCCTAAATTGAAATCTGTAATTAGTTTCTCCGTGTCAGGCATAGTTTTCAAGTTATAGGCAATGTTCTATTTGTCTATCCTGTGAATAATATAAAGCGATGTATTACGGTTTTATTTTTTTCTCCTGTGAACAATGGTGTCCTCTCGAATGATGTTCCAGCAGTAGTCGGCAAGCATTGCAGGCATACATTTCCCTTCATAACGCTTTTCCAAGAACATTATGTCTTGATGGGATCTTTCACCACGTTCGCCGGAAACTTCGCTACAGCTCCCACAAAAATAGTTTAGATGTGAATCTAAGAAAAGTACTTTTAATGACATGTTACAAATCCCTATATGCATTTATCATTTGTTGAACAAATTGTTCATAGTTGTCAACTCTTGTCTTCTCAGAAAGTTTTCCGTTACATTATTAAAAAAATTCCTGTTGCCTTGTGCCGTCCACATCACTGCTTCACACAGCTACTGGTGTCCAACGACTACTACAGCGTTACGGCTGCTGCGCTAGCGACCTACTCAACAACTACTTGACTACTGCCGCGCCTCTGTATTCTAGAGACCAAATCTCTCAAATGTTCAAATGTTTGTATGTCTATCGGACTCAACTGCGTGGTTATTAATCCATAGCTTACAAACTACTTACACTAAGGTAAACTAACCTAAAGACAACACAAACACCCATGCCCGACGAAGGCCTCGAACCCCCGACGGAGAACGGCCGTGTGTACCGCAGCACTGACCCCAAATATTTCAGCCAAAAATCGTGTTACTCTTACAGAGTCCCTGACGAGGCCACCGTGTCTACTACATAGATACAAATATCATTTCATTAACAATATTAAAACTGACATACAAAGTTAACATCAAATACATAATATAACCGCATAAATAAATCGCAACATATATATAAAGTAAAATTCAAGTCAGTCTGGGAAGGTTGCCGATATTGGACTGCTTTTTTTTATTTTGTTACCCCAAGCCTACTTTATCTATGAAAATGGAAACAAAATATAATGTAAAAGAAGCTACATGTTCTCCAAATCCATCTGCTAGTATTATGCTTTGTATAAACACAAAACATAAATGGATATTACTTAAAATTTAAAAATGTGTAAAACGTCCAAATCAGGAAACCAGTTGCCTAATATGTACGGCCTTCACTTCTGATTTATTTATCTAGTGGAAACGTACAACGGATTTCGTTTCGTATTCATGTGGACGAATTAAAACGTTTTATTATTCAGAGTTGATTGATTTATGTTGTAAACTAAGCTTAACGGAGTTCTTTTCATACTCATGTGGACGAGTTCTCACATTGCCCCTTTTTACACCATACTTATATCTTATTTAGATCGTTCTGCAGTTGGTTTTGATCTTCAGATGACTTTGCTAGACGTTAGATGACAGCGTCATCTGCAAACGACCTAAGAGAGCTGCTTAGATTTTCTCCCAAATCGCTTATGTAAATACAATTTGGTCATGGCAGGGAGCGATCTTATAAATGAATTTTATGAATAATGAAATGCCAAGATCGCGGTATTTCGTCTTTATTTATAACAGAAGACCGGTTTAGATGTACATAGACATCATCTTCTGGTCAGTTTAGTGCAGAAACCAGAAGATGATGTCTATGTACATCGAAACCGGGCGTCTGTTATACATAAAGAAGAAATACCGCGATCTTAGCATTTCATTATTCAGAAAATTATGTAAATAAGGAACAGTAGAGGACCAACAACAGTAACCTGTGGAACACCCGATATCACTCCTGTTTTGATTGATGTTTCACCATCGATTACCACAAACTGCGTCCTCTCTGACAGGAAATCCCCTATGCAGTCGCTCATTTGGGACGATATACCATAACCACGAAATCTGATTAAAAGCCATTTGTTAGGTACGGTGTTAGAAGCCTTCTGTAAATCAACCCGGCAACTCTCTCCTATTTGCGTAATATATTTGCCATTTCATTCATGAGAAAGAGAAGAAAAAGAAACCTATGTTATTCATTATGTTGTCGTGTTACCGGGGAGTGGGGAGCATATATAGGGAGTACGGCATCCGCTAAAGATCGACACTTCACGCCAGGAAGTGAGTATGTCAGTTGTAGAAAAGTCGCAGTTAGTACACACTGCCACCCTGCTGTAAGCCCGAGGATGAATTATCTTGAATAGACCTATTAACCCAAGGTCAACATGGATTTAGAAAATATGATTCATGCGAAACAAACCACCTCTTAACTCAGACAAAGTGATGAGTGCTACCGACAAGGGATCTCGAATTGATTCCGTATATATTGATTTCCAGAAGGGTTTTGACACTGTGCCTCACAAACGGCTTTTGATCAAGTTTCGCGGTTATGGTATATCGCCACAAACTTGCGATTGTGTACGGCATTTCCTGCCAGAGAGGACACATCTACATCTACATGGGATACTATGCAAATCACATTTAAGTGCCTGGCAAGGGGTTCATCGAACCACCATTATACTATTTATCTTCCATTCCATTCTCGAATAGCGCGCGGGAAGAAAGAAACAGGAATCTCTCCGTTCGAGCTCTGATTTCTCGTGTTTTACTCTGATGATCATTTCTACCTATGTAACTGGAAGTCAACAATACATTTTCGCATTCGGAGGATAATGTTGGCGATTTGAGTTTCGTAAGTAGCCCCCGCCGCAGCGATAAGCGCCGTTGTTGTAATGATTCCCGTCCCAGGTCCTGTATCATTTCCGTGACGCTGTCTCCCCTGTATCGTGACAATACGAAACGAGCTGCCCTTCTTTGGACTCTTTCGATGTCCTCCGTCAAACCCACCTGATAAGGATCCCACACTGGGCAGCAATACTCCAAAATTGGATGGACAAGCGTAGTGTATGCAGTTTCTTTTGTAGTTCTGTTGCATGTTTTAAAGGTTCTTCCAATAAAACACAGTCTCAGGTTCGCCTTTCCCACGACATTATCTACATGTTCTTTCCAATGTATGTCTTAAGTAATAGTAATTCCTAGGTATTTTGTGGAGTTTACGGCCTTCATTTTTGATTGATTTATCTTATAAACAAAGTTTAACGGATTTCTTTTCATAATCATGTGGACGACTTCAGACGTCTCATTTTTTAGAGTCGATTGCCAATTTTTACACCATACTAATATCTTATTAATATCGTTTTGCAGTTGGTTTTGATCTTAAGATGATTTTACTAGACGGTGTATGACGGCGTCATCTGCAAACAACCTAAGAGAGCTACTTAGATTTTCCCCTAAATCGTTTATGTAAATAAGGAACAGCTTAGGAACAATAACACTACCCTGTGGAACGCCCGATATCACATCTGTTTTAGTCGATGCCTTACCATCGATTACTACGAACTGTGCCCTCTCTGACAGGAAATCCCCTATCCAGTCGCAAATTTGGGGCGATATACCATAACCACGCAATTTGATTAAAAGCCGTTTGTGAGGTACGGAATAAAAAGCCTTCTGGAAATCAAGAAATGCGGAATCGAATTGCGAACCCTTGTCGATAGTACCCATCACTATTTGTGAATAAAGAGCTAGTTGTGCTTAGCATGAACGATATTTTCTAAATCCGTGTTGACTTTGGGTCACAGTTTGTAGTAATCGATGGTACGGCATCGACTAAAACAGAGGTGATATCGGGCGTACCACATGGTAGTGTTATTGACCTTCTGCTGTTCCTTATTTGGGAGAAAATCTAAGCAGCTATGTTAGACTGTTTGCAGATGACGCCGTCATTTACCGTCTAGTAAAATCTTCTGAAGATCAAAACCAACTGCAGAACGACCTAAATAAGATATCACATGGTGTAAAAAGGGGCATTGTGTGAACTCGTCCACATGAGTATGGAAATAAATCCGTTAAACTTTGTTTACAACTTAAATCAATCAACTCTGAATAATAAAAAGTTTTAATTCGTGCACATGAATACGAAACGAAATCTGTTGTACGTTTCCACTAGATAAATAAATCAGAAGTGAAGGCCGTGTGGGATCATTATCAGGTGGGTTTGACGAAGGACATCGAAAGAGTCCAAAGAAGGGCAATTCGTTTTGTGTTGTAACGTTACAGGAAAGACAGCGTTACAGAAATGAAACACGACCTGGGACGACAATCATTACAGTAATGGCATTTATCGCTGCGGTGTGGGCTACTTAACTCCAAACGCCAACATTTTCCACCGAATGCGAAAATATATTATTGAGCTACACATACATAGGTAGAAATCAACATCAGAAAAAAAAATGTGAGTAATCGCAGCTCGAACGGAGAGATTCAGGTGTTCATCTTTCCCACGCGCTATTCGCAAACGAAATGGGTGGTTCACTGATCTACAGACTTTGCCGAGGTGGGGTGGCTTGCGTGCCTCAACGATACAGATAGCCGTACCGTAGGTGTAACCACAGCGGAGGGGTATCTGTGGAGAGGCCAGACAAACGTGTGGTTCCTGAAGAGGGGCAGTAGCCTTTTCAGTAGTTACAGGGGCAACAATCTGGACGATTGAGTGAGCTGGCCTTGTAACATCCACTAATGTGGCTTTGCCATACAGTTACTGCGAGGACATGCAGCTCTACTGTATTCCGGAGGTAAAATAGTCCCCCATTCGGATGTGATTTGCAGGCTATCCCATGTAGATGTTGAACTCTTCATCAACCGCTGCTGTTTTTGACTCGATCTACGTGTTATGCAGATCAGCTGTAAAAATGTACCACCTAGCCGATGCTCTTGCTCGGAGTTTTGGGAAAGGATTAGGAGGGAAAGCGCCCGTGCCCTTTCAAAGGAACAATCCCGGCATTTGTCGGGAGTGATTTAGGAAAATCACGGAAAACCTATATCTAGATGGCCGGAGGTAATTTGAACCACCGTCCTCCTGTATGCGAGTCCTATGCGTTACCTCTGTGCCATCTCGCTCGTGTTTTATTTTTTCCCATATGTCTGCAACATTCATTTTTATATAGGTTGACAAGAAGTCCGGATTAATCCGGGCTTGTTTTTCTTTTTAAATCTTTGTGCGGGGTTCAGTCGGATTTTTACATTGTCTTCCTTTATCGCAAAGTTTAGAGTAATACAATTATATTTACTACTAGATGAAAACCCGGCGTTGCCCGGGAATTTATTTGTTCTATGCTCTTGTAGTTTATCTTCTCTCTCGTCCTCTCTCTCCATCCATCTCTTACTTTGCCATCTCTCTCTTCATCTCCATCTCCCCTCCCCCCCCCACTATCGGCCCATTTCTTCCACTCCCTCGCCTCTCGCCTCCTCCGTCGCGTGAAATGGCCGCGTGGTCTAAGGCATAATGGGCGGCCATTCCCGCAGAAGGTCCGAGTCCTCCGTCGGACACGTGTGTGTTGTGTCGTCCTTACTATAAGTTAGTTTGTACGTCTAGCGACTGCTGACGTGGTCCAACACGTTTACAATCATTGGAAAATTTTGATCATGCAATGAAGGTTTTCACGACCAGATGTCATAGCTGCTGGTAGAACTTCCGGGTTACAAGGCCTTGTTCCATAAAACTTTACAGTTTTACCTAACGTTTCGTCCAGAGCTACGCCGGACATCTTCGAAGTTCTTCTTACTTCCATTGAGTCTTGCCGACGGATGAGTCGGGTGTCTGAGAGCGCCATATATACTGTATAATCACCCACAGCAGAAGAGAGGTGTCATCGTCTCGTTGACAGACCTAAGAAAATTTACACTCCGGAACACCTGGATGCTGTATTAAAACACCTGAAGCAAGCTTTCAAGAAAAATGGCTATTCAGATAAATAAATAAACAGGGTTCTGATACCAAATAACAATAGTCTAAGAACAAGTGATCAAACAAAGCCATGGAAGAACACAGTTTCCCTGCCATTTATCGGAAAAGTAACTGATCGAATAGGAAAAATATTACGCAAACACATCAGACCGGTTTTCAGACCATCTAAGAAAATAGGTACTCCGTTCGGTGAAGGATAAATAAGCTCCTCTTTCTGCTTGGGGCATTTATAAAATTCCGTGTACATGTGGTAATGTTTATATTTGAACCACAAAAAGAAGTACAGAAACCAGGCTGAAGGAACACAAAAGTCTTTGCCGACTAGGAAAAACAGAGAAATCGGCTGTAGCAGAGGATGCTCTTCAATCTGGAAGTCATATAGTGAAGTTTACCGAACCATCAATTTTATCTATCATGACGAATTATTATCCACGACAATACAGGGAAGCTGTTGAAATATGTAAACATAAGCTTTAAAAGATCGACAGGTTTTATCTCCGACCGATTGCAATCGATAGTGATGTTTTATCTCTGACAAGGATTATCTCTGCTGGTAACGTGACAACTTGGCCACGCCCACTTTCAATAGTAAATATGGCGCCCTCAGACACCCGACTCATCACCGAGACCATTACCTCACCCTCCATGGCCGCCCCATCCCGCAAACGAAGATCGGATTAACCCTAGATAGAGACCTCTCCTGGAACCCTCACCTCAAAACCGTCCATCAGAAAGCCCTCTTCTGTCTTCACCTCTTGAAATGCCTCTCCGGCCTGACATGGGGACTCAATCCATCCACCATCCTGTATACCTACCATTCCCCGTCCTTTGCTGCTTCCATCCCGCCTGGATCTCCGCTCCCCTCTCCTATTATGAATCCCTCAAAATCCTCGAACGCCACGCCCTTCGCCTCGCCTACCGCATCCGTCTCCCCTGCCCCATGCGGATCCTTTACGACCTCATCCCATTCCCACATCTGGTCCACCTACGCCTCAAGAACATACACCGAAAGTTAGAGTCCCTTCACGCACTAGTATCTCCTCTCCTCCTGGATCCCGAGCCCCTACCACGCCTTTACCGCCACATCCCTCCCTCCACCTCCACACCCTCTATGTCCTCCACGTCATCTCCGAGGGTGGCTTCCGCCACCTACCTCTCCCAGACGACGTTCTGCACAACCGTCGCGACATCTATCCCTCCTTCCAAATTCGACCTCTCCCTGTGGATTATCGCCCCCTCCTCCCTCACCCTCCCATCCGCATCCCGTCCCCCGCTTGGCTCACCCCCTCCTTTCTCCACCTCCCCGGAAGTCCTTCCGCCCCCCCCTCTTCTCCCCACCCCCTGCCTCCTTTCCCCTTTCTCCGCGCTTTTTCCATCGTCTCCCCCCTATCGTGCAGGGCCAGTGCTCAGTGCTTGGTGTGTGTAGTGTTTCGTCGCCCAGTGTGTTTTTTAACATTGCGCACGTGCCTGTGCAATACCAGTGTTCAGTGTCTCTTACCTCAATGTCGCCGTCACGTTATGTCTCGTCGTCTGCAGTGAGTGTTTTTTTAGCCACTATGGCAATGTCTTGTTTTAACAACCATGTATGTCTACCCACTGTCAAGTTCTTTTAACATTCTACCATGTCCTCATCTTGTACTTGTAAAAGTGCCATTTTATCACCTTGTTAATTTTATGTTCTGTTTGTCTATTGTCTTCATTCGTTCGGCTGTAGAGCAGCATCATAGGCTGCTGTCATCCTGTCTCTAACAGGGCACTAAAACTAAATAAAGCAAAAAAAAAAAAAAAAAAAAAAAAAAAAAAAGACTCATCAGTCGGCAAGACTCATAATGTTCAAATGTCTGTAAATCTATCGGACCAAACTGCGTGGTGCGTGGTCATCAGTCCGTAGCTTACAAGCTACTTAAACCTAGGTAAACTAACCTAAGGAGAAACACACACACCCATGCCCCAGGGAGGACTCGAACCTCCACGGCGAGCAACCGCGCGCTCCGCAGCGAGGTGCTTTAGGTGCTTTGCTTTAGACCGCTCGGCTACTCCACCGCGGCTCGGCAAGACTCAACGGAAGTAAGAAGACCGCTGAAGATGTCCGGCGCAGCTCTGGACGAAACGTTACGAAAAACTGTAAAGTCTTATGGACCACGGCCTTATAACCCGGGAGTTCTACCAGCAACTACTGAAAATTTTGCTCACACACGCTCCCCCACCTCCCTCCGCCCCCAATTTAAGGGAGCAAAGATTTTGTGCAAGTTACCTATTACAACCACCATACAAAATTTAATACTGACAGTAACCTCACTGTTGGTTTATAGGTCAAGCAGCCAAAAATTCATCAAGATCGGTGTAAAACTACTAACAGCAGCTTCCACTGTGCGTTGTCTTGCAGTGTGGAGCGGACACGGTGAAAATTCGCGCGACACAGACCCCGATGCAGCACACCAGAGCCCGCTCCTGGGAGCGCCAATCTCGCGCCGCGGCGCCAAATGAGTGTCGCGTAATTGAAAACGGAAGCGCCGGGATCGCGCCACGCCATCCCGCCGGGATTAGAGCGGAGCCCGCGCTGATGGCGCCGCGCACTGTGCCACGTGGCGCGCTCTGATTGGCCGGCCGCGCGCAGCCGCCTCTTCAATTAGGACGCCGCGCCGCGCCGCGCCGCCGCAATCTCTCAATGGCGGCCACCGCAGCTTTGTGTCGCGCTAACAACGACACCAATTTCTTGAGTGCGCCACAAGTAGCTCCGGGCTGTTTGCACGTGCGCAGGTTTCTTTTCTCTGCTGCGCGTCTCTCGGTCTTTGCTCCTCCCCTTCAACAGGAGATGTCGTAAGCTTTCCATTTATCGTACGAAATTCTGTTTCGGCGGAGAAACTCGGAACGCAGGTGCAATCCAGAATAAGGCATTAACATTTTTTCCAGTAAGAGTCAGCAATATTAATTTTTATATAGGGCAACCATGAAAGTCGCTAATGCTTATTCATGAATGAAAGTAATCTCTATCAATATAAAAGCGAAAGGACACTCTTTCATTCACTCACTGACTAAACACGAAATCTCGAAAACTACTTCACCTATGCAGCTGAAATTTGACAGGAGTGTAGTTTATAGGTAGAAGAAGTCAGCTAAGAAAGTATTATGAAGTAAAACTGGCGGAAGTAAAGTTGTGAGGCGGCATCGTGAGTCGTGTCTGGATAGCACAGTCGGTAGTGCGCTTGCCCGCGAAAGGCAAAGGTCCCAGGTTCGAGTCCCGGTTCCGGCACACAATTTTAATCTGCCAGGAAGTTTCATATCAGCGCACACTCCACTGCAGAGTGAAAGTTTCATTCTATTATGAAGTAGTGCCGACAGTTCAGGCGATACAATCTCATAAACAACAGAATAGCAAAAAAATATGATTCTTTGTTTTTGGCTTATCGACCTATAAACCAACAGGAAGGTTACTGTCAGTATTAAATTTTTTATAGTGGTTGTGATAGGTAACTTGCAAAAAACCTTTGTTCCGTTAGATTAGGTGGACGGGGGAGAGGAGCGAGTGAGAACAAAATTTTCCAATGAAACTTCCTGGCAGATTAAAATGTTGTACCGGAACCCGGACTCGAACCTGGGACCTTTGCCTTTCTCGGGCAAGCGCACTACCGACTGTGCTATCCCGACACGACTTTGAAAAGTAGGAGGCGAGGTACTGTCAGAAGTATAGTTTTGAAGCGGCATCGTGAGTCATGTCGGGATAGCACAGTCGGTAGTGGGATTGCCCGCGAAAGGCGAAGGTCCCAGGTTCGAGTCCCGGTTCCGGCACACAATTTTAATCTGCCATGAAGTTTCATATCAGCGCACACTCCGCTGCAGAGTAAAAGTTTCATTCTGAAAATTTCCCAATGTTTGTAAAAGTGTTGGACCAAACAGTTATGGTCATCAGTCACTAGGCGTGCAAACTATTTAAATGACATAATGCGACGAGACTTCATTCATTCACTGACGAGAATGAGTGTACTTAGCGACTTGCAACAATCTTAAAAGATAATTTCAAACCTTTATTATGTTTTTCTCGCTGACAACCACAGCAAAATGATGAAAGTAAAAACTTTTTCGTTTACTACTTTTCCGTTGTTCATGGACTAAAACTACGGGATTCGGTATGACAATCACAATTACAATTTGTAATTTCTACACTTCATATTGTCGCTACAGGAAATTTTACAGACAGTAGGCACATATATATCTGAATGTACCTTCGAAATTCTATCACATTACAACACGTATTTCATTAGATATGACCACATAAACAGTAACGTTCATGGAAAACCGCCCCATCACTCACCAAGTTTTAATCTAATACGGTACTTCTTTACTACTAATTGTATTCTCAAAAGATTTTTCAGACATAGAGTACTTATAAAAATGAATATATAGCTGAAAACTTACATAGCTGTACAACATATAACTCAATAAATATGAGATCGTACGAATTTTATATGTCATTTATATTTTGATAACTATCTTTCTTTGTTTGGATACTGCACTTATAATTTTGTAAATTATGCGAGATAGCCTTATTTCTTAAAATATTCTACCATAAATATAACATGCTTTTAGAAGAAAAAAGAGATTGACAGAGAGATAGAAGGGATAGGAGAAGTACTAACTCAAGGTTAGAGTAACCAAATCAATAACCGGGCAACACTGGGTTTGCAGCTAGTGATAATAATAATAATTATGCTTCTGCTGAGTCAAAGTTGATAATAAAAAGTATAGGTGATGGTAATAATAGTGATTGTATTGCATTTGCTAAGTGAGAGCCGCGAATTAAATAAGCTTAAGAGCTTTGCCGTTGTTTCAGGAACTTGGTTAACAATAATAAAAATTCTTTAAAAAAATAATTATTGAATGATTAGTGTTGCAATTGCAGCTTATTAATATGTTGTCTGACTCGGCTTTGGTAACTTCACAAACAAGTCTTCATGTGCGCTATGTAATATGATTGTTTGTTGTGTGTGCATACGTCAGATTAATTCTGCACTTCAACTATAACTCGTTAATCTGACTGTTACGAAGTTGGTTAAAGTATAGTTTAAAAAGGAAACAAACAAAAAGTACGCAAATTCAGATTCTGTAACTGTTTCATGAAATATGTATCTTCACCTCTGGTAATAAATGTTAAACATTACTTGAAGAATATGGTAGACGATAGGTTCAGAAATGATTGATTGACAAGAATATGGAGGTACGCCAATAATTCCTGAATTATTACTCTCAACTGTTAACACTGTCTTTTTTTGTGGCGCAAGGATAAGCTGCCTGTACACCTGTCTCCAAATTACTGAAAATAACACTACGGAATTCGTGGAGGTCCCATGCGAATTTACTAACTACTACACAAATATAGATCATGTTTCATGTCTTCATAGAAAAAAATTAATTAATAGAGGCTTTTAAGTGAATGACCAATTAGACACAAATATGAAGTAAGTTCGAAGCATAATCCTTTGTTGTTGTTGTTGTGGTCTTCAGTCCGGAGAATGGGTTGAAGCAGCTCTTCACCCTACTCTATCCTCATCTCCTCATAAGACCTGCATACTACATCCATTTGAATCTGCTTACTGTATTCTTTTCTTGGTCTCCCTCTGTGATTTTTATCCCACACACTTCCTTCCAATGTTAAATTCATGATTCCTTGATGTCTGAGATTGTGTCTTATCAGTGTATCCCGTCTTTTAGTAAAGGTATGCCAGAAATTCCTTTTCTCCCAAATTCTGTTCAGTACCTCTTTATTAGTTACGCAATAACCCACCTAATCTTCAGCACTGTTTTGTAGCACCACTATCCTCTTCCTGTCCACACAGTTTATCGCCCATGTTACACTCCCATACAAGGCAACAGTCCACACAAATGTTTTCAGAAAGGACTTTCTTACACTTAAATTTATATTTGATGTTAACAAATTTATCTTTTTGAAAAACGCTTTTCTTCCCATGGACATTCTGTATTTTATAATATCTTTACTGGGACCATCGCATGTTATTTTACTGCCCAAGTAACAAAACTCATCTCACATTTCTTGTTTCGTTGCCAAATCTAATTCCTAGAACCAGATTTTCTTAGACTACACTCCATTACCCTTGTTTTGCTCTTGTTAATGTAGCCTTTATCTGAGTGAAATCCATTATCACATAAGGCAAACATATGTTAGACGATATCTTACAATTTTGTCAATTAATTCCGTACAAGTCTGTGGATTACATATTTCCATTTAAACAATTGTAAAACAAAACCATCCTTACTCGTTGGTCTTTCAAGGGGGGTAATGACATTCCTGTATTACACTCTTGCTGAGTTTAACGACAAACATGTATCACAACTACGCAATACGTACAATAATGAAATTATAATCCTCCTTAGCTCTAATCTTCATTATGTTCTAAAAACAGATCAATTATTTTCTTACAAAGTTACGTAAAAAGAAAACGCATCTGGCGAATAGCTAAGCTTTCCAACAAATTTTATCTTCAGTCCATTACTTCTTGTATAACTCTCCCTGTTCACTCGTCTGAGTCCAGGCCACAACTACTACTGCTCAAACGCGGGGCAGCGAGAACCAAAGACTGCCCACGCGAAACCAAAGATTTGAGTCAGAGATATTCAAACTAACATGTCTACGTTTCAACCAGACGTCCGTATTAATACGGGCATGTACTCCTTTTTAGCTCTTTGCCGGGGATCCGCGGGATTTTTTTTACATTTTCCTCCTTTATCGAAAATATGAGAGTGATACATTTATATGTAGGTGAAAATCCGGCGTTGACCGGGAATTTATTTGTTCTATGCTCTTGTAGTTCATGTTTTCCTTCTCATCTCTCTCTCCATCCATCTCTTGACTTGCCATCTTTCTCTTCAGCACCCCTCACTCTCGGCCCACTTCTTCCCCTCCCCTACCTCTCACCTTCTCCCGTCGCGCAAAATGGTCGATTGGTCTAGGGCAGTATGGTACGGACTTGGCGGCCGTTCCCGCCGGAGTTTCGAGTCCTCCCTCAGACACAGGTTGTCCTTACTACTTTCTTTCCCTTGAGCCATTTCCCCGCACTTGCAGGGTCAGCTTTGGTTAAATCGGATTTGGCGTGTTAATATTTACGGGATGACCGGATGCCCTTCCTGCCGCCACCCCATGTCCCCCGGGAAGAATTAGTACCCCAAATGTCTGTGTATGGCGTTATGTATGTGAAAGTGTAAAGTGTTGTGAAATGTTTGCGAATTATGTAACTGAGGCGGCACTTGGGAACCAGCCCCGTATTCATCTAGGAGGATGTGAAAAAAATCACATCCTGGCTGGCCGGCACTCCGACCTCTAATCCGCCGAGCGGATTCGAACCGGTGCCGGTACGCCTCCCCGTCTCGGAAAGCAGTGCGTTAGACCACACGGCTAACCACGCGGGTTGTTGTATTGGCCGTGCTGTTAGTTAGTTTACATAGTTGTATGTCTACAGACTGACACGTTTAGAAACATTTGAAAATTTTGTTCACACCCGCTACCCCCAATCCAAGATAACATATATATCTGTCAAATTCCGTGGTGAACAGTGAAACAGGGACAAAAATTTTTTGCAAGGTACCCATTCCCAACCACCAAACCAAATTTTATATTGACAGTCACCTTCCAGTTGGTTTATAGGTCAAGCAGACAGAAACAAAACTTCATAAAAATGAAACTTTCACTCTGCAGCGGAGTGTGCACTGATATGAAACTTTCTGGCAGATTACAATTATGTGCCGAAACCGGGACTGCCAACTGTGACCTTTGCCTTCTCGAGCAAGTGCGCTACCGTCTGCGCTATCCCGAGAAGACTCATGATCCGTCCTCACAACTTCAATTCTTCTACTTTCCAGACTTCACGGGAGTCCTCCTCCGAACGTTGCAACGGTTCCAGGTTCGAGTCCCGTCCCGGCAAACAACTGTAATCAATTAATTAATAATAACAGGGTGAATCTAAATTCGCGCACTCGGGCTTCGCAGCGCGATTCCTCAGCTGCCAACAATGAAAAATGTCTCTCACAAAATTTCATCCTGCGCATATTTCCGACAGTAAATGGACGTAAAACACTGAGATGGTTGTATTTTCCGTACGTCAGTGTGTTTCATAATTACACCAACAAACTTATAAGAAATGTATTAGGCGTCTTGAGGAACAAAATGAGCATGGAAACACATGCCCGGAAACGCCATTCAGAGACGCTGCGCAGTCCAAGTTACAGGCACCAGCTCCTGTCGCTAGACATCCCCTCCAGCAACTTCCATGCTCTGTGGCGTCATTAGATGACGTTTCCGGGCATGCGTTTCTATGTTCACTTTGTTCTTCAAGAAACCCTCCCACACCCATCGCAATCGTCTACGTCCATTTACTGCCGGAAATATGCGCAGGACTAAATTTTGTGACAGACTATCAGTTTTTTATTTTATTTATTTATTTTTTTTTTATTGCTAGCATGTCAGAAATCGCGTTGCGAAACCCGAGTGCGCGAATTTAGTTTCACCCTGTATAAATATGTGAATATAGTAGGAAAGACGTAATAAATCGAAAGGTCATGTGTGATGATGCGTTTTTTTTTTTCAACCTAATTGTTTGTGATTCCAAATGTCATGAACTGTGATCGTACTATGATAAAATTTCGAACGTACATTCACTTGTAAGTGTGTATACTGTCTTTAACATTTCTCGCGAATAAAGTTAATAATGTACAAATAATAAATCATGGCAAAAGCCGTAATTTTACAGCGAGAAAAAGTATCATAAAGGATGGAAAACTTTCCTTGTTTATGACGTTATATCTCCTGAACCATCGGCCCTATCGCAAAATCCTTTCTTAGCTTACTTGTACCTGTAAACTACATTTCTGACAAATTTCAGCTTCGTAGGTCAAATAGGTTTCGAGATTTGGGGTTTAGTCAGCGATTGAATGAGGAGTGTCCTTTCGGTTTTATATAGATAGAGATTAGTCGGTCTCTATTGCTCTGCTCTTTAATACTGATAGTTTATCGAAACGCACGTACGCGAACGCATTGCTACAGATGGCAGGAGGATCGTCAAATTTATCATGGATGATGTACGAGTGACAGAAAATATCGTTTCTTTACAATTTCCGTTCCATGTCTTCAGTTCCGGATTCACATTATCGTGGCTTCACGATTGGCAATGGCATTATAGGTTACTTATTGTATGTGTAAACTGATGTTGACTGTAATCGAGTGAGTTTTGTAAAACATCTGGAAATGTCTAAATGCAAATTTTACATTCTTAGGTATTCCTGTTTGCAAATTTGCCTTCGAAAAAGGGAGAATGTTAAATAAATGGAGCTAGGACTTACCTCTCAGTGCTCAATAAAGGAAATAAATAGCTCAACAGGTTAAATAACTAAGAATCCATTAAATAAGACTACGAAAGTAAGACAATTATCGTCTATTCTGAAGGATAAATATCAGTTTTCATGTCGGCGGCTACTGTATCACTTGCAGTTTTTGGTACTTCCACGATGAATGATGGGAGGTGACTCATTGTTACGTTTTACGCTTTGTAAATAGTTTAGTGTCGTGGACATGCTAAAAATCGAGAATTGAAAAAGTACGTCGGGAACTATTCACTATTGTATGTCCCACACCATAACACCGAATTCTACTGTTGGCACTACAGACGCTGGCAGATGAAGTGCATTAGGCATTCGCCATACCCACACCCTGCCATCTGATCGGCACCTTGTGTACCGACGGAAGATGGAGGCTTAGGGTTTAACGTCTCGTCGACAGCGTGGTCATTAGAGACAGAGCTTACGCTCGGAGTTTTTGGGTAAGGATGGGGAAGGAGATCGGCAGTGCCCTTTAAAAGGAACCATCCTGGCATTTGCCTGGAGTGATTTAGGTAAATCACGGAAAACGTAAATCTGGATAACCGGAGGTGGATTTGAACCACCGCGCTTCCAAATGCGACTCCAGTGCGTTACCACTGCGCCACCTCGATCGGTATTTGTGTACCGTGATTCGTCACTCCACCTACCTTTTTCCTTCGTTCAATCGTCCAATGTTTACGCTCCTTACACAACGCTAAGCGTCGTTTGGCCTGTGCGGCTTAAGGGCAACTGCTCGACCATGAAATATAAGTTTCCTCACTTCCCGCCTAACTGAAACAGTACTGGGAGTGAAATCTGATGCAGTTTGGAATTCCTGTGTGGTGGACTGGGTAGGTGCCTGCCGATTACACTGTACGAACATCGTCAACTGTTGGCGGTCTGCCGGCCGCGGTGGCCGAGGTGACTGAGGCGCTCCCGTCCCGGTCAGCACGGCCACTACGGTCGGGGGTTCGAATCCCCCCTCGGGCATGGATATTTGGGCCGTCTTTAGTCTTAGCTAGTTCATAAGTAATTTGTAAGCTTAGGGACTAATGACCCCGTAGTTAAGTCCCATAAGTTGTACAAACATTTGAACATTTTGAATTTTGTTGGCGGTCAGTCAACAGACGAGGTCGGCCTGTACGCTTTCGCGCTGTACGTGTCCATTCACGTTTCTGCTTATTATCGCATCGAAACAGTGGACCTAGGGATGTTTGGCCCTTTCGAGCCCTGCACGCACAGTTGTGTGGTTCTAGCTTAGCTCGCTTTATTTCTTTGTAATTCACGCTAGGAAGTTCGGACCAGCATCACACAATCATGGATGGATGTAACGAGCGCAACCTGTTTTACTTCCATGTTTCTACAGTGGGTGAGACTAGTGGTCGGCAAAGTCGGCAAATTTCTAGTGCACTTACAATGGCGACATGAAAGACTTGTTCACACGGTGTTGATACCCTTGTTTTGACATGTGAAGCTGTCATAACTGACAGCCATTTGATTTGATTTCATCCTCTGATTTATTATGTCATTTGTCTCAAAGGCATGTTACTTTAAGATGGTACAGATCATAAAAATTTGTAGTGAAGGCCCAAAACAGAAAATTGTGTGGTTAACATTTTTGAAAATAAATTTATTCCCCTTTTTGTAATGAATTACTGTATTTTGTATCTTAAACGTCCCTCTCTATACTAATGTCACATCTACAACCTTGGGTCTGAAAGGGTTAGGAGTGTTTAAATATCGCGCACATACCTAATCACGCGACCATGTTCGAAATCCGTGAGTTCCTCGGAGCGCCCTATTCTGCAACGTTCAGCACCCATCTGTAGCGCAAAGTGTGCTTGTTTGACAGCGGAGAGCGTCGTATGTTGTGACGAGTAAGCGGACAGTCGGCCGCAGGGACGAGGTTTCCCACCAGTGCGGCGGGCCAAGGCCAAGAGTACGAGACCATGCTGGCGGGCCGCAGCAGCGTACAAATGGAAAGCATGGTAGCGGACGTGACGTCGAGTCCAACTGACACTTTTACCACCGAAAAACAGCATTGTCTTTACTTTTAGATACCACGCAGACACTATTAGAGTTACAGACTAGCACTTAGTAGTAAATGAAAGAGGAGAACAACACGATTCAGATGATGGGTTGACATTATTTATATTAATTTTATGTTGTTGTTGTTATGGTCTTCAGTCCGGAGACTGGTTTGATGCAGCTCTCCACCCTACTCTATCCTGAGCAAGCCCTTTCATCGCCTCATAAGAACAACAACCCACATCCACTTGAATCTGCTTACTATACGCGTCTCTTGGTCTCCCTCTGCGATTTTTACCCCACACACTTCCCTCCAATGCTAAATTTACGATTCCTGGATGTCTAAGAATGTGTCCTACCAAGCGATCCCTTCTTTTAGTCAGGGTATGCCAAAAATTCCTTTTCTCACCAATTCTGTTCAGTACCTCTTCATTAGTTATGCGATCTACCCACCTAATCTTCAGCATTCTTCTGTAGCACCACATTTCAAAAGCCTCTATCCTCTTCCTGTCTACACTGCTTATCGTCCATGTTTCACTCCCATACAAGGCAACACTCCACACAAATGCCTTCAGAAAAGACTTCCTTACACTTAGATTAATATTCGATGTTAGCAAATTTCTCTTTTTCAAAAATGCTTTTCTTCCCATTGCCATTCTGCACTTTATATCCTCTGTACTGCGACCATCGCATGTCATTTTACTACCCAAGTTACAAAACTCATCTACCACCTTTATGGTTTCGTTACCTAATCTAATTCCTTCAGCATCGCCTGATTTTCTAAGACCGCATTCCATTATTTTTGTTTTGCTGTTGTTAATGTTCATTTTATACGCTCTCTTCAACACACTGTCCATTCCCTTCAACTGCTCTTCCAGCAAATGTTATTCGATAAACTAATATTTATTCTCTTGGAAAAATCCAGAGGCTAAACTAATTGAAATACAGTAACGAGCGAGGGTTCAAATGACAGGTCTGATCAAGATGCAAAGCTTGGTATAGCCATATTATCTGAAACACTTATATTGCTCATAATAAAGCCCATTTAGAGAGGAATAATAGTGATTTGTTAATAACAATTATTACAAGACAGATACACATACAGCGACGCAGTCGTAACACTCATAATGACCTGTTTATATATATTGCCTCTGTGTAAACTAAATTAATTTATCGACTGTAATTTGTTTAAATGAGCACAGTAATTCGGCACAGTGCATTGGAAAGAGGACTGGAAAATCTACTTGAATAACACATTACCTAAGTGATTACTTAAATATTCATTGTGAGACGACCAAAAGACTTATTTGTCATTCTGAAGGTACTCATTTGTTTTTGGGGTATTATTAATGTTAGAACTTAAAGTATGTATTTGCATTAGAATCTTAGCGCGCATCTAATGATGCCGTCATATCAACATTTCAATCATTATTTTAAAAAATTGTACTCTACTGGGAGACACACTGAACCTCGTTAGGAGGACGTATTACTGGAAAGACCCCATATATCCTATATGAGGGGGTGCCGATGCGCAGGACTCTGAAAATTTTCGGACATGTGTGGACTTTGTATTTGAACATTAGTCTGAACTCGAAAATTTTTCATCGCATTCTGACTTGAGTTTTTTGGGATAGAACAACGAACTTTAGTAGCTATCATTTTAGGAATATTATGCAAATAATTAAAGATTCATATAGCTATTTTGTTAGCAACATTGGGGGCTCGAGGTAATCATATGAGACGGAGTGTAACCTATTCAGTGATTCTTGCCAGACGTAATCAAGTAGTGGGAAATAAACAATTTTATTAAAAACGTAAGCCACATGTTGTAGTCAGTTATTTAGTAGATGCCGCGCTAGTTAAACATTCCCTTACTGAAACTGAAAGTTTAGTTTTACAAATAAATGTCTACGTGTACGGACTGCAACGAGTGAAAAGTAGCAGGTATAAGTCATCCTAAGACGAAGGTAGTTAGGGTTCGTACCATTACAATGTTCTTTCACGATGCCTAATGACTGATGAGGACGCTGATATGGAGTATCCTGCAGTAGGTGCCAACACCTAATATGAAAAAAAAAAGTTTTCGGGGGTGTTGGGATGCTGGGACGCTTTTGATCGCATGCTATATGTATATGTGTGAAGATGAATGAATTGATATGCCTTTTTATGACGAAGACAGAAAGCATTACACATACGTACGGAAATTTCGCTGCCATCGAAATTAACGGCACAAACGTTCCTTTGCTGTTCACATTACGACGATACATCACATCAACGTGACCGCCCAGCAGAAGAGCGAAACATTTCCGCCAGGCACGGTGCCTCTCTGCCTGCCGGCTGTTGCTGGCGATCTTTTAGCGGTCCGCCTCTGCCGCCGCCGCCCCCTGGGGGCCGCGCCGCCCCCGCAATCCCACCCCCTAACCACCCCCTAACTCAACCCCTACCCAGGCTCACCGCCAACTTTCTCTCGCTCACCTGCCGTCCGCCTCGCGCCCGTGTTTTCTTTCGCGTTAGCGTCCAAATCCGTC
The DNA here is from genome assembly GCA_026315105.1 of Locusta migratoria. Lineage (NCBI taxonomy): Eukaryota > Metazoa > Arthropoda > Insecta > Orthoptera > Acrididae > Locusta > Locusta migratoria. The sequence continues at coordinate 835,851,546 of CM048745.1, read as the reverse complement.
TTCTGCATTCGCCACACACGAGCCCTGTAACGCCTTCAGAATAACAAACCCGCGCGGGAAATCCCCTCCTCACGTACGGCAGACAAGAGCGGCCGTCACTGATGACTTCTGAATGTCGCGACGCTCTCGTCGTTAACCTGACTTTCCGAACGCGATGTCGTGTCGAGGACAGACGTGCTCCGCTACCATCAAAGAGAGGCGCTTTTGAAAAGGCTGAAAAAGACTCAACTACTGCTATTGAAATTATTCGTAGCTCTAGAAGTCAAGAGCATTATTGATTTCGTGTTTCAATGAATACTAGAGAATCACTTTGTACATACGTTTATCATTTTTGTATAAAGAAAACTAATTTACTTTATCAGTCCGTGACCATAATTTTTTGTCAGTAAGAACATCTAGATCGCTAAAATTCTATTCATTTATCACGTGCTTCGGCATCTGCCGCAATAAGATCTAAATGTTCAAATGTTTGTTAAGCTTAAGGGACTTAACTACAGGGTCATCAGTTCCTAAACTTTCAAACTACTTATGAACTACCTACAACTAAGGACGGCACAAATATCCATGCCCGAGAGGGGATTCGAACCCCCGACCGTAGTGGCCGTGCAGACCGTGACTGAAGCGCCTCAGTCCACCTCGGCCACCGCGGCCGGAAATAAGATCTAGAAACGTCTGAAATTGCAAAGCAAAGTTGACTGTCAGTAATAAAATTTGTACCTAGGAGGGGCGTCAACTGTACCGAGTACCTACGGCCTACACTGCTAGAAAATTATTGACAGGTTGTTGAGGATGTATACAACACTCGACCACACAGACAAAATGTTCAAATGTTTGTATAGTCTATGGGACTTAACTACGGGGTCATCAGTCCCTAAACTTACAAACTACTTATGAACTAGCTACAACTAAGGACGGCACAAATATCCATGCCCGAGGGGGGATTCGAACCCCCGACCGTAGTGGCCGTGAAGACCGTGACTGGAGCGCCTTAGTCTCCTCGGCCACCGCGGCCGGCCCACACAGACAGAGGCAATACGCACGTGAGTACAGTCACTAGATAGTGCGAATGTCGACTGTGTATAATCTTCTTTTGCAGTAATGCAAGTTGCTATTCTTCTATTGAGATGACCGTAGTCTTTGGAAATTGCCTGACAAGCAATTTTCACCTGGTGCCGCAGTTGGCCCAGATTTTGTGCCGATGGTGTAGACCGCGCAAGATGACCTTTCACCCGGTCCCAAACATACTTGATGGGTGACGGATAGCCACTGTAGTTGACGTAGGGCCGCCGCGCTGGAATAGCCGAGCGGTCTGGAGCGCCACGTTAAGGATCGTGCGGCCTCCTGCGTCGGGCATTGATGTCTGTGTTGTCCTTCGGTTAGTTTAACTTAGTTTAAGTAGTTTGTAAGTCTGGGGACTGATGACCAACGTAGTTTGGTCCCATAAGAATTACAAAATTTTGAACATTTTTTGACGTAGGGCCTACACTTTGAAGAGCGCGTTGGTGGTACGGGGTACGTATGGATATGCATTGTTTTGTTTGAAAAGCATATCGCCTTGTTGGTGCATAAATGGTAGCAAGACGAATTTAACGATGGTTTCAAAGTTCCGTGCACTGTGTAGTGTTCCCTTGATGATCACCATAGCTGGAATCTGAGGCGGATTGCAGAAGGATTCTACTACCCCCAACCTACATTTCGCGTAAAGACCACAAAGGTACGATTTGAGAGATTAGTGCTCTTACGGATGCATACAAGCATTCGTTTCTCCCTCGTTCTATATGGGAGTGGAACAGGAAAGCAAGTAACTAGTAGTAGTACTGAGTAATCTTTGCTACGCAGCTTTGGGTGGATTGCGGAGTATGTATGTAGATGTACATGTAGATGTACGATACTTCTTGGAAGTACCACCTACATTGAAAACGTGAATGCCCACGTGAATGTCAAAATGTTCAAATATTTGTAAACCTATTGAACCAAACTAATTTCGTCAGCAGTCCCTAGATTGACGAACTACACAAACTAAATTACACCAAGGACAAAACACACACACAGAAACATACAACCGCGCGCGCGCGTGCTCGAAAGAGGACTCGAATCTACGGCTGGGAAGTCCAACTGGTCCACATCATGACGCCTTAGACTTCGTAGCCATTTCGCGCGGTGCCTGAATGTTTTACCAGAGCATAACTAAGCTGCTGGTAGCCGGTGTCCCTCCGGCAATACAGGGGAGCTGTTTTCCTGAAAGACGATAGATTCGCACTCTCCCTTAGGGGTGATGTAGATGAAATTTGTCAGCCCATACAACGCCCTTCCACTGCGACGACAGCTAGTAACGATGGTTTCGTACGTATTTCGGTAATAGTGTCCGATGCCGACGGCTGCGTATTTAAGATTTTTAAGAATTTTCTGTTGTTTAGCCCGGTCTGAGGGAATGGTGTCATGAGGAACAGGTTTGTCGGTAGAGGTGTCTTCCACATACTCCCCTCGATCAAGTACCACAGTTGTGCAACACTTGTCCGCTGGGAAATCTAAAGTGGAGCGGTCTGCTTTCAACTCTCATATGGCTTTGGATTCACCTGGGCTTATGTTAGGAGTGGTTGGTACGTTGTTCAGGAAGAATTGGGAAGCAATGCTGGAAGTGAGGAGTTCCTGGAATCCCTGTAAGGGATGGTTTTGAGGAAGAGCAGGAGGATCTTTTTGGGAAACAGATACTAAATCACAGAAGCTTATTGCAATATTTTACTCCGGGTATCGAAAAAAGCTTCTTCACAGTCGCATCGACAGACTGAAATAACATTTGCTCGAAAGGAGGGATTTGTTCAAGGCAGGGTTCAACAGTGGCTCTGTTGCCTGGGGGTTGTGACTGAGTGCTGAAGTGGTATTTCCAGTTGAGGTTATGGGTGAATGAGAGGAGATCCTTGACCACTGCAGTGTGATTAAATTTAGGTGTAGGAGAGAAGTTTAAGCCTTTGGACAGGATATATATTTCCGGAAAGGAGAGGGATTTGGAAGAGAGATTAAGGACTGAATTGGTATTGGGTCGATGTCTGCTTGTGGTGTCGGTTTTGATAGTTTCTAAGTGGGGTGTGTGTCGGGACTGGAAGATTGAGTAGGGAAGCCAGGCTTGGTTTGTTGCCAATGAGTGGTGGGTTTTGAGGGTGGTGTTGTGTTGAGTGGTTTTGGATGATGGGAAAAGGGATACCACTTCTGAGATGATGGATAGTTTTCTTAGGTGTTGTGCGGCCTATAGTTCAAGTATAGAGTTGGCTTGTTGTATGATGTATTCGAGTGCGTTAATTAAGCCAGGTGCTGAGAGGAGAAGTAATTTAGAAAGAGAGAGAGAGAGAGAGAGAGGAGCTGCTCCGACAGGGCTATGACTTTCTGAAGTCATGCCCTGAGATAAGGTCATCACTCCAAACTGTTCTTCCCACACCACCAAGAGTTGCCTTTCGCCGTCCTCCAAACCTCCGCAACATCCTCGTCCAACATTACAACATCCCAAAACCACCCTTCCTAGCTAACGGTTCCTTTCGTTATAACCGATCCCGATGAAAAACCTTTCCAATGCATCCTCCCACTACCACATACTCCAGCCCCACCACAGGAAAAACCTACCCTATTCAAGGCAGGGCCATATACGAGACAATACACGTCATATATCAACTGACATGAGTCCACTGTGCAACCTTTTACGTTGGTATGATTTCCAACAAATTGGCTGAGCGTATGAATGGTCACAGACGGACTTTTTGCCCAATAATCTGTGGCAGAGCATGCCCTACAACATGACTCCAGGGACCTTGGTACGTGTTACACCACACGTGCCATTTGTATACTACCAACTAACACCAATCCCTGAGAGTTACGGATGTGGGAACTTGCCCTCCAACATATCCTCTCCTCCCGCCACCCGCCTGGCCTAAATCTACGCGAACCCGTTCCCCTACTCTATCCTCAACTCACCTATTATCCCTTCCTTAGCTTTCTCTCTCTCTCTCTCTCTCTCCCTTTGTGTGTGTGTGTGTTTGTGTGCCTTTACATTTTTTCCTGTTAATAAAAAATAAATGTTTTAGACGCCCCCCCTCCTACACCCCTCAGCATCATTCATTTCACTCAACATTTCTTCTCTTTGCTACTTGATCTTTCCACTCAGGATATATATATTCTTTTGGCATGGCTCAGTACAGTATCTCTGACTTCCACAATCCTGATCTAGGTCTTGAATTACCTTCCCCTTCCTTTCCCATCCCTTTTTCCTTCATTTTTGCTCCTTCTCTCTTACCTGAAGAGGGAACACAGTTCCGAAAGCTTGTTATTCTCGTCCTTTTTTCTTTCCGTGTGTAACTTTCGGCAGTGCAGCAAAAAGGTAGGTGCTGGCCAGCCAATCTATCTCTTTTGAAGAATAGTTTAAAGATTACGTTTCCACAGATATAGTGCCTTGTCTCAAAGTTCTTATATAAATATCTAAACACTGTGGGCTATGTGGATTTGTTTGTAACAGAATATTATTAAGGCTGTGGATATTGCAAAACGAATGCTGTTTGATACACATATAGAAAAAAACAAGAAAACAAAAAAGAGAGCATCTATATTACATACTATACACATTTTATGTTAATCAATACTTAAATTTATAATCTGTATACCTACGTACATTAATAAGAGTTTGTAAGCGTTTTGTAGCGTAATGAAACCCAAAATAATAACTGGCTGGTCCTGGCAGGATCAATGTAAGCAGAAAACGTTGTTCCACCTAAAGATGAGAGTGTAAACTCTGGAAACTCGTCGTGGGAGAAATAAAAATAAGTGACTGATGCAAATAAATGTTTTTATTTGAACTTTTATTGTCATTAACAGTCGCAGTTCTTTACCACAGTCCAATATGGACGATATAAGATTGCCAAAGGTTTACCGGGCGGTTTTCTGTGAATCTGAATCTGGATACCAAATACGACGAAACCGTTAATTATTTTTAATAAATGATTAATGCTATCTCCGACTGTTATGAATTAGTATTTAACAACATATCACCTTTCTCCCCGATCACGTTGTCTAAAAAAAGTCTATGCTTGCTTCTGATTGCAATAGTTGTCCCCTCTAAATGTGACCCGCTTCCATTAAGGAAGATTCCGCTCAGTATAAAAAGTGAGAGTAATTTTCTTGAAGGTGGCCCTACTGTGTAGAAACGGGGCACGAAACATGATTATTTCCCTGTCACGAACACACGGCAGTTGAGGAAAGCAGAGTTTAATATTACCTGCCACTGCGGGATCAGGAGAGCGATGTAAGTGATTTGATAAAACTCTCGAGAGGAAGTCTCAGCCAAAACATCAGTTCTTTTCAACTACTGGTTTCGCGATCAAGTAATCATTTTCAGATCAGTGTACAAATTTTTCAAAGGAGCTACATTTGTAGATCGTAGTAAAATATAAAAAAAAGTGTTTGCTTCCAAAAAGTGCACTATGTCATTAAAATCCTTCGACCTGTAAATAAACCTGCAATGTTTACTGCATAACACGGGAATCTTCTATATTGTCACGAATCCTTCTCCACTTTCCGATTCTCTCTCTTTGTCTGTTACTTCCTCTCTCCTGTTCCAGCTATCCATCTCCGAACCTCCACCTCTGTCCATCTCCTCCTCTGTTCAGTTGCACATTCTTACTTCACCTTCTCCTCATCCACATATCAGTGACACAACGTATTTATTGGTCTTCTGTCGTTCTGATCAGCGAAACAAAATTTATTGAAAGTACCTTTTTCCGTGCAACATACGGTAGCTTTCGGATTATAAAAGCCTTCTACATAATAAAATACAGCAGCCCATTTCGTGGTAATTGATAAAACTGTGTAAAAGTCTATTGCAAGGTACCCAGTACCATGCAACATACGAAACATTACATAGACAGTGATCTTCTACTTGTTTCGAAAGTAAAGTTTGCAAAATTTCTTCAAGGTGAGAATAAAACTGAAGTTTGGTGTCGATGGCTGGAAATAAAGTACCCTCTGAGGTACTTCAAATAAAATTTTATGTACACAGCAACCTTTCTCTCGTATTGAAGGTCAAGTATGCATAAAATTTCAAGATGTCAGTAAGTCGCAAATTAACGTAGATACGTCAGTTCTAAAATGTTCAAATGTTTGTTGAGCTTATGGGTCTTAACTGCGGGGTCATCAGTCCCTAAACTTACAAATTACTTATGAACCAACTTGTATTAAAAACAACACAAACATCCATCCCCGAGGGAGGATTCAAATTCCCGACGGGGCACAGCGCCTCAATGCTCTCGGCCACTCCGCCGCGGCGGACACGTCAGTACTGCACGCTATGCAGGGTTGTTTCTCTATGGTCGCGATGTGGTGTTACAAGTCCTGTGAAGGACAGTCAAGACAGGTAAGTAATCTTTGTTGATAAATAAGAAAATGATAGAAATACGGTCAAGCAAGACTTTAACGACGAAACAGATGCACACTTTTTAGTGAACGTTGACGTCAAGATACTTATGTCCTGCCTGGGGTGTTCAGCGGGAGCTATAAAACGTTAAGCAGGCCGCGCGGGCGCGCATTGAAACTCGGCATTATGAGCGACTTTCTTTGTTTACCAAAAGTAACAGTTGCCAGAAAGTTGGGGCAAACACTGTCATTGTGCATCACTCCTCGTAAAATATTTAATATCACGGCGCAGGTAAGAAAGGAGGCACCGTAGCATTCTTAAGTCTTGAAGGAGTCCTCCAATTTAGCTTACGAGAACAAAGGAGAAGTTACAGGTGCCCGGGGGCCATTACTTTGGAAGAATTTGCATTCACAGGCAGCGCGTGCGGAGGTGGTTGGTGTGGTAGTGGAAGCGGGGGGGGGGCGTAATCTTCTACCGGGGACGGGCACGGGTCGGCCTCGCGACGTTTGTCATCCTCGGGACTAAAACTCACAGAGTGGCCTGTCGACGTCTTGTTACCCCCGACCCTCTGCTGAATATTTAAGTACACGCTCAGGTGCAAATTCCTACTGCCGCTCTCTGGCAGAGAGTCTCAGTATTTCTGCAGCGAATTATGAATCACAAAAAAGAAGAAACGTTTCGTGTGCCGTAGTGTTTACAATGATATTATCCCTCCTTTCGAGCAAATGTTATTTCAGTCTGTCGATGCGACTGCGAAGAAGCTTTTCTCGATACCCGGAGTAAAATATTGCAATAAGCTTCTGTGATTTAGTATCTGTTTCCTCCATTTAGGATTTATGTACGGGTTTGGAAAACGAAAGTGAGTAGCGGCATCTTATTGCCGTTAAGAAGAATGAAATACACCTGTGTCCCTGGGAAAATGTTTTAGCTATGTAACCAATGAATTTACTCTGAAGCCTGAATTCTCCAAATACTGGTTGGCGCATATTGTACTTGTTGTTATGTTGTTATGGTCTTCTGTCCGCAGACTGGTTTGATGAAGCTCTCCACGCTACCCTGTCCTGTGCAAGTCTCTTCATCTGAGAATACGTTCGGCAATCTACATCATTTTGAGTCTGCCTCGGTCTCCCTCTACGATTTTTACCCTCACACTTCTTTCTAATGCTAAGTTGACAATTCCTTGATGTCTCAGAATGTGTCCAACCAAACTATCCCTTCTCTTAGTCAGGATATGCCAAAAACTTCTTTTCTCCCCAATTCACACCGTTAGTCACGTGATCTGACCATCTAATCTTCGTCTGTAGCACCACATTCCAAGACCTTCTATAATCTTTTTGTCTGAACTCCTTATCGTTCGCGTTTCACTGCCATACGATGCTACACTCCAGACATATACTTTCAAAAAGGACTTCCTAACATTTAAATTAATATTGGATGTTAACAAGTTTCGCTTCTTTAGAAAAGCTTTTCTCCCCATACCCATTCTGCCTTTTATATCTTCTTTACTTCGGCCATCAGAAGTTATCTTGCTACCCAAATAACAAAATTCTTCTACTACTTTTATTGTCTCATTACCTAATCTAATTCCTTCAGCATCGCCTGATTTTATGACATTACATTCCATTACCTTCGTTTTACTCTTGTTAATGTTCATCTTACATCTTCATTTCAAGACACTGTCCATTCAATTCAATTGCTCTTCCAGATGCTTTGCTTACTTTGTACTTACGAAGTGGTTAGAGTGCATTTCATCGATGAATAGGAGGCAACGAGGCAGGGCAAATCTGAAAGAACAGACGCCACGTACTGTAATAGCACACAACAGTACAATCACATAACATATACTATATATTTACTAGTAAGGAGCTGGACAAACAAGGACCTTTAGAACAGCTGCAGCCCTTCAAAGAACAGGTTCTTAACGTGTCTTCACAGTTTTCATGTAATGTTATCCATGCCCGTGCCAAAAGATCAACCATTTACTTGATAGATGTTGGCGCTGTAAATTTAGTCTACCCCCTCTGATCTAAAGCCCCTATAACTGGTTCATTTATAATGGGACGTGCTGTTTGTTCTGTCTAGGGAAGACGATTGATAGATTTCTGATGATGTATAAAGCAAGGAATATTTATAATTAACCGTCCAGGATTATTCTTTGGACAATGCTCAGAAATCAGTGGAGCAAACAATAGATTCATACCAATCGTAATTGAAAGAACTCCAGTAAAACTTTTTATCAAATGATTATCTAGTATAATATAAGGAGTTAGTTAAAATATAACATCAGAATGTCAATCTAAAATAACTATAAATAGTATTCGTCTGAAATTTTTGTATGCATTGTGGCCAAATATTCATTTTGGAATATATTTGTCATGGTAAGCAGTTTCCAGTCGAAGAATATGATATATTAACTCACAGTTATCCAAACGATGAGGGTAATGATAGAAACAGTTTAGTGTCACGATATACAACTTCTGACAACAAAGTTCTGTGATTAGTCCAGTGACATTAATGTAGATCAGTGTTTTTCAGCCTTTTCGAATATGCAACATCCTTCCAAGTGCAAATTGTCTGGCGATCCCCTTCCAAGTAACAGCAATCTGGCAATTCCTGGTCCCCTTCCACATGGACCATAACAAAACTGAGTTATCTCAAAGGAAATAAACAATCTTTCTTTTGCTTCAGCCTTCTTTCCATTTGTTGTAAGAATTTGCGAGGGTGAAGGTCGGGGTAAGAGTTTAAATTAGAGAAAGTTTAATTTTTGAAACTCACAACCACCAGCTGCGAACCAAATTCCTAAACACGCAAAAACACTGGAACTGCGATTGCGAATGTTTGACTCGATTTCTAGGGGATGATATCACACGTTCGCAGCTTTCCTTCCCTGCATATGATTAACAAGACAAATTCATAATAAAATCAAGTTCATGAGAGAAAAGGGTGTACTAACTACTAATTTCGAAAACACGTGAAAGTTCACTTTATGTTATTTATTACACAATCTCAGAACCCTGTGGCTGATACGTCTGTACGTCGGCACATTTATCAAATATAGCTCGTGAGCCCCCAGACAAAATGAATATTTGTCGCGAATTGTTTTCACACCACGTGGCTGTCTCAAACACCGTTTATGTTCATGCCTATGCGACGACACATGTTACATTAACAAATCACAGTCACTTTAATTCAATGCGATGCACACCTTGTTGCACCGGCTAAATATTCACAAACACACAGTAACACTCGATTTAACTTGGTGCAGTCTACGACGAGCAACCACACGTGGCGATTGCCACACACAAATCTCAAGTCACCACCTCGAGATCCACATGCCGACTGAGGCAGAGCGACGCCGCCAGGCCAGCCACACCACGTGCTCTCTGGAGTCCTCACTTCCTGCCCTCGCGCCAAAACTCAACTGCCGGGGTTTTTTCCCCTACGTCATTAACTTCCCCCATGTAAGCTGTTGTAACCGATTTGCCAACGTACAGCGCTCAGCCAATACATTTCTAAAACTTTACTTAAAATCAAAATAATTACACTACACATTAAACAAATATTTTCTTACGTTTTTATATTAATATAAACATCCTTTGTACTGTTTATCATAATTGTGCAATTTCTTATACCACAGATAACTGATTTGACTGAATATTTCAAGGTAAAATACAAAAGATTGATTGAAAATAAAATGAAACATAGTTAATATATTATTTTTATAAACAAACATTGCCATGCTAGTTGTGTAACTGTCTTGTCTTCGTTGGTAATTTATTACTTTTCATTGTCAATGAAACATATTACGTTAGATGTGACTATATCAGCTAATGTATTGTTTATTTATCAACAGGCTATTTTGTAATGAGGGCCTTAAAGGCTCCTAACTGCATCGTATTACTTTAAATGCCAATAGTATTACAATATTTGTGCACTGCACTGTGCCTGGCACTCGCCATTGTCCCTCTCTCCCCTCACCGGAAACGAACTGTAAAATCCTAAGTTGGAACAAGCCACCAACGTCGGCCTGCTCACTGACCTCCCGTCAGCTACAAGCAAACAGCAAATCTCAACGTGGAGAATTTCTACCTATGGCCTAACTATAAATGTTGTCACCCAACTGTGTACATACATTGCTACCATAATTAATAAGATTAAAATTGTGTAACATTTAGTGCATTGGCATGGTCAATGTTTGCAGTGAACTTCATATTGTTTAATTATCAAATGCTATTAATTACCAGTATTTCTATTGGGCGGTAATCTCACAAATTATTATTGTAATTTCTCGAATGCTAAACATTATCAGTTTTTTACATGAGTTACGACAGAAAAAATATTTTCTTAACGAGAGTTTCGCATTTTAGACTAGAGTCAGAAGCGAATCATGCTCATTAACAATTTGTAAAGGAGTAGACCTTTTTACGAATTTTTCAGGGTAGCTTATTGTATCATGTTCATTTTGCTACTGATTAGTTCATGAAACCAGTATTCATACTTTGGGTTTATTCGTCATCAACAAACTGTATTATAAAATAATCTATGGTCCATTTAATTCATAATGAATGTTAAACAAGGGAATCCGTGATTTTAATCATTAAATAAATTTCAGCTAAGCTTACGTTTTTGTATTACTGAACCCCTAATTATTTTATGGTGCAAGTTGTTCCTCCTGTGACGGTGACACCAACGTAGATGAACTATGGAATACAGCTAACTCACTCTCTTTCCAAATAGTCACCTCCCTTAACCATGTAACGCTTAGCTCTGCGATAGATGTTCTCGGAATTTTGCACGATGTCTTTTTTGAGATGGTGTTTAAAAGCCTCGTCACATTTCGCTGGACTTCAGGAATAAAGTCACAATTCTTTCTATATATATGTGCATCCATTCCGAAAGAGCAGACGTCGCTCTGATCCTGCATTTGTTGTTCCTTCATATTCACAGACTATATGACATCAATTGCGAATGGGCAAAGCTGAAAATGTGTACCTAGCCGGGATTCGAACCCGGGCCTCCCGCTTTCTAGGCAGTTGCGCTGACCCCTACACCACTGGGGACACAGTGCTCACCGCACCTGCAAGGACTACCTAAGGACGCCTCCCGTCAGACCCGGGTTCGAATAGAAACACCTGCTTTTGCTCATTTTTATTCACTCCAGAACATAAATGAATTAAAATTACTATTTTCTAATTTCCTTGTCACTTTCTTTTTGTTTCTGTCATCATAATTACGTCCATGTTCAGTCGATTAATTTCATTCTCTATGACTGTGTATTTATTCGTCATACCTTGAAGATTCCGTGTACTAACTCTCAGTGTCGTTTCCTTGCTAATATTTTCCATCCGTTTTCCGAGGGTCTGCTTTAGATTATTGAGTTTGAGGAGTTTTTTGTGAGGTGCTGGGGTGCTGGGGTGCTGGACCATTGGTCCAAACCCCCACCTGGAGGACAAGGATTTGACATCAGGGGTTACTCTCGTAGGAAGGTTAGCTTCACCTCTCCTAAGAGAGCATCCCTTCCTAAGGGGACTTCTATACACAAATACACGACACGTTCCACTAAACCTAAATTCATTAATTTGTAAAAGCGCCGTAAAGCTGGTCTCCAGCAATTTGTTGTCAGCACTTTATGACCTTTGTAGAATGTGCACGATCAGAAAGACTCACGATATCAAAAAACAATCAAGCCCCTCATACGCCGAAAGCGAACTTTTACAGCTCTCTCAGGTTCTTGTTGCAAAACAACTTCGTTAATCAATCACTCCCAACATCATAAACACAAACTTATTAGCTCCGTTCTGCAGAACCCACGACTCATTCTCTAAAAAACGGCTGCCTGCGAGCTACTAAAACCACAGCTTAAAATTAATTAACCATGCGTTCACAGCACAATGTTCCTGCTTCAAATGGCTGTTTCTTGCTGGAACTCTTATTACTTGCCACATCCAGTCAACACTCTCAAAGTTTCTTGCGCAAATGGTGTTACGAAACGCCGACCATACTATTGTGTGACTAGCTTTCAAAGTAGTGTAGCTGGCAAAATCCTTCTTCAGTTTACCTCGAGTAAGAGGAGCACGGTCCACTTGGTGCAGAAACTTCAAGCTCCCCAGCAATTGGAATACGCTTCATTGTCAATAGCGATCATACCGTGCCTGAAACGATGTGCTACAATCTGACAAACTTGTGCTAGAGAGAACGTGATCTTAAAAAACTAAGCATACATTTGGCAGAGATTTCGAGTAGGTATAAAGCACACGATTAATACTTTCAAATTTGAACCAGATAATATGTCGCAGAATCACTATGAATATTCATTTAATTAGAAATAGACCAAGTAGTATGCTGACACAGGCCAAACGCAAAACCAAAACCAAAACGCAAGAAATGTGAAAATAACAAAGTCTAAACTGGTGATCGTTCTGTTACTGTGAGCGAGTTATTGCACTCATGTTCAGGAGACAATGGAACATCTTCAAAGATTAGAGATAGAACGTTCATTTTCACAGGATATTGCCCTCTAGCGTATTCCGAAGAAATGCTTAGTATTTCAGTCACCTAAGTTCACCATGTTCCTGTTCCCTACTAGCTACAGGGTGCAACGTGGGCGCAAATTCACTGTTGCATGTGTGTTGGTAACAGAACATATACCGTGCTGTAAAAACACAGGCAAAGGCAGTCACGCGGGGCAATAAGAAAGATGGTAAGTATTAGAACCTGTGCGTTGACTCAGCAGCTGTTAGCGAAAAGAGCCGAGGGAGAGAGGCTGGCACATACGTCATCAGCGCTATCATGTAACCGACGGCTGGCACTGATGACAACAGTCCGCTAGTTGAAGCGTAACGTCTGGAGAATTGCAAAACGAACGGGCAGACGCGGTATCGGCTAAGACATGGGTGAAACGAAGTATGTAATGTTTAAAGTAACAAGAGAAACATCAACAGCAAAGGGGCCATCAATGGCACCAGATGGTTCTTCGAATCAGAACTATTGATGCACACGTGATGTGAATATCGATCTCCGACGAGCAGTGAGTTGGTTAGTTGGTTGGTTGGATGATGGGAATGAGGGGCCAAACAGCTGAGTCATCAGTCCCACCAGAGATCTGTAGTGACTATAAGCCGTTATAGTTAGCTGGAACTTCTGCAATGCAGCGGGAGGAAGTCATGGCTTCATATGAACGGCACTGTGGCCCAAGGTCAGCAGCAAAAGTTGGCGAGATAAACGTGGGCAGGGTTCAGACCTGGAACATCGAGCCAAAGAGACTACTCGACTAGCCGTCAAGCGCGAGAACATCGAGAGGGCAGCCTAGCCAGCCTACTCGACAGAGATTAACTCGCACGACACCAGTGGATATGAGCGCAGCTAGTAGCCACACACGAGATGTATTCACAACACGCTGGGCAACATTGCCTAGAAGAATGACCGAGTTCATGACCATACAACAAGACAGGATCGGAGTACAAGCGTGGCGGAACAGCTGTGAGGTGGACAGTAACATCGCACTACCGTCACTGCTGTCTGAACCATGGACTCCAAGCTGCACCTGTTTGGGGGACCGCCATCAAGGATCCGCGACGAGGTTTAAGCTATTATTCCTTAAGCTATTATTGCTTATTTTTCCCAATCCAACTTAGAAATTTTACAATGCAACATGCTCATCACAGTGGAAATGGCATCATATGAGTACAGGATCACAGCGCTGCTGATATCATTTCACAAAATACTATAGACTTTCAAAAAATTCGTAATTCTAACCATCGGTCCTTAGACCTACGAACTACTGTAACATAAACTAAAGGCAACGCACACACCCATTCCCAAAGGAAGACTCGATCCTCCGATGCGAGCTGCCGCGTTATCCATAATGTGATGCTCCAAACCGCACGCCATTTCCGCGCAACACACAGGATTTCGATTAGCAACATGTCTGTTGATTTTGTGTGCCAAAGGAAACGTTTTACAACCTATGACTCCAAGAGGGCAGTGTTGCTGCAGAAAAAGGTGTTCGTGCATTTTATTGCTGAAAAATGGCATCTAGGGTGTCGTGTAGGGAGACAGTGGCCACGGGTCCTCAGATCTAACTGGTGACAGTGCCGTGGACTCTCAACAACTGCGATTAGTGGTTGTACCTAAATAGCACCCACCATAAGGCCTTGTGTTGGCGTTCTATTTCTTTTGCCAGTGATGTCGATGTTATGACGGTCTCCCTATATGAGGCCATCATTTTTGAACAAACGTAAAGTCGTTTTGAAAAACCAACTACTACCATTACAGCCCCAGGGACTAGTGTTGTTTGGTCACAAGTAGGCGGAGAAGTGGATTAGGCGCACATGATCAATGCCACAGCAAACGGCTGTTGCGCTTCTCCAGAGCTGATGACGCAGATTTGCCCTACAATATTATTCGGATTTGTAGTCAGATTTCAGGCGGTTGGATTGGTTGGTGCAACCTGGTCCATCTCGTCGTGTTCTACGACATTCCGTGAACGATTCACCACATCCCCGTATCAATTCCGAAACACTTCGTCTCATACAAGTACCAATACCACGCCTGGGTACATCACATTCTCTAATGACGATAATGTGCCCTCTTACAAACTCACTGATTGGACCGTAGGGTTCACACAAATGTCTTCTGGGCATACAGTACGTCTGCATAAAACACACTGATCCATTATCATCCGTTTTAGCGACAAAGAGGGTCACAGGAACATTTTATCGTCACGTGGAGTTGCAATCTGATGTCCGTTTTGACCTCTAATTTTTGGCCGACATGAATCCAATGTTAATTATTGTAGCAGAACATACTGTCAATATGAACTATTTTTAGAATCCCAAATTTTTTTAATACGATTTTAAGTTCCGCAGCATGCTAGTTTCCATTATGATATCTGTTAAGCGAGGCACCATTATCTAACGTGAAACTCCTGCAGACTAACGTGAAACTCCTGCAGATACTTGGAATGTGTATTGTAACAAAGTTTTACACTGTAATCTTGTCTGCCAACATACGAGGGTTGCAATTTAAAATATTGGCAACTATTTATTTACAAAAGCGTTACATGTTTACTCCTGTTACTGTTGTGTAGAACCAGTTTCCGGCGATTGGGAGGTGTAGTATGCCGTTAGCAGAGCCTGTTTGCACGATGGTG
Source organism: Locusta migratoria (assembly GCA_026315105.1). Classification (NCBI taxonomy): domain Eukaryota; kingdom Metazoa; phylum Arthropoda; class Insecta; order Orthoptera; family Acrididae; genus Locusta; species Locusta migratoria. Next base: position 835,836,004 of record CM048745.1, on the reverse strand, counting down.
CGAATGGAATAGTCCATTACCCGTCGAATCTCTGAAACAGTTCTGAAGCAAATGCCACGAAGTAGTTTCTTCATCTTCGGAATCCAAAGACACAATGTCTTACGTCCGGGGAGTATGGTGGACGATACAGTGCTTCCTAGTCTCATCGACCGAACAGAGCAGCTACAGCTTGCGTTATATGCGCTCGTGTATTGTCGTGCAAAATGATTGGTGGGTTGCGCAGAAAGTGTTCCCACGGTGACGTAGATCGCAAAGGTGGTCGCAGATGATGCTCCAAAAACGAACAGTATTACTGTGCATTGACGGTCTGCCGTAGAGGAACATAACGCGTTAGGATGATACCATAACAGTCGTACACGACAATCACCATAACTTTCACCGTACTGGAACGCACTTTCGACTATTTTTTAATTTATTTATTTTGACATTTGGCCTACCGCCCATACAGCCATCTATCAGTTTTTTTCCTTTTATTTAATAATTTACTTTGTTATTTTACAAAAAATATTACATTTACATAAAAATTTATTATTAGTTTTATAACTAGTTTATTGTTTTGTTGCAGAAGAGTTGCTGTGGGTCGGGTAGTGGCTGGTGCAATCTGATTAGTTGTTGAATAGAAAATAATTTTGTTTATTTCCAACAAGTTTGCATTCAAAAAATATATGACTGATATCATCCACTGTTGTTACATCATATTCACAATAAGGATTTTCTCTCACATGTATTCGGTGGAGGCGACCCATAATGACGCTATTCGTTGGATTTGCGATGCATGTTTGCCACAGTTTGCCGACCTTCGTTGAAGGCTTTTATCGAAAGTGCCATTGTGCTGTATGACAATTCCGATTCTCCGCGCGCCTCTTGAAGACCCTGATGACACTGTCGTTCTGTAAGACCTCTGGCACATTTAATCTCTGTCCAACTCCGTTGTTCATGTGTAGAAAAATAATGACACCGTTACGTTAGACCGCTCATTCACAGGTGACTGTGTTTCTCTCGACTGTGCGCACGCCGGTGACGTGGAACTGGAGAGTCCACTATCTTCGAGTTAAAGTAGCTATGTCTATAACGTGCACTATCAGTCACTATAGATTCAACTGCATAGCGTCTCCATAGGAGTGTGAGACTATTTAACTTCCAAATCTCGTAATTATAAAGTTACAGTAACACTCAGTATGTTATCTTGGATAATCGGATTTTCTGCCGGTAATTTGCGTCGTACTAGCACGATATTTCGTCCGCGTTTCACACGAGCTTCATCAGGTGCTTCCTGAGGTTGAGTCCAGTGCGGAACGAGTCCAGTGTTTATTCCTATTTGCTGTGGCTTGGCGTTCTCCGATTGGTCCGCGCTGTTGAGAGTTTTCCGTTCAACTTCCGCGTCGGCCAACCCTTATTTGTATTTACTAGATGTGGCTGTTACGATTGCTGTGCGCGTACTTTTTGACTTCTGTCATTTAAAGTGATGTGATGTTCTGTTCCACATCCAAGTTGTACTGCGCGTTCAGTTTTCTGAGTGCCGACAATTCTGATCTGATGCCATACCCGGCCGCATGAAGTACTCCGTTCGACGTTCGCGTCCCCTTCATGCAGCTTCCGTATTACTCTCTGGCTCTCTGCTGAAACTGTCGTTCGTTTGCTATGTGACCGCTATCAGGTGCTTTATTTACTGTCTCATTCACCACATTCTGTGAACTTTGCGTCGTTTGTGCATGGATATTCACTCTGTCACCGTATGCAGAGTTATTCTTCGCGATTTTCCAAGATGACAACAGCCCGCAGGGAAAGTCTAAAAAGCTACCTGATGAAAATCGCGAGTAACTCGATCGAAATATCGTGATAGTACCAACTCTGTCAGAAAACCGGATTCTCCAAGTTTACAACACTCCGTCGGGAAAGCCTTAACATCTACAACAATCGCTACATTAATGTACAAATTGATTGTGCTTATCAACGTACCGTATAGTTCACTGCTACTCACAGCTAAATGGGATGCCAAGGCTCACTGTCATTTTCTCCTCCGTGAATTGTATTTACCTGAAACAGTAACGCCAATGAGCATGACTCTCCTATTATCTATAGCTGTTTACATACACTATACATACACTATACAGTTGAGGTAAATGATAAATTCCATCTGTGACTAAGACATGTGTAAAAATTTCAGAAACATCAGTTTACTACGTCATTCTTGCTAAATTTTTACACGAACTATTTACAGAATAATGGAAAAATTGATAGAAGCCCGCCTCGGGAAGGATCAGTTTAGATTTATTAGAAATGTAGGAACACGGCAGGCGCTTCTCACGTTATGACTTATATTAAAAAAAGAAAAAGCAATTTTGCTAGCTTTTGTAAATTTCGAGGGCGATTTTGACTATGTTGGATTCACGATTTCCTATCAGAAAGGACACAGTTCGTTGTAAATCATCTTGGGTAAAAATAATTATTTAAGTCCTTTAACTTAAAAATTATTAAGAGACAGTTAATTTCTCGTTAAACTATTTATTACAGGTTCCAATTAAGAAACTAATGATATGCTACAATTGCACGGTTACAATATCTTGGCAAAGGATATTTATTTTAAACGTGTACAAAATCCATACAGAGGTTACTGAGTGTCCAAGGGCATGCAAGGCAAGTGTTGGTCGGGATGGGAGTAAGACAGGGTGTGAAGCCTTTCTCCTATACTAATCAATCTGTATACTGAGAAAACTGAAGGAAAGTTAGCAGAAACTTGGAGAAGGAATGACGTTCAGAGGAAGAAATTAAAACCTCCCGGTTTGCCAAATGTTCAAATATTTGTAAATCTATCGGACCAAACTGCCTAGTCATCAGTCTGTAGCTTGCAAACCACTTAAACCTAGGTAAACTAACCTAAGGACAAATACACACACCCATGCCCCAGGGAGGACTCGAACCTCCACGGCGAGCAACCTCGCGCTCCGCAGCGAGACGCTTTAGACCGCTCGGCCACTCCACCGCGGCCCGGTTTGCCAGTGACATTGTAATTCTGTCAGAGAGAGAGAGAGAGAGAGAGAGAGAGAGAGAGAGAGAGCAATCGTCTTGGACGAGCAGTTGCGAAATTTCAATAGTGTCTTGAATGGAGGATATAACAGTACAACAAGGATAATGGAATGTAATTTAACAAAATCTCGTGATCCTGATAGAATTAGACTACGTACTGAGAGAATGAAGGTGGCAGATGATTTTTTCTACTTGGATAGTAAAATAACCTATGATGATCGCATTAATGATGATATAAAATGCAGAAGGGCTATGGAAGAATAGCGCTTCTGAAAATGAGAAAATTGTTAACATCCAGTTTGATTTGCTAGGTAATTCTTTCTGAAGGAATTTTTGTGGAGCGTTACCTTATGCAGTGAAACATTGCCGATAAATCAGACAAAGGGAGGATAGACATTTTTCAAATGTCTTGCTAGAGACGAGTGCTGAAAATTAAGTGGGTAGATCACGTAACTAATGAGGGGGCAATGAACAGAATTGGGGAGAAATTCTGGCACACCTTTACTAAGAAAAAAGATCTATTGGCAGGACACATTTGTAGATATCAAGGAATCGTGAATTTACGTAGCACTGAGGGAAGTCTGTGGTGTAGAGGAATGTGGGAGACCAAGAGAGGAAAATAGTATTCAGGTTCAAATAAATTTGAGAAGTGAGGCTTACTTAGGATCGATTTTTAGTTACTTGCATTGGAGGAACTGAATTGGAAGAAACACATTGTAGATCTGCTGAAACGTTTCAACTACTTATGCTATCAGGGCCATTGTACAATTTGGTGATATACATTTTAGTAAACTTGCTTACTATGCCTATTTTTATTCACTGTTTACATATGTGATCATATTCTGGGGCAATTCAACATTGAGTAAAAAAGTATTATTTGCACAAAAGCGTTTAATCAGAATAATTTCTGGAGTCCACCAAAGATATCATCCTGCAGAGATTTATTCAGGGATCTAGGGATCTTCACTGTAGCTTCACAATATATATGAAATTTGTTATTAACAATCCGACCCAATTCAAAAGTATAAGCAGTGTGCATAGATACAACGCGAGGAGAAAGTCGTGATATTCATTATTCAAAGTTAAATCTATGCTGGCACAAAACTCTTCGGTCACTTACTAAGTAGCATCAAAAATCTGACAGATATGCGACCCGTATTTAAAAAGAAATTAAAGGAATTTATGAATGGCAACTCCTTCCACACTTCAGATGAATTTTTAGATAAAACTTTAAAAAAAGAAGCATTAAATAAAAAAATGAAAATTTTAAACATCCTTAAATTATTGTCATCTATAGACACCATTTACTAATCTGACACGTTCCACATCATTACGAAATGTAGTATATATTATCTATGGAACAAGTATTTATCTAAACTAATCTTAACGTTCCTGAGTAGAAAAGCAACGTCTCTTTGCTGAAGGGTAGGTCTTCTGGTGTTCCCTAGCATTTTTATCTTAAATAGAAAATACAATTATTAATTTAAAGCCTGTATCCAGAATGAAACTTTCACTCTGCAGCGGAGTGTGCGCTGATATGAAACTTCCTAGCAGATTAAAATTGTGTGCCCGAACCGGGACTCGAACCTGGGACCTTTGCCTTTCCGGCACACAATTTTAATCTGCCAGGATATATATGATTTCATATCAGCGCACACTCCGCTGCAGAGTGAACGTTTCATTCTGGAAACATCCCTTAGGCTGTGGCTAAGCCATGTCTCCACCATATCCTTTCTTCCAGGAGTGCTAGTCTTGCGTGTTTGCAAGAGAGCTTCTGTGAAGTTTGGAAAGTAGGAGGCGAGGTACTGGCGGAAGTAAATTTGTGAGGCGGCATCGTGAGTCGTGTCGGGGTAGCTCTGTCGGTAGAGCGCTTGCCCGCGAAAGGCAAAGGTCCCAGGTTCGAGTCCCGGTTCCGGCACACAATTTTAATCTGCCAGGAAGTTTCTTAAAGCCTGTATGTTACATGATAATTGTAAATAAACTGTCATATCATGTACCGTTTCATACCGTGTCAGGGATCTTAGGGAAAACTAAGAGAGACAACTGTGAAACTGTTTATATGTTATTACAAATTTCTATGGCACTACATATATTATTTACTAATGTGAAGAGTATGTTAAAATCATTATAAACGACACTATTCGCACTCATTCAATATCGTAATCATAATTGTAGCTTGTCAGCCGCTTGGTGCGTTGCTGCTGCTGCAATATATAACAAAATACTGTATTTACAGCTATAACACTGTGGGTGTACTGGGAGGTACTGGTTCCTGTAGTTGTAGGTGTAGGAAGTACGCAGCAGACCTCAGATTTTGGTAAGCCGAAATCTGTAGAGAGATCTCTTAGGAAGAAGAAGGTTCTGCTGCTAGGTACTTCTCATGGCAGAGGTGTTGGCCAACAGTTGCAGAAAGTACTTGGGAGTGAGTACCAGGTTACCAGCATAGTGAAGCCTAGTGCAGGGTTAGCTCAGGTCACTTGTAACATAGGGGGCTTATGTAGGAATTTTTCAAAAGAGAATCAGGTAGTTATAGTGGGTGGGGCCGGGAATAGTCTTGATAGGGACGGGGAATATGATATAGGTGGTGATCTGGAAAGGATAGTATCTGAAACTGGTGGCACGAATGTACATTTCGTGCAGCTGTTTCAGCGTCATGATAGGCCTTGTCTTAATACGGCTGTCAGCCGTGTTAACATGGGGCTTGGGAAGGCGCTGATGACGGAGGGCATGGATCACATTGCAGTGGTGCCAGTTGAGACTATCCAGAGGTCGGATTTTACTAGGCACGGTCTGCACCTCAATAGGTATGGGAAGGGGAGGTTGGCAAAGCTCATAGGTGACAGTGTAGTAGGGGGTGGGGGTTTCACTCATGGAAAAATGGTGTTAGGGCTGCACCTTTTTTAGACTGAAGACAGCTGATAGATATTCCTGCTTAAAGGAAGTCCCTCTAAGAAATGAACCACCTTTGACAAAGTCTAAGAATATAAGTAATAAGGGAATCAAAATATACAGGGTATCAGAGATAAAGTTAATGAAATGCTTATTGATACTGATTCTGACATTATTGGAATTTCAGAGCACTTTTTAAGTGGTGTGACAAGAGACTTCCTTTGCCAGGATACAGGTTAGCTGCCTTCTACTCTAGGAGTTCCTTGCAGTGTGGGGGAGTGGCCATGTATGTAAAAAACGATTTTTCATCGGAGTCAATCGATTTTTCTAAACACTGCACAGAACAGATATTTGAATGTTGTGCAGGAGTTGTTAATGTTAATGGAACTAAACTAGTAATAGTTGTTATTTATAGATCCCCTGACTCAAATTTTAAAATGTTTCTGCCCAAGCTGGAATTGGTTCTGGGTTCACTGTATAGGAAGTATAAAAATTTAATTGTGTGTGGATATTTCAACATTAATTGTGTAGGTGATAGTTCAAGGAAAAGTCAGCTGTTAGATCTATTTAATTCATATAACATGATGCAAACAGTATTTTTTCCAACGAGAGTGCAAGGAAATAGCAGTTCTACCATTGACAATATTTTTGTTCATTCTGCATTATTAGAGGGGCACTCTGTCAGCATAATACTAAATGGCCTATCAGACCACGATGCCCAACTTTTAATTCTAAAAAGTATTTGTTCTCAAACAAATGTTAAACATAAATATCAACTACTCAGAAAAGTTAATCCAGTTGCAATTGAGACCTTTTTAAGCCTAATTAAGGAACAAGAATGGCAGGATGTTTATAGTGCTGATAATGCAGATGATAAATATAATGCTTTTCTGAACACATTTATTATGCTGTTTGAAAGTTGCTTTCCGCTAGAACGCTCTAAACAGGGTACTTTCAGAAACAGACAGCCAGGGTGGCTGACAAAGGGGATAAGAGTATCATGTAGAACTAAGTGGGAGTTGTATCAAAATGTTAGAAGCAGTCAGAATGAAGATGCAGTAGCTCATTACAAACAGTACTGTAAGGTTCTGAAAAATGTCATTAAGAATGCAAAAAGTATGTGGTACGCAAAAAGAATAGCAAACTCTCGGGATAAAATTAAAACTATCTGGTCAGTCGTGAAGGAAGTGTCTGGTCAGGAGCAGCAGGTAGAAGATATAACGTCAGTGCGTAGTAGGAATGTTTCTATTACTGACAAGTTAGATATATGTGCAATATTCAATAATCACTTTCTGAATATAGTAGAGGAACTAAACAAAACTCTAGTTTCTACAGGTAATCATATAACGTTTTTAGAAAATGCCTTTCCGAGGCTGTTACCTGAAATGATCCTTCATGATACTTCCATAGGTGAGATTGAGTCAATAATTAAATCACTAAAGACTAAGGACTCTTGTGGATATGATGGGGTATCTAGCAGAATTCTAAAGTACTGTTCTCCATATGTTAGCCCAGTACTAAGCCATATTTGTAATTTTTCCTTTCAGAATGGTCAGTTTCCTAACAGATTAAAGTACTCAGTAGTGAAACCGCTTTATAAAAAAGGAGAAAGGGATAATGTAGACAACTATAGACCCATTTCTATGCCATCGGTTTTTTCCAAAGTTATTGAAAAGGCTGTATATTCAAGATTAATTGATCATTTCAGTTCACATAATTTCCTGTCAAACGTACAGTTTGGTTTTAGAAGTGGTTTAACGACTGAAAACGCTATATTTTCGTTTCTCTGTGAGGCACTTGATGGGTTAAATAAGAGGCTACGGACATTAGGCGTCTTCTTTGATTTAACAAAAGCGTTTGATTGTGTTGATCACAAAATATTGTTGCAGAAGTTGGAACATTATGGAATACGGGGAGTAGCCCACAACTGGTTCACCTCTTACTTTAATAATAGACAACAGAAGGTAATTCTCCGCAGTGTAGAAAATGGCTATGACGTGCAATCCCAATGGGGCACAATTAAGTATGGGGTGCCCCAGGGGTCTGTTTTGGGACCATTGCTGTTTCTTATTTATATAAATGATATGCCTTCGAGTATAACAGGTGACTGTAAAATATTTTTGTTTGCTGATGATACCAGCTTGGTAGTGAAGGATGTTGCTCGTAATATTGACACAGTATCAAATAATGCAGTTCAAGAGATACGTTCATGGCTAATAGAAAACTAGTTGATGTTAAATCACAGTAAAACTCAGTTTTTACAATTTCTAACACATAATTTGACGAAATCTGACATTATGATTACACATAATGGGCATGTGATAAGTGAGACTGAACAGTTCAAATTTCTAGGTGTTCATATAGACAGTAAGCTGTCATGGAAAGCCCATGTTCAGGATCTTGTTCCAAAACTAAATTCTGCCATATTTACCATTAGAACAATATCTGAGATAAGTGATTTTTCAACACGAAAAGTAGTCTATTTCGCTTACTTTCACTCACTTATGACGTACGGCATTGTTTTTTGGGGTAACTCGCCTGATGCAAAAAGGATATTTCTGGCTCAAGAACGGGCGGTTCGAGCAATATCTGGTGTAAGTTCGCGAACGTCATGTCGACCCCTTTTCAGTAGTCTGGGAATTTTGACTCTGGCGTCACAATACGTTTTTTCTTTAATGTCGTTTGTTGTTAATAATATCAGCTTATTCCCACGAGTTACTAGCTTTCACTCGGTGAATACTAGACAGATGTCTAATCTACATTTGCACCACACCACCTTAAAACTTGTGCAGAAAGGGGTGCAGTATTCTGCGGCATCCATTTTCAATAAGCTGCCACAAGAACTAAAGAATCTTAGCACTAATCCACATGCTTTCAAATCTAAATTGAAGAGTTACCTCGTGGCTCACTCCTTTTATTCTGTCGAGGAACTCCTAGAAAAGTTAAACAATTAAGCTAATTCATTTATTCTTTATTGATTCTTTTCACTTTGTCTTAAGATTGTCGTGTGCAAAGGACTACTTAAAATTTTTCTATTACCATTCTTGTGTAACAATGTATTGACTTGTTCCATGACCATGGAGTCTTACTCCTGAAGTGGGTCCTATGGAACAGAAAAAACCAATAATAATAATAATAATAAACGAACGAGTTAAGATGTTGTTGTTGTTGTTGTTGTGGTCTTCAGTCTGCAGACTGGTTTGATGCAGCTCTCCACGCTACCCTGTCCTGTGCAAGTCTCTTCATCTGAGAAAACGTCAGGCAACATACATCATTTTGAATCTACTTACTATATTCGTCCCTCGGTCTCCCTCTACGATTTTTACCCCACACGCTTCCTTCTAATGCTAAGTTCACAATTGCTTGATGTCTCAGAGTGTGTCCAACAAATCTATCCCTTCTCTTAGTCATTATATGCCAGAAACTCCTTTTTCCCCGATTCGGTTAAGCACCTCCACAAAGGGTTATGTGATCTACCCTTCTAATTTTCATCATTCTTTTGTAGCACCACATTTCAAAAGCTCCTATCGTCTTTTTATCTGAGCTCCTTATCGTCCACGTTTCACTCCCATACAATGCTACGCTCCAGACAAATGCTTTCAGAAAGGACTTCCTAACATTTAAATTAGTATTGGATGTTAACAAGTTTCACTTCTTCAGAAACGCTTTTATTCCCATAGCCATTCTGCATTTAATATCTTCTTTACTTCGAGCATCAGAAGTAATCTTGCTACCCAAATAACAAAATCTAATCTAAGTCCTTCAGCATTTTCTGACATTGCATTCTATAATCTTGGTTTTACTGTTGTTAATGTTCGTCTTAGATCTTCCTTTCAAGACACTGTAAATTCCATTCAGTTGCTCTTCCAGATCCTTTGCGGTCTCTGACATAATTACTATGTCATCGGCAAACCGCAATGTTTTTATTTCTTCTCCCTGCACTTTAATGCCTTCTCCAAATTTCTCCTTCCATTCCTTCACTGCCTGCTCAATGTACATATATAACAACTTTGAGGTTTTTGAATAGGTTGTTTTGTGTTCCAGCCTCGTCGCCGCTTTTGTGTCTCGTTCCGTCGTAGGTGTCGGTGACCGAGTAGAAAGTCCGACACAGGAATGAAGGATGTACGCTTGTGCAGGTACGGAGGGGAGCAGCCAGCGGGACAGCAGTAACTAGAAACACTAGAGTAAATTAGAATGAGATTTATATTGCACAGAATTTATACAATACTTTTACATAGTTCAGTACGGCAGAATGCTGATACATAGTTGAGCTAGAGGCCTGCCTACTGCCTGTCCGATAGCCAAGTCTTCACTGGTGCCTATCTGATTCCAAAGTGTTAGCTGGTTCCTATCTCAGTGCCAAGTGAACGATGTCGTTCAGTGGTGGCCACGAGCGGAGTTGTAGCAGAGGGCGCTCGTGGCTGACGTCGTAAGAACGCCGCGCCGTGCGTGCATGGCGGTGCGCGGCGAAAGAATGTGGCGCGCACTTTGGACTTGTGCGACACCACAGGTTGAATATAACTCTTCGCTCCCTATATTTTACCCCTGCTACCTTCAGAATTTGGAAGAGTGTATCCCAGTCGACATCGTCAAAAGCTCTCTCCAAATCGACAAACACTAAAATCGTAGGTTTCCCTTTCCTTAGCCTATCTTCTAAGATAAGTCGTAATGTGAGTATTGCCTTCCGTGTTCTCACATTGCTCCTAAATACAAACTGATCTTCCCCGATGTCAGCTTCTACCAGATTTTTCATTCCCCTGTAGATAATTCGTGTTAAAATTTTGCAACCATGACTTCTCAAACTGATGGTTCTGTAATTTTCACACTTGTCTGCACTTGCTTTCTTTGGAATTGGAATAACGATATTCTTCTTGAAGTCAGAGGATACTTCCCCTATCTCATACATCTTGCATACCATGTGATACAATTTTGTCACGACTGGCTCTCTTAACGATATCAGCACTTCAGAAGGAATATCATATATTCCAGGGGCCTTGTTTCGACTCAAGTCCTTCAGCACTTTGTCAAATTCTTCTCGCAGTATCATATCTCCTATCTCATCATCCTCCACTTCGTCTTCCATTTATAGACTACTGCCTTCAAGTTTATTTCCTTTGTATAGGCCCTCTATATATTCCTTCCACAGTTCAGATTTTCCCTCTTTGCTTAGTACTGGTTTTCCGTCTGAGGTCTTGATATTCCTACCTTGCCTCAAAATATCTCCTATTTTCCTGTAGGCGGTATCTATCTTTCCCCTAGTTATGTATTTTACAGTTCTGAATTTGTCCTCTAGCCACTCCTGCGTAGCCAGTCTGCACATCCTGTCAATCTCATTTGTCAGACGTTTGTACTTCATTTTTCCTGTTTCACTTGCGGAATTTTTATATTTTCTCCTCCCATCAATTAAGTTCAGTATATCCTGTGTTGTCCAGGGATTTCTATTAGGTCTTGTCCTTCCGCCTATATGATGCTCTGCTGCCTTCACTACCCTATCTCTCAGAGCTACCGATTCTTCTTCCACTGTATTACTTTCCCCCGTTTCAGCCAATCCTTGCCTAATGCTCCATCTGAAACTCTCAACCACCTCTGGTTCCTTCAATTTGTCCAGGTTCCATCTCCTAACGTTTCTACCTTTCTGCAGTCTCTTAAGTTTTAATCTGCAGTTCACAACCCATAAGTTATGTACAGAGTCTATATCTGCCCTTGGATATGTCTTACAGTTTAGAACCTGGTTTTGAGTTAAGATATAATCAGAAAAGAAAAACGAGATAGCCACCAGTTTATATTTCAATGTTCCGACAGAGTGATGGTCATCGCAGAGTGGGCCATAATTAGTAAATAAAATTTGAGTATGCTAACGTATTAACGACATACGACATCTAGACACTCGGATGCAGGTTTCTGGACACCTTTCTTCTGCGTTGGAGTATTCTCGATTTCGGATTTCCTACATTTATCGCGCAGCACCACATGGCAGTAACGATAATGATAACTAAAATTCGATACTGGCTTTCTGGAGGAGCGTAAATGGCGCGAGAACGCGAAGCCGCCTGAAATCCAGCCGAATGCGTCGAGCGCCCCACGCGCTAAAGGCTGAGTTACCAGGGACGAGCCTACAGCTGCGCCTCGGAAATCCGACGCAGAAGCCGAAACGTGCGTAAGTCGCTGATATACACGGCTTTCTGCAGGCTGCGAAGCTATAGTAGGCCTGGATACGGAGGTCTTTTTGACCGAGCGGGTATTATATGTAGCAACTGGATTTATGTCTTTATCATGCTGTGGCGCTTTAGGTTAACGTTTCCTTTCATGTGATCGCGCATCGACTAGCGAACTATTAATTGTTCTGACGGAACAGCATATTAGGGTTAGTCAGGGTGATATGGTGAATCGCGTGAAATGGCGAACTGCTTTAACTCTTTACTGGTTGAACAGACATCTCTGTATGTCTGCATGCAAAGGGTCTCTGATCATCTGTCCGGTGTGCACGTATTGAAAACCAGCTCCGTTTTAAAAACCATAATTAATTTGTACAAAACGGGTTTCGATGCTAAATAATTTTTATATGCTGCATGCATTTGTAAATGTAACTTCACGTAGCGTAGTCCGCGGGGTATTTGTTGATATATTCTGCCTTCTTGTGCTGTTTATGTATTACATAACCAAGAAATCGTTGCGTCCAATGTTTTGAACTTCTTGCCATGCTCTTTGCCGTTTCACTCATAGCAAATGGGAAAAATGAACTCCGGCAGGGGTGATACGGTGAAGGACTTTTCTTATGAGTACAGCATAAAGCTTTTATTTAGGTACTGCCCAACCAGGTGTTTTGCCAAGTCAAGAAATTTTAGCATTTCCTATCCCATGTGAGAGTCATATTCTGTTTTATCCGACGTCCCAGTAAAATCATTTAACTTAAAAATTAGTCTTATGTATTTTTTGAGAATACAGTTTGGTTTGTCAGTGATTAAAAAGGTAAATGTTCTAATTGTCGCCTAGGAATGGGTACAAGCAGCTACGGCAGAGAACGCAATACCAGAGTTCCGAAGCACGGGAATCATCCCGTTCAATCCTGATGTCATCCCAGAATACACGATTTTAACATCAGCTTCAGATCAACATCAGTAAAACAGCGAACAACCTAAAAAGAGAGCTACTTCACCTCGACGAAGTTGTTCGCATTGGCAGAAGATATCTAATCCCTTGGAAGAAGCAACTGCAGAAGTAGACAACGATCAGGGACTTGAAGACATACAAGCTTCACCTCAACACGGCTGTTCGCAAATGGCGGAAAATACACAGAAAAACATGCAGTCTTCATCAGAAGCAACAGATATGACCTCCACAGTGGCAACAGAACAATCTCATTAAGCCCTCGCAAACCCCTAGAACTGCGTATAATTGCATAAGGCTCGAAGATAATTACTGACAAAGACTGAGTGCATACTACAAGTTCGGAGAAGAAACAGCAAACTTAAAATAGGCAGCGAGAGAAGATCGCGAAATGTTAGTGGAAATCAGAAGGATATACGCATAGTTACTTGCCTGATGGCCATGGAACAAACAATAGTGGAAGCTGAAGGCTTTGTTCTAAGAACCAACGATGTGGAACACATATCACTCACTGAAGGAAAACGATAATAAAGCTTTTACGTGCACCGTACAAAAATGAACATATCGTCTGTTAGAAATCGGACCCCACAAAGCTAGAAAGAATTTACACAGAGTTCATACACCGCCACATAATCACTAAAGGTTTGAATATACCAGGCCGTTATCAAACTGCAACTAGTAACATGTACACCAGGTTTATCTGTTGGAAATCACTGGATTGAAAAACTAGAACAAATTTCCGCGCACGATCGGAAACAATATTCCGAAAAATGAACCTAAGTTCAAGAGTCTGCCATCTCTGCGGACACAAGAGCGGAGCCAACCTTACCTCACCATGATTCGAGCACAGAGTGAAGACCAAGCGGCCAGGAGGCGTGAAAACTGCCGGAAACTGGCAAAACCCAAGAGAAGAGAGGTGGTAGGGAGACAAGATAGCGAGACTCGCCCTGGAGAGGGCTCTTTGACAGGCTTGTAACTAAAGGGTGTAGAAACCTCTTTGGTCGCATCAGCAGGAGGGGTTGGTAACGACTAACTGTCGACTCTGAGCCACAGAGAACCAGGCAAAGCGAGCTACAACTACCCACTTTCAGACAACCATTAGATTATCGTACATCCACTTAAAAGAAATACACATTCTCATAGGGACAATAATAAATTATTAAAAATAACAAAATCCTAGCAATATTAACTAACATTTATGAAATTTATGTATGAAAAAATTGTTGAAATGTCTTGGTCGCAGTTAGCTTCATTTCATGACGCGTTTCGAGACATCATCATCAGAAAAAGATTTTAAAAAACGATGGGAATTACACCATCTTGGTATAGATTCATGAATACAAATTTAAAATACCATCATGGATGTGTGGTGAAGGTGTTCAACCAGACTTACATGCTCAACTACACACTACAGTTGAGCATGTAAGTCTGGTTGAACACCTTCACCAGACATCCATGATGGTATTTTAAATTTGTATTCATGAATCTATACCAAGATGGTGTAATTCCCATCGTTTTTTAAAATCTTTTTCTGATGATGATGTCTCGAAACGCGTCATGAAATGAAGCTAACTGCGACCAAGACATTTCAACAATTTTTTCATACATGCCAACGTAAGGTCGCGTGTCCAACAAAAATGGATGGTTTTATGAACCAAGTGATTTATGAAATTAATATTTAAAAACGTGAAAAGAGTGGGGTTCTAGTTTTAACAAAATGCTAATCCAGTGACATCAAATAAATTACAGTTTTATAAAAAAATATATGGAAGACGACAGACGGTCGTCTTTCAATTTGTACCTTTAATTTCTGAAATTTGTTGTTACATATTGCATTTTTTAAACGTAGGAAATTGTTTGTCCTACATTTATTTAAATATTTTACATGAAGATATTGGAAAAAAGTTACCATTAACTTTACACATTAAAATTGCTCAACAGTACATAAAATGTAACGTGCTAAGTAACCCGACGACAAGCGTAAAGTACAATGCATATTTAAAGCCAACAATAAATCACTGTAAATATCTTCACGTAGAGTGTGTAAACATATGTAGACCAACAATTCCAGACAGTGATAATGACAAATACAGTGGTTATATATATCGACAGAAAGGGGGAAGAAAGCGACAGTGGGGGTAAAAGGAAGGAGAAAGTGGCAGTGGAAGAAAATGAGGCAATGGAAGAGTCTTATGTAGACAGTGGCAGTGAACAGGAGATTCTGTGTTTGGAAACTTCGTTTCAATTAGAGACTGGGTAAATGGATTTAGCCTATATTGTGTTTATAGTTAGCTAATATGTTTGATGTCAAAAAAGGCAAGGATGGCGGAATAGCGGACTGAGGCTAATGGTTTACCCCTTTTCTGCCATAAACAATAAAATATTTTTCTTCTGCTCCGACAGGAGTATCTTTCGAGCAGTCTTAGTATATCTAAAATAATTGACTGAGTTCTGCAAAATGGTGGAGACTTCTGATAGGTCTGCAAATTTTTGCTATGCCAAGGGCTGTACAAAACACTTTACTCTTTATCTCTGTGATCATTAGAACACGAGTATGGGCTCCTGAAGTATCGCAATTTCGCACTTGGGGATTTCTGTCATATCAACACCGAGCACACTTTGTTAAACAGCCGTAAATTTATGAAATACAAACATTTAAACAATATTTTCGTTAATATGAATTTATCTAAATGTATTTTTTTCCATAATGGGTCACTTTGTTCCCTATGCGGAATATTTAGTGCACATACTGTCGACTGCCTTGTTATGTATATAATACTACTTGCATTTAGTTTTAAGAAAGTGAAAATTAAAAATGTTAGTAACCTCGGTGAATATAACAATAGACATGTAAATATTACACATAACATATTTAATAACTGTATACACTGTCTATTTGCTCCACAATAATATTTATTTTTGTTGTGAACTAGCTATCGGCTTCTTAGGACATCTTCAGAATTATGATGGCCCAAGAAGCCGAAAGCTAGTTCACAACAAAAATAAATATTCAAAATTACTAAAAATTTCCGGGCTGTTATGCAGTGGTCTAGTGGATTTATTATTAAAACCCAACGTTTAGTCCCCGACTGCGGATGACATTCTCAAGGGGGATCGTGGCACCTTTGGATGTCCGATTCACACCCTGTCAGTAGCGAGCCAGGGAGTGAATCGGACATCCAAAGGTGCCACGATCCCCCTTGAGAATGTCCTCCGCAGTCGGGGAATAAACGTTGGGTTTTAATAATAAATCCACTAGACCACGGCATAACAGCCCGGAAATTTTTAGTAATTTTGACCATTCCGGCCGTAAAAGTTTACATTTTACAAAAATAAATATTATTGTGGAACAAGTAGACAGTGTATACAATTGCTAAATATGTTCCACCAAGAACCGACGGAAGAGTCCATAAAGATTACACATAGCAATTAAAGTGGCTCTTCCTCAAAAATTTACAAAATCTCCACACATGTCTATGCGAACGCAAATAATACGAATTGCGATAATTTTCGACTTCACAGACTCAACCGTGAATTTTGTATGGGGTAATTTATGGTTGCGGTCTTCGATGCGGAGAATGGTTTGATGCAGCTATCCACCCTACTCTATCCTAGGCCTCACTTCGCAAATCTGTTTCAACCTGAATACTACATTTCTCTCTTGGTCCCCCAGTGCGTTTTCTCCAACGCTAAATTCACGATTCCTTGATATCTAAAAATGTGTCCTGATAATATATCGGACTCCAGTAATTGGCTGTCGGAAAATGCGTGACACAGATGCGCAGACACAGCGTGAACTGGCCAGCGGTCGATCCTGAAGCGGACTGTAGTGATAGGGGGTGTAGCGGCCGACCGCAGCCTGCGCCCCCGACTCGGAAGCTGGCGTCGGCGCGGCTGCCTGCGGCTTCCCGCGGGGCGGCGTCGGCGTCGTTTTTGCAGGCGACGCCGCCTGCGTCGCAAGAAGCGTGGCAGGCGTCGCGACGCGGGACCAGTTTAATCACGCGCGGCGCCTCCGCGAGCGACGGCGGCCGTCGCAAGAAGAAGCGGCGCCACCCGCAAGAAGAAGGCGCCGACGATTCCACTCCCCTCTGGCGGCGGCCGCCGCTACTACCGGCCCATACCCTGCACCACCAGTCCGTGAGTCTCCAGTGAGCGTAAACGAAGAGCCGACAGTTGTACAGAGGGGTAACTTTTCTGTTCAAAGCGAGGTGGGAGTGCCAATACAAGACAGGCTTTTTTCGGTAAGGCTGTCATAGTCTAGTAACAGTATTAAAATCACCATGAATAGGAACAACGCTGTCAGTTATGGACAGTGTTGCCAGACGTAGGGAATTTTCCCTACACGTAGGTACTTTTAAGCATTAAAATCATGTAGGGAATTTTCATCCAAAAGTCCGCAACGCGTAGGTTCAAAATGTTCAAATGTTTGTTAAGCTTATGGGACCTAACTACGGGGTCATCAGTCCCTAAACTTACTACTTATGAACTACTTACGAACTAGGACGGCACAAATATCCATGCCAGAGGGGGGATACGAACCCCCGACCGTAGTGGCCGTGCAGACCGTGACGGGAGCGCCTCAGTCCCCTCGGCCACTGCGGCCGGCAACGCGTAGGTACATTGGTAATATTTTACAATCGCTGACACAGGCAACAGAACAGCTGTCAGCACGCGGGAATGAAGCCGACCAAATGTGGCAAAATATGAAGTAGCCAATGGTATTTCAGACGGCATAGTTGTTTTCTGTTCATAGTAAACAATATTAATTTTGAAAACTTTGTTTCAGACACATTAAAATTGATGCGAAATATGATGATTTCAATGTATATCAGTGGAATGAAGAGTCGGTTTGGCAATATGTTAGAAAATGTCAGCACAAGAAAAAATCATTGTTTCCATCAACGAAAGAAGTTTTATTACCTTGACTAGACTTATTTATTTACGTCTGGACGATATACTTGTTATTAATTGTAAATGAGAAGGTGCTGACAAGAAAAAAAACGCTAAAACATTTACGACAGCCAACATTATAATGAACAACATAGCATTACTCTTTGAGAATCGAATCATGTAGAGTGACGGACTTCCTTTTTGTGCTGACTGTGAACTAAATAATCAGTGCTGTTCCTACTCTGTGGTTGATAGTGTCTCGGTGTATCCTCGTGCGGTCAATAAATCAGTTATCCTCGTGTAACAGTGCACTCGGAATTAGCGGCATATTTGGGGAAACTAATGCTGTTCCTCTCTATCGTTGAAAGGTTCTTGATGTACCCTTGTCCGATCAATAATACGTTAATCCCCTTGTAACAGAGCACTTGGAATTTGCGGCATAATCTACACTTGACTCTATCAATCAGTAACGATCAGTCACTAGAAAAACATATCTAGCAAGTGAAGCACGATGCCAAATATTTATTTTTTTCAAAATTGTAACATGTCACATTAATCAACTGGTTAACCTCTGCTGGCCGGACTCCTGGACTCAGCCCCTCCCACACCCAAATCCTGGCTACGACCATGATGTAGGGGCATTAATGAGGTGGTAGGGAGAAAGTAGGGAAAACGTCGGTACATTTTTCTGAGACTGTAGGTATTTTCTCTCTCTCTCTCTCTCTCTCTCTCTCTCTCTCTCTCTCTCTCTCTCTCTCTCTGTCTCTCTCTCTCTGCCATCTGGCAACACCGATTATGGAAGACTAAAAGTTTGCTCTTGGGCAAGTACTTTTCGAAGAGCAGGTCAGACTTGAAGTCTTGATGGAGTTGGACAGCCATAATTATCAATGTAATAGCCTGCTGACAATATTGTGAATATTTGATGAATGGCAATGTATAGGGTTGTCGGGCGTGGGACTGATGCCCCGTTTCCCTTGTGTCACTGTATCCGTGAACCTGATTGCCTTTTCAAGTTTTAATACCATGTTTGTAAACTTCTTTCCCCCACTCAGCAGCAGCTGCCCTCTGGCGAACGGCTCTCAGACGCTGCGCCTGTCACATTTATGTTAAGACTTGATTCGAGGAAATTCTTAATTTTGTCCAAGTTATTATTCTGCATATGTCTGTACAAGACTAAATATTTCATTTTGTTTTTATATATGGACTGTTATATTCATATATCTTTATGATGTCTGAGGTGAGGTGCTGCCCTCACGTGGTTTGTATCCGACCTAACGGCACTGAAAACAAAATGATTTTAGCTTTCGACGAATGTACTAAGTTTTGTACACACATATTAATGTTAGCAGTGTTTGATGAGTGGTCAGCCTTTACTGGCCATTGCGTTTTGTCTATACTTAATCGGGTAGTGTTATGGTATGTATAAATTATATCTTGTGTCATTTCTCTTTTTGTATCACGTTTACTTTTAACTGTTTGACTGTACATGTACTATCTTAGTTTTTTCACTTACCAGGAACTCTGAAGATGGGCTACGCCCGAAACACGTCAGTACAAAAGGAATAAAGATTTTATCGTTACCTGCATGGTTTTATTTTCAGCAGCCAATCAGCTTTTTTAACTTCTTTCTTATTACTTCTCGAATAGCCAGGACATGTAAATCTATTCTCTGACAGTTTTGTTGCCACACAGGAGTCACTGGCAAATTTTATGCTTATACAGACGGACGTGAAGCAATAGGAAATATAGCAAGACACAATAGTGACCTTTAAATATCACCGCCGTGGTGGCGTTGTAACACAACACAGTGAATAACATAGGTTTCTTTCACTTTTCCTTCTCATGAATGCAATGGTAGATGTATTACGCAAATACTCATGTGAATTATACTCTGTATATCTGTTGCGAATTATTTATGTGGTTATGTTATGTATTTGATGTTAATTTTATATGTCAATTTTGATATCCTAAATTAAATGATATTTATATTGATGTAGACACTGTGAAAGCTTCTTGTTGTAAGTTTATTAAGTGAAATTGAAAGCTTGATGAAAGTTTAAGTGAAAGTTTCCCATTCTTATTAAGTCTTTCTATTTAAACCAAGGAGTTTCTCTAATGATATGTGTGCAACGGATTTAACAAACAAAAATATGCCCTGTAAGTAAAGCAATATGTAATTCTGTGAACATTATTTCTGACAGTCAGATTCAGTGGCATGTAAGGACTGATTACTTTAGTGGTACGTGAACATTTACATTTAAAAGGAAATCTTTTTCTCAAAAGCTCAACACGTACTATACAACAAATTTAAAAATGACACAATCAGGAAAATGAGGGACGAGGTTGAGCTGAAATAAGAAAAAAATTAATCATTAAGTTATTCATTGAATTAAAGAAACATACCTTTGTTGAATCTTCAATATAATACAATGGTTTTATACAATTCCGTTCCATACAAATATTCTCTTCCTCTTGATACAGAATCCACTGCCCAATATAATACATTTGTATTCATAAATATAGAGTGAAATAAATCAAATTCAATACAATCATTGCTGATCAATTCAACCTTAGTAAACAACACAGTTGCCATACGTCTGTCAGCTAGCCTAGCCCACAATCGAGTCTTCTCCTCAACAGCTCACTCTCTACTACTCGCCTCAGCAGTCAAAGAAGCTGCTGTAGCGCAGATGCCACATCACAGTTGCAAAGATATTATAATGTGCAGTAGTTACAAACATGGACTGAGATGACTTTCACATCTAATATATAAAGTAGAGTGTCCGTAGACTTGTACGTTTTGCATACAAATCTACAGATTTGTTCCAATCTTTATGAAATTTTGTACACGTAAGATTCAATCCATAAGAACGGTCGCCGTAAGTGTAAGAATCACGTACAATACATAGTTCACGAGTTATGACGTGAACAATGAGATGGGCAGAAAACTGCTGCATTTAGCGACAATTCTGCTCATTTTCTCCTAAACCACTGGACCGATTTCAACAAAATTTGTTACACACATCCCTTACCGTGTGGTACAATTGCTGCAGAGTTAAGAATCATATACGCCTCACGATTAAGAAGATATGACGTCATAAAGAATAGGATTTGCAAGAAACTGCCACATAATGCGGCGAGACATTATAAATACGCTATACGAGACTCAGAGTACTTAGCGACTTGCAACAAACATAATTTCAAACTTTTATTAAATTTTCTCACGCTGACAACCATAGCAAAACGATGAAAGGAAAAAAGTTTCTCGCTTACTACTTTTCCGCTGTTTATTGAGTAAAACTACGGGATTCGGTATGCCGTTACAATTTATAATTTGTACACTACAAATTGTAGCCGCAGTAAATTTTACAGACAGTATACACGCATATAGTTAAGTGTACCTTCTAAGTTGTATCACAGTACGACAGGTAGTTCATGAGATATGAGCACATAAACAGTAACGTTTGTGGAAAACCGCCCCATCACGCACCAAGTTTTAATCTATTACTTCTTTACTTCTAATTGTATTCCAAAGAGATTTTACAGACATACGGCCTTTATACAAATAAATATATACCTGAAAGATGGCAGGAATAAATAAATAACTACCCCGACAACGCCGGGTTTTCAGCTAGAACAAAATAAAGCTATAAGGCGGATACACGTTCAGATTCAAAAAATAAAGCTGAAAATCCATAAATAATGAACTTCAGCCTATGACTGCCTACTTTCAACTGGCCTAGTCAGGGAATTTGACATTGTCAGAGTAACACAGTCTATAGCTGAGAGCTTTGGCCGCAGGAGCGCAGATGCGCGCCAATGATCGTGTAGTTGAGGGCTCGTTGAGAGCCGCGCGGGAGTAGCCGAGCGGTCTGGAGCGCCACCTTGCTGATCGCGAGTCTTCCCACGTCGGAGGTTCGAATCCTCCCTCGGGCATGGATATGCGTGTGTTGTCCTTAGGTGAGTTAAATTAGTCTAAGTTGTTTGTAAGCTACGTACTAATAACCTAGCAGTTGAGTCAGATAGATTTACAAACACTTAAACATTTGGACTCGTTGAGAAGTTGGGAACCGCGGAATGTGTAGCGCTATAGCAGTCGTTGGACTCTAGTGCCGATGTGAAGTAATTTCGTGGTCGGCACAGGACAAGAGGAATTTTATTAATCAGGCGTAATTAAATGGTTTTGCTTACAGTACAAGCAATCAAGAGGAGGCACGTAAGAAGAATACTATGGTCGCAAATTTTATCGCAAATATTCCGTCGCCAAGAAGAGCCTATTATGCTAGTTATTGAGTGCCTATAATGACGGATTGCGACGCACGCTGCATCGCAAAAGTAAGATACAGCCGATTTGTCAAGTATTAGCATGTACCAGTAGTCAGCGTATTGGAACTGTTTTGTCAATAGTGAACCTGAATCATGAAAACAGTGTCAACACTCTTACACCTAAAACATGTACCAGGCAGGTCCTTTCCTCCTCACGGTTATTCTGAGGCCAAGTCATATAATATTAAAGCGAAAATGAGAAGTACTTATTTACTGGTGAAAGTAAATTTAACGTAGTGCAAATCCGTGAAGTTTAAAGGTGCAATATTGAGCTGCATAGTATTGATCACACAGTAGCTTTCACTCAGACTGATTCAGTTTTAACTCTGTGTTCAAGGGTGGAATAATTTATTCAGTCTATAGAGACCAATGTAAATGACAGTTAAAACATTACAGCTGATAAATTTTTCAGTTAGTAATTGCAATATGACATTGTAAAGCAGTAAATTTCATCAGATAACATTATTCATTAATCAGTCCAGTCACTAATTCGTTTAACTTGCGAGAATTTTTATAATTATATAATTACTAATTTTACAGTTACGTAGACAAGAAGCGAGAGCGTAATTTTGATTAATAATTACCAGATTATGATAATGAAACTTCTAATCTAATGACTACGATTTGCTTACTGTGTTGTATTGCGTGTAAAAACCAATAGGCTTTACGGTGAGACGCTTTTTTTATAGCAATGCCAAAATAGCATTACCGCTCATTACTAGTTATCAACAAACAATGATGAAATTTATGAATTACTCTACATATGATTTATTTCTCACTGTTTGTTTATGTGGTGTCTTCGCCGTCGGAGGTTCGAGTCCTCCCTGGTATATATATATATATATATATATATATATATATATATATATATATATATATATATATATATATATATATATATATGTGTGTGTGTGTGTGTGTGTGTCTGTGTGTGTGTGTGTGATGTTCTTAACATAAGTTAGTTTAAGTAATTCATAAGCTTACGGACATAATCACAGCACTTAAGTCCATTTATCTCATATCAAATGTATGTAAATCTATCGGACCGAACTGCGTGGTCATCAGTCCGTAGCTTAGAAACGACTTAAACCTAGGTAAACTAACCTACGGACATACACACCCACATGCCCCAGGGAGGACTCGAACCTCCACGGCGAGCAATCGCGCGCTCCGCAGCGAGGTGCTTTAGACCGCTCGGTTACTCCACCGCGGCTATCTCATATCACAAAAACTACTGCTGAGATGCGAATGTGAAATAAACTAGAACCTCTGATAATATCGTTCGATGAATAGTCTCGTAAAATGAACGTAGATGAACTCCGGTTACCTTACCGTCCTTAGTGATAGTAACCTCCCGTAACTATACACCGCTGTTCTCTGCGATAATGTCCTAGAAACGTTCCACGAAGTCTGCCTTTTTTATGGTGTTCAAAAGCCTCTTCTAACTCCGTTGGATCTCAAGAATGTCCTCAGAACTCATTATTTCAAAGCGAGCTTGATTCGAGAGTACAGGAAGAAATCTGGATGACTGAGGTCGGCGAGTATCGTGGATGTTCATGTTGCACCACCCGTATTTTGCCAGGAACTGTTACACGATGTTGGCTGTGTTGTGATTAAAGAAACAGAAACCGTATTATGCGTACCCATATAGTACCCTGAGAAGACATAGGATGATACGGGTCAAAATTTCATTGTTCCTTGCAGTGTTAAACTCGTTTCCTCAGTTATAAACTCCTTGTGGATAATGCCTTTGCTGAGGTGGAGTGGCCGAGCGCTCTAAGGTGCCTTGATGCGGTGCGCGCAGTTTTTCGCCTTCGGAGGTTCAAGTATGTGTTCGTGTATGTGTTATTCCTAGGTTACTTCAAGTTAGTTCAAGTACTTCGTAAGCCTAGGGACTGATAACCGCAGTAGTTAAGTCCCATAGATTTAGAAACATGGGAACATTTTATTTAATAATGCCTTTGTGACACAACAACACAGTGACCAATGGTGCTTTCCTGCCATGTGGCGTACAGTAATGTAAAACGATGCTTTATGTATTTTTCCTATTATTTGTATTTATTTAAGTTTTTTTAAATTTTTTAATTTGTTTCGTAATTTATTATGTATTTGTATATTTTAATTTTATAACGTATTGACATTGTCTTGTTAAATATCTGTATGTGTCAAAACTAAAGTGTAAAACCAAAGTAGACACGCTGGTTTAGCAAGGGCTTTGCTAATGTATATAATCATCTTTGAGTAAGCAGTTTTATCGCTGGTAGTGCAGAAGCGCACAGCGAGAGAGAGTCGTTGTTCTGACGTAGTAGCGGACTGACGTAATAGCGAGACGTTGCGCGCAATGGTGTACAGCAAAAGGACGTGAAGAAGAATGCGTGTTGGTTCGGCACTATTGGAAGATACGGCGAACAGGCAGTATTATTTATTCATACAGGCACAGCTCACATAATTAACAAATGCATCAAGAGGAATGCTGTGGGACCAAAATTGTAATTAACATTCGTCGCCAAGAAGAGCCTGTGTTTGCCAGTTGTTAAGTGCCAATAGGAGACCTCAATCAGCAGCACCACGTCGCACACTAAAATCTGAAAGATGTGTCCAGTTTGTCTTAGCATGTATAGCTAACCAAAGTAATAGCGATAACTGTTCAATAGTCAACACTGTTGTTTGTGAACCTGTGTTTAGATCATTACCTATAATCATTTTCCAGACAGGTTCCTCCCTCTTCCATTGTTTTACCAAGAATATACACAAAGTTATAGAAAACTAAAAACAAAGCCATTAAAGACAGTGTGACAGTGATTAATAACAATTTGTTCAGAAAAATGTTACTAAATGTAGCTTAAGCCATTGTTGCTGATCAATAGGTTTGCTATGTTGAATGAAACTGCTAGACAACTTTCAATGGCAAGAGATATTTCAACACAGTGCAATTGATTAATTAATTTTCATTTCATATTAATTGGAGGTAAAGTTTCTGCTTGCAAGTCCTGATTAGTGAGAATAGTGATTATTTGCAAGTGTTTGAAATGCTAAAGGCCAAAGTTAATCAGAAGATTAAATTGTTCATTTCAAAATATTCAGTGTTGTCATGTCAAGTTATTAATTCAAAAAAATGTTCAAATGTTTGTACAGCTTATGGGACTTAACTATGGGGTCATCAGTCCCTAAACTTACAAACTACTTATGAACTACTTACGAACTAGGACGGCACAAACATCCATGCCCGAGGGGGGATTCGAACCCCCGACCGTAGTGGCCGTGCAGACCGTGACTGGAGCGCCTCAGTCCCCTCGGACACCGCGGCCGGCAGTTATTAATTAATATTTGAGCATGCTATCAGAACCTGTTAACAGTGCAGTTACAATTTGATTATTGCAAAAGCGCATTGCATACTTGGTGTTGAATAATTTATGGTACTTATGTAAACAATTAATAAATTGAAACTATACATAGTAAGCATTAAGGTGAGAGTTGCATGATCTGCTGCATGTTGCATTTGCCTGGCTATGGCTTGAATTTCATTGTCTTACATTCAACCTCTGTGTTAACAAACTATTTCTCAGTAATTAATGTATTGTCAGTGTCTTTTGAACCGGATTTGACGCGCATACTCTGATTTCCTGCCCACCAAATTTTACGTACTTTTTCACGTAGCTGATTAACTTTTCTATTATTAACATCCCACTAAATTATTTACCCGTACAACGATCTGGCGACCGTAAGTCAATAAATAATTCACTTTTTTCAAATTAATTCCTGTGTTCTGTTTGTTTCGAATTTTTCAACTAAATATTATTTATTTTATTCCAACGTTTACTTTCTGCTTTCTTTATTACTATCGATAATTGTTGTCTACCAAAGAAGTACAGCAACGTTCCGGTTATGATCTCCGCTATACTATCGGCTCCATTACCTACAGCCTTTCCACCCAATTAAGATAATTATACACACGGGTCAATTTTTCTAATTACTAACTGGTGGTGTAGGACGGTTAAAGTTTATACCTTGACTATCGAAAAAGGTGATGAGCATCGTTTTGATGCATGCTTTTCGTCTCGGACCATTTCCGACGGGTTACATCGGAGAACGCTATTCTATCCCTTACCATTTCGTTTCCGTGTCGTAGCAGAGACCAAGGTTTCATAGTCAGAGACAATACGGTGCAATATATTGGGTTGTACATCCACCGTTTCGACAAAATCCTGCGAAACCTTTAAACATGCCTGTTTCTGATCGTACGTGAAGTGATCCTGCACATTACGACAACACGTTTTCCTCTTACCTAACTTCTGGATAAGGGTTTGTAGTTCGCATTCGCGGTTAATCTGCAGTTCATCCGCTATAATGAGCACAGTTAATCGACGATCTTTCGTGATTATTGTCCTAATTTCTCAGTGTTTTCGTCACTGACGGCGGTCGCCAGTCGTTCGCTACGGTGATTGTCAGAAAAACTTTCCTGGACTCCTTTAAAATGGCCGAATAACTTGTACAGATATTACATAATAGTGCTTGATTCTCATAAACACCTACTAGCATCGCATGTGTTTCTCTAGGTGTCTTTCCAAGCTTAAAAATAAACATTAATTTTATCCTGTGCTCGTTCATTGTCCTGTTCTCAGTTCAAAACCAACGCAGCAAACAAGCACTTCGTCCAACAGGTCCAACATAGAACACACATGATGCTCACCTAGCTACGGTGGGGATCAGTTGTCCAAACCAGCCACTAGGCAGATGCAGCGTTGTGGTTCGCCTGTGATGTCCGATCTACCGTTCTGACTTTATACACCGAACTGTATTGTCAGAGGTTTTATTTCACTTACATTGCAGAATCTGTTCGGAATCATCAGCAGAAGTATCGCGGACTTTGCTATGAGTGTCGTATCGTATGCGATGGGAGCAGTATGCATTGCCCACGTACAAAATCGACACTGAAGTAAATAATGCTATGCCTACAACTCGGTAACCATTATATTTACACCTACCACATGCGTGCCTTTCCCGACTCATATTCCACCCTGCAAAAGTGCGATGTGAGTCAGCCTTGGAATGGAAAAACAAGAAGATTGAAGGAAATCGCCTAAACTAACGATACATTCTCACATACCTAATTCCAGAATAAACAGATATGATACAACTTTTGCACAAGCAGACAGCTTTACTAGGGTTATTATCGACTACTTGAAATGAGACTGCCTTCAAAATGCCTCAGCAACTTGCCATCCGATGCCTTGTATTATTGCTGTAGTTCCTCCATTTCAGCCGACCAACAAGATATGGTCAACCCTCAACCGACCCAAATGGAAAACAGTGGCGTCGCAGGAATATGGCTGCGCTGATTCAAAGCAGACCATCGAATACAGCGGCAGTGCATACAGAGGCGATCACGAAGAATTCGTTATGGCAACCAATAAAATCTGTCTTATTTATTCAAGGACTAGATGCTGGTTCTGATTACATGGAATTTAATACGTATAATATAATGTAGCGTAAAATGACACAGTACTGAAATTTATTCAAATAGCGTACACTAAATAAATGAAAAATCTGGTTGGAAGTTCGTCAATCCACTGCAGAGTGAAACTTTAATTCTGGAAACAACGCCACACAGGAATGGACGTGCTGTCTGGACCATCACGTTACGTAGGCATGGTCATTCCGCCGGAGGTTCTAATCCTGTGTGCGTGTGTGTGTGTATGTGTGTGTGTGTGTAGCGCGCGCGCTATGTACTTAATTTAAGTAAACTACTGACAATACGAAACGAGCTCCCCTTCTTTGGACTCTTTCGATGTCCTCCGTCAAACCCACCTGATAAGGATCCTACACTGGGCAGCAACACTCCAAAAATGGACGGACAAGCGTACTGTATGCAGTTTCTTTTGTAGTTCTGTTGCATCTTTTAAGGGTTCTGCCAATAAAACGCAGTCTCTGGTTCGCCTTTCCCACGATATTATCTACGTGTTCTTTCCAATTTAAGTCTGAAGTAATAGTAATTCCTAGGTATTTTGCGGAGTTTACGGCCTTCACTTGTGATTGATTTCTCTTGTAAACAAAGTTTAACGGATTTCTTTTCGTACTCATGTGGACGACTTCACACTTATCATTATTTAGAATAAATTGTCAATTTCTACACCATAGTGATATTTTATTCAGATCGTTCTGCAGTTGGTTCTGATCTTCTCATTTTACTAGACGGTAAATGACGGCGTCATCTGCAAACATTCTAAGAGAGCTACTTGGATTTTCCCCTAAATCTTTTATATAAGTAAGGAACAGCAGAGGATCAATACCACTACCCTGTGTAACGTTCAATATCACCTCTGTTTTAGTCGATGCCTTACTATCAATTACGTACTACGAACTGGGTCCTGTCTGATAGCAAATCCCATATCCAATCACAATTTTATCATATGTGTATTGTATGTGATATCTCACCTGATCCCCTAATCGTTCTGAGAACTGTATTAGAACAAAACACTGCCTATGAGTGTCTGATGGTACATTAAAGATTCATGCAGAAACATAGAATGAATCTGTGAAATCCGTTTCTAAATTTTTGACAACAATGTTGAAGAACTTCTTGTATTAATGTAATAGTTTAAGGAAGGAAGGAAAGAAGGGTTCAACCTAGCGTCATTGGAGACTGAGGAAAAACTCGGAATATTTAGTAAGGATAGGGAAGGACGTGTTACGACTGCGCCATCTCGCTCGGTCGGTAATAGTTTAAAGGTAGATGTGAACCCACTGAGCTCTACATTCAACTTGTAGCATCCCAGCTGCCCATAACATTTGAGATCGACGAATTCTGTACTCGTGTGTGTCATAATACGACAAAGCTGGCACACTGAGTACATACGGTAGCGGAATAAGAAATATCTCTCTAGTATTAAGATGAAGAATTCTAAACTCAGTTGGTCTCGTTGTCTTTGAATATGAATCCCACAAAGACAGAGATCAAAATTTGCAACAGGCAAATGAAATTCAGTAATAGCCACAAATTATAACTTAATTCACTTTCAATAATAAACTCACAAAACAAAAGTCACTTTAAAATAATGCACCATCTTTGATCTTATACCCTCAAATACATAGTCTCTGCGACCTCTAGTTCTTTGGACACCATGTTTGCAAACAAAGCATACTCCTGCCACCTCGTCCAGACAGCAAATGACTAAGAGGATAAGTGGAATCTGGTTTTATAGAAACAGTAACATCATAAATCTTATCTTTGGTTTACGTACTAAAAGATATATACAAAAATTCAATTTTGACATGAAATTAACTGATATGACCTTCAGAACCATTTAAACAGAATGGCAATGATAATTATATTTATAAACAAACAAAGAAGTGAAAATTACAACTTAAAAGGCGTGTGTTATTAATTCATGACAACATCTATTTTGAATTCTGTGGTGCTTTCTGAAAAATAACATAAAGTTCAAATACTGTAAAATACAATTAGTCTCAAATGAGTGACGAAGTCGGGATTAATCCATATCAAGTGACGTAGTGAACAAGTAGGCTTCAAAATCATTTACGTAACAAACAAAATCAAAAAAACATGCAAAGTGACCAGTTTACATGGCTAGATTACTTTTTACAAGTTATTAACGGGGGATTACCATATCTACAAAATGTTAAAATGTCATAAGTAAAGTACTAACATATGTATTATATTTAAATACGTTGTCTTCCACCCCCATGAACCACAGACATTGCCGAGGTGGGGTGGCTTGCAGGCCTCAACGATGCAGATAGCCGTACCGTATGTGCAACCACAGCGGAGGGGTATCTGTGGAGAGGCCAGACAAACGTGTGGTTCCTGAAGAGGGGCAGCAGCCTTTTCAGTAGTTATAGGGGCAACAGTCTGGATGATTGACTGAGCTGGCTTTGCAACATCAGCTAATGTGGCTTTGCCACACAGCTACAGCGAACGGCTGAAAGCAAGGGGAAACTACAGCCGTTACTTTTCCCGAGGACATGCAGCTCTACTGTATGGAAATATGATGATGGCATCCTCTCGGGTAAAATATTCCGGAGGTAAAATAGTCCCCCCATCGGATCTCCGGGCGGGGACTACTAAGGAGGATGTTGTCATCAGGAAAGACAATACTGGCATTCTACGGATCGGAGCGTGGAATGTTAGATCCCTTAATCGGGTAGGAAAATTAGAAAATTTAAAAAGGGAAATGGATAGGTTGAAGTTAGATATAGTGGGGATTAGTGAAGTTCGGTGGCAGGATGAACAGGATTTCTGGTCATGTGAGTACGGGGTTATAAATACAAAATCAGTTGGGGGTATCACAGGAGTAGGACTGATAATGAATAAGAAAATAGGAATGCAGGTAAACTATTATGAGCAGCACAGTGATCGCATTATCATTGTCAAGATAGATACGAAGCCAACACCGACAACAGTAGTACAGGTTTATATGCCAACTAGCCCTGCCGATGATGAGGAGATCGAAGAAATATATGAGGAGCTACAGGAAATTATTCAGACAGTTAAGGGAGAGGAAAACTTAATTGTGATGGGAGACTGGAATTCGGTAGTAGGAAAAGGAAGAGAAGGAAAAATAATAGGTGAATATGGACTGGGCAGGAGGAATGAAAGAGGAAGTCGCCTGGTAGAATTTTGCACGGAAAATGATTTAATCATAACAAACACGTGGTTTAAGAATCACAAAAGAAGGTTGTATACGTGGAAGAGACCAGGAGACACCGGAAGGTATCAGATAGATTTTATAATGGTAAGACATAGGTACCGGAACCAGGTTATAAACTGCAGGACATACCCAGGGGCATACTCTGACCATAACTTGTTAGTCATGAACTGTAGGCTGAAGCTGAAAAAACTGCAGAAAGGTAGGTAAGGAGGTGGTGGATAAATTGAAGGAAAGTGAAGTTCTGGAGAATTTCAGTGGGAGATTTAGGCAACAATTGACAGAAACAGGGGGAAATAAATCAGTAGAAGAGGAATGGGTAGGATTGAGAGATTAAATAGTGAAGGCAGCAGAGGGCAAAATAGGTAGAAAGGCAAGACCTACAAAAAATCCTTGGATATCACAGGAAATACTACAGTTAATTGATGAAAGGAGGAAATATAAAAATGCAGTAAATGAAACAGGCAAAATGGAGTACAGACGACTAAAAAATGAGATTAACAGGAAGTGCAAAATGGCTAAGCAGGAGTGGCTAGAAGCCAAATTCAAATCTGTAGAAGAATGTATAGCAAGGGGAAAAGTAGATACCGCTTACAGGAAAATAAAAGAGACATTTGAGGACAAGAAAAGCAACTCTACGAATATCAAGAACTCAGATGGGAAACCAGTTCTCAGCAAAGAAGGGATAGCTGAAAGGTGGAAAGAGTACATAGAGCAGCTCTACAAAGGAAATGAACTTAGAGACGTTGTATTTATTTTATTTATTTATTTATTTATTTAGCCTGATCAGATTAGGGCCATCAGGCCCTCTCTTACATCGGACCAGGGTTTTTCACATACAGTATTTCTTTACATGTGAGTTACCTATAACATAATAATGATTTTTACAGATGAACAGTTAATAACATTATTTATACAGGTTGATTACATGTAAAAGGTTGTAAATAAAAGGTAATAACTTAACTCTACATATGTAATAACTTAACTCTGAATAGGATTAATACTAACAGTACCACGGAGACACCTTCTGCAGCTGTAGGAAGGGAAGAGGAAGTAGATCAAGATGAAATAGGAGATACCATACTGAGACATGAATTTGACAGAGCCCTGAAAGACCTAGGTCGGAACAAGTCCCCAGGAGTAGATGACATACCCTCAGAGCTACTAAAGTCTCTAGGAGAGCCAGCCATGACAAGACTATTTGAACTGGTGTGCAGGATGTATGAGACAGGCGAAATGCCCTCAGACTTTAAGAAAAATGTAATAATCCCCATTCCAAAGAAATCAGGCGCAGACAGGTGCGAAAATTACAGAACCATCACTTTGATAAGTCATGGTTGCAAAATGTTAACACGAATTATCTACAGGAGAATGGAAAAGCTGGTAGAAGCTGACCTCGGGGAAGATCAGTTTGGATTCAGGAGGAACATAGGAACCCGGGAGGCAATACTCACTTTACGTCTTATCTTAGAAGATAGATTAAGGAAAGGCAAACCTACATTTTTAGCTTTTGTAGATTTGGAGAAAGCATTTGACAATGTTGACTGGAATACACTCTTTCAAATTCTGAAGTCAGCAGGGGTAAAATATAGGGAAAGGAGAGTTATTTATAACCTGTACAAAAGCCAGACCGCAGTTATTAGACTCGAAGGGCATGAAAGGGAAGCATTAGTTGGGAACGGAGTAAGACAGGGTTGTAGCCTTTCACCGATGCTATTCAATTTGTACATCGAGCAGGCGGTGAAGGAAAGCAAGGAAAAATTTGGAATAGGGATTAAAGTTCAGGTGGAAGAAATAAAAACAGTGCGTTTTGCTGATGACATTGTAATTCTGTCAGAGACAGCAAAGGACCTGGAAGAGCAGTTGAATGGAATGGACAGCGTGTTGAAGAGAGCATATAAAATGAAAATTAACAAGAGCAAAACAAAAATAATGGAATGCGGTCTTAGAAAATCAGGCGATGCTGAAGGAATTAGATTAGGTAACGAAACAATGAAGGTGGTAGATGAGTTTTGTTACTTGGGTAGTAAAATAACATGCAATGGTCGCCGTACAGAGATATAAAATGCAGAATGGCAATGGGAAGAAAAGCATTTTTGAAAAAGAGAAATTTGCTAGAATCGAATATTAATTTAAGGGTAAGGAAGTCTTTCCTGAATGCATTTGTGTGGAGTGTTGCCTTGTACGGAAGTGAAACATGGACAATAATCAGTGCGGAAAGGAAGAAAATAGAGGCTTTTGAAATGTGGTGCTACAGAAGAATGCTGAAGATTAGGTGGGTAGATCGAATAACTAATGAAGAGGTTCTGAACAGAATTGGCAAGAAAAGGAATTTTTGGCATACCCTGACTAAAAGAAGGGATCGCTTGGTAGGACACATTCTTAGACATCGGGGAATCGTAAATTTAGTATTGGATGGAAGTGTGTGGCGTAAAAATCGCAGAGTATAGTAAGCAGATATAGATATAGTAAGCAGATTCAAGTGGATGGGGGTTGCCGTTCTTATGAGGAGATGAAAAGGCTTGCTCAGGATATAGTAGGGTGGAGAGCTGCATCATACCAGTCTCCGGACTGAAGACCATAACAACAACAACGTTGTCTTAATACTTCAAGACGATCCCCAAAACAATGAATGTTTTGCAACTGTATTACTGTAAAAGCGTGTTTCACAAGCTAAAATGAAGTATTTATGACGACGTTACAGCGTTCAATGAATGAAATAAATCGCAATTTGCGATGTTATGGTTTGCCTGTACTAGGTTTAGATGGAATACCAAAGTGCGGCGAATGAAAATTTGTGTCCGGGTTCGAATCCCGGCCGGGAACAAATTTTCAATCGTGGCACTTTGGTATTCCATCTAAACCTAGTACAGTCACTCCATAACTGATCGCAAATTGCGATTTATTTCATTCTAAAATTAAGTATTTGGTGTTTTAAGTTAGTGGTATCGAACAGTTCACTTGCGTTTGATGGTATCGAGTTCTTAATATTTGGTAGTGGACTATGTGTCATGTTTTCCACTCCCTCGTGCTAGGCAAAATGACTTCCATTTGTACAAGAAACAGATAAAAAGTACACATACAATAAGTAAAATTTAAAAGGATAGAAAGTAATTACATAAAGTGAGTTACGTAATTAATTTACTCTTATAGAGAAAAGAAACTCGTTTGGCAATCTATACGTGGGATCTGGCGTGTTCGATTATATGTTGGTGCGCCATCGCCCGTCGGCTACGGCCGCATCCCCACTGCGACTGCCCCGGATACTTACGACTAGGGATTAATTCCGGCACAGCCGACCGTGAGCCACAGAGTCTGTTGTCGAGGCCGAAATGGTGTTAGCGCCCCACTGAATAGCAATTCCATTTTCGTACGTCTGTTTGCACGAATAGCCCTGGTCGCGAATCCGATGTTGGCACAAGTAGTTATCGATTGTTTGCAGTCGATAGCGGGCTCCCCGCGTCGGCCGCAATATAATGGGCAGTAATTGAAAACAGATGGCCTTAATGCACGAGCGAATGGCGGTGCCAAATTTTATATGTTCATTATGGACCCGAGAACGGGCGAGCACGTCGCGTCGCCAGGGGAGATAGGGCGGCATCTCTGCCGCTCTGACGTACAGACGGTGTTTCCTACTCGACACACTGGCTGAAATTATACAGCGGCGACACCCAAATGTATTTTTTCTGACGGACGTTAAGAGATTCTAAATTTCATTACGCTGTAGACAAATGCAATAATTACGATTTTTAACATGGCCTTATATGTAGCAACTATATGTAAAATAATTTTGAGAAAGTCTGTAAAAGTCTCACGTGGTAACATTACATGATAATGACCTCCGTAGTTTGGTCGAACTCTAGATAATTTTTTTTTAAATTATTTTAAAGTACGTTGTGGGGCTGCACTTTGTCAAAATCATAATTGCAATTCATTTAAACTTCTATAGCTTACATTTCTACACTAGAATATGAAGGCAAATCGTTGTTTAACGGTGTAACGAAAGACTCGAAAAGTCCTTGAATTATTCCATATTTTACACGAATCTTTGACATAGTTAAAAGGCATGTTACGCCACTGGAGAGCGATCAACAGTTTGTATAAAACACTTCTTTCAGCCAAGATCGCTAAAAGTTTATTTTCGTCCCTTAACCGATTTCGGTGAGCTCAGTAACCATCTTCAGAGAGTCCAGTACAAGCACTTAGCGTCATATGTAAAAATAGGAACATAAGCTTATAACACACGTAAACATCTTGTTAAAGTTTCTCATCAGAGGGTGGTTCGTCATAATGAATAAAATGTGGTCTTGGCCCAAGCAAACAGGAGACAGCAGGCCACGACATTTTATTCATTATGACGAACCACCCTGTGATGAAAAACTTTAACAAGATGATTATGTGCGTTATAAGCTTATGTTTCTATTTATACATATGACGCTAAGTGATTGTACTGGACTCTCTGAAGATGGTAACTGAGCTCAACGAAACCGGTTAAGGGGCGAAAATAATTTTTTTGCGATCTTGGCGGAATGAGGTGTTTTACAGAATCTTTGATAAATAATTGGACAGTCATAGCCATTTCATTTATTAACATACATAATCAATACACATTTTTAAAATATATGTTTCTATTATAATCTCCCGCCACAACATTTAGTGGCTAATTAGAACAATTCATTTAACCGTACACGTACGTTCTTACGACGGGGAGTTGGCAAATAAGTTTTCCCTGTCGGTTTAGGACAGAGAAGCGTATGAAAGGAAAAAGAAATAAAATGAGACATTAAAGACATATCTTTAGTTCCCTACACAATTTCCAAGTACATTGAAACATATGCCATACCGCTTTACAAACTTCATAAAGCATTCCAGAAAAAAATCATTGTGTTGCATACGGAAGAAGCATTGTGTCCCAGAAAACGTTGAGTATCGCTTTACCTGCAGACGGGGTGCTTCTGAATTTCTTTCGGACTAGTGATGATGGATGTTTCCACTTCATAGACGTGACCTTCGATTCGAGCATGTAATAGTGGACCCACGTTTCATCCCCGTCATAATTCGAAGCTGAAAGTCATTGCCATATTCATGGTCGACCTCTACCCAATGGCATATCGGTGTGTTGCACATGCACGTTCACCTGATATGTCGCCTTTCGGCCAAAGCCGTTCTACGCTTCTTTCGTAAGCAACGCCCTGATTTTTTCCTGGACGGCTTTTTGAAGCTTATAAATGGATTTGACAAATGTGTAAATGCAGGTACTTGGAAATGATGTAGAATAATAAAGATATGTCTTATCTATAATGCCTCAATCTATTTTTTTCCTTTCATACACAGCTCTGCCCACAGTCGACAGAGGAAATTTATTTTCCAACTCCCCCTTGTAATTTCATAGGTAAAGCGATCGCTCCAAAGTATTAATGCGATAAATGGTATGGAGGTTACAAACTAATCGTTTCTGCAGTACTTCTCTACGCAACAACGATCATTAATGAAGTGGGGCAAAACTATAAATACTCATAATTATTAAATGTTATCAAAAAATGTTCAAATGTTTGTATAGCTTAAGGGACTAGCTGATCCTAAGGACGGAAAAAATATCCATCCCCGAGGGGGGATTCGAACCCCCCCCCCCCCCCCCGACCGTAGTGGCCATGCAGACCATGACTGGAGCGCCTTAGTCCCCTCGGTCACCGCGGCCGGCAAATGTTATCAGAACACTAAATAACCAGTTAGGAATGAAGAAACCCATTCAAAAATTTATTTACGCTCGCCATGTTCACTCGGGAGCGAATGAAATTAGGAAAAGTCAATTACAGGTTGGCTAATTATGTAGGTGAAAGGGCACAGTATGAAAATTATTGTGTATTAGGCCATGCATGAACATGAACTGTATTTAAATCTATATCTATAAATGTGAATGTCTGTTCGGTGTACGTTTATCACGTCTGAACCACAAGACATAAAGAGCTAAAAATTTGTACAGTTACTAATGTCTACCCGGGGAAGGCTTTAGGCACGGTTTTATGGCCATCAGATAGCTATTTATCTATATATATTAATGGGAATATCTGTTAGGTGCATGCTTATTACGTCCGAACGACAAGACGCAGAGACTTAAATATTTGTACAGTTATTAATTTATACCTGAGGAGGGTTTTAGGCACGTTTTTATAGCGATCTGATAGATATTTAGTAATTTGTAGAATATAACGCGAAATGCGGAACAATAAATACTCTTTGAAAATTATATTTACTCTTTGAAAATAGTTTTATTGGTTGCATTGTTGCTTGAGAGTTGATAATGATAAAATGGTGTAGTATATTGGAATGGAAAGTTATCGGTGTATATAAAATTCTACGTGTGTGTGTGTTAATATTTCGCTCTGCAGAGAAAACTACAGAATGCAAACGAATGGTGTGTGTGTAACTGTTGTCCGAAGTCTCCAGTTGTACACCATAGCAGTTCCATGCCGACAGCTATAATGGGATGGAAGATATGGTCGTTGAAAGTCGTCAAATTATAAAAAAATTCGGACTTAAGGCCAGCGATGACGTTTGCGACTCTGTAGCAAAGAGGTTACGTACAGCGAAACGTGATGCCACAGACCATATCTTTCGTCTATGTGTGCTACAGTGTGTTCAACTCTTTCTCTGTAAGGATAAGCATACGAATCAGGAAATATAAGAACAAATAAATAAAGCAGTAAAAAAGAAATTTCTGTCAATACATATCTTTAAAAAAATGCGATTTGACGTTTCGCGCATTACATCAAGTGATCCATCTGTGATATTATTGCAATCATGATGGTTGAATTTCGTGATTGGATTCTTCGAAACGAGTGCATTTTTTACCTGTGATTTCTTATGTATGTTTAAGAAAAAAGGAGATAGACAGAAAGGGAGTGGATAGGAAAAGTACGAACTCAAGATTCGAATAAGTAAATGAATAAATCAATACCCGAGCAACGCCGGGTTTTCAGCTAGTAACTTATAAAATAATGTCCAAGCTCAAGACTATCACGTGCTAACTAATGTAGCCAGCTGCAATGTAGTTTCAATACTTACTGTCGAACACGCGTCTCTCACAAATGCTGATTGTTTGTGACATAAAATAAGCCAAAGGAGAAAACTGTTTTTATTAAGTTGACTACTAATTTAGTCAGCACACTAAAGATAACTTAATATATAAAATGCACTTTTGTTCCTGCTTACGCAGTCAGGAAGATGTTACTGAGAAAATTTTGTTTAACCTCGTAAGGCCTGAGGGGTGAAATTTGAGACCAAATGTTGCATAATTCGTGGGGCCATAATGACAAGGGCCACTGGTGCTCGCCGTTTGCAGTTGTGCCGGTAAATGTCAGGAGCATTCAGTAGGTGGCTGACAGTTGACTGCAGCGTTCCTCCGTCCATAGTAATCATATGAAAATGGCGGCGCCCGGAAAACGGAACAAGTGTTTCTTGGGTCCAGGTAATGATAAATGTACTAATTTAAATAGTTGCTTTTAAAAAGCAAATATGCTTTCCATCCATGTTGAATATTTCGCCATAAGAACAATTTTTTTACGGTTTTATGTTTAGACGGTAGACCGATGTGAAATGGGTGGTGTGAATTTTAGAACAATGGGTCTCATTAACTACTGTCATGAAATTTACTCATCGGTATTATATGTTGACTTATTTAATAATTTTGTTTTTCGGTACCTTTTATATAGTATTTAAAGATTGATTTAAAGAGGTAGAAGAAGGAAGGAAATGAGAAAAATGAGGAATCTAATTCCTCTGAAGATAATGAAGACAATCAAACTTCAACTTCAAGATTCATTCCTCAGCCAAGCAAAGAAAGGCGAACGACCAAAGCTTGTCACATGCCAAAGTTCCATCACCACACATATAAAAGGTGCAGAAGCAAAACTAATATTTCATGTTGTGAATGTAAGATGATTCTATGCCTAACTTCAAAACGGAATCATTATGCTCAATACCACACTGATTAAAACAGTTTTCTTAATGTGTAATGTTCATTATATTTGTATTTATGAACACATTAATGAAATGTATATTTCCAATTACTGTCTTCATTGAGTCCCGATGTCCGAAATTTCACCCCACCTTTTGTATCCAAATTATGCAACAAAGAATTTTTTCTTTCTTTTTTTTATTGTTATTTGTGGACATCACAACATACTAAATGCCTTTTTAATGATTTCCTTAACAAAAAAATTCCGAGGACTTATGGGGATAAAGTACTTGCACATTTACTGAAATAATCAATTTGCTATTTACTGAACACTATTATTCACGACGGTTTCTTTATGATAAGAAATAGTTCATTATCAGATATTCAGTGGTAGGAAAATTAACTGAAATATTTTCACTAAACAGTTTATCTTCTATCACCATGATTAAAAGATTCTGCGATCGGCAACGCCTTTATAAGACAACAGGTTTCAGATTGAAGCTTCAAATTGGTTACTGCTGATACAATAGCTCGTTATCACGATTTGAGTAAGTGTGAACGTGATGGTATAGTCGGCGTACGAAGTATAACCCACATTTCCAAGCTAGCGGTGTAGTCAGTATTTTCCCGCACATTCATTTAACGATTCCACCGTGAATTTCGAGAATCCGGTAAAACAAAAAATCTGCGACATCGCAGCGGTCGTAAAAACTGAAGAGAATCGTTCAACTTGCCAGAAGTACAACCCAACCGCAAATTGCTGCGGCTTTATGTGCTGAGACAAGAACAAGTTTCAAGGTGCGAACCCCTAAACGAAACATCGATATAGGCTTCTGGAGCCGAAGGCACACTCGTGTACACTTGCTGACTGCACGACGTAGGGCTTTACGCCTGGTCAGCAAAGTCAGAGGACTGTTGATGACTTAAAACATGTTGTCTGGTCTGTCGAGACTCGTTCCCTATTATATTGAATGGATGGATGTGTACGGATATGGAGACAACCTCATGACCCTTCGCGTCAACTCTGGATAGTTATGGCTGGTGGAGACACTGTAATGGTGTGGAGTGTGTCCAGATGAAGTGATCTGCGACCCCTGGAACGTCTAGATACGACGCTGAGAGGTAAATCGTACGTATGTAACCTGGCTGATCATAATTTTTTTCCATTGTGCATTCAGAAGGACATGGTCAATTCCAGCAAAACAATACGACATTCCCCATCTCCAGAACTGCTACAGAGTGGCTCCAGGAACACTCTTCTGAGATTAAACACCTCCACTGGTCAACATTCTCAAATTCAAATTGTTCAAATGTTTGTAAATCTATCGGACCCAATTGCTGGATTATTAGCCCGTAGCTTACAAACTACTTAAACTAAGGTAAACTAACCTAAGGACAACATAAAAAACCATGCCCCAGGAGGGACTCGAACCCCCGACGGGGGACGGCCGCGAGCACCGCAGCACGGCGCCCCAGTATGAACGGCTAAGCCGCCGCGGCTCAACGTTCTCCCCATGAACATTAATGGTCACATTTGTAATGCCTTACAACGTGCTATTCAGAAGAGACTTCTACCCCCTCGTACTCTTACGTGTTTATGGATAGCTCTGCAGGATAAATAGTATCTATTTCCTTCAGCACAATTCCAGGCATTAGTCGAGTCCATGCCACGTCGTAATGCCGCACTTCTGACGGGGGCCCTTCGTGCTATTGGGCAGGTGTACCACTTTATTTTGTGCTTCACGATTTTAGAAAATATATTACCAAGAAAAGTTTTCATATGAAGATGGCACACTTCGAAAATTGTCAATATTAAGGTGATAAAAGTTTTGCTTGTTGTCCAGAACTTATGTCTTTAGACTTTCAGAGATGAAAGAATTTTTCTGTATAAAAACCTCGCTATCAACTATAATTTTGTTGGTCTCTTCATTTATAACGATTCATTTCATGAGAGTTACGAAATGTGGCAATGTGACTTCTATCACCATTCACGTAGAGGTTAATTTATGAATCAAAACTATAATTACGAATAGTGGACAACGCTTAATTCATAAAGTCGCCACTTTGGAGTATAGGAAGTAAAACAAATTTAACCCTCGAGCAGTCGCGCATTTTCGTGGTGCAGGAGCAGTCGCGCGGCGCACTGAGTGCGCCACGTACATTGACTCAGTTCTATTACACTTTTCACATGAATTCATGACAGTACTAATGTTTATAGTTAATTTTCTAAAAGGTTGATGTACTATCACCCACTCAGGTATTAATAGTATCGAAATATTACACACTTTTGGCTAATTAATACAAATTTATTTCGATACCAAAATTCCAAATACTACACGTCTAATCAAGAAATATGTATATTTATCACTTTCATTGCAAAAAAAATGGTTCATTAATTAATGTGACAGTTAATGGCAGTTAATGGCAGTTAATGAAAATCCAAGAATTTAAATCATTCAATTTCACTGACAAAAGATTACGTTTTACTATCAGCTTTGAAAACAAATATGTTCGTAGTGAATGTCTACTGCAATGTTGTTGTAACAGCTTACAGACAGCCCAAGTCAGTAATTTCAGAGAGATCAACGGTCATATCTCTAGTTTTCTGAGTCTGTAGTTGCAACATGTCACTTTTCACACGAGTAACTAATAATCTCATGTTTCCTGCAAACAAAACTCTTACATGAATCACACTTTATTGTTGTGTTAACATTCTCGACTCTTCCACAAATAATACACCGTCGTCGTGTGTTAGAAGAAGGCTGCACAAGTTGCTCAGATGTTGTCTGGTACCGTTGAAGGAACGGCGAAATATACTTAGGAAGGCTTGGAATTTTGGCCCTTTCTACTAGATGTGCTTTCGTGAGATCATAAGCCTAGTTCTTTAGAAAAATCCTTCTTGACACCTTATGATTTTGTCCATTTGAATAAAATAGGATCTGGGCGTTGATGCCCGCAATGTCCATTAAAGCGAAAAAGATTACCAAGGGCCATCTTCTCGTAATACGAGCCACAGAATATGTGCCGCACATCTGGTCGACTGCATCAACATCCCCTTCGTGGCATTATAATCTAACGCAATATCAGGCATATTCTCATGAACAGCCCATAGGAATAACGTAACTGAAATACAACACTACGTTTGAGAAAGTAAAAAAATACTTACATGACCATTCGCGCGGCGCACTGAGTGCGCCAGTTATGACAACGCTTCACAAATTGTCCTGTTAAGAATTTTCTTGAGCACCGACAATTACCATACTGCACACAACAATAGTGAGGATAACTGTGGAGGAATAGCTAGAGTTTCAAACGTCTGCATTGTTAACAACATAACGAAAACAATCTTTATTTAACGATGGCGCACTCAGTGCGCCAGCGCGACCGCTCGAGGGTTAACTGTCATCATTGATAAACATATTACATCACAGTAAATTTTTAGGAATCGTTTATTATTTCACAAGTAAAAAGTTCTGTTTTATCATCTTTCAGTCTCTCGAACTCATTACGTTGGTGTCAATTTGCCCTCATTTATGAAACATACAAGGCAAGAGATACTACCATTAATGTAACATTTTGCGACAGCAGTCAGGTGAATTATCTCTGTATTTGCAAAGATGATACAGGAATAAATACGATGGAGCGTTCCGATTTTTAACCACCAAATACACTTTTTCACATCAGCCGGGCGGTTGTGGCCATGTGCCCTAAGGCGCCTTGCTGCGGAGTGCGCGGCTGCACTCCGTCGGAGGTTAGAATCCTCCCACGGACACGCGCGCGCGCGCGCGCGCGCGCGCGCGCGTGCGCGTGTGTGTGTGTGTGTGTGTGTGTGTGTGTGTGTGTGTGTGTGTGTGTGTTTTGTCCTTAGCATACGTTATTTAAAGTAGTTTGTAAGTTTGTAAATCT
The DNA here is from genome assembly GCA_026315105.1 of Locusta migratoria. Lineage (NCBI taxonomy): Eukaryota > Metazoa > Arthropoda > Insecta > Orthoptera > Acrididae > Locusta > Locusta migratoria. The sequence continues at coordinate 835,793,236 of CM048745.1, read as the reverse complement.
AGGAACATGACCACTGTTATTTGGTGCCTTAGGTTTACAGACTTTTGAACATTTACATCTAGTTTCGGTACATTGGTTATAGGACAGCTATCGTTTTAGTCTCATCTATTTTATCTGGGATAGAAATCATTTGAAAGTAAGTTGGTATGAAGAAAATTTGCAAGGCAAATTTCGAAATGTCAGGCACGATATTTTGTAAGCAAATTCGATAGTGATTTTGGCAGTAACTATTTTTAAGTATCATGCTGTACGACACTTCGTTTTCCTCTCAAATTAGATTCTGCGTTTTTAACAACTGGCATATAAATTCCCTTCCATATAGTAAGCAATCTCACCTCTGATATTTTAATCTCACCAAAAGAAACCAATGTAATACTCTTTTCTTCTGATATTAGTGGTGCTGGTCTGTGTTGCTTATTACCTTGCGGATGCGTCAATATTCACATATCCTTTGTACACTGAAGATAAAATGAGTTCGCACCCGTCACATGCTTTTTCGTTCTCTTTTCGCTTCCCCACGTGGCATCCCCCTTTATTCGCATCCTCCCTTTGTTGCGTTGTAAGCTTCTCGCAAAACCACGCTGTCAGTTTTCTATACTCGTTTAACGAGCCTTTTTCAGTGAACAGTTTACGCATCTGTCTCTCCAACACACGCTGTTTACACAATCGAATGCTTTGCGAGTCTGCTGTAAATGCGAAGACATAGATGTTCATTTCGACATGCACGTGTGGTTCTCCCTCTCTGAATAGTGACGTCAGTATGTAGTCGTAAATCTTCGCGGTTTTACAAAAGCTTCCTTGTCACCGCAGATATATTTCAAAGCTTGTAATGAAAATGTTTCTTTTCTCTGAAAATGACAGTCGGCTTCTATGAATGCCCACAAAATATGAGTTCTACATTGTAGTGAAACGTGTTAGCGGTTTTCACTTTTTTGTCTACTTACTACATCTTCATCCTCATACGTTCCATTTATTCGCTGCCACTAATCGTTTGAAACTCGTTCCGGCCTTACTTGTGAAGGGCTGCCAGTGTAACTATTTTAGCACCTACGAAAGAAAAGCGAGACCACAGTCAAACATATACAAAATATTAAAAAATTTACCGTGATTCTATCGCATGTTATTTTCAGTTATGTAACTTTTAAGTCCAATTGTAAAAGGCTCTTAATTTGCAGTACCAGTTTCGAGTAACAAAACAATCGTGCTTCAGTTATGTTCCTAGTCTAATTCATAATAATTGTGACTGGTGATTTTAAATGTTAATGCGATGGTTTCTAATCACATACAAGTCGTTAGAGGGAAATAAAATAAATAATTCTTAAATCAACAACTACATATACACTACTGGCCATTAAAATTGCTACACCTAAAAGAAATGCAGATGATAAACGGGTATTCATTGGACAAATATGTTATACTAGAATTCACGTGCGATTACATTTTCACGCAATTTGGGAGTATAGATCCTGAGAAATTAGTGCCCAGAACAACCATCTCTGGCTGTAATAATGGCCTTGATACACCTGGGCATTGAGTCAAACAGAGCTTGGATGGTGAGAGATCTTCAGAATGTACTGGCCAGGGCAGCAGTTGAACATTTTCCGTATCCAGAAAGGCCCGTAGAGGAACTGCGGTCGTGCAATATCCTGCTGAAATGTAGGGTTCCGAAGGGATCGAATGAAGGGAGAGCCACGGGTCGTAACACATCTGAAATGTAACGGCCACTGTTCAAAGTGCCGTCGATGCGCAATAGAGGAGACCGAGACGTGTAACTAATGGCACCTCATACCATCACGTCGGGTGATACACCTTTATGGCAATGGCGAATACACGCTTCCAATGTGCGTTCACCGTGCTGTCGCCAAACATGGATACGACCATCATGATGCTGTAAACAAACCTGGATTCATGCGAAAAATGTTTTACTATTCGGAACCCAGGTTCGTCGTTGCGTACACCATCGCAGGCGCTCCTGTCTGTGATGCAGCGTCAAGGGTAAACGCAGCCATGGTCCCAGAGCTGATAGTCCATGCTGTTGCAAACGTCGTCGAGCTGTTCGTGCAGGCGGTTGTTGTCTTGCCGTTCAACTGCTGTTTGTGTGTGAGAAATCGGTTGAAAACTTTCCTCATGTCAGCACGTTGTAGATGTCACCACCGGCACCAACCTCGTGTGCATGCTCTGGAAAGCTAATCATTTACATATCACAGCCTCTTCTTCCTATCGGTTAAATATCACGTCTGTAGCACGAATTCTTCGCGGTGTAGCAATTTTAATGGCTTGGAGTGCAGACCAACTGTGACGTCTGTGGTTAGGATTTGTTCCACCGTACCAAGAGTCAAGGATTTCTACCGTTCCATTGAAGTATGGGTAGCGGGAAGAAAGGATTTTTAAATGCCTCCATGCATACAGCAATTTTTCCCATGAACACTGGGCTCCTGTAGTATGTTGAGATTCATCTACAATGTAGTGAAACATATTGAAGGCGATAATTTAGACTTGATTATGAAATTTCACGGGATATCCTCTATGAGCCTTATGGTTCAGTTTACCTGGACCTCTGTGAGACTGGGACTCATGGCAAATACGCGAGTGAACTTCGTGTTGACTTTCTCCACATAACCTATTAAACCCACTGAACGACACATATTAGCAATTTCCTTTCCAAATAATCCAAAATCTGTCTCCGTTTAATCTACGACTGACTCTATGTGAACGTTACATTCAACCTACATCAATAAAAAATATAAATGTTCGTTTGTTCAATACCGTTAATCACCAACTGTTCTTTGCTGATTGCTTTGTAACTTTATTTAAAACCAAAAAGGTATACATCGATTTTTCGTAAGAAAATTTGACCATTATAAATTTATATCAATATGCCATGATCGCTTACCTAGAAATTATAACTTTCACATAAATACTTTCCGCACATGTAGCAGCAATCCTCATAAGATTTTTATGAAGCGTCTACCTCGTCGCTATATTTATTTATCGTAAAAGTTATTCAGGTTAATTATTTCGGTTAATTTGAAATAAATACGAGGGGAGATAAAAAAGTAAGTTGCCTTTGACGTTGTGGCCATTTATTAAACAACTTATAGATAAGTAATACGGCTATGACAACATACAACGTAAGTTCACTTTTCAATATAGCCACCAAGAGACTAAACATTTCTCGGAACGGTTAACCAACTTTTCGATACCGGATGCCTAGAAATCTCCTCCAGCGTTTTGTAACCACACGGAGACAGACACTTTCACCTCCTCATCGGATCTAAATCGTTGTCCACCGAGATCCGTTTTGAGCTTACCGAAAACATTAAAGTCGGACCAGATTTACTAAGACTATATACCGTTACCCTTCTTTTGCTCTTGTTAATGTTCATCTTATAAGCTTCTTTCAACACACTGTCAATTCCGTTCAGTTGGTCTTGCAGGTCCTTTGTTGTCTCTGACAGAATTATAGCATTATAATATCAACATAACGCGTTTATTTATTTTTATTTTTTTATTGCTGTACCCTGAACTCTTTCTCAAAATTTTTCCCTGCTTTGTTTCACAGCTTACACAATGTAAAAATTGAATAAAATTGGAGAAAGGCTACAACCCTGTCTTACTGCTTTTACAGGTGACCGGCCATAAGTGCTACGTATGTGAATTTGACAGGTTTTTCACAGGCTCTTTCACTTGGATGTGATCCTTATGGCTGAGACTGTGGCTGTAGTTGGGGGTTGAATACGGATGGACTAGATTTTTGTGAATGTTAGGAGGGCGACGGAAAACCTATTTGGCCACTTCGAGAGGGGTTCGGCAGGATGTTTCTAATTTCTTTGTATGGTAATAGAAAATAGGCCTAAAGGTTCAGAGGAAGAATATAGTATAGTTGTTCCAGCCCAGGGTAGTACTGGCTGACGAGGGGTTCCCACTTTCGTGAATAGAATTGTGGGGGAAAAATTCATGGCGTTTGGATCATGACAATCCAGTTGCTCATTCATCGTTAATTCTGAGAGTTTTTTGGCCAAACACAACACGACAATAGTGCCTCAAGCAGCGTATTCACTGCATTGTGCCCCTTGCAACTTTTTCCTGTATCCACAACGGAAGAGGCAAATGAAAGAACGATGAATTGCAAAGATTGAGGAAATAAGAATTACATTGCTAAATATAAGGCTGTGATAAAAAGTGCTTAAGAGAAATGCTTCGAGGATTGGAAGAAGTGCTGGGACAAGTGTAGTGTATCTGAGGGGGATTACTTTGGAAGAGACAACGTCAATATTTATGAAGATAAAAAAAAAAATATCATCATCATCGTTAAAGACTGATTACGCCTTTCAGCGTTCAGTCTGGAGCATAGTACCTCTAATAAAATTCCTCCATGATCCCCTATTCAATGCTAACATTGTTGCCTTGTCTGATGTCATGCCTTTCACTTCAAAATCATTCTGCACCGAATCTACTTTCTTCTTGGTCTACCTCGACTCCTCTTACCCTCCACCGACGCGCTCATGAGTCTCTTAGGTAACCTTGCTTCTCCCATGCGTGTATCAAGACCCCACCATCTCAGTCTGTTAGCTCTAACTGCTTCATATATGGTGTTTATTCCCAGCTTTTCTTTGATTTCCTCATTATGGACACCATCCTGCCATTGTTCCCATCTATTGGTACCTGCAATCATTCTTGCTACTTTAAAAACATTTATAAGAATACAATTTCACCTTACATTTCGAACAAACCTCGTATGTTCTTGTAGGAGCAGTGTACATCCCTTTCAATCGAGTCTAGTCCGCTTTCAATAGTCACACACGCAGAACGGTTTTAATCATTTGCAGGCGTAAAGGTTGCATCCTAAAACCCCATACACACGAACGCCATACTTTGCACAGCAAGAGGGAGATCACACATCGTAGCCCACTGTTTTTTTTTTTTTTTTTTTTTTCTTTTTTTAAGAGAATTTCTAGAAGACAGATATTCGATAGAGGTTACGGCACTATGCAATCATGTTCAGCGATTATATAATTTAAAAGTAGTGGATTCGGCATTGTGTGTGTGTGTGTGTGTGTGTGTGTGTGTGTGTGTGTGTGTTTGTGTGCGTATGTTTGCGTGTGTTAGGGTCAGCTACCTCAAGCAGCAAGGAGCCGCGAGCTTTAAGCCTGGTGGCGCAGTGGCGCGCGGCTGTAGCTCCAGGCTGGAAGACAGGTTTGCCAACCTGTCCCCAGGGAGCAATGGAGACCTGGCGTCGCTCCGGGCTCCCCGCTGCCCTCCTCTGGTCGTGAATTTATTTTATAGCCCCGGCCATTCGAGGAGCCAGCCGTTCCTCATGTCCGCGCACCGCCTGAAGCTCAAGTGCTCCATTTATCCGGTAAATTCCGTACACCTACGACCCAATGTATACCACATCGCTATGCAAATACCCGATGATCGTAAAATATCAACGACACCATTTCCTCCAATTTTCATCCATGGGTACCAGAGTTCGGACTGATTTGATGAAGTCCTTATTTAGATACCTAGTTTTTGGACCACTTTCGGTTACGGTAGTAACACTAAAAGTGGGCCTTTGCGATCGTCTTTTGACAGCTCGAAATTTAAATGGAAATAACACCTTAATCATTCATCTGACACTAAAATTGAATAAACGAATTTGTAGAGGAGAAAATCCTCTACAACTTTGCTCTGTTGTGTTTTTTTCATATCTCGTATCGTTTCAGAGATATTTGCAAAAATAACGGCGATTTTGGGATGTCTGTCTGTCTGTCTGTGTCCGTAACGTGTTCCCTGTTTTTTAGACGAACCGTTCAACTGATCAGCACCAAATTTTACAGACATGATTGTAGGCCGCCAGATACCAGAACCTCCTTTTTTTAAATTTTTCGGATAATAAATACGGTAGTGATAAAAAAAGCCGTTTGTAATTGTAACTGCAAACGAACCGTTCATCTGACAGGAAAATTGAATAACCCAATTGGTAGAGGGGAAAATTCTCTACAGCGTCGCTCTATTATGTATTTTTTATATCATTCATCATTGCAGAGATATTTGCAAAAATAACTGAGTTTTGACACCCTCCATTGAATTAACGAAAACCAGCCGTACGCAGCTGTCACGTGACATTCCTCGCCGAGAACTCACTCTGGCATACGCCATCTTGCGTTGCGTATTTCATAATTTTCTTATTGTAACTTACACGTTGTCATTTCAAAGCAATGGCGCACTGAAGAATTAACAAAAACAGGTCGTTCTCCGTACGATAAATGATAATCTAGTGTCCACAAATGCCATATTAGCATCAGTTAACAAAGGCCATCAATAGTATGAGATTAAAGAGCACAACTACGAACTGTTAGTCGCAGCGTAGTGGGCAATGCGTTGGGCTGTGACGCTGAAGTTCAGTAGTTCGGAACCCGACACTATCTATTTTTTTTTCCTAATAGGGTTTCAGACACTCTTCTTAATTAATTTTTTATTATGTAGATTATTATTTTGGTCCAAAATGATTGCAAAAACTTATAAAACTACAAATCTAAAGTGGGTCGTAAATAACGTCACTGCGTGAGAGAGAGAGAGAAGGCAAAACTGTGCTTTGATGATCTGCCGTGGAGGAACGTAATGCGTTAGGATAACACCATCACAGTAGTACGCGAGAATCACCATAACTTTCACCATACTGGGGCTGAAGCACTTTCGACTTTGCGGCGACTCATAATGACACCATTCTTTGGATTGGCGTTTCAGTGTCGGCGGGTAAGATGTGGCCTATGTGTCATCCAATGACACGATACGAGGGTAAGAAAGCCTCTCCTTGGCGCTCAAATTGCTCCATGTGCGCCTGAGCAGCGTCGTAACGCATTTACTTCTGCATTTCCGTCAATTCATGCGGAACTCATCGTGATGCAATTTTTCGCACGCACAGGCGTTCCTTCAGAATGCGAAGCACAGTCGTATGTCCTAATCTGGTTTCGTGGACGAGCTCACGAATCGTCAAGCGTCGATCACAGTCCACTAACGCGGCAACAGTATGCACTTGTTATTCAGAGACGCTACGACGATCTGCCCGATGGATGTGTTCCACAGTTTGCTGACCTTCGTTGAAGCTATTACCCAACATTCCACTGTTCTGTATGGCAATGCCGACTACCCGCACTCCTTTCGAAGACCTTGACGACGCTGTCGTGCTGTACTACCTATGCCAAGTTCCATCTTGATCCAACTCCTTTATTCCTGTTTCGAAAACATTGTAACATCGTTACGTTAGACCGCTCGCTCCCTCGATTGTCCGCACTCGGTGACGTGGGACGGGTGAGTCCAGTTTCTCGTAGGTAAGGTAGGTATGTCGACAACTTTTGCCCTAGTGATAACAGTTGATTTCAATGCATAGTTTCTTCACAGCAGTGTCCCCTCTATTTAGGTTCCAATCCTCGTAGTAACTTATTTAGGGTTAAACCTAACAAATCACATATATCGTTAAGAATGGTGTTTTTATAATATTGTCCATCTGGAAGATCGGAGGTAAGAGTTTTTAAGATAATCACAATTTGCCGACGATTAATGAGAGACAAAACGATAATAATATCGATTAGTCTGTAATTAATAAAATCTTTCATCAATTCCGATACTGTTGAAGTCTTACACACTTTACCGGAAGGAAGCACGCTGTCTCCATTACATTTCCTACGATGTATTACGGGTATACCTTATAACAGGTTTCCAACCGATGTAACTTCGTAGGCTTTCCCGGCGTGACAAAACTTCGAAGTCTCTGCGGGTTTTCTTCCGGATAATAAAATCAAACCGATTCTATATTTCTACGGTACAACTGTCCGTCATCTTCAGCAAACCGCTGCTGCTGAGCACCCGCTGAATATTCAGCAGGAAACCCGCAGAGACTTCATAGGTTCCCATACCGTTTTTCAATAAACTTCAACACCGGTTAACTAAGATGAAAGCTGGTAGATACATATTTAGTATTTTGCAAGGAAAGGAGCAGGGAGGTGATGAGATGAGCTGAAAGGTGTGGGTGGAGGGAGGAAGAGGACGAAGAGTAGGAAGAAGAAGAAGAAAAGTGAGAGAAAGAGGCAGGTAAAGGGACAGAGAAGATGGAGGGACGAAGAGAAAGAGGAACAAAAAAAAAGTTCAAATGTTTGTAAAGTCTATGGGACTTAACTACGGGGTCATCAGTCCCTAAACTTACAAACTACTTATGAACTACTTACGAACTAGGACGGCACAAATATCCATGCCCGAGGGGGGATTCGGACCCCCGACCGTAGTGGCCGTGCAGACCGTGACTGGAGCGCCTTAGTCTCCTCGGCCACCGAGGCCGACAGGAAGAGGAACATGTAGATAGAAGAAGATGGAGAGAAGAAGAGTTGGTCCAACGCGAATCTGAGATAAATAGATAAATAAATTACCGTGCAACGACAGAAACTATGGCTAGTCCAACACAAACATGCATAAAACGTCAAAACACAAAAAGAAAAATTAGTCGAACATAGAGTATTCAACAACAGACGAACAAATACCCTGGGGAAGGGCCTAAATAACAGCAACGGCTGAAGTTTCGGACAGTTTAATAGATTGACATAACGTTAAGCCGAGTAAAGCAGCATGGGTGAAATATAAGCGATCCTTACCTACAGTTAGGCCGGTATTACACTATCAAATTATTGGACAAAGAATTGGACAAAAAAATTGAATGAAATATTGGTCATATTTTCTTTACAAAGAAATTGGATGAAACGCAAAAGGGGTTATTACACTATCATCCAATATTTTGTCAAATTTGCTTCAAAATGGCGGTGTAATGCTCAGCTGTTGTGTCTGCATTTAGAAGAGAAGGAGGGAAAAAAGAAAAGGAAACGCACTTGGATGAAATCGTGGGTGTCACAGCGAGATAAATAAAATTTGTTACGGGACCGGGAGGATTTTCCTTTTTTATGCCGTCGGCAGAACAACCAGGCCGTTCACTGCTAATTATTTTGTCGCTCTTCATCCTTCCCAGTTCGCAACAGAGTAATAAAAAGGCTGACTCAAACTGTGTATGTGAATAAGATTGATAAGTTGATAAAGTAAGTTTCATTAAATAAAGTTTTAAATGGAAAATGTGAGCACTGACAAAGAGGATAATCTAAATTGCAATCAAGGCTTTCACGACCGGATGTCGACAGTCGGCAAGACTCAACGCATGTAAGAAGTCCTCTGAGGATGTCCGGCGCAGCTCTGGACGAAACGTTAGGTGAAACTGAAAAGTTTTATGGACCACGGCCTTCTAACCCGGACGTTTTACCAGCAAATAATCTAAATTGTTTATGACGTTATTAACAATGAAAGGAGGGAAACATTTCTGATAAAGTAAATAGGCTCTATTTATTTCCTTACAAAAATTGGTTGACGTATTTATATGTACATAGATTCGCTTTCAAACAGATGTCGATTTTTTGAAAGTTGTTTCACTTCCCAGCACTTAGCACACCAAGTTACCAAAATCATACATTCTAAAATCTGCTTCGGCCGTAAATAAGACTTAGGGGTATTACTGCTTCAATTCCGATAGTATGTAATGACTTTTTTTACATCACGGATTGTAACTCAACCTCATTTTTGCCGCAGAGTATTGGGCTACGCGAATTGACGTGACGGACAGTGTGAATTGCCCTTGTCGCCTGTTATACAACGCCCCATCTCATTTTTTTTTAAATTTTGTTGTTGCTAGAAAACGCTACACAAACATTCCACTACTAGCATTGTTTATGAGAACGAACGTTATGTCCAAGTAATGTCAGATATTTAAACTGCAAATAAAACAGCTGTAGTGGCAAGGAAGCTGTATTGTACTAGCGCTCCAAGCGGTCACATTTCTCACTGCAGGAAACAGAAGACGAGCGATTTATTTGATGAAATTTAGGCTGAGGCCTTAGATTTGATGAAATATTGGACGACGTGCCCATTACACTACGTCCAATATTTCTGTTTCCAATTCTTTGACAAATAATTTGATAGTGTAATACCGACCTTATACCCGCAGAGCGTAGGTGGAATTGCTGGTTTCTTTAGAGTATATTGTCATGTCCACATTCGCACTCGCTCCCGCGTTCTGCTGTATCGCTCTGGATTTCGGGGCAGACGTTGTCTAGCTCAGTGCAGGTAATTTGGCGCAGCTCCATTTCCGGGGCACGCGTCGACCCCTGACCTATTCATACGTCAAGGCAGATGGCTCACGTGTGCCCTTCTGCCTCTGCACTGTAGCTGCCCAGCTGTGGGGCATTAGGCGCTCTGATTCACCCTTGAGCTTTCCCCGTGTCCTTGGCTTGCCTTATACAGAAAGTCAGGGTCTACACAGAACACACACCTCTGATACAGCACACGTAACAAACAATAATTTAAACCCGTGATGACATCCTCCATACATTCTTCTCAAGTTACTCATAAATTAAACATAAAAATTAACATAATGTAATTAAAAATGTAAATTTGCGTTTTTTCACACCATTAATCTCCAGCAGTATTTGACAGATTGACGTGAAATTTTGACATGACGTTGCATTCTAATAGAGCAGTAATTTTTTTTTTTCATCTTGTGGGTCGTGACCCCCCAGGGGTGTGTCGCAATGTCCTGGATGCGTGGGGGGAGGGAGGGGGTGGAGAGGTCGCCGTCACAGGAGGAAGTGCCTGCAACATAATATAAACACGGTTTCACTAATACATAAACCGTATGCCTAAGTGAAATTTATGTAATGTTAATTTTACAGGGTACCTAGTGTAACATTCGTTATGAATTGATAGATTATAGATTGTTTTATAAAGCAGTGTGTTAATAATGGATAAGGGAAAGGTCTCAAAACTGTTTTCAGGTACCAATCGATAGGTAAAGTACATGATGTTGTTATTATGGTCTTCAGTACGAAGACTGGTTTGATGCAGCTCTCCACCCTACTCTATCCTGAGCAAACCTTTTCATCTCCTTATAAGAAAGGCAACCCACATCCATTTGAATCTGCTTACTATATGCGTCTCTTGGTCTCCCTTTGCGATTTTTAAACCACACACGACCCTCCAATGCCAAATGTACGATTCCTCGAAGTCTAAGAATGTGTCCCACCAAGTGATCCCTTCTTTTAGTCAAGGTGTGCCAAAAATTCCTTTTCTCCAATTCTGTTCAGTACCTCTTCATTAGTTCTGCGATCTACCCACATCTTCAGTATTCTTCTGTACTACCACATTTCAAAAGCCTCTATTCTCTTCTTGTCCGCACTGTTTATCGTCCATGTTTCATTCCCGTACAAAGCAACACTACACACAAATGCCTTCAGAAAGACTTCCTGACACTTAAATTAATATTCGATGTTAGCAAATTTCTCTTTTTCAAAAATGCTTTTCTTCCCGTAGCCATTCTGCATTTCATATCCTCTGTACTGTGACCGTCATGTGTTACTTTACTACCCAAGTAACAAATGTCATCTACCACCTTCATTGTTTCGTTACCTAATCTAATTCCTTCAGCATCGCCTGATTTTCTAACACTGCATTCCATTATCTTTGTTTTGCTCTTGTTAATGTTCATTTATACGCTCTCTTCAACACACTGTCCATTCCATTCAACTGCTCTTCCAGGTCCTTTGCTAATAACTGCGGTCTGGCTTTTGTACAAGTTATAAATAACTCTCCTTTCCCTATATTTTATCCCTGCTGACTTCAGAATTTGAAAGAGTGTATTCCAGTCAACATTGTCAAATGCTTTCTCCAAATCATCAAAAGCTAAAAATGTAAGCTAAGTCGTAAAGTCCCGATTTCCTACGTTTCTCCTGAATCCGAACTGATCTTCCTCGAGGTCAGCTGCTATCAGCTTTTCCATTATCCTGGAGATAATTTGTGTTAAAATTTTGCAACCATGACGTATAAAACTCATGGTACTGTAATTTTCACATCTGTCTGCGCCTGATTTCTTTGGTAAGGGGACTATTATATTTTTCTTAAAGTTCAAATGTTTGTATAGCTTATGGGACTTAACTACGGGGTCATCATCCCTAAACGTAAAAACTACTTATGAACTAGCTAATCCTAAGGACGGCACAAGTATCCATGCCCGAGGGGGGATTCGAGCCCCCGACCGTAGTGGCCCTGCAGACCGTGACTGGAGCGCCTCAGTCCCCTCGGCAACCGGGGCCGGCTTTCTTAAAGTCTGAGGGTATTTAGCCTGTCTCATACATTATAGAAAGCAGGTGAAACAGTTTTGTCATGCCTGCCTCTCCCAGAGACTTGAGTAGCTCTGAGGGAATGTCATCTACTCCAGGGGTCTTTCAGGGCTCTGCCAAATTTATCTCTCAGTATAATATATCTTACTTCATCTTAATCTGCTTTCTCTTCTAAGTTCAATTCTTTCTTAAAGTCTGAGGGTATTTCGCCTCTCTCATACATCTTACACACCAGGTGAAACAGTTTTGTCATGACTGCTTCTCCCAGAGACTTCAGTAGCTCTGAGGGAATGTCATCTACTCCAGGGGTCTTTTAGGGCTCTGCCAAATTTATCTCTCAGTACAGTATCTCTTATTTCAGCTTAATCTACTTCCTCTTCCCTTCCTAAAACTTTAAGTTCAATTCCTTTGTAGAGCTCCTCTATGTACTATTTCCACCTTTCAGCTTTCCTTTCTTTACTTAGAACTGATTTTCCATCTGAGTTCTTGATATTCGTAGAGTTGTTTTTCTTGTCCCTCAAATGTCTCTTTTATTTTCCTGTAGGCAGTATCTACTTTTCTCCTTCTTATACATTATTCTATAGATTTGCATTTGGCTTATAGCCACTCCTGCTTAGCCATTTCGCACTTCCTGTCAATCTCATTTCTTAGTTGTCTGTACTCCATTTTGCCTGTTTCATTTACTGCCTTTTTTATATCTTCTCCTCTCATCAATTAAATTTAGTATTTCCTGTGATATCCACGGATTTTTCTGTAGGTCTCGCCTTTCTACCTATTTTGTACTCTGCTGCCTTCACTATTTCATCTCCTAATGCTACCCATTCCTCTACTACTGTTTTAGTTTCCCCCGTTTCTGTCAATTGTTGCCTAAAGCTCTCTGAAATTCTCAAGAACTTGAGGTTTCCTCAATTTATCCAAGTCCCATCTCCTTAATTTCCACCCTTTCTGCAGATTTTTCAGTTTCAGCCTAAGGTTCATGATCAATAAGTTATGGTCAGAGTCTATATCTGCCACTGGGTGTTACAATTTAAAACCTAGTTCCAGAATCTATGTTTTACCATTACAGAATCTGATATCTTCCGTTGTCTTCTGGTCTCTTCCACGTATACAACCTCCTTTGGTGATTCTTAAACCAGGTGTTAGTTACGATTAAATCATGTTCCGTGCATAATTCTACCAGGCGACTTCCTCTTTCATTCCTTCTGCCCAGTCCATATTCACCTACTATTTTTACTTCTCTTTCTTTTCCTACTACCGAATTCCAGTCTCCCACCTCAATTAAGTTCTTCTCTATCTTAATTGTCTGAATAATTTCCAGAGCTAGTTGTCATATAAACCTGTACTATTGTTGTCGGCGTTGGCTTCGTATCTATCTTGACAGTGATAATGCGATCACTGTGCTGCTCATTGTAGTTTACTCGCTTTCCTATTTTCTTATTCATTATCAGTCCTGCTCCTGTGATACCCCCAACTAGTTTTTGTATTTATAATCTTGTACTCACCTGACCAGAAATCCTGTTCCTCTTTCCACCGAACTTATTCTCACTATATCTAACTTCAACCTATTCATTTCCCTTTTTAAATTTTCTAATTTTCCTACCCGATTAGGGGATCTAACATTTCACGCTCCGTAGAATACCAGTATTGTCTTTCCTGATGACTACATCCTCCTGAGTAGTTTCCGCCCGGAGATCGGAATGGGGAACTATTTTATCGCCGGAATATTTTACCCGAGAGCATACCATCAGAAATGATCTACTTCTTTTGAAATTTCTATACAGTGAGACATTTTTAATGAGAATAATTAAGTTCGGATTCTTGTATGAAATGGGTATCACTCGTGAATCAAGATACATTTTAATATCTGAAATTACGTAAAAATTGGATAATATATTTCATTCCGTAAAATACACACATAAAAAGTCGTCCAACCATATAAAAACAAGCAAAAGCAAAAGAAAGATTTGTTTCCATTGAGCTAACATACTTCAGGTACAGCTCGTGACGAGCGGAGAAGGTCGCCAGAATATTTTCATTTGGAAGGGGGTCGCTTATTCGAAGATGTTGAAAAACACTGTAATAGGGGAACCTTATTATGTACCTATTTGTACCTATTTGTATATAATACATAACTTGCATTTATGTACAGTGGCGTGGATGATTTCTTCTTGAAATAGAAGATGAGGTGACAGAGTGTCTAAACGTTAACAAATGTATCACATACTGCTGCATTAGTGACTGCATTGATGTGATGGATGTGGAAAGGGAGAGGAGGAGAGAATGGATCTCGTGAACCCCCTTTCCATGGTTATCTACTCCCCTGTAAACATAAATTTTTGCAATAGCGTTTCCCAATTTTAAAATACATATATGACATAAGTCAATAAAGAAGTTACATAGGAGCGTATCAGAATACAAGGTAGTATTGGAATTTGAAATCAGTTGGTCGGGAACATTCGTAAATATGAGGTTTTGAAAGAGGAGATATAGGAGGGGGGAGGAGGGGGGGAGGTGGAAAGTGTGATGTATGCAATCACAAGAAAAAGAATACGAATTGCAAGCTATGGACAAAGTTTTATTTAACACTAATCGTCTAACACAGAAGTGTACATCCTCTCAGCTTACCCGGCAACATTGGAAGAAGGCGAGAATTTTTGGTCCGCACAAGACTAAAATAATAATAATAATAATAATAAATCTTGGTCAGAGCTATAGCGTTAATGCATTTGACACATGCAGTTTAGAATTTTTTTGACTGGTGATTCTTGATTCTAAAACATCAACATGAAATTAGTATAATTAATAAAATATCATTAACAATTTTATATATAAATAGCAACCCGTCTCAATGTCGAACGGATGGTATAGGGTACACGCAATGTTCCACAGACGACTTTTGCGAAGCGTGACTCTAATGACCCAACGATATCACAGAATTTTTGTGATTTTATAATTCGAATTTGAGGAACTAACGAATCAACTTCAGGTTCAGTGGAAGTGTTTGAAATTCTCAAGCTGTTCACAAGGTGTGTACTGTGATTTTGGGTCTATTTTTACTCTGTTTGTTTTACTCTTAAAATATCTGTTCATAAAAGTACATGCTACCGAAGTTCACATATATACTGCATGGCTGTGCCGTCTCATATTAGTTAAGACTTGTTAAAGTACAACGTTGCCATAAATGTCATCCACTAACTTGTACGGCGAGATATGACCTATATCGTTGTACATAAATGACACAGACTTTCCTTGTTTTACCGATCGTGTGCTTGATACTTGCTGGGCCGCGGGTTGAAGCCCCTGATTTCACAGCAGAACAAAAATATAAGTTTCTCAACGAAGTGAGAAGATTAATTTATATTGAAATAAGATGTTTACAGCAAAATACTCTTAGATTCGAATATGATAAAAAGAAAAATTTACTACGCGTTACGCAATGATACTAAAATTAAGCTACATCCACAAAGAAATACCCGCGACCAATCGAGAAAGATGGTTCGAGTCCGATGGAAACCGAACGTCCAGGTATACACCCACTGGTAAAGTCACGTGGCGGCATCGGCGGAGCATCCAACAGTAAACCTAGGGGTAAGTTACGTATAAGCTTCGGTGGAGACGGCAACAGCCTCCGAGGCTTCTATGCGATGAGGTCGAAGTCGTCTGGCCATTGTTTTCTTTCTTTTCCTTTCTTTATTGTTATTTTACTGCCCGTGCTTGGTAGGCTGGCAGCAGAGTAATATGCTACTCTTCCGCCACACGTATATACATGTTAGCAAACATTGTTTTTACAAATATGATTGCGGTGACAAACTATATGAATTTCTATACAGCGAAGAAGCAGTTTTTATGTGAAAGTTAGAATTCAGAAGTTACAAAGATCAAGATGTGAAATTACACACTTACTGGAACGGACAAAGTGAAACACACTATGACACACTGGAGGGACACGGCTGTAAAAGAACACAGGAGCCTCGTTTGTTCTGCGGTAACCAACGGGCGCTCGAAATTAAAACCACACAAAAGGTACTATCATAGCACATCTAAATACATACTTCGCAAAACACCCAAAGGTGGAGGGTACTCAGTGCTTTCCTGTTCCACTCCCATATAGAATGAGGGAAAAACGTATACTTGTATGCGTCCATACGAGTCATAATCTCTCTAATCTGATCCTTGTGGTCTTTACGCGAAATGTAGTTGGCGGCGGTATAATATTTCTCCAGTTCTCCTTTAAATCGATCTTGTATCACTGCAGCACAAGGACACAGGGGCGGGAAGGAAAATGTGCGGGCCAGGATCAGGTTTGGAAGGAAGAATTGTTTCAGGGAGGAGGGCATCATCCGGGAGGGATAGATTGATTGATTTTTTCAGGAAAGCCAAAACAGTTTTGGTCCAACCCGCCACTGCCCGCATAGAAACTAAGTTTATTGTGCGGTATCGCTCTCTGTGTATCTAGTAAACCCAACCAATGCACTTTAACAGTTCTTTATTAGAAACAATTTATTCGGGTCTGGTTGTCCCAAATGTTCTGTGCCTTTTGCTCTCCAATGCAATGCATTCGAAGATTAGATGTGATGCAGTTTACATAATGTTTGCAGAGCTTATGGGACTTAACTAAGGGGTCATCAGTCCCTAAACTTACAAACTACTTATAAACTAGCTTATACTAAAGACGGCACAAACATCCATGCCCGAGGGGGGATTCGAACCCCCGACCACAGCGGCCGTGCAGACCATGACTCGCACGCCGCAGACCACTCGGCCACCGCGGCCAGCTGATGCGGTTTCATCACCATCGTCACAGATCCTACATTTAGGATCCTCTTCTGTTATTCCCATTGTATGTTTTTTGAAATTCCCATGGCCTGTCAGCAATCCAACCATGAGGCTAACTCTCTCCTGTTCAAGCCCAGGATTACAGAGCTTCTTTTAAAACATGGCTTTGGCATCATTACCTTGCCCTGTTTTTGTTTATAAACCTTGGCCCAATATGCTACGTGCTGTCTCTGAGCCAGTTACGTAGCACCAATTTGATCATTGTCTTAGTGATTGTCAGAACAGGTTTCGGTCAAATAAATGCAGTCTCTGCCCCCATCATAGCTAATCTGTCGGCGTGTTTATTGCCACTGATCTCCGAGTGGACAGGCACACACAATAGGTTTACTCTATTGCTTTCTCTAGCTCCACCAGAACCCTGTAATATTCTGCAACAATTTTAGATCTTGTTGCAGGAGCCGCCAGTGATCTCAGGGCTGCCTGGCTGTCTGAACAGATGTAGATGATACGGTCTTTGTAGCACCTACGCAAATTCTCCCCCACACACATCCTGATAGCAGTGATTTCGGCCTGGAATACTGAGGCTAGTTTCTCTAGAGAGATGAAACCCTCCAGTCTTGGCTTCACCCCCGTATACCCCGGCCCCAACGCCTTGGTCTGATTTAGACCCGTCAGTAAACCAGACAATGTCCCCCGTACGGTGTCGAACTATTTTCTCCTATTGCTCCCTACATCAAATTGTTATATTGAAAGGTTTGTTGCAGCAGTATGTGATTATAATATAGTCGACCGGAATTTTCCCAACCTTTCTATATTTACCTCACTATTTTAGTGTGTGATTCTAGATATTCCAAAGAGTTCCAGTTGTTGCCAGATTTGAGCCTGTATGCACCAGTCGCTGTCTCCATCCTGACCCAAAGGTGTAATGGGGGCATATCCAGCATTGGTTTCATCCCAGCAGTTGGTGTACTGCTAATTCCGCCTGTTATGGCTAAGCAGGCTAATCTCTGCACTTTACCAAGCTCCTTTGCCCCAACCTGCTGTTCTACCTTCTTCCATCACACGACCGCCCCATAGGTGATCCCGTGTCTAATCACCGTGGTGTGTATCCAATACATACCCTTGGGGCTCAAGCCCCAGTTTTTGCCACAAGCTCTCCTGGTACTTCGCCTTGGAGCAAATATTCCTAATGTGAGAGGTCGATGTCTGTTTCTCATCTAAGGTAACCCCTAGATATTTCACTGTCTCCTTCACAGGTAGAGCTTCATCGAAAAGCTTTAGATTCCAACTTCAATGTTGGCTTTGCTTCTTCGTGAATGGTACAGCAACAATCTTCTTAGGACTAACCACCATATCCTGTTTTCTGCACCAGTCTTGCACAATCCGGGAGGGAAGGTGACGAAAGTTGCTTTGGGATAGGACATGGATGGTGTGAAGATGCAGGGTTAGAGGTTTACAGTGGTGAGGCAAGGGCCCTGGATTAGTGAGGATACACCATGGGTTGTGGGAGTTTAGTTTCTGGGTGATGTAGCAGATGTTCTAATGTTTGTTAAGCTTATGAGACTTAGCTGCAGTGTCATCAGTCCCTAAACTTACAAACTACTAATATACTAACTTATACTAAAGACAGCACAAACATCCATAGCCGAGGGAGGATTCGAATCCCCAACAGGGAACGCCTCGCGCATCGGAGCATAGCGCCTCAACGCGCTCGGCCGCTCCGCCGCGGCGACGTAGCGGACTCAAGGAACGGGAAGGTTGGGGGAACGGGATGAAGTAATACAGGAGCTGCGTGGGGGATGTGGTATTCGTGGCGTTAGAGGATCTGCGGGGCTGTATAGAAAGCGGGGAAGGTGGAGATTCAGGCGGGACTGAAGTTGCAAAGGACGGAACGCCTAAGTGAACGGTAGGTGTAGAGGATGGTGGAAGGCTGGAACCTCATGTCCGGCCGCAGAGGAGTTGGATATGGGGTTTTGTTGGTCTTGAATTGGGGAGTAAACGATCCAGGGTGAGGTACTCTGGTCGGAGATTTTCAAGCTTAAATACTCTGTTCGGCGGATGGATTATTGGATCAGTTTTTGGCCACGTAGGAAAGTAGGATGCTTGATGGCAGTGACACTTGGTGTGGCTGGCCGGCTCAGCGGTGCTTTCGCAGAGGCTTTGAGGTCGGTGCCCACGGGGTTTGTGTGTGGCTTCGCCTGTATGGAGACAGATTCGACTTTTGTGGTCACCGCAACCGACGATACCGCACTGACATGTGGGCTGCAGAAGCGGTAGGCAGCGCGGTGGATATAGCAGATACAAACTGGGAGAGTCTGATGATGAGATAGAGAAGGAGAGATGAACAGAAATAAGTGGAAGGAGATTGGAATAGGTGAGGAGGAGAGAGAGAGGGGGGAGGTAGGAGATGTATAGAGAGAGGATAGAAACGAGTAGAGGGGCAGAGGAAGTCAGGGATGCAGTTAGCAGGTAGTGCAGGATGTTCAAATGTTCAAATGTTTGTAGAACTTATGGGACTTAACTACGGGGTCATCAGTCCCTAAGCTTACAAACTACTTATGAACTAGCTAAGACTAAGGACGGCAGAAATATCCATGCCCAAGGGGGGAACTCGAACCGCCGACCGTAGTGGTCGTGCAGACCGTGACTGTAGCGCCTCAGTCCCCTTGGCCACCGCGGCCGGCAGTGCAGGATGTGTAACTATCTTTCACAAAGCATTATGAAATTACACATATTAAACATTTTTGCCATTTTATCTGTAAGAAGCGACAGTAACTCGTTCCGGCTACAGCTAGTTAGAAATAATATAAATAGCTAAATTAATGTCGTGTATTCATCCACAAAATGCGATTAAGAAACGGTGGATTATGGTAATCCTTGCATTCGAGTGACTTAAAACTTCTCATCGAATTGCTAACGGTTCCGGTTCCAAACCTCGCTACCATAACGAAGAACTAAAATTGAAAACTGGCGTCCGTAGATATACTCATGAATGAAAAGTGAGGTTCGTCAATTTAATCCGTTGTGGCAGTGTGGAATGTTGCACATAGGCCATTTTTCTTCCAGCTGAAGGCCTCTGACAGTTTAGTGTTGCAATGGAACCGGTGGTAACACGCATTTCGGAGGCGTTATTGTTACTCGGCGTGTACCGCCCGACATTCTGAATCAGAACACACGAAACTTCACAGAGGCTGCAGTTTAACCTAGCACGACATACTAAGCCACTAGTTCTTCGTCAACGCTCTTTCGTCAGCAAAAACAATTGTGTGTGTACCATATTTTACTATGTATGTACGTTTCAGAGAAAAATGTTATGAATTTGAAGAGCTGATTTTGTAACTGTAAATGATTTTCGGATTCTATGAATAATATTTTTTAGCAGTGTAAAAATAATGTCTATTCTCTATTCCTTCAAGGAATCTCTTATCTCACTTGACGTTGAAATGGTTGTGTTATCTCAACAATATCAGTCTTTCGGTAAAGCGAAAACTTATGTAAACTTTTTCAGTACTTCTAATAAAGACATTGGACCGGTGGTCTTCGGCATAAACCTGGTCGCAAACTTCCTTCGAGGCGCAGTTGGGCTGTTATTGCTGGCGTAGCAGACCTTCGCAAGTGCTATACGCTCAGGCGTTGTACCGTGACTTTTTCACGTACAAGTCGCTTACAATGGCTTACAACAACAGGGCTCGTTCGCAAGCGAATACTAATTTTCACCATGGCTGGTTGCCATGCGTGTAGTTTGTACGTCCTAACGCAAACTGTACAGAAGTTTTTGACGATTTTATTTCCTCTACAACCACTGAAGCGCGGAAATATAGTTGACATTACTATATGAATTTCGCTTAATTTATGTTATTGTCTTTGCATATTTCATAAAATAATCAAATTGCATAAGTTTCCCTTCAGTTATTCACCATATGCGTTTCTAATTAAGGATCGGCCAAAAACATTTAACGTATTGCATCTGTTAAATTCTCTACGGGTCCTATCCTACATTAAACAACAGATAAATACAGGGCGGGTTCATGTTTTGTACCTTATGTTCTCACATAAGCAAAAGACAGAATACATAATTTGTAAATGATACTACCACCGGGTCACTGTGTGTCATTATTCTTTTGATACACTGTACGGATTGCGACATTAGAGCCGTTTTCAGGTGCGAACGTAATTTACTACCATTCAGTCACTTTACACATACAGGTTCCTAGATCGCCAATATCGAAAATGATACCAATCTAAATGTGCACCCTGTGAGTCATAACTGACTAATTAATTAATCTCACGATATTGTCAACAAATCATATGGCGTGAATGATAAGCAGCAATCAGAGCAAACATCTATATGTTGCAGCATATCTACAGTCAGGTCACTGTGTGAACATTATGAATGCTTGTATAAATGTTGGTTTAAGACATATTAAATTTTCCACCTTCCATGTTTAAGACATAGTGTATTAAATTTTTCACTCTTCACGTTGAAGATCGGAAAATTTTCTATGTTTTGAACCATGTTTTTGCAGCACTGATAGTAGTCACAATAACAAATGTTTCCAAGTGATTGCTGTTCACCATTCACAAATTATAACACTCATTGCGCCCAGTGATCCAATATGGAATCAAACACGATAAAAATCGTAGGGCCACAATATAGTGATTTATCGTCCCTTGAAAACAAAGTGAGAAAGTGTCGCACACATTTACACTTAGTCTCAGCCGTCAGGATTCTGCATTCGACGGCCCTCGTTCCCTGCATTACAACCCCGCTAACCTTGGGTTTTACCATGTTTACTGCTCAGTTAATCCTCCTTACTTTCCTCCTGTAGCCACCTGCAGCTGTTTACATAGCCCTAGTAAGTACCTTCTAGCTAAATCAATGTTTCACGTTGTACCGGTTTTATTGCAATCGGTACTTCAATTTTCTTGTTACAGGTTTGGGTGCAGAAATTGAGAAACAAGTTTCATACGTTCTTTCAGTCAGGTAATTGTGTGTCTGATGATTATCATCCCCTGTGCCTGACAAGTTCTTCAGTATCAAACATGGGCGTAAATTTATTGGAACACAGTTCTGAAAATGTGCGTTTTGAGAACAGGAGTACTTAATGTGAGAAAATCCGTTTCATTTGTTTCTAGTGTTTTATTTAAGCTTAGATAAAAATACACAACAAATGAAATCGGTTTTTTTCCACAATAACCATGCCTCTCAGTTGCGGATGACCGGGTAACCAACCTTTATGGGGCACTGAAGGAGTAAGGAGGTTCTTCTCGGCATAAATTTGTATAAATGATGAGGATTTTGCAGGTAGCTCACCAACTTTTGATATGGAGAAACAGTTCTTAATGATCGGCAGATAGCATAAATCACGACTTATCTATGTATGAAGCAATGACAGATTAGTTCATGGAGGAATAATGTGTCATTCGAATATAAAGCAGTCTCTGCTGCGAAGTCGTGATTGTTTATTCCAATTAAGTGTTTCGCGCAGTTAGCGCATCATCAACAAACAGTTATGAAACTATTACAGCTCAAGTAGGTAAACGTAGAAGGCAACACCCGTCGTAAAGCTAAAGGTGAGTAAATTTGAAAAGTTGAAACACTTGGTTGAATGCCGATGGCATAAACCTGTGGGGCTTCGCATGTCATGTCAAGCATCGGTAAGGCAGCTTAACAGTTAATAGAGTAATGCTAGCGGACAACTAGAAAAGAAACTTAAATAACGGCGTTTTAAGTAAAACTAATGACCACAGACGTAATGTACGGCCGCTGTGGCCGAGGAGACTAAGGCGCTCCAGTCACGGTCTGCACGGCCACTACGGTCGGGGGTTCGAATCCCCCCTCGGGCACGGATATTTGTGCCGTCCTAGTTCCTAAGTAGTTTGTAAGTTTAGGGACTGATGACCCCGTAGTTAATTCCCATAGACTGTACAAACATTAAAAAAAATTTTTTTTAATGAAGTAAGATAGGTCGGTTGGGTAAAGTGCCGCCCCCCGTAGTTCACTTGAGCATCGTAATGTGTGTTCCGTATTGAACCTGTTTGACGAAGTGCTTGTTTAGTGCGTTGATTCCGAACTGATAACAGGATATCACACCAGCAGAGGCTCAATTTAAGCTTGGTACGCCCTAAAGGGCTTTATGAGGATCAAATACTGTACATGAAGTGTGTATACAAGTAGATCGCCCGTTTTCGGCGATAGCGGAAGAAAGGCTCCCTCCGTCAGTGACAAAGACATTGAGATAGAGTGGACATTAATCATGAACGATCGTCGATTAACTGTGCGAATGATAGCGGAAGAACTGCAGATTAATCGTGGATCCGTGCAATAAATTTCTACCCAGACGTTAGGGAAGAGTATAACTTGTTGACGTCTCGTGTTACATCACTGACAGTCGATAGGAAGCAGACACGTTTACAGGCTTCACAAGATTTTGTCTAAACTGCGGAAGCGATACCCAGTTTCACGTAAAAAAAAAATTCAAATGTTTGTTAAGCTTATGGGACTTAACTGCGGGGTCATCAGTCCCTAAACTTGCAAACTACTTGTAAACTAGCTTATAGTAAAGACAATAGATTCAAAAGGATGTACGTTGCCGAACGCATTCTCAGATGAAGAGACTTGCACAGGACAGAGTAGCGTCGAGAGCTGCATCAAACCAGTCTGCGGACTTAGGACCACAACAACAACAGTAAAGACAGTACAATCATCCATGCGTGGACTCAATTTCTTGAATCGTATTGTTACTGAGGATGAAACCTGGTGTCTGAAATGAAACGGCAAAGTATGGAATGGCTTTTTCTTACCTCTTCGCAAAAAAGACATAGCCGAAAAATGACGCATCAAAACGATGTTCATCACTTTTTCGATACTGAAGGCATCAGCCACAAGGAATATCTACCTAACGCGCCGACGTTGAACGCTGCAACATACGCTGAAATTTTTACCCCTTTCATCCAACGTCTACGCAACGTATGACCCCAGTAGGCACAACAAGGTTCCTGGTATGTTGTTCACAACAACGCTCGCCCACAAAGCCAATATCGGCATATATTTCTTGACAAAATAGGGAGTGGTGCAACTTCACGTCAGCCATACTCGCCGGATTTTAAACCTCCAGACTTCTTCCTATTTCCTTGACCGAAACTCGATTTGAATATTACATACATCAAACGAAACGTGATAATACTTTTGACCATCTCAAAGGAAGACTTTGTGTTAAGTTTCCAGGACATGTATCGTAAAGCTCAGCGGTGCATAGTTATGGGATGTGACTAGTTAGGTGGACAGTAAGGAAACTAGTTATCTTTGTTAATGTTTCAAGGTTATTTCGCAAACTTTATATTTCGTTATTGCTCCAATCTGATGAGACGCTAACCGCGCGAAATGCGTCATTATAAACAGAACAATTACAAATTTGCAACAGATGCTGCCTTCTGTTTTAATTATTGCTCGTGCTGTTACTGTCGTCATGGAAAGGAATAAAATTTTGTAATGTGACCGGTGATTGGGAAAGAGGTGGCTTAATTTCAGAGGGTCTTGAGTGGATGCAGTTTGAATGCAGATATGAGGTTTATGAGGCGAACTGCATAGGTCGTATGACCATAAATAACTGAAATCGGTGTACGGAGTGAAGATCAAAGCTATACAAAGACATGATGTGGACGTATGTGCTATTGCGTTGAGAGAAACGGTGAAAGAAACACGTCAAATTAGGACGAAATTGAATGAAATGGAAATTACTCAGAGGGCCCGAGGGCACGCTAGAATATTGTAGCAACAGCCCTTTTCTTGGAGGCGGGAGGAATGGCCGACGAGGGAGCAGTGAAAACAATTTCGCGCTGCTCACAGGGGTAGCAGGCGTGACGGATGGGGTGCTGCAGGCCTGCCAACATCAACCAGAATAAGGTGCCCGTGTGAATTCTGCATACAGGAACAGCCTCCCAGTATCCCACTACCGCCCGTGTAATGTCACGTAAGACGTAACTGACATACTGAAGTATTCGATACCCCATATTAAACAAATGTCCAGTTCAGTTTTCGAAGTACCACCACACATTACGATTGTGAAACATTATTGCACCATATACCTATGTGCTTTTTAAGACTTTTAATGAACTGACTCAAAATAAATAAATAATTGATTATGATTTATGCTGTATTTTTGCTATCGTATAACTGTCTTAAACTATAAAATTAATAGTAAAGTGAACAGTCACTACACATAAAAAATATCTATTTATTTAGTGTCCAGTTTAATCAGCCCTGTTTATAAATACTCTTTAACTTTTGTGTATATGACTTCGTAGTACTTTAAATAAAAATTTAATTCATAAAGTAAACACCCAACATGATGTTAAAAATAAACACTTTTACGAATATTTGCTTAAAGCACCTCAACTAAGATTTTCGATAACAACGGTAACTTCAAACTACACACACTGATATTGTCAACGCTGATGATGTCAAATGTACTGTTAAAATTAAATGGCTTAGACATGAATTTGTAGAAAAATTTTCAGCAATCAATCGTAAATATTTATTTTATTCAGATCTTGATATCGATCACTGTGTTGTCATTAATCAATGCTTAAAACAAACTGTTGAAACATGTAAAACATTTCGACCTCCATGTTGGAGGTTACGTTAATACATCGAAATGTTTTACCTGTTTTAATTGTTTCATTTTAACATTGATAATGACCACACAGTGGTCGAAATCTAGTTCTGAATAAAATAAATATTTACGACTGATTGGTGAAAAATTTTCTGCAATTGAAAACACAACAGTCGTTGAGCACAAGTGCCACAATGGAAACAAACCAGATACGTATTTATTTATATTACTTAGTTCAAAAATTCAAAGACTGTATTCCCATTAGACACGTTTATGTCTGTTGTATGGAGACAGGTCGCAATTTAAAGTAAGTTGTGCGAATATCGGGTTGATAAATGATTCGAACATTTTCATTTGATGTTTTCTCTACTATCGAAATGTCTCAGGAGAAAACTGGAAAATACACTCATGTGCAGGAAGAAACACATTTAAGTCATAGAGGTCATTTTCACATGAAATATTCTGAAGAACTCATGAGCATTTACTTCACATCTGTTTAACAAGTGTCCTTTAGCAGCGTCCCCCATAGGTCCTGATAACTTGAGCACATCAACGTGTATAATTCGCTGTAACATTTCTTTTGGCCCACTAAATGTGGGCCTTTGCGATCGTCTTTTGACAGCTCGAAATCTAAAAGAAAATAACGGTTTAACTATTAATCTGACACAAAAATTGAATAACCGAATTTGTAGAGGAGAAAATTCTCTACAACTTTGCTCACCTATGTTTTTTTCGTATCTCGTAGCGTTTCAAAGATATTTGCAAAAATAACGGCGATTTGGAGATGTATGTCTGTCTGTCTGTCTGTCCGTAACGTGTTCCCTGTTTTTAAGACGAACCGTTCAACCGATCAGCACCAAATATCACAGACATGATTGGAGGCCCCCAGAGAACCAGAACCTCCCTTTTTCAAAATTTTCGGACAAAAAATACGGTAGTAATACCAAAAAAGCCGTTTGCAATATAATTGCACGAAAATTGAATAACGTAATTGGTAGAGGAGAAAATTCTCTACAACTTAGCTCGCTTATGTTTTTTTTATTATTATTAATATTTATTTTCATATCTCGTATCGTTTGAGAGATATTTGCAAAAAAACGGAGTTTTGACACCCTCCATTGAATTAACGAAAACCAGCCTTTCGGAGATGGCACGTGACATTCCTCGCCCAGAACTCTCCCTGGCATACGCCATCTTGCGTTGCATATTTTATGATTTTCTAATTGTAACTTACACGTTGTCATTTCAAAGCAATGACGCACTGAAGAATTAAGAAAAACACATCGTTCTTCGTACGATAAATGACAATCTAGTGTCTACAAATGCCATATCAGCATCAGTTAACAACTGGCATCAATAGTATGAGATTGCAGGATTCACGTTTTGATTGATAGTCGTAGGTTATTAATTAGTTTTCTATTATTTAGATTATTATTTTGGTCCAAAATGTTTGCAAAATCTTATAAAACTACAAATCTAAAGTGGGCCGTAAAACACGTCAGTGCGATTTTTGTGTTGATGCCTGTACGCATTAATTTTAAACTCTGCGCTTGAAAGATTAAGGATTTTAGTAAAAATTTCCATCATAGAAAAACCGGATAAAAATCTTAGCAAATAATTTTGACAAGGGTAGATGAAATTAATACACGAAATGACTGAATAGAATGAAAGGCGGAATACAGTTTGGGGTTGAGGCAACACACGAAAACAACGTTACAGAGAAAACTAACGGAAAGTACATATTATAATTTCTTTCTGGACATTTTGACCACTGCAGCTGAAAATGTTTAGCTGTTGAATGGCTGAGATAAATTTTATGATACTTTCCGCAATAAATTAATGTTCAGATTGTTCACCTCGCAAGTCATTGTTGCCGGACCGCGTACTAAAATTTGATAATGATAATAACAGAAAATGTTTATTTAAACCATGATCGGTTTCGGATTTCGTTATAATCTTTAGATGGTTGACATGGAGTAATGTTTTGTAATATGTATAGGTCATTTCAGTTTGTGAATGATACTTAATCAGTAATACTTCTACACTTATTGGGGCTAACTATTCCTACAGCTATTCAGACTATGTTTTGTAATATGTATAGGTCACTTCAGTTTGTGAATGATACTTAAATCAGTAATACTTCTGTACTTATTGGGACTAACTATTCCTACAGCTATTCAGACTATTCAGACAGCCAGGCAGCCCTGAGATCACTGGCAGCTCCAGCAACAAGGTCTAAAATTGTTGCAGAATGTCACAGGGTTCTGGTGGAGCTAGGGGAAAGCAATAGAGTAGACCTATTCTGGGTCCCTGGCCACTCGGGGATCACTGGGAACGAACATGCCGACAGATTAGACAGGATGGGGGCAGAGACTCCATTTATTGGACCGGAACCTGTCCTGACAATCACCAAGGCAATAATCAAATTGGAGCTACGTAACTGGCCCAGAAGACAGCACGTAGCATATTGGACCAAAGTCTACCAACAAAAACATGGCAAGGTAATGATGCCAAAGCCATGTTTTAAAAGAAGCTCTGCAGTGGGAACGAACATGCCGACAGATTAGCCAGGATGGGGGCAGAGACTCCATTTATTGGACCGGAACCTGTCCTGACAATCACCAAGGCAATGATCAAATTAGAGCTACGTAACTGGCCCAGAAGACAGCACGTAGAATATTGGACCAAAGTCTACCAACAAAAACATGGCAAGGTAATGATGCCAAAGCCATGTTTTAAAAGAAGCTCTGCAATCCTGGGCCTGAACAAGAGAGAGATTAGACTCATGGTTGGATTGCTGACAGGCCAAGGAAGTTTCAAAAAACACCTACATACAATGGGAATAACAGAAGAGGACCCTAAATATAGGATCTGTGATGACGGTGATGAAACTGCATCACATCTAATCTTCTAATGCATTGCATTGGAGAGTAAAAGGCACAGAACATTTGGGACAACTAGACCCAAAGAAATTTTGTCTAATAAAGAACTGGTAAAAGGACTCCTTGCACTGTTCAAGGGCATTGGTTAGCTTTACTAGATATACAGGGAGCGATACCGCACAATAAACTTAGTCTCGGTGCGGGCTGTGGCGAGTTGGACCAAGACTGTTTTGGCTTCCTTGGAAAAATAAATTCATCAAATCAAATCAACTATTCCTTACTTCCTACATTGAAGGAAGAAAGACTATTGCTTTTCCCATTTACGTATTGGAAAAAAAAAGAAAAAGAAACACCTATAAATTTGTCTTCGTTATTAATCATATCCTGGCTTTCGTCTAGTCCACTTTCTTTATTTTTATTTTCATTTGCCATGGGGTGAAAAATTCATTTATTTCCTGAATATGACTCGTAGTTTTCTAGCTCAGTGTTTCTCTATGTTATACATATATACACATTAATAGAAAACTGCCTTCGTTGGTATTGTTTCGTAATAAGATTATTTTTCCATTTATGGAACATGGAAGCAGAGTGGCTGCATCAGATTAGAACGGAGAGGACTAATAATGTATGTAGACATCTTTCGATATAATTGGTTTGTCTGTATCCATATTCAGTTGATAAGTTTCACTGATTTGCACGCTTTTCCATTCTTACCTGAGTATGTAATACCGCAGTTTTATTCGACTTGTATCTTACGATGCCTTTTTAAGCTTGCGTAAACTACGTTTTCTCCTCTCCATCACGATATCTATATTGTTGTTTTTTTCCTACTTTATTTACTAATTGTTCCTCGTTTGTTCTGTCATTTGCAGAATGATACATTTTACCTTCTGGTTCCATATTTCGAAACGTCTTTTCCACTCTGTAAATCTTTCTTGTAGAGACTCGAAAAGTCTCAATTACAATATTTGAAGCTGAAATAACGATGTGAAAAATGCCATAAAAGTGATGGAAACTTCATTACTTCACAATAATTTCAAGTATCGCATGAGTCCTCAACACTCCAACAGCAATTCGGTAAACTAAAAACAGTTGGTGGTATTTTGTTGACTATCATTACTCAAATTCCATTTCCTATAAGTTTTCATAAGCCATTGTCTCATTCATTATTTCCTTTTTCGCATAAAGGAACATCATATTTGGAGAACACGACGGCAAATCTGTCTGACAGCAATTCAATTAATTCTCTTTGGCCGTTAATTACGAACCGACATCTCTCTCCGTTTCTGTAGCAAATGGAAATTATTAATTCGCTAAAAGAGACTTTTTTAGACTTCCTATTGACCAAAAGCAGCTGAAAGAACCTGCACACAAAAACATGGCCCTTATTTTTAAATAGGCGGTTTCGCGTCTACAGCATTTCGTCAAAGGCAGCGATTCCGTCCTGACCTTTATTCTGTCTCAGAACTGCTTTCATTCCAGTCGTTCCTTTTTAGAGACCAACTAAAGCTGCTCCCTCGTTTACTTTTCGTTTGCCTTTTGTCAAGCGATTTCTTCACTGGTTCGGTTTTGATCTCAAGTTGTACATGCACTGTAAAAGTCTATTCATTTATTTCGGAATAAGCCCTTAACATTTCATGACAGACAATACAAGTATTTTGCACGAACCTTCTTGAAGAAAAGAGACGAATAAAAGTAGTCATATCTAAGATTTCCACGTTCATTGTTTAAGAAGTTATTGCAGTCTGAAAATAAACAACCATATTTATTAATATAGTACTGGAACAGAAATTTAATGTACCACACGATGTTATAGTGAAGCAAGTTCTCGAAAACACTGGAACGCAAAACTTTTACTCTTGATAGAGAATCGTAATATCCGAAACATATCAGCTGAAATTGTAGATTATTACTCCATCGTCGTCATACATTAAGTAAATCCTTGACAGTTAGGATAAATAAATGTTAAAGAAATGAATGTCAATAAACGGTCTTCTTCCCATAGCCATTCTGAATTTTGTATATTCCTTACTTCGCCCATCAGAAGTTAGCTTGCTTCCCAGTTCTTTAGTTGGACCGGTAGAGAACGGTACGGCGTACCGCCTAAAATTCAAACTCGCTATTAGCGTACCGGCTAAAATTCTTTCTTACATCTGTAAAAATAGCCCAACTGTAAATTGTCAAACGGATTTCGGAAACAAAATTGGAAAATTTAATGTTCATTCGAGTTGCCATCATAACCTTCGAAGAGTTTAAATTGCACCGGCCGCGGTGGCCGAGGGGACTGAGGCGCTCCAGTCACAGTCTGCACGCCCACTACGGTCGGGGGTTCGAATCCCCCCCTCGGGCATGGATATTTGTGCCGTCCAAGTTCGTAAGTAATTCATAAGTAGTTTGTAGGTTTAGCGACTGATAACCCCGTAGTTAAGTCCCATAAGATTTACAAACATTTTTAGTTCAAATAGCACTTTCGCACAATTTAAATGGAATACGACTGGCGGTCAAATGTTCGAATTAGCCAATGGAGAGTCCCGACTAGTCTGAACCGAGACAGAGGAAATGCTTCTTACCGACTGCAAGGCGCTTAAGAACATTGCTCCAAAGAGATAGACCACTACATATGCAATGTTTGTTGTATGTAATGTCGTTGCCTATTCGTTGAAGAAAGAAAGTGCGAAATTCCGGCAATTCTTTAAAACATTTAAGGGGCAGTACATCGCAACATTTTGACTTAATTTCCATTGATTGACTCATGAAACCCTGCACGAGTTACGTATGTTTTCATACTTAGCACGACACGTTTTGAGAACGACTCAGTGTCAAAATAAGATATTAATATTATTATATTATATAAATATATTATATAAATTAATATTATGTTTACTTAACCATCTTTTTCGCACTTTAGTAACTTTAATCTCATAAAATAGTCTGTGACAGCAGTACAAACGTTTGGATGACATTTCATTTTCAAACATCTTTAATACGTGATTAGTGTAGATGAGGCTACCACCAGTCAGCCAAATGAGGAATGGCGTTCAGGCAGCCATGTTTGAGACAAATCATTCAGGCAGCCATCGCGAGACATCACGTCTTTGTTAAATCTTAAAAGGAGGCGTAAATACCAAAGCGATGCTCCACAGTAACCACTAACAATTTGTTTTAATTGCTCAGGTAACCACCGCCTTATCATCAGTAACATGTAGCTAGTTTTAATTCCCAGCACAAACACGCACCCTAATTGTATTCTGGAACGCCACTCCTGATTAGTTACGATAAATCGTCCATGAACCCCTGAAGTTGACACCCATTCGTTCCGAAAAGTCTCAGAGCTGCTCACTGACTGGCTTTCGGCTGCAGTAGATTAGATTGGCTTAGATTAGTACTTGTTCCATAGATCATGAGTACGATACTTCGTAATGATGTGGAATGTGTCAGGTTAATGAAAGGTGTCTTTACAAATTATTACTTTGTACTTAATATTACATGACAATATTTTTTTTTACTTTTGTTTTATTATTATTATTATTTTCTTTTTTTTCAGATTTACTAATTTATATCTAAAATCTCAAGTGTAGAAGGAGTTGCCATTCAGAAATTCTTTTAATTTACGTTATGGTGGGTGACCAAAGACTTTTGTGGCAGCATAATCCACTCCTTTCTGTGCGAAAGCTAGATTTAACCTTGAATAGTGAGGATCATTCTTTCTCCCAGTGTTGTAGTTATGTACACTGCTATTGCTTTTGAATTCGGTGGGATTGGTAATAAATTTCATAAATGAATATATATACTGTGAAGATCCCTAGCTCTTTAAATAAGTGTCTGCAGGATTATGTTGGATGGGCACCAGCAATTATTCTGATTACACTCTTTTGTGCAATGCATACTTCTTTACTAATTGATGAATTACCCCTGAAAATGATTCCATTCGAAAGCAGAGAATGAAAATAGGCATAGTAAGCTAATTTGCAATTACCCTAAAAGCATACGTAGCTAACTCAAACGTTTCAGCAGATCTTCAATGCGTTTTTTCTAGTTCAACCCCTCATCAATGCATACACCTAAAATATTTGAATATTCTACCTTTGCTTGAGATTTCTGATCAAAGTCTATATTTATTAATGGTGTGATTAAATTACTGTACAGAATTGTATGTACTGTGTTTTATCAAAATTTAATGATAGCCCATTTGCTGAGAACCACTTAATGATTTTCTGAAATACGTCGTTTACAGTTTCTTCAGTTAGTTATTTTCTCTCAGATGTGATAACTATACTTGTATCAACAGCAAAAAGAACAAACTCTGCATCTTCATGGATATAGAATGGCAAGTCATTAATATATAATAAGAACAGCAAAGTGTCCAAGACTGCACCTTGTGGCACCCTATTTTTAGTGTTCCCCAGTTTGAGGAATCAGCAGCGTTTTTTTTTTTTTTTTTTTTTTTTTTTTTCATATTATGTATATTACTTATGTCAACTTTCTGCACTGTTCCTGTCAAGTATGATTTAAACCATTTGTACACTGTTCCATTAATACCACAATACTTTAGTTTATCTAGAAGAATTCCATGATTTACACAATCAAAAGCATTGGAGAGATCACAAAAGTTCCCAACGGGTGATTTCCTGTTATTCAGACCATTTAATATTTCATTGGTGAACGTATATATAGCATTTTCTGTTGAAAATCCTTTCTGAAAACCAAACTGACACTTTTTTATAACTTTATTTTTACCTATGTGTGAAACTAGTCTAGAGTACATTACTTTTTCAAGAAGTTTGGATAAGGCTGTCAGAAGTGAGATTGGGCGGTAGTTGTTGACATCAGACGTATCCCCTTTCTTGTGTAGTGCTTTAACAATAGCTTATTTCAATCAGGAAAAACACCCTGCTTCAGAGAACTATTACATATGTGGTTAAAAATCCTACTTATTTCTTGAGGACAAGCTTTTATTACCCTGCTGAAAATACCATCAATTCCATGTGAGCTTTTACTCTTGAGAGAGTTTATTATTTTCTTAATTTCAGAAGGAGAGGTGGTTGTAATTTCTTTTGCATCGAATTGTGTAGGTGTGGTCTTTTCCATTAACTGCCTAGCTTCTTCTAATGAACATATAGATCCTATTTTCTCCACAACATTTAAAAAATAATTATTAAAACTGTGTCTCCCTGTGCTCTTGGTTGCCCTGTCTCCCTGGTAATAATATTCCAAATTGTTTTAATTTTGTTATCAGGGGTACTAATCTCAGACATGATGCACATGCTTCTGACCTTTTAATAACTTTTCTTACTGTAGCACAGTAGTTTTTATAACATTTGACTGTTTCTGGGTCATTATTTCTCTTGCTGTTAGATACAGTTCCCTTTTTTCCCAATTTTCTTGGGGAAACAATTTTCAAATACTCTTACAAATGTATCATAAAATAAGTTGTATTTTAAATTAGCATCAGCTTCCTTATACACCTCATCCCAGTCTAATTGCTGAAGATTTTCCCTGAAATTTGTAATTGTTGAAGCTTTAACTGAACGCACAAATTTAGAGGGCTGTTTTGAATTACAGAGAGGAACTATGCCATTTACTTTAACTAGCTGTGCACCATGATCGGAAAGACCATTCTCAACAGGACAAGCTTTTATGTATTTCAACTTATGTTGGCTATAAAAAAGTTATCTATCAATGTGCTGCTGTCCTTTACTACCAGAGCAGGAAAATCAATTACAGATGACAAATTGAAAGAACCGAGTAAGACTTGCAGTTCATTCTTCCTATTACATTCCTTTAGTGAGTCAACATTGAAATCCCCACAAATAATAACTTGATTTCCCTTATCTGACAGATAGCACAACAAGGCATCAAAATGTTTCATAAATAACTGAAAGTTTCCTGAAGGGGACCTATATACTGTTACAATTATAAAAGAAGAACCTTTTTTTTTTTCAATTTAAGCTCACAGGCACATGCTTCTATATGTTGCTCTACAAAATACTCTTGTGTTTCTAAACTTTTTTACACTGTAATAAGACATAGATGGCTACTTCTCATCTCACCTTATTCTCTCTATTCACGTGTGCTGCTAGTTTGTAACTGCTTATGTTTACTTTTCCATATCTGTCACAATGTGATGCTCAGATAGGCATCTATACAAACCAGTAGCTCATCTACTTTGTTCTTTAATCCCCTAATATTTTGGTGCCAAATAGTAACATTATTTTTACTTCTGTGACACTCAACTTTATTCTTTAATCCCCTAATATTTTGGTGCCAAATAGTAACATTATTTTTACTTCTGTGACACTCAACTTTATTCTTTAATCCCCCTTTTTTGGTGAAATATGGTAACATTATTTTTTACTTTACTTTAGTCAGATTCATGTGAGTTTTGAGCATCTTTAGCGCTTGCCTGCCTGGGCTTGCCATTGGACCCTGGTCTTAGCCTAAAAAGGGGTATATTTATGAATTGCAGTGTCCCCTCTTAAGGTTTTTGCTATTAACTCAGCCAGTTTACCCATCCCTTTCCTATTGAGGTGTGGCCATGCCTTGTGAAGTCCCACCTATCTATAGCCTTAACAGGAAGCAAACCAATGTCTGAGTGGCCGCCCTTCGTAACTGATCTAACTCCATATTGACCCTCCTGACAGAGCGGTTCGACTGGGGCTGATCATGTCGCTCGAAAGCAGGCAGTTTGATGGGACACATTAGTCACATCACAGAATGTTCGTGATTGGCGTTGCGTTTGCATTGACAAATCTCATTGGCTGTTTGCTCGTTTTTGCGTACGTACTCCACGTGGATGATGTGGAGAACGTGAAAAGTGATGGTAGTGAACGACATTCGCGCCGCGGTCGCCGAAGTTTGCAAACGCGACTCTTCTCTTGGATGGGCCGCCGAACCGAGCACAAGTTAGACGCAGCTCTGAACTTGTTGGTAACAAGTGTGCACTAGTACGATTTCATACTGGGGCGCCTACCACTGCTATACGTCAGCATCATAGCGGTGACTTACTCATGACTACGATCGGGCGATAAATAACTGAATTTTGTCACTTTGATTGATGACACGGCAGGATCGGTACCGCGGTAGTTTGAGCTTCACAATCTCAGTAAAAGAAGTTTGATCAGCAGTGTCACAATCGAGTGTATCGATTTCGGTTATCAGTATTGAATCTGTGCCACAATCTTGTTGAATACTGTAGGAAACAATTAGCTATTAAAGTAATATTGTTTAATTTTTTGCTGTCTTTTGAAAATAATAATATTAAACCCTAGAAATTGTGATTTAAGGATAATTTCTTTTGCTAACCTAATTTTGGAATATTTCTGTGGGGATAACTATACATTTCAACTATAATATTTATGTCGAAAAACCGTGCATCGACCCATTGCTATCAGCGACAATAGTAGACAGGAAACAATCCCTCACCAAGCCACGCCCATTCCCCTCCCTTCCTTCCAATCCCCACTGACACAACCCCCACCTCCTTGCTATAAGCTCTGTACAATGTAATTTTCAAGAAAGCTTATATACAAAGTTGTACGGCTTGAAATGACATATATCGAACACACAACTGTAAATCGATTGAGTGTTACGGGCTCTCACGTACTAAAAGAAATTATTGTTCGACCTATACCTAACCTAACTTACAGTTAAAAATGTTATTTGTAGCGTAGCCTTAAGAAGGTTAGGTGTAGGTTCAACAAGAAGTTTGTTTTTAGTACGCGAGGGCGCGTAGCGCTCGAAGTTACGGTTGATAAACACAAAATCGATTTACAGTTTTAAGTTCGATACATATCATTTAAGGCCGAACTACTTAGAGTGTAAGATTTCTTGAAAATTACCCTATATTTGCTATAGATATTTTTACTTTGTCAAGAATACTCAGAAACGTTTTACAACTGCATTCAAAAAATGTTCAAATGTTTGTTAAGCTTGTGGGACTTAACTACGGGGTCATCAGTCCCTAAACTTACAAACTACTTAAGAACTACTTACGAACTAGGACGGCACAAATATCCATGCCCGAGGGGGGATTCGAACCCCCGACCGTAGTGGCCGTGCTGACCGTGACTGGAGCGCCTCAGTCACCTCGGCCACCGCGGCCGGCTACAACTGCATTAGGGAACGCTTAAATTTCGTAGTAGTTACTGAATATTTTCAGTCTGTCTTCAGTGTAATCATTACTTTAAAGTGGATCATGAAGTTGATACTAATAACTCATCTTTAGTTTCGCGGTTAACGGATCGATTCAATCGAGTTTGAAAGTGGCGGGACTTCGCCTATCAGAGGCGGGGTTAGCCTCTAGAGGCGGGTTTGGTAAGGGATTGTTTCCTAGCGCAAACGTCTCGTCGGCAAAAGTAGATTTCATTGCATAGTGTCTCCACAGCAGTGTTGTCAATATTGAAGTTCCAACTCACGCATGTATGAACTGAGCTGTTTGTTGGTCAAGAAATGTAATCGAATCAAGTGTTTATAAACCTATGGACCAAACTACTTCGACCATTAGTTCAATAGTTATGTGTGTAGCAAAAAGAGGTATATTATTTGTGACAAATTTCATTAAGGCATTAATATGCTGAGAGGCAGTAGTTAGTACATTCATTTCACTGAAGAGTCTTCTACAGTATGCCCATGAATTTACTCCACAATACGTAATATATACCAGGTGATAAAAAAGTCAGTACAAATTTGAAAACTTCATAAATCACAGAATAATGTAGACAGAGAGGTAAAAATTGACACACATGCTTGGTAAGACATAGGGTTTTATTAGAAGAAAAAAGAAAGGGATTGCTAGACGCGTGAAAGATCTCTTGCGCGCGTCGTTTGGTGGTGATCGTGTGCTCAGCCGCCAATTTCGTCATGCTTGGCCTCCTAGATCCCCAGAGCTCAGTCCGTGCGATTATTGGCTTCGGGCTTACCTGAAGTCGCAAGTGCATCGTGATCGACCGACATCTCTAGGTATGCTGAAAGACAACATCCGACGCCAATGCCTCACCATAGCTCCGGACATGCTTTACAGTGCTGTTCACAACATTATATTCCTCTACTACAGCTATTGTTGAGGAATGGTGGTTAAAATATTGAGCATTTCCTGTAAAGAACATCATCTTTGCTTTGTGTTAATTTCTTGTGCTAATTATTGCTTTTCTGATAAGATGAAGCGCCATCTGTCGGACAGTTTTTTATTTTATTTTTATTTTTTTATTTTTTGGTTCTAATACATCCCCATGTCATTCCAAGCGTGTGTGTCAATTTTTGCCTCTCTATCTACATTATTCCGCGATTTATTAAGTTTTTAAATTTATACTGACTTTTTGATCACTCGCTACTTTTGGAATCTGAAAACATTCATATGACATGAAGAGTTGCCCCGAAATATTATACAATATGACATTACGGAATGAAAGTAAGAAAGTATAGAAGCTTTTTATGTTTATGCCGCCAATGTTTGATATCACTCACATAATAAAGATATGTTTAAGCGTTTCTGCAGTTCTGCGGTGTGTTCCTCACAAGTCATCAGTCGCCCAAATAAAAAATTTATCGTACATGAAGTAGTTGCCGTAGCATAAGTTAGACGCCAGGCAGCAATGTAAAGTGCAAAGCGGCCATGGTGGTTGACCTAAAGTCCCCTCGGAAGACTGCCAACCCTCCAGGGTTCTATAGGATGCGGCGGCAGCTGACTTCGAAGACAGGCAGACGCTATCTGCAAGACCTAGCTTACAAGACGGCGCTCCTTGGCGCATGGCACACGTAGACAGTACTGGGGCCAGTCACCTACTTGCCGGCCGCGGTGGCCGAGGAGACTGAGACGCTCCAGTCACGGTCTGCACGCCCACTATGGTCGGGGGTTCGAATCCCCCCTCGGGCAAGGATATTTGTGTCGTCTTTAGTATGTAGCATTGTACGGCAGTGAAACGTGGACGATCCGAATCGGGGAGGAAAGGAGTTTGTGGAATATCCTGACTAAGAGAAGGGATAAATTGGTTGGACTCATTCTGACACATCAAGGAATTGTGAACTTGGCAATAGAAGGAAGCGTGTGGGGTACAAATCCTAGAGGGGACTGAGGGACGAATATAGTAAGAAGATTCAAAAGGATGTAGGTTGCCGAAACTATTCTCCGATGAAGTGACTTGCACAGGACAGGGTAGCGTGGAGAAATGCATCAAACCAGTCCGCGGACTGAAGACCACAACAACAACAACAGTTCTATAGGCACTGAATCTTGCCACAATTACACACGTAGGGCAGGTGACGGGACTCCACGCTGCAGACAAAGGAGTTCTGCCTGTGTAGGGACAAGCTAACGTGAATTATTGGAGAGGCGTCCACCTGTTGTTAGGTCGATACAAACTTCCCCACCTCTTTGCTTTACTAGCATCTTAAACAAACAGCCTGATTGATAATATGATTAACCGCTGAGCAAAACACGGACTCCTATGTTGTTAGATATTAAAAAAACATCGGCATCTGAATCGGAGGGCCATATTTAGCGTCAGGTCGGTTACACACACACACACACACAGAGAGATTTTGGGTGACTGGTAAAATATCGGCCGGTATTTTATGGGTGGCGGGCTGCTTGTACACACGATTGAATTTTACCGTTCAAACGAGCAGCCACTCGGCTTTCGTTGTCGAGTGAAGTTGATTCCGAACAAAAATTATTGAATCCGAAACGATTTTGCATAATATTGTATGATAAATATTGCTAACAAGATACAACAACTAATTAAGTACCGTATCAGACATTAGTGTATCACTTATGAAATGCATTGCTTTCTTTGCTCTCCATTTCCGCAATACACTCATTCAGTTCGGAGGAAACTTGTCTCCTTACATCTATAGTCGCATTTTTCTCTTTAAACGTGTGCAAACTTTTGTTCCACATAATTGGTTGTGTTTCCACAATCAAAATAGGTATATCATCATTTACCTTAAATTTGTAAATCTCATGGGACTCTACGTCGTGGTTATCTTTCCGCAAGCTTACACACGACTTAAACTAACTTAAACCTAAAGACAAAACACACACACACACACACACACACACACACACACACACCTATGCCCGAGGGAGGACTCAAACCACCGACGGCGAGAAACCACGCGCTCCGCAGCACGGCGCTTTAGATCGCTCGGCCACTCCACCGCCGTCTCATTTACCTCTTAATCATTTCATCCACTGGAAACGTATACACATATAATGGTATGTATTCATCAAGAAGCAAATGCATATTTCTGTGGGGATATAGAAAGAAGTTCGATACCTTGCGGGAGTCAGTGACGGATTAGGTTGGAGCCTAGGGCAGCAGATTTTAGGGGCGGCAGATTTGGGGCCGAAATTTTTAAACTTTAAGTTTAATAAAGGAAATTTAATTAATTACTTTTACCAAATGTACATTATTATGTAAGAAGTATTAAGGCATACCTTCCCCGACATTATTAATAGTATACGATTGTGCTTTTATTTGCCCTGAAACATAAACAAAAACTATTTCTTGTACAGCCTTAACCAAATAATTGGGTTGTAAAAATAATCGTGACACTTTGATCTCCTAATCCGTAATCATACTAATTACTAAAACAAGTCGTCTACTTATGACGATAGTGCATAGAAAAAAGCTACAATTTCATTGACAGAAAATTATAATTGGTATGATTGTTAAATAGGGCAATTGTAGAGGTCGATAGTGAATGTGAGAATCCGCCACTGGTGGGAATACAAATAAAGTTGCGAGAAAGTGGAATAATGGACACTCGTAGTACGCGATAAGCTGATAATTGGGGATGAGAAACTTGTCTGGATAGCCGATCGCTCAGAGGGCCAGTCGCCCTCTGTAATAAAACAGAGCGAAGACCTCACGAAGATCATACAACAGAAACACATTCTATCGGAGCAACAATAAAAAGACACAAAAAACCCAGTCTGTCTTAAAATTTTCAACAACGCCATTGAATTTAATTTTTTATCCTGAAACGAAGGATAAAAGTTGACCACTGTACGAAATAAAAGGTTAATTCTGGAAGGAGGCACCCAGATAAGAATTTACTGTTATAAGCAAACACGCTAACGGCGGCACACGGCTACGTTACATGATCGCACTCCACTGAAGGTGAAGTGGTTAAAAATCGGTATCATAGCACAAAATCACGGCGGACTCTTAAGTTGCAATCAGAGAGTAAACTATCTAGGCACTGGTTTTATGAGAAATTGCAAGAATTCAGGTAACTAGCTGCAAACCACTGAAGTCGGAGTGCGGACCCACGTGGTTCCGAAAACCGATAAAAATGTATACATTCAGTTCCCGAAAAATTAAGATAATTAACTACGGCATGCAACCCTTAGAAATGATTAGAATTACATATGGAAGCGAATGAAATGCAGGTACATGCGATAGGGAGCGATTACAGAGACGGATGAAGCCAGGTCAAAAAAAAAAAAAAAAAAAAAAAAAAGGTGACAGAAAAGTGAAATAATTACAAAGACGGAAAAATAAAAACTACGACATGCAACCCATAGTAATGTTTATAATTTCATAAGCAAGCTATTGGAGGAGGCGGTACATGGCTTGGAGAGACTTACTGAGAAGAAAAAGCAAAATTATAATTGGCGGGGGGAGAAGATCGAGAACTGTTAGTGGAAATCAGAAGGATACACGCATAAGTTGCTTGCCTGCTAGGCATGGAACAAACAATAGTGGAAGCTGAAGGCTTTGTTCTAAGGACCAACTACGTGAAACACACATTTCTCATGGAAGGAAACGATAAGAAAGATTTTTACATGCACTGTACAAAAATGAACATATCGTCTGCTAGAAATCTGGCCCCACAGAGCTAGAAAGAATTTTCACAGAGTTCGTACAGCGCCATATTATTAGAAAGAAAGTACTTAGAATGACTTGCAACTAGGTCACAACTGGACAACGCCGAAATACGAACCAACACAGAAAATCAACTTTACACATAACATTTTACCAATTAAATAGTACTGAACCAATTATTACAGAATTAATATATTTTAATTTATTTATATTTTTGTGCCAACTTTGTTTTAAAGAAAGCAGTTCTCTTATTCCATAAAATTGTATATGTTGAAATTAGATTTAAAATTTAACTTTCGTTATTTAAATTTTATATTTTGGCACTGAATTTAATATTCTTTTCACTTTCAACAACACTCGGGAAACTTCTGGAAAGGTAACAATGTCTTAGGACAATGACGTGGTAGAAGTTCTTTAAATTTAGGTTATTATTAGGGACAATAGTTTCTCAAGCACAAAACTGAGTAACGCCTTACAAAATGTCTAAACTCCGTGTGGTCGGAAATTATTAGCGCGGTCTTACATTGCGTCCTTGTTGTTAAAGAGCAGGATGCGCCGACTCCGACAATGCTGCAGGTCACGTTACAGGCACATTACAGGCCAATGACCAATTTGAGGGCAGAATCTTGACATATTCAGATGAACTGCCGTGTGCCCCCGCTCGTATTGGAAACATGTGCGCTAATTATGGAACTCCTCCAACAAGGCCTGGTGACTGCAAAGAGCGAGGCGCTGCACGCTCCCGCGCACTTGCTACCGTCCGAACTGTTCAAACAACAGAGCTCGACTCCCTTCTGACTCCCCAGCTACTACTCCTGCTTCCTCTCTGTTGCTCCAAAGAACACATACCACACACAGCAAAGATGTTTCCTACTTTCCCTGTCGGCGATTACCCAGATACATAAATAATAAATTACATAAATTCAC
This sequence comes from Locusta migratoria, assembly GCA_026315105.1. Taxonomy (NCBI): domain Eukaryota; kingdom Metazoa; phylum Arthropoda; class Insecta; order Orthoptera; family Acrididae; genus Locusta; species Locusta migratoria. Next base: position 835,751,021 of record CM048745.1, on the reverse strand, counting down.
ATAAACTAAACAATACTACAATATACATCAGTTATATGATAATAAGCTTCAACGAAACATATATATATATATATATATATATATATATATATATATATATATATATATATATTTTTTTATTTTTTATTTTTTTTTTTTTTTTTAAATGTTAAGCATATTTGAAATACACATCTGGATGCTAACGTCACAACCCAACATGAATTTAATCAAACAGCCATCCGTACAAATTTTTACATATCACACACGCCCGGTTCTGCATTTACTATAGTTCGAAACTGGGCAGTTTGTTGTCACCAAACGTTAAGACCCCCGATTACCCAAGGACCGAAGTAGCAGCACTATTGTTTTAATTATTTATTATTTTCTTATTCTTCATCTTTTTCACTCAACTCCTTATCTCTTGGGAATGTGTGACTGGTTTTCAGGTCTGAGGAATAGAGGCCGACAGTCGGAGTTCAGTTGTGTTGCTCGGAAGAGCTGAGCACAGCTTGCTCGTTATAACTTTGAGGGAGGAGGTTGAACTTGGCTGTACCGACAGCGAAGTATTAGGACACGTTTCTGTATCAAAATGCGTACTGATACAGGGGCACGCTTCTCCTTGCGCCAGTAAACCATTATTCTGAATTTGTTTTCCTCGTCTTTTACGAGCCGTGCGAATTGGATCACTAGGCAAAGATGATTGAGCTGATTAGGCAACACCTCACTGAAGTTATTATTTCGATAATTTTCAGCTGGTATTCACACACCGCCTCAAGGCACACAGTCCTGCTTCTCGCAGACACAAATGTGGTAAATTGTTCGCAGCCAAGCATTAATTCCTGCCAGTCACTACTTTGGTGTCCTGTGAAGAAGTGCACGAGGATAATGTACCTTGGGACGGCCCTCGCACAATTCAGATAGCAGGACCCCTTATATTAATGAACTTTGACACTTGTGGAAGCATAGTAACATTTCCTGTATCAATGTAAAGCATTCTATTTTCTCTGTATTATTAGCTGAATTGTCAAACAAATTGCATGTCCAGTAAACAACGGTTTCATTTAAAAACACGCCGCCATCTTACTACGTAAGGATATTAACTACAGGTCAGTAAAATTACCTGTGATAATCACTTCATTAGTGCAAAATAAGGTCAACAGATCTCACTTTAAGCGCTATAAATAAACCAGAGAACCTATTCTATACTCTGGATTCCAGAAAACATGCCGCGGTGGAATAGCCGAGCGGTCTAAAGTGTCTCGCTGCGGAGCGCGCGGGTGCTCGCTGTGGGGGTTCGAGTCCTCCCTGGGGCATGGGTGTGTGTGTTGTCCTTAGATTAGTTTACCTAGGATTAAGTAGTTTGTAAGCTACGGACTGATGACCACGCAGATTTACAAACATTTGAACATTTGAACCAGAAAACATGTTGAGGGAAAGTTGCTCACAACAGACAACATTCTCCGATTTTGTATTAATAAAACTAGAAAAGTTTCTGACGACCTGAGAACATTCTCCGTATTCTGATGTGAGCTCTCTAGCATAATTCGAGCTGAGTACTATTAAGTTTACGTTTTACTGCGGTCCATAATAAAAATGACAAAATTTGTGTTGCTCACAAAGCAAAGAAATTCTTTTATCCGTAGTCTGAAGAAATAAGAGAGGAACTAAAAAGCTTATGCATATAAAATATTCCTGACGAGACACTACGTTCACAAAAATCGTAAGTCACTTCAATCATTATATTTAATGACGAGAGTGATTTCAGTGGAGTTTGTTTCATTACCAACATAGAAATGAAACACTAGTGGATTCAACTGCGTGTCTTACAGATTCCTTTGGGGTGCATAATTACGGTTCTAAACAGGTACATAGCAAAACAACATTGTATGTTTTCAAATAGGATCTATTAATAAAGCCTTATGACGTTAATTCCTAGTAAAGTGCATCCCGGGATGTCTCAATCTGTATCAAAAAATAAATATTGCTTCAATATCGGGTACTGAAGTATTGTTTTTGTACTGCTCCTGATCATTCTACTGTTTGAGATGGATTTTGTGACTTCGTAATCGTAACTTCTGTTATGTTAGATGTTCGTAGACATGACAGGAAAATTAATAACCTATTAATTATATACCTATCAGTGTTTCTTGTAACAAAATCGCATGGCCCATCCCTTATTAGCAGACCATTGGGTGTCATATTTAAGGAAAAGTATATCGTTGAAACAGATGAAAATGTGATGCATTCTTAAAATTTTATTCGCAAATTATGACAGCCAACTTCAATAACAAAAAACGTTTTTCTCATGACGAAAATTTTGTAGCCGCTCTTTTTTGTAAAATTTGAGCTACTAGTCTCTAGCTAGTAAGTTTTCCAATGTTATTTATCTTTTGAAATTGAGCATGTTGCTCATAAGCTCACGTCTCATGTGAGTAATAATTTTAATCTTCTAATGAAGGAACCCTTATTTGGTGCCGAAATCTAGATCAAATTAAAAGTGTAACTTGTTGGGCTGTTTCTACAGTTATTGTTCATCAAAAGAATACATTTTCGTAAAAAGTCCATATTTAGTCTTAATAATATGCTGCTGCATCACAAACTACTATCTAAACTTAGTACAGTTCATTGTGAACATTTAGATGTCTACTCTATATTTGTAAACTGATTAATATGATTGATTGGACTAGCTCAATGGTGCTTCCTACTTGATGTTAATATGCAAAGTGCAAGTTTTTGTGGGCACACAGGGCTTGGATTCTAGCACAGAGGATGGTCAGACACTGACCGAAATCGATCATAAGATTTCAATGCGGCTAAAGCTGCTTCCTCCAAATTTAATAAAAAAATATACGCTTGTACAGTTTTTCTGTGACGGACATGACACAAGCAGAACTATACTGAGAGCATAGGCATCGAAGTTTTTAGTCACATGAAATTGAGAACTTACTCAGAGCACGTTCGTTTGCTCTGAGAATCTTCACTGGAACATGTGCTATTTTTAGTTCATACGGTCAAATATATATATATATATATATATATATATATATAAACAGAAACCTTTCGCATGTAGATATTCCATCAAGAGTGATAGTACTGATGGGCACAACCATAATTCGCAGTTGCTGCGTGTCCATCTCATTGCGACCATTTTGAACTACGTTAGTGACATGTAGCCGTACCTTTTCTGGGTGACGCATCAGACGAAATTTTTCAACAGGATAATGCACTATCTCTTCCGCTGGGTCGCGGCGGAGTGACCGAGCGCATTGAGGCGCCATGCCCACATCGCGAGGCCGTTCCCCGTCGGTTGTTTGAATCCTCCCTCGAGCATGGATGTTTGTACTGTCTTTAGTATGTTAGTTTATAAGTAGTTTGTAAGTTTAGGGACTGATGACCCAGCAGTTACGTCCCATAAGCTTAACAATCGTTTGAACATCTTTCGGTGCATCAAGACGTGCGGTTTTGGTATCACAGGAGGTCAGACTTTTGCCCTGACTTGTCACTAATCGAAGATTTGTTGGATATGGAGACAGAACTTTAGAAATGGACCTTGGCACCAGCTGAAGGCATCATGCATATCTGTACCATCAGAACGCCATTCGCGGCTTATTCGCTTCGATACCATCACGCATGGAACAACTTATCAGTACCTAGAGTAGAGCTATGCCTACTAACCAGTACAAATCATTTATCAGAACATATTAATGAAAATATCCAGTTAATGCAATTCCTACGTCTAGTGCTTCGAGAAGTTCTGTTCTGCTGTGAAGATACACAATCCACAAATGCGGGCCATTTTGCCGCATCTTTCCTTCAGATCGACGACATTATCTTCATAAGCAGACGAAGTTTATAGTTATTACGTGAGAATGGGTTTATGTTGTCCTGAAGCATGTTGTCCTGACATAATATATTATACAACTGACAATTGGCCCACAAGTACCCTCGATTCTTTGGACAATAGAAAAAATTATGAATTGCAGCACTTTTCCAAAAACCAGTATTTCGTTTGCATTTAAATATTCCGATGGAGATTTGCTGAAAATTATTTCATTAATTTAAAAAAAATGATTAAAATATTAAAAGGTTGCTGCTTTAAGCGAGAGGTATTTATCCAATTATGATATAAATGCATTCTAGAGTAGAGCTCGACTCCGATAATTAAACACTGTTTCAATATGTTTGGTACATTTTTGGAATACAGCTTTATACGGACGTGTACTGTGGACAATAATTAGGCAAGAAGGAAATATAAATTTTCTAAGTGTGCAAATGATAGAAGTTATTGAATAGTTGTGTGGACAGATAAAGATGGCGTTAGTATCGCGTACACAAGGTATCAAAGGGCGTTGCTTTGCCGGCCGCAGTGACCGACCGGTCTGCGGCGTGCCAGTTACGGTCTGCACGGCCACTGCCTTAGGGAGTTGGAATCCCCCCTCGGGTGACCCCGTAGTTAAGTCCCATAAGCTCTACAAACATTTGAACATTTGGCGGTGCTTTGGGAAAGCTGCGCTGCATGTTTTCTTCAAACATTTCACTATTTGTGTGCATTGATGAGAGATTAAACTGGAAGCAACACACTGATGGTCTGCTAAACGTTTGAGTTCATCTACGTATGCTATTAGCGTTATTGCAAATTTTGGCGATAGGAACCTCAGTACGTGATCTTACTATGCCTGTTTTCATTCATTGCTTTCTTCCGGCATCATATTCTGGGGTAATTGATCATTGAGTAAAAAAGTATTCGTTGTATAAAAGCGTGTAATCAGAATAATTGCTAGAGTCCACCCAACATCATCCTGCATACATCGATTAAAAGATTTAACTATCCTCACAGTAACTTCACAATATATATTTCCACTTAAGAAATTTGTTGGTCATAATCTAATCCAGTTCAAAAGTAATAGCAGTGTGCATAGTTATAACACCAGAAGAGAGGATGATCTTCACTGACTTTGGAAAAGAGAGGGATGAATTATGCTGCCTCAGAAGTCTTAGGTCACCTACCAAACACCATCAAAAGCCTCACATATAGCCAATTAGCATTTAAAAATAAATTAAAAGAATTCCTGAATGATAACTCCTTCTACTCATTGGATGAATTTTTAGATGTAAATTAGTAAATCTAAAATAAATAATAAAAAATATTTTGTGTAATGGTCCTCCGAAGTGAAAAATGTTATGTTCGCCTACTTAATTTGCAGCCATTAGCAGATTTCATGTTCTCAGGCAAAGATAAAATTATAATGGAGAGCAATGCACTTCGTCACCAGGTCACAGTAGTTCGCAATTGGTTCGAACAACATTCTTGACAATTCAAGCGACGTAAATCCCATGGTACATTTGTGGGACATAATCTAGCGATGGGTCGGTAGATGTACAGTAGTTGGAACCACAGTTGAGGGATATCTCTGGAGATGCCAGACAAACATGTGGTTCCTGAAGAGAGCCAGCAGTTTTTTCAGCAGTTACTGGGGCAACACACTGACTGAGTTGGTCTTGTAACATCAGATATCGTGGCTTCACCATTCGCGTCGGGGGAGTGGCCGAGTGTTCTAAGGCGCCTTCTTCGGAGCGCGCCGTTGCTCGCCGTTGGAGGTTCGAGTCCTCCCTCAAGCGTGGGTGTTTCTGTTGTCCTTAGCATAAGTTAGTTTAAGTAGTTTGTAAGCCTAGGGACTGATAAACACAATAGTTAAGTCCCATAGCTTTACAAACATTTGTTAACTTCGCTATGCATTTACTGCGGATAGCTGAAAGCAATGAGTAAAACTACAGTGATTACTTTTCCAAAAGACATGCACCTCTTCCGTATGAGTAAATGATAATAACGTCCTATTGCGTAAATTACAGTATTCATAAAATATTCCAGAGATAAAATAGCCACGCATTAGGATTTCCGGGTAAGCACTAATCACAAGACTGTCGTCGTCAAGAAAATCAAAACTCATCCTACGGATTGGGGGTGGAAAGTTAGATCTCTTAATCGAGTAGATTCAAAAACGTTTGGAGTGATATTACCAGTTATTCAGATAATTAAGGGAGAGGAAAATTTAACTGTGATGGTGAACTCTATAGTACTACAAGAAAGAGAAGGTAAAATGGTAGGTAATAGGGAGTTAGCGAATGGAATGAAAGAGGAGGTCCCCTGCTAGTATTTTGCACGGAACTTGATTGAATCACCATAAACACTTCCTTTAGGAGTCATGAAATAAGGAACCAGACTGATTTTATAATGGTGATGATAAGAGGATCGTTTGGCATTTATTGACCGGAAATCCCCAACTGACATTCGGTCGCCTTTTACAAGTCCTGTCAGTTGCATTTCGGCGACTTGCGTGTCGATTATGGTGACATGACGATAAGTATGATACCCAACACATGATGAAAAAATTGAAGTTTACCCTAAAGAATGGAAATTGTTAACGCAGGCAAACGAGCTCTAAATAATTCGTTGAACTGAGGCAAATATAAAGGCCTTAAATGCAACTAAATACCTACACTTAGAGTTACGAACATGTGTAATTGGAGAGAACATATAGAAAATATCGTTGGGAAGGTGAACCAAGTGCTACGTATCACTGGCAGAACACTTAAAAGATGCAGGTTCTTCTAAAGGAACTACCTACACTACATTTGTCCATCTTATTTTGGAGTATTACTGCGCATTGTGGGATCTTCGCCAGTTGAGACTGACGGATGACATAGAAAAGGTTCACAAAAGGGCAGCTCACTTTATATTACCGCGACACAGAGAACGGAGTGCCACAGAAACGATGCATGAGTAGAAGTGCAAATCTTGAAAAGAAAGAGATCTATTTGCCAAATTTATCTCACTAACTTCCTCCTCAGAATGAGGACATATGTTACTAGCACCAACCTACCTACGGAGACATGATCATAACAATAAGAGAAATCGAAAACGGAAAAGAGGTGTTCATTTTGCCTCGCACTATTAGAGAATGGAACGGTAGAGAAATATTATGAAATCGATTCGACAAACCGTCTGCCAGGAACTTAAATACTATTTGTAGAGACGAATACGTTACGCAGTTCCAAAAGGATTTAAGTTACTGTTCTTATTCGGAGATGATGAGGCTTTCACACATTATAGGACAGCATGAAGAGCTGCATGTTACAGTATTAGGACGGAAAGGCATAGCATAAACAAATCTAGAGGTCATTTCGTACAACTTCTTTCCTTGCAACACTATCACAACACGAAGTTCAGAGAACATCCACAGATTTTTTCATTATATGCTGCTTCCTTTCGCCAGATAAACGATGGTCCGACACAAAGCTGTGCCACCTACGTGTAAATAGGTGGTAATGAATCGAGTGGGACGAGCGAGGTGGCGCAGTGGAAAGCACAGCGAAGTAGCAAGTGGCTGGACGCCGGTTCGAAGCTGCCCCTAGGCATCCACACTGAAACGTCTCGGTGAGGCTCTGAAATAAAATCAGTGGCGAATTTTTAAATTTGGGCATGAAAGGGAGCGAGTCTGGATTGTTTAATTCGTTAAGACGGCCGCTGGCCGCAAGCGAAAAATGCGGGTTTGAATCCCGGTCGAAAACGAATATTTAACTTCGCCATTAGTTTTAATACTCCTCAACGGTCGATATGTTTGAATATTTCTAATTCTTAACAGTAGGGCTGATAATCTCAATAGACACCACATCAATAATTTCCCTGAACTAGTGGTGCCAAATCTTTTTTGTAGTGGGTGTATAAATATACATATATATAAAGGCAAAGTGTACGAGTGTTTCTGTATTTGTTTGTGTGTACGTGTTGCAACATATTTACAGTTATGTTCTAATCTTCATAAATTTTATAAGTAAGCTTCTTCAAAACATGAGGACGGTCGCCTTAAGCGTAAGGATAACGTACAACACATTGTTCACGAGATTGACGTCATAAACAATGATATGCGCGCAAAACTGCTGCATCAAACAGCAATGTTGCATATTTTCTCCTAAACCACTGAACCAATTTCAACCAAATATTGTACACATATTCCTTACAGTGAGATAAGAACTTCTGTAGGGGTAAGACTTTCTTCATTCACTTTATGAGAATGAGAGTACTTAGCGACATACAACACACATTAAACATAAATTCAAACCTTTATTACACTTTCTCGCTGACAACCACATCAAAATGATGAAAGGAAAAAAAAAAGTTTCTGTCTTACTACTTTTCCGCTGTACGGCTCTCGGTATCAAATTAAAATATATAAAATTATATAAGGTACATTCAGCTATATGTGTGTATACTCTCTGTAAAATTTCCTGCAGCTACAGTACGTAGGTTTTCTACACTACAGATTGTAGCCGCAGGAAATTTTACACACATATAGATGAATGTGCCTTCGAAATTTTATCACAGTACGACAGGTTGTTCATGAGATGTGAGGACATAAACATAACATTCATGGAAAACCGCCCCATTACGCATCACAACTGTATTTGTAATAGATTTCACCGAAATGCAGCACATATACAAATGAATGTATACCCATATAATTATACATTTTACAACAAATAATTATATATACATGAGATCGTACATTATATGATGTTTGTAGAGTCTATGGGACTTAACTGCGGGGTCATCAATCCCTAAACTTAAAAACTACTTCTGAACTACTTACAACTAAGGACGCACAAATATCCATGCCCGAGGGGGGATTCGAACCCCCGACCGTAGTGGCCGTGCAGACCGTGACTGAAGCGCCTCAGTCCCCGCGGCCACCGCGGCCGGCAACTTCGAGAGACTGTAGTTTCCAGTGAGTCTTGCATTTTCTATTACGATTAATAAATCACAAGGCAACCTATTAAATACTAAAGAGTGTTTTTGACGTCTCCATGTTCCTCACACGGACAACTACATGTCGCTTGTTGAGGGGTGGGCTCTTCAAAGTATTTATTATTATTACATTTTGGACAAGTAACGAGAAACATTGTTTGTAATCAAATTTTGAATTAAATGAATGTATTGACGTTACATACCATTAGCATCTTAATGACTACCTTACTTTGTTTCGATACTGCGCTAATTTCTTGAATACTGTCCCACAAATATGACAGAGAGAGAAGGGATGTGAGAAGTACTAACTCAAAGCTTGAATAAATGAAAAAATACCCAGGCAACGCCGGGTTTTCATCTAGTGTAAGACTTTTGATACTGATGAAGACGACATCGATTTTTTAAAAAAAAAAAAAGGAAAATTATATTTTCTATATTTTCTCGAATAAAAAATTTCTTAAAATCACTGTGATTTGTGGTAGTATTAACTCTTGATAATAATGTTACTTCCATGTCTGGGTTGAAACTTACAATTTCAGGCGTAAGTTGTTTACTGTGTAATGTACTTTTCTAATCAAACTAGAAAATGTATGTTCGAAGTACTAAATAACTGTGGATATCATTAATTTCTTCAAAGCTATAGTTGTAAATACTAGAAACTGTCCCTCCACACTCTATTTGGGACGATGAAATCTCATCAACATGCCCATAGTGAAATGAATACAAAAGAGAAAAAATGGTATGAAATAAAAATAACTGTAATGTAACCAAAGGTAAACACACTAAGCACTAAACAAATAAGGTACGATCTTGCCGTCAGAGAAGAATAAATCACTGGAATATGACTCTTGTGACACTTGTTGCTAGTGAAGGAGGACGCGGCGTTGCTTCTCGCAATTACGACTGTATTCCTCTCGTAGTGCCCTGAGTACATTATTAGCCACATTGGTGCATGGGGTTCTCACAATTTTATAATGAATTTGTTCTACCAAGTACCGACGGAAGAAACTGTTAACATATAACTTTACGGATTATAAAACTTTCTTCTTGAAATAAATTTTCATAGTGTAAGATATTTCACTTTGATATTTAGAAGTCGTTCAGCGACCCTTTTAAGTAAACACAACGATCCATAATTTGAGAAACACTGATTTAAACTATAGCAGGCACAGTCCGTATTCTTCCCCATCCTAATAAAAAAAGAAAGAAAAGAAATATAATTCTAGCGTTTGCTCAGTACCGACAGCAGTTTAAACCCTATCCTTCCCTCATTCCTTCTGAGTGTAATAAGGTGGACCGGGCAGTTATTTATTTAGCCTGATCAGATTAAGGCCCTCTTAGATCGTACTCGGGTTTTACACATACAGTACATCTGAATTACCTACAATATAACAATGATTGTAACAGATAATTAATAACATAATTTAGACAGATTGAATAAATGTAAAAGGGTGTAAGTAAATAGCGTTGCCTTAACTCTATCGTACGTCTTATGAAATAGAGGTATCAGAGATAAAAGACACACCTAGATATAAAAAGGACTTGTCAGTTTGATATTACAAGAAATAATTTATGACCCATTAAATGCATTTTACAAACCTCTGCAGCAGTTGTGTTGTTACCTCTTGACATATGATCCCTTCGCCAGGTTTGTTGAAACATGAATCGAGAGTTGTACAAATCCAGAATGAAACTTTCACTCTGCAGCGGAGTGTGCGCTGATATGAAACTTCCTGGCAGATTAAAATTGTGTGCCGGAACCGGGACTCGAACCTGGGACCTTTGCCTTTCGCGGGCAAGCGCTCTACCGACTGAGCTACCCCGACACGACTCACGATGCCGCCTCACAACTTTACTTCCGAAAGGCAAAGGTCCCAGGTTCGAGACCCGGTTCCGGCACACGATTTTAATCTGCCAGGAAGTTTTGTACAAATGCACTTTTCCTCTCCACCCCTTCCCCAGATTTCTAGGATTTTTCTATTTTATAAAAATGACGCTATGAATACTAAAAAATAAAATAACTGTATCTGGTCGCAGAAGCACGGGGCACCATCGAAGCTGAGCGCGAACACTTCACCTTGTGAACGTTTAGTTGTTTTTATTTCCTTGTTTGCTTGGACAAAATGGATAGGAATTCCGCCTTTTGAAAGACAAACACAAACAAGCTTAAACAAATGATACAACTGAAATTTGCTTGCCTCGCCCCAAACAAACATGGCACAAAACAAGTGAATACCACACAACGACAACAAAACGTGAAATGACGTCAGAAAATCTATGCATAATGAATAGTGAAATATGTCTGCGAAATAACAGCAAATGAAATAAGCGTGTCAAAACGACACTGACAAAGATATAACCTCACAGTATCATTAAAGTAAGCAAGCAGTCAATCGTAAATGAATACAGCAATAAAAATATAAATAAAAAAGTTTTGTTCTTCTCAAATGACAAGCTGTAGTGCTGTTAATGTTATTAACATTCACAACGACCACTTCCGTGTCAGTTGTGATATGTATCTATCCGGTTCCGGCACACAATTTTAATCTGCCAGAAAGTTTCATATCAGCGTACACTCCGCTGCAGAGTGAAAGTTTCATTCTGGAAACATCCCTTAGGCTGTGGCTAAGCCATGTCTACACCATATCCTTTCTTCTAGGAGTGCTAGTCTTGCATGGTTAGCAGGAGAGCGAACCTTGAAGAAAGACATTCGTGGCCATCGGTATCTTTTGGATGAAAAGGTGCACACGTGGGTAAAAATCACAGTCCTCTTTGTGTCTGCAAATACCTGTGCATGCAGGAATTGGTCGTCTTGCCTCACAGTGGATTAAATGCATTAATACTTAGGGTGATTACTACTGAGAGATTCAGTACATATACTTTTCCCAAAGTGTCGTCTTTTACTCTGTCTTCTCCTTAGAGATGAGTGTGAATTGCTTGTTTCCCTAACACTACGAACAACATTCTTGCTTACCGTACCTATTAGTAAACACAGTCTGAATCATGTATATTTCTTTATGTTCCTATGAAAACTAATCAAAGTTTACGTCTACTCAAAGAGAAGGATTTTTTAATTATTTATTTATTTATTTATTCACATTGACAGCGTTTACGCACTGTAATACACTACTGGCCAGTAAAATTGCTTCACCAAGCAGAAATTCTGATGTTAACCAGGTATTCACTGGACAAATATACTAGAAATGACATGTGATTAAACTTTCAAGCAATTTGGGTGCATAGGTCATGAGAAATAAGTAGCTATGCAGCTTCAACACGGTACCACTGTTCATCAAGAGTAGAGTCTGGCGTATTGTGACGCGCCAGTTGCTCGGCCACCATTGACCAGACGTTTTCAGGTGGTGAGAGATCTGGAGAATGTGCTGCACTGGGCAGCAGTCGAACATTTTCCGTATCCAGAAAGGCCCGTACAGGACCTGCCTTATCGTCCTGAAATGTAGGGTCGTAACACATCTGAAATGTACCGGCCGCTGTTCAGAGTGCCGTCGATGCGAACAAAAGGTGACCGAGACGTGTAACCAATGGCACTCCATTCCATCACGATGAGTGACACGCCAGTATGACGATGACGAATACACGCTTCCAATGTGCGTTCACCAAACACGCTTGCACCAAACACGGTGTGACCATCATGATGCTGTCAAGAGAACCTAGATTCATCCTAAAAAATGACGTTTTGCCATTCGTGCACCCAGGTTCGCCGTTGCGTACACCATCGCAGGTGCGCGTCTGTGATGCAGCGTCAAGGGTTACCGCAGCCATGGTCTCTGGGCTGATAGTGCATGCTGCTGCAAACGTCGTCGAACTGTTCATGCAGATGGTTATTGTGTTGCAAACGTCCCCATGTGTTGACTCAGGGATCGAGACGTGGCTGCACGATCCGTTACAGCCATGCGGATGTCTGTCATCTCGACTGCTAGTGAAACGAGGCCATCGAGGCCATTGCGATCCAGCACGGTGTTCCGTAGTGCCCTTCTGAACCCACCGAGTCCATATTCTGTTAACAGTCATTGGATCGCGTACAAAGCGAGCAGATATGTCGCGATACGATAAACTGCAATCGCGGTAGGTTACAATCCGACCTTTATCAAAGTCTGAAACGTGATAGTTCGCATTTCTCCTCCTTACACGAGGCATCATAACAACGTTTCACCGGTCAACTGCTATTTGTGCATGAGTAATGGGTTGGAAACTTTCTTACTGTCAGCACGTTGTGTGAATGCTCTGGAAAGCTAATCATTTGCATATCTAAGCATCTTTTTCCTGTCGGTTAAATTTCGCGTCAGTAGCACGTCATCTTAGTATATGAAATTTAGTGGCCAGGAGTGCAGTTTTAGTGTTAGGGAGTTTTACTCTGATAATGGTTCAGATGTTATTTTGAAAGCTTCACGCATTAGTTACCGATTGCCTTCCACGTCTGATCCACATTTGCCTTTCTTCATGATACGATTTGCCTGGTTCCTGTTTTGGAGGTTTTCTTATTTTGCTCCTACACCATGATGACGTCAGTCATTTACAACGAAAAATAATATACTATACATAGAGTATTAGTGCCGTTTGCAGTTTTATTAACTGTGCACGTTATTACAGTAGCCATTTATCGAAAACCCCTTCCGAAATCGTATCCTAGCTACGCCTTTGCACAGATTCCACTGGTATGGTCCGCGATTGGCTGCCATATTTTGCGAATCATAACGCATGCGACTTTTTTGTTCTTCTTGGAGGGGGGGGGGAGCTATGTTCAACGCAATGTGAACAGCACTAACCTCGAAACCATGGTCGAGCTGAGGACTGCCATTCAGGGCGTCATCGACAACATCGATCTTCGTACACGTCAGCGGCTCAGTGAGAATTTCGCTTATCTCTGCCACTTGATCTCCACGGTAAGCAGGCATATCGAACGTGTCACTACCTAAATTCCAGTATCTATGGTGACCCCGTAGCCATGTAGAATCGTAAACTTCTTTTGGGGTTTTCGGCCCTTAATTCTGAACGTAAATTCATCGGACCGTACCACATAATTCCAGTGATCAAGTGTTCACAGTTTTCATCGCAGATGTAGCAACTCCAGCTCTTCCATCAATGTTAAGCACCAGTCGTACTATTTTCATTGAGACAGCGTTACTCAAGTCACTGGTGAGTTTTGTAGTTGCTTTTGCCGTAGTAGTATTATGTTGTCTTCGTCCTTACTGGCGTCTGAGTTCTGGTTATACACTATGCCTTTTCCCTACTTGATGTCATTACCGAGCCCTTTCTCAGTAGTGAAACGTTAAACAGTGGAGTCGTTTTCATCACAGATGCTCCCAACATCGTGTTTGCTCTTTGGAAGTGTGTGAGAAATGCGTGAGCATGTCATCGATCATTTGTGTTGAGCATCGCAGAACAAAACGTATAATATATGACAAGTCCAAGCCTTCATACGTCAACTGTATACCGCAGTCTGAAGTGTCAACATGTAGCCAACCTTGCAACCTTGGAACAGAATGTAGGATACTGCATGGCGTTCACAATATTTTGCGCACTTTTTCTGTTTATCTGCCGTATTCCACATTTGCTTTAAGCATTTACATCTACATCTTCACTGGGAAAGCCACCTGATGGTGTGTGACAGAAGGTACTTTGCGTACCATTGTCCCTTCTCCCTGTTCATGCTCTGGTCGCGTATGGTTCGTGAGGAAAACTAGGTAAGCTTCCGTGTGGGCGATAATCTCTCTAATTTTGTCCTCGTCGCCTTTACTTATTAGCTGTCTCTCAGCGAAACATAAGATCTTGGAACTTTGACAGCCATGCTGGAAGTCGGTCTCCAGGAGAGGGATCTCCGGGCGGTGCTCCATCGGAAGGTATTAAGCCTTTGGAATACAGAGTTGGCTGAATCGAACGCACCGAATAAGCTCCGTGCTGTTAAGCCTTCTACGGCAATGTGGAGGTCCTCGCTACGAGCTTCTCGTAGGGAGTCCGTTGTACTCTGCCGACTACGCATTGGCCATACGTGGTTAACACACGGCCACCTCTTGCGTCGAGAGGGCCCACCAGTTTGCCGTTGTGGCGCCCAGCTGACTGTGGTCCACATACTGTTGTATTGTCCGTTTTTAGCCGCTTTGCGGCAGTCCTTTAGTCTACCAGATTCGTTGCCATCAGTTTTAGGTGACAACGCCTCTTTGGCCACTACTGTTTTAAATTTTATTCGCGCATCTGGTTTCTACCCTTCCATTTAATGGAAGGTGCTTCTGAGTGATTCACAGACCCTCATTTTTACACTGTTTTTTAAGTTACTTGATAGCCTCTACCTTTTCGGTTGAGGTGGTTTTTTAGTGTGTACAGCATGGCTCGAGCATCCGTTATTATCTTAGTGATCAGCCGGCCATAGCATTCTGCTGTGAAATTGAACTTTTATTCCTTTTGTGCACTCCTCTGTGTATAAGTGTAGTATTTGTCGTTATTTTAAATTCAAGGAATTCTCTAATCCTTGTTCTGTGTTTTCGTTCTATCACATGTTACATCACTGCCTGGAACAGGGGACTGATTACCTTGTAGTTTGGTCCCCTATAAACAACAACAACAACAACAACTTTGACAGTAGCCGACATTGTGATACAGAATGACTCTCCAGCGTCAGACTGGAGTTCGCCGATCGTCTCCCTGATTCTTTCGCGCTTGCTAAATGAATTTGCAATGAAGCGTGTCGCTATGTAGTAGGCCTTTTCTATCTGTGGCTTAACCGGGTCTGTTAAGTATCCCAGAATGACGAGTAATTACCAAATATTGGTGGAACGGATGTTTTGTATGCTGCTTCCGTTGGTGCATAAAACATTCTAGGACATTTTGCCTCGTCAGTTATGAACATGACCTCCAGCTTTCGACGAATGTCTCAGTCTTCGTCGTCAGCAGCAAATGACTTCCGTTGTTGATGAATTAAACTTCATGACAATTCTTCCAATGAATCTCAGTCTCCCAAAAGCCACTGTTCCACGATTAATTTTATGTGGACGTTCCATTTAAAATCGCTGCGGTTGCCTCCTCATAGATTTATTTTAATGGTATTGTTAGCTTTCAATGCACCTTCTGTTGATTTTATGCAGTAAAATATCACTACAGTTCCATATCAGCGCACACTCCGCTGCAGAGTGGAAGTTTCATTCTGATCACTACAGTTTTCCAGCGTAGTTACTCCTTTGTGTACCGCAGTATCATTCACAGAAAGGTACTGCAGTATCAATCACAGAAAGCCTCAATGTCTGATAGGTCCTTTTTAAACATTGTGAAAAGTAATTGTGCTATACCACACTTTATTGAGGCAATCTAGATAAAACTTCTACACCGGAAGACTAATCTCCACTGACAATGGCATTATGTAACCCTTCAGTCGAATCACACATTTCGTCTAGTTTTGTTTATTAGGTGACAAGGCAAAATCTAATCTAACGTCTTCAGAAAGTCAAGAAAGACAGCATCCAGCTGGCTGTCTATGGCGTTTGAACCCTCCGTTGTTTTCGAAACCATTTCGATTTTTAAGGAGGACTTTTTCGGTGTCTAGAAATTACATCACATGTTCCGTAATTCCACAACAGACCGACGTCAGAGATTTACCTAACTAATTATGTCTTCCAACTTTGTTACACACGCAAACCAATGAGTAATATTTCCTATTACGAGTTGCACCGTTTGCAGATGTTCAGGGTGACTATTATGGGGAAAAAATGGAAATTAGTTACGAACTACTGCGTGCGCACACTTTATTCAACGTTTAAACGTCACTACAGATACTAGAATTAACGTTATGAATGTTAGATATGTCTGCTTGCCTGTAATACAGATGAATAGCGAAATTCTGCATGACTCGCTGAAGTGTCGGAACATGACTGGTTGTCATTAGATTACCAATTGTTTCGCGGTTAGTACTGTTCACCTCGTGTTTAATGTAGAACCCACTTGATTAAAAAAAGAATAAACAAAAAAAATGTGAGTGTCGTTCACATTCGCAGAATATGGTGACAAATCGAGGACTATGCCAGTGGCCTCTGGGGGCTCCAGAACTAGAATACGGTCCGCAAAGGGCCCCTCGGCTCCTCTGCTGATTCGACAAGGTTGAGATCCATCAAGCATGAACCAAATCTTGTCGAAATAGGAGTCACTTTGGATAATGTGGATGAAATCACCTTCCAAGACCTCCACGTACTGTTCGGGAGTCACCGTGCCATCAAGGAAACCGGCACCAATTATTCTGTGCCCGGAGAATGCACACCAAAAACTCACCCGTTAAGGGTGAAGGGACTTCCCGATCACGAAATGCAAATTCTCCGTCCCTCAAATACGTAAATTTTCGTTATTGACGAACACATTCAAATGAAAGTGGGTTTCTTCGCTAAACGACATACAAATTTCCGCAATGCCCCTCGGCTACCCGTGCGCTTTGAACGCCTTACTCAACCTGTTCACGACTTGATTTTATCCCAAATAGTACAATAATCGTCACCCTGTAAGTAGTTTATGCCGTACTTCCACCTAAATGGCCCAAGGATTTGACGTGTATTAACAATTTCCCAAAACTAATAAATAGTACCACTGAAGATGACAGAAATCGTGCCGCAACATGAATGTTAAGACGGAAAACTACAGTACAATGTTCGATGAATCTTTGGAATTGCATCCAGATAACATCGACCTCCTGTCACGATATTTCGGCAGTACATCGTTCAGCCATCTTCAGTTGAGTTTCAGCCACTGCGTTGTCTTTTATTCAAAATTGCTAAAAGTGTAAAAGGCAATTGGAAATTTAATAATTTGTAATAAATGAAGGCAGTAATGAGATATTTTAAATAATACAGGTCTCTTAAACTTATTATCCTACACTTGTATGCAGGAAATGTATCGTTGACTGAAAGTCTGGAATACGTAAGAAGTAATTCACCTAGGGAAGAAGAAAAAAAAGCAATTAGGTGGCTGACACTGAAGCTGGATGAAATATTGGCAGGAGGTCGACGTTATCCGGCTGCAATAGCCCCCGAAACGTCATCGGAGACTCGTTGCGCCGGGTAAACTTCAAGAATTAAAATAAAAAGTATTGTATGGTACGATATTCGTTTCTAGTTTATAAATGTAGACACCGAATGTGCGAATAGGGATAGACCCTTTAAGAACAAAGGTGTTAAATATACCGATTACTTCACAAGGAAAAAATATGAAGTCAAATATCTCGCTACAATTCACGTCCACCGAGCATCTTGCACACTGCTCAGACCCAAATTGCCCTCTAAATACTTTTCTTCAAATGTATTCCTACTTGTAAACATTTATGGTTTTTAAATTGGCGCAGTAGTGCTGACATTTTGTAAAATAATATTTATTCATATAGTAGCCAGCAAAACCAAGCTAGGCTTTGTTTGAAATTACGGTTTACTGCGTCATTTAGTATGTGACAAATACCACAGGCTGAGTAAGCATTGAATGCAGCACGTGACAGGTTTTGCATCACAGGCAGCTCTTTAATATGGCATTATAGGCCACGTACTCCCGTTCGCATACGAGATTATATGTTTTAATTTGAGCCGCCGTTTGAAACAGTTATTCTGGATTTATGAAATTCATTTAGTTGGGCGTATGCTAAATACGCGTAAGCTGTATTATACCGGCAAATATTTGCGTTATTAGCGCAAAATGTGTGATGCGTTTATTCCGGCCGATTTCGATTCTCTACGGTAGGAAGTCGATTTCAATGTATGTAGATTCGTTTAACAATTACTCTATTAAGCTCATGGCGACACATAACATGGCTGTTGTAAAGGGAAGGCTTTGTTAAATAACGGTAAATTATTACGCTGTCGTTTTGAATTTTCATTAGGTGCAGAGGGAAATGAAAATTACAAAAGCGCAGATATGGAGTGCTGGAAAAATGAAGAGGCACACTGTCAAACGAAGCGTTTTTTTATGTTTTACAATGCCTGTGAGTATCCCTTCAGTAGCACTAATAGTTACAGTTACTTCGGGATTCTTCGTAAATACCAAACGTCATGACGTCTTATATTAGCACATCTTTTGTATGTGTTAAGTTTCGAAAAATAGTATACATACATTTTTTTCGTTATATGTTGTGGATTCTGGTTCTTTAAGGCATAGTCATCGTGCAGCTTAATGTAGTAAACTGCTTTTGCATATCCTTACGTAATGCTGTAATTCAAAATATACTTAATACTTCTTATACGTGTAATTCACTTAGCTGAAGCATTAGTTTTCCCCGTATACATCATCGTATGAGAAAAAGACAGATTTTTTTAAAGTAACAGATATGAACTTCTGTAAAATACAACATTTATTGACAACTAGTTGAAAACCGACGTTATTCTGGTATGTATTTATTCCGATTTATTTATTATTGCTTCCTTTTGACCTACTCTCTTTATTTACATAAAATGTCACGTTATAATCTTTTTTCTATCAAAATTTTGATGCCAGTTATTTTAAGCTGAATAGTGATCATAATAGTAAAAGGTTTAAGGAGACAGGAGTAAGAAAAGGATATGTAAAACAATTTCGGAAAAATAGTCAGGACATCGGAAAAGACAGTAATTCGAGTAAAGGCGAGGAGACAGAAGGTTAGAACTGTCGGCAAAAGTCTGTCTTTTGCTGACGACATATCTTAATAAATAGCAAAGGAGCCAAAGTAATTGTAGAGATACTTCTTGAAATCTCGGCCAAAACAGTACTACAAAACTAATACGAATAAACGTAGTACTTGAACACAAACTCCACAAACAAACACCCACTGGTAACCAAGTACGGAAATACGCACGCAGAAGGTTTCATATATCCGGGAGAAATTATACATGTATCTGAACTCAACATCCAATGAAGAAACGATCACAAAATTACAAAATGCCTACAGAGTCACATGGAACCTCTACAACAAAAGAATATACTACAACACCGTAGTCTCACGAGAAAAATGAACGACTTGATAACCGTTTTGGGGATGAATTGGAGCTGTGCGTTTTCTATTAGTCCTTGCAATGCTTAAGCTGTTAAATCTACACTGACTAATATTGTGTTGACAACCGATAAATTTCACATTGATCCAATATGCCTGCCGTAATTAGGTCTTGATTTGTATAATTTTTACATCAGTCGTGAATGAAATTATATTGTGATCACTGCTGGTCAGGTTATAATGTACTGTCCACTCGTAAATTTTAATTACAACTCTCCTATTGGTTACTGTAATGTCTATGTTAGATGTTGCACCGGCTCTTTGGTATGTTTCAGGTTGTCCGTAATGATTCGCCACTGAGAGATCAAGTTCCTGAATGGCATCTAAGACCTTAAGACGTTTCCCATCTGTATATCTACCATACCGGACGGGACGTCTCGCGTTTAAAGCAGCAGTTATCAATAAATTTTTACCCTGAACATAGTTCTCCATTTTTCACATATTTTTAAGGTATTGTTCTATGTCGACTGTACATATACAGGATGGTCGGAAATTCCCCGCCGGCCGCGGTGGCCGAGGGGACTGAGGCGCTCCAGTCACGGTCCACACGGCCACTACGGTCGGGGGTTCGAATCCCCCCTCGGGTATGGATATTTGTGCCGTCCTAGTTCGTAAGTAGTTCATAAGTAGTTTGTAAGTTTAACCCCGTAGTTAAGTCCCATAAGCTTTACAAACATCTGAATGTTTTTTTTTTTTGGAAATTCCCCTTACAAACTTCTAGGACTTGAAGGGAATAGTACATAACATTTAGAATAGGAACACATACCCGGTAACGTATCGCTTCCGTTCTACGACAGTTTCATTTCAGATGTGTAACACTTCAACGTCTATTTAGGGACACAGAAAATAATCCCCATTACACAACAATTAGTCCTATTATTGTTGCCCTTCTAAATGGTTTATTGTTTTGTTGTAATAAAATTTAGTTGGTGGTCGCCACATGGAGTCGTTGTCGTAATGTATCAGTACATACCTCTCTTTATGAGTGCAATTACTGCTTCGTATTCGCTGATTTGAGAACTTAGCTGATGTCAGGTGGAAAATGTGTGAGTTTTCTGTATTTCAGATATTTCGGATACAGGACGTTACAGGTCGAATTATCGAACGTATCACTGGGAAGAAAGGAAACGGGGTTCGAATTCAGTTCGTTCGTGGGCTCGAACTAGATCTGTATAAACATTGTGCAGAATAAGGGATTCCGATCTTTTTCTGTAGGCTTGAAGTAGCAAGCCAAATAATACATTAAAATTTGTGAACAAATTATTTGCATTTAGTGTTAATATAACTGCTGCCTCTGTTATGAGGAATGTGATAGGCTTTCCCTTTTAGTGGCCTTTTCTAGTTATGAATCTTAGAGCGGTATGCACAATTCTTTCGTCGTTTTGTTTATTTAGTTTGGCGTTTATATCTATTCGTTTATATAAATTAGAGTTGAAATCACTCTGTCCACATGATGTCTGTATCTGTTAATTAGTCAGATTTTTTTTCGTACATCTGACATCACTTCGTCCTTGTTTGTGTCGATTTGATGCACATCAGCTGTAGAGATCGGTAGATTATCTGCTTGAGTATGCTGTGGATTGCGTGTGATTTGTACTCTGTTACAGATTATTCCTCCTGATTTGAACTCTAAAGGTTTTAAATATTTTTTGCTTTTGCTATTATCATACAGTTTACCCGCAGTTGCCGTGTTACGTACACTATTATTTGTTGACATTGTTGTTGCTGCAGGGTATTGAGTGGTAAGATTGTTTGGAGAAGTTGATTACTGAACAGTATCCATTTCATACGTCCAGAATATTCCTAGGAACTGTCAAAACATTGACTATTTCATCCATTTAATTGTTGACGCATTTTCGTCTGCGATAACGACACGGAATGCATCCAATTGACTCGTTGTTACATTCATTTAACTAGTGACCTGTTTGACCACAGCTGCCACATATCTAGTGTTGAACATTGGAATGTTTCTTGGTGTGGTTTAGGTAATAACACCTATAGCATCTCGTAACTGAAACATGATATTTAATATTAAGAGCCAGATATAATGAATGCTGGTAAGGCGCGGAGTTACCTCAACAGCTGGATGAAATATGTTTCTCAGCTGGCATCCCATTTTCAAGCAGTTTTACTACTTGCAAAAATTCCGGTTTTCTGTTTTGTATTTGGCGTTCAGTTCATCAAGTTATTTCTGTTATTTCTTCATCAGTTGTTTCTTCTGGAATGAAAAGATCTCGCGTCTCATTCGTAATCGTTTCAACTTTCACAACAATTTTTTTCACAGTCAGTTTTGGCTTTAGTTTCTAAGACTATTTTCTTCCAAGGCAATTTTTAGTTTGTACACTCTCCCCCCCCCCCTCTCTCTCTCTCTCTCTCTCTCTCTCTCTCTCTCTCTCTCTCTCTCTCTCTCTCTCTCTCTCTCTCTCTCTCTCTCTCTCTCTCTGTTCACGTAAACCTCTATGTCCTGTCTACCTACCTCTCCCTCCTCCTCTGCCTCTCCCATCTTCCTCTTACGCCCCAACCATCACCTCCTATTTCCTCTTCCTCTCTATCTGTCCATCCATCCCCCCCTCCTTTATTACCTTACCAAGTCTCTTTCTATCTCCTCACATTTCTTCTCTCTATTCATTTCCTCCATCCTTCCCTCAAATTTACTAAATAATGGGTGACCAGTCAGACGGTATCCATCACGCTCCGTACGATATCTTATGGAGAGGGGAAAAATTCTTTGGGAAAAAGAGCCTGTCTGTTCGGTAAGAGCTCTTTGGAGGAAAATAACTCTGGGGTTAGTAAGTGGTACCTCCTGACAGTCTAGTAACATATGAACGTTCTTAGCACATCCACTGATCTCGCAGGTTTACAATAAGACCATCAAAGGGCAAACTTCTACTTCCTGAAATAACAAACAAATGTGATTTCCAACCCGAAAAAGTCTTCAACACAATTTTGCCTTCAGGAGTCAAAATGAGATTGTCATTTAGGTAGTGCAACTGCAATTCAGTTATAGCATAATGATGCTTTTTACATAAGGGTACGTTGCATTAGTATATGAGCATTTGCTCCTCTCTTTATCTAATATTAACTGAATGTTCGGGCATGAATGTCAATGATGTTCAAGTACGAAAAATTCAAAGTACTTATTAAAAATAAAGCAAATCATTGTCTGACACATCTGTGAAAATAAATGAACTATGCGAAGTGGTGTGCGTGTTTTTTTTTTTTTTTTTTTTTTTTTTTTTTTTTTTTTTTTTTTTTTTTTTTTTTTTTTAAATTGTCCCAACCGATATTTGATGAAAAAATGGAAATGGAATCGCAGGAATTCCAACCCACAATGTTCTTCATTTTTTCCACATCGTTTGACTAGTTATCACTTTCTGAATTCCAGCGTTTATTGTGAGTTCACATACAAAGATATGAGCGACCGTTGTAGGTTATTCGTAACTCTGTAAGTTACTGTAAGGGCCTTTCTAGAGCTACTACTAACTATTTGTTTAATTTTTGAATATCATCAAGACCTACATTAAGATTCACAGATTCCATTTCTGTATGGGTTTAGCATAGACAATTTTCAATTACACTGTACTAAACCTCTGAGTAATAAAATATAGGACAAATGATCTTAAATTCTCAGACTGTATGTTTATGCACATGCCAAATAAAATGAATATCACTAATTTCGTGGCCGCATTACTACAACAGAGTTCTTTTAAAGAAAAATAGCAAATAAGTTTCAAATATGTTTGTATTTGTATTTGAATACTGTACCTTTCCATCAGGTGTTCAGGACTTTGGCCTCACAGAATGGCCGGTGGTCTAAGGAGTCATGGTACCGACTGGTGGGCGGTCGTTCCCACCAGAGTTTCGAGTCCACCCTCGTGCATTTGTTTGGTTGTGCTGTTTTTAGTTTCAGCAAGTTTACGTAGTTTGTATGTGTAGGGACTGATGGCCATAGCAGTTTGGCCCAATAGGTTTACTAACATTTGAACATTGGACCTATAAGTTTGTGCCAATTTGGAGCACAGACAGTATCAGCGCACGCAGGAAACTGTCGACAAAATATGGATATCATCGTTGCACCAGACAAAGTGACACTCTACATATATATCCATACTCCACATGTCACCTAACGGTGTGTGGCAGACGGTACTTTATGTGCCATTGCCCGTTCCTCTCCTGCTGTTCCAGTGAGAGTGGTTCGCGGGAAAAATTATCGTCAATATGTCTTCAAGTGGAACTTAATCTAATTGTACCTCTATGGTCTTTTCGCGCTTTATACGTAGAAAGCAATACATTGCAGAAACGTATGCTCTCGGAACATTCACAGATGTCCACACCACGATACAGGATGTCTCTCTTCCAGCGTTACGCGTTGGGGATTACTAAATGAATCTGTAATTAGGGGTGCAGCTTTCCGTCGGATCTTCTGTATGTCTTCTATAAGCCCTACTTGGTATGGATCGTACGTGGATGAACAATACTCATGGCCGGTCTCTGCCATCTGCCATAACAACGTTTCCATGATCAATTTCAAATCGCACCTTACATCCACTCCCAGAGATTTTACGGAAGTTACTGCTTTCAGTGTTTGTCCTGCTAATGCGTAGTTACACAATTAAAGGTTTTTCTTTCTATGTATACGCATCACTTATGTTGAGTCTCATTTGTCATTCCGTGCACCAAGCAGCAATACGTTGCAGATAGTCCTATATTTCGCTACCCTCTTCCGGTGTTCCGACTCACTGGTAAACTACAGCATCATTCGCAAAATGCCTCATTTAACTTCCGAAGTTTTCTACGAAGTCATTTATCAATATTACCGATTATCTTCTATCTATAATGTTGGCAATACCAGAGACAGTCGCGTAGCCGTAATCATGTGACTGATTGTGGTGAAAAATAATGTTCAAATGTTTTTAAATCTATGGAACTTCTTTGATTCTTAGTCGCTAGGCTAACAAACTACTTAAACTAAATTAAGGACAACACAAATACATACGCCCCAGCGGGATTCGAACCTCCGACGCTGGCAACTGCGAAAGCTCCAGCACTCCATCTCGGCGATTGTGGTGCCCATAACACCGTCTACGTCCACATTCCCTCCAGTTCTGCTCGCAAGCTTACATTGCATGGTCATACACTACATGTTTTGGTAGGAGCGCTTGCGTAGTTGTACGCTGCCCAGAATGCAGCAAGTAAAGTGATTTTACAGACAGTTGGTATTATTGTGTCTCGAATTCTACACAGGACGGAAAAAAATCATAGTTTGTTACTCTAATTTTGGAAACCATTGCATTAAACGTGGTGTTTTTCAGTACTAAGGCGAATTTTTTTTCCCTCCAGTTTTGTAATGGAATCTACGGTTGTGGAAATTTCGGGTCGCTGTTTCCGTGTCTTGCAGTACTTACGTTCGGAGCGGGCAATGAACGAGCGATACGCGGTAGAATAGGTTTGCTGCGCACTTATAATGGTCAACGCGGCAGCTGCCGCCGACCACAGACGCATCGGGAGGTACTTTCTGTGCGGGGCAGCGGAACGGGTAAAAGAACGGCCGAGCGGCCGGTGAAACGGCGACCAATCGGCGGGCGCCTGCGGTCGTCACGTGACCGCGCGACGGGCGCGGGGAACCCCAGCTGCGCGAAACAACTGCCCATCGCGGTCAGCCGCTGTGTCCGCCCAGGCGCACAGCACGCAGCACTCTCTGAAACAGTTTCCCACGCGCGGGACCAAACGCCGAACTGCGGTAGTCGTGACCTGTGCAGCGGAAATACCGCTGGCTGCAGGTAAAAGCATACTATTTTATGTACGTAACACATGAGTAGTTGGGGCGATGTGGAATTAAATTGTTTTTCAGCCAAGATCGCTGTGATTTAATTTGATAACCCGTTTCGATCCAACGTCATCCTCTAATCTACATCTTTCATCCTAACAGAAATTGGCAATGAATCTCACGCAATACAGCATTTCATTTCTCTTATCATAATAACAAATAAATACCCATGAATGAATCCTCACAGATGTATAGTAGAAAATAAAAAAAAATGGTAGCATTCTTCACAGGATGCTTAATAACAACTTCACTTTACTCATACACGATTCATCGCCAGATGTACAAGATGCACTAGGTATAAAGTACAAAAGTACATGTGACCGTGTGTTGACAAGAATGTCAATCGTTTAGCTCCATACAACCTCCTACCAGAATAAGTACAGCAAAGAGCTTGCATTGAAAAAGACCTGTTCCACAGTATCAGAGATTCCTCAGTGTATGACATTTAGTGAAAAGGCTTCCTTTGTGAAACATAAAGTCCCCCGTATAACCTCTCGAATTATGTAACATGAATTCTGAAATACTCTGTATAAATTCAAAGTATTACGTGTTAATTGAATAAACTACAATGAAGTTACCAGCTGCTGTGAAAACGAAGCCTTTGCCCCCCAGTAATAATATACGTAGCTATTGCTACGTAATTCATAGGTCTTTTATGTTGTTCGTGTGACTATTCTTTGTCCGTCTTTCAAGACCTCTTTTTCTCAGGAAAAGGTAGAAGTATCAGTAGAATTTTTTTCCCAAACATTAAGACTTACAGATACTCCTGTATTTCGCTACCTTTTTCCAGTGCTGCGACTACTCGATAATCTGTTGTTGTTATGGTCTTCAGTCCAGAGACTGGTTTGATGCAGCTCTCCACCCTACTCTATCCTGAGCAAGCCTTTTCATCTCCTCATAAGAACAGCAACCCACATCCACTTGAATCTGCTTACTATACGCGTCTCTTGGTCTCCCTCTGCGATTTTTACCCCACACACTTGCCTCCAATGCTAAATGTACAATTCCCCGATGTCTAAGAATGTGTCCTACCAAGCGATCCCTTCTTTTAGTCAGGGTATGCCAAAAATTCCTTTTCTCACCAATTCTGTTCAATACCTCTTCATTGGTTATGCGATCTACCCACCTAATCTTCAGCATTCTTCTGTAGCACCACATTTCAAAAGCCTCTATTCTTTTCCTGTCCATGTTTCACTCCCGTACAAGGCAACATTCCACACAAATGCCTCCAGAAAAGACTTCCTTACCCTTAAATTAATATTCTATGTTAGCAAATTTCTCTTTTTCAAAAATGCTTTTCTTCCCATTGCCATTCTGCATTTTATATCCTCTGTACTGCGACCATCGCAAGTTATTTTACTACCTAAGTAACAAAACTCATCTAATCTAATTCCATCAGCATCGCCTGATTGTCTAAGACCGCATTCCATTATTTTTGTTTTGCTCTTGTTAATGTTCATTTTATACGCTCTCTTCAACACGATGTCCATTCCATTCAACTGCTCTTCCAGGTCCTTTGCTGTCTCTGACAGAATTACCATGTCATCAGCAAAACGCAATGTTTTTATTTCTTCCCCCTGAACTTTAATCCCTATTCCAAATTTTTCGTTGCTCTCCTTCACCGCCTGCTCGATGTACAAATTGGATAGCATCGGAGAAAGGCTACAACCCTGTCTTACTCCCTTCCCAACTGATGCTTCCCTTTCGTGCCCTTCGAGTCTAATAACTGCGGTCTGGCTTTTGTACAAGTTGTAAATAACTCTCCTTTCCCTGTATTTTACCCCTGCTGACTTCAGAATTTGAAATAGTGTATTCCAGTCAACATTGTCAAACGCTTTCTCCAAATCTACAAAAGCTAAAAATGTAGGTTTGCCTTTCCTTAATCTATCTTCTAAGATAAGACGTAAAGTGAGTATTGCCTCCCGGGTTCCTACGTTCCTCTTGAATCCAAACTGATCTTCCTCGAGGTCAGCTACTACCAGCTTTTCCATTCTCCTGTAGATAATTCGTGTTAAAATTTTGCAACCATGACTTATCAAACTGATGGTTCTGTCTGCGCCTGATTTCTTTGGAATGGGGATTATTACATTTTTCTTAAAGTCTGAGGGCATTTCGCCTGTCTCATACATCCTACTCACCAGTTCAAATAGTCTTGTCATGGCTGGCTCTCCCAGAGACTTTCGTAGCTCTGAGGGTATGTCATCTACTCCTGGGGCCTTGTTCCGACCTAGGTCTTTCAAGGCTCTGTCAAATTCATCTCTCATTATAGTATCTCCTATTTCATCTTGATCTACTTCCTCTTCCCTTCCTACAACATCGTCTCTAAGTTCATTTCCTTTGTAGAGCTGCTCTATGTACTCTTTCAACCTTTCAGCTTTCCCTTCTTTGCTGAGAACTGGTTTCCCATCTGAGTTCTTGATATTCGTAGAGTTTCTTTTCTTGTCCCCAAATATCTCTTTTATTTTCCTGTAGGCAGTATCTACTTTTCCCCTTGCTATACATTCTTCTACAGATTTGCATTTGGCTTCTAGCCACTCCTGCTTAGCCATTTTGCACTTCCTGTCAATCTCATTTTTTAGTCGTCTGTACTCCATTTTGCCTGTTTCATATACTGCATTTTTATATTTTCTCCTTTCATCAATTAAATTTAGTATATCCTGTGATATCCAAGGATTTTTTGTAGGTCTTGCCTTTCTACCTATTTTGTCCTCTGCTGCCTTCACTATTTCATCTCTCAATGCTACCCATTCCCCTTCTACTGTTTTATTTCCCCGTGTTTCTGTCAATTGTTGCCTAAATCTCCCTCTGAAATTCTCCAGAACTTCACTTTCCTTTAATTTATCTAAATCCCATCTCCTTATTTTCCTACCTTTCTGCAGTTTTTTCAGTTTCAGCCTACAGTTCATGACTAAGAAGTTATGGTCAGAGTCTATTTCTGCCCCTGGGTATGACCTGCAGTTTATAACCTGGTTCCGGTACCTATGTCTTACCATTATAAAATCTATCTGATACCTTCCGGTGTCTCCTGGTCTCTTCCACGTATACAACCTTCTTTTGTGATTCTTAAACCACGTGCTTGTAATGATTAAATCATTTTCCGTGCAAAATTCTACCAGGCGACTTCCTCTTTCATTCCTCCTGCCCAGTCCATATTCACCTATTATTTTTCCTTCTCTTCCTTTTCCTACTACCGAATTCCAGTCTCCCATAACAATTAAGTTTTCCTCTCCCTTAACAGTCTGAATAATTTCCTTTAACTACTCATATATTTCTTCGATCTCCTCATCATCGGCAGAGCTAGTTGGCATATAAACCTGTACTACTGTTATCGGTGTTGGCTTCGTATCTATCTTGACCATGATAATGCGATCACTGTGCTGCTCATAGTAGTTTACCCGCATTCCTAATTTCTTATTCATTATCAGTCCTACTCCTGTGATACCACCAACTGATTTTGTATTTATAATCCTGTATTCACCTGACCAGAAATCCTGTTCATCCTGCCACCGAACTTCACTAACCCCCACTATATCTAACTTCAACCTATCCATTTCCCGTTTTAAATTTTCTAATTTTCCTACCCGATTAAGTGATCTAACCTTCCACGCTCCGATCCGTAGAATCCCAGTATTGTCTTTCTTGATGACAACATCCTACTGAGTAGTCCCCGCCCGGAGATCCGAATGGGGGACTATTTTACCTCCGGAATATTTTACCCGAGAGGATGCCATCATCATATTTTCATACAGTAGAGCTGCATGTCCTCGGGAAAAGTAACGGCCGTAGTTTCCCCTCGCTTTCAGCCGTTCGCAGTAGCTGTGTGGCAAAGCCATATTCGCTGATGTTACAAGACCAGCTCAGTCAATCATCTAGACTGTTGCCCCTGTAACTACTGAAAAGGCTGCTGCCCCTCTTCAGGAACCACATGTTTTTCTGGCCTCTCCACAGATACCCCCCGCTGTGGTTGCACTTACGGTACGGCTATCTGCATCGTTGAGGCACGCAAGCCACCCCACCTCGGCAATGTCTGTGGTTCATGGGGGTGGACTCGATAATCTACACCATCATTTTCAAAAAGCCTCACTGGACTTCCGAAGTAATCAACGATTTCTACATCTTATCAATAATTTTCTATCTATCGTTTTGGCAAAATAAGAGACAGCCGTGTATCCAAAGTCATGTAAAGAGTAAAAAAAGCTTAAGCTTTGCATTAAATAGATACGGTTACATGTACCACACGTTTTGTTCTCGCCAAGTAAGTGATCGGAATCCCTAGATGAATTACCTGCGTAAATATGTTTGTACTAATTTTCTGCTACCTATTTTTATACATAAGTGCCGTGTTTCTTGTTTCAGGTGCTTCTAAGAGATGTTAACAGTTCATCAACTTAGATTCCCTTTAAGCGGGTAGAGAACTAAACAGCTCCAAGACCAGACTTGTTTCAATTGGTTATGTTTCGCATTAATGACAGCATTCTTGTGACACAGCCGTGCCCCAGCAATTCTCCTTTTATTAGTATCTTTCTGCTGATATCAAAATCTACAAATTTTTAAATAAGAATAATGAAAATAATAATAATTATTGTACTATTATTATTATATACATAGCCGATGTTTACGTTGAGAAAGCAGAAATTTTTGCAGACCACTTTTTGAAAGAGGAGTTATTGAAAGGGTGACGAACATTTCACAAAATGTTCAAATGTTTGTAGAGCTTATGGGACTTAACTACGGGGTCATCAGTCCACAAACCTACAAACTACTTATGTAGTATCTTATACTAAAGATGGCACAAACATCCTTGCACGAGGGGGGATTCGAACCACCGACCGCAGCCGTGCAGACCGTGACTGGCACGCCGCAGATCGCTCGGCCACTGCGGTCGGCTACTTCACAAACGCCGCGGTGGAGTAGCCGAGCGGTCTAAAGCATCTCGCTGCGTAGCGCGCGGTTGCTCGCCGTGGAGGTTCGAGTTCTCCCTGGGGCATGGGTGTGTGTGTGTGTTTGTCCGTAGGTTAGTTTACCCAGGTTTAAGTAGTTTGTAAGCTACGGACTGATGACCACGCAGTTTGGTCCGATAGATTTACAAAAATTTGAACAATTCACAAAGATGACCTTAGATAGCTATAGGTCGTCGAAATAAAAAAATAAAAAATAAAATTAAAAAACATCTTTATCAATCACATTTGTTGAAAATGATGAGGAAGCGATTATCACATGTGGAGACTCTCAGAATACTTTATTGTGGAGTTATGCTAACGGTGGAGATTAATCTGTACAGAGGTAGAGAGACGAGGATGAGAGTAGTCGATGATTACAGAAGCGAAGTTACATCATTAATCAGCTACCTCAAAGGAGAATTATGTTAAAGTAGAATGCAGTACTAGTCGCAAAGCAAAGAATGACAATGGTTAAACTAAAAAAAAATGTAACACAATTTTTGCATCTTGCGTAGTCCTTATCTCATAATTGTACACAAATTTCACTAATTTGCTATTCAACGGAATGTTTATATTACCTTTGCAGTAACAAGGATATGTACCCCTAAATTTTTAATACATTGACGAGCGAAGGAAACGGATACGCCTGCCTAAACATTGTGTAGGGCCCCCACGAAGAAGAACAGAAGCATGACCTGACGTGGACTCGGCTAATGTTTGAAATAGTGTTCGAGGGAACTGATACCATGCGTCAGTTCTCCTGTAAACAAATCATGATCGGCGTGTAGATTATTGATATCGATGAATTAAAGAGTGCATCACATTTGTTATGTTTTTTTCGTCTCCCCTTAGTTCCCTATTTATCATTCAATTTTTCTGCTTTATCCTCTTATATTTCTTTCTCTTCAGTTTGGCTTCTGTTTGTGATGCGCAATGAGGGCAACTTTTTCCCCTGCTTCCTTTTCGAAGTTCCATACAACACTGCATCATTATCTACCTCCTACTCAATGATCATCCATTCTTGTGGATGTTACTGGCTGTTGATCCTTCTTTCGTACTTGATACACACACTCAATACCGCAAATTAACATAAAAAATTTCATTAAAATGTTGTACGAAGTCTTTGGCAAAGATGACGAGTTGTCAGCTTGTCGGCCTAGTAAATTTGTCAACATACCCGAAATGCCCATTCATAATTTAAACCCAAGAACTACACTTCATTAAATCCACTTTGGAGTTTAATATATACATTTAAGCGACAGCGTTGTTTATAGTTACGTAAAATCTGAAACTATCTTGTAAAAATTTACCATACGTGTTGTAGGTTATATTATGGGGCACTGAAGTATTACAACCAAGATGTGAGTAAACATATATGATAGCGTGTTTGTACTAAATGACTGAAAGTGGGCTTAAGTAAAAACTGGAAATGTTCGTATGGGAGTTTTGGCAGGGAGATCCCATAGGGATTGTTCGGCAGCCGTAGTGCAAATCTTGCTACTTTACGTCTCTTGGGCCACTTGCGTGCCGATGATGATGATTAGGACAACACACGACACGCAGTCCTCTGCCGGGAATCGAACGCGGGTCCCGTGCTGTCGTCGTGTTACGGAGGCTTTAGTATATATTGTAGAACCCGTAAAGCGATAAACAGTAGCAAAGGAAGACCTTCATTTGCTACTCTGTCTCGACAATCGCATTAAATTAATGATTCGCCATCTTAGACTCCTCGTCATCTTACCTACCTTACCCAATAAATAAATAAAAGCATTATGTTGATGTGGGGGAGATGAGGTAGTATGTCTTTGTATTAATGAACTTGATTATTCATTTAATGATTGCTGACTAATAATTTATTATGCCATCGCTATTTTCGCAGTGGAGGTACGAAGTACACAGAGGCTTATGCATGGTTTCAGTCAACCTATGTCATTTATAAGTCGCTGTTAACGAATGAATGTGGGCGTTACTTATAATTAGTAAAAGGATTGATTTGATTTAGTCATTTCTTTTCAGTACTGTATCTTGTCACCTACAATTTATTTTTCCAGATGTTAATGAATTCTGTAACAAAAGGACACAGGTAAAAGTGTTGATAGCGATGTATTTCCGAGGCATGTTTTCACATTTCTGGAACATGTCACCACCCTAACCTCCATTGAAGAGAAAATTGTGAGACTGAGGCACGACGCCGAATTCCGATGCTAGAGGATTAGAATCGCGGCCGTAATTAACCAAATAGCGACACACTAATCCTTTCACTGCAATGCCCTTTGACCGCATCGCAAAAGCTGGTGTCTGCCGTCTTTCTCCTGGGGGAGAGAAACAGGCATTTAAAGTTAATGAAATATTGATACAGTCGGAAAATGTGCTGTCGGAACTGCGTCCAACAGCGTTTTTATCCACACGAATCACTAGCTTATTACTTACAGCACCCGTACCATTATTTAGGCGAGTCATAATAACGACAGAAAAATACGCGCCATTGATCGAAGCAACACCCGCCTGTGTGTAGCTCAATATTACCGATAGTGAAACTGTGTGCCGATTACACAATGGAAAACAGCAAACAGCTGCTCTCCTTCACACCAGCTCCCCGTTTGAAGAAAGGGTAACTTAAAAACAAAGTTCAAAAAGAGATTGATTCTGTTGTATGGTTGTTCATCTCTAATTTCGCAAAAATAATGAACATCAACATTTATGACTAACGCAACTTGCAATGCCTACTTCACGATAACGTAAATGCAGATTTCTTTGAGCGAAACGTTGGTTGTTCGAAGGAATTAATCACTCTCATTTTTTTTTTTTATTTGTATCCACGTAAAACACCTACAGAATACTTTCAGAAATATTTTATTGGATAAAGGTAAACAAATTTCGAGTCAGAGTATTGAGGTCGTCTGTGTGTGTGTGTGTGTGTGTGTGTGTGTGGAGGTGGGAGTCTCCTACATCGTTTGTTTAGGTGTGTTTCGTAGTTTTCCTAGCACAATTTGTCAAATTGAGCGCTAACTACTGCCGTCTATCAAACCGACTATTATAGAATAACAACGTCGCTTCCATTTCCTACAAATATAATGAACGTTGAGCCCACGAAAGTCCGTGAAACTGCTCATCAAATGTCATAACATATTGAAACGACACGTGGTTCGGATTCCACGTTAAGCTGTTAGCCCCCTTTCTCCGGTTGGATAACGGGTAGGCTACGAACGACACGAAGTGGCGTCGAATTGAAAGACTTACCCCAGGCCAATGATCTACACGAAATTATATTATTATTATCTTGCGGTGATATTTATACAGTATATTGCCGTAGAAAATGAGTAACGCGGATGCTGACATGTGTTATAATTACCACCGTGAGGAATGGTCGCATGGTTTAAGGTGTATTGCTACGAACTGAACGGCCGTTCGCGCCGGACTTTCCAGTTCTTCTTCGGGCATGAATGTTTGCGTGCTGCCCTCAGTGTAAATCAGTTTGTAAGTCTAAGAACTGATGACCATAGCAGTCTGATTCAATAGTCTTACAAACATTTGAATATTTGATTCACAATCAGAAACCAGTTTCAATGAAAGACCATGCTATGGTGGGTCTGCCACACAAACAAATGAAAAAATGAAAATTACGTAAAATGCAGATAGAAAATGGCGTGCAAGGAAAATATTCAATATTTTTCAGAAAATTACTTCTACCGCGACACTTTCATGATGTCAAACTACAATAATATATAAATTAAAATGGTTCAGAATGTGTAACATGGTGTAAAATATAATTGCGTCGGATTTTGCGGTCAGTTTTTGTCAGGTGTTGTAACGCCTCGTAATGTACGCTTGCTGTTACTTTAATAACCGACGTTTCGGGGAAAAAAAGGCGTTTGCTGATGATATTGTAATTCAAATGTTTGTAGTGCTTATGGGACTTAACTACGGAGTCATCAGTCCCTGAACTTACAAACTACTTATCAACTAGCTACAAATAAGGATGGAACAAATATCCATGCCCAAGGGGGGATTCAAACCCCAGACCGTAGTGGCCGTGCAGACCGTGACTGAAGCGCCGCAGTCCCCTCAGCCACCGTGGCCGGCGATGATATTGTAATTCCGTAGTTTTCCGAAAGGCAGCAAAGGATCTGTAAGAACAAGTGAATTGAATGAACAGTGTGTTGAAAGGAGCGTGTAAGATGAACATTAAGAAGAGTAATGGAATTCAGTCTTTGAAAATCAGGCGAAGCAGAAGGAAATAGAATAGGAAACGAAACAATAACGGTGGTGGATGAGTTTTGTTACTTGGGCAGTATCATAACACATAATGGACGCAGTATAGAGGATATAAAGTAAAGACTGACGATGGGAAGAAAACTTACGAACATAGAATACTAATTTAAATGTAAGTAAGTCCTTTACGAAGGCATCTGTATGGATTATTGCCACGTACGGGAGTGAAACTGGGACGATAAATAATTCAGACAGGAAGAAGAATGCTGAAGATTAGGTGAGTAGATCGCGTAGCTACCAAATACCTAGGAGTTATAACTTAGACTTGAGAGAACACATAGAACATATTGTGGGGAAAGCGAACCAGATATTGTGAGGAAGGCGAACCAGAGGTTACGTTTCATTACACTCCACCAAAAAGACTGCTTACATCACACTTCTGCGTCCTCTCCTGGAGTACTGTTTCCCAGTGTGGGACCCTCACCAGGTGGGACTGACGGAAGACATTGAGAAGGTTCAGAGAAGGGCAGCTCGATTTGTTTCATCACGTTACAAGGGGGAAAGCGTCACGGAAATGTTGCACGATTTGAGGTGGAAATCATTAAAATAAAGACCTATTCGTTGTGCGAGATCTATTTGCGAAATTTCAATCACCGACTTTTACTTCAAAATATGAAAATAATTTGCTAGAACCCACCTACATAGGGAGACATGACCATCCCAATAAAATAAGAGAAATCAGATCGAAAATGTAAAGATTTAGGTGTTCTTTCTTCCCGCGCGATATTAGAGAATGGAACGGTAGAGCCGGATGATGTGGCCGAGGGGACTGAGGCACTCCAGTCACGGTCTGCACGGCCACTACGGTGGGGGGTTCGAATCCCCCCTCGGGCACGGATATTTGTGCCGTCCTTAGTATTGGCTAGCTCGTAAGTAGTTTGTGAGTTTAGGGACTGATGACCCCGTAGTTAAGTCCTATTAGCTGTACAAATATTTGGTTTGGAACGGTAGAGACAGGTTGTGAATGTGATTAATGAACCGTCTGTCATGCCCTTAAACGTGATTTGCAGATTATCTATGTAGATGTAGGTAGTGAGTAGACTTGGGGGGGAATAGAAATTTATGGCATACCTTGAATTAAAGAAGGGAACTATTGGTAGGACACATTCTTAGACGTCAAGGAATCCTAAATTTAGCATTAAAGGGAAGTTCTTTTCTTGGGGGGGGGGTGTAGAGGGGGGGGGGATCGCAGAGGGAGACCACAAGATGAATGCAGTACGCAGTTTCGAATGGATGTGGGTTGCCGTTCTTATGAGGACTTGAAGAGGGTTGCTCAGGGTACAGTATGGTGGAGAGCTGCAGGAAACAAGTGTCCACAATGAAGACCACAATGTTGTTGTTGTTGTGGTCTTCAGTCCATAGACTGGTTTGATGCAGCTCTCCACGCTACCCTGTCCTGTGCAAGTCTCTTCATCTGATAATGCGTTTGGCAACCTACATCCTTTTGAATGTGCTTGCTATATTCGTCCCTCGGTCTCCCTCTACGGGTTTTACCCCGCACACTTACTTCTAATGCTAAGCTGACATTTCCTTGATGTTTCAGAATGTGTTCAACCAATCTATCCCATCTCTTAGTAAGGATATGCCAGAAACTCCTTTTCTCCCCGGTTCGCTTAAGCACCTCATTAGTTACGTGATCTACCCATGTAATTTTCATCATTCGTCTATAGCACCACATTTCAAAAGATTCTATCATCTTTTTATCTGAACTCCTTATCGTCCACGTATCACTCCCATACAATGCTACACTCCAGACAAATGCTTTCAGAAAGGACTTCCTAACATTTAAAATTATATTGGATGTTAACAAGTTTCGCTTCCTTAGAAACGTTTTTCTTCCCATAGCCATTATGCATTTTATATCTTCTTTACTTCGGCCATCAGAAGTTATCTTGCTACCTAAATAACTAAATTCATCTACTACTTTTATTGTCTCATTACCTAATCTAATTCCTTCAGCAACGCCTGATTTTCTGACATTGTATTCCATTACCTTCGTTTTACTCTTGTTAATGATCATCTTATATCTTCCTTTCAAGACACTGTCCATCCCATTCAATTGCTCTTCCAGATTTTTTGCGGTCTCTGACAGAATTACTATGTCATCGGCAACCGCAATGTTTTTATTTCTTCTCTCTGCACTTTAATGCCCCCTCCAAATATCCATTCCTTCTCTGCCTGCTCAATGTACAGATTGAACAACATTGGGGAAAAGCTACAACCCTGTCTTACTCCCTCCCCAACCTCTGCGTCCCTTTCTTGCCGTTCGACTCTAATAACCGCTGTCTGTTTTTTTGTATAGGTTGAATATAACTCTTCGCTCCTTGTATTTTACCCTTGATACCTTCAGAATTTGGAAGATAGTATTCCAATTGACATTGTCAAAAGCTTTCTCCAAATCGACAAACGTTGAAAACGTAGGTTTCCCTTTCCTTAGTCTATCTTCTAAGATACGTCGTAATGCGAGTATTGCCACTCATGTTCCTACATTTCTCCTAAATCCAAACTGAACCTCCCCGAGGTTGGATTCCGCAAGTTTTTCCATTCGTCTGTAAAAAATTCGTGTTAGTATTTTGCAACCATGACTTATTAAACTGATAGTTCTGTAATTTTCGTACCTTTCTGCAGTTGCTTTCTTTGGGATTGGAATTACAATAAGACCACAATAAGAAAAACATATTATACGACGACCGTCTGGAAGAATCTTGTATGCTGGTTTTGCTTCTCAAGGACAACTGGACAACCTCCTTAGTGATTTAGGCTTCTCATTGGATGTGTTTGTAGTGTATTAACCGCAGCTTAATAAGCAAATGCCGAGATACAGGAGATAGGGTGGTGTTCAAAAATGTTCAAATGTTTGTAAATCTATCGGACCAAACTGCGTGGTCATCAGTCCGTAGCTTACAAACTACTTAAACCTAGGTTAACTAACCTAATGACAAACACACACACCAATGCCCCAGGGAGGACTCGAACCTCCACGGCGAGCAACCGCATGCTCCGAAGCAAGACGCTTTAGACCGCTCGGCTAGGGTGGTGTGTTACTGCTGTTTGGACTTGTGGCTGTCGCGTGCAACTCGTTCGCCTGAGAGTCCATCAGCTCAGACCGGCGACGACGCCGCGGCAGGTTCGCCCACCAGTGGTGGCAGCCTGGCCGGCTGACCTCGCCAGCTGAGGCGTGGGCCGCCCTGATGTGCGCGGCGACCTCCCAGGCAGGCGCCCGCCACCGCCTCTGCAGATAACTGCCCAGTCGCCTCCTCAAAGCCAACAGAGCACCGCGTCGTCCTCTGCTGCGCTGCGCCTTACATCCAAACGTAGCCTCCAATTGATGAAAGGCCTACTCACTAGCAGCTGACCTCCACAGGGCCGCGTTTCAGCTGTGATTTTTACGTCTTCCTCTGTTGTCGCCACAACCATCTATATCTATATCTACGTGGGATTCTCTGCAAATCACATTTAAGTGCTTGGTAGAGGGTTCTTTAACCATCATTATACTATTTATCTCCCATTCCATTCTCGAATAGCTCGCGGGAAGAAAGAAAAACCTGAATATCTCCGTTCGAGCTCTGATTCCTCGTATTTTATCCCAACGATCATTTCTACCTATGTAAGTGGGAGTCAACAATATATTTTCGCATTCGGAGGAGAATGTTGGCGATTGGAGTTTCATAAGTAGCCCACGCCGCAGCGATAAGCGATTTGTTGTAATGATTCCCATCCCAGATCCTGTATCATTTCCGTAACGTTGTCTCCCCTATATCGTCACAATACGAAACGAGCTCCTCTTCTTTGGACTCTTTCGATGTCCTCCGTCAAACCCACCTGACAAGGACCCACACTGGGTAGCAATAGTCCAAAAATGGACGGACAAGCGTAGTGTAAGCAGTTTCTTTAGTAGTTCTGTTGCATCTTCTGAGGATTCTGCCAATAAAACGCAGTCTCTGGTTCGCCTTTCTCACGACATTATCTACGTGATCTTTCCAGTTTAAGTCTGAAGTAATAGTAATTCCGTGGTATTTTGTGGAGTTTACGGCCTTCACTTTTGACTGATTTATCTTGTAAACGAAGTTTAACTGGTTTCTTTTCGCACTCATGTGGACGACGTCATACTTCTCAATTGCCAATTTTACATCATACTGATACCTAATTTAGATCGTTCTGCAGTTGGTTTTGATCTTCAGATGATTTCACTAGACGGTAAATGACGGCGTCATCTGCAAACAACCTAAGAGAGCTACTTAGAGTTTCCCCTAAATCGTTTATGTAAATAAGGAACAGCTGAGGACCAATAACACGACCCTGTGGAATGCCTAATATCACCGCTGTTTTAGTCGATGCCTTACCATCGATTACTACGAACGGTCTCCTCTGTGACAGGAAATCCCCTATCAAATCGCAAATTTCGGGCGATATGCCATAACCATGCAATTTGATTAAAAGCCGTTTGTGAGGTACAGTGTCAAAAGCCTTCTGGAAATTTGCGAACCCTTGTAGATAGCACCCATCACTTCGTGTGAAGAAAGAGCTAGTTGTGTTTAGCATGAACGATTTTTTCTAAATCCATGTTGACCTTGGGTCAATAGATCATTCTGTTCGAGATAATTCATAATATTTGAATATGTTCCAAAACCCTGCTGCAAATCGACGTCAATGAAATAGCCCTGTAGTTTAGTGGGTTGTTCCTACTGCCTTTCTTGAATATAGGTGTGACCTGTCCATGTAGGGTCTTACGGTAGCCGAAAAATAAATAACAGTTTAAAAATGTCAGTACACCACAACGGCTCATTTTGGTCACTTAAATCGGGAACATTTAAAGTTCATCTTACTGTATTTTTAACAGTGTTGTATATCAGCTAACCCGTTGCGTAATTTTTAGGTCCTTGACCTAGTTTTCGTTGCCACTAAGGACAACTTCATCATAAGATTAAAAACAGTTACATGAAACACATCACGTCAAAAATATTACAAGCAGGATTGCTCAGGTCGATTGCAATAAAAATTAGCATTCTGGCCATACAAATAACACTAGTATGGTGTAAAGGGCATTTTTTTTTTTTTTGTTTTTTTTTTTTTTTTTTTTTTTTTTTTTTTTTTTTTTTTTTTTTTTTTTTTTTTTTTTTTTTTTCAATCGATCTGAGCAACATGCTCGTAATATTTTTGACGTCATGTGTTTCATGTAACTGTTTTCATTCTTCTGATGAAGTTGTCCTTAGTGGCAACGAATCCTAGGTCAAGAACCTAAAAATTACGCAATCGGTTGGATGATATACAAGATTAAAAAAAAATGGATTACAGTTGCTGTTAATCAGAAATGTTCCAAATTTTACTTATTGTATTTATTTAATACTGACAAAATCAATTTTCATTGTAACTATTTCATTCTTCTTCTTACTCCTTTATATCAAGCAGAGTGCCCAAGTGTTCGTCTATCTGTATTGCATACAAATCTACTGCTTTTTTTTTTCAATCTTTATGAAATTTTGTACACTTGACCTTCAAAGCAAGAGGACGGTCGCCGTGTATGTAAGGATCACCTACAACATATTCTCCAGGATATATGACGTTATAAACAATGAAATACTAGAAAAACTGCTGCATCATGCTACAATGTTGCACATTTCCGCCTAAACCACTGCACTGATTTTAGCCAAATATGGTATACACATGCCTTACCGTGAAGTTACAACTGCTTCAGCAGTAATAGCCACATATCACTCATGGTTCACAAGATAAAACATGATAAAACACAGCAGTTGCAAAAAAAACTGCCACTGCGATGGGACTAGAGTACTTAACAACTCGCAACTCACTTTAAAAGTAATGTAAAACATTTATTAAGCATTTTCTCCCTCACAACCACAGTAGAATAATGAAAGAAAAAAAGTTTCTCGCTTACGTCTTTCAGTTGTTCATGGAGTAAAATTACGGTATTCAGCATGACGTTTCAGCCACTGCGGTTTTCATTTCCCAGTCTTAGAAACTAATTAAACTAACGCAAGGACGGCGCACTCACTCATGCTCAAGTGAGGATTTGAATCTCTGACGGGGAGCAACTAAACATTCCGCAACAAGCGCTCGGCCATTCCACCGAGGCCTGAGGCTACAATTGGAAATTTTTACACCAGAAATTGTACTCACAGGAAATGTTACAGACATTGTACACAGACAAAACTGAATATACCTTGAACATTGCATCACAGTACGATATTCAGTACATGAGAAATGAGGACATAAAGAAAACGTTCATGCCTTGCGCCTTGTTGAACACATCTGCGCCACTCACCATCGCAAGCATAGTACGGGTGCTGTATTCCTTGACATTGAGAAGGCATTTGATAAGGTGTGGCACCGAGGTCTTCTCTATAAACTTCACCAGTATCGTTGTCCTTCACATCTCCTCCACATGATCCTTTCCTTCCTCTTCCACCGCCGTTTCTACGTCCATCTTCTCGGAGCTAATAGTCGCACCTGTCGCGTCGAGGCCAGGGTCCCTTACGGGTCGGTGTTGGGCCCCTTCCTGTACTCCGCGTACACCAATGATATTCCGCAACAGGACGGCGGCCAGCTCTCGCTGTTCGCCGATGATACTGCCATCAGTAATGTGTATAGAGTACTTGCTACTGAGAGCAAAGAGAAAAGAATAATTCAATTGAACCGAACTAAAAGTGCGGCATAACACATGAATAAACAACTAAAGATGTAGACACAGGCAACGACGGCCCCTGGGGGACGACAACCGATCCTGACAAATTCACACACATAAATTTGTGGAACAGGACTATGTCAGTCACTTATTTATTTCTTATTGCACGATAAGTGCAGGCACCGTCGCGATGGTGTAGGAGGAGGGTGCCAACCAGCGTCCGGAAACATTTCGTATGAAAAGTGGCTGGAACGACGCGAGGCGCAACCGGGGCTGAGTGCGGAGTACTCTACCAGTTGTTGACAGCTCCGGCGCTTGGCGAGGGACGGACGCGGTGTCGCACGGCCGCTAGCCGCCGCCGGGTAGTCGGAGGGGTACAAGACCCTATACATCGGAGGTCTAGGACAGTGTAGTCTTATGCCTTCCATCGGAGAATAGGGGTAGGAGCGGAGGGGAATCGAAAGTCGGAGAGGTTTGAATTGGAGGACTGTGGAAAACGAGGAGGGTCGCTAAAACGCGAAGGGGCGGTTGAGGATGGAGCGTGGGTTTTTATGGGGAAATTCAAGTTGTAATCGGCCCAAGGAGTGGATGAGATGGTGAGGGGACGCCTCTGTAGAGGCACAGAAACGACGTGTCTGTTCTTGGACAACAGCGGAAATGGAAGGAAGGCGGAAACGCTCATGGAGGTCGTAGTTCGGCAGGTAGCGAGGCGCATCAGCGGCGATGCGTAGAAACGTGTTCTGAAGGACCTGTGGACGCTTGAAGTGGGCATCCGTAGCGAGGGACCAGACTTCACAGCCGTACGTTATGACTGGGAGGAGGAGAGACTTATACATCTTGAGCTTCGTCCGGATGGACAAACCACGGCCCTTGAGGAGAGGGTATAGTTGACACAGAAGGAGATTGCCCTTGTCGCGGAGATAATCGATGTGAGGACGGAAGGTCAGGTGAGAGTCCAAGATGAGGCCGAGGTACTTGACGCGCGGCTTCCAAAACAGGGGAGCCCCGTCGGCGACGAGGTGAACTCCAGGAGGAACACGCTTGTAGGTAAATAGAATCGGTTACGTCTTGGCGGAGTTGATCGTAATCTTCCAGAGGAGGGCCCAGCGGCGGATGCCGTCAAGATGGTCATGCAGCTTCCGCGTAAGATACTGGAGGTTGGAGCTGCTCCGCACTTTTAGTTCGGTTCAATTGAATTATTCTTTTCTCTTTGCTCTCAGTAGCAAGTACTCTATACACATTAACTCGCTTAACGTAACTGGGGAATTTATCTGGTTTGTGCCCCTCTGCTGGCTCGCATCTGCACGGGCGGTAGTTGCATAGCTTTGTTTTTCTTTTTTTATCTTCTCGTTGCAGAAATTTTGCCCTCCGTGAGGCATCGCAACCCCACGGTTGTAATTAGGTGTTCTATCCGTTTGTGTAAGCCCTTTCGTGTCAGAGCTGTAGTTATTAATGACCGCTGGGAACCTTATTCCTCTCCTTCCTGTTTTGAGTCACCTCGTCTGTTTTACCTGTGTGGGTGTATTAAATTAACTGGTAGCCAGCTCCCCACCTCAGTGTGATTCTGCTAAATAAGTTGAGCTGTTATTTAAATTGTAGGGCTCATTTGTAAATTTTAATTGTGTGTTGTTTTATCGGCCTTCTGCCTATTGATATTATTGAGCACAGTTTCCTTTTACCAGCCTCTATAATAAACTTAGACGTTACTTGAAATTATGAGCTCGTCTTTAGTGTGTTTTAGTAATTTTATTTTTAAAGGGCTATGTTCACTTGTTTTGGATCCCCACTTTAGTGTGATTTTGATGAGTAACATGGGCTGATTTCATTTAAATGGCAGGGGATATGTGTAAATAATATTGTATTTACAACAGTTGCTTTCAACTAAGACTTTCTACTCTCGCTTAAATTTTTGGGCTCATTGTGTCTGTTATTATATGTTTAAAGAGTTCTTTTTATTAGATTTCGAGCCTTATTAACTTATCAAAAAGTTGGTTCTCTCAATTCGGCCTTCTGCCTTGCATCACGTATCTGAACTGTCTTGTTGGGCCTTCATCCTTTGATTTTAATATAAAATGTACACATCTATATACCTTAATTAAAACAAATGGAACCTGAACTGAGTATGCTTGCTTATCTTCACCCATCAAGTCCACATCCACCCTCTCAAGGAGATCATATACATTGCGATTAGTAGAAAGCTTTAACGACATGCACCAAGTTTTAATCCATTTCTTATTTACTACTAAGACACTCCTGTATACCAGTCAGCTTACGAAACTTCCTCAAAGCTAATTGTGGTCTTCATGACTTTGAACTGTAAAGCACATACGGATGCAGGCGAAAGTGATAGACTTCTTTGGAGGTATACGGAAAGGAAGAAAATGACATAGTGTACATACAGCGAATATCTATTATTTCCAACAGATTTACGTTTTAACTTCAAGAGACAGCAGTTTCCTGTCAAACTTGCATTTTCTATTACGATTAATAAATCACAGGGTAACCTATTAACAGCGGAGTGTATTTGACATCTCCACAGTTCTCACCCGGCCAATTTTATGTCGCTTGCTCAGGGTTGGGCTAACCAAAGAATCCTGCACAAGTAATGATGATTGTTCTTTAGAGACTATTTTTCAATTAAATGACTGTATGGATGTTACATATCATTTCCATTTTAATTTTTATCTTTCTTTGTTTGGGTACTGCACTTAATATTTTGGACATTATTCAAGACAGCCTGAAACACGTCCACATAACGTGTTCCATTTAATTAACTCCCCATGAACAAATGTTGACGAGATTCAGACATTTTTTTAGTGTAGCAAGACACTCCGCTCGCAATATGCGAGACACCAGGCATTATATATTGATGTAGTTCTATCTGTATGTAAAATTCTAAGTGTCTGTTGTACAAGAGGCCCCAAATATCTATAAGTGTGTACTGTGATGTGCTCCCACTGGCCTTGGCTTCCACAGAATGAATGAAACTTTGTATGTAAGAGAGTTTAGGAAGTGCTAGGTGCGCCTCGTCTGTTTTGTGTCGTCGTTTCTTTCAAACTCTGGGCGTTGAATGTCTCTGGGTGAGAAGTAGGTTTGCCAACTGCTGAGCAGAACCCAGTCTTAGCAAAGATTCCTAATGTAGCTTGCTCTTAACCCCCTTGGCTGGGGGGTGGTCAGGTTACCTGCCTGACGAACGGTGATGCTCTCTCCTCCTTGGTAAAGGCTAGCTTTTCCATCATTCAG
Organism: Locusta migratoria; assembly: GCA_026315105.1. Taxonomy (NCBI): domain Eukaryota; kingdom Metazoa; phylum Arthropoda; class Insecta; order Orthoptera; family Acrididae; genus Locusta; species Locusta migratoria. Next base: position 835,706,312 of record CM048745.1, on the reverse strand, counting down.
TGCACATGAGTGGTTAATAATTGTATAGCTAATTTACTAATGTGTCTCCTAGTTAGTGTAGCGTGATACTTTTCCCCGAAAATTGTCCATTCTAACTTGTAATCTGTGTACTTGTCGGCCCACGTGTGCACCGACTATCGTGTTCCCTGTCGTAGTTGTTACCATTAAATAGATCTTTTTCCTCTGTGTAGAAAAAACCGTTGCACAACGTCTCTTATTTCACTTCTTTGAATTTTTGTGACCGAACTCTGTATTGTGCTGTAGCAATCTGTAACCTTGCTTATCTAATAGATATCATTCCTCTGACCAGAAAGAATGGTTACACGATATATTTCGCGATCTTATTCTCTTCGAAATTGATTTTGCATATTTTGTGTTGATCTAACAACTTTAACCTTCTGTAGTTATCTTCTCCTTGTGCTAAACGAACGCCAGAGCGACCATTTTTAGGTATTATTTAATGAAATCTTGTTTTAATGTATAGTTAGAAGTTCTAGGGAAACTTTAACTTCCATCTGTACATCGCACTTTGTGGTCTGAAACCAAGTGAGTTTGTTTCTGATAGTTGATCATGAGCCTAAGCCACTAGCTTGACACGTTATGGAAGCGAAGTACTATTTCCTTGTGTGCAAGTAAACCTTCGATCTGCATTCTCCGCATTGCTTGGCTGTCGTCTTGGTTTATTGGTGTCGGGTGCTTAGTAAGTACCTGCATGGCTTGCCGTATGAATCTGTGTGTGAATGTGCTGCAATTCCTCCGTTCCCCCCTATCAAACGTGATCGTAATTAACCTGTACTCAACTTTGCAGATGGGCAATTTTAGGGCCATGTAATTGCGGATATTGGGAATATTTTGTAAGGTGTGTTTATTATTGTAAAAAAAAATGGTCTTACCCCTTTGTTGTTCTTGTTTTGAACAGTAAATTAATTTGTTAAACTATAATCCTTTTATGCTAATTTAAATTCTCCCCTCATCATTTATTTTGGATTAATGTGGGGTAATTTGTTCATGTATCTTGTGTCTCTGCTCCCTTCTGGAGTAGAGAATATTTGCATTTCCGTTGCCAACATTTATTTTTGATTTAGATCAATGACTGCGGATCATTATTTAATTGTGTGCAGTTTCCTCTAAAGATTACAGTAAAGGTAGAACTGTTTGCTTAACTTATAGAAACAGAGTTTTGCTTAAGGGAATTGTATACTTCCGCTGCTGTGTGAATATCGCCGTAATTAGATTTTGTGAGCAAGCAGTCAATTGTTAACTTCACAAACACACCTAGTTAACAGTCAAAAGAACAGCGGGCGAGTTTCAAGCCTTATTCCTTATATAATCTTACATAAATGTAATATATATTTCCTTAATGGAATGGACAAAGAGGTAAGGGAAAGGAGAAGTACTAACACAAGGTTTTAATAGATAAATACCCGGACTGACGGGTTTTCAGCTAGTTCTAAAAAAACGACGAATTGCATATACTAATTAGTAGACCTAACTTGTAAGAATTAATTTGTGGCTTTTTCTAGAGAGTTTATTTTCTAAAGTTCCTCTTACTATTGCAATTTTTTTTATAAGCCTGGTGTGTCTTGTCATTCGTGAAATATTATTTAAGTAATGCCGCAAATATTTCCGTAATATTTAATAGCTGAAGAGAATAGTTAGTGCACTATAACACAGGATTAAGACTTATATGAGACAGTTACGTATGTAACAGCACAAACACTACTTTTGTCTGACCTATGATTGATTCCAGATATTCATTAGTCACACATTCGTTTCCTGTAAGGAACATGACGAATCTTACTTTCGGGTATTGAAGGCCATTTCTGTCTTTTCCTTTTATTAAGACCATCACTGTTGATGGAGATTGTACGCTTCTGACTTCTTAAGACAATCACCACAACGTAATTATCTTCGACTACACGTACTAAATATTCTCAGACATACACAGTGCCGGACACACAACATTTCTCAACCGGTGCGCAAACTCGCAAACCTTCTCCAGCTCGGCGTCCTTCTTTTATGGCGCTTACCTCCTCCCTCCCCCCCCCACCCCCGACGCACTCGACGCCTGTTTCTTGACACCCCCTACATCTCCTTCATCCCACACCCTCCCGCTCGACAGGGACAAGTCACCCTGTGTTTCGAACGTACGACTCAGCTCTCTAGCAACCAAACTCCCACCGACATTTCCCGGCATAAACATCAAAGACCCAGCGCGATCAACAATCGCAGTACACGCGCTACCCGTGGCGAAAACTGAAAGCACAATCGAGAGAGAGTCGCCACTAAACTAAAACTAAATTCCCCTTTATTTACCATTAGAACAATATCTGAAACAAGTGATTTTTCAACATGAAAAGTAGTCTACTAAGCTTACTTTCACTCACGTATGACGTACGGCGTTATTTTTTGCGGTAACTCGACTGAAACAAAAAATATATTTTTGGCTCAGAAATCGGCTGTTGGGGCAATATGTGGTGTAAGTTCACGAACGTCATATCGACCCCTTTTCAGTCGTCTGGGAATTTTGACACTGGCGTCACAATACGTTTTTATGTAGATGTAGATTCCCACGAGTTAGTAGCTTTCACTCGGTGAATACTAGACAGAAGTCGAAAGAGAGTATATAGAAATCTCATCGTACTTGTACGGTCATGTGGAAACATACCCCAATTGACTTCAACCATCTCGGTAATTATTTATCACTCTCTTCAACGATTTACATGTTTCTGGTTGTATAACACCGAGAAAAGGTAACATAAGAAAACAAGCGACGATAGAAGTCGAGAATTTAATCTTTATGGCTGCTGTTGTAGTTGGTCCGCAGTTTTGTTCGCGCGCAGTTGCACGAAGGAGTTACATGACCCAGACAGGTGTACTACGCATTCCCCATCGACATCGCTTCCATCCGTATCACATCTCTCTCCGTAAGAGATACGTGGAAACGAACGACAGAATCGTGTTAACTTCTGTACACGGGCTTTACGGTACGATACTCCAAATGCACCATTTGTCTTACATATAGATGAAGCCATAAGTACCAATCTTTGTCAGGTAAACCGCCGAAACAAGAACTATTTTCTACCTGAGGTAGAACGTCAGTGTCCATGCAGTATAAATGTTAGATGTTGCATTTTTAACCATCAACTCATAGGCCCAAATTTCATAGATGGTACACTAAACGATCATAAGTAGTGCAGTCTCGTATCTGCCATGCTTACTACAGCACGTTTTATCTGCAGACTATGGGAACCTGTGGTACCAACATACTGACCATCCATTCCACAGTACACGGATTACTATAGGACGTCTTTACGAATTGTTTCCAAATTCCAGAATGAAACTTTCACTCTGCAGCGGAGTGTGCGCTGATATGAAACTTCCTGGCAGATTAAAATGGTGTGCCGGAACCGGGACTCGAACCTGGGACCGGGATAGCACAGTCGGTAGTGCCCTTGCCCGCAAAAGGCAAAGGTCCCAGGATCGAGTCCCGGTTCCGGCACACAATTTTAATCTGCCAGGATGTTTCCAAATTAATTATAAACTAAGAAATTCTGAGACGGTTTTTCGTCTCCAGTATGTCCAAGACATTGAATATGAAGGTGAAGCAATGAATTAAAATTTGTGATGCGGCCGGGAATCGAACAAGGACCTTCATGCTTACTAGGCAGACGTCTTACAGTTTTTTTATCAGTCCCTAGTCTGACAAACTACTTTTTTATTGATTTTTTTTTATTTGCTCTCTCTACCGTTCCTAAGTCTTCTCAAATATAGTGCCTCGAACATAATTCCTTGACTCGTTATACAGTAAGTTCGCAAGAGAAGTCGTCTTCTCATAACTTGAAAACGGGGGTCGCCTCTTTGTAATTTTTTTATTTATTATTATTGTAATATGGATAAATTGAACATTGTGTAATGAAACATATGTAATAATAAAAACATAGAGTAGGGCCTCCATTACTCTTCTGCCCTCCTTGTTCAATGGAAATCGCTCATGAGCTGTCGTTCAGTACCGCGTGTAAAAAACAAAAGAAATTTCATCCTATTCGAATACGATGTCTCCAGCGATGAGTGCTCGGTTATCAGCTGACAGTGCGGGCGTCTTTTGTTGGTAGCAGCAACGGACGGTGAGACATTTAGCGGGAGAAGCGCCGGAGTGGGTAAGAAGAATAAAGAAATAGTATTCCTCCTTAACACCACCGCACCACTGATAGTTAAGAAGCCTCAGAATAGTCTAAGCACGACTTCTCTCCATGTCACAATAAATCAGCTTCTGTGTTCCAAAGATAATTTCACTACTACCAAGGCTCTCCATGCAGCGGAATGGCACCTCGGCAATGGACATGGTGGAACATTCCTGTTAAGATGACATAGATATCAATTGAAATATAAATTAAGATACCCTGAGACGGTTTTTCGTCTCGAATATGTCCAAGACATTGAATGTGTAGGTGAAGCTATGAATTAAAATTTGTGTTGCGGCCGGGAATTATCTTGGGAACACAGAAGCTGAATTAAAGGTCGTGACGTGGAGGGAAGTCGTGCTTAGACTATTACGATGCGCCTTAACCGTCAGTGGTGCGGTGGTCTAACGGTAAGACGTCGGCCTAGTAAGCATGGGAGATCCAGTTCGATTCCCGGCTGCATTACAAAATTTAATTCATTGGTTCACCTTCATATTCATTGTTTCCAAATTATTGGCTTGATCACAGATGACCTGTACCATGTACCATGGCCAGGCCGTTCCTAGTATTTGACTCTTCTAGACAATTTTCTGTTGGAAAAGTTGAAAGACGTTGTCTACTAAGACATACCAACAACACCCGATGATATACAACGGCGTATTACTGTAGACTGCTCGGATATCTCCACTGAAATGCTACCATGTATGCGCCAGTGTTCGCATATTAGACTTGAATCGTGTATACTCACTGCCGGTGGTCATTTTGAATACATCCTGTTATGGCCAGCTGTCTCCTTACCGGTCAGAATCTACATTACAAACGCATACACTCGTGTTGTTCTTCAGTGTGTGCTGCCTCAAGTATCGAAATGCGGAAGCTTTCCACCAAGGACCGACCGAATATTCGGTTTCGGCCAATCTCGGCGTAAATATTGATTTCGGCCGCACTTTCGGTTTCGGCTGAAAATCTGCCGAAATTTCGGCTATGCCGAAAGTTGATTCCTTGAACTTAATGATGAAGTAGGGTAGCGTCTGTGTCAGTCAGCAATAGCGCTTTACCGCAGTTGAAGGCGTACCGTTTAACTGCTAGGAGTCTCGCTTAAAATGGTGGGTATTTTGATGTTAAGCACAATATAACGCAATCGTATCTTATACTCTTCTACCATGTTATGGCCGGTTCGTCCATCTCTCGTTAATCTTCTCGTTAGTAAACGAAAAGATGCCTTTAACGCCCATTTAAATGTGCTCGTTAAGCACATTGCGTTTGTCATTGCCAGATACACCTCTCGTTTGCTAACCTGGAGAAAAAGAGAAGGTACGATATATTTCGACTACTTTGGCCGTCTGAATAAACAGCAGTTTCCCTTATTTAACTATCGGGGAAGAGGTTAGCTGATAGTTGTTAACTGGCGTTATGGAAAACAAACGTGAAAGTAGAATTTTGTAAGACGTTAATGCGAGTGTGTTGTGTCGTCAATAGAGAAATATTAGGGTGCATTGAAATGTAAAAAAAAAAAAAAAAAAAAAAAAAAAAAAAAAAAAAAAAAAAAAAAAAAAAAAACGAACGCTACGACATGGAAGGATAAGAAAAATGCGACATGATCGCGTGTGGCAAATGAATTCAGTGCTTTCCACGGAAAATGTAAGTCAGTAAAAATGCTTAGGGCTTAGTACGATAATATACTAAGTACTCAGTATCTTAGTGCAAGCTTGCACATAGGCAAAAGTATACGGTAAAATTTTACGACGCTTCTCGCCGGGCTCCAGTGCTTATGTTGGCAACAGATAAACAATGAAGTGTAGAATTGTGTTAATATTTTTCACGAGCTACAGAGTAAATGTTATTGCTGCTCGCTTCACTCGCAGCAAAATTAATACTGCACCTGCTCTATGGTTGACGGGTTCCTGTATGTACCATTGTCCGTTCATAAAAAAGTACTTTTCGTATTAATTGAAGTTGTCACGAAAAAACATTTATTGATCGTCTGAGTTGCCGTCATTACCATTGGTGCCAACATAACCACTGCAGCCCGGCGAGAAGCAATTATTTTAAGGTTATGTTGCGTATCTGCAATATATCAAACTCATCTGCTAGCTACTGACATGAATGGGGCGAGAAATATGACGATAAAATTTTTCAATGAAGCTGCTTTCCACACTAGTTTCTCATACATGTAGTGCTTGTCTTATTTTGTTCGATAAATCGGTCTTATCACATGAATATATTGCGGTATTTTAGCGCTTTGGAATCTTTCTATTTTCATACAGATTCTCACTTAACCGATAGCCGTGTAACGATCAGAATTCTACTCGTTAACTTAACGGCCAGTTTGAGGTCATTTAACGTGAGGTTAACTCATAATGAAACATTGACAAACGCAATTCTCCGCTAACGATGAGTTAAAATCTTAACTGGAACTTAACGAGACATTGACAAACCGGCCCTTAGTAATGTACATAACGGAATAGGCTATCACACAGTTATGCTGAAAAGTTTTATGAAAGCGTTTCCTTGAAAGCGATAAATATTTTAAATAACTAACAAAGTTTTAGGAAACGTTGATTATCCGGTACAAAGCTTTTCCAGTTCAGTTTGCGTGAATTTAAACTGGAAACAATCATGTTGTTAGTCGGAACTGTGACTTACTTTTCGAAAGACTTTCAAATGTTTGTATAGTTTATGGGACTTAACTACGGGGTTATCAGTCCCTAAATTTACAAACTACTTATGAACTACTTACGAACTACTTACGAACTAGGACGGCACAAATATCCATGCCCGAGAGGGGATTCGAACCCCTGACCGTAGTGGCCGTGCAGACCGTGACTGGAGCGCCTTAGCCCCCTCGGCCACCGCGGCTGGCCGAAAGACTTTCTGCAGCACTGTTATAGCTCATTTACGGTGTGTAACTTATAATGAATTATGTATTTAGGAACGCCAAAAAGGAGATATGGAAAGATGTTGGTCGATTGCAAAAACGGAAGTGAATATGGCAGTAGAACGCTGGCGCTCCCAAGAAAAAAATTGTAAAGAAGCTGCTTATGAAGCAAATAAGTTATTTTTCTGCATATTTTGCATTGTGGTAGTCATGTCCATGTGTTAGCATTTCAGTGTCAACTTGGCATGCGTCTGTCGTGTACCTAAAGAGTATCTTTCTACAAACATATGTGCAGGTCTGAGGATTTTTTGTGGTAGCTGTACAGTAGAACGTCGTTAATTCGATGTGAACGGATAGGGACCACCTCCAACTACCGACATTTATGTGCGAAAAAAGAACTAACTCGACCTCGAAAAGAATACATGTGTCAAATAACATGAATTTTATACAAAGTGTTTAACTGGGCATTTACATTGACAGCCTAAAGATGTTAAAGTCTTTTAACCAATTCCTTCGCGATATAATGGTGGAGTGAGTTTTCGGAGAAGACTGAACGTACCCGCAGTTTTTGTTTTGTTTTATGACGCTCCCATTTATGCGAAACTCGTAATTCCAAGACTCGAAATATCGAGTCTCGCCTGTATGGAGTTCAGTTTACTTTTCTCCAACGTACTTTAATTTTCTTAGGTAGAACTAGATGCCCGGTGAACTTCATATCATTTACCTCTTAAAATAAACCATATTAATTTAAATCCAGTCGCTTTATAAATGCATCATCAGATAGTCTAAGTATCAGCTCGACAGTTGGCAGAAAGAGTGGATAAATGACGCAAAAATATCCAGGATAATGTTCATGTCTCATTCGTGGATGTTCAAGGGAAGGTTTAAACGGTGATACAATTTGGAAAAACTTTATCGTAATCAGATGAATGGTACCGATATTTTATAGAAAAATCGTTTTATTTTTTTCTGAATGTTCCAATTTTCGGGGATATTTTACCAAATTGTTTCATAAGAACGTTACTCTTGCTCTGAACGTCAAATATGCAAACTTAATCGCAATCGGACAAATGATATTGATATCCAGCTGAAAAAAGCTCTTTCAGTTCCTCACGAATTTTCAAATTTTCCGGGTAACTTTCCCAAAATTTTAGTTCACAAGAACGTTCATCTTTTGTTGAACGTGAAATAATGAAATTTTATCGCTATCAGTTGAACGGTTCTTAACTTATAGTGTTGATTACATTTAGAAACACATTGAAAAAGAAACTTGGTTCGAATTTTTCGACTTTCCTTCGTAAGTGTCCCTTTTTTTTACTGAAAACTTTGGCAAAACCATAATGAACAAAACAAAACAAAAAGTATCTTCGTTGTGCGAATCGTCAGTTATAGTGCTGAATTCAACCAAAAGCAAACTGAAAATCTCACTTTCAGTTTTTCTCAAATTTTCTAATTTTCCGGTAGATCTTCCAAAAAAAATTATTTCGTACAAACCTTGTCCTGTAAAGCCGTACTCAAGTGATGTTCTTACAACCATGTGGCAATTGATATTTATTCATAGAAAAATTCTCTTTCGGTTTTCCTTAATTTTACTACTTTCCGGAGGACTTTTCCAAATTTTTATTGCTGCGAATCTTCCTCTTGCTTTCAACAGGAAGTGTAAAACATTTTATCGCAATTGGACGAACGGTAATGATGGCTCACTGGTAAAAGCTGATCCAGTTTTTCCAGATTTTCCTCTTTTTCTGGGGAATTTTTCCATATTATATCATCGTTTAAACCTTCCCTAGACTTACAATTCACTTTTGTCACGACGAGGAGAATAGAATGCAATTTGGAAGCACTTTAATAAAAGTACCGTCGATTTGTCTAAACCTGTTCGCCTCCCATGTCATCTTCTATGGACTTCTGGTTAGGCTCACACACAGTCAAGAAGGCTTAGTACAGGGATGCGATCTTGCAATATGAGGAAAAGCTAATGATTTTTGGTTTAATGTAAATATACCGAAATTTTAACTTAGCTACGCAAGTTTCGGATACGGTTTCGCCTTCTACATCTACATAGATACTCTGCAAATCACATTCAAGTGCCTGGCAGAGAGTTCATTAACCACTTTCATAACTTTTCTCTGCCGTTCCATTCTCTAATAGCGCGCCGGAAGAAAGAACACCTAAATCGTTTCGTTTTCGATCTGATTTCTCTTATTTTATTGGGATGGTCATGTCTCCATAAGTAGGTGGGTGCTAGCAAAATATTTTCACATTCAGAACTCCTAGGTATTTGGTAGAATTTACGACCTTAAGGTTTGACTGATTTATCGCGAAATTGAAGTTCAGCGGATTTCTTTTAGAGGTCATGTGTAATAGTTCACACTTTTCTTTATTTAGTGTCAATTGCCAATTTTCGCACCATGCAGAAATTTTATCTAAATCACTTTGCAGTTGCTTTTGATCCTCTGTTGACTTCACTAACCGATAAACGACAGCATCATCCGCGAACACTCTAAGGGAGCTATTCAGATTGTCTCCTAAATCGTTTATAAACACGAGTAGGGGAACTGTAACGATTCCCTGTGGAACGCCAGACATCACTTCTGTTTTACTCGATGACTTACCGTCAATTGCAACGAACTATGTTCTTTCTTATAGGAAATCGTGAATCCAACCGCACAATTGGGGAGATATTTCATAAGCACGCAATTTCATAAGAAACCGCTTGTGGGGTACAGTGTCAAAAGCCTTCCTGAAATCCAGAATAAGGGAATCGATTTGAGATCCCTTGTCGATGGCAATTAACACTTCATGTGAATAAAGGGCAAGCTGTGTTTCGCAAGAGTGATACTTTCTGAATCCGTGTTGACTACTGGTTAATAGGTCGTTCTCTTCGAGGTAGTTCATAATATTCGAACAAAGTATATGTTTCAAAATCCTACTGCAAACCGACGTCAATGAGACAGGCCTGTAATTTTGGGGACCACTCCTATTGCCTTTCTTGTATATTGGAGTAACTTGGGCAACTTTCCAGTCTTTTGTTACGGATCTTTCGCTGAGTGATCGGTTGTAAATTATAGCTAAGTACGGAGCTATTGCATCATCATAGTCTGAGAGGAACCTAGTTGGTATACAATCTGGCCCGGAAGATTTATTTTTGTGTAGTGACAAGCTGTTTTACTACTCCAGGATCATCTACTTCTAAGTTTCGCATGCTGGTAGCTGTTCTTGGATTGAATACTGGAGTGTTCACTTCGTCTTCTTTGGTGAACGAATTTCAGAAAGCTGCGTTTAGTAATTTTTCCTTAGCAGTCTTGTCGTCCGTAGTATTACGATTGCTATTGCGTAGTGAAGGTATTGTTTGTGTTTTGCCGCTAGTGTACTTCACATATGACCAGAATTTTTGGATTTTCTGCAAGATTACGAGACAGAATTTAGCTGAAGTCCGCGCTAGGTTGCGAGTTTCAGTAAAAGATTGCCAGTCTTGTGGATTATGTGTCTTTTTAAATTTTGCATGCGTTTTTCTTTGTTTCTGCAACAGTGATCTGACCTGTTTTATGTACCACGGGGGGTCAGCCCTCTCTTTTATTAATTTATTTGGTATAAATCTCTCGATTGCTGCTGATTTTATGTCTTTGAAAGTAAACCACAACTAATCTACACTCGCATTTTTAGTTATGAAAGACTGGAGACTACCACTCAGGAAAGCGTGAAGCGAATTTTTATCTGCTTTGTTGAATAGATATATTTTTCGTTTATTTATGGTGCCTTTGGGCATTTCGACATTCAGTCTCGCTACTACAATTCGATGTTCTATAATCCCTGCATCTGTTCAGGATTATTTGCTGCTAGGAGATCAAGGGTATTTTCGCAACCACTTACTATTCTAGTGGGTTCATGAACTAACTGTTCGAAGTAGTTTTCAGAAAAAGCATTCAGACTAGTTCGGACGATGTTTTATATTTGCCGCCGGTTTTGAATACGTAATTATGCCAACATATCGAGGGTAAATAACCTCTACCCAGACCAACTCACAGGAAGTATCTGTCTCAATTTCGCTGCAGGATAAGCCGTTAGTAACAGCAATAAACACGCCACCCCCATTTTTATTTATTCTGTCCTTTCTGAAGACCATTTGACTCTTTGAAAAAATTTCGGTCGAACGTATCTCAGGCGTCAGCCAGCTTTCAGAACCTATAACTATTTGTGCCTCAGTACTTTCTATCAGCGCTTGGAGCTCTGGAACTTTCCTAATACAGCTACGACAATTTACAACTGTTATACCAATAGTTTCTAGATTTGCTTTCTTCCTGTGTCTGACCTGCCCCCTTCGAGACTGAAACACATTTTGTGTATTCCCGAGGCCCTCTAACCTAAAAAACTGCCCAGTCCACGCCACACAGCCCCCGCTACCCGTGTAGCCGCACCCTGAATATAGTGGACTCCTGTCCTATTTAGCGGAACCCGAAAACCCACCACCCTTTGACGCAAGTCGAGGAACCTGCAGCCCACACGGTCGCAGAAACGTCTGAGCCTCTGATTCAGACCCTCCACTCGGCTCTGAACCAAAGGTCCGCAGGCAGTCCTGTCGACAATGCTGCAGATGGTGAGCTCCGCTTTCATCTTGCAAGCAAGACTGGCAGTCTTTATCATTTCTGAAAGCCGCTCAAAACCAGAGAGGGTCTGTTCCGATCCAAAGCAACACACATCATTGGTCCCAACATGAGCCACCACCTGTAGCATGCTGCACCCTGTGCTCTTCATGGCATCCGGAAGGACCCGTTCCACATCTGGAATGACTCCCCCGGTATGCACACGGAGTGCACATTGGATTTCTTCCCCTCTCTAGCAGCCATTTTCCATCACCTGCCTAACGTTGGAGCTCCCAACTACTAACAAACCCATCCTCTGTGAGTGCCCGGATCTTGAAGGCAGGGGGGCGAGTACAGGACAAGCGACACCATCTGCGTCAGGAAAATCGTCTGCCACAGACAGCCCCTCGAATCTGTTGGCAATACTAACCGGGGAGGCCTCCACTTCGGTCCCCCTGACACGCACTGAGGAGACCTCCCAATCCACCACGGATTGGGGGGCTATATCCTCGCGGGCAGTGAGCGGGTCGGCCGCGGTGGCCGTGGGGACTGAGGCGCTTCAGTCACGGTCTGAACGGCCACTACGGTCGGGGGTTCGAATCCCCCCTCGGGCATGGATATTTGTGCCGTCCTTAGTCTTAAGTTAGTTCATAAGTAGTTTGTAAGTTTAGGGACTGATGACCCCGTAGTTAAGTCCCATAGACTATACAAACATTTGAACATTTTTGGCAGTGAGTGGGCTGGCCACAGCCGCAGGCCGATCGGAGGGCACAACAGACGCACAGGGCGTCTGCTGCACCCCCGCGAGCAGCCCACAACAGCGACGCCCACTCACCGCAGTCTCAAGCGTTGCCAGCGAAGCCAACGGCACCTGAAGCTGTGAGCGAAGAGTCACCAACTCTGCCTCCATCCGTTCGCAGTAGACACAGTTCCTAGCCATTCTACAAAACAGTTTTTTTCCAAGTAAGTACGTCTGAGGACACAGAAGTTTGATAAACAGTGAGCTTCGAAAACTATGGATCTAACACTAAACTCTTTACTAACGGCGAATCTGAAAAATATATACGCGAGCTAACAAATCAAAATAACAACTGAACTGACAACTAAACGCGATTCTTAGTATATAAACACGCGAGCACATTAAAGCCTTAAGAATTGTAGCCGGCAGAAACTAGAAGAGGAGCCGAATATCCGGTTGTTTTCGGTTTCGGCAAAAAAAAAAAAAAAAAAAAAAAAAAAAAAAAAAAAAAAAAAAAAAAAAAAAGTTTCGATCGGACTCTACTTTTCGCTATACAATATCTCGTAAACGACTGATGACAAGAGAGTAATGCAACAAACTTCAGAACTTCAGTAACAGTCTAATAAGCCATACTTTTATTCTACTTTTATTTTTTTAATGTCAATATGAAATTTTCCATTTACAAAATTGTTTTTTTGCACAAGATATATAGTTTGTATATACTATTAAAATCTGTGATTCTTCAGTTTCTCCCGGCGTATTTGATAATGAAACTATCCACGGGTGTACTGCCGGTCTTTTGTGTCCATAGTGTCTTTAGTGTACAGTTCAATTCGAGCAGCCGTAGCGTGCGGATCTTCGTGCCGGCGCGTCTCCAGGAACTCAGTCCGTCAGTTTACCTGATGATGGCGACATGTATGATCGCCGAAATATTGTGCTCGTTGGACACTATAGACCGGCAGTACACCCGTGGATATTTTGATTATTAAAATCTGTTTATTGACTAACAATAAGAGTTCCTGACTACCTATCCATCCTGTGAAAATTGCATTTTCGTTACACTTCGCATTTCCGCAATATTTGAGGTGGTAAGTTTCAGGTGATTTGCCTACTATAGCACGCTTCGCTTATTCCGCGCACGCGTCAAACAATTGTAGACAGCTGGGGCAGACCCACCTGTGGGAACTGTGTAGGTCATCTCGGATGACGGCGCTCTCTGTGGTCTTCCGTTTGAGCACATCATAGAAATGACGGAGTTCCGTGCCTTACCTAGTTGGTAGCCACACTCTTGGTGCTTCAGATTGCCCCTCCCGTCCCCCTCCCCAGCGCGAATCTTCAAGGATAGTTTACCAATGAAGTCACAAAAAGATATTATTGTGGCCAATATTACCATTTGAAACATGTCTGTACAAATTCAATAATATTGTTTACCCTGTTTTGTATCGATTTTTGGATGTAAAATGTTTTATGAACTTCTTTGAGTAACTACATCTAAATCTAAATGGGATACTCTGCAAATCACATTTAAGTGCTTGGCAGAGGGTTCATAGAACCACCTTTATACTATTTCATCTCCCATTCCATTCTCGAATAGCGCGCGGAAAGAATGAACACCTGAATCTCTCCGTTCGGGCTCTGATTTCTCGTATTTTATTCTGATGATCATTTATACCTATGTAAGTGAGAGTCAACAATATATTTTCGCATTGGGAGGAGAATATTGGCGATTGTAGTTTCGTAAGCAGCCCACGCCGCAGCGATAAGCGTCGTTGTTTTAATGATTCCCATCCCAGATCCTGTATCATTTCCGTAACGCTGTCTCCCGTGTATCGCGACAATACGAAACGAGCTGCTCTCCTTTGGACTCTTTCGATGTCCTCCGACAAACCAACCTGATAAGGATCCCACACTGGGCAGCAATACTCCGTAAAAAGACGGACAAGCGTAGTGTACGCAGTTTCTTTAGTAGTTCTGTTGCATCTTTTAAGGGTTCTGCCAATAAAACGCAGTCTCTGGTTCGCCTTTTCCACGACACTGTGTTCTTTCCAATTTAAGTCAGAAGTAATTGTAATTCCTAGGTATTTTGTGGAGTTTACGGCCTTTACATTTGGTTGATTTATCATGTAAACAAAGTTTAACGGATTTCTTTTCGTACTCTTGTGGACGACTTCACACTTCTCATTATTTAGATCAATTGCCAATTTTACACCATACTGATATCTTACTCAGATAGTACTGCAGTTGGTTTTGATCTTCATATGATTTCACTACACGGTAAATGAAGGCGTCATCTGCAAACAACCTAAGAGGGCTACTTAGATGTTCCCCTAAATCGTTTATGTAAATAAGGAACAGAAGAGGATCAATAACACTACCCTGTGAAACGCCCGATATCACCTCTGTGTTAGTCGATGACTTACCATCGATTACTACGAACTGTGTCCTCTCTGAGAGGAAATGGCCTATCCAGTCGCAAATTTGGGGCGATTTACCGTAACCACGCAATTTGATTAAAAGCCGTTTGTGAGGTATGGTGTCAAAAGCCTTCTGGAAATCAAGGAATACGGAATCCATTTGTGAACCGTTGTCAATAGCACACATCACTTCGTGTGAATAAAGAGCTAGTTGTGTTTCGCATGAACGATATTTTCTAAATCCATTTTGACCTTGGGCCAATAGATCATTCTGTTCGTGATAATTCATAATATTTGAATACAGGATATGTTCCAAAACCCTCCTGCAAATTGAAGTCAATGAAATAGGCCTGTAGTTCAATGGGTTACTCCTACTGCCTTTCTTAAATATCGGTGTGACCTGTGCAACTTTCCAATCTTTTGGTACAGATACTTTTTTGAGACAGCGGTTGTATATGGCTGTTAAGTAAGGAGCTATAGCTTCAGCATAATCAGATAGAAATATAATGGGTATACAATCCGGACAGAAGACTTGTTAAGTGATTTTAGTTGCTTCACTACTCCTATGATATATACTTTTACGTTACCCATTACGGCATCTGTTCGTAATTCGAAATCTGGAATATTGGATTCGTCTTCTTTGGTGAATGAGTTTCTAAATGCTATGTTTAGTAACTCTGCTTTACTAGCGCTGTCATCGGCAGGATCGCCATTACTATCACGTAGTGAGGGTGTTGTTTGTGTTTTGCCCCTAGTATATTTAACATACGACCAAAATCCCTTAGGGTTTTCAGTCAAATTTCGTCTATGGTTTACTCTGTTGTGTAACATCTCTGTCAAAGACTATGTATGTGAGTAGTAGTTGAACACAAAGAGAGAGTCGATGTGTATCTCTGGTGTTGATCAGACGTGATTTGGTTAGCTGCTTTTATACGAGCCTATGGAATTATTTTGAAATCTGATATTCACAGACACAGTTCTGACTTTATAAGATTTTGTATTAGTCATATATGTATCAGTCTGGGAAGATTTTGTTGTTCTTCAATCATAAGGTAATGTAATCATTATTGTTAATAATAATTGAGAAAGTTGAACCTCTTTACTTGTTTCACTTTTGTAGTTAGAAAGCTAACCCACTTCCTTTCATTGAAAGTTATTAGCTATTAAAATCAAAGCATAATATTGACTAAGCTAAGTCTGATTAACATATTTCTTTATTGGTGTAACGTTTAATAATAATAGTGATTTTTGTGCTATAATACGCAGATGAACAAGATACTAAGTTTCTGCAAACAGTCAGTTAGCGAAATAAATTCTTGCAGTTGCTTTATTAGAAAGTGGTTTGTGTTTCTCCAGATTTCTCTCAAATTTATTTTCAAATTTATACTGTAGTCAGTGAGCCTTATGCAGATTACGTAATGTTCCTGTGTTCAAAATATCCGTTGCGCTTTCAGTTTAAACCCACTGTTTCCTTATTAACAGTGCAGGTATTGATATTAGGGCCATAACTAAACAGAATTATATTATTAATGAATTAAAAAATGTGTTCAACAAATCTTTAGCCAGCTTGGTTGGAAAGTTAGTTATTGTGAGTGTTAACTACCAGCTAATGATAATTATTAATGCTGCATTTAACATCAGATTAGTTTTAAATGAGTAGCTTTTGAAACAGACCTTTAGCTGGCTCATTATTGCCAAATCCTTGTAGCGACCCTGTTTTCCAATCTATAGAACAGCCTTACCTTTATCGCACCAAACAACATAAAAGTTTTACATTCTGTCAGATTCTACACAGCAAGACAGATGTAAATACAGTCAATTGTAGATCTGCTTGGTTGCAGAAACGTGTGTTGCTTTTGTATTTTCTGCAGTGTTCTTTCACTTTGCGAGTGGTATGTCCTATGTAAGCCTTGCCGCATTGACAGGGAAGTTTGTAGGTACCAACCTATGGCAATAAGAAGTTGTCCTTCCCTGAATGCAAAAATTCGCATACCTTAGAGTGTAAAATGACTTTCGCCTGAAAATTGCGCAGAATTCTTACTATTATAAACAAACCGTTTGCACCAACGGAAAAAGCAAGAGATTTCATCGGCTTGCACTCTTCGTATTCAGATTCGAGTTTTACTTTGCTTCCGGTGTAATATTCATTTTCTCTAATCACTGGTTGTAGGTGACAGAGTTCTTGACGTAGGCTACCTGCATCAGAGATTGTCTGAGCTCTGTGAACTGTAAGGAAATTCCTAGGCTGCGATAGCTGTTGAGAACCAGAAGCCGGTATGAGTTGGCCTCCTATAAGATGAATGCACCAGAGTGCTATCATTCTTTCTTATAGCTAAAACAGAAAAATGAGGCAGTAAATTACCTCGTCAAAGGCAAAATATGATCGTCCTTTTCAGGAGAAGTCGTCGCTACAGAAGATAACTGCGGTTATGACCTTAGCAGTTTTGCGCCATAAATTCCTGCAGGAGATAACTGCACGACGTTCTATTGTCAACGTCATGCAGAAAAATTTAGACGATGCGCATCTGTCTGTATTAGGCAGAGTACTCAATTTTGCAGCTACACCACAGTCTATCATAGGCAGTCGCGAAACTCTCTAGGAAAAAAATTGCAGCTGAAACTGAGAAGTTGCCGTTTTTAATGCTGTTACTTTCATATTTCCTACTCACTGAACGTTGCTGTGAATTTCCTAATACAAATACGAAAACATCATTAAAGTAATATCACTGCTTCTGTTAATGGCAGTCTATAATTTAACAAACTGTCAGTGCAGTGTAATTCATACAGTTCGCAATACCCGAGTCATATTAATATCGTCTGAAACCTTTTTAAAGCAGAAATGAAATGCAACCTGATGGGCTGAAGTATATAAAAGGAACTGATTATATATAAAGGTGAATAGATGGGGCATAACAGCTTTCAGATAATTACAAAACGATATGTTGACCATAGCTGTTTATTAATTCTCAATGCTACCGGTTTCGATTTTGTACCATTGTCAAGCGTTAGCAGAGATTAGCTAATAGCTTAACATGTCGGAATATAAAAATACAAAATTATACCACAAGTATTCATTGTCATTGTTCAAGTTATTGTCACAGTAGCTGACTGCTATAGAATGAAGGATACATTGATGAGTATGAAGTAAGTTACTTGGATCTCAGACAAGCCCCACGTGAGTGTTACAGTAACATTGCTTTACACAGTATATATAAATGACCTCGTAAATGGCATCGGAAGTTCAATGAGGCTTTTCGCGGAAGATTCTGTAGTTATCGAGACATCGCAACACTGGGAAAGGGTAGCGAAATGCAGAATTATTTGAAGCGTATTGAGGCAGGGTGTAGGGAATGGCAACTGAGGCTCAACATAACCTGAAATAAATCGCAATTTGCAAAGTTATGGCTTCACTGTATTCGGTTTATATGGAATACCAAACTGTGGTGAATGAAAATTTGTGCCCGGCCGGAATTCGAACCCGGGATCTCCTGCTTACTAGGCAGACGCGTTGACCACTCCGCCACCGAATACACAGTGTCCAGCCCGACTGCAGAGGATTTTTCCCTGCACGTATCCCGCCACACACAACTCTCCATTCGCCACACTGTCTCTTTCCATCTAAACCGAATATAGTGAAGCCATAACATCGCAAATTGCGATTTATTTCATTCATTTGAACGCTGTAATTCGTATACGTAGAAAGAAAAATCCTTTATTGTATAAATATGCAATATCAGTACAAACACTGGTAGCAGTTACTTCAAAAAATATCTGGGACTAGACACGAGGAGCGATCTAAAATGGAAGACCACATAAAATGACACACAGATTCAATGGGAGGTACGTTACAAAACTTTGGTTCGACCGTCCCTTGAGTATTGTTCTTCATTGTGGGATCCGTTACATATGCTGTCAATTGAAGAGAACCGCGATAGAGTAGCCGAGCTGTCTAAAGCGTCTCACTGCGGAGCGCGCGGTTGCTCGCCGTGGAGGTTCGAGTCCTCCCTGGGGCATGGGTGTGTGTGTTGTCCTTAGGTTAGTTTACCTAGGTTTAAGTAGTTTGTAAGCTACGGACTGATGCCCACGCAGTTTGGTCCGATAGAATTACAAACAAAACAAAAATTGAAGAGATAGAGAAGCTCCAACGGAGAGCAGCACGCTTCGTTACGGGCTTATTTACTAAGCGTGAAAGCGTCACAGAGATGATTGGGAAACAGACGCTGGAAGAGGCGTTCTGTAGCGCGGCGGTATGAGATTATCTCAAAGTTCCAAGACCAAACATTTCATGAAGCGTCAACTAGTAGACTGCTTCCCCCTAAGCATATCTCGCAAAAGACCTCAAAGATAAAATAATTTTTCCCGCGACCCATACGATACTCGCCGCGGCGGATTAGCCCTTCGTTCAAATGTTCAAATGTTTGCTAAGCTTAAGGGACTTAACTGCGGGGTCATCAGTCCCTAAACTTACCAACTACTTATGAACTACTTACGAACTAGGACGGCACAAATATCCATGCCCGAGGGGGGATTCGAACCCCCGACTGTAGTGGACGTGCAGACCGTGACTGGAGCGCCTCAGTCCCCTAGGCCACCGCGGCCGGCTAGCCCTTCGTACTGGGGCGCCGTGCTGCGGTGCGCGCGGCCGTTCGCCGTCGGGGATTTGGCTCCTCCCTCGGGCATGGGTGTTTGTGTTTTCCTTAGGTTAGTTTACCTTAGTTAACCCTTAACCGGAATCGTCGGTTAATTTGGACCCGCCGACAAAACAGTAAAACAATCGAAAAGCGAGGAGTTTGTTACGCGTATCAGTCTAATATCATTACATTGTGAGGTGCACCAGGGGTAGGGAACTCGCCGCTTGAAATTCATTGGAAGTTGACTTAAATGGCGCCGCTGGCTCCAATCTGACACGCGATTCCAGATACGGGATTTTCTCAGTCAGTATATACTGGTTTATTTTGTGATGTTTGAGGCACTTTATTGCCACAGTGCAGTGGGGTCTTAATGAAGAAGGAATATTTTAACTATTATTAGACGAAAAATCTCTCAGACACAGAATCTTTGAGCGATTTTCAACCCACAACAAGAAAATTCACCTTCTAATCAAAGTGGCTCACAGAATTTTTATTCAAGGGTCCATATGGATCCGCGATTCCAGTTACGTTCGTCAAAATAACGATTCCTGTTAACGGTTAAAATAGTTTGTAAGCTACGGACTAATAACCACGCAGCCGAGTCCGATAGATTTACAAACAAACATACGATACTCGAAGTGACAATGTTCCGCATATTACCCTCGGCCACCACCATGAAGCGGCTTGCGGAGTATGAACGCACTCGTAGAATGTAGAATTTAACCTTCGCAGAAAGCGAAATCCACACAGTACCTTGACATTATGAAATTTATTTTTATGTTTGCTACTTCGTTCTGTGTACTTAGTAAGATGTATGGCTTACAAAACGATTCTACCAACGGGAAGACTAATGACGATCCTAGAATTCGTTTCCTGAAGCAATCATCAAAAGTTTAAGACTGCATGGTTGCGTACCACCAAGACTGTATGACCCTCCTTAATTTCATATGCAAATTCTGCCTCTAGTGAACAAAGTTGGTGCCTTACGTACTATTTAGCCAAACATCCTGCTTCGTTGATGAGGTCACTGGTGGCCAAATGCTCATACCACATCGATATTCCGTAGATTTTATCGATACGCTACGGGCTGTCTGGGTGCCTCTGACCGTTCAGTTAGCTTTGCTATGGTATCTCTTTTTTATGATGTTTCCTCTCACAAATTCTGTGACATTTATTGGAAATACGTTTGAGACAGACAACACTGCTTACTTTCAACATGATATACCCTCGACCTGTTTATCTTCATCAATGAATATTTTGAGTACACTAACGGCGTCGCAATTGGTAGCGCTCTCTCTCTCTCTCTCTCTCTCTCTCTCTCTCTCTCTCTCTCTCTCTCTCTCTCTCTCTCTCTCTCTCCTTTGGTAATAACACCCAGAATTCAGCACGAGGAGGTCAGTGTAATTCGACCTCCGTCCATCATCCACACCCTGACATACTATCCAACCAACTAAAGGGGGCGTGCTCATAATATATTTATATTTACAATATTTGAACCATAATACGTAGTTACCATTTTATTTTACAAATTCGCTTACATATCAGTCAAAGATGTAATGGACTTCAATTACAATTCAATTACGAATTTTTGCATTATTGATCATAATACCAAAGTCGTCCCGCATACTTTTTGTGGCCTCTGTTAAAAATTTTACACATCATTCTATAGTCTGTGTGCAGCAGGGTAAGTTCAGAAATTCAAATTCAGGGGAAGGCCTGTTCAGCAAATGTGTAAAACTGGTCCCTGTTTCTAATTTTTCTGTCATTGCGGAAGGTAAAATCTTACATCTTGACCAAACTATAAGTTAGCTGTTGTCGGTAGCCTCAAAATCTACTGTGGGTGTAGTAAAGTTCTTACTGCAGCTTTGCGGTTAGTTTTCAGATTTATTGCTTTGTCTTTAAGACTCTCTGATATCAAATCTCCCGTCCATTAATATAACCAATAAAAGTTTTCTGAACGACGGAAAAACGAGTTATGTTGGATGAACGGATCCACATTTTCTCTTCTATTTTTCTCTGAAAGATATCTGGAAGTTTTAGTAACCTTAAATACAAGTTTTGCTTCATACTTCACTGAGGGGTATCTCCTATTATCAAATCAGAGTGGTGCATATGCCTTACCATTGTAATCAACTGGAATCATAAGTTCATTTGTGGGATCAGAAATATACAAGCGCAACAAACTGTTCGCTCCATCGTGAGTAACGATGAAACAGCGGTGATTTCTTTATATCGCAGTATTTTGTCGCCACGAATAACAATTAGCAAATGACGGAGCCAGTAGCTATGGCGGACCAAAAGGTGGCAGTGAAAGCGGATAGCGGGGGGGGGGGGAGGGGGGAGGGTGTCATGTGGTTTACTAGACTGTGAAATACGTCCACATAATGATGTGAACCTGTTCCATATTATTTAATGAAGCAATTATATTTGTTGTTGCTAGGCGACTCTGTAAACTCGCTTATGCAGCTATTTTATGACGCCTCAACATTGTATCTTATTCTTTTGATTATCTCGTAATATTTTATGTGTTACGTTGTATATTGCCCTGACTAACATCGGCACTGAATGATTGTGTGTGGAATGTGTCGCTATCTTTCGTGTTGCAATATCAATGTGGAGTGCTGCCTCCGTACTCTGTAGACGAGCTGGTTACATCTCTGTAGTATGTGATCGTCTACTACAGTCCCCTCTCTAAAGCAACGCTTTATTTGACACCACAGTATCTCCTGTCCGGTGAGCTGCAGAGATTCTATGATACCGAGACTAATCCTCTGGTTCCGGCCGTTGCTTAAGGGCTAGCTAGCTGGTCACTACCCCCAACCCTCCCGCTAAAGACTCGCAAACGGTGAATCGCTCAGGACACGCGGCAGCTAAGGCATTCTTCCGTCGGACGCGCTCGAGGTAAGTGGCTTTTACTGGACTGGTGCCCTGAGGAGCATTGCTGAATAATTTCATGGTGTTAGGTTCCGAGTCGAAATGCTCGCAGCAGTCTTAAACTGCTTCAAGATTTCGTTCGTAATACGCAGTGTATATTTCGATTAGAACTAACAAGTTTAGTGTTAAAACTTTTGTTATCTAACGTGCGCCTTTGTTCCTTTGTTCATGTTAGGATTTCAGCCTTTGAAAATGTTCAGTTTGGTTCGCGATTGTAATTAAACAGTGCTATTCTATTATCTGGTTAGCGCGGTAATTTTCCTGTGATTTATTCAAATTTTAACGAAGTTGTTTTGTCTGTTACTCATGCTACGTGTGTTCGCTATTTTGCATCCGATACCGATCATCAAACTGCTTTAAGGCCCCTCAGGCCATACAGGTTAATAATTTGCTTCTATTTGTTCAATTCTTCCGCGTGTCGTGTTTTAGTTCCATGTATTTCAAGTTTGCGAGTTGAGTTGTGAACCAGTCCAGTAGCCTGTGAACAACCACGTGTCCCGATTACGGAATAACGGTCGATTTTTACATTAATATGTGCACGTGCTTCAATCTTGCTCTTCCCCTCATTTTCTGCTGTAGACGCTGGTCGCTGTTGAGTAAGTGTCGCGAGAGCTTTGATGAGTGTGTGTGAATGAATGTATGTCTACCCACCCACAATTGTACCCCATTTTCTGAATTATTAACTTTATTGGTAGGTGGGCAATCAAATGGGCCGTTTATCAAGTTCAATGTTGAATTTTATGTGAGGTGTGTGCTTTCAATGTTTTAAATTGGTCTCCCCATTTCATAAGCGTTTTTAGAATATATACTTGTTTAACGTATTTTCTGTTCCTTAGCACCTCTCTCAGGTTTAATTCAAATATTAGTCAGATTTGGCTCTTCCCGTGAGTGGCGAAGTTTTCCATTGCTTTTACCTTTAACTCTCTGCAGATAGGCTGTTCCTAAACTGTGTTGCGAGAAGGCTTAATTGATTTCGTTGTTCCACTTCGGAACCTGCAGGGCAAGTCATTTCATACCTACTAACTAGTAACACAAACATAGGGCAGTAATGTTTCAACTGTCTGCCACGACCACTGCAGTTTACCACTCATCTTTGTCTTGCCGTCGCTCAGCAGAATGATTTAAACATATGTGTCAAAATACCTGTAGTTGTAGTAATGACGTAATTTTAAAAGCTGCATAGTTATTTCACTATTGTATGAAAACATGAAAATTGAACATTTTATACAGTTTCTTGCACTTTAAAGTCTTTTGCGCAAACTGAAGTAATGAAGTTAGAATTCTGAAAATATTTTTTCGTTAAACAACAGATGTATACGCAACTTTCGAGACCTATTAAAAGTCGATGCTAGGCAGCTCTCACATTTACCACTTTAGCTGCAATATGTGGACAGAAGTTCACTAATACTGGCCACTCTTCTGACTTCTGTAATGTAACGGCCAGCGTGTGTTATTTATTTAGTTATCCAGTACCTCTCTACTTACTAGGCAGCATTGAAGTAAACGTTACTGGTTTTATTACCAGATCGTGTGTAGCATGTGCCGGCCGCGGTGGCCGAGGGGACTGAGGCGCTCCAGTCACGGTCTGCACGGCCGCTACGGTCGGGGGTTCGAATCCCCCCTCGGGCATGGATATTTGTGCCGTCCTAGTTCGTAAGTAGTTCATAAGTAGTTTGTAAGTTTAGGGACTGATGACCACGTAGTTAAGCCCCATAGACTGTACAAACATTTGAACATTTTGTGTAGCATGCTGCATGGTATCTGTTGTTAATTTCCATATCCCAATTACTAGCAAAAATGAGAATTGGCCGGAACATACAACAATACATTTAACGGACCTATAACAATCTTTATCATGATGGAACGGTTACAGTGCATGTTTTCCAATATATGTACATCTTATTTAAATTATCTAAATTTGTGTAATTGACTCTCCACTTCAACTGTGTTATTAAAGAATCAGAAGTTTGTTCGTAATGGAAGAAGTAGAAACTTTGATCCAAAGCGGTGTTAGAATAAATATAATAATCAGACAACAATAATGTATCAGAAACAAATTAACGTATATTGAGAAAAATTGTTCATTTTAGAGCAATATACCGATTTCATAAAACAAAAATAATTATCGGGTATTCCGAAATTTACGTATAATTAATCATTTTGCAGTTAATTTTACGTCCATTCCGCAATTCCACAACGTAAGGAAACGACGCTAATCGTCATGTCATTGCACTGAAAAATTTATTTTTACAAAATTTTGCACACTGTAATATAATCAGAATTTATACTTCTTTTATCTCTCTAAACGAACAGATGCACTGATGTACAAATTTAATTGTACTGGATGCCAGAGCAAGATGGAAGAAGAGGGAAAATTGGGAATTACTGACAAATCCGAACGATTTGACAAGTCGAGACGCATACAGCAGGCAGCAATTTTAAATCTGCGAACGGAGTTCATTCTGGCTCTTGCCAACAACTGATGTGTACTTGCCGTGTGTTTGTTTTTCGGCGGATTCTTATGAAAACTGTGGTTTTCGTGGGCATTATTGCTTGTGAAACGGCATGTTATTTTTTGTTTGTATAATATATATGTACTAAGCATAGATTGAGTTGATATTTTAACGTGTAAAGTTTAACATTGGCGACATGTTAATGGGCAACTAGGAAATTTACATTTAAGGGGAAGGTGGAAAACTTTCCGTTTTGCCTGTATGGTATTGTTTTGATGGTCTGTAAATTTTTAGATGAATAGCGATATTGTGTTTCTTCCTAGATAGTATTTACAAAATACTACAGTGTACACTGTATGTCATCTCTCACCGAAAAATATTTTCTTCCCCAAAAGTTAAAGCAGCAATTAAAAAAATCAAGAAATATGAGCTACTTACTAGTTTGCATCAATCAATAACTGAAGAGATCATTGAAACGAGGAAGAAACCAAAATCAGACGTAAACCAATAAAAGAAAATGAATAAACTGGGAACGGCTTTAAGAGGAAAGGGAAAAGTTAATGGAGAACGGACAAGACGAAAAGATATTGCAAAATGAAGAGGACCCCAGTTAAGAAAATGTGTTTTGCCTATTGTGCAATGAACAATACATCCATCCACCCACAGAAAACTGGTTAGAATGTTCATACTGCCATGAGTTGCACATCATTTGTGTACCAATACTGAAAATGATTGTATCCTTTATGTTTATTGTGAAATGTGAGATTAGCTCATACATTCCATCTTGCCCGATCAAGGTTTCCATTTTGTCTGTAAGGTAAGGTCGAGATGGAATTTTCTGTATTGTTACTTTGAGTCATATCAGCTGATTTAACATAATATTGTAATCAGGTAAAACGCTTTTGGTTTAATAGAATACCTTTCATGACAGGTTAAAATAAGAGATTTATATTTTAATGTTTTGGTACTATTATGTAGTTAAATTATCCCTTCCATCTTGCCCTACCCTTCCCTAATTATGTAAAATGAATCACGTGTAATATACCATAATTATAGCTTCTGAAATTAAAGTATGTATAGACGTACAGAAGGAAGAACAAGCAGTTAAGCTCAGTTCAGTTTTTTTTTCTATGGGACTTAGCTACGGGGTTATCAGTCCCTAAACTTACAAACTACTCATGAACTACCTTATACTAAAGACAAGACAAACATCCATGCCCGAGGGAGAATTCGAGCCCCCGGCGGCGAACGACCTCTCGCATCGGAACATTGCGCCTCAAGGCGCTCGGCCACTCCGCCGCGGGTAGAAATCTCTAGGCTGTTACTTTAACTCACTGAATAATGCTCGGGCACGTTTCGCCATAGCCCAGTTTGGTATGAAATGCACTGGAAAGTGAACAAAATATTGCGGACGTAGATTCGCCGAGATAACGAATCAATAAGATCAATATGCACCACGTTTTCCATTCCTGTGGCGGCCTGTGGAGTGACTGAATTTTTGTGTCCGTTTTCAGCATAAACATACAGCGCTGTTTATCGAATGAAACAGATATATGTATGCATATATAAACAAATAGTATCTGTCCGGCCGCCGGCTGATACTCGACACGTGTCGGGATAGCACAGTCGGTAGTGCGCTTGCCCGGGAAAGGCAAAGGTCCCAGGTTCGAGTCCCGGTTCCGGCACACAATTTTAATCTGCCAGGAAGTTTCATATCAGCGCACACTCCGCTGCAGAGTGAAAGTTTCATTCTGGAAACATTCCTTAGTCTGTGGCTAAGCCATGTCTCCACCATATCCTTTCTTCAAGGAGTGCTAGTCTTGCATGTTTGCAAGAGAGCTTCTGTGAAGTTTGGAAAGTAGGAGGCGAGGTACTGGCGGAAGTAAAGTTGTGAGGCGGCATCGTGAGTCGTGTCGGGATAGCACAGTCGGTAGTGCGCTTGCCCGCGAAAGGCAAAGGTCCCAGGTTCGAGTCCCGGTTCCGGCACACAATTTTAATCTGCCAGGAAGTTTCATATCAGCGCACACTCCGCTGCAGAGTGAAAGTTTCATTCTGGAAACATTCCTTAGTCTGTGGCTAAGCCATGTCTCCACCATATCCTTTCTTCAAGGAGTGCTAGTCTTGCATGTTTGCAAGAGAGCTTCTGTGAAGTTTGGAAAGTAGGAGGCGAGGTACTGGCGGAAGTAAAGTTGTGAGGCGGCATCGTGAGTCGTGTCGGGATAGCACAGTCGGTAGTGCGCTTGCCCGCGAAAGGCAAAGGTCCCAGGTTCGAGTCCCGGTTCCGGCACACAATTTTAATCTGCCAGGAAGTTTCATATCAGCGCACACTCCGCTGCAGAGTGAAAGTTTCATTCTGACCACAGTTTTAGTCCATGAACAGCGGGAAAGTCGTAACCGAGAAACATTTGTCCTTTTAGCATTTTACTGTTGTTGACAGTGAAAAAAGTATAATAAATGTTTGCAGTTATGTTTAAAGTTGGTTGCAAGTCTCTAAGTACCCTCATTCTCATACAGTGTATGAATAAAATCTCGTCGCATAATGTGGCAGTTTTCTTGCGATTCCTACTGTTTAAGACGTCATATCTCTTGAACAATGTGTCGTATGTGATTCATAACCCTGAAAGAACTGTTATCTTACGATAAGGAATATGTGTATCAAATTTGGTTGAAATAGGTCCGGTGGTTTAAGAGGAAATGTGCAATATTGTCGCGTGATGCAGCAGTTTTTTCACGCATCTCATTGTTTATGACGTCACACCTCGTGAACGGAGTGTCGCATTATGATAAAATTTCGAGCGTACGTTCAGTGGTATGTGTGTGTACTGTCTGTAAAATTCCTTGCGAATACAAATAATAGTGTACGAGTAATAAATTGTAACGTCATGCCAAATACCGTAATTTTACGGCATGAACGCCGAAAAAGTAGTAAGTGACCAACATTTTTCCTTTGGCATTTTGCTGGGGTAGTCAGAGATTAATAGTTTCCTAACGAATTGAAAAATTAAAATCATGCTTAAAGTTTGTTGCAAGTCGCTAAGTGCTCTCCTTCTCAAATAGTGGATTGATAAAGTCACACTACCACGTGCCGCAAGACATGGAAGTTTTCATTGCTTATGACGTCATATCTCCTGAACTACTGTCCCTATCTGCGAACGTCATAGGTGAAGTAGTTTTCGAGATTTCACGTTTAGTTAGTGAGTGAGTGAATGAGTATCCTTTCTCGTTTATATAGATAGTGATTCAGATTCGCTTTAAGTACCCAGTTATTCCGACGGGTGAATAGCGCCTGTTTTAGTTGGATCAATACTAGCTCTAGTCATCTTTCTTGATCTTGGTTACCCTCTGTTGCGTCTACATCGTTTTCTGGGTATTGTGGTCCTGAATTGCAACTATGACTGCTGTATATGGCTGCATACTGAGTTGGTGACACTTCGCTCCCAGCTTCAGGCTGCGTTAACCTCGGTTACATAGCTCAACTACGGGGTCATCAGTCTCTAAGCTTACAAACTACTTATGAACTAGCTAATACTAAGGACAGCACAAATATCCAGGCCCTAGGGGGGATTCGAACCCCCGACCGTAGTGGCCGTGCAGACCGTGACTGGAGCACCTCAGTCCCCTCGGCCACCGCGGCCGGCTGAGTGCACCGATCGGCCTGCAGCAGCAATATGCCCTGATACAGCTTCCAATGAGGCTGACACTCCACCCGTGATTGAGTGGGAGGCCATTGCGTGGCAGGCAACGAAAGACATTCCGGGAGATCGATCGTGAGGACACCCCGGATCGCCTAGAAAAACAGGTTTGAGACACTATCTGTTCCAGAGTATGTTCCTGAACCGGATGGTGTATCTTAGCTTTAGGTCACCTCACAGCCTGTAGGAGCCGAGCTATCGCAGAGAGATATGGCTGCTAAGGAGGGGAGGAAGGCCAACGTGCACTCTGTGGACATACAGGTAGGAGTCATTCCAGATGTGGAACCGGTACTTCCGAATGCCATGAAGAGCATGGGGTGCTGCCAACTGCAGATAGTGGCTCACTTCGGTACCAGCGATTTGTATCGGAAGAGATTCTGCCAGTTTTGAGCGGCTATCTCACTTCCTGAAGTGGTAAAAAGTGCCAGTCTTGCTAGCAAGCTGAAGACAGAGCTCACGATCTGCAGTATAGTTGACAGGATCGACTATGGAACTCTGGTACAGAGCCGAGTGGAGGATCTGAATCAGAGGATCAGACGGTTCTTCGACCGTGAGGTCTGTAGATTCCTCGACTTCCACCACCGGGTGGTGGGGTTCAGGGTTCCGATGAATAGGTCAAGAGTCCATTACAGAGAGTAAGTTCAGAGAAGGGTAGCTCGATTTTGTTATCGCTATATAGATGAGTGAACGTCACGGAAATTATGCACGAGTTTAGGTGGAAATCATTAAAAGAAAGGCATAATTCGTTGTGGCGAGATGTATTCACAATATTTCTCCCGGCAGCTTTCTTCTCCGAGTGCGAACATATTTCGTTAGCACACAGATAGAAAAAAGACAATCAGAAAAAAATTAATTACAGGTAAGATATGAATATTTACGTGTTCATTTTTTCCAACCGATGTTCGGAAAGGAAACTGTGAAGAAATAGTCTGTGAGGTAGTCTGATGAATGTCAGGCACTTAGTTCTAGATAATAACTGTTGACTGTTCCGTGAAACATCCTTTTCGAAGTCCATGCTGTTCCACCACTGCATTACGATTTATATATAAAATCGAGTGAGGTTTAATTGTGGTGTACAACTGGAAAAGGCAATTTTCGTGCTGCAATGTAGATAACATCTGCAGATAGACATAATTCACTTACCCAGATCTGGTGGGTTTGCTTTAATCAAATCACGGACTCGCTTGTTTGAATCGTGGCCAAGTGGTTTTTCCTCTCGTGATTAAAAAAGAGAAGAAAGGAAACGAAATGCAAACAGGAGAAAGAAAGAGAGTAGGGATTGGAGGGGCGGACTACATGAAATCTTATTTGCGGCTGGGGCTGTAAAGAAACGGTTTTACTCGCCCCGTATCTGGATTTGCAGCCGGGACTGCAGGAAGACACTACATCGGGAGTAATCCGCCGAGCTTTGCCGACGGAGCGGCTCCGGGACCGCAGGAAAGATAATGCGGCCCAGTCTGAGATGCCCTACTCTGCCAAATGTTGCCGGCTGGCGAGGAAATTATGTTTTGCACTGACTGCTCAGAATAGAATTAGAGAGAGTAATTTACGCAAGGGACGCTGCTGCGATTTACAAGCCAACTAGGTCACCCAGGAGTGCAGCAGGAAATATATTTAAATGGTTTATTGCAGTAAAATTTAGCAGCCCACAAGTTGCTTAGTACAACTTAAAAACACTTAACCAATGTTTCTACATCGACTACGGATACCTTCATCAGAAGTACTTAAAAATTATTACATAAGAAGTGTCACATTAGAGCTCGAAATGTTGATGTCAAGTAATATTAATATCAGGTGATCAATCATAAAACATTATCCGCCATGCAATTACTTGTGGATAATGTTTTATTATTGACCATCTCATATTAATTTTATGTGACGTAATGTAACACGTCTTATTTAATGTTTCTTATTAACACTTCTGGGTCAAGCCGGGGAACCATTTTGCAGCGCAATTAGCAATCTTCGAAAGGGAGGGAAGAAGGAATTAACAAGTGTTTTGGACAGGTCAGGAGAGCTGCTAGTCAATCCTGTGGAAGCCTTGAGCTGATCTACATCTACATCTATATCTACATCGATACTCTGCAAATCACATTTAAGTGCCTGGCAGAGGGTTCATTAACCACCTTCATAACTTTTCTCTACCGTTCCATTCTCTAATAGCGCGCGGGAAGAAAGAACACCTAAATCGTTCCGTTTTCGATCTGATTTCTCTTATTTTATTGGGATGGTCATGTCTCCCTAAGTAGGTGGGTGCTAGCAAAATATTTTCACATTCAGAACTAAAAGTCGGTGATTGAAACTTCGCAAACAGATCACGCCGCAATGAATAACGTCTTTCTTTTAATGATTTCCACCCCAATTCGTGCAACATTTCCGTGACGCTTTCCCCCCGTAACGTGATAAAACAAAACGAGCTGCCCTTCTCTGAACCTTCTCAATATCTTCCGTCAGTCCCACCTGGTGAGGGTCCCACAAGGGGCAACAGTACTCCAAGAGAGGACGCACAAGTGTGATGTAGGGATTATTGATGGAGGGATTATTGTGAGGCATTGCTCAGTGTAGGTGAAACGTCCAATGATGTGTCAGATTTTCAGGCAGAATTGGATAGGAACGACGATGGAAACAGGATCCCATTTGAGGAAGTGGAAAAAATGGTCAGTAGATTACAGTGCAATAAAGCGGCTGGGGTGTGAACGCACGTTGGAAGCGTGTATTCGTCAACGCCTTACTAGCGTGTAACCCTGCGTTATGGTATGGGGTGTCATTGGTAACATCTCTCGGTCACCTCTTGTTCGCATCGACGGCACTTTGAACAGTGTCCGTTACATTTCAGCTGTATTACAACCCGTGGCCCTACCCTCCATTAGATTCCTGAGAAACACTACATTTCATCAGGATAATGCACGACCGCATGTTGCATGTCCGGTACGGGCCTTTCTGGATACGGAAAATTTTCGACTGCTGCCCTGGCAGATCACTCACCAATTGAAAACTTCTTGTCAATGGTGGCCGAGCAACTGGCTCGTCACAATACGAAAATCACTGCTCTTGATGAACTGTGGTATTGTCTTGAAGTTGCATGGGCTTCTGTACCTGTACACGCCATCCAAGCTCGGTTTGACAATGCCCAGGCGCATCAAGGGCGTTATTAGGCCAGAGATGGTTGTTCTGGGTACTGATTTCACAGGATCTATGCACCCAAATTGCATGAAAATGTAATCACATGTTAGTTCTAGTGTAATATATTTGTCCAATGAATACGCGTTTATCGATTGCATTTTTTCTTGGTGTAACAATTTTAATGGCGAATAAAATTTGAATAAGATATTTATTATTAATTAAAGCCCAGCGCAGTGAGCTCGCGAAAAGAGAAGAGGAGGGGTACAGGGAGAAACTTTAATCTGTAATTTCAGGTATCCCTCCTCAGAGCGACTGCATGGAACACAAAACCTGTAGTGGCACGCCAAACGCCGTGAGAATTGCATGCAGCATGTTTTTATTTGAAGCTTTTTCTTGTAAGACATAATATCGTGTATCAATTTAACTTCCAGTAAAAAACACATAATACTTTATGAAAATGTACTTTTGATATACCAAAACAGTCTATACTGTATTGAATATGAGGACAGTCGTTGAGTTAAAATTGGAGCTGTGGCCGGGATTAGAACCTGTGACCTCTTCCTTACTAGGCAGTCGCTTTTTTTAACTGTTGTTTTTATTATTTATTTATTCTTCGGGTAGCTTTGTCCTTTGCGGAGATGGGTTCGTTTTCGTTAGTTGTTTGTCAGTCAGTTCTTGGCTCACATTTCTATACGTGAGAGCATTCAGCAGTCCGGCCGAACGCGCTGAGCTGCCGCGCCGGCAATCTAATTGACTCAGCTGACACAGCGTTAGGCTCGGCAAACACTAGGGGCTGCCACGCGGAAAAACGCGTGGTAGCGGCACGGTTGCCATGGGCACGCACCACCACCACCTAGAGAGAAGGCCGCGGCGCTCTCGTGTGACGTCAGGCAGAATAGGTTGCGCGCACATAGCTGACTGGCTCGCTGCTTCGGCATAGTGGGCCGTGCCCCAGCGGCTATCCAGTCAGCTACGCGCCTGCAACCTACTCTGCCAGACGTCACACGAGAGCGCCGCGGCCTTCTCTCTAGGTGGTGTTGCTCGTACCGCGCGACGCTAAGCGTAAAGCGCGGCCATGTTTCCACTAGTGATTGTCGTGCGGTAAACGGCGCGGCAGCGACGACATTGTCATGGAAACGGCCTTTACGGCGCGATACGGCAAGCTCGGCTTCGCGATATGTGCGAGACGAGCGATTTTTTGTATGGTGTCTGTTCTTTTCGGACATGTCTGTGTAACATATTTCCGTCACTCATGTCAATAGTATCGATCTAAAATTATTTTTTTTTATATCAAGTCCTAAATGTTGTATATGAAAATTTTTCGAAATTGTGAAAATGTTAAAATTTTAAAAAATGTATCAAAGGAATAGCGAGACAGCCAAAGTTTTTACAGCCACGGAAAATGTATGTAATGACGTCATTTGTGGTGTAAAGCCCGTCTTTTGCCATTGTCTTTGCCAATGGTTTTTGTTGATTGTGCCATTGCTGAGTGTATGCTACTGTCATAAGTAAAATATACCAGAGTTAACCACGTTCAAAATTTTTCTTCAAACCTTCATCCTAAAAAGTATGATATTTTATGAATGTGTCTTAAGGAGTCAGCGCGAGTAATTTTCAAAGAGTGTGAAGAAAACTTAGGTTTTAATTCTTACCAGTTATTCTTATTTTTGTGGGAACAGTCTTTTGGTAAATGTTAAAATTATTACGAGAAATTAGGAGCATTGCAGATCGTAGCTCTGAAACCGTAGCACTATTAAAATAATAATAACAATAATATGTTTGTTAAGCTTATGGGACTTAACTACGGGGTCATCAGTCCCTAAACTTACAAACTACTTATGAACTACTTACGAACTAGGACGGCACAAATATCCATGCCCGAGGGTGGATTCGAACCCCTGACCGTAGTGGCCGTGCTGACCGTGACTGGAGCGCCTCAGTCACCTCGGCCACCGCGGCCGGCTAATAATAATAATAATAATAATAATAATAATAAATGAATAAGTAAAAAATAAAAAAAAGTGAGCTAGCCTTAAGATTTCTCTTTCCACGCAAATCCTAAATAACAGCGAAGAAAATAAGAGTATATGCAAGTTTTCCTAAGTATATTCCACTATCTGCTTGCGAAATATGTTTATGTGATAGAGCGTAAAAGCCAGGCAGAGACATCATGCACATCTGTTGCCAACTTATGCACTGAACTTTGAAGGCATTCAAGTAAAATTTATAATCTCTCCGTATCTGAGTAACAGTGACTACAACCCATTCAGAGACTGTAATAATTATTGAATATGACACCAATCATTGTATGCTCTGCTGCTAGTCTTTCAAGAGCTAAAGAAGAAAAAACGTCACATACGAAAGAACACACCTTTTGTTGATATCAGCGGTCGCCGAGTGGCCGTTCTACCCTGCGCACCTCTTCAGCGACAGCACATTTCAGTTATATAAATGCATTGATTCGCGGCGAGTTAAGTTGATAAAATTTTCTCTGGCTTCCAGCAGCGTCATATGGTTTACTATCCATGAGATTTCGGCACAGATCTCCTCGGCCATTGTCAAGTGGTTGATTATCAGTTGATTGTTGCTATTACAAGTTGCTGTAAATGTTGATTACAGAAAACCCACTCACACCGACTGGTACCTGTACGCCAGAAGCCATCATCAAAATGTTCAAATGTTTGTAAATCTATTGGACCAAACTGCGTGGTCATCAGTCCGTATGTGTGTCCGTAGGATGTGTGAATGTAGGATCACAGGTACAAAGTACAATTTGCAGCTGTCGTAGTTGCTCGACAACAACAAACGTGTACGGTTCGACTCTGAGACTTCATTGAGCCATGTTTCATTAATTGAACCGTACATAGCCCAATACATTTAATTTATGTTTGGGCAATACAACGTAGTTGGTTCGACACTGGAAGATCACTTAAGTCATATGCGTAAACTGTTTTAAGGCCCACGGAGGAAAATAAAACAATGTGTAACATCGGCAAAAATTATGCGAAATTATTTTGCTACACGTTTTTATAAATTTCCCTGTAGTTGTTGTCAGGTTTTTATCCGTACAAAACACGAAGTGTCATCACCAGTCTGAACGAAAAGGAACTACCACCAAGGACGTACTGACACTGCATAAAACATTCTCTGACTTCTTGCCGCGTCAAATCTTAATAAAACTTCAAGTTTTCGGCAATTACCATCGCCTTCGTCAGGAGTAACTGCCTGGTTCAAATGTTTGTAAATCTATCGGACCGAACTGCGTGGTCATAAGTCCGTAGCTTACAAACT
Source organism: Locusta migratoria (assembly GCA_026315105.1). Classification (NCBI taxonomy): domain Eukaryota; kingdom Metazoa; phylum Arthropoda; class Insecta; order Orthoptera; family Acrididae; genus Locusta; species Locusta migratoria. The sequence continues at coordinate 835,671,390 of CM048745.1, read as the reverse complement.
ACTTAAACTAAGGTAAACTAACCTAAGGACAACACACACACGCTCATGCCCCACGGAGGACTCGAACGTCCACGGCGAGCAACCGCGCGCTCCGCAGCTAGACGGTTTAGACCGCTCGGCTACTCCATCGCGGCAAGCCATCATCATCCATTGCAGAAACGGTCTTGGTGCACCGAGCGAGCAGTGTCAGAAATGAAAATCTGCGGAAGGCACTGGGCCACTTAGGAATCTTTTTACGCACCACAGCTACACCAACCGCCAGATTACGAAAGCTATCTTCCTGAAGACACACAAGCAGAAGACCGCCGAAGAGTACTCAAAGAAACTTGCGTTTTTTTCCATTTTGTGGCTCTTTCACTGGAAAGATTAGCCGACTCCTCAAGAGACACAAGATCGACTCAGTCTTCAGGCCTCTTTCATAAATGTCATTTGATGAGATCTGTGATGTAGGCCGAAGAACACCGGGAGTATAGAAAATACCTTGTGGTTGTGGACAATTTTACATAGGACAAACAGTGCTTACTATTGAACAGCGCTGTGTGGAAGACGAAAGATGTTACCGTTTCCGTTATCCCGAAAAGTCTGCAATTGTGGAGCATGCATTTGAAAACAGACATCGTATTGGGTTTGAGGAGACATCCATAATTACGAGAAGGAACATTTTGTAGGATAGTGTAATAAAAGAGGCGATTGAGATCAAACTAGCTGACAATTTATAGAGACGGCGGCTAACATCTGAGCGCTGTTTGGAACCCGGCCATCGCAAGGTTGAAGCGGGCGCGGCAGGCACTCCACCAAAACATTGCCTTCTACCGTCATGTCGGGGAGCACCAGTGACGTCACAGCCATCAGTGCAGCTGTATAAGGACGACAGCATCAATCATTTGACAGTCAACCACTCGACAATAGCCGAGGAGATCTCGGACGAAACGTCGTGGATAGGAAACCACAACCGAGAACATTTTGTCAACATTTTCAGTTGTACGTGTAAAACCGGCTTCTCACTATAAGCAACATATTTTGTCTTTTCTGTGCGCTTTCAAAAAAAAAAAAAATGTTCAAATGTTTGTTAAGCTTACAGGACTTAACTACGGGGTCATCACTCCCTAAACTTACAAACTACTTATGAACTACCTTATTCTAAGGACGGCACAAATATCCATGCCCGAGGGGGTATTCGAACCTCCGACCGCCATAGGTGCCTTCTTCGGCTTGGCTTCTATGCCATTTGTGCTGTGCTGTTTCTGTGTGGTCCCTCCATATGGAGTAAGAAAACGATGGCTTCTAGAAATAAAATTTTCCCTTTCTGTGAATGAACAATGAAAATAAAAACGTAGATAAATATGAGGATGTGATGAGATCTTCTTCGATCAATCCTCTGGGAACCACATTAATAGTTTCTTATAAAAATAATAATAATAATAATAAATTCTTGCAGGACGAACCTCGACAGTTGGGAAGAGTATCAACTGCGTGGCAGCATCGGAGTTCGTCTTCTCGTGTTTACTTTAGCACTTTAGCGTTTCCGTGTCGTTATTTCCTAACGGTTCGTTCCATATACTTTATTGTCTAAATCTTTGTCTTCTTGTAACTCCGTTGCACCATTCGTCGAAAACTCCACATCGCCGTGAGTGTCTCTGCGGATCTCGTTTTCCCTTTATGTTAACCTTTCTTCTTAAGTACACTTTGTGGATATCGTATCTTCTTGCTTATGATGAGTAAGTTCTTCTTGTTGGCGAATGTCCTGGGGTCGATCGTGATAGAATACCTCCGAAAATATCTATTATATTTCTGTTGACAAAGTTTCTCGTGAAGGAGAATGTCTTCGAAAACTGAACCCGTTCCTAGGGTGACGTGAGTATCACTTGAAGGTAATTTTGAAAATTTTTGTTGTATTGGGAACCAAATCGGTTTTTAGTCCTCCAGTGTTGAGTAGATAAATACACACGGAAGTCTTGGACATCGGGAGTCTTGGTGGAGAGCGTATAGTTTATAAAATGACCCATCAGCCATACGTAGCTGTTGTGTTTGACTTCCGGGAAAAGTCGAAATTCTGGTCGTAGGAGGTCTGTGATTTGAATGGTCTGGGGTGCTGTTCTGTTGAGGATAGCCAGTTTTTTACGCGTCCAGTTCCAGACTTGCACTTGATCCTTGCAGACAAAGATGTGTACAATCGTCGCCACAACATGGCAGAATTCACAGTACGGAGTCCGTGCAAGGCTGATTCTGTGCAGCCTTTCTTGGGTGGGCACAGTTTCAGTGGCTACGTCATACCATTTCGATCGAACATCTGTAGGCAATGTTCTGTTGTGAATATTAGTCCAAACCATCTTCCAATTGGAAGCCGGGTATTTTTTCTCTATGGGAGAAGATGATGACTTCAGTAATAGGCGGAGGTACAACTGTCCAGTCGTCTTCTTAAAAAATTCGCTGTCAATGTAGCTGCATTCCAAATAATAAAGAGCTACGTGCTGAAGGTGTGGACTGATGTGGGCAATATCTATCGGAGGAGACATGTTGTGGGGGCGTGATAGCTGATAAAGCCGTTTCGTGATTGTGTCCTCAGTGGCCAATAGTACATTACATGTGCGTTTCAGGTATATGGCCAAAGCATGCATTCCTGGGTTGTTTAAGCCAAGGCCTCCCATGTCGCAAGGCAGAGCTGTTATTTGGAAAGAAACTTTAAAAATATTTAGTTTCCAAACGAACCAGGCGGCCGCTGCTAAAAGTGATCGAGCCACAGTTGTTGGCATTGGCAGAACGGCGGCGACGTATTGCAGTTTAGACAGGTCGTAAGAGTTCACGAAAAAGGCTCTCTGTAGACGATCTAGGTTTCTCGTTTCCTGTTCGCGCAAGTTTGCTCTTACAGTCTGTATTTTGGGCTGCCAGTTTTTATTGTACATATCCTGAGGTCTGGCCGTAATGTACATACCAAGTTGTTTCCTTGTTTGTACACAAGGTAACCAACCGTCACCAGTAATAGACTCAACTTGACCTATTGTTAACATTGCAGATTTATTGTTGTTTAGGAGTGCACCACTATCTCTTTGGAAATCTTCTAGGATACGCTTCGCATTATCAATATCCGTAACATTATTTAAGAGTAGACTGACATCGTCGGCATAAGCTTGAACTACAGATTTTATTCCGAAAAACTGGAAGCCAGGCAAGCTGTGATGTATTTTACCAACAGTGGTTCCATAAGCATGGCGTAGAGTGTCGTTGAGAGGGGGCATCCTTGTTTTATTCCTCTGGAGAGTGGCACATACTCTGTCAGCGTGTCATTTACAACGAACCGTGTGCGAGTTCCTCTGACGCAGTTGTTAACAAGCCGCACAAAGGCGGGACTGAAACCCATCGTTGTCATTACTTTGCTGAGATAGGGGTACTCGACTCTATCGTAAGCCTTATCGAAATCCAGGAAGGCTATAGCCATTGCTGTGTTTGTCGTCCAGGTGAGTGTGACGAGATCCCTGTACAGCGTCAAAATGTTTGTTATGGAGCGGCCGCGAACCGCACTTGCTTGGTATGGTCCTAAGATGTCAGGTAAAAGCGGCCGTAACCGTGCATTGAGGGTGCGTGTCAGAAGTTTAAAGTCTGCGTTTAGCAGCGTTATAGGCCGGAGATCCTTTATAGTTTTTGTCTGTGGCTTTTTAGGTATTAAGACAGTCACCCCTTCGGTAAAAGCAGTAGGGAGAGAAATCCCACGAAGTATCTCATTATATATCTCTGTGAGTCTGTCCCCAATTATGTGCCAGTATGTGATGTAAAATTCGACGGGCAACCCATCTGTGCCCGGAGATTTATTTCGTGGCGCGGCCTTGAGCGAATCTCTAAGTTTCTCATTAGTGAAAGGAGCAAGTAAACCTTGATTGTCATCTGCCGTAATTGTGTAGGGGGTGGCCTGAATAGAAACCATTCCTCCACCTTGTCGTGCGGTACACTAGCGCTGCTATAACGAGCTGCAAAATGATTGACAACATAGGTTTTGATATCTCTTTGTTGGGTATAAGATGTGCCGTCATCGTCTTGTAAGTTTTTAATAAGTTTCCTGCGTGCCATACGTAACTGTCGCACTAAATGATATACAGACGTCTTTTGCTGCGGTAAGTTGGCGAAGTCGCGCGCACGAACCTGGTGTCCGGTGGCGGATTGTCCCATCCAGGTGGTTATTTTGGCTTGTATGCGCCGTATCTGGGTCATGTTGGTCGGCAGCTGGTTATAATCCTTGTATAACTCTCGTAGAGCGAGGAAGTAAAACTCCTTAGTCTCTCTCTCGTAGCGCGCTCTCACTCTGGCGTGTTGTTTGATACAATTAATGATTTTTCCCTTAGTATAAAGCGTCCACCATTCCACTCCGGTCCGCTATTTAGGTCTTTGTGAGGCGGCGGTTTGCCAAACTTTCAAGATCTCATGTTCTAAACTTTCATCCTGTAAGAGACTGCAGTTGAGTTGCCATCGACCAGTGCCTCTGTAAATTGTCTGTGGAGTATGTTTAATGACCATATGGTATGCTATATGGTCAGCGAAGTTCACAGGCCAGTATTCGCAACTCCCAACAGTTGCTAAGAGATCTTGGTGGACTTATATTCGGTCTAACCTACTTGCTGACGTCGAAGTAAAATGGGTGTAAGCGACGCCGCTCGGGTGGGAATGAATCCATGTGTCCACTAGCTGAAGTTCTGTTGTTAAGGTTTGCAGCTCCTGACTGAAGTTAAAATTCGGCGTCTGATCCATGGGTCTCAAAACACAATTGAAGTCTCCTCCCAAAACGATGCGTCGGCGCAAGTCGGTGATTAAATTGGCTATCTCTCCAGTATAAAACTCCTTCCGCGCTGCTCGCGCAGTAGAACCGGAAGGTGCGTATACATTAAGGAGGAGTAGATCATTAAAGTCGGCCGCAATACCTCGTCCCGTTGGTAAGATGGAGAGGGGAAAACAAGGGATACCCTCTTTGTACAGGATCATGGTGCCAGCCTCGGTTCCTATGTTAACTATGGCATCGTAGCCAGGTACATCTGCGATTAAGGGTGTCATGGCTTCTTGTAAAAAGATAATGTCAGCATCTGCTGCCCGCAAATACTGTCTGAGGCTGTAGATTTTAACTTGCAAGCTTATAAGATTTGTACCTTGAATATTAACAGGATCACTTCGCATCAAACATGAGGTAGTGGGTGTGGTCTTCCATAGGCAGCTGGTTGGGGTGGCTAACCTAGCGTTAGTCTTTAGCGCCAGGTGTTTGAGAAGTTAGTACGGTGGCTGGTCGAGATGCCAATAGCGGTCCGCTCGTTACCATCGTTTCTTCGACCATCTCTTGGTCAACAGGTACATCTTCAGTGTCGTCCGCCCAGCTGGAAGTTGAGGCGGCTATTGACGTGTCTGTTATGGCCTTATCGAGGGCAGATTGGTGCTCATGGCTGGCTTTATTGGATAAGTTGGTCGTCTTCGTCCGTTCACAAGCCTCTTGTTCTTTCGTCTGAAAGCTGGCCGCAATATTGTCCGTGGGCACTGAATGTTGTGCTAGAGGGCTACTGCCAACAGAACGTAGAGCTTCTTCAGCTGGTGTACGAAGCATCTGTTTGGCTTTCTCGCGCAGCGTAGGCGCAGATTTCTCTGCATCGGGATGGGCAATCCTCCGTTTCTTCCTGTTCGTCGGTGACGAACCTCTCTTAGGAGATCCCTCGTTCTCGGGAGACGGAGAACGAATTTCTTCCGTACACTGTCGTTCATCTTCTTTATCACCCATTTTGTCTACGATAGTACAGTTGCTCCCTTGATGTGAGGCCTCGAGCACCTTAGCATGCTGGCCGTTCCCTGTAGTAGTTTCTTCATGACGACTCGTCTCCATAGGTACATTGTCATCGTTGGGAATGTTATCACTGTAGACTTCCATTTCAGAATTTGAAGTCGTGGCGACGTTGGCACGGACGGCCGCTACATATGTAGTTGGTAGTAAAGTCATCTTCGGGGGGCATTCTGGTTCACCTGTAGGTAACTGGGTTACTCTTCTTTGGATACATTGGGCTCTGACGTGCCCTGTGGAGTTGCATCCTGAACATGTCCTTGGTTGCCCGTCATACATTATAATCGCCCTGTACCCACATATCGTGAGGTACGATGGGATATGGCGACGCAATTCGATTTTAATTTGTCGAACCCCATTGAGCACTGGATACTTGTGAAAGGAAGCCCATTTTTCGGCTACGTTGTTGATAACAGTGCCATAACACTTCAGAGTGGCGTTGATTTGTTCTGCAGTTATTTCGAACGGCAGTTCGAAAATACGCACGGTCCTAACAGCAAAACCAGCGCGAGAGACAGTGACCTTGCCAACATTTCCGTCATTATGGAGAAACTTTAGGGAATCACCACATGATTCTATGATTTTGTCACATAGTTCAGGAGAACGTAACTTGATGTAAACCGTGCTACTGACAATCGAAAGGTGAATTTCAATTACGTCGGCAGGAGGTATTTTAACGTCTTCGTCTATAAATCGTTCCACTTCATATATTTTAGGTCGGGAGAAGTTACCATCGAATGAAAATCTCAATGTGTCTATTCTCCCTGGTTGCTCCATATTAATGTCCATACTGGTGTCTGCACATTATAAACAACTAGAACGGGTTGCTACGAGCGCCGCAACAGCGTGTAACTCACCACAAGCCGCACCGCCGGCCGCCGCTGACACGTAAACACGCCCCGGACGGTCCGACCGCCACGACGGTCAGGCCGGGAATGCCAGCGGGGTCATTACTCCCTAAGCTTACAAACTACTTATGAACTACCTTATTCTAAGGACGGCACAAATATCCATGCCCGAGGGGGTATTCGAACCCCCGACCGCAGTGGGCGTGCAGTCCGTGAATGGAGCGCCTTAGTCTCCTCGGCCACCGCGGCCGGCTGTGTGCTTCCCCTCAAGTTAATTACATTTACTTTGTGCTCGCGTTTATATTTGAGTCTTATTCGTGTTAAATATCTGGTTAGTGTATTATTTCGCCGTGTGAATCGCGTCGCGACAGTCGTCTGTCTTTGTTTTGAAACCGAGCTACCGTCAGTTCACACGTTAGAAGACAGCAGCTCTTCAGCTTTCTCCAGTTGTGAGATAATCCGGCTTCCCACAGAAGCGCCGGCTACGGTGGCCGAGGGGACTGCGGCGCGTCAGTCACAGTCTGCACGGCCACTACGCTCGGGCGTTTGAATCCCCCTTCGGGCATGAATATTTGTGCCGTCCTTAGTGTTAGCTAGTTCATAAGTAGTTTGAAGGAGGACGGGCTGTTAAAGGGCGTGCTTTGCCCTTTTCAGCCTATGGGTTTATATTTATTTTGCTTTTATTACATATTTAATATATTTTGCATTAATTACAAGTGCATTGATTTCATTTTACAATTTTTAGCAATTTATCATTTACAGTTTTACATATTTACAATTTTTGTTACACATTAGTTACATTTTTTTTCTTAACATTATACAAATTTCTGTGGTTCTTATCTATAATCTTAGAGTAAAATTTGACATTTTGAGCGAAATTTTTACATTTACAGAGATATTTAATGGATAAACTTACTTACCAGGTTGTTAACTGTGGTTTGTGTGTAGTTTCTTACCTTTTTTCTAATTTTTGTGTTTCTGTGTGTGTTTTATTCTCTTTCGTCTAGGTGAGGAGGTAGTGCTGTGTTCCTAGTCATAGGGGTCATGGTGGGTGCGATGTTTGGGAAGGCTTTGGCAGTGTTGTGTGCTGTTGTACACGCCGGTATTATGTATTTGTACTTTGGTCGTCGTCCTCGGTCTTGTGGTTAGTAGGTCTTCCATGTCGGGTCGTCTTGTTAACATATGTCTGCCGTATCTGGCTCTTAGTTTGGTGAGTCTAGTTTGCAGTGGCTGTATGTGTGCAACTCGGTATACTTCGTCGCAGGGGGTTAATGGGTGCAGTCTTAAGGTGCTTCTTGTTAGTCGTCTTTCAGTTCTGTATAGTCGTTCCGTTATGTGTTTTGTCATTCCTCCTAGTGGTGCTGTCACGTATTCCATTAGTGGTCGTATGAAGGTCTTATAAGTATGTATTGCTGTTCTGTCGTTGCATCCTGTGAAGCGTCCTTGGACAAGTCTTATTAGGTTTTGCCTCTTTCTGGTCCTGGCGCGGAGTGCGGGGATCTTTATACTCGCGGTGCCCCCCCCTGCCCCCCCCCCCCCCTGGACCGCGTGAGGCTACGATGGGTCGGCGGCCGGGGCGCGGTGGTGGGGGGTAGCGGTGGCGTGAGTTCGACTCTCGGTCAGGTCATTCTGCCTGCATCTGCTCCCGACGTATTGCAGCTACCGCGGGTTTCCACGCTGCGCTAAGCTGGTAGCTTTCGTTCCTGTTGACTAGGTTATCACGAATCCTTATTTCTAGGGATTCGTTGATCACACTCTGCCAAAAACCCGATTTTCGGCACAGCACCTTCGTCTTCTCGAAGTCGAACGTGTGTGCTTCGTTTATGCTATGTTCAGCAACGGCCGATTTAGCTGTGTGCCCTAGTCGAGCACACCTAATATGCTCCTCACAGCGTTTTGAGCGTGCTTGGCCGATGTACTGCTTTGCACATTCACATTGGATGCTGTAAATTCGCAGTGTGTTGAGTTTCAACGGTCTTTGGCGGAACGTAGTAGCTCCCTCGTCTTCGGTTTTGATGTTTGATCTGCCCAGGAGGCGTGCGATCTTGGCCAAAAGTGGTCCCACGTATGGTAAGAACGCGAGTTGTTTCTCTTCTTCCTCCTCTTCCGCAACTGACACTGCCGTCTTCTCCTTTTTGAGCGCCCTGTTGATTTGCGCCTCGCTGTAGCCGTTTTGGTGGAAGACCTCTCTCATGTGTTGCAGCTCGGAGGGAAGGCTTTCTCTGTCGCAGATGGCGCGCGTCCTGTGTACGAGGTTTGTCAGCACTGTCTGTCTCTGCGCTGGGTGGTGGCAGCTTGTTGCGTGAAGGTATAGGTCTGTATGCGTCTTCTTCCTAAAACTGTATGGCCTGGTGAACCATCTGGCTTCTTCTTGATTAGGATGTCTAAGAAAGGGAGAAATCCATTTTCTTCCATTTCCATCAAAAAATTTGATGTTTGGATAGATGTTGTTAAGGTGTTCAAGAAAGCCATCCAGTGCCTGTTTGCCATGCTCCCACACCACGAAGGTGTCGTCGACATAGCGGAAGAAGTGCTTTGGTTTGGGTTTGCCGGTTTGAAGGGGCACCCCGTCGAAGTGCTCCATACAGAGGTTAGCAATCGCTGGAGCTAGTAGGGAATCCATGGCCGAGACATCGATCTGCTCGTAGATCCCCGCACTCCGCTCATCTCGCCACTTCGCTTGAAGATAGGTAGTATAACTCTTACCGAAACGTCGCGATCCATCAACGCCGTCATCCGGCTGGATACCCAAGAGATCTTCATCAGCAGTATACGCCGGGAAAGCCTACAGTCGCAGATACAATTGGTCGATTGTCGACTACAGACAATACTATTTTAACTTGAATATGGTATTCAGAGAAATTACGTAGCTGTGGAAAGATAATGAACAGATTATCTCTGCGGCACCTATCTGTTGTGTTTCACGTGGATAGATACAGCGTCGCATTTTTGCAGCATTGTTTGGTAAAGTTCTTAAAAATGCAAGCGCTATAAAAGTGGTAGTTGATGCATCAGCACTCACGTGTTAACGTGTGTCATTAGATGGTTTTCGACCACTGATAACAATTCCTCGGTTCTGGGAACGTCTTATGCCAGCTGGGACCCAACATGTGCGTCTTAAGAGTTGCGGTGAGGATCCGTTGTGTCACTCCACAGCTCGCGGAAGGCCAGAGGAAGCCATTAGCCGCTCCTCTCCTCTCGCTGGCACCGCCCATGCGTGTCCTGTGACGTCACGAGGCGCGGCCATACTCGGCGACCGGCGCGCTTTACGGCTTCCTGCTTGGCCAAGTTCTCCTCTCACCGGCGGCCGGTTACTAGCGCCGCCCGCTACCGCGCAAACAAACTCCGTGTCGAGATTAACATGAGTCAATAGTGGCGGCCGGCGGCGTCTTCATACGCTGGCTACTTAAATATGCAAAGGGCCAGGAGGTCGCGTACAGTGGGCGTGCGCGCAGTAGGTGGCAATTCTGCTGACCAGTTTTAAATCTACAGTGTTGACACTAGGGTGAATCATACAGTGAGAAGGATAAAAGCCATATGATGCATTCTGCTACCGTGTCTGAACTTATTCTGTCTTGCGAAGTGCACGAACTATACGTTACATTCACAATTCGTTGGAAGTACCCTGTAGGCGTTAATAATTGTGGAGGTTCTTCGTTTCTGTAGGTGAAAAAGAAACGCCTCTTGTTTGCTGCAATTAATTTCATTTCTCCCAGATGCGTTTCGCCTTTTCTTTTAAAAGAATCTTCAATGGGATCTGCAAGTACTTTTTTGTAAGACATATTGTTTCCAGATTATGAACAGTTCACGTATATTTTTACATTTAGGGAAGACGTTTTTACTTCGTTGTCTATTCAGTTATCTTCTGCTGTTTCTTCCATCTGGTCAAGGCAGCATGTTGCACATTTTAGAACTAAGATAATTTCGCACATTTGTACACCTGATGGAGCAGCCATGATTTATCTTTATGCATTTTCGTGTTTGTTTTGTTACCAACATAACGAAATATACAGGGTGTTACAAAAAGGTACGGCCAAACTTTCAGGAAACATTCTTCACACACAAAGAAATAAAATATGTTACGTGGACATGTGCCCGCTTAATTTCCATGTTGGAGCTCATTTTATTACTTCTCTTCAAATCACATTAAACATGGAATGGAAACAAACAGCAACAGAACGTACCAGCGTGACTTCAAACACTTTGTTACAGGAAATGTTCAAAAGTCCTCCGTTAGTGATGATACATGCATCCACCTTGCGTCGCGTGGAATCCCTGATTCGCTGATGCAGCCTTGGAGAATGGCGTATTGTATCACGGCCGTCCACAATACGAGCACGAAGAGTCACTACATTTGGTACCGGGGTTGCGTAGACAAGAGCTTTCAAATGCCCCCATAAATGAAAGTCAAGAGGGTTGAGGTCAGGAGAGCGTGGAGGTCATGGAATTGGTTCGCCTCTACCAATCCATCGGTCACCGAATCTGTTGTTGAGAAGCGTACGAACACGTCGACTAAAATGTGCAAGAGCTCCATCTTGCATGAACCACATGTTGTGTCGTACTTGTAAAGGCACATGTTCTAGCAGCACAGGTAGAGTATCTCGTATGAAATCATGATAACGTGCTCCATTGAGCGAAGATGGAAGAACATGAGCCCCAATCAAGACATCACCAACAATTCCTGCCCAAACTTTCACAGAAAATGAGGTGACGTGAATCGAGGAAGTACAGTACATACTAACGAATCAATTGGGTATTTTGACAATTGTTTGCACGAATTATTTCAATTTACATTTAAAGAGAAATACTAAAATGAGCTCTAACAAGGAAATTAAGCGTTTCCGGACTCATGTCCACGTAACATATTTTCTTTCTTTGTGTGTGAGAAATGCTTCCTGAAAGTTTGGCCGTACCTTTTTGTAACACCTTGTATGTTGGTTGCTAACCCTTGTGTGCGAACAAAATGAAAGAGTAAGAATGTTATTTGAAGCAGAAGAATAAGAGAGAGTGTGTGTGACTTGACCAGATGGAAGAAACAGCGGAAGACAGCGGAGCAGACAACGAAATGTACGTAAAAACTTTTTCCTTTTGTAAAAATATACGTGAACTCTTTATAATCTGGAAAAAAGTACTTGTAGATCCGACTGAAGACACTCTTAAAAGAAAAGGCGGAACGCATCTGGGAGAAATAAAATTAATTGCCGCAAACAAAAGGCGTTCTTTTTTTTCCACCTTCAAAAACTTAGAAGTTCGACGCTTGTTGCGGAAGTTGGTTACCCAAAGAAACTTGTTAATTACAGAGGAGTTAAACAAGTTGTATACATGTCCTCCATAAAGTGAAAAGGGACAAAAAAAAGTGGGAGAGGTTCGTATTTCCTCCTAAATACACATTAACGAGAGGGTTTTTTCTTATTATTTGTTCACAATTAAATCAACCTATGTTACAATTTTAAACTTTGCAGCTGTTGACAGTTCGGCTGCAGATATTTTCAATCGGTCTTCAGAACACACCACAAAACAACTAAGCAACTGAAGTCTCTACCACACCTCTCCCTCTCTTAAGAACACAGAAGGCAACTGAAGTCTTCTTTACAAAGATTTTACTATTTTTTTAAATAACAAAAAATACTAAAAAAAATTTATAATTAAAAGTAAGAATAAATAAGATGAAGTAAAAGAGGGAGTCGCTGCATTAGATAATAAGAATATTGTAGCAATAAGACAAGTTCAGTGGTGTCTTTTCAGCAGTGCGTAAAGCACGGTTTCCCACTAACGTTTATCACTGTGCCTGGCCAAATCGAGAAAGTTTTTCTCGACAAAGTATCCAAGGGAAATGAAACAATGTTTTTCTAGGTAGACAGGGATATGCATTTGGAAAACTCATATTATAGTAAGACTGAATATTAATGAAAGACAAAACTGTTAATTGAGACCTTAATAAATAACATCTTTGTTTACCTGAATTTGTTCGTAGATGCTTGTATATGTATTCTACGTATGAATTCTAACAAATACATTCAGATTGCTCCATGTTAACTAAGATTTTTCGTGTCTGAAAAAAAACTGCACGAAAATTCATGTTGTTTCAAATAAGGCCACCTGTTGACGTGCTATCTGGGACAGGCTGGGATATTGATCAAGATTCATACATTTTGATAAAATTCTTTCAATCTATTCTGAAGGCAAATTTAGTATGGTGTATTAAGGCTTTCAGTACTTTTATGTTCAATCAACTCCACCTGTAAGAGTGCTCTTGATTTTCAGATCCGTGACTCTCTCCTATAATTCCCTAGTTTTCGCAGAAAAAAAAGTGCCTCTAGATTTCGCGTATAGATGGTCTCCCAGTAAGTCCAGACATTTATTCACATAGTTGATTTTTACTTCGGAGTTTTTAAATTTACGTCGCCGAGATATTCAATAGTTATGGCAAATAAATAATGCATATCATTCTACTATTGTTGAGTCTCCAAAAACCTGGCATTCTATTATTTGGGGATCATAAAGGTCCAAAAAGTGTCTCCGCAGTGCCGTATGATTGTTACCGCGCGTGCGATGTGATAGTTCCCCTGACTGGGTTACGTTCCTTCGAGTGAACCTCAAATGTTTTGATTATCTAGTCATCTTCAGCACTGTTGCCGGTGTGTATCGTGGCGTGATGACGTGAACGTTTCAGTTCAGTTCCTTTATTCGTTTTTTTCGTTTTTGTCACTATTAAAATGATAGCCATTGAAGAACGTGTTGTCAAAGCTGGCGGTAAATACACAGTTTCAGTTCGTCAAACATTACCGGAGACAACAGTCCCACATCGCCATACTGCGCGAGATTAATTCCTAAGTACGGGTTTCGTGGCAGATGCACCGAGAAGAGGTAGTCCAAGTGTTCGTCTGAGTATAAACTACTCGATATTTCCGATAAAATGTCCATGGGTTCGGACAAGTCAGTAAGAAAGCTCCCCCAGGAAATTAATGTTGGTGTCGGAACGGCTGGCAAAGCTGTAAGGAAAAAGCTACAACTTTTCCAATATCAAGTGACAGTCGTGCAATTTTGAAACATACTGATCGTGGCAAGAGACTGCATTATTGTCAATGGTTCACAAATTTCGGTCAACAAAATGGAATGGATAGTCTCAATTAAATGATTTTCACTGATAAGGTGTGCAGTACATGATGAAAGCGGAAAACCCTCTTATTTGGCGTACTGCAAATCCATTGTGTATTCATGAGGAACCACTTCATTCTGTGAAAATGAAAGTATGGATTGCAGTTTCTAGACTTCGGATTGTGGGTTGAATATTTTTTAACGAAACAATAGGAGCACAACGATACTGCAGTTAAATTCTGTACCCAGGTTACATTCTGTACCCCGCTTATTTTCAACAAGATGGTGCAACCGAGCATACAGCTATCGTTTCAATGTCAGTGCTTGCTGATGTTTATGGTGATCGCATGATTTCACAAGGACTCTGGCCTCCATGATCGCCTTACATAACACCACCTAACTTTTTCTTCCAGGGTCCAGCGAAAGCAGCTGTCTATAAAAACCGTACAAAATTCATCTTTGCATTTAAAACTGCAATATCCATTTTCACTGCTTCGGTTACAGAAGAAATGTTACAGCTTGCGTTTGAAAATATGATTAGACAAATTGAATTGTGTTTTCCACAACAGGAAGGACGCTTTCAACATTTAATGTGAAAAATTTGTAAGTAAAAATGAATATTCAGTAAATTAATAACTTGTAATTCACTGAGTTTCATTTCTATATATTCACTGCGCTATGCGGCACGCACGGCTAACAATCATAGGACACTGCGGAGACACCTTTTGAACACCACGTATCTCCCTACAGTGTTGCTATCTGCTCGTGCGGCGAACTAGGCTACCGTATATGCGCAGTCGAAAAAGCACACTAATTTTAAGACACTGTTCTCACTAATAAATCTGTCTGAATAAGAAACGAAAAATAACAGCTTCGATGGGGTCATATTGCGCCGAATTGGCCCCCTTATGTTACGGTAGTAACACCAAAAGTGGGCCTTTGCGATCCACTTTTGACAGCTCGAAATGTAAATGAAAATAACGGCTTTACCATTCATCTGATACGAAAACTGAATAACTGAATTTGTAGAGGAGAAAATCTCTACAACTTTGATCTCTTACGTTTTTGTCATATCTCGTATCTTTTCAGAGATATTTGCAAAAATAACGGCGATTACGGGATGTGTGTCTGTCTATCCGTAACGTGTTCCCTGTTTTTAAGACGATCCGTTCAACCGGTCAGCACCACATTTTACAGACATAATTGTAGGCTACCAGAGACCAGAACCTCGCTTTTTGAAATAATTCGGACAAGAAATACGTTATTAATACCAAAAAAAAAGCCGTTTGTAATGTAATTTTAATTGCAAACAAACCATTCATCTGACGCGAAAATTGAATAAACGAATTTGTGTAGAAAAAAATTCTGTACAACTTTGTTCCCTTATATGTTTTTCATATCTCGTATCATTTGAGAGATATTTGCAAAAATTACGGAGTTTTGACACCGTCCATTGAATTAACGAAAACCAGCCGTTCGCAGATGTCATGTGACATTCCTCGCCCAGAACACTCTCTAGCATACGGGATCTTGCGTTGCGTATTTAATGACTTTCTTATTGTAACTCACACGTTGTCATTTCAAAGCAATGGTGCACTGAAGAATTAACAAAAACACGTCGTTCTTCGTACGATAAATGATAATCTAGTGTCTACAAATGCCATATTATTATCAGTTAACAACGGCCATCAATAGTATGAAATTAAAAAACACAACTTCTGTTATCTGTAGCGTAGTAGGTAATGCGTTGGACTGTGCCACTACCATTTTTTCCCTAAAAGTGTTTCAGACACTCTTATTATTAATTAATACAAATAAACAATCCCAGAGACGGATTTACGTCTCAAATATGTCAAAGACATTATTGATAAATCTGAAGCATCGAATTAAATTTGTGGTGAGGCCGGGAATCGAACCCGGATCTCCATGCTTACTAGGCAGACGTCTTAATCGTTAGACTACCACACAACTAACGATTAAGGCACCTAGGAATAGTCTATGTATGATTTCCCTTCTCATCACAAACCTTAATTCAGCTTCTGTGTTCCAAAGATAATTGCCACTACTGCCAAGGCTCTCCATGCAGCGGAATAGCACCTCGGCAATGGACATGGTGGAACAATCCTGTTAAGGTGATATAAATATCAATTAATACAAATAAACAATCCCAGAGACGGATTTACGTCTCAAATATGTCAAAGACGTTATTGATAAATCTGAAGCATGCCTAGTAAGCATGGAGGCCCGGGTTCGATTCCCGGCCGCACCACAAATTTTAATTCAATGCTTCAGATTTATCAATAATGTCTTTGACTCTTATTATTTTTTATTATTTAGATTATTATTTTTGTCCAAAATGTTTGCAAAAACTTATAAAACTACAAATCTAAAGTGGTCCGTAAAACACGTCAGTGCGGTATTTTTTTTTTTTTTTTTTTTTTTTTTTTTCCTTGGCCACGGATCACTTTGTGGTTCGTTGGGCATGTGTTCGACGGGCCTGGAGACAGCGCGTGGCCCGCGCGGAGCATCCCGTGGTCGCTGCGACCACACCAGACGCTCGCTGCCGCGCTGCTCTATCTGTCTGCCTTCTCTGGGATTCGATCCACGCGCCCCGGGTAGCTCGGCGGTCCGCGTCCATCGTGCGGCGAGTAATTCTGCGGGCAAACAGAGCCTCCGGTCGGTCTCTGCCACGGCGGCCGGGGGCTGCGCCATGAATAATGCAGGCAGCAGGTGGCTAGCCCCTCCCCCCCCCACAACCCCAAAGGTAATTGCTTTAGCGGGGATCGCCGTCCCATGCCGTCAACACGGCGCCGCCCCCGGTAAATACCGGGCTGTCCCCCCTCCGACACATCGCAGCCGGTGACACAGTCCGCTATCCACTCTGGAGAACTCGTTACTAGCAGCCATTTCTGTAGTTGACTCTCGCGTCACGGACGCCCGCGGCGAGGGATAAAACTTCGTACCAGTACAGGGGGAACACAGCTCAATTAGGTGGCGACTGTACAGCAAATGTTGAGGGCTTCGCCCGAGTGGTAGCAGGGCAGTTTCTTGTTATCCAATTGTCAGTCACTGCGGTCAGGTAAGGTGCACACCCTACAATCTCGCGCAGCATAAATTATTGACGACTTACAGTTATTATTCACAAAGGAATGGTCAGACGAGTCTTGCAGAAACATTTACTGATTTTTTTAGCACTGTTAGTTAACATTGAAGGAAGTCTGTATGCAGAAATTAAGCTGCTGACATGACCTGGAAGTCACCTAAAAGAAGTCACGAAAATGACTGTTTTTCTTGCTTGGAACTTGCGGTGACGGCTGGCCATCCCTGGAAATGTCGAGTCGCGAGCTGTTGTTATGGTGAGCATTGTGCGCATGGTTGGGAGGTGCGGCCGTCTTATCGCGGCGTTCACTAAAGAGAAATATCGTTCCACGGTTTTGGTTGAAAGGGGAAACGAATATTAGTTTCTGTGGCATGCACTTCCTTTTCATTTCTGGAACGTATTTCAAAACATACCGTCCTGAAACTGGTTAGAAAGATGATATTCTGTTCATCTACATCTACAGTCCGCAAGCCACTTTACGGTGAACATTCAATCTCCCCTCACAGGTGTTGGCAAACTCTGTAAATGTTTTGCTGCTTGCCATGGGGATATACCACAGACGCCAAATGAAGCAATCAATAGAAAACAAGCGTGAAGACTATGCGACGTGCGACATGGTAGATAAACTTCTAAACATGTAAATAGCGCAGACATGTGGCTAGAAACGAGTGAAACACTCGATATCGCAGACTTTGAGTCTACAAACGGCGAAGAAACGGAAGAAAGTTGCACACATGAAGAGTCTTCGAGTGATAGTGCCACGTACCATCATCAGTTATCTTCGAAAGCAACACCAGCAACTACAATTACATTTTCAGACAAAGAAAAAGCGGTGAAGTATTGGTTGAACGAAAGTGGTAAGAAACGCCTACGTGTCAGTATTGTTCAAAATAGGTATCGCTTTGTCCGTTCTGAACGTGAGTGGTATAGATGGAAAAAGGAAGTCGTTGGACGACGTAAGAGTCGACTGGAAATTGCAACGAAGATAAATGCGCGACTTTTTGAGTTATTTACCGATGCCACACGACAGTCGCTGAGTGTCAGCGACACAACTTTGCGTGATTGGGCGTTCGAGAGTGCCGACGCGATAAGCGCTAAAGAATTTACAGCTACTCAAAGTTGGATTAGTCGCTTCAAAAGATCACATAAAATTGTGGCACGAGGAATAACAAAATTTGTATCGAGAAACAGGTCGGAAAATGA
This sequence comes from Locusta migratoria, assembly GCA_026315105.1. NCBI lineage: Eukaryota > Metazoa > Arthropoda > Insecta > Orthoptera > Acrididae > Locusta > Locusta migratoria. The sequence goes on along the minus strand of CM048745.1, from coordinate 835,653,338 downwards.
AGTGAGTCAAATGAAAATGATAGAAGCTTTTCTTACGACTGCAGAAAATAAGATCGCCAGTTTTAGTGAATCTTACGTTTACAATGCAGGTCAGTGAGGTTTTCAAAAAGAAATGCGTGCGAAAAGAACACTGTCATTCAAAGGGGAAAAACATACTGAGGCAATTGCGCAGTCCACGACTGCACTCACCCATTCATACACTATAATGTCCATAATTGGTTCATTGCTGCCTAAACTATATGTGTCTTCACGAACCGACTGGACGTTTTGGACCAAGTGTCAAACAAACAATGTTCTACGCAGTCAATCTTGTGGTAGACGCATCGAAGTCTGGAAAAATGGGAAATGATAACGTTACACTTTCCATGCGTTATGCTTTTCTACCGCTCTGCGGGAACAAATCTCTTCTTCTAGATTCGTGGTCAGGACATAAAAGTTCTGATTCATTATAAGCTGTATTTCGAGCTCACCCTGACAAAGAAGTAGAGATACTTCAGATTCCACCCGGAATGACGAACGTAATTCAACCGTTAGAGACTTTTTCCGCCAGTGGAAGGCATTTTACAGAAGACTAACAGAGAAAATTATTGTCTATAACCATGATAATTTTCTCAAGTTGCTGTCAGTCATACATTATCAGTTTTCTTCCCCACGGTTTCAAAATGTGATTAAATATGTGTGGTACGCCTCGAAATATACTGATAATAGGCCTGTTTCATTCCTAACACCGGCCGAGTTTTGTCTACGGGCGTCTAACAACGTCTGTGATTCGTAGGGCTGTCATATGTCGTCTTCGCTTGTATGTTCTTGGTGCACAAAAAACCTATGTTTTGAACATTGTATCAATATTTCGCATTTTTGCGTTAATTAAAGGAAATAAAAGTTTGACGTGTTCTAAACTGTACATGTATTTGTGTCTATTTCAAAGCTATTTGGAAAGAATATTGTAGATAACATATCAGCTACATTTATCAACGAATTTATTAGTATCGTTTTTATTAATTATCGTACGATCGCTTTCACTGGGCGAATCAGCTCTTGCACTGCGTTGGCAGGAGAGCGGTGCGTACCTAGATGGCGTTGGTATGACGTAGCGAGAGAGGTCAGGGTTGTACAACAGGCAGTTATAAACGCGGAAATACTTCATAAAAGTTTTTACAGACTTCCAGGTCATGGAAAACTCCAAATGCTAAGCGTATTCTCTGATTTAACAATAGCGTTTGGTTGTTTTGAACATAAGATATTGTTTCAGAAGTTAGCACAAGGGGAGTAAGGGGAGTAGCTCATGATTGATTGATATTTTACTTCAATAACAGTCAGCTAAAGGTGAACATATGCATTTTCAAAATGGCTGTGATATGAACTCTGAAGGGGGGGGGAGGCAGTTAAGTGGGTGGTTCCCTAGGGTCCTGTCCTGGGGCCACTGTTGCTTTTCTTTTATTTAAATTATATGCGTTGAAGTGTAACAGATAACTCTAAGATATTGTTTGCCGATGACACCAGCTTGGGATTATTGATGCAGTATCAAATAATGCAGTTAAACACGTTCGGGGCTTGTCCAAAATAAATTCATACTTAATCACAACGAGTCTTGGTTTTTACAATTTCTAACAAATAATTCAGCAAAAGCTAACGTGCAGACATAAGTGGACTGAACAGTTCAAATTCCTCGGCGTTCAGATAGATAGTAAGCTATAGTGCAATGTCCATGTTCGGGATCTGTTTCAGAAACTAAATGCTACGGTGTTTACCATTAGAAGTGATAATTCAACACGAAAAGTAGCCTACTTTGAATTTTTTCATTCGATGACTTTAGAACGATATTTACAGCGCAGAAACGGGAGGTGGGGTAAGCTCGCATACTTCTGGTCGACATCTGTTTACTTGCGTCTCAATTCTGGCATTGGACTCTCAATACATATAACCTTTAATATCGTTTGCTGTTGACGATTTTTGTTATCCCAATAGATAACAGCACCCTCTCAGTTGATACTAGACAGAAACCGCATCAGCATTTGCGTCACACCTCCCTGACCTTTGTGCAGAAAGGAACAGTAATATAAAAACGAAGTAAATAAATTCGATATGAAAATGAAGGAAACTAATACGACATACGTCATTTTGAGCCCTTCCGCCGTTCTAGTGTTAAATAAGTTGAACACTGAAAGTGGGCAAGTACTATGCATCTTCACCTGGAAGATGTAGCTATACTTCTGAATATCGATAAACATAGTATTCGTGGTGACAGCTACTGAGGGCCTAAAAATTAACACACTTCAATGCTTAAAATGTAATCGTAAGTGGATGAAATCATTTATTATCTTGTTCTAAAGTCAAAATTTGAACCCAAACAAATCTATAACAACTATAGTTGAGCAAAAAAAATGGATGAGGGTATAAGTGAACGATTGTTAACTGAATCAGAAATTTTATGCGAAATTGCCGACAAAAATGGGCTCTAGAGTTATGGATAAGAAATTGAAGAAACGTTATAGAGCTGCTACACTTAAACAACTTTCCCTGTACACTAAAACTTTAAGCTCAGAATAATTATTCTGTTTATAAAAAGTATCTTATATTCTATTTAAGTGCAACACCTATAACTGTTTTAAAATATGTGTTTTTCCCGTGAATAATACTGAATTACTGACTTCATTCTAAGACTTTACTGATCCTCAATCAATGTAATTTATGTTGATTGTACTTTCGGTATATTGTGTTAACAACATTCTGTTCAGTATATATAATATATTATTGCCACCATAATAAATAAGTAACTAAACACAAATTTTGGTCTAGTGAACCATCACAAATGTTTACTGCTGGGCCAAAAGGGTATATTATCAATCATCATAGTAAATGAGCTATTCTGCATTGGTGTGTAATTGTTATTCCTATTTGCTTTACAGTTATTAAAGGTATTTTTAGTGCGTCTGTGCAACTACAATAAAATGTCGTTTTTTATCACCATGGGCCTTAAATTGTATTGAATATATGACATCTTAGGTGGTAATAATTTATCGCGATTTGCGCCTCTCATCAGGGAGCGCTATCAAACCACGTTCCATCGCAGTTTCTTTGTTCGGTATTGTGCTATCAAAAATACAGAAGATGCATAATGCACAACACAGTACAAATAACACTCAAAAACAGAAATGCACTACGAATGTATTAATATTTTTTGTGGAATTCGTCGACATGAGATCAGTATGGAACACTGCATCGCCGGTACCATAAGTAAGATACGTAGGGTTTTACCGTAGAAAATGTGTCTGTAGAGTCATTATTGCTGTGATGTTTTGAAAGAATGGTAGCTGACCTGGAAGGTGGATACTGCTAACTGACCTGCAGATAATTAGACATAATCATATATCTCATCCTCCCGTTTCATTCTGTACATCAGGAGGAAAACAAAACAGATTTTGTTGTGTTTACATTTCTTGTTAGAAAGTTTTGTACTAGGGAGTTCACATGGCTTTATATCTTAGGTGAAAAAGACTGTGAGATAGCGAAATTCAGATTAAAAATATACTATATTCAGGCCGAATAGTCATTGGCATGTCTTGAAACTTTCAATTAATCACTCAAGTACTTCTTCAGATCTCTGGTAATCACGCAAGACAATGAATTGTCTTTACTTAATATAAATGAATTGCTGTTCGTTAGTCTCGCTGAAACTCGAGAACGGTTGAACCGATATGACTAATTTTAGTCTTGAAATATTCGTGTAAGTCCAGGGAAGGTTTAAACGGCGATAAAATATAGAAAAAGTTGTACGGAATAGAGGAATATCGGGAAACACTGACACAGCTTTTCCGGTGAGCTATCAATACCGTTCGTCGAATTGTGGTAAATTTTGTACATTTCATGATGAAAGTAATAGGAAGGTTGGCATCATTTAAAATTTTTGAAAAGTCGCCCGGAAAGTAGGAAAATTTAGGAATAGCCGAAAGGTTTTTTGCTATGAATAAAAATCAATTGCCACATAGCTGTAAGAGCATCACTTGAGTACGGCTTGACAGGACAAGCTTTGTATGAAATAAAATTTTTGTAAAATCTACCGGAAAATTGAAAATTTTCAGAAAAACTGAAAGTGCGTTTTTCAATGTACTTTTGATTGAATTCAGCACTATAACCGAGTTTTCAGTAACAAAATAAAGGGACAGTTGAAAATAAAAGTGCAAAATTGGAACCAAGTTCCTTTTTCAATGTGTTTATAAATGTACTGAACACTGTAAGTTGAGAACCGTTCATAGGATTGCGATAAATTTAGATCATTTGACGTTTAACGAAAGATGAATGTTCTTATGAACTAAAATTTATTTTATCTTTGACAGTTCATATAGGGGTTCAGATCGTGTAAAGCGAACTTTACTCTTTTAAAGTATATTTTTGAACGCACCCAACACACAACCAAATCATTTTTACATGTTTTAAATCTAAATTTTCCTCGAAATTTTTCCATGTTCTATCCCCGTTTAAACCTTCCCTGAACTTCCGCCCACTATCGAGCCGATACTTAAGACTATCTGATGATGCCTTTATAAAGCTACTGTGTCTGAAATACATATCATTTAAATTAATTCGGATTATACTAAGAGGTAAGTGATACGAAGTTCACCGGGTGATCTAGTAGTATATATTTACATTCATCACGAGCTAAACAGGTGAAACAATATGTCAGTCAAATGTGCGAGGGTACAAACTAATCTTCATGAAAAAAAATTTTACTTTGCATTTCTCTTTAATTGCATATTACATTGTCATTATCTGTTTCTTCCCTCTTCCTATTGCAAGATGGCGTAGCCGCTGCGGATAACCCATGCGTGCTTGAGCGCCGTGTTGCGGTGCGCACGCCAGTCCGCCGTCGGGGGTTCGAATCGCCCCTCGAGCATGGGTGTTTGTGCCGTCTTTAGTATAAGGCAGTTCGTAAGTAGTTTGTAAGTTCAGGGACTGATGACCCCGCAGATAAGTCCTTTAAGCCTTACAATCATTTGAACAAGATGGCGTAAAGCAATATCAGAGAACAGTGTAACGGTAGCGACTAAGGCCACTAAGTTATGGTATTTATTTTCGAACAACCAATGGGAAACCGTGAGACACCTCGTACACTACTCTCCCGAGAAGCCATAGAAACGAAAAGTATGTCTTGTTCCTGATATGAGACTGAACGGTCATTTCTGCAACCATTTGCTAGCTGCCCCTTTATGGTGTTACACTTAGTTTTTCAGATGCATCATAGGTACTATTGACCTAGCGATCGTCGTAATTCTTGCGCCGCGGCGGAGTGGCCGAGCGCAATGAGGTGCTATGCTCCGATGCGCGAGGCCGTTCCTCGTCTGGGGTTCGAATCCTCCCTCGGGCATGGATGTTTGTGTTGTTGTTGTTGTTGTTTTTGTTGTTGTGGTCTTCAGTCCGAAGACTTGTTTGACGCAGCTCTCCACTCTGTCCTGAGCAAGCCGCTTCATCACCACATAAGAACGTCAACCTACATCTGTATGAATCTGCTTACTGTACCCATCTCTTGGCTTTTACCCCACACACATACCTCCAATGCTAAATTCACCAGTCCTTGATGTCTACGAATGTGTCCTATCCTTTTAGTCAAGATATGCCAGAAATTCCTTTTCTCCCCAATTCTGTTCAGTACTTCCTAATTAGTTACGCGATCCACCCACATAATCTTCAGCATTCTTCTCTAGCACCATATTTCAAAAGCCTCTATCCTCTTCCTGTCCGCACTGATTATTGCCCATGTTTCACTCCCATACAAGGCAACACTCCACACAAATGCCTCCAGAAAGGACTTCCTTAGGCTAAACACAAGCCGGCCGCGGTGGCCGAGGGGACTGCGGCGCGCCAGTCACGGTCAGCACGTCCACTTCGGTCGGGGGTTCGAATCCCCCCCCTCGGGCATGGATAATTGTTTCGTCCTTAGTGTAAGTTAGTTCGTAAGTAAATTGTAAGTTTAGGAACGGATGACCCCGTAGTTAAGTCCCATAAGCTATACAAACATTTGAACATTTGCTTAACACAATATCGGATGTTAAAAAATTTCTATTTTTCAAAAACGTTTTTCTACCCACTGCCTGTTGGATTTTATATCCTTAATACTGTAACCATAATTTGTTATTTTACTGCCTTTATAGTTTGGTTACCTAATCTCATTTTTTCTGCATCAACTGATTTTCTTAGACTGCATTCCATTACCCTTGTTTTGCTCTTGTTAATGTTCATCTTATATGCACCTTTCAACACACTGTCCTTTCCATTCAACTGATATTCCAAGTCCTTGGTTGAGTGACAGAATTACAGTGTCATCAGCAAAACGCAATGTTTTTATTTCTTCACTCTGAACCTTAATTCCTCCTCCAGATTTCTTCTTGCTTTCTTGTATAGCTTACTCAGTGTACAAAGTGAATATCAGTGGAGATACAACACTGTTTTACTCCCTTTCCAACCACTGCATCCCTTTCATGCCCTTAAACTCTGACAACCGCCGTGTGGTTCTTGTACAAGTTGTAAATAACCTTTCGTTCCCTATATTATACTCCTGCTGATTACAGATTTTGAAAGAGGTATTCCAATCAACATTGTCAAAAGCTTTCTCCAGATCTACAAAAGCTAGAAATGTAGGTTCATCTTTCCTTAATCGATCTTCTAAAATAAGCCATAAAGTGAGTATTGCCTCCCGTGTTCCTACATTTCTCCTGAGCATAAACTGATCTTTCCCGAGGTCGGTTTCTACCAGTTTTTCCATCCTTCTGTAAGTAATTCGTGTTAATATTTTGTAACCACGACTTATTAAACTGATGGTTCTGTAATTTTCACACCTGTCTGCACGTGCTTTCTTTGGAATAGGGATTATTACATATTTCTTAAAGTCTGAGGGTACATCTTACACATCAGGTGAAACATTTTTGTCATAGCTGGTTCTCACAGCGACGTCAGTAGCTGTGAGGAAATGTCATCCAATCCAGGAGCCGTGTTTCGACTTGGATCTTTCAATGCTCTGTCAAATTCATCTCCCAATATAGTATATCCTATTTCATCCTCATCTACTTCCCTTCCTACAACACTGCCTCTAAGTTCATTTCCTTTGTAGAGTCTCTCTGTATACTATTTCCACCTTTCATCTTTCCCTTCCTTGATGAGAAATGGTTCTCCATCTGTGTTCTTCATATTCATAGGTTTTTCTTGTCGCCAAATCTTTTATTTTCCTGTAGGCTGAATCTATTTTTCCGCTATTTATACATTCTTCTACATCCTTGCATTTGCTCTCTATCCACTTCTGTCTGTTTCATTAAGTGCAATTTTATGTTTTCTTCTTTCATCGATTAAATTTAGTACTTCTTGTGATATCCGAGGATTTTTTGTAGTTCTTGCCTTCTTACCTATATTGCCCTGCTGCCTTCACTATTTCATCTCTCAATGCTATCCATTCCTCATCTACTGTTTTATTTTCCTCCGGTTCTGTCAATTGTTGCCTAAAGCTCCCTCTAAAATTCTCAATAACTTCACGTTCCTTCAGTTTATCCAGGTCCCATCTCCTTATTTTCATACCTTTCTAAATTTTTTTTTCAGTTTCACCCTACAGTTCATGACCAATAGGATATGGCCAGAGTCTATACCTGCTCATGGGTATGTCTTACAGTTGAAACATGGTTCCGAAATCTATGTCTTACCTTTGTCAAAACTATCTGGTGCGTCGCGGTGTCTCCTGGTCTCTTTATACAACCGTCTTTCGCATTTCTTAAACCAGGTGTTTGTTATAACTAAATTACGCTCCGTGCAAAATTCCAACAAGCGGCTTTCTCTTTCATTCCTTTTGCCCAGCCCATATTCACCTACTATCTTCCCATTCCTTCCTCTTTCTACTACTGAATACTAGTCTCCCATTACAAATAAGTTTTCCTCTCCCTTAATTTTCTGAATAATTTCCTTTAGCTCCTCATATATTTCATCGATCTTCTTATCATCAGCAGAGGTAGTTGGTATATAGAACTGTACTACTGCGGTCGTTGTTGGGTTCGTATCAGTCTTGACTACGATAATGCGATCACTGCACTGCTCATAGTAGTTCACTTGCATTCATATTTTCTTATTCATTATGAGATATATTCCTGTAATACCTCCAGTTGATTTTGTATTTATTGACCTATAGTCACCTGACCAGAAATCCTGTTCCTCTTTCCACCGAACTTCACTAATCCCCATTATATCTAACTTCAACCTATCCATTTACCTTTTTAAATTTTCTAACCTCCCAACCCGATTATGGGATACGATCCGTAGAATGCCAGTGTTGTCTTTCCTGATGATCACATCCTCCAGAGTAGATCCCGCCCGTATATCCGAATAGGGGACTATTTTATCTCCGGAATATTTTATCCAAGAGGACGCCATAATGATATATTCATACAGTAGAGCTGCATGTCCTCGGGAAAAGTAACGGCCGTAGTTTCCCCTTGCTTTCAGCCGTTCGCAGTAACTGTGTGGCAAAGCCACGTAAGCTGATGTTATGAGGCCAACTCAGTCAATCATCCAGACTGTTGCCTCCGTAACTACTGAAAAGGCTGCTGCCCCTCTTCAGGAACCACACGTTTGTCTGGCCTCTCCACAGATACCCCTCCGCTGTGGTTGCACCTACGGTACGGCTATCTGTATCGAGGCATGCAAGCCACCCCACGACAGTAGTCTGTGGTTCGTGGGAGTGGTTGCCTTTAGTATAAGGTAGTTTGTAAGTTTAGCAACTGACGACCCCGCAGTTAAGTTCCTTAAGCTATGTTGATAATATTAAATTGGCTATATAAATCCCCGTTTTCTCGGAACTCTTGAGTATATAAATGTGGTGTTTTTGTCACATGTACTCGCGTGTTTTGTGACTATATTGCTCCATAATCTCTTTAAAATAACAGCTGGAGAAAGTAATGATTCTTTTCCCTAAAGATACAATTTTGGGTGTAAATTGGTACAATTATAATTTCTAGAATTTTAGCTATTACAGTAAAGTAGAGCTACCACATCATCGTACTATCTGTATTATGTGGTAAATAATTCAGTGATGTAGATTCAGAAGTTTCTGAGAAAAAGGGGCATTTATACTGAAAAATGTTATTTTGAGGAAATTACGTTTAAAGAAATAATTTAACATACAGCCAACTGATACATAAAAATATATTAGAATTCTTCTGGATGGTAGTCCTCAGCCCTTCCTCCATCTTCCTCACACAGGGCTACTGTCCTCTTGGATCTGGCTTCTTTTGACATATTGTTTGTTGCAATCTCTGCCTTCATGATTCTCAGTTGGTCCAAGTCATCACAAGTCAGAACCTGTAGTCTTCCAGAAAAGCTACTATTGTAAGTAACCAACTTTTGTTTAGTCATGATTGAAACTATCACAGGAATCACAGAAACTAAAACACGGCTAGTGGATAACTGTTGTTATGAAACACAAACAAATGTACCGGTTGATCAAAAAGTCAGATAAATTTGAAAACTTAATAAATCACGGAATAATGTAGATAGAGAAGTAAAAATTGACTAAAATGCTTGGAATGTCATGGGATTTTATTAGAACATAAAAAAAGTTAAAGTGTCCGACAGATGTGCGTGATTCTAGTTTTGTAACTGCTACCATGACGGGTGATAGGTTCGCCGATATGTTACAGAATCGCATCATCCCCAGCCTGGCTGATAAACACCTACTGGAACGTACGATTTTATGCAGGATGGCGCTGCACCCCATATTGCTAGACGCGTGAAAGATCTCTTGCGCGTGTTGTTCGATGATGATCGTGTGCTCAGCTGCCACTTTCGTCATGCTTGATCTCCCAGGTGCCCAGTCGTCAGTCCGTGCGATTACTGGCTTTGGGGTTAACTGAAGTCACAGGTGTATCGTGATCGACAGACATCTCTAGGGATGCATCCGATGCTAATGCCTCACCATAGCTCCGGACATGCTTTACAGTGCTGTTCACAACATGATTCCTCGACTACAGCTATTGTTCAGGAATGATGGTGAAAATATTGAGCTTTGTGTTAAATTGTTATGCCAATTACTGCTTTTCTGATCAGATGAAGTGCCATCTGTCGGACATTTTTTGAACTTTTTTTTTTGTTCTAATAAAAACCCATGTCAATCCAAGCATGTGTGTCAATTTTTACCTCTCTATCTATATTATACCGTGATTTATTAAGTTTTCAAATTTATACTGACTTTTTCATCACCCGGTACAGTTAGAGTTTCCTGCGCAGTACAGCTACTGGAGGCAACTTACGAAACGGACAGTATATATATATATATATATATATATATATATATATATAACCACAGGCTTCTACACTCTATCTATATACATCTATATCTTCATAATTGGCATAAAAGTAAAAATGTGATTTTTATTTTCATTTTGGGCGGTATAACTCACTTTAACCAGCATTTGAACATTTTGAATATGTTGCTGAAGAGTCCTATCTTCCTGTTAATCATTAACAATATATTCAGTTACCTGGCATTGCAAAGTGCCTATTCAATCGTCTCTCCCGAAATAATGAGTTCTGTATTACCTATCACGTGAGTCTTCTGTTATCGCCCCCTGCCATAACATCGAGGCATTGACTCGGTTTGAAACAGAGCATCGGGTAATAACAATCAAAAGCCGCTTCGTCGGCTATAGTAATATATCATACTGTTCCTGCGGACTACAATACCGGTCTCCGGAATTTGTTACGACGAAAAGCTATACATACATTATGGACATTCGAACAATCTGTAATGAGCTCCGTCCCTCTGGAGGTATAATTGACTCCCGCGGCCATTAAAAGCAGAAACTCTTTCGGGGACCATAAAGTAAATTAACAGCAACGGACAGCCGCCACGTGCGTCGTCGTATTGTTGCGTTCAAACGCGTGCCGTATTTCAATACCGCGCCGCTAGGCGCGTCTCGTAGCCTTATTGCGGGCGGCGTCCGCTTCGGGAGGGAATTAATATTCATTAACGTAATATTTGCTGCGGACGGACCGAGCGGGGAGTTAGGCTCGGAACCACGGACAATAGCTACAGCGTCCGTCCCGGACTTGTCCGGCGTAAACCGTGACAATTAATTAACTAACTGGACGTTTAGCCGGCGCGCGAGATGGTGCTCCGATCACGCACGCACACACACACACACACACGCACACACATACAAATCCACCTACACGCTGCTCCGAACAACACCCGCTCCAGTCCTGTTGCGACTTTAGTTATGAGCGACGGTTGCCTAATGAATGGGGAGGGATCGAACAGCGGCACCCACAGACAGAACTCACAGCTGCGTGCGAGGCTGTGGAAAGAATGATACAGTTAAAGTGGCGGGGCTTAATTGTCACGCCAACATCAACGAGATTAATGATGCTGAGGACGGTGGATTCCAATCTGTTGCGTGAGAGAGACCCGTCGAATAGCGTGTGACTGAAAATTGCTCAGTCGAGTAACCGCTGCGATCGTCTACAAAGATTATTACATTGCTTTTTGGACGGTGCCTGATTAAAATATAGACATGGTACAGTCGCGAACTGACTCGCGGTCATGGACCACACAACTGGTTGGTAGGAATAACCGTGCCACTAGATAGCAGTAACATTTCATATGTACCTAAGTAACAAACTGTAAGTTATAGTTTAATCCGTTCGTGTGGCAGCATATAGCCTGTAGTATGAAAGTGTAAAAGTCTAAGATTAGAATCACGAAACACCAAGTGATTTTCTGCAACTTTGCAACTGCGACTGGGTCGTAGACACATACAGCGAAACGATTGTATATTTGGAGTGCAGCGGCACATTCAAAATACCGTCGTATTTAGGAGCCTTTGTGGTGCTGAAAACTGTAGCAGCTATCAAAAATACAATCCGGAAAAGCTGGGAAGTAAGAGAATAACACTAGGAATAACAAGTGTTCACTTGCACCTTTAGGCATGGAATTAAACCTTTAACAATTCCTTTTCTTCGAAACTTCGGATCTCAATGAGAATTTCAAATGCTTACCCACAACTTCATAATATTTCGTTTTATAAAATTAATGCCTGAATGCTTGAGATTGCAGTTAGTCATCTATTTCAGTAGAGCCTGCTTAGTTTCGTACATAATTTTGTTACGGATTTTGCCTTAGGGAATCTATTTGTTTCGTAAAGTAGACTTACGGATAGCAGTTATGTTTACGCATGTAATAGAAGCTCTACCTGTGTACAACTATGAATCAATTTACATATTATTACAATATATTACGAAAATACTTTGTCATGCGCTTGATTTTGCTGTCTGGATCATTTTGTCAAATTATTTCTGTTTGTAGAAGCTTCGTAATAGCAATAAGTTGTAGTATTGTGCCGTTGTTCATATTACTGTATAAACTGCCTTACTAACTTTTCCTAAGGATGTTTAAAGTGCACTTAACAGTTTGACATGGTCTGTTTCTCGTAGAAATTTGCGATTGTGTTAATAACAATACATTTTAATTATGTAAACAAATCGATACTGATCTAATCATAATTGGCATACACATCTAATTTCTACTTTAATTTCTTATTTAAATACATTTAGTAATGCTTTTGATTTGTACTAAATAATCTGTTACGCCTATTATATGTGCAATATATACACTCATTTTTTATAGAATTTGAATCAACTGTCACTATTGTATTATCTTTTTGTAGAATGTTCTGGAATCCTGGAGCCAGCCGCGGTGGCCGAGGGGACTGAGGCGCGCCAGTCACGGTCCGCACGGCCACTACGGTCAGAGGTTCGAATTCCACCTCGGGCATGGATATTTGTGCCGTCCTTAGTCTTAGCTAGTTCATAAGTAGTTTGTAAGTTTAGGGACTGATGACCCCGTAGTTAAGTCCCATAAGCTATACAAACATTTGAATATTTTTTGGAATCCAGGATTGTTTATTATATACGCCTGCGTGATGGAACCAAGGGGGGGGAGGGGTTGTTCAGTAATCATGAAGTAGTCTTGTACTCGACTCAGTTGTAATGATCTAGTCATAGGGCAAGTCTTTGTGAACAGTCGCCGATTCACTGTAAATTGATATTTAAATTTTTTTAGTTCCTTTGACACCCAAGTATCCAGCATGCATTACAAAATAATTGCAGGTGATCGGACGGCGTGGCAGAAGAACGTCAGATGATGTATTTTATGTATTATGATGTAGCCAAAAGGACATTACAAGTTTCACAAAAATTATAGGCCTATATGCCGACATTTTTGGCTGTTTTCTACCATGAAAACGTTAATACATAGCTACATAAATGTGTCCATATATAAACTGTTAATATTAGTATGTCACATTCTAGAATATATTCTGTTTGTTGCCTGCCAAGTAGCTAAAAAAATCATGAGATGTGGAACCTAGTCTCCAAGAAATGTAGTTTTGAAAAATATTACAGTGTCCCATATCGGCTAAAACAAATCTCATGAACATGAAAATATGCAACAAGTACGTGAATACAATCATAAGCAGTTCCTTTGTACTTAAGCACGGAAGATGCCAATTTATCTTTGCTCTTAAAAAACGTTCTTGAACAATACCATTGTGACTCAGCTATTAAGGGCCGTATGAAAGAAACCGCCGCCGTGCTGGAGTGGCCGAGCGCTCTAAGGCGCGTTGCTGTGGAGCGAGCGAATGCTCGCCTTCGGCGGTTCGAGTCCTCCCTCGGACATGTGTATGTGTGTGTGTTTTCCTTAGCATAATTAATTCAAAGTTGTTTGTTAGCCTTGGAACTGATAGCCGCAGCTGTTAAATCCATCTGTACAAACCTTTGAATTTGAATTAAAGTGCACTGATATCCTGTTGTTGTAAAAATGTTCAAATGTTTGTTAAGCTTAAGAGACTTACCTGCGAGGTCATCAGTACGTAAACTTACAAACAACTTATGAACTAAATTATACTAAAGGCGACACAAACATTCAAGCCCGAGGTGGGATTCGAATCCCCGACGGCCTCGCGGATCGCAGCATAGCGCCTCAATGCGCTCGGCCGCTCCGCCGCAGCCATGTTATTTTCGACTGCCATTAACAGAAGCGGTTATGTTACGTGAATGATGTTTACAACGGTACTGCCAAATTCAGAACAACGCTTAGTGGTTAGTAAATATGAATGTTACTGTATAAAAAACAGCAGCTACCCTTTTTGTACCATGCCATTCTTCTGCTACTCCCCAATGGACACTTGGAGCGCTATCATCGCTTCAATTGCACATTTCCCCAACAGACTTTCCCAACTGTCTGAGTTAGATTGAGTTCTGACTGTATTGTGTTTGTGTTTGAGTGATATGGTGAACTGCAAGTGGATTTTTGTATTTGTGATGGTATTGTGTAATATGAAAATTGACCAAACAAGAGGTTTTACACCTGATTGAATCACCGTCTTCACCACGTAAAGTACATGAAAGTGAAAGATACATTGCGAACGCTATTTGCTGAAGAAACTGGAAGGTGCCACAAGTATCCTGGAGGATGAAGAACTGGTGTAAAGTACTTCAACCAATTTGCGAGTTTTAACTGTGTCAAGAAGGTAATTGAAGCAAAACTATTATGCAGTACTTCAGAAGAATCAAGGACAGAACCTACCTATATCGTTATCAAAGGTATTATGAACAACAATGAACTAACGTGAAAAGTTAATTTCGGAGTATGTTTGGAAAGTGCTAATCTAATGACTGTGTATGATGTAAAAAGGCGGAGGAGGAGGGGTTGGGCTCCGGGAATGCACGAAAGCTAAAGAAATTGGACTGACTGATTTCAAAGTTGGACCTACCTTGGTGTGGATGTACGGATATCTATACCAAGACTCACAAACAAACTTCATAATTGCTACATTCAGCTAAACGGTGTTAGTAACTAAATAATTAAGCGACATTTATGTCTTTGTGATAATGGTTGTACATTAATTCATAATTCGCTGCTTCATATTTTCTGGGTTCGTTGGTACATCCATGTAAGCTCGTAGCCATCCCTACAGAGAAAAATAGGCAGAAGTAAATTCGCATGAACTTAAGGGCTCCTTTTGAGGACCTTCTCGTCCAATCCATCGACCCGGATAGTTTCGACTTAAAAGCTTTGGAGGTATTCTTGAATAATGCACTGAGCGTCAATCGCGTTAAAACCACATTTTCTTCTTGTTTAAAGTGGAACATCTTCCATTAGTATGGGTAAAACATTATCCATAATGTCTCTCTAATTTGACCAGTCCGATTATCAATTACTTGATTACCTAAACTACCGCACCAAAAGTTGACACACTATTGACCTTGTTGTTCAGCCTACCTTAACCAATGGAGATTCTCCACTGGCCAATTGTGCATATTATGTCGATCCACTTGACTACTATTCGTTGAATTTCATTCATTACCAGGGAAATGAAATTATTACTGCCAGTTGTTCCTGTATCCAGTTGCAAAATATTAAGATTATTTTGAAAGTCGTCACCATGCTTTCATGCAGGAATAAATGCAATGGACGCCATTTGTGTTCTGAACTATATGAAGCTCACTTCTTTAAGAAATAGCTGAACCTTACGCAATTTGCCGAGAACTAATTTGAGGATATGCAGCAACTGCATATTAGTCATTTACTGTGTTATTTTTGACTGTCAAAGGCCGCGGTTGGACTCTTTAACACTCTCATTTTTAGTAAACAGTCGGACAATCGCGCCAAGGATCATGACTATCAGTAAAGAGATAAGCATATCATCGTCGAGATCAGGGGCGTCGACTTTTGAAAGTCAGTGTGGGTGCTCGTGGTTTCATTTCTCATTACTTCTTCGGTCACAAAGTTCAAAGAACGGGCCAAGCAGTGGTCGTGGCTCAGTTTCTTTGAATTTTGCTTGCAAGCTAGAAAAGGTGCCAGTCATATTACGGTATTTTGTCGTTGTGTCAGTAGTAATAACTTTGCTTGATTTGATATGAGAAAAGCGAGAGAAAACATCCACTCATATTACTAAAATCACTTCAGCTATTGTATATTCAATATTATAGAAAACAACAAACAAAAAAGAAACAAACAATCATTAATTTGTAAACTCTCACGACTGGTTCGTTCAGGAAATTTTTAAGAAGTTTAAAAGTAATCAGACGATTAAAGAATGTTAACATTTCGTAACTCATTTGCCTCTCAGACAGGCTATTTCATTACACTTTGATTTGGTCCTACGTCTCTATTATTAGATACTCTTTGCCCTACAATGATTGATTTCTTAAAGTGCATAGTTATGAAAGTATGGAACGCTAGATTAACATCCAGCTTTAATCTGTTCGACAGTGCACTTCCCCCCCTTTCATTTGGAGAGAGAGAGAGAGAGAGATTTTCTCATGACTGACGAACAAAAACTAAAAAATTTTTTCGTGACTAAGCCAACGAACTGTACTGTGCTAAGGCATATAGCCATGCTCAGCTTGTATAACTTTCACGAAACCTTTGAAATGGCGGCTATACATTCGCCGACAAAGCACAAATCTCACATACTTGACGCCTTTTATTAGATTTCCTTCAGCAGACAATGGCACTTCGTGAATGGAGCAATTTCCCGAATTCACTTTTCAGTACATTTCTGTGTGTGTGTCATCATTAAGCTCGGCTTCTAGCCCTCCAGGTGCTTCGCCTCCTATCTGCCCTCGACGTTTTATGTGTAGTCGTGTGTAACGTCACTGAACTAATTTGTTAGCAGAATTAAATACCTTGACATAAAAGACAGTGCGGGTTTCAATACATCTGAATGAACAGAATTAATGCAACTTCAACAGCAATGGCTGTCATTGAACTCTGATTGTTACATCTGTTACGACATCATGCGGTCAGGGGACAGTGTTTCCGCTTCCTTCCCACCACTCGCCCGCGCGCCGAACGGGCTTGAAGCTGCAGCAGTGAATGGATGCTCCTTGGGGCACCGTTGGAACATCCTAGCGGCTAGGTCATTCTTGCTACACTGCGATGTCAAAATGTTCATTATTGAGAGCTTTGACTTTTCTCCATTTTTGTGCTGCTTTATTTTCCTCCCTCAGTTTGTGTGGGTATTGAGCACCCCCAAAAATTTCGTGGGGGGTGCACCAACACCGGAGAACCCACGGAGTCGGCGCCCCTGGTCGAGCTTCTTCAAGAGTTCTATGAGCCTCAAACTACGACGAAATGTTATCTACTTTCTCTACAATCGGTAACATCCTGGATCAATTACGTACAGATGTGAACAGTCGATACCACGGAGTGAGAGTATGGTCAGTCTGTGCGTCATTCAGTTGTGGGCAGTGTCACATGACAGCATTGTTTTAATAATCAAACACTTCACATAGATTTTATAATACAGTATATTTCTTTGAGCTCTTACCATTTTTTCAACATTTTTCAATTCATTTTCGAGCTGCCCCAACGACTACAAGGATGTAAGACCGCGACACCCACGTCTTGTGATCAAGATAGATGTGAACCAGCGCGATCGCTCGCTGAGAGGCTGGCTCCTATGAGACAGTGGGCTGTCACGTCACGTCACGTCACGTCACGTGATAGGCCTGAGCCAAAGCGATCGCTAGCTGGCTGACTGCTATGAGAAAGTGGGCTGTGCCCCTGTGGCCAGCCAGTCAGCTAGCTATCGCTGTAAGGAGAGGACGCCTACTCGTCATCGCCGAATCCGTCCAAATTTATGGTATATGTAGGACGTGCTACGCAGCCGTGGTTTATGAGGACTCATCTGGAGAGATCCGCGATTTCTACCATTATTCGTCTTCGCTTCAATCACGCCTCTTATCCAAAACATCTTCTTTGGATCAACGTCTACGATTCGGCGGCATGTGAGTGTGATCCTGAAACGGAAGCTGATGTCAACCACATCCTGTTCAGGTGCCCCAAATTTGAACGAGAACGTTTGAACTTTCTGCAGACATTGTGAATATGGGATATCCCCTTCCCCAGTCAGCCTTTTCCATTTTGTTTACAAAATACATTATATAAAATCATAATTAAGTTTATTAAGATCATTGTACACAATCTATAAGCATCAAGTGTGTTGGTAATATAAGGTTTTGCTTGTGAATATGTAAAAATGTTCCAACATTATTTAAATTGTAATGTAATGCAGTTTTCGCTTTGTTTCCACTTTCCCATTTTGACAAAATGTACTTCTGTTTTGTCTGTTTATTTGCATATATGTACATTTCCACTGTGTGTTGTAGATGGCCACATTGAGTTAACACTCAGAAGGCCAAATAAATAAATAAAAAAAAGTGGTAACTCCAGATGGCCAAGTGTTAAGGAAATAAAAGGAAGTTTGATACGGATCTATTACCATATGCATTGTATCAACTGTCCCTGTGACGGCGTGTATAGAAAGTGGTGTTTGGCTCAAGGGTAAAAGAACGGATTCGTATTGAGAAGAGCGCGGGATCAACTACACCTGGCAGTAAATCTTTTTCTGCTCCTAGGCAATGCCTAAACCTACATATTGCTCCTGCAGGGAACGTGAGGACAAGATTAGATTAATTACAGCACGCATGAAGGCATTTGAACAATCATTCTTCCCACGCTCAATACGTGAATGGAATGGGAAAAACCTTAATAACTGGTACAGTGGAACGTACCCTCTGCCATGCTCTTCACAGTGGTTTGCAGAGTATTGATGTAGATTGACGTCACAATTAACCGAAACATTATATAGCCTATTTTATTAATTTACATAAGCAAAGAGAGAAAAGGCATTGGATGAAATTCGGGACTACAAACACTTAAGAAGGGATTGTAGCTAACGCGTACTTGGGGACGGCGTGTATGTAACTCGATACTTCCATTCTTTTTCAATTGGTGATACTCATCCAAGAAACAGGGGAAGCAATAAATCTGACGTCCGATGGTGACCTAGTGCACATAGAAATACAAAATAACATAATTATATGATATGCATTTTCAACTTTTCACGGCATAATGTATAGTCCATTAGATTTCGGGAATGCAGCCGCGCGAAATCCATTTCATCCGCTGATATTTCGGCCGCGTACCGTCAGGTCATCTCCAGAGTGAGTCACTCTGAAGATGACCGGACAGTACGCGGCCGAAATATCAGCGGATGAAATGGATTTTGTGCGGCTGCATTCCCGAAATCTAATGGACTATAATTATATGATGTTGCGATTAATTGTGAAATCAGTAGTGTACGCATTGCCAAGGAGCAAAAAAATATCTATCGCCGGGCGACATTGAACCGCCGAACCTATCAATATAAATCCGATATATTTCCGCTCAGCCAAATACCGCTTTCTAAACAGACTCTGCCAGGGGAAGTTGATAAGGAGCATATGGGATAGGTCCGGATCATAATTCCTGTTATTTCCTAAACGCTTAGCCACCTGCAGCTCCCTCTTGGTGCACTTTCGTATCTCACCACGCCCTACATGTACCATAAATTTGGACGAATCCTGCGATGACGATTAGGTATCCTGTACTTGTCAGACCTATCTTGATCACGTGACGCAACGTGCGCTACAAGGACTGACTTTGTCGTAAGCCACAAAGATTCCCGATGTGACATCACCTAGCTTAACAAGACCTGTGCGCTGCCTACAAATAGTAGTCATAACAGCAGCAAACAAATACTGTTTTTCTATCGTTTCCCTGAGTTTTGCAATATATGAATTTAGCACAGTAGCTTAAGAATATTTTTAATGTTGTTTATGCCATTGACAGACAAATTCGTATTGGTATATTTATGAACTGTTAGTAAGCTACCTTAATGACGCTTGACTCAGAATGTTCGTATTATGCTTTTTGTCTGCCACCAGCACAACTTTCAGCTTTGCAACACATAAATAACACGAAAAAGAGGTCTGAAACGCACAGTGTAACATCCTCCTCATTTCGATGCTACACAGCGGTATTTGTCTTCTGTTGTTATGATTACTCTCGGCAGGAAGCGCACAGGCGTGGTTAATATAGGTGGGGGGAGCCAACCCTCCTGATCCCCACCTTTGATCTGCGCCGTGCAGCGGTATTAGACGGAACCTCACGTTGCTAATTACTTGCACATCATATTACGTCGCAGTCGCTGTTCAAAGCAAGGAATTCCAGCGCACAGCGGGATTACTCCGGTATTGGAGTGAGAATGGAGTTCTGATTGGCCTATTGTGTGGACTGAAGGCTTTCTCAGCGAATTCCAATGAAGAAGTATAAAATTATTAATAGCACTACCTTTTTCTTAACTTCATACTTACATACGGAGGTTGATACCTCAAAATTATGATTACCATACTGCGGGTGACGACGCACTAGTCGGTCACGGGAAATTGCCAGGTAGGTTTCCAGACACATTTAAAATAAGTTAAATACCGTTGAAAATAGTATTTCCTAAGTATTGGTATTTTCAGTATGATAAGTTCACCCAAGAAAAAAAAAGTAAAGCTCTACAGGTTTTTTATTTAAAATAAATTTTAAAACTGTTAATATTTTATGTTTAAAACTGTTTCAAACATTTATCTAATTTGTGTCGCTTGAGGATTTCCCGGCGGACGAATTATAAACATGGTTCTCGGGATAAGCTTCGGGTTTGCACAACGATACCCTACTCTTTTTCCGAGAACCGTGTTTACATTTATCACATTTTTTCGCAACAGCGAATATCTTACACTATCACAAGACATATATGTACCACCAAACGGTGACGTATGAAAACTGTTAAGGGGCCGAAAATGGATAAATTATTTATCGCCAGCCGCGGTGGCCAAGGGGCCTCAGCGCTTCAGTCACGGTCTGCACGGACACTACGGTCGGGGTTTCGAATCCCCCCTCGGGGATGGATATTTGTGCCGTCCTTAGTGTTAGCTAGTTCATAAGTAGATTGTACATTTAGGGACTGATGACCCCGTAGTTAAGTCTCATAAGCTTAACAAACATTTGAAATTATTTATCGTTGCAACTCGCCACCGTGTAATAATATCACAAATGGCTAAGCGAGGCAATGAGGACCACAAAGTAGGTTAATGCTTCGTTGTTTTCATTCTCCCTGCAATACAGTATAAGCAGTGAGTGCTAAGGGCTGTATGTATTTGACTCTCAAATACGTAGTCAGTGTGGTATGTAGAAGTTTGGTTAGGTCCTGGAGTCGTGTTTGGGTAACTTAGTGGTAAAGCGACCGCTCGCAAAAAGCGGCACACACGGGTTTGAGTCCCGGCCCAGCATAAATTGTCGTATGTCAGTATTTGGTACTACAGTTACGTCTTATATAGTGAAGTGGTAACAAATTCGCTTTTGCGAAAGAAAAATAATAAAATAAATTATGCGATCGCTCTAATTCGTCACCATGTAGTAATTTTACAAACATATTTTCACGTTATCGAACTAAAAGTTTTTGGTTCATAGAAGACTATTATTTAAAATAAATTCTCCATTTTTGGAGCAACGTTCTAAGAATTTCTGAAAAAAATATTGTTATTGTGGTCTTCAGTCCGGAGTTTTCCATGCTACTCTATCCTGAGCAAACCTCTTTCTTTCTTCATAAGAAGGGAAGGGAAGAGGAAGTAGATCAAGATGAAATAGGAGATACTATACTGAGAGATGAATTTGAGAGAGCCCTGAAAGACCTAGGTCGGAACAAGGTCCCAGGAGTAGATGACATACCCCCAGAGCTACTAAAGTCTCTGGGAGAGCCAGCCATGACAAAAGTATTTGAACTTGTGTGTAGGATGTATGAGACAGGCGAAATACCCTCAGACTTTAAGAAAAATGTAATAATCTCCATTCCAAAGAAATCAGGCGCAGATAGGTGTGAAAATTACAGAACCCTCAGTTTGATAAGTCATGGTTGCAAAATTTTAACACGAATTATCTACAGGAGAATGGAAAAGATGGTAGAAGCTGACCTCGGGGAAGATCAGTTTGGATTCAGGAGGAACGTAGGAACCCGGGAGGCAATACTCACTTTACGTCTTATCTTAGAAGATAGATTAAGGAAAGGCAAACCTACATTTTTAGCTTTTGTAAATTTGGAGAAAGCTTTTGACAATGTTGACTGGAATACACTCTTTCAAAGTCTGAAATCAGCAGGGGTAAAATACAGGGAAAGGAGAGTTCTTTACAACTTGTACAAAAGCCAGACCGCAGTTATTAAACTCAAAGGTCATGAAAGGAAAGCATCTGTTGGGAAGGGAGTAAGACAGGGTTGTAGCCTTTCTCCAATGCTATTCAATTTGTACATCATGCAGTGAAGGGAAGCAAGGAAAATTTGGAATAGGGGTTAAAGTTCAGGGGGAATAAATAAAAATATTGCGTTTTGCTGATGACATTGTAATTCTGTCAGAGACAGCAAAGGACCTGGAAGAGCAGTTGAATGGAATGGATAGTGTGTTGAAGAGAGCGTATAAAATGAACATTAACAAGAGCAAAACAAAGATAATGGAATGCGGTCTTAGAAAATCAGGTGATGCTGAAGGAATTAGATTAGGTAACGAAACAATGAAGGTGGTAGATGAGTTTTGTTACTTGGGTAGTAAAATCACATGCGATGGTCGGCAGTTCAGAGGATATAAAATGCAGAATGGCAATGGGTAGATAAGAATTTTTGAAAAAGAGAAATTTGCTAACATCGAATATTTATTTAAGTGTAAGGAAGTCTTTCCTGAAGGCATTTGTGTGGAGTGTACGGGAGTGAAACATGGACGATAAGCAGTGCGGACAGGAAGAGGATAGAGGCTTTTGAAATGTGCTGCTACAGAAGAATTTCGAAGATTAGGTGAGTAGATCGCATAACTAATGAAGAGGTACAGAACAGAATTGGTGAGAAAAGGAATTTTTGGCATACCCTGACTAAAAGAAGGGGTCGCTTGGTAGGACACATTCTTAGACATAGAGGAATCGTAAATTTAGCATTGGAGGGAAGTGTGTGGGGTAAAAATCGCAGAGGGAGACCAAGAGACGCGTATAGTAAGCAGATTCAAGTGGATGTGGGTTGTCGTTCTTATGAGGAGATGAAAAGGCTTGCTCAGGATAGAGTAGGGTGGAGAGCTGCATCAAACCAGTCTCCGGACTGAAGACCATAACAACAACAACGACGTATGAAACTGATGGTCCTCTAATTGTCACTCCTGACTCAACCTGTTTTTTTAAAATGTGGAATTTTCCTAAAGTGTGACTGTATTTTTCCTGTCTCATACATCTCATCATATTATGGATAAGAAATTCGTTTGTTGCTATTAAATATCATTTTTTCAATCATTGGAGTCAACCTCTCTAGCCCAGCCACGCTTTCAAACTGAATGGGCTGAGGGAGCCCCAGAAAGAACGGCCGATCGGTGTCGTGTGCTGGATGTCAAACGGCCGAGATGAACAGCGAGGATTTGTTGCGCCTCGTTCGGAGGACACGGTGCGCTGGTTTACGGCTCGAGTTGCGCGAGGCGGGCCGAATGGACGGCCATCAGTCAGCCGAACGGATCAGCAGCGTCCAGGCGGTGGCGGTGCGTGGCGGGGGGTGCTGGTGCCGCGCCGCCGCCGGAAGGAAACGAACGCGATAAATCAGTGGGGCCGCAGGAATGCTAATGCCCTGATACAGGCTGCCAGCCACCAGTCTGGAGCCGGCAGGGTAGCGGTGGGGCGCTGGACGACACCCAGTAGTGTTTATTGGCAGCGCGCTCCGTACCGCCCACTGTGCCACTGACTGACCTATCAGCGGCGGTATGGCTGGCCACCACGATAACAGTGCGGCTGTTGCAGTGAGCTACTCAAACTGGACGTGTTTCACAGAAGAGCTCCACTGCCAGCACTGTGCAGGACATCGCACTGGCCTTTAAAAATTTTTACAACTACAAACTATTTTTCATTATTTCTTAAGTGTATATTACACGCGTACGTCATATACCGCCGATGATAAATCCATTACCTTGAAATGTTTTTATTACACGAACATTAAATTTTCTACATTTATTTAATGCATTTTTGAAGATAGACTGCCGGAAAGAAATAGTGTATATGCAAATACGAGTTAAATTCTGATTAGATGACGTCATATTCCATCTGGGGGTTAATAGTTGCAATGGTCAGTGGTGGCTGGTGCTTCAGATGAGTGATATGAATATATCAGTGCCGGATCAGGATACCCCCCATTTTAGATATATTTTCATTACATCGTCAAAAGTGTCACCTCGGCTTGTTTCTAGTTGCTTAAGCTCGAGCTGAGGCGTCGGCGTACCAAGCTTCTTTATTTGACACTTCTCCTCCAAGCATAAAGCTGAGTAATTTATTAGTAAAATATACTGAACTGTGCCCATTTTTCTTTGACAGTAAACACCCCGAACATATGATTATGCGCAAGAACACTAAAACACAGTAAGGAAGTAATTACACAAGTGATTGTAACTTCGTGTCACGTGTCACTCTAAGCAGTACCCCTTATAATCTTACGCATGCACAAAGGCTGCTCTCCCCCAAATCTTTTCAAACAGTTTAATAGCCGCGGTGAAGTGGCCGAGCGGTCTTAAGGCGCCTCGCTGCGGACCGCGTGGTTGCTCGCCGTCGGAGGTTCGAGTCCTCCCTGGGGCATGTGTGTGTGTGTGTGTGTGTGTGTGTGTGTGTGTGTTGTCCTTAGGTTACTTTGCCTTAGTTTAAGTAGTTTGTAAGCTACGGACTGATTACCACGCAGTTTGATCTGATAGATTTACAAACATTTCAATTTGAAACAGTTCAATATTTTCAACAGCGAAGAGTAGAAATATTATTTACCCTCAAAATAACGACAAATTTGCTAAAACGTCCAAAGATATGTGGAAAATAATAATACAAAAGTCATTGTTGTTCCATATCTGTTAAAAACAACATTGAATTTAATAAAAATTGCAAGCAGTCGGTCTAGAACCCAGTACCTTCATCGGCGAAACGCGATGTTGCTAACCCCACAGCTATTCTTGCTGGGTGGAGAGTAGTAACTTCATTATTATTCATGATCGGATCTTCTAAAAACTTTTACAGTTGATGCGTCTTTCATTTATGGTTATAAGACATTTTACCAAATATGACACGTTTCTTACTAACCTTGAATGCGCCAAATACAAATATGAATGGTGAATGTTGCCTTAATGGAGGATTTACGCATGCGAAAGGCGAGGTACACAGTAGCTTCATTGTCTTGCTTCGGGACCAGTCGTGCGTAACCGCCAGAGCTCGAGTAGCCAGTAGTCCCAGCTCCAACGCCAATGTTAGAAGCGGCGTTTCCCCTCGCCTCTCCCTGCCGCGGGAGAGACCATATGCTGCCTCCCGGGGGTTCAGAAGAGAATCAGAACTTCAGCCGTTCATGTGCATTGCAACGCCATGGCCACTACCGGCTGTATTATGCGACCGTGCTAGGACTCGTATTCGTGATGCCTGCGCGACGTTAAACGTTCCTCATGCGATAAAATATACTTTGAATGTGAATATAAAATGATCTGATAGAAAACCGAAATGAATAATTATATTTTAGAAACACTTTTCATTTTATTTATTTACTTTTTTCACGACGAGCTTCTTTCCAGGGGTTCACTGAACCAGGGAACACACAGGAAGCTCCACCACTGGTACTAACAATAATTTCAACGTCGTCCACCAACAGATGTGTACTTACAAAGCTGCCAGAGAGCCATCTTGTATACCCTTTAACAGGAAATATTTACAGCCATGGAGGTGATTTCAGGGAGTGAATCAAATAGGAGCACAAGAAGATGTACTAGTGCTTGCTAGAGCCAACTGGACAAGTTTGTAATGGGTCAAATTGTGGCGGGATAGTCCTATCGCAGAACTGTCACACAAGTTGGATGTTGTGCGACATTTGTGCAGCTTTGCGTGTACCGATGGTCACGTGAACATTCTCACACCTGTAAACGACGTTTCAAACGTCCAGGCAGCACAGTAGTCTGCCGAGATCGTCCTATTTTAAGAGTAGCAATGGTAGATGGTATACATACCACAGATAACAGGGTTTGTGAAGCCAGCAGTGTCAAAACGATCTGTTGCCAGCCGGTTAGTAGCAGTGCAACTTCGAGCCCCTACACCTATAACACTTCGTTCACTCACGCCACAGCATCAAAGTACTCGGATCGACAGATGCCGTCCGAGAGTCACATGGAATTGCGGACCGTAGTCTTCAAAGTGGGAAGCAGAATCTGGAGTGTGATAAGTTACAACTACTGTTCATCTTTGGATGCTGCTCATTACTCGGTAGGTGGAGAATGTTGTAGGACCCGATCATTTGCCGTTGATCGAATGTTCCACCAATATAATGCTCGTCCACACACTGCGTGTGAATATCGCTGCACCCTGCAAGATCTGCCGCAACTTCTGTGGCCAGCACCATCTCCGGACTTGTTTCCAATCATGGAGGCGTACTCATGCTTCCTATAGCCAAATGACGTATTTCAAAAGTATCAAATTGGGGCCTTGCGAGTGGCGGAATTCTCCTTTAGTTGAACTGCCGCACAAATCGGCCGTGTTGAAACGAAGCATTTGCACTGCTCACATGAACAATATCATTCTTATAAGCTGCTCCCCCAGCTTTATTCAAACTTCCACTCACACCAATCAGTGGGCACGGATCGACTGGTACCGTCAGAGGCTGACTTAGAAGAAGCAGTGGCGTGTCGTTGTCGTCAGTGACGAAACCATGTTGAGCCTGCGCGCTGCAAGGGGATGGTTTCGCCTTCTCAGCCACCATTATGTTGCCATTAACGCTCGAGTTTCGAGTGAGTGTGTGTTGTGGATTTATAGTCCTTGTCCTTTAAATTAGTGTGTAAGTCTAGATTCCGACGACGCTAGCAGTTTAGTTCCTCAGTTGTGCAAACTTTGAACTTTTATGCTTGCATGCTAGTTATTGTCGTTTGCGCGTATGACGTAGACCTGACTAGACCTCTCAGAGTGCATTCCTTCAGGACACACTGGCCCAACCAGGCCTTATGGTTCTTGGGTGCGGTGTCTTGTAGCAGGAAACGTTTGGTGGAAAATTCAAATGGAATGATTTACCCATCAAATGGCGTATTTGCCACTACGAACTCGTCTCATTCCCTACAGGCTGGTCCGTGTGTGTGTGTGTGTGTGTGTGTGTGTGTGTGTGTAAGTGTGTGTGTGTGTGTGTGTAGTCCTTAGCATAAGTTAGTTTAAGTAAAGCCTAAGGACTGATAACCACAGCAGTTAAGTGCATTAAATTTACAAACGTCATCAAACATCTACGTCATTATCACTAATTTCAGTGTTGTGTTTCTAGTTACTCTCATTTGCATTACGGTACTTGTGAAACCTCTTTTCTTTTTTCCCGGTATACCATCAATCCATCATTTCTACTTATTAAAGTGCCCATCCCATACAACAGACTATGAATTGTCCTTCACTTTCACAAATTACAGCAATGTCATCACAGAATGTTTTTCAACGCGAATCTTATTACTACTCAGGAACGTTTCATTTCCGCCGTTGCTGCCTATGAATAACCTGTTCGGGTGAACAAAAACAAGCCAAAATAAACTTTGAAGCGAAAATATACTTACTGACTTGTTTCCTAATATCATCCTACTGTTAGTGAAATATGAACGCGGGAGAAAATAGAAACGGCGGTATGGCCACAATTTGTGGTGCACTCGTTCTTGATACATACACAACAATATACAAACGGGTATGTTAGCACAAGTAAAGCGGGCATCCTACTCTAGTGCTATCAAACATTTGTTTAATTTGAGGACGAAATTTCAGAGATATTACGTATGCTGCATTGCATTGTATTGAAGTGACTCCAGGACAGAAAATCGGAAGTTTACACATGTGCTACTGCAGAGGAATGGACTGATAAGCAATGATGATCTCCGCTGAATTGGCAGACAAGGAAATTAAATGAACACAAATTTTCTAAGACTGGCAATCCTACACAGATACTACTAGAAGCTTCATGAGAACTTAATTCGAGGAATTGGTTTGGATTTTCCGCCGTATGCAAGACACCTGATTTTTTAATTGTTCCCAAACATGTTTCAGCACATTTTGTGTTATCATCAGTGGGATGATTTATTTTGCCTTTTTTTACATTAGGCTACATGAAACTCCTTAAGAAGCCTACTTATTCGTTGTTTTTTTGGTACAAACTTGTCATGATTCTTTCCCTTTTCTGTTGTAATTTGCTTGTTGCTGTTGGTTTGAATGTGTATGTCACTCGTTTTCCACGTTTTTCGTACTCATACGCCAAACATTGCCACTGGCGTAATGCATAGCACGAAAAACGTGGAAAACGAGTGACATACACATTCAAACCAACAGCAACAAGCAAATTACAACAGAAAAGGGAAAGAATCATGACAAGTTTGTACCAAAAAAACAACGAATAAGTAGGCTTCTTAAGGAGTTTCATGTAGCCTAATGTAAAAAAAAGGCAAAATAAATCATCCCACTGATGATAGCACAAAATGTGCTGAAACATGTTTGGGAACAATTAAAAAATCAGGTGTCTTGCATACGGCGGAAAATCCAAACCAATTTATCCAAGCAAGCACGGAAGAAAGAAGAACAGCAGCAACAAAAAGATGATTATTAATTCGAGGAGCTTACAATAGTTTCTACAAACAAACTCTGTCTCAAAATTTGAAACGAGGACATTGGTGTAGGTGGGACGCATGAAAATGGTGACGTAGCGTACTTCAGTCCAGTAGCTACAACAGTCGCAGACGTTAAGAGCCCTAAACGGGCCAATAGGCCTGTGACGTTGATTCCTAAATGTTACACTCCGCCGTAAATATGTCACAGAATGAACCAGACTGGATTACACAGAATGACTATCCGTGATACCCATTGCCAGCCATGTAACTGTCCCACGCAGCGACAATCGCCGTTGGTAAAAGTGCGTCACTACACTGGGGCACGAGGCCCACGTGTGCCGTCCGCGCACTCATTGCATCAGGACACGTGCACACGTGAACAGCAGAGATAACGCCAGTGCTTCTCCCGCATTGCGGCATCGGCCAGCACACGTGTCCGCCGTGCGTGATGCGACGCATTTCGCGCTCTGTGTGCAGTCGATTAATTACCCGAGAGCAAACACTCATTTTCCACGGAATATGCTGGCCGCGAGTTTACACGGCATGAACGCCCCCTGATACCTCGGTTGCTCCCAGCTCAACCTGAAGAGAACTCGATAGCGCCTAAGCAGTTAGACCAGAGGAATTATTTGAAATACAAAATAGTGCACGACACTGCACACTAGTAGTATGTTCGAAAACGCCCCGTAACAGTGTGCGAATGTCCTGACGTCTAAGGCTATTATGAATTAACGACAAAACCCGTGTGAATACTACGCACCGTTATCGGAATGATAAAAAAAGTTGGGAAAATTGGAAGTAAAGTTGAATCGCATTTCATTGCCTTCTAGCTTTCTTCAGAATCAATCAATGTAAGTGTTTAAAAGCGCAAATGAAAGAGCTTTGTGGAGCGCACGGTTACTCGCCGTGGAGGTTCGAGTCCTCCCTGGGGCATGGGTGTGTGTGTTGTCCTTAGGTTAGTTTACCTAGATCTAAGTAGTTTGTAATATAAGGATGATGACCACGCAGTTTGGTCTGATAGATTTACAAACATTTGAACATTTTTTGAAAGAGCTTGATCCTCTGAGTTTTGTTTCATCAATAAGACCGCCGTACCTTAGGTAGAACCAAAGATATTGTAAAACAAATTTTCAAAACAAAGACAGAAGGATACCGAGTCTGAATAAAAATAAAATATAGAGAGACTTAAGTTACTTCTGATACTTGATAACAAATCTGCGAATGAATACCTTTCGTTTAAATAAAAAATGAAGGATGTCGGTCGGATTGAATGGCTTGACTGACTTACTTTACAGCAAGAACATCCCCATAAGAAATATACAGAAGGAAATCCAGTTTGGGTATAGGAAAAGGAAGGCGAGAGGTGTAAATCCTGATATTTGATGACAAATGTGTAGATGAATACCTTTCGTTTAAAACAAAACTGAAGAAGAACAGTAGAGTGCTTTGGTCTGACCGACTGACTTTGTTTTCGTAGATTCTTTTAATATATAAGAAGAAATAATGGGTAAACTGTTATAGAGCTTGACATAGTGATCATTTACTTACCTATCAGAAGAAAGGGCATTCCATATGGGTTACCCTTTTCTGTTCTTTTTTCATTGCCTTCTAGTGTATCGGTGCGTACAGAAAACCTAGATATGATTAGGGCTGCTGTCAAGTGGTCGACCACCGCGGCCGGCACAGCTGGTTTCAACGAATCCAATGCACGATAGAAAAAACTATTGTTCCATTTAAAAAAAATATATCTTTGTGCTGTAACTCTTTAGAAAGTGATACATTAAATTATGTTCATAGCTCCACAGAAAGTGTAACATTTCTTGTGTTGACCTACCACATTAAAATTTCCCGCCACCTATTACTTTATAAGTTACAGAGGCAAACACACTTAGTGAAACATACTGTATATATGAGCCTCTTAAATCGTAGAATTTAGCATAATAATCACTTCAGCAGTTTCGGAAGGTCGCTGAAATACGTGCGATTAGAATGAAGAAATTGACATACGAAGTTTGAAATTTAAATAATGGCAACTATTTAATCACAACCAATACGAAAGTGTTACCGTTTGCTCGTGTTACTGCCTTTCAAAATAGTCACTCACCAGCGTTCAGCGTTTTGTAGAACCTGTTTTCAGCGTTATGGAAGGCGTAGTATACCGCTGGAAGAGCCTGTTCTGTTGATGGTGCAAATGGAGCGGTCTACTGCCTGTTGAGTGTCTAGAATCTCCTAGGAATCAACTCAAATTCATAAGTACTTAAGTCCTGGGAATATGGTAGATGTTACAGTACTTCCCAGTCTCGTCGCCCAAATAGAGTAGCCAAAGCTTGCCTTGTATGCGCCTACGCATTGTCGTGCAAAATGATAGGATGGTTGTGCAGAAAGTGTGGCCGCTTCTTTCGCAAAGCTCATACAGGTGATTCTCCAAAAAAAAAAAAAAAAAAAAAAAGTTTAAATGTCTGTTAAGCTTATGCGACTTAACTACGGGGTCATCAGTCCCTAAACTTACAAACTACTTATGAACTACTTACGAACTAGGACGGCACAAATATCCATGCCCGAGGGGGGATTCGAACCCCCGACCGTAGTGGCCGTGCTGACCGTGACTGGAGCGCCTCAGTCACCTCGGCCACCGCGGCCGGCATTCTCCAAAGACGAACAGTGGTACTGTGCACTGACAGTCTGCCGTGGAAGATAACACCATCACAGTCGTATACGAGAATCAACATAACTCCCATACTGGTGCTCTGATGGACTTTCAACTTCCGCGGCGACCCATAATGACGCCATTCGTTGGTTTGGCATTTCAGTTTTGACTCGTACGATGTGGCTCATGTCTCATCCAGTGTTACGATATTTTAGACCAATCGCTCACATATGGCTGTGTTTCCCTCGACAGTGACGATGGATGGGCGAGCCCATTTGCTTGAAGATAAGGTACGAGTGGAGTTTGATAAGTCCGAGCAAAAATAAAAACTAATAACGTGTTTGGTGAAAACCATTTTCATTTTTCGACATAGTCTCCTTGTAGACTTATACACTTCGTCCAGCGCTGTTCTAATTTGTTGATTGCCTGTAAACTAGCTGTTAGTTTCTGCAATCATCTCTACGTTTGAATGACCTTGTTCCGCCAGTCATTTCTTCAAATTGGAGAACCAATAGTAGTTCGAGAGAGCCAAGTCTGGAGAATAGGAGTGATGTGAAACGAGTTGGAATCGTACTTCCAATAATTTTGCGATCACAACTGCTGAGGTGTTTGGTGCATCGTCCTGATGAAAAAGGACTTTTTCGTGGGCCAATTACCGGCGCTTTTCATTCAGCTCGGTTTTCAAACGGTTCAATATCGAACCGCAAAAGACCGAAGAACCGATCTCCACCATTTCTGGTGCAGATTCTTCCGTGGTAACCCATTGTTTAGATTGTTCTTTAGTCTTAATAGTATAATAATGTATCCATGTTTCATCCACAGTGACGAAACGACGCTTAAAGTCCTGCGGATGCTTCACGAACAGCTGCAAAACGTCCTTGAAACACTTCATAGGTTTCAGTTTTTGGTCATGCGTGAGCAATCGCACCACCCACCTTGTGGATAGCTTTCTAATGTCCAAATGTTTATGCATAACATTATGTATCCGTCAATTCGAGATACCCACAGCACTATTAATCTCACGCGCCTTAACTCTTCTGTCATCCATCACCATATCATGGATTTTATCAATGATTTCTGAAGTCTTGACCTCCACTGGGTGTCCAGAACTTTCAGCGTCACTTACTTGTCCCTGTATGGCAACTCCTAAAATATTGAAACCACTTATAAACTGTTCTAATCGAAGGTGCAGTGTCACCATAATGTTTATCATGCTTCTCTTTAGTCTTCTGAGGCGTTTTGCCATTCATAAAGTAATGTTTAATCACCAAATGAAATTCTTTTTCTTCCATTCTTTGACAATCACTCGAAGTCCTTGATTCACACGAATGCCAAACACAAATAAATAGACCAATACGCCTGAAACGTGGAATGCGTTCTTTCCAAAGACGCTACTAACTAAAAATGACCTCGATACGCGCCGCTGGTGCTACATATCGGACTCTGCACGGACCTTTCAAACGCCTCTCGTAGGAATGTCAACAACATGTGCTATCAGCGACACTAGTAGATTCAATTGCATAATGTCTCCACAGCATTTCTGAGATTATTTGAGTTCCAAACTTCGTATTAACGGAAGGCCGAACCACAGGTCACGTGTTAAGACCACATTTGGAGATTTTAATGCGTGATGGCAACGGACTACCATAGTTATTGATATGAAAACAATTACTTCCTTTTACCTCATTTACAGAAAACGTACTGGACATAGATGTCTTCCGTACAATTTCTAACATCGTATACTGAGTGTGAAGAACTTTCCAGAGAATGACTAGCAAGAAATAAGTGTTTTATTATCAAGGCAAATAACTTTCGTTATACAGAAACAACGTAAATTTACTTCAGGCATGTGAGTCACATATCACTGATCAGGCAGTCAAACCAATGCGTCACTCTGGGCAATAGGCTACTCGACGTGCTACTCTATTAGATCGTTAATGCACCCAGCACCTGTTCTCGCATATCAAATACCTGCAGCGCAAGATCTGATAAGTTTAGTGTACTAACTTAGTTATATTAATTAATATTTTTCAATGTCTACATTACAGTGATTGAATTCCAGAGGTAGATACCCACGGTCATCCCTTGTCATCGGTGGGGTTTCATTCTCGGAATATTCCTTTGTCTATTTGATCGTCAAAGGAGTATTGGCCGAGAAGCCAAACAGAGAGTGGGAAAGTAATAGCGTTTTTGGACAGTTACGTGTCAGGTTCACCGGTAATGTTCATTATTCTACGGTAAGTGGAAAAAACCCTTACAAGCGTTTTCTGCGATCAGTTGTGAACATCGTGTTAAAGGTGTAAGATAATACCTTATTTATTTATAATTATTTCATGTTGTATTATGCTCTTTGCTCCTGCAAGTGCAGATAGATATTTTATTATGTTCTTTGCTCCTGCAAGTGCAGATAGATGCTACCGACGTAGGCTTTGGCGTTTATGGCTCGTACTTCTTCTTTTGCTAATATAATGGGACAATGAGCTTAGAAGACTTCCGCTGCTTTAATGGAGGGTAGCAATATAAAAGACAAGTAACGCTCGGAGTCGTAATTTTCTTTAGACTATTAAGCCGGCAATTTATTGTTCACAGCCTAATATTTTATAAGCTCTTTTGGATGCAGTGTTAAAGAAAAGGTGTGATACGTTAATATCTCTGTCCATCAAAATAATTCAGCTGCCGCATACATGTAACATGTTTTGTTCTTCACGAAATGAACTGAAGAAAACAGTAACACGTACTAAATAATGGATTTTGAAAGGAATCTCGTTCTGAATCTCTGTTTGGCCGGCTGCAAGAATAATACAACTACAAGATTTTCAGGCACTCAGATGTGCCTAGTAACGGGGCTGCAAGCTTTCTCGTAATCCAACTGACCACTTGTGAACACTACCTGAAAGAATATAATTTCAACACTGTATATTTTAATTCGTATTAGTTACACTATAAGCTTATTTCGACTTAATAGTCATCTTCAAGTGTTATGCCTGCAACACATAAGTTTTCATAATATTTAGTACTATGCTGCCTATTTCTTTTTTATACAGATGTAAAAGCAATGCTACATACCACATTCTGTTATGTTCTACATTTCAATATTATTGTGACGTGATATATTTTTTATTATTTCTTCTTCGTATATATATATCACGTAACTTATAATATTGTGCTGTCATGCAAGATTTTGAAATTTAATTGACACCTATACAGAGATGTAATATGCTTACATTATTTGCACAGAGAATATATATCTATGAGGCAAAGCTTTTATTTAAAATTGAACGAAATATGTTGGGCTTTTTTTATCTTTGATAATTTTGTTGCGCTATTATCTATGATTGGCAGTGGGATTATTTATCCGTTGTCATGCACTAGAATATGAATAAAATTATCGAAATAATTTTTGTGCTTGAAATCCGTTTGATCGTTTAGCAAATTATTTGTGTTTTTAATTGCATGTAGGCATACTTCCATTTCTTCAAGAATATTCATCTCGTATCCCTTCTGTACAGTATGCAAAGTTTCTAGCGCGTTATCTGTGGTGTCAACTGTGTGATTTTCGGACTGCAAATGTTGATAAAATGTGGAAGGGTTCTTTTCACTTTCTATTTAATATTGTCAATATATTACGTTACTGTGGAAGTGGTCAGAGTCAAAACAAGTCTTGCATATTAGGATCCCTGCTAGTTTTGCAGCGGACGGTAATCTGCCAACGAGAGAGTATCTAGGACAGAAGAGTGCTGTGGTAAAGTAAAATACGTGGTGTTCTTGAAGAGAGCACTTTGGGGCTATGTGTTCTACCTACAAAAACGGGCGAGGAGAAGTAAACGCCAAAAGAAACTAAGTAATAGACAGTAGACAGAC
Source organism: Locusta migratoria (assembly GCA_026315105.1). Lineage (NCBI taxonomy): Eukaryota > Metazoa > Arthropoda > Insecta > Orthoptera > Acrididae > Locusta > Locusta migratoria. The sequence continues at coordinate 835,618,279 of CM048745.1, read as the reverse complement.
AATCAAAATTTTACGTTTCTCAAACTATAAGTAGCGTTTTTTAAAATCCTTACAAGGTTCAAAGAGATCATTTTGGTTGCAGATTACAACGTTAGCACTACAAAAATATGCAGAATGGGTCCCACATGACCACAGAATGCAAAAGAGGGTAAAAACCAAAATAACACTGACGACTTTTTAGGTCTAGTGAAACAGTAAAATCAATGTATTTGTTTTCACAGCATCAAATAAATGCAAAACCTACTGATGATGGCACAGAGGTGCTGAAACTAGTTTGGGTATATTATAAATTACCGGTTTACATATCAGGCGGACCTCATTCCCAGGAAATTCTCGGACTTATTGCCGCGTCAAATCTTGATAAAACTTCGAGCTCTCGGCGATTACCATCGCTTTCGTCAGGAGCAAGTCACTAGTTGTCTAGTGCTGCGATGGTCTTAGTAGTATGTAGATGGGTTATGATAAGAGGCCACCGCAGCACTAGACAACCAGTCAGTTGCGCCTGTCGAAGGCGATGGAGGTAATCGACGAAAACTTTATTTATTTTTTATTATTATTACTTTTTTTTTCAAGAATCCAGGCAGCAACAAGTCCGGGAATTATACAAGAGTGCCGTGGCGTAATACTCCGTTCTCAGACATACTGGCACATATTAACTTAGATGGTAATCACGGAATAAGATTTATCGAGACGAGAGACATTTTAAAGACGTCACATTATAGAGGGTGAATCACCTAACACTTGTACCGCAAATATTGCGGCAACGGTGCGATTGATGTGCGGTTTTCACAGAATGGATTGGTAGTCAGGGGCTCGTATTTTTAGCCAACAAACTGATTGTAATATTACTTAGAAAGTGTATTTTTTAAGCAAAGATACAATTTCGTAAATTGAACAATGGTTGCTTCTATCATTCACTGGAATTTTTGACATCAACTGTGTACAAAGAATTTTGAATGACATTTTTATCACGTTAATTTGGCAGCTACAACCGTTCAAAGTTTCGGGGGCGGAGGCTGCGATAGCGTATCTTACTAGCCGAGTGGCTAGCCCCTGGGGCACGGCCCACTGTCTCATGACCACCAGCCAGTCAGCTACGCTGTCGTAGCCTCCGCCCCCAAAACTCTGAATGGTTGTAACTGCCAAACTAAACAAGAAAAAAATGTCATTCAAAATTCTTTGTACACAGTTGGTGTCAAAAATTCCAGTGCATGATAGAAACAACCGTTGTTCCATTTGAAAAATTGTATGTTTGCATAAAAATAGATTTTCTAAGTATTTTTACCATCCGTTTATTGGCTAATAATACGACTCAGTCACTACCAATCCGTACTGTAAAATCCGCACACCAATCGTACTTTTCTATTCCGCAATATCTGCGGTGCAAGTGTTAGGTGATTCAATCTGTATACGGTGCTCACTCGAGATGTACCTGCAGTTTGCCGCTTCACATCCGATGATGCCTTCCGCAGTCGAACGCGAAACGACTGGGAAAAGTTTTATTCCTGGACCACGGCATCTTAGTGCGGCTCTTTTAAGCAATCATCCTGTAGGTAGTTCGATAATAGACCCGTTTCCATCTGCTTTCTGTGAAATTGCTATCCTTACTGTAAGAGTTATTAATCACTGTAGACTAAATTAGAACTCCACCCAGCTGCAGCAGAAAATGTGACGTGTTCACTTTCCGCCTCACGTCGAAATGTGGGGAACCGGCGAGGAATTGCGTTGTCGAACGTTGGGCCAAGCAGGGAAGACCATTCATTGGCGTGTCTCTTGGGACGCCGTGGGCGTCGATACAGCCTGCTGCAGAAGCGGGTGAAAGAAAGGTTCCGGTGGTGGAAGGGGTAGGAGTCTGGGAGGGGTGGTTTTGCCCGCCAGAGGGCTACGGAGAGCTAACGACTGGCATTGGGTCCGCACGCGTTCCGTTCTCTGGGGAACAGCGGACGATCTGCCTGGCGTGGTTGTATTTAGGCCAGCGATTTTCTCCCTCGTGGAAAGTACTGTTATCGCAGCGACTAGGGCTAGGATAATACAGACTGACTGAACGTAAATCGAAGTAAGAACATGTATGAAGACTCCGTTACGAGTTGTGTGCACAAACCACCACAGTATTATTATTAATAATAGAAAATTTAGTTCGGTGGTTATGATTTAAAACATGTAATGGATGAACATTCTCGGTGCTGTGGAAAATAAGCTCTTAATTCACACAAAAGTGTTGCAAGTTATAAACAGATTATTAGAAATATGTAAGTGAATTACACTGTTATTTCAAGTCCTGGGGACTCGTGTATACTGGTATTTTTTAATACTTTTAGCGGTTTATTTAAGCTAAATGGACTTAAAATTGGTACGTAATTCCTTTACACATTTTGATTTGTTATAAGATGCATTTCTTCTGTCTGACTCGTATGAGCTTGTTTTCCACACTAGTGAGAATGTTCATTCAATGAATGAAATCGATGTGCTATATTTATATATCTATCGTAATCCCCAAGCTGAAATTACTAATGTCATTATTAAAGTAAGACAGCTGTTCTTCCTGTAGTATCGAAGTAGCTTGTATTGGAAGGCTGTAGTGTTGTGTTGGCCGGCCGCAGTGGCCGAGGGGACTGAGGCGCTTCAGTCACGGTCTGCACGGCCACTACGGTCGGGGGTTCGAATCCCCCCTCGGGCATGGATATTTGTGCCGTCCTTAGTTCATAAGTAGTTTGTAGGTTTAGGGACTGATGACCCCGTAGTTAGGTCCCATAAGCTTAACAACCATTTGAACATTTTGTTGTGTTGTTGTTGTCTTCATTCCACAGACTGGTTTCATGCAGCTCTCCACGCTACCCTGTTCTGTGCAAGTCTCTTCATCTGATAATACGTTCGGCAACCTACATCCTTTGAATCTGCTTACTGTATTCGTTCCTCAGTCTCCCTCTACAATTTTTACCCACACACTTCCTTCTAATGTTAAGTTGACGATTCCTTGATGTCTCAGAATGTGGCCCACCAACGTACCCCATCTCTGTCGGCATGTGCCACGAACTCCTCCTCTCCCCAATTATATTGAGCACATCCTCATTAGCTACATGATCTACCCATCTAATCTTCATCATTCGTCTTTAGAACCACATTTCTAAAGCTTCTATCATCTGTTTGTCTGAACAGTCCAGAGACTGGTTAGATGCAGCTCTCCACAATACCCAATCCTGAGCAAGACCCTTCAACTCCACATCAGAACGGCAACCTACATCTGTCTGAATCTGCTTACTGTATCCATCCCTTGGTCTTCCTCTGCAGTTTTTACCCCACACACTTGCCTCCAACGCTAAAATCACAATTCCTTGATATATAAGAATGTGTCCTACCAACCGATCCTTTCTTTTAGGCAAGGTATGCCAGAAATTCCTTTTTACCCCAATTCTACCTAATCTTCAGCATTCTTATGTAGCACTACATTTCAAAAGCCTTTATCATCTCCCTGTCCGTACTGTTTCACATCCATGTTTCACTCCCATTCAAGGCAACACTCCACACAAATGCCTTCCTAAAGGACTTCCTTAGGCTTAAATCAATATTCGATGTTAACAAATTTCTCTTTTTCAAGAACGCTTTTCTACCCATTGCCATTCTGCATTTTATATCCTCTGTTCTGCGACCATCATTTGTAAACGTAGTAAATAAGCCAAAAGTCATCAATTGAGTCTAGTGATAAATACTCCCCACATGTCATCCCAGATGCTGACTCTTCTGTGAGTATAAACATCCGATATCCCCTAGGTGTTCATATGTACCTCAGAATATTAACCCATTATCGGTTTTAAAGGAAAGAATATTTACATTTTTATTTATATGAGATTATGGGTGTCACTGATTTATCAAACAAAATCAATTCTCCAGAAACTACCTTACAAGGAAAGTGTTCTGCAGTCTCATGCAATAAAATTTATGCGCAACATACAGTCACCTGGACAAGATTTATTCAGAGGGAATGGTGTGCATCTGCGTTGTTCACCGGCTGTCTTCGCCTCATTTACAGGTATATGTACTCGTAATTACAATACACACCATGTTCTAACTCTTACGGATGTAATGAGAACGTGTAGGTGTTAGAGGCCATTAGCGTGTAAAAGTTGATAATTCAGGTTTGAATAGAAACTTTAACAGGTTGGAATCACGGACCGGTACATGTTTTCAACTTATAATTCAGTTACCAATGGCAGAGAATACTTTTGATTCCTTAGTGTTATAATATTAACAATTAATTCGGCAAGAAATTTTATATTAACATAATTAAATGTCTAACTACCGAATATTTGTCTGCTCTGTAAGTGGTACTTTTTGTTTTTAATCTTATAGAGTATGAAAGTTTTGGGATACCTTTTAATATTGTCTTATTTCGCCCAAATACTGATTTTTAAGCAACCTATCAGATTTCTCCTATCGATCACCGGAAACTGGCAACTATTTAGAGAGAAAAGGGGTGTGACCAAAAATGGGTTGTTGACCAGAAAAAAAAAATCTTTAAGCCGAGCAGTATTTTAACTTCACCCTTCTCACCGTATCCTAAATCAGTCTTATAAACTGCAGAGATCATGTGCTAAGAACAACAGCGATTTTCTTCACGGGTGGTTACGTCAGCAAACTAATGTCACAGAGATATTCAGCAAATTCTGCTGGTAGACGACGCGGGAAGGTTACTGTACAACTCGGAAGACTTGTCTCTCATGTTCTAATACACATAGAGAAAAGAAACATGCCGCGGTGGAGTAGCCTAGCGGTCTAAGGCGCCTCGCTGCGGAGCGCTCGGTAGCTCGCCGTCGGAGGTTCGAGTCCTCCCTGGGGCATGGGTGTGTGTCTGAGTTGTCCTTAGGTTAGTTTACCTTTTTTAAGTAGTTTCTAAGCTACGGACTGATGACCACGCAGTTCGGTCGGATAGATTTACAAACAAAACAAGCATTCCTCAAAATGTTCAAATGTTTGTAGAACTTATGGGACTTAACTACGGGGTCATCAGTCCCTAAGCTTACAAACTACTTATGAACTATTGCAGAACGACATGTTGACCATAGCTGTTTATTAATTCTCAGTGCTACCGGTTTCGGTTCTTTACCATTGTCAATCGTTAGCAGAGATTAGCTAATAGCTTAACATGTCGGAATACAAAAATACAAAATTATGGTAAATGGTAAAGAACCGAAACCGGCAGCACTGAGAATTAATAAACAGCTATGGTCAACATGTCGTTCTGCAATTATCTGAAAGCTGTTATGCCCCATCTACACACCTTTATAAACTTATGAACTAACTAAGACTAAGGACGGCACAAATATCCGTGCCCGAGGGGGGATTCGAACCCCCGACCGTAGTAGCCGTGCAGACCGTGACTGGAGCGCCTCAGTCCCCTCGGCCACCGCGGCCCCATCTACACACCTTTATAAACTTATGAACTAACTAAGACTAAGGACGGCACAAATATCCGTGCCCGAGGGGGGATTCGAACCCCCGACCGTAGTGGCCGTGCAGACCGTGACTGGAGCGCCTCAGTCCCCTCGGCCACCGCGGCCGGCAAGCATTCCTCTTCTGTCGTAATTGCTATGAGAATGAATGTAGAAATATCAGTGCGTACACAAAGAACTGAATTACTGTAATATAGCTGCGGCGAAGCGGCCGAGCGCATAGAGGCGCTAAGCTACGATGCGCGAGGCCGTTCTCCGTCGGGGGTTCGAATCCCTCCTTGGGCATGGATGTTTGTGCCGTCTTTAGTATAAAGTAGTTGATAAGTAGTTTGTAAGTTTATGGACTGATGACCCCGTAGTTAAGTCCCATAAGCTCTACAAACATTTCAACACTTTTTGAACTGTGGTATACCGTTTAATCTCCACCATATACACCTTGTATGTACTGAACATATGGAAATGCTTCGAACCCCCTCGCACGAACGTTCCTAAGGCAGAATTCTCCTATTCAATACATTATTTCCCTCATGACGTAAAATTAGTTACCCAGCAGAACGAGAATAACTGGCAGCTACTGTCGACTCAGTTCCTTACTGCTACTCATTGGTCCACATATAAATGTCTCGCGCTCGCCACTGTGTGGCGCTGGCGGCAGATAGAATGTAAATTACTGTTTTTTTACAAACGCCGCCGCAGTCGGATGGCTGTGCGGCGCCCCCGGATGTTTGCGCAGTTCAGTTCCCTGGCAGAGGCACGGCACAGCACCGGCTGCAGTCAGCCTGTTGTTGCTGCGCCGCGAGCTGTCAGCTAATCGGGCGACACTCCGTTGACGTCCTTCCTGCGAGAGCTGAGACTCCGGAAAATTAGCCACGCCTTTCATGAAATTTTCTTTGTAACTCTGTGGTGCCAACACTAGCTTCAAATGTTCAAATGTTTGTATAGTCTATGGGAAATAACTACGGGGTCATCAGTCCCTAAACTTACAAACTACGTATGAATTACTTACGAACTAGGACGGCACAAATATCCATGCCCGAGGGGGGATTCGAACCCCCAACCGTAGTGGCCGTGCTGACCGTGACTGAAGCGCCAACACTAGCATACGTGTTTACCGCTCGCTCACATTTTCGACGATGACTTAAAACAGTTAATGTTCACTAGAGATAAATGCACATTCACTGAAGAAAATAAACCATTTTCGCTAATATATACAGGGTGGTCCATTGATAGTGACGGGGCCAAATATCTCGCGAAATAAGCATCAAACAAGAAAACTACGAGGAACAAAATTTTTCCAGCTTGAAGTGGGAAAACAGATAGCGCTATGGTTGGCACGCTAGATGGCGCTGCCATAAGTCAAATGGATATCAACGTCATTTTTTAAATAGGTTCAAATGTTTCTATAGCTTATGGGACTTAACTACGGGGACATCAGTCCCTAAACTTACAAACTACTTATGAACTATCTAAGACTAAGGACGGCACAAATATCCATGCCCGAGGGGGGGGGGATTTGAACCCCCGACCGTAGTGGCCGTGCAGACCGCGACTGGTGCGCCGCAGTCCCCTCAGCCACCGCAGCCAGCTTTAAATAGCTACTCCAATTTTTATTACATATTATCTAGTACGTAAATAAATATGAATGTTTTATTTGGAACACTTGTCGCTTTGTGACAGATGGTGATGTAATGTTCACAAACATATTGCTCACAATTTTTGACGAACAATGGGTAACGGGAAGGTTTTTTTTCCTATTAAGCCACTATATAAACAAATATGAGGTTTTTTCAATCGTTGGAGGCGGTTGCTCCCATAAATTATTTTGGAATATGCATGCAGAGTAATTTGAAGTGGAATGTGCATTAAAATGATTCGAGAGTATGACAGATGTCAGAAATTCATATGAAAAATACTAAGTAAGTGTAATCAGTCACTTGTATGTATACTCGAATATTGCTCGGCAGTGTGAGATCGGAACCAAATGGGAATAATACACGTGGTAGCGGAGATGTACGTTTTTTTGTTTTATACTAGTTAGGAAGCGTGAAATCGTTACCGAGGTTCTCAGCCAACTGCAGACGCTGCAAGAGGGGGTTCTGAATCACGGTTTGAACTCCTGTCGAACTCCAGAGAGCGTACGTTTATAGAGGAGTCAACAGATACATTCCATACATCTCGCGAAAAGTGCCATGAGGATGTAATTAGAGAGATTAGAATAAACGAGGTCTTAGTTGCAATCGTTCTTTACCAACTGACACTGGTGAATACTCAACCATGCGTCACAACGTGAAGTATCTTGAAGTATATAAGCAGGTGTGTTTGCCGGATAGCTACAGAAATGACGGAGTAGAGTTACAAGTTTCGTTTACATGACTGTGTGCACGGTTGAATGCGTATTTTACGTCGCTAAAGCGTAATGAAAATTAGTCTCAGGAAACGACTAAAGTCAGCTGTGTCAGACGCTGTTTTGGAGGAAACTAAAAAATTTTGCATTCCCATTGCTTATCTGTCTAACTTCTAGATATAATAAATATTAGTCTCTCTAAAACTCGTAAATTACCTGAGACATTTCAATTTTTCTTTATTTAATTTCTTTTTATTTTTTATTTATTTATTTATTTATTTATTTTCGCTTTCGTAAAGGTATGGTTTGGAGATAAAGAAACGAGGAAATCCCAACGGACTATCTAAAATAACATTTAAAAAATCGAAATCGGTAATTTTCTGTGGACCACGCCACTTCGGAAAAGATTCGTATTTTATGGGCTTTCATGCCGTTCATCTAACTGCGAAAAAATTTAAATACTTCACCTTCCGAGCAAGAGGAGGGTCAGTGTCAACATAAAATTTCGTGCGATGGATCGCGAAGACTATATGAGGCTTCGACAGCGTTTATGGAATTTGGTATATTTATTTAACATTTTACAAACAGGAAAGAGAGGAGATGAACAGAGAGATGGGATAGGAGGATAGTGGCAGATAGCAGAGAAGGTAATGACATGACAGACGCAAGGGAATGGATGGGCGGATAGCGATATGGAGAGAGGTGGGATGAAAGGAGGAGGTAGGGGGAGAGCGAAGGGGAGGTAGCAGACCAGGAGTATGAGGAGTAGAGGGTGGACGATGTGGGGGAGGAAGAGGGGGAAGATGCACGTAGACGTGGGAGAAGCAGGAAGAGAAGGATAGAGAGAGGAGGGGAAAGTACACCGATTAACTGAATACTGGAGCAGGTAAGTGTGTGTTGAGACAGCAGAAACCTAAGAGGACGAAAAGGAGGGAAGTATGCGTAGAGGTGGGGGAAGTGATGGCCAGAGATATTACGGAAAGGTGTGTAGTGTGTGCATCCAATTAATATTTAGCAGTTGCGAAGCACTGTCAGGGTCCCTAGCTTTATACAAATATTCGTCAATAGGACGTAATTACCTGTATAAAACAACCCTTCATAATTTGCTACCTTAACTTGCAGATAGTTTGTAGCATTACGATAGAGGATAAAACTACTGTTGGAAAATTTGTGAGCGAATAAACATTGTAAATGTGGTAGAAGATTGCACATCCCACAGAGGTGCCTGTGAGGAAACAACAAATGTTTCAGTACTCTCTGTAGAGGATAATATAGTAACTGGAAGCGGAGACTGTGGAATAACATACTGTGGCGTTTATACACTGTGAAGGAACACTTTGGAGGTGACTTGGACGTTTATTTTGCGGCAGTGGCTTTTAAAACGCACCTGGAACTTCAGTTTAGGCTGCTCCGTTTTCCATACTACTATTGCTTCTAGATGCGTTAAAATGTTCCAGGAAAGTATTAAGTTCCCTACGGAGAGAGAGAGGAGGTGCTATTATAACGAATGGGATAACACAGTTCGCAGTAAAGTAAATTCTAAAATTAATTCTTTCTCAGGACGGTATGAAGAAAGAATAACTCCGAAAACGTGAGATGGTATGTTAACAGATTTGGATGAAACTGACCGAAGAGTAATAAAAAAAAAAGCACATTCCATAAACGGCCGACCGCGAAAGAGCGGGAAAATTGATGAGCGCCTGGACTGCCATTATTTTGGCAAACTTCCGCGGAACTATAAATGTGCGCACGCTTCTTGATTAGAGGGTGTATTCATTCAAGTAAAGTCATGAAAACTATGTTTCAGTTAAATATATAACTACAAAACAGATTCAGACTCTTTAAATATACAATAACTATAGGTTATTACACATACGGTGTGGAACTCTGCCAACAGTGTTTCTTCTTTCTAAGTATACCCAATTATAATATTTAGCTTTTTAGCGTTATCCACCTCCGGCCATCCGGATTCAGGATTTCCGTGATTTCCCTAAATCCCTCCAGGCAAATGCCGGGATAGTTCCTTTCAAAGGGCACAGCCGATTTCCTCCCCCATCCTTCCCCGAAAATCCGAGCGTAAGCTCTGTCTCTAATGACCACGCTTTCGATGGGACATTAAACCCAAATATTCCTTCCACCTTCCTCCTAAATCACTCCAGGCAAATGCCAGGATGGTTCCTTTGAAAGGGCACGGCCGATTTCCTTCCACATCCTTATCCAAACCTTCCGAGCGTAAGCCATGTCTCTAATGACCACGCTGTCAACGGGACGTTAAGACTCCAAGCTTCCTTCCTTCCTTTTTAGCGTTCTAAGTGCAGCATATGAACGGAATTTATCGCCAGACACGATTCTCAGGCAGGTACGATGGTGAATCTTTTGTAGAGACATTAATTTCAGAAGAGTTTTACAACACTTTACGCCTTTGTTTGAGTGCCTGCTCTGTTCTCCGATATTTAGATGTTTTATAGGATCAAAAAAAGAAAAAAACTAATGTTAAAATTGACTATGACAATTAAATATCCCATCAGAGAGATTTTTCCCATTTTTCCCATTTTTAAATTTTTTAAAAAATTTTATATTTATTGCGTCAAATAAGAAGAAAAAAGTTTGAATACACTAATGTGCTTTTGTTCACTCTGGTAACAAAATAACCAAATATGAAGTTATATGCTCGAATATTTGATAGTTTGGGCAGGAGGGATAATTAACTCTCCGCCAGGCATTTAAATGTGATTTGCAGAGTATCTATGTAGATGTAGATGTATTTATCTGACGCTTGCCACTATCATGGCTGCCGGCCGAAGGTTCAAATTATCGAGCGACAGCAGAATCGTTAGGCAGTCTTGTTTATTTTACAAGCTCTTTGGCGAAGCTAGTGTTTAGTTCTAGAAGCGCCCTCTGCCTGTAGCGCCGTCAGTGGTGAACAGGTCAGCTCCTCTCCCATCGTCCATTCGCTGCGACGTTCCCCTGCGGGGCCGCACCCCTGGAGAGGTATTTGAGAGCGAGTGTCGGTGTCGGGATCACGGTCCGCCTGCGCTTTACGGTCGGCGCGCCATGGGCGTGGCCACAGCGCGTGTGAGGAGAGCGACCGGCCAGACGGTATCGTAGCGCCGCGCACAGTGGATCACACGGCCGGCCCTCCACGCCGTCACTTTGCAGAGGCGCCGCCATCTGTCACCGCAGCCGCCTCTGTGGATGGGACGCCACTGCGTGGCCCGTCTGCTGGGCGGCGCCAGATTCCCCAGAAACGGGCACTGCTGTACAGTGAGAGGCAAACATATTGCCCGACGCGATACCTTGGTGACTCGAAACTTTTTTTTTTTTTTTTTTTTTTTTTTTTTCAGAACGAATCTTTCACTCTGCAGCGTATTGTGCACTGATATGAGATTTCCTGGCAGATTAAAATTGTGTGCCGGAACCGGGACTCGAACCTGGGACCTGTGGCTAAGCCATGTCTCCACCATATCCTTTCTTACGGGAGTGCTAGTCTTGCATGGTTCGCAGGAGAGCTTCTGTGAAGTTTGGAAAGTAGGAGGCGAGGTACTGGCGGAAGTAAAGTTGTGAGGCGGCATCGTGAGTCGTGTCGGGATAGCACAGTCGGTAGTGCGCTTGCCCGCGAAAGGCAAAGGTCCCACGTTCGAGTCCCGGTTCCGGCACAAAATTTTAATCTTTCTTTTTTTGCTATAAAGTTAATCGGATTAAAAATATGCTTTGAAAGTTTTTTACAAGCTGCGATACGGTCGCGAATTTATGACTGATCCTTTTTGTAATTCATTTTAATATCTTTACATCTGTCAATCATCAAAATTCTCTCGTCTTTTCGACGACCGGTTTCGATATGCAATATTAATAACGTTGAATGTCTGTTGTTGTGTTGTTTTGATCTTCATTCCGGAAACTGGTTTGATGCAGCTCTCCACAATACCCTATCCAGAGCAAGTCTCTTCAGCTCCACATAAGAACGGCAACATACATCTGTCTCAATCTGTTTAGTGTATCCGTCTCTCGGTCTTCCCCTGCAATTTTTTCCCCACACACTTCCCTCCAAAGCTAAATTCACAATTCCTTGATGTCTAAGAATGTGTCCTTCCAATCTATCCCTTGTTTTTCTTTCTCCCCAATTCTGTTCAGTACCTCCTCATTAGTTACGCGATCCCCCCACCTAATATTCAGCATTCTTCTGTAGCACCACATTTCAAAAGCCTCAATCCTCTTCCTGTCCGCACTGTTTATCGTCCATGTTTCACTCCCATACAAGGCAACACTCCACACAAATGCCTTCAGAAAGGACTTCCATAAGCTTAAATCAATATTCGATGTTAACAAATTTCTCTTTTTCAAGAACGCTTTTCTACCCATCGCCATTCTGCATTTTATATCCTCTGTACTGCGACCATCATTTGTTATTTTACTGCCCAAGTAACAAAACTCATCTACCTCCTTTATTGCTTCGTTACCTAATCTCATTCCTTCAGCATCACCTGATTTTCTTAGACTGCACTCCATTACCCTAGTTTTGCTCTTGTTCATGTTCATCTTATATGCACCTTTCAGCACACTGTCCATTCCGTTCAATTGCTCTTCCAGATACTTTGCTGTCTCTGACAGAATTACTATGTCGTCGGCTAAACGCAATGTTTTTAATTCTTCACCCTGAACTGTAATTCTTTCTCCAAATTTCTTCTTGCTTTCTTTTATAGCTTGCTCAATGTACAAATTGAATAACATTGCCGGCCGCGGTGGCCGAGGGGACTGAGGCGCTTCAGTCACGGTCTGCACGGCCACTACGGTCGGGGGTTCGAATCCCCCTCGGGCATGGATATTTGTGCTGTCCTAGTTCGTAATAGTTCATAAGTAGTTTTAAAGTGTAGGGACTGATGACCCCGTAGTTAAGTCCCATAGACTCTGCAAACATTTGAACATTTGAATAACATTGGAGAAAGGCTAGAACCCTGTCTTACTCCCTTTCCAACCACTGCGTCCCTTTCATGCCCTTCAACTCTGACAACCGCTGTCTGGTTTTTGTACAAGTTGTAAATAACCTTACACTCCATATATTTTGCTCCTGCTTGCTTCAGAACTTGAAAGAGTTTATTCCAGTCAGCACTGTGAAAAGCCTTCTCCAAATCTACAAAAGCTAAAAATGTAGGTTTGCCTTTCCTTAATCTATTTTCTAGAATAAGCCGTAAAGTGAGTATTGCCTCCCGTGTTCCTACATTTCTCCTGAACCCAAAATGATCTTCCCCGAGGTCGGCTTCTACCAGCTATTCCATCCTTCTGTAAATAATTCGTGTTAATATTTTGCAACCATGACTTATTAAACTGATGGTTCTGTTTTACTGAAATTGATCGCCGGACTGACTGATGTTCATGGTCATTTTTTTTTTTTTTTTTTTTTTTTTTTTTGCCATCTTCATTTGTGCTTGCTGAAGCTGTTGCTGCAACTTAGTTAACGCTCCCCGATCATATTCTTGTTGTTTCTCCAAGGAAACTAGTGTGTCATCAGCACGTTTCAGCTCACCACGTATGTAGTCCATACGCTTCGCCACATTTTATTTGATTTCTTCAAGATCTTGGTTCGCTAACACTGGAACAATCATTTTATATACTTCAGCATCTTTTTTCAGCAGATCAAGTTCCGTTTTCACAGCAGTACTTTCATTTAACTGGCCCTCTAGCTGATTCCGTTGACTAATAGCTTTGTGGAAATCTTTCTGGACGGCTTTGTATTCATCTGGTTTCCGCTGTAGTTCCTCTTCTATTTTCTCCATCGTCCTTTCTTTCATGTGCAGCCGATCGTTGAGCAGTAGTAGTGTTGTCCAAGCAGCGTTGGAATGTAGTCGCAAATTGAAGTGTGAGCTTCAATCATTTGAATATTTTTATGTGTGTAAATGTTGTGAAATATTTGAGTGTGAAATCTTTTTCAGATTGTGAAGAATAAAGGTAAGGAGTGTCATCTTTTCATTATTAGGCGCTTCGTGTAATTGTAGTCTATCTGTCACAGACATTGGTCGGGACAAGTGGTCTTGGGGTAAAGCCCTCTACTGGAAAGCGAAGGTTCGCGGGTTCTAAACACGGTCGGACCTCGGATTTTTTCAGTCTGCGTTTTAATCCATCCTTCACCTCTCAACGATATGAGGAGTCGCCAGAAACGACACGTGGTTCGGATTCCTCGTTCAGCTGTAGGTACCCTTTCTCCGATTGGATAACTGGGGTAGGCTAGGGACACGCGAGCCGCTAAAGTGGAGTCTAATTGAAAGTCTTGCATCAGGCCAATGAAAAAAATGTTCAAATGTTTGTTAAGCTTATGGGATTTAACTACGGGGTCATCAGTCTCTAAACTTACAAACTACTTATGAACTAGCTACAACTAAGGACGGCACAAATATCCATGCCCGAGGCAGTATTCGAACCCCCGACCGTACTGACCGTGCAGACTGTGACTGAAGCGCCTCAGTCCCCTCGGCCACCGCGGCCCAGGCCACTGAGCCACACGAAATTATTTTAACAGACATTCAAAATGAAGAGTTTAATTTTCGTCTTTTATGTCCATTCTTTAAAATAATTAAAAGTATAATGCAAGAATTTAATATGTTTTTACTGTACAAAAAAAAAAAAAAAAAAAAAAAAAAAAAAAAAAAAAAAAAAAAAAGGCGGAGGAAGTGGGATGTAGACAATTTAGATTTTTTGGTTTACTTTGAATAAATTACTAGCTCGTTTTTCTTTTGTTGAAAATGACAGTAAAAGTAAATGGGTTCCTGAAAAGGTTTATGTTAGACATTCCCGAGTCGTAAAGGCCATTTTTGTGCAATATTATTTTTCATCTGTTTTTCATGTGTGTGTCTGTGTGTGTGTGTGAGTGTGTGTGTGTGTGTGTGTGTGTGTGTGTGTGTGTGTATGTGTGTGTGTGTCCTGAAGTTTATACTTTATCCTCAGGTCTGTTTCGTGTTAGTCATGCATCCTGAAACCCAATTAATTATTGGTTTTAAATACTACAGAGATGGACAAAATTAGTATTTGTGTAGTTAGTGACCGGTCGCAGTGGCCGAGGGGACTGAAGCGCTCCAGTCACGGTCTGCACGGCCACTACGATCGGGGGTTCGAATCCCCCTTCGGGCATGGATATTTGTGCCGTCCTTAGTGTAAGGTAGGTGATAAGTAGTTTGTAAGTTTAGGGACTGATGACCCCGTAGTTAAGTCCCAGAAGCTTAATAAACGTTGGAACATTTGTGGTTAGTGGGGTCGTATTGCAGTCTTGCGAATTCTGTAGTTAGTTCTTTGACCCTGCAGCAGCAGCATTTTTTGGTAGTAATTCTGAGGGCTGTTGCACATGTTCCCTTGCGCACAGGTAGGCCATAAAATCGGTGTCGAACTCAGATCTAATTGGCAATCAGTCAGTTCTGCAGCAAGCTGATGTCCTATTGTTCAAACAATTACAGTCTTTATTGAAACAAACTATTTTCTACCAGAGGTCAAATTGCCCAATCTATGAATAAAGTCACAGGGTTTTTAGTACATAGTTAGTTTTTGTTCAAAGTCATGCGTAACGAATTGGATAAATTGTTCAGTCAGATTAGCAAGTTTGAGTTATAGTGCAGATTCATTTTACAGCTACCCATAAACACACAACTACACACGACGCAATTGTTTGAGAAGTCACTAAAGTACAGTCAAGAAATTTTATTGACAACCTTCGAGTACAGTACTAAACAGTACCTACTTCATTACAATACCAATCATTATAGATTTTCACCAATAACAATTATTATAATATTTATGTCATTAACAACTTTCATGTCCAGCCCCCTTTTGCATACATTTTCGTAAAAGATCCGCAAAATGTCTTATCTCGGCCTGCTTGCGTTTGCTTCTACTCGAGCTGAGGCGTCGGCTTATTAAGATTCTTTATTTCACACTTTTCTTCCAAGCTCAAAAATGTTCAATTGTTTGTAGAGCTTATGGGACTCAACTAAGGGGTCATTAGTCCCTAAACTTACAAACTACTTATGAACTAACTACAACTAAGGACGGCACAAATATCCATGCCCGAGGGAGGATTCGAACCCCCGACCGTAGTGGCCGTGCAGACCGTGGCTGAAGCGCCGCAGTCGCCTCGGCCACCGCGGTCGGCCCAAGCTTAAAGCTGAGTAATTTGTTTCTATAAGATACTGAACACTGATCATATTTCTTTGATAATATACACCAGGAACATATGAATATGCACATGAACACGAAGATACAGTAGGTGACTGTAACAAAATGAATCTGTTTCGATGAAAGGACAAGCTACCTTCAGATCACGTGACACTGTAAGTTGCACTCCCTTTTAACCTTACGCATTCGCAAAGGCTGCTCCCCCCTATCTTTTGAATCAGACAAATATTTGTTACTACGAAGACTATAAATGTTATTTACCCTCAAAATACCGACACATTTGCCTAAACGTCAAAAGATATGTGGCAACTAACAATACATAAGTCATTGTTGTTCCCGAATCTGTTAAAAAGGAGAATGGGATAAAAAAAAATTCTTGCAGTCGGTCTCGAATCCTCTACCTTCGACAGCGCACCCCAATGCAGCTAACCACACGACTATTATTGCTAGGTGGAGATTAGTGACTTCGTTATAGTTGATGCGACTTTAATTTATAGCTATGAGATAATTTACGAAATATGTCGTGCTTTTGATGAAACTTCATTGCGCCAAAAACAAATATGAAGGGCGGATGTTGCGAACATGGAGGACTTGCGAATGCGCAAGACGAACTGCGCAGTAGCTCCGTTGCCGTGCTTCGGGACCATTCCTGCGTAACCGCCAGAGCTTGAGTAGCCAGGAGCTGGTGTGTCTACCAGTTCCAACGACAATGTTAAAAGCGGCGTTTCCCATCGCCCCTCCCTGCCGAGGGAGCGCCCATATACTGCCTCCAGGGGGCTCAGAAGAGACTTTGAACCTCGGCCGCGCATGCGCAATGCAACGCTGTGTCCACTGCCGCGCTACGACTGGTGTACGTGCTGTCTCCGCGACATAAAACGTTTCTCATGGAATAAAAATACTTTGATTGTGCATTTAAAATTATCTGAAAGAAAAACGAAAAGAAGAATGATAGTTTCAAAAACACTTTATTTTACTTATTTATTTATTTACTTCATTTTCTTCTGGGTGTTCACTGAACCAGTGAACACACAGGGCACGCCGCCACTGGTAACAACAGACTTGAAAATGGTCATCACTGACCGAAACCGATCGTCAAACCGACGAGAAATATTCGAATAACATAAAAGTCTTATGAGTGTCGTACCGCGCCTATATATATGGAGGCTATTACTTTAATAACCGACGTTTCGGCCAGCGTTACAGTGGCCTTCATCTGGGTATATTAAAAGTGTAATACCCTTCGCGAGCGGTGCCTTTCAAATCTTGAATAGGAATTTCATTGCAAAATACGTAATTTCATTGTAGATGGCTCTATAAACGGTAAAAATGAAAATGGGTTGAAATTTCTTGAGAAACGGTACTACCTGAAAAAAGGTAGACGTCGGGATTTTAATCTACACACGTGGCCATTAAAATTGCTACACCACGAAGATGACGTGCAACAGATGCGACATTTAACCGACAGGAAGAAGATGTTGTGGTATGCAAATGATTAGCTTTTCACAGCATTCACACTAGGTTGGCGCCGGTGGTGACACCTGCAACGTAGTGACATGAGGAAAGTTTCCAACCGATTTCTCATACAGAAACAGCAGTTGACCGGCGTTGCCTGGTGAAACGTTGTTGTGATGCCTCGTGTAAGGTGGAGAATTGCGTACCAACACGTTTCCAACTTTGATAAAGGTCGTATTGTAGCCTACCGTGTTTGCGGTTTACCGTATCGCGGCATTATTGCTCGTGTTGGTCGCGATCCAATGACAGCAGAATATGGAATCTGTGGATTCAGGAGGACAATACGGAACGCCGTGCTGGATCCCAACGGCCTAGTATCACTAGCAGTCGAGATGAAAGCATCTTATCCTCATGGTTGTAACGAAATATGCAGCAACGTCTTGATCCCTGAGTCAATAGATGGGGACTTTGAAAGACAACAATCATGTGCACGAACAGTTCGACGACGTTTGCAGCAGCATGGACTATCAGCTCGGAGACCATGGCTGCGGTTACCCTTGACGCTGCATCACAGACAGGAGCGTGTGCGATGGTGTACGCAACGACGAACCTGATTTCACGAATGGCAAAACGTCATTTTTTCGGATTAACCCAGGTTGTGTTTACAGCATCATAATGGTCGCATCCGTGTTTGGCGATATTTCGCTGACCGCACATTGGAAACGTGTTTTCGTCATCGCGATACTGGCGTGTCACCTGGCGTGATGGTATGGGGTGGCATTGATTACAAGTCTCGATCACCTCTTGTTCGCATCCACGTCACTTTGAATAGTGGCCGTTACATTTCAGGTGTGTTACGACCCGTGGCTCTACCCTTCATTCGATCGCGGCGAAACCCTACATTTCAGCAGGATAATGCACGACCGCATGTTGCAGGTCCTGTACGGGCCTTTCTGGATACGGAAAATGTTCGTCTGCTGCCCTGGCCGTAACATTCTCCATAACTCTCACCAATTGAAAACGTCTGGTCAATGGCGGCCGAGCAACTGGCTCATCACAATACGCCATTCACTACTCCTGATCAACTGTGGTATCGTGTCGAAGCTGTATGGGCATCTGTACCTGTACACTCCATCCAAGCGCTGTTTGACTGAATGCCCAGGTGTATCAAACCCGTTATTACGGGCAGAGGTGGTTGTTCTGGGTACTGATTTCTCAGGATCTATGCACCAAAATTGCGTGAAAATGTAATCACATGTCAGTTGCGGTATAATATATTTGTGCAATGAATACCCGTTTATAATCTGCATTTCTTCTTGGTGTAGCAATTTTAATGGCCAGTAGTGTACATACTAGGTGTACCACTACAACCACATACAACTAATCCAACCATTAAAGGTCCCCAGAATAACAATTTCTATGTCCTACTTTTGGCCAGCTTTTCGTGGAGCAGGGCACGTGCAAAACGTGCGGCCGCACGGGGAAGCACATCGCCGTGGCGGCACCAGGCAGTAGCAGCTGCAGCTCCGCCGTCTATGTTGGACATGCGAAGGAGAGAAGCCGAGAGGAATTTTTGACAAGTCATTTCTTTTTCTAGAGACTAGTAAAGGTGTCTATGTCGTCACTGACTCTGAAAACTATTTTTTTCCAAATATTGCCTTTATTTTTAGAAGAACCATTCTAGTCACTGTTCCGTTCTTTACCAATTAGTAATACTAGATATACAGGGAGCGATACCGCACAATAAACTTAATTTCGGTGCGGGCAGTGGCGGGTTGGACCAAGACTGTTTTGGATTCCCTGAAAAAATCAAATCAATACAGTATTCATCTGGCAGTTGGCCGATGGAGTCAATGGCGTTGAGACTCATTTCTATCGCTTTGCCTAATCTTGATGAAAGAGGGGAGTCACAGTTTGTTGTAAATCGCGGTTAGAGACTATAATTTACCAGAGGTAGTAGGGAATTCTTTTTCATGTCCAGTACAATTAGACAATCCACAACGGAACAGTAAAATATCTGAATAAGATATTCAAATGTCTGAATTTTGGAATTGTTGAATTTTATAAATGAAAATGTTACAATTTGCTTTGCAAATCAACTTCCTACAGAAAGTCTCAACACTAATGGCAGATAATTAATTTCTACGTTCCCACTCGTACTTGGTAAAGAATTTTACACAGACAGCTAATTTGGATCCTACAATTTTATTAATATATTTAAAATTCAAACAATTCGTATCAAATTTTGAACATAATTATCAACTTAGCATTTATGAAAACAAGAAACAAAGTAATTCTCGACTTCACCAAACACTGGACTTTGAAATACCAGCCGTGTTTTTTAAGTAAGGACCGTTTAGCGACACTGAGGCCGTAGCGCTGCGGTCAGCGTTCTGCGCATGAGCACTGGGTACCTACATCTGTTGTCTACGCACTGACGCAATTACAGTTAGACTACTCCTTGTTTACGTTGTGTACTGAGTGTTTAAGATGCCTCTGATAATCGTGAGTCCCGCGGACTGCGAAGTACGGGTTGTTATAAGATTTCTTACTGCTAAAGGCCTAAAAGCGGTCGATATTCATCGTGAGATGTGTAGTTTACGGAGATAACTTTATGAGTTATGGAATAGTAAGAAAGTAGGTGAGAGCATTTAAAGATAGCAGGACAAACGTGCACGATGAACAATAGTGTAGGCGTCCTTAGGTCGTTAATAAAATTTTGGTGCAGGAAGTTGACAATAAGGTGAGACAAAACTGATCTGGCGCCTAGTGACCACCATCTGTTCCTGTACTTTGAAGAAACACCTGGGCGGTCAGCGTCTTCAAGACGATGACGAAGTCAAAACAGTTGTGATGCAGTGGTTAACAAGTCAGGCGGCAGACTTCTATGAGGAGGGTATTCAAAAACTGGTACAACGTTATTACAAGTGCCTCAATATTGACGGAAATTATGTGGAAATGTAGATTAAGGTACAGGCTTTCATGTAATAATAAAATTATTGGGATATCTTAGCAGGTCCTTATTTTATTTCAAAACGATACTTACTTAAAAAAACACGCCTCGTAAATAAATGGGGGAACATAAAAATTTGAGCTGGGCGGCACTTCGAAACCAAGTTTCCTGGAAGGTAGTCGCGCTGACCACTACACCATCTGCACACAGCGGTTCCATCAGCTACGACTACCCTAGCATGTCTCCTGCTAGACCCCAATCTGAAACTCATTGACGTAGTGCCACTGCCGGTCATCACTCAGTACTCACGTCATTGCATCGATTTCTGTAAGAGTTCGGGCTATGTGACCGGCCGCACTGAAGAGAGGATCCTTGGCGTATATATTTTCGAACGGTCCTTGCTCAATATAACGTTTACTGTCACGTGTAAAAAAATTAAATCGATTCAAAACATAATTTTCCGTTTTTACGATGTTCAGGTTGCAAGCATTGCATGGCGACAGTTTTGTTATTGATTGTATTGTAATGGCATGATATAATCTTTCCTCACTAGACGACGTTCATAGCACGTCAACACATCTGAAACGAAGTTACGGGCAACAAAGGGGCATGCAGTTACGATATAGCAAAGAGTGGATTTCAGTGAGTGCTACCCCCTCCTAAAATATGCAAGCAACGAGCTTGTAGGAGGGGCATTTTTCATAGTGACACGTCACTGGATAACAATCCCGAATGTGAGGCGTTATTAAAATATGAATTAATTCCGCCTTATGCAAGACACTTTTTTGGTTTTAGTACCCAAACTAGTTTCGGCACTTATTCTGCCAACTTCCGTGGGTTTCTGGTGTTTATTTTTTATAACATGTTACATATTTTGGTTATACAATCGTTTGCACAAGTTGTTTGGTTTGACAATTTTGTTAGATGTTTTAGGCCTAATTTATTCAAGGTACTTCCATTGTGTCTTTAGCAGGATTTGCATGTGCATTAATTATGGAATGACAAGTTTTGACAGCCTGTCATCTGCAAACAACAAGCCGTTTTTATTGATGAAATCTGATTTATTGTATGCCTTACGTTTGAGCTGTGGTGTTGCTACTTGTTTGTTTGTGACGTTTACTTATGTTTTACGGTCTTCAGTGCGATTTTTGCTATAAAACAGCACTGTTTACATCGCAATTTTTCTTGTTGTAGTGCCCGTGTGGTGTTGCATTTGTTTGTGTGGCGTCTCTGTGATGTGGAGCGTGATTTTTGACTGGTTTTGATACTGACAATGTTTTTTGGGTGTACATTTTTGTTTGTTTTTGTTGTGTATGTGTGTTAAACAGGGAGAGAGGGAGGGGAGAGAAAATGTATGTGTGTGTGTCATTCCACAATTAATGCACATGCAAATCCTACGAATTACACAATGTAAGTACCTTGAATAAATTAGGCCTAAGACAACAAAATTGTCAAAACGAGTAAGTTGTGCAAACGATTGTATAACCAAAATATGTAACATGTTATTATAGAAAATAAACACTAGAAACCCTCGGAATATGACACAATAAGTGCCGAAACTAGTTTGGGTATTAAAACAAAAATAGAGTCTTGCATAATGCGGAATCAACCACAAATCTAATACTGCAAGCACGGAAGACACAAGAGCTGCACCATCACAAGATGATAATGTGTATTAAATCTCCTGTGCGAATCCTAGAAATTTATAATGGGAATTTGCGATAACCACTTTTTCGTCAATAATACAGCATGAATCTCCTAACACTTGCATTGCAAATATTGCGGAAACGAAAAGTGCTATTGATTTGCGGTTTTCACAGAATGGATTGGTAGTCAGAGGCTCGTATTTTTTATCCAACAAATAGATTGTAATATTACTTAGAGAGTGTGTTTTTATGCAAACTTACAGTTTTTTGAATGGAAGAATGGTTGTTTCTATCATGCACTGGATATTATAACATCAGCCGCGTACAAAGAATTTTGAATGACATTTTTATCACGTTTAGTTTGCCAGCTACAACCGTTCAAAATTTCAGTGGCGGAGGCTGCTATAGCGTATGTGACTGGCCGAGTGGCTAGCCCCTGGGACACGGCCCACTGTCTCATGATATGACGAACACACAACACCGTGATTCCAATACTAACAACCACTGTTTATTTCCCAGAGAATAATACATCACAGAATACATAACATAAATCATGGAACATCAATAAATATAAAAAGATTTATAAATATATCAAAAGTTAACCCGCAACATCCTCCCCACCCTGGTCAATTTCAAGAGGAATGACCAGCTGATTGGGCCATGAGATTATGGTTCCATCTGAAGTTCGTAATATGACAGTTCGTATCTTCCCATCTCTTCCCTCATGAAGATATTCTATCCACGCCTTATTCCACATGTGACGTGGACAAACATCGTCCTGTAGAAGTACAACATCACCCAAATGTAGCCTCCCAGAACCTGTCCTAGGTTGATGAGTTTCATGGAAGTTTTTGAGCAGGTTCAGGTATTCTTTCTTCCACCTGTTCCAGAAATGCTCTACCATGTGTTGCTGCCATTGGAACTCCTTGGACAAATCCTTCCTGGCTGTCGGTTCTGGACCTGTGGGAAACGATGTCAGTCGATCAACTACAAGAAAATGTGCACGTGTCAGTGGCTCAGTTTCTTCTCTTCCTTGTGTAATTGGTCTTGATTTAGTGCTGCTTCTATGCTGATCAGGATTGTGCTGAGACCTTCTTCATCTATCTGTGACTGTCCTAAAACCTTTCTCAGGCAACGTTTGACTGAACCCACCATTCGTTCCCAAAATCCTCCCCACCAAGGCGCGTGTGGGGTAATGAATCTCCATGTTATAGATTGCTGAGCATGGTACTTGTATGTTTTGCTGGCCATGAGAGCCTGCCAGAGCTCCTTTAGTTCTGTGTGGGTGGAATGGAAGGTGGTAGCATTATCAGTGTAAATTGTACTAGGCATGCCTCTTCTTCCCACAAATCTTTGTAGAGCTTGAAGAAATTTATCAGTTGACATATCTGAGAATAATTCCAAATGTAAGGCATGTGTTGTTGCACAAGTGAATAGAGCAATATATGCTTTCTTTGTTATATGTCCTTGTTTGACGTATAATGGACCAGCAAAATCGATGCCTGTGACTTCAAATGGTTTCAATGCTGAGACCCGTTCAGCGGGTAATGGAGCCTCTATTTCTTGAACAGAACGAGCTTTCACAATCTCGCAAGGTATGCAACAGTGTAGAACACGTTTTATTGTCTGACGAGCTCTAAGAATCCAGAATTCTGTCCTCAGCTCAGATAACACTATGTTTACCCGAAGGTGGTGCAGACGAATGTGAGTCTGCCGGATTAGTAAATGAGTAAAATGATGCTGTCCATCAAGAAGTATTGGGTGAATTTGTTCTCTTGTTAATTTTGAAAACTGTAGACGTCCACCAATACGAATAAGGCCATCATCCAGGAATGGAGTAAAACTAGCTATTTTAGAATTTTGTGGCAAAGGCAAGTTGTTATGCAGAGCATGAAGTTCAACTGCAAAATGTTGTTGTTCGACAATACGAATCCAATAAGTACGTGTTTCTTGCAGTTCTGTTGCTGTTAATTCTCCTAATGTCTTATTCTGTTTCATTAACTGTCGTTTAAAACGAAGAATCCATCCTGTAACTCGTAAGAGTTTGTAATAGTTACTATACCGTGTAGCTGTTAAAATCGGGGGTCTTGTTTTTACCATGAAGACTTGGTTTGTTTGTTTCTTTCTTTCTGGCAAGGAATAATCTAAGTTTTTCTGCCTAAGTCTTGGCCAATGCATTCTGTTCTTTGTTAACCAAGCAGGACCGTGGAACCATGTAATGGAATTTTGAAGTTTGTCTGCTGTGGTACCTCTAGGCAGTAGATCAGCTGGGTTTTGATCACCGGGGCAATGTCTCCACTGTGATGGATTTGTTAATTTTTGTGTTTCTGTAACACGGTTTGAAACAAATGTCTTACATCGATTAGGGTCATGTTGTATCCATCCTAAGGCTACAGTTGAGTCACTCCACAGTGTTGCGTTACTTGCATCATAGTGTGTGGCCTTGCAGAAATAGTGAAGTAACCTCGACCCAAGGAGTGTTGCCAGAAGTTCCAGTCGCGAAAGAGTTATTTTCTTGATTGGGGCTAATCTGTTTTACTGCAAACTAAATTGACTGATGCCGTGTTTGAAGTGCTGCATCGTAGATAAAGCACTGCTCCATAGGCCTTTTCTGATGCATCTGAAAAGACATGTATTTCTGTTTTTGTCTCTTCAGAAACACCAACCCATCGAGGGACTTTCATGTCCAAACATGATGGTAAGGTTGATGCCCACATTTGCCAACGTTTACCAAGATCAGGAGGTAAGAGCTCATCCCATTCAATCCCTCTTGACTAAATTTCCTGGAAAATTATTTTTGCAGCAAGAGAGACAGGTGACAGCAGACCCAGTGGGTCATAGAATCTTGGAGTACTTCTAAGAACTTCTCGCTTAGTGGTAGGACGGTCTCTAATATAGTTTATGACATTAATGTGAATAATACTGAACATATCAGTCGATGTATCCCAGTGAATTCCTAGAACCTCTGTATCTGTAACGTTTATGACACCTTCTGATTGCCAAATTTCAATCAGTTGTTTTGAGTTTGTGGCCCATTTTGCCATTGGTAGGTTAATGATACCCATAAGTGAGGTAAGTTCATACTATAAGGAAGTCACAGCATTGTCATCTTCAACACCTGCTATAAAGTCATCCATATACATATTATTTTCAACAAGAAAAGCGGCTTGAGGAAAATTCCTTTTGTACATTGTAGCAAGTTCTTTTAGTGTGGGTGCAAGTATAAAGGGGCTACAAGTTAGTCCAAAAGGTAGTCGGGTGATGCGGTATGTAATCTTTTCATTCGTTGTAATGTAGTTTCCTTGTTGATCCATGATTACTTTATACAAAAAAAAAAAAAAAAAAAAAAAAAAAAAAAAAAAAAAAAAAAAAAAAAAAAAAAAAAAACCTTGTTAAGCCTCGGTCTTTTCTTTGTAGAACTAACTGTGGAATAGCTTGTTTAATATCAGCAATTAAAGCAACTGGATATAAGCGGAATCTTAATAATACTGAAAGAATATCTGGAAGTAAATTAGGGCCAATTTCCAAAGAGTCATTCAGTGAACGTACAGCATTTTCGTGGGAAGAACTATCAAATACAATCCTCCATTTGATAACACCTAACCTTTCTTTCTTTACTGCATGGTGTGGCAAATAAAATATGTCATTTGATGTTTTTTTTTTTTTTTTTTTTTTTTTTTTTTTTTTTTTTTTTTTTTTTTTTTTTTTCCAGGAGGGGCAACCTCTACATGTCCCTTTCTTATGTGGTCTATCATTTGCATTTCATAAATGTGTTTTAAGTTAGTGTCCTTTGTAATCTTTTTCTCCAGTGAAATAAATATATTCTCTGCTTGTGAGAGATTATTTGGCACAATGATGTTGGGTTTTCTAGGTAAAGAAACCACTCTCCTATTTTCTTCAATGCAGTAATATTTTGAGAAATCATGCAATAAGAGATCGTGAATAATGTAATCTAAGGAAGTGAGTTTCTCTAAAGTATATTGAAGACGTTCTATGTAGTGTTCAAAATCGTCCATTGGACTTTCTGTCGTAAGTTCATCGACAGCCGAACAAAACCTTGTAGCATTCGTCCTCTCCCTAGTTCTTTTTCTTTTAAAGTTTGTTAGCTGTTTCCTGGTATCTATCTCGTCTGGCATTATTACGGAACTGCTTTTGTGCTGGCGTAAGCGTAATTGAATCTTGTGCTATCAATTAGTTATTAAAACCGAAAGATTTCACACTTTTGATATAAGCAAAGTTCGTGAATTATGCCGTTACTGCTAACATTCTTTTGAGGCAAGGAGTTCATAAAATCGTATTATATTGGAATAGACTTATCTTGTGATGTGGTCCGACGTCGTATCCCGCTTCCAGCAGCGTGAAGTAAGCTTTTTATCGTCAAAATTACGTAAAAAATCGTAATTTTTACACAAGATTCGGCAACAAATATGGCGAACGCACAACACCGTGATTCCAATACTAACAACCACTGTTTATTTCCCAGAGAATAATACATCACAGAATACATAACATAAATCATGGAACATCAATAAATATAAAAAGATTTATAAATATATCAAAAGTTAACCCGCAACACATGACCACCACCAAGTCAGCTATGCTGTCGTAGCCTCCGCCCCCAAAACTTTGAATGATTCTTTGTACAAAGCTGGTACCAAAAATTCCAGTACATGAAAAAAACAACCATTGTTCCATTTTAAAAATAGTATATTTGGATAAAAATACACTTTCCAAGTATTTTTACAATCTGTTTAGTGGCTAACAATACGAGTCCTTGCCGCGGTGGAGCAGCAGAGCGGTCTAAGGCGCCTCGCTGTGGAGCGCGTGGTTGCTCGCCGTCGGAGGTTCGAGTCCTCCTTAGGGCATGTGTGTGTGTGTGTGTGTGTGTGTGTGTGTGTGTGTGTATGTCCTTAGTTTAAGTAGTTAGTAAGTTACGGACTGATGACCACGCAGTTTGGTCCGATAGATTAATAAATATTTGACAGTTTTTTTTTGAACACGAGTTTTTTGAATGAAATGTTTGTTAAGCTTATGGGACTTAACTACGGGGTCATCAGTCCCTAAACTTACAAACTACTTATGAACTACTTACGAACTAGGACGGCACAAATATCCATGCCCGAGGGGGGATTCGAACCCCCGACCGTAGTGGCCGTGCTGCCCGTGACTGGAGCGCCTCAGTCACCTCGGCCACCGCGGCCGGCTGAACACGAGTCCTTGACCTTGAAAACCACACATCAATTGCACTTTCTGTTTCTGCAATATTTGCGGAGCAAGTGGTAGGTGATTCAGCCTGTATATATTCATGTCATTCCGAATGTTCATCAGAGTGTAGTATAAAAAATTTTCGCAATCCGGTCAAGAATGTCTCGAGACTTATGGTAAAAAATTTTGCCATGTATATATCAGACCTTCATATATAATACCATGTCTTCAATGTAACTTTGAAATGAATTTTTAATGGAAACACGTGACAGCAGAATATTCACAGAAAAAAAGTACGACTGATCTTAACGTTACGCAAGATTTCCTTTCTTTGCTGTTAATAAGGTGCGGGAATTCTGCAACTCGCACGGGGCGGCATTCAGTCTTGCGCGGGTCCTGCGTGCACCATGTAGACATGCGAACAATAAATCGTCGATAACATGTGTTTCTCACACTTTATCAGGCTTGCTGTCAGTGACACAGTACATGCGGTTTATGACACTGGGAGACGGCGCACCGCCTACCTTGCTGTGCGACCCTGGCGACCAGGAGGTTGCGGAGGGTCATGGGCAACGGCAGCGACAGCCTCCAGCTCCAGGCGTCTCCGGCGGCGCTGCGCCTCCGGTCCGGCTGCAGCAGGAACAGCCGCGTGTCGTGCAGGCGCAGCGGGCTGCCGCACTGCCCGTCCAGCCGCACCTGCCGACACAACCAGGCGCCATCAACACTCAGTCGCCAGCAGGCGGGGCAGCCGGACGTCATGTCTCATCTGAGGCTGCCCCATATTAAGGGCCGTCGTACCACCCAAAATTGCAAAATTTCATATTTTGGTTAAGGAACAAAAGTCTTGCATAAAATGCATTTTTATAAAAACCATCAGCTGTTTATTAAAAACATTATAATCTACCAGTTTCGGTCATGGACCATCTTCATGGATAAAAAGATGTTAAAACAGAATGGTAAAATCCATCAAATAAAATACATACAACTGAGATAAAACAGGAGTCAGTATAACTAAAAGTGTAAAAAATTACTATGGTCATCTTAGATAAAATCTATCAGACAAACATGACATAAAAGGTGAGAACAGTCTATGACTGTTTACACTTTTAGTTATACTGACTCCTGTTTATCTCAGTTGTATGTATTTTATTTGATGCATTTTACCATTCTGTTTTAACACCTCTTTATCCATGAAGATGGTCCATGACCGAAACTGGTAGATTATAAAGTTTTTAATAAAAGCTGATGGTTTTTTTTTTTTATAAAAATGCATTTTATAAAATATATTACGGCTGTTGACACTCGCCTCACCAAAGCATACAAAAGTCTTGGTTGCACAAAAGTGATCTTTCATTTATATATACATGCGTTTCGCCGCTTCTACGCATCATCAGACGTTGAAAGGGGGAAATTCACAAACTTAAAAAAAAAAAAAAAAAAAAAAAAACGTATACCGGAACTAAAACTAAAAATTTCTTAAAACTTTCCTAAGCAAGAAATGTTACAAATAGAGAAGGTACAGACTGATAGAACTGCAGGCCACATGATAAGCACGTTTTGGTGTGGGGGAAACGAAGATTGAACTAATAAATACCTCTAAAGAGCATAGTTTAACAAATAAAATTACTTATCTCTGAGGTAGCAGAGCGTCAGATTCTTAAATTCAATAAAACAGAATAGTCTGGCAATTTTGACAATGGCGTCACAATACGTTTTTTTTTCTTTAATGTCGTTTGTTATTAATAATATCGGCTTATTCCCACGAGTTAGTAGCTTTCACTCATTGAATACTGGACAGATCGAATCTACATTTGCATCACACCACCTTGACACTTGTACACAAAGGTGCCCAGTATTCTGCAGCATCCATTTTCAATAAGCTACCACAAGAACTAAAGAATTTTAGCACTAACCCACATGCTTTCAAATCTAAATTGAAGAGTTACCTCAGGGCTCACTCGTTTTATTCTGTCTAGAAACTACTAGAAAAATTAAGAAATTAAGCTAATTCATTTTTGTTTTCTCTATTTTATCTTTTCACTTAGTCTCAATAGTGTCGCGTGCATAGGATTACTTAAAAATTTTCTATTACCATTCTTGTGTTAAACTTCATGTATTGACTTGTTCCATGACCATGGAGTCTTTGTCCTCAAGTTGGTCCTGCGGAATAGAAAACAATATTATTATTATTATTAGAACCTTTACAATAGATGTGGTAAATGTTACTCAAGAATAGGAGGCAACGAAGTCAACGGTACACGGTCTGCACAGCCACTACGGTCGGGGGTTCGAATCCCCCCTCGGGCATGGATATTTGTGCCGTCCTCAGTTGTAAATAGTTTATAAGTACTTTGTAAGTTTAGGGACTGATGACCCCATAGTTAAGTCCCATAGACTCTACAAACATTTGAACATTTGATTCATGGGTGTCTGTAGGGTTGCAGGTCCAGCACACACACTGGCTCGCTACCGTCTGCCGCCAAGTTTGGTGTTCGCGCGTTCCCGCGCCGACGCGTGACGTCACGTGTTTTGAAAACGTCAATGCAATTGGCCGTCGATCGCAGATGGGCGAAACGTTGGGTTTTGAAAACAAATTCAACCTAACACGGCATAACAGCCCGGATAATTTTAATGGACATGAGTTACCACATCTGTTGTAAAGGTTCTGTTTTGTTGAATTTCATAATTTGACGCTCTGCTATCTCAGAGATAAGCAATTTTATTTGTTAAACTATGCTTTTTAGCGGTATTTATTAGTTCAATCTTCATTCCCCCCACGCCAAAACGTGAATGTGGTCATGTGTCCTGGAGTTTTATCAGTCTGAACTTTCACTATAATCTGAATTTGTTGTTGATTTTTTAAATATTCGATTATTTACTATTTTCAATAAATATTTGAAAATAATCATACACTAAAGTTTCTGAGAATACATCATTTCGAATATTGGCAGTTTTCTCTGGTTCTATATAGTCTAGAAGGCTGTGGTTTGTTTTGTTTTGTTTTGTAGAGAACTGTCCGTTTCTGACGTTGCCTATACTACCGTAAATTCGCAGTAAACTCTTAATTGTACGTTTGTTTGGGTTTGACAACAGCATTTACCGACTACTCGTATTTTAGTTTCTGTGTTTCCTGTGAAAGTTTTCATCATGCCTAAACCAAAATTGGTGTTCTTACTTTCAATGATGGCCATTGTGGGAGACTGCACGTTTTGGAATGTTTTGGTATTCATCAAGTTTACAACACTACTAAATGTGTGATGGACCATCTGCGAACCATGAAGGCAGAGATTGTAATAAACAATATGCCAAAAGAAGCCAGATCCAAGAGATAGAGGGCAGTACTTGGTGAAGGAGATGAAGGAGGAGATGAGGACTACCATCCAGGAGCATTCTATTTTTTTATGTAACAGTTGGCTGTATATTACAATTTTTTCTTTAAATCCATTTTTCTCAATCTGACATGCCTCTTTTTCTCATAAACTTCTGAATCTACATCAATGAATTATTTACCACATAACATAGATAATACAGTGATGTTGTACCTCTACTTTAGTAGTATATACTGTAATAGTTAAAATTCAAGAAATTGAAATTTACACCAAACATTATATGTTTAGGGAAAATAGATTTTTCTAGCTGTTACTTTAAAGTGTTTGTAGACAATACAGTCACAAAACATGCGATAACATGTGATAAAACTCCAAATTTATATACTCAACAGTTTCTGAGGAAACGGTGCATTTATATAGCCAATTTAACATTGTCAAGATATTGCAGTACGACCGCCCTCAAGTAGTTTCTTGACGAAATAAAGTATTGGACATCCAAAATGCAACAAAAAAGGCCTGGAGATAATTCGTTAGATAGAGGGGGGAGGCGGTAGGGGGTATAATATTATTTCAGAGCCAGTAGGACAAATCAAGCAGGAAGAGGAATATATAAATGTTTGTTACGTTTCGGAAACTTAAACTTGCAATGTGATGAGAGAAAATTTCCATTCAAATCAAATTTGTCAACCAGTGTAAATCTATGATAAAAGAGTTGTAATGAAAGCATCGCTGTTCAACACACGAAGTAAGTAGCAAAAAACTCCACAATTCGGATGAGAAATATGTTCTGTAATGTTTGGTTTTAGTTTAATGAAGTTCTTTGAAGTCAACATTTGTTATAGTCATGTCTTCTACTTTTTAAATTATTCATGGCGGTAGATTATATTTTAAGCTTTTCGCCCTCGCTGGAATTGCGATAGAGAACTGTTGGAGAGCACAATGGCCAAATAATTACTTATTGAGGTAAATTACAAATCAGCTGTACTTCTGTAAATTTTTATGTAAGCACGACGTGTTTCAGGATTACATTATTGCGTTCGCAAGTACTGAAAACCTGAAAAGCAAATATTAAAATATGAGGGAAAATTGAGACGACTCGCGCACAAAATACAGAATTAAACTTGTGAGAAAGTAGAAAATTTGTGTCGGATCAGAATTAGAACCCGTGTCTCACGCTTAATAGTTAACTACGCCCGCCACTACACCACATGGAAACAGTGTACCTGCAAGACCCCAAATTTCAGTCAACTTTTTCACACACTACAAAATGCCACTGACCATTTTCACACATTACTCGCGGCATTTTGACGATTCACCTATCAGTGAGTATCCGTATTGATAGGGCAATATCCACCTTAAATTGCTCTTGCTGTCTGTTTCTCGGACTTTAAATTTCACTTGATTTATTTAAAAACTTTCCTTGATGGGAACTGCAGTCACATAGAAATTCCTAAAAGAAGCTCTGTCATTTGATGATTTTATTGAAATTATTATTGCAACAGTCATGATTTCAGCCACGTAGAAAGAAGAATTGCAGTATTAAGTAGGGCGATTTGTATTGGATTGAACGGTTGACTTCCTATGGGTGGTCATTTTATTCCTAATTCAATTTTTGGTGCTAATCTTCTATTACGAAATGAAAGACATTTTAAAATGATTGTGTGATAACTAAAATCTTGAAATGGCAGTAATTTCATTTAAAAACTTGTTTTATTGTTTATTGCACATATTAGTTCACTAGCAGCTTAATAAGCAGGAATCCAGCCTTCTATTATTCGTACGACGAATGGCTCCATCTTTTTTTTTTCTTTTTTTTTAATTCTAATTAGGATGTTTTTCAATTATTTGAGTTCATATGGCAAAACACTAATGAAAATCTGTTAGCATTGAGACGTACTGTGGTCAGCCGGAACATTATGACAACTTCCATAACACGTGGTATGTGAGTCTTTGGCACGGATGCAATGATGCTTTGGAAGATCGCTGGATGGGGTTGACACCATACCAGATCACACACGTCACATAATTACCGTAAATACTGCGGAGGAGGATACAACTGTACGCGCCCTAATATCTATTATTCTTTGTGGTCTTTACGCGACTTCATTATATTGCGAGATGTACTTCATCTCTAAAGGAGTCCGCGTATAAAAACGCTTCTAAGACCACGCCTTGAGTATTGTTCAAGTGTTTGGGACCCTTATCAAATCAGTTTAAAGGAAGACATAGAAGCAGTTCAGATGCGAGCAGCTAGGTTCGTTACTGGTAGGTACGGAAACTCAAATGGGGATCGCTGAAGACGAAGTTCTTTTCGAGAAATTCTGTTGAAGAAATTTAGAGGCCGGAATTTGAAGCTGATTGCAGAACGATCTTGCTGCCGTGTATTTTCATTTCGCGTAAGAAATCACAAAGATAAATTGGGGCTCGCACAAAGGCATATAGACATTCTTTTCTCCCTCCTATTTCGGAGTGAAATACGAAAGGAAATGCTTAGTAGTGGTACAATGTACCCTCCGCCACGCACCTTGCTGTAGATTGCGAAGTTATATATGTAGATGTAGACGAAATGTGTATTTTTCGAAACATTTTTGTTTCACAATTCAGATAACAGCACTGTTTTATTTAAGTATAGAGTGCAATGATTTCGGTCGTTTTTTAGACCCTCTTCAGGACTGCAACTCCATATGTCGTGCAGCCGGGCAGGTGTGTCACTGGAAGGCTCCATAGCATCTACCCAGCTCCACGACATCAATGGAATTGCAGTCCTGAAGATGGTATAAAGAAGGCCCGAACTAGTTGATATAAAATAAAAGTCCTTGCATTGTAGACTGTTTGAAATGTAGGCAGGCGGCAGTACATTCAACCGCCTCAAATTCTCTCTAAATTTCTTCAACAGCGTTTGTCGGAAAGAACTTCGCCTTCCCTCCAACGACTTCCATTTTAGTTCCCAAAGCATTTCAGTGACACTCCCGCATTGATCGAATCTGCCCAGCTACAAACCTAGCCGCCTGCTTCTGAACTGCCTCTATGCCCTTCTTTAAACTGCTCTGGTGGGGATCCCAAACACTTGAGCGATACTCAAGACTGGGTGTACAAACATTTTTTATGTGCCCTCCTTTACAGACGAACCACACCTTCCCACAATTCTCTCATTAAACTGCCTTTGCCTTCCCCACGACTGTCATACGCTCGTTTCATTTCATATCGCTGTGCAGCTTTGCTCCTAGATAGTAATTGACGCGACTCTGTCAAGCTGCACGCTACTATAGCTGGCGTCCATAAGAAGGCGCTTCCGCGCATAACAACGGAACGATAGGTGAAGCGAGGAGGGGGGAGCTGCGGCCCAGCGCCAACAGTTGCGCCTGCGGGAGAAACATTGCGCAACTCTAGGCCAGCCACGCGCGTGCGGAATGAACATCATTGACTGCCACTGCGGCAATGGCGGGAGATGCGCAGAACGGGTGAAAACTGGGCCTCGTAGTTGACGCCGACTATAATGCTGAATTCCAACTTTACGGGATTCTTTCTCCTACTCATCTCCATCACCTTACATTTTTCTACATTTAGCGCTAGTTACAATTCCTCCCACAACCTGGAAATTTGATCCAAGTCAACCTGCATCGAGCTACAGTCATTAAGTGAAGAAATCTTCCTGTAAAACACAGCATCATCAGCAAACCCACAGATTCCAACTCACTCTGTCCGTCAGATCATTTATATAGAAAGGAAATAATAGTGGTAATTCCTTGGAGAACCCCTGACGATACTCTCTAATGAACACTCGCCATTGAGGACAACGTACTGGGTTGTATTGCTTATGTTTTCGTGCCCGTCACATATGTGGGTACCTACTCCATGAGCTCGTACCTTCTTTAGCAGTCTGTAGTGCGGTACAGTGTCAAACGCCTTTCGAAAATCGAGAAATATGTAGTCCACCTGTTGCACTTCATCTATAACATGCAAAAAGTTATGAGAGAAAACGGACATCTGGGTTTAACAGAAAGTTCTATGTTATAATTGTTAAGTAACCGGAATCTGCTGGAATTGACATCAGACTTCAACGCTGGGCAGAGAACAAGAGTGTGCGAACACAAAGCGCACCGACCATTCCTAATGGTGTGCCTCCACGGCCAACGATCCACGCATGTACCAACGATAACAGCACGGCATCAGCACCTATGACTGATATGGACACGTGATCATCGTCACTGGATGTTACCGCAGTAGTTAAGTGTTACATGGCCTAATGAATCCGGTGCCTTCCTCACCATGAGCGCGTGAATCCGTCCACGTCTAGGTAATAGCTTTTTGACATTTGTCAGCGAATCAGTTGTATTCCAGCTAACATATGCGTACACTTTCATATTTCCAGTGGTGCTTGTGTAACACCGTGACGGCCAAGAGTATCGTACAAGATGACCATGTGTCCCAACGGCAGTGGTATTTTGACAAGGCGTGGAATGTGATTGAGTGACTGGAGTAACTCAATGGCGAGTCGGCATATTATCTACTGTACCAGATCGAAAAAAGAGAAAATAGAAAAGGCAGCAGGACCTGATGGGATACCAATTCGTTTTTAAACAGAGTACGCGAAGGAACTTGCCCCTCCCCCCTTCTTGCAGTGGTGTACTGTAGGTCTCTAGATAAGCGTAGCGGTCCGAAAGATTGGAAAATGGCGCAGGTCATCCCCGTTTTTAAGAAGGGACGTCGAACAGATGTGCAGAACTACAGGCCTGTATCTCTGACGTCGGTCAGTTGTAAAATATTGTAACATGTGTTATGTTCGAGTATAATGACATTTATGGAGACAAATCTGCTCTGTACGAATCAGCATGGGTTTCGAAAAAGGCTATCGTGTGAAACCCAGCTCGCGCAATTAGTCCACGAGACTCAGAGGGCCATAGACACCGTTTCTCAGGTATATGCTGTGTTTCTTGACTTCCGCAAGGCGTTTTATACAGTACCCCACAGACGTTTAGTGAAAAATGAAAAAGCATATGGTCCATCAGACCAATTGTGTGATTGTATTGAGGAGTTCCCAGATAACACAATACAACATGTCATTCTCAATAGAGAGAAGTCTTTCGAAGTAATAGTGATGTCAGGTGTGCCACAGGGGACTGTCGTGGGTCCGTTTCTGTTCACGATATATATATATATATATATATATATATATATATATATATATATATATATATATGACCTTGCGGATAACATCGGAAGCTCAGTGAGGCTTTTTTCAGGTGACGCTGTAGTATATAGAGAGGTTATAAAAATGAAAAATTGTATTGAAAGGCATGAGGATCTGTATCGAACTTGACGCATGATGCACAGAATGGCAATCGAATCTCAATGTAGACAAGTGTAATGTGCTGTGAATACATAGAAAGAAAGATCCGGTATCATTTAGCTACACTATGGCGGGTCAGCAACTGGAAGAAGTCCATAAATTATCTGGCAGTAGGCAATAGAGATTTAAAATGGAAGGACCATATAAAATCAATCGTCGGTAAAGCAGATGACAGACTTAGATTCATTGGAAGAGTCCTAAGGAAATGCAGTCCGAAAACAAAGGAAGTAGGTTACAGTACACTTGTTCGCCCACAGCTAGAATACTGCTTACCGGTGTGGGATCCGTACCAGGTGAGGTTGATAGCGGAAGTAGAAAAGATAAAACGGAGAGCAGCGCTCTTCGTTATAGGATCATTTGGTAATCGTGAAAGCGTTACGGAGATGATCGATAAACTCCAGTGGAAGACTCTGCAGGAGAAACGCTCTGTCTCTCGGTACGGGCCTTTGTCGAAGTTTCGAGAAATACCTTTACCGAGGGGTCTATATTGCTCCCTCTTTTTTATTATTAAATTCTTTTTTATATCATACAAGATAACCTATTACCTATGAGAAAATGGGTTGTAGTATTATACAAATGTTTTTATTACACGCTAATTGGTGACTTAACATATTTATTACTTTCAGCAAACCACTGGACATCCTACTGGTGTTGGTTGTTGTTTGGTGTCGGTTGGTGTGTTGATGCGGTGTGCTGTTTCCTGATATGCTACAGCTGTGGTGTTACAGGTGCGCCAGCGAGATAAACCTACTTGGAGTGGCCAGCTCACCGAGCGAAACACAGTGAGCATGCCCCTGGCACTGGGCGGCCAATTACTTTTTTGTCCTTAGCACCCCCGCACAAGTTACCCCCGTTTGTGTTTTAACCTACGAAATTTATAAAATAAAGTACATGTATCTTACGTCTGAGTGTCTTAATCGGTGTGTGCCACATCCCCCGTATCCAGGGGATGGCGGATACTTCCATTTCTGGAGACTAGTCCACCCCCCGGCGCTATGGCAGATGTAGCTGTCTCAGTCGGGTGTTACGTCAAGATCGGTTAATGGTTCTGAATGAAGTCCTGAAGCACTTTTCTGGAGATATTATTAGTAAATTGGTCAAGTATATCCTACGTATATTTCGCGAAGAGATCATGAAGAAATCAGAGAGATTAGAGCCCACACGGAGGCTTACCAACAATCTTTCTTTCCGCGAAAAATACGTGACTGGAATAGGTGGGAGAACCAATAGTGGTACTCAAGGCACACCTCGCCACACACCGTCAGGTGGCTTGCGGAGTTTGCACGTAGATGTAGATTATATTCCTTGCTTTCTCGCCTTCAGCAAGTCAAAATCGAATAACAGAACGCTGTTCAACTAATTTGGAACATTTAGTCGGACTCGCCATCTTGAAACACATTTTTGAGGTTCTAAACGAAACAATGTCGCGGCATCAGCTGATCAGCCCTCATTCCGCTGATTCCAATTTAAAGCCATAAAAGTACCAACTTTGCCCTACCAACAGTTGTTCACCCTGTCTCTTTCTACATCCACATATACGTACATATTCCGCAATCAAAAATGTTCAAATGTTTGTATAGTCTATGAGACTTAACTACGGTCGGCCGCGGTGACCGCGGGGACTGAGGCGCTTCAGTCACGGTTTGCACGGCCACTATGGTCGGGGGTTCGAATCCCCCCTCGGGCATGGATATATGTGCCGTCCTTAGTCTTAGTTAGTTCATAAGTAGTTTGTAAGTTTAGGGACTAATGACCCCGTAGTTGAGTCCCATAGACTATACAAACAAACTTAACTACGGGGTCATCAGCACCTAAACTTACAAACTACTTATGAACTAACTAAAGACGGCACAAATATCCATGCCCGAAGGGAGATTCGAACCCCCGACCATAGTGGCCGTCCAGACCGTGACTGGAGCACCTCAGTCCTCTCAGCCACCGCGGCCGGCCATTCCGCAATCCACCGTAAGGTGCGTGGCGGGGCGTACACTATACCACTACTAGGCATTTCCTTTCCTATTCCACTCCCAAATAGAACGAGAAAAAAATGCCTATATGCCTACGTACGAGCCCTAATTTCTCTTGTCTTTGTGATCATTATGCGAAATATAGTTACTGAATGACTCTCCTATAAAACTCACAATAAACTTGATTAGAGCCCACACAGAGGCATACCGACAATCGTTCTTCCCGCGAACAATACGTGACTGGAATAGGAGGGAGAACCGATAGTGGTACTCAGAGTACCCTCTGCCACACTCCTATCGGGTGGCTCGCGGACTATGAGCCGAGTAGGTAACTTTCAGCGAACAATACGTGACTGGAATAGGAGGGAGAACCGATAGTTATACTCAGGGTACCCTCTGCCACACTCCTATCGGGTGGCTCGCGGACTATGAGCCGAGTAGGTAACTTTCAGCGAACAATACTTGACTGGAATAGGAGGGAGAACCGACAGTGGTACTCAGGGTACCCTCTGCCACACACACATCGGGTGGCTGACGGAGTATGAATGTAGAAGTAGGTAACTTTCCGCGAACAATATGTGACTGGAATGGGAGGGAGAACCGATGGTGGTACTAAGGGTACCCTCTGCCACACACCTATCGGGTGTAGATAACGTTGTGGCTGCGCAGTGGAATCTGTTTCCCTGGTGTGGTGTTGGTACCTGCAGTTGCCGACTGCCACCGGCGTTGACCTCTGCTTCGGCTCGACCCAGCGCGACTCTCAGCAGGTCCCCGGGCGCCGGGACGTCGCCGTCGGCGTCGCGGCGCCCCTCGGCTGTGGCGACGACGCGCCTCACGGCCACCTGCGCCCACGCGCCGTCGCCGGCCAGCGCCTCGACGCGCCCGGTCACCACCAGCGCCGCGCGCTGCACCGCGGACACCAGCGACTCGGCGTCGCCGCAGCCCGCCGGCGATGACGTCACGCGCGCAGCGCACAGTGCCAGCAGCAGCAGCAGAAGCGGGAGCGAGGGGTGCGCCATGGCGGGGCCCGGGTCATGCCGCCGCTGCAGCGGTCTCCAGGCCAGCACTCGCCTGCAGACATGAGAGGAACGCTCTTTAACGTCAGAGGAGCAGGCGTGCACATTGATGATAAGTGACAATTTATCGTGGTTGCTTATCATTAACCCTTTGACTACTGTAGACGTCTATAGACGCGGCTCTGCGCTAGGGATGAGCTATGAGCGCGCTCGAGAAACGCGCGACTCTAAGGGTACGGCCATAGTGAACGGCTCCCCGCTAGCTGCTCGGCCGCTTAACCTGCAGCGGTCGGACCGCGCGCGCTGCAACGGCGCGATGGCAGCTGGTGGCGGCCACGGTGCGCAGCCAACCGCGCGCCGGCTGTTGCCAATACACGACTAAAATTGCTTTTCGATCTCTTTGCTGAGAAAAATACTGTATGTGTATGAAACAAAGCTACATCGCACTCTGGTATCAGTTTTTCGATAAAAATTCTCCTTCTGCTGTAAAAAAATAAAAACCACCTCTTCCGGTTTCGTACGTTTTCCTTGACGTAGGATACTTCTCACTCGATTCTGAGAAAACTAATTGGGGTACATCACTGAGCTTTGCACATCTTGCTGGCTAACTTAACAGCTTCATAACGGAGTGTCTGTTTTTTTTTTTCGATATTCGCCATAGATATTACGATACTTCATTGCCAGTTAACCTATCGCATAACATCTGAAGCTTGTGCTTATGTATATGGCTATCACTAATTAGTGTAAAACACTTTGTTGGAAAGCAGCTTGCACGCTCCAGCCAACCTGCCACCCAGTTCGGCGAATTGAAAATATCAGTAAAGGAAAAGAAAATAATCTCAAAGAGAAATAATAGGACTGTTATTAAAAAGCACGTATCTCACACGAAACAAAAACTTTAATCTTATAAAACAAAAGTAGTAGGTGTATCATTCTCAGAAGACAAAAAATGTAGGACTATTTTAAATCACGTATCATACACGCAACAAGAACTTCATTGTCACCAATGCATTCTGCATGTATTTATACTTACATGAGCGAAAAATGTTGCAACATGGCACAAAAAAACTCCTTGCATACATTTACTAATTGTAGAAGAAAATTCGCAAAAGCTTACAGTATTAGCCAGCTTCCGTCCTTATTTCAGCTTAAAGCCCTAGTGCTTTCTCAACATAGCCACCACTGTTTACTACTATAATACTGACTGTTGTTATGTCCCCATTCTGTTCAAAAGTTTGGATAGTGTTAATTTTCATGCATTTTGCATGTTATTAGAGCCACAGTAAAAATTACTGTTTTGCAATACTAGCGGACAGTTTCAGGTACTATCCAATCTCTTTGCCGAAATATCTTTTAATGTGGATTGAAAGGATAACAAGCACAATAAAGAGATATTTTTTCTGACATATTGATACAAGAAGTCACTTTTGTATCCGTGAACGTATCTGTTTGATTGCTACATATATTGTGTAATTTTAAATGTCTTACCATGCCTGTTGTATTTTTTGCTACACTACGGAGCTTTACAACAGACATCTCCATCCTCCGCAAAGTACTGCTCATATTTCAATGATAATGACAGCGAGCTGCGATCGTTGCAAATAACTGCAGCGCATGGCGTGGCGCGCTGCCCCAGTCAAACGGCGCACAGCGGGTCGCGCCGCAGCGCCGCTTCTCGCGAGTTTCTCGAGAAATGCTCGAGCGCCGGCAGCTCGAGAAATTCTCGGTGCGTTCGAGTCGCCGCACCTCACAGTCCCACCTCTACTCCGCGCCCTTTCCCTGGTGCTGAAGACGTCTATAGACGCTGCTCCACGCCCTTCACCTGGTGCTGAGGAAGTTCCCAGGCGCACAGCTGGGACTTTCCGTCTGTGCTGTTGACGTGTTAAGGCGCGCCTAGCCCCCGATTCCTGTGTGCTGTGGACTTGTCAAGACACAGAGCTGTACTTTCGCACTATTTCAGTAGCTGTTCAGAGTTTCGGCCACACATATCAAACCTGCGTCTGCGCTTACTGCTGATGTCCTCTGTTGTTGATTTCTATTTCGCATTTTGCGTTTTTCGTTAGCTTCATAGTTCTGCACAAGATTTATTTCTGGTGACTTTGCCTAAAATTTTCTAGATAAATATGGCTCACAAAATTATTTTCTTCATTATTCTTAAGGGAACGCATGTAGTTGTAGTATATGGCCAAATTTCATTTATTTTAACAAAATATTGCTACAGATATAATAGCTCCAAGGAATTTTATGCTCAATCAGCGCAATTTTGCGCATGAAGTGAAACCAGTGTTTATAATTATTTCATAAAGTATTACTTAGGCGATTGCAAAACTTCGCCGACGTACATAGAGAACGTGTGCAAATGTTCATATAAAATTTCTTCTAAAACCGCGGTGACGGAGCGGCAAAATGTTCCGAAAGAGTGGCCGTGAAATGGTTCTGAAAAGAGCACGCTTTAGCCGTCACAAGAGGACTTTGATGACCCGAATGTAGGACTCAATTGTGAACTACATCTTCGTCATACTTTTAGTCCCTTAGAATAAGATACCGAACTTAAAGAGTATTTGTTGGGCACCGAATTTGTCTGGCAAATTAGCCAAACATTTTCTGGCTGAATTTGGCTCACAACATTATTTTCTTTATTATTCTTAAGACAATACACGCTGGCCAAATTTAATTTATTTTATCATGAAGTCCATCAAGTGACTATATCTGATTTAGTATTAGTTCGACGATTGACAAGTTTTACTAATGTTCATAGACGACTTGTGTAACTGTTCATTAAAAAAAAATCTTCGAAATCCGTGATGATCGACCAGCAAAATATTTAGTAATGAGGCCATTTGACGTAGAATTGCCAATAAGCCGTCTCAATGCGCATAATGTCTGTGTAGTAATACATCTGCAGATTGAAAGCCACGGTAAAAGTGTCGAGATACACTGTGTGTCTGGGATCGCACTCAGAAGGCGGGACAACCGCGACCGCCCACAGCTGCAGGAATATTCAGCACAGGGCGAAGTCGGCCGAACGACTGGCTCATCCGCCTGCAGCAGGTAGCCGGATTAAGCAGCCGCAAGAGCACGCGCGATCCGACAGACCGGATGCTCGGCGGCTGCAGTTAGAGGGTTAACTAGCTCAAACCCATGGCTCTGCTCATGTGCTGGTAGAATATGACCCACCGAGTTTGTAGGCTTGCAATTACGGCATGACACCGCTCAGGTAACTCGCGACTACTTGTGAAAGGAGGTAGATATCTGTGCGACGATCATTTCTGCAGTTTTAGCTCCATTTTACTCGTTGTATTGTATGGTAAAAGATGCTCAGAACAGTAATCTGCCTGCTATCGAACTTTTTCAACACACGATTTGTAAATCAAGTACGTGTTCAAATGTTCAAATGTTTGTAAAGTCTATGGGACTTAACTACGGGGTCATCAGTCCCTAAACTTACAAACTACTTACAAACTAGCTAATACTAAAGACGGCACAAATATCCATGCCCGAGGGGGGATTCGAACCCCCGACCGTAGTGGCCGTGCAGACCGTGACTGGAGCGCCTCAGTCCCCTCGGCCACCGCGGCCGGCCAAGCACATGTACCTGACAAAGAGCGGTGTTTAAAATCGACT
The DNA here is from genome assembly GCA_026315105.1 of Locusta migratoria. Lineage (NCBI taxonomy): Eukaryota > Metazoa > Arthropoda > Insecta > Orthoptera > Acrididae > Locusta > Locusta migratoria. Next base: position 835,575,792 of record CM048745.1, on the reverse strand, counting down.
GTTACGAATTATGAAAAGGTGAATGGTTTATTCGAAATCTAAAATTTTGTACTATCATGAGTCCAAAAATGAGAATTTTTTTAACCGAACACTTTCATAAAAATCTAATGAGGAACGTTACGAAACTAAAAACTCAGGTTGTATGAGAAGTACATATTTTCTTTTTTACAGACACAGCAAGGCTAGTAAGAAAAAAAATTTTCAACGAGAATATCTGACGTGAATTTTCCCCCTTTTTTCCGTCTTGGCCCGGCCAGCAGCGTGCAAACAGCCTTTTATGTAGACGTGTGTCATACCGGCACAAGAAATCCGGCGCATTAAGAAAGACTGGCCATGTGTCTGTACAGTGCTGTCGGATATTCTACATGCTAGCCAGAATTGTCGAATTGTCTCGCCCTCAGGACCACGTTCTTGGTACGGCTAACTCCCGAACACAGCGGTCTCGCCAGGTGCTCCCGATGTCAGGAACAACCGGGAGTGAGGCCTCTGGCTGTAACGTTATTCCACTATCACCATTGTCACTTCCTCTTTTTTATGTTTTATTCATGCATCAGCAATAATGAAACGTTTGCAGTTATACTCCCATATATACATATGCGGAAGCTATATAGTTGTTCAATGTTCAACAAACGGATGCTTTTATATCTTTGACAGAAGTTCGCAGTGCAATACAGAATGTATCTCTTGCAGTGTCTCCCTATGGAGTTTGTCCACGAGGCTGCCACGCTTACTAACAAGGGACAACTTTGACCTCAAAAGCTCGGAACTGCATGAAACCATGCTTAGAATAACAAGCAATTGTAAATCAAACAGTGGCGTGCGTCATTTACATGCAAAACCCCACACTTGTCTCCTAGTGTCGCTAGATGGTGGCAATGTGTAGCTGCACAGTGTTTCAGTTGTGTGAGAGGTGTTGCTACTGTACATATTTGTGTTCGGAAGCAAGTTACTGCCTACAATGCAGCGTGCCGGCCGCGGTGGCCGAGGGGACTGGGGCGCTCCAGTCACGGTCAGCACGGCCACTACGGTCGGGGTTCGAATCCCCCCTCGGGCATGGATATTTGTGCCGTCCTAGTTTGTAAGTAGTTCATAAGTAGTTTGTAAGTTTAGGGACTGATGACCTCGTAGTTAAGTCCCATAAGCTTAACAAACATTTGAACATTTACAATGCAGCGATATCATAAAGAGAATTAATCCTGCACGAATGGTACAAATATTATGGTGCAAGTTGGGAAGTACTGAATACAAAAATGGCATCGGGGCCCTGGATATAGAGTTTGCGGATATATGCAATAATAATTCAGAAATATAATGGCGACGACACAGGAATAAACGACGTTAGACTGGACAGATATACGGAATTTGAAGGACAGGAGGAATCAGAAGGTGGCTTCCCACCCTGTTTCAACAACTTCATCTAAACCTCACATAAGCACATTCAGATGTGGGGTAGTAGTATACTGTGCTTTGTGGCGTTTAAGTACTTCAAGCAGAGATGTTTTGACGCTGCTAATTCAACATGTAATAACACACTGACGCCATTAAATTACATATAATTTATTTCCTATGGTATTTATATCTTGTTACTTTGTTTCTCTCTGTTAAATTGTTACTTAACTACAATGCAACGGTTTGGATGGAAATGACACACATCAGTATCATGTTTATGATTTATGATTTTGTATGCATGTTGGGCATCAGTCATTTGAAATATCGTTTACATCCACGACAAGTTTCCGGCCTTAGGCCATTATCAAGTGATGAAACTCTTCAGACAAGTAATTGTAATGGCAATACAATCGTAAGACAAGACCATCTCATTAATATAAAATAGGTACCACGTTACAAAATCAACGTTATAACGAACACATACATATCTGTATAAGTATTTTAAACAAACATGTGGTCGAAATGTGGCACCTATTTTATGTTAATGACATGAACTTATCAATTTGTCCTAACGATTTTATTGCCATGACAATGACTTGTCTGAAAAGTTTCATCACTTGATAACGGCCTAATGCCGAAACCTAGTCATAGAAATCAACAATATTTCAGTGAAATGACGGTGAATTGCTGACTATATGTTATTCCAACATGGTTTCATGCTGATCTGAGCGTTCGAGGTTAAAGGTATCCCTTGTAAGTGAACACATAATCATGCGTGTTGCTCTCAGTTGGATCCTCCCTATCACTTCCATTAACCCAGTCTCGTGCATTTGCCATACAGATGAACAATGTTAATGTTTTGGCTGAACGACTAGTTTGTAAGCTCCTTCCTTTTTATATATTCTGTACTTCCCGAGGAATCTTCTAATGGATCTCAGGTTGGCATCTACCTGAACCACGATTAATTTCATGTGGTCGGTTAATTTAATATCACTCCTTATGCTTACTCCCAGACGGAAGTAACAGTGTACAGTGATTGTTATGCTATTCCAAAATTATACGAGGTGCACACAGAAAGTAAGTCTCCCTAACTTAAAAACTTGTCACGACATAGACGAGACGCGTTGCAGACGCAACTTCAATATTCTGAAGATGAATATTGCAACATATTAATGCAAATAAATAAATAAAAAGGCAACTGTAGGCTGTGCAGTTGCTGATTCTCACAAATGGATTATGTTGACTATAATCTAAAAGACATCATGCATACATAAAAAAACTTTATTAGAACCAGCTATAGCAATTTTTGAGCTATTTTTCGGCATATTCAGAAAATAATTGAGACACTTGCAGTATCGTGGAATACACTTCTACACTGCTGTATCGAGCACCAGCGCCTTGCTTCTTCGTCGTAGGAGGAGCAGGTCTGTATGCTACATGATCAGGAAACTCCCAGCTCAGATGCACCGAGAAGTACAAGTATGAAAAGCAGTATAACACCCTGCGTAGTAGCTATTCCACACAACATATTTCGAAAGGCATGTTGCAGATTCAGACTTATAAGACACAGGAATGTAAAAGTTGATCTCACGATATGACAAGTGACAATTACTTTGGTGTCTATGGAGAAAAATAGCTCAATAGTTGCTGCATCTATCAAATAAGAAATCAATATTTATATCTCATTATGTCTGGATATAAATCGAAGATGTTCAATTGAAGGAGAGGCATTGAATTAAAATTTGTACTGCATCCGGGATTCGAACCTGGGACCTCCTGCGTACTAGACAAATACTATAGCCCTTAAGCCACCGCAAAATTTAATCCAATGCTTTTCCTTTAATTCAGTTTTTAATTAATTAGTAGTTATCAAAAATTGAACTAACTTTCTGAATGCAGCTCATATTAGACATTTGTTTGCATTTTCATTGTACACTGGTTGATTTTTCAATGTACACTTACACGATCCACGAACATACCCCTCCATCTCTTATTGCAAGTGGTAGAAACGCTGACACATCATGTTACAATGCATTACAATTGGTATTCGTACCCAGTTTCGTACGTTATTACTTACTTTCGCGAAGCTTAGTCATAGTGAAGAAATATTTGGTTACATAAATCAGCTTAAGATATCAAACACATATTCATACGACGTTTTCACTAGATTAGATTAGTACTTGTTCCATAGATCATAAATACACTTCGTACTGATGTGTAACGTGTCAGGTTAGTATAAGGTGTCTTTACAAATTATTACTTTGTACTAAATACTACGTGACAAAATATATATATTTTTAATTTTTTTTATACATATACTACTTTCTATCTAATAATTCATCTATAGTGTAGAAGGAGTTGCCATTCAGAAATTCTTTTAATTTATTTTAAATGTAGTTGTCTATCTGTCAGACTTTTGATGCTGTCTGGTAGGTGACCAAAGACTTTTGTGGCAGCATAATTCACCCCTTTCTGTGCCAAAGCTAGATTTAACCTTCTTTCTCCTAGTGTTGTAGTTATGTATACTGCTATTGCTTTTGAATTCGGTGGGATTGGTAATAACAAATTTCATAAGTGAATATATATATACTATGAAGCTACTGTGAAGATCCCTAGCTCTTTAAATAATTGTCTGCAAGATGATCTTGGATAGGCTCCAGCAATTATACTGATTACACGCTTTTGTACAATGAATACTTTTTTACTCAATGATGAATTACCCCAGAAAATGATGCCATTCGAAAGCAGAGAATGAAATTAGGCACAGTACGCTAATTTACTGAGATGTATATCACCAAAATTTGCAATTACCCTAATAGCATAAGTAGCTGAACTCAAACATTTCAGCAGATCTTCAATGTGTTTTTTTCCAGTTCAACCACTCAACAATGAATACACTTAAAAATTTTGAATATTCTAACTTTGTTACAGATTTCTCATCAAAGTATATTTTTATTAATTGTGTTATTTCATTTACTGTATGGAACTGTATGTATTGTGTTTTATCAAAATTTAATAAGAGTCCATTTGCTGAGAACCACTTAATGATTTTCTGAAGTTTTTGATGTGTCCATACATTGTTACACATCACACATTTATTCCTTCGCTTCATTCTCCCTTTCCTTCCCTATATCTGAAGATTATTTGCTATACATCGTTAATAATAAGGTTTATAGGCCACTCGGTTTTTTATTCATTATAACTACGAAGGTCACGGTGCGTTGTCTATTACGTCGTTATGAGAAGCCATTGTGAAGTTAGCTAAAGAAATTATTTTCCCGTTTTGAAAATTAATTATTTACTGACGTATGAACTACACATACAGCCGACAGTCTTGTCAATTGTTTTGCTGTTGTTGCAGGACATCAATCGTTCTGCTAATTAAAATGATTTACTCGACCACTAAACTACGCTCCACCTGTTCCATATTTCGTCTTTGATATTTTTTAACAGTCGCTGACATTTCCGTTGTATGAGGCTACACATTTATTTATTTTCTGAAGTATTCTCTTTTTATCCCAATCTTTGCTACACAGAATGACGTGATGCAAAATTGTCTTTCCCTGCGCAGTTTTTCGTTCTGTTCACCATTGCACTTGTAATCTAGCTGCCACGGTGATACTTATACTAGTAGTTGTAAACGAAGGCTTCTCGGCTATTAACACTGTTGTAGCAGTTACGTAGGCAGTTTCCACTATACAAATAAAGAAACCAGTCACTATTAATACCGCAATACAGCGTGAAGCGAAATAGGCGCACTAGGGCTCCACAGCGTGATCCCTCACATGGTAGCAACAAAAAGCTGTCTCTAAAACATTCCGTTTTGCGCATATTTCCGGCAGTATATGGACGTCGAAGACTGAAATGGGTGTGTGTTCCATGCGACCGTGTGTTTCAGAATTACACAGTTAAGCAAACAAGGCGTCTTTAGGAACAAATTAAGCATAGAAACCAATGCCATACTTGGGGCATGTCCAACGGCAGGCATCGGTGTCTGTAACTTGGACTCTCCGCAGCGTCTTTGGATGGCGTATATGGGTATGGTTTTCTATGCTCATTTTTCCCCTTCGAGACGCCTTCTACAACCGCTAGAAGTTTGTTCGTATAATTCTGAATAATACTGACGTATGGAACACATACCCATCATATTCATCGACGTCGATTTACTGTCTAAAGTATGTGCAGGACGAAATATTTAGACTCTTTTTTCCGACATGTGAAGAATTGCACTGCAAAGCACGAGTGCGCGAATTTCGCTTCAACCCGTGTATTTATAAAATAGCGCTGACACCGGATTCGGACCCACACGTTAATCGTGAGAGAGCTGTTCACATCCAAATGAATTTGTTATTGTTTACTTCTGAATTCTGCTCTTAACTGCCCCTTGTGGCGAAATTTTTCATGGGATGGTGGTGGCTTCCCGCACATATAAGATGATTTTAATAAGCAGTTAGCACGTAACGATCACAAATAATGATCTAACTCAGTGTAAACAAATCTTGAAAATTCAGTTTCTTTTTGCTTCAACTTAGGTCGAAAATCTTGTACCATTTTTCGCAGTATCGTTTGCTTCTATTCACGAAGAAATTTGCACTAAGTGAAGCAGTTATTCGACTTATACAACAAACTCTGGAAACAACACACACAAACCAAAATTTCCTTTGCAGATGTGAATTTTGTTTTATTGAAAATAGCGATTTAGCGGTACAATAGTGCTAAAGCTGTACTCTCTCAAAAATATGCACATTCTTTTGGAAAAATAAGTATGTTTTTAAAGTGTAAGAACTTCCTCAACAAGTGTTTAAATGTTTGTAAATCTATGGGACTTAACTGCTGTGGATGTCAGTTCCTAGTAAACTAACTGAAGGGCAACACATACACTCATTTTCCCGGGAGGACTCGAACATCCGACGGGGATAAACCGATCGCTCCGCAGCAAGGTGCGCCTTAGAGCCGTCCGCTATTCCATCCGGATGAACAAGTTTTTTTCATCGTAAACAACCGTCTCAAGACGAACCTGTGTGTTCTAAACTGTCTACGGCCTTTCTGAAAGCATTTCTCAGGAGTCTAGCATTTTACGGCAGTGAAACGTGGATTATATGAATCAAGATAGAAAAATGATGGAATCATTTGAAATTTGGCGCTGCAGACGAATGCTGAAGATTTGATAGGTAGATCGCTGAATCATGAAGTGCTGAACAGAATTTCAGAGAATTTATGGCATATCTCTATTAACCTTGTGGTGCATAGTGTCCACTGTGATGGACAACTGATGGTGGAAGCATTTCTGAGCAATCTAGATCGTTTTTAGAGTCGTAAGTGTATGGAGTGCATTCGAATGGTCCTTACCGACAGACGATGCACAGTAGGTGTCGCAAGCATCCGTTTTTCACCCGAAGATGGCGCGTGTGAAGCACAGCAAGAGTTCTTGAAGGGTATTCCACAAATTTCACAAAAAAGAGACGAAGTAAATATGCATTAAATGCAAGGAGCCTCTACGTACAAATTTGCTTCGAACGTTTCCTTACGGAAAGGTATTCCGTTGAGCATCGTGTGTCTTCCGTGTTAGGCCTGTTGTACGAAGTGCTTGTTTAGTAAGTTCTGAACTGAGAACAAGACAATGAACTAGGAAAGGATCAAGCGCTGTCTATGAAGTGTGTGTGTTCGTTGGCTCGCCCATTTTCAAGGAAGCCGGGAAAGTTTCACTGACAATCGCCGTAGCCGACGTCTGGAGACCGCTGTCTGTGTCGAAATCATTTAGAAAGTGAGTACGTCAATCACGAAAGATCGACGATTAACTGTGCTCATTATAGAGGATAAACTGCAGATTAACCGTGAATCCGCGCGAAAAATCTTTACCCAGAAATGTGGGAAGACGAAAACGTGATGTCATGTGCCACATGACTGGACTGACTATTAGAAGCAGGCACGTTTAGACGTTACACAGGATTTTGTCGAAACTGTGGATGCGACACCCAATTTCACCTCTCACCAACATCATCTCTTTGGAAAAAGGTCAGGGCCGAAAAATCAAGCATTAAAATGATGCTTATCACCTTTTATAATAGTTACGGCATTATCCACAAGAATTTCTACCTGTGGAACGCCACTGAAGTCTGCAAGATTCGTTAAAATTTTGACCCGTTTCATGCAATATCTACTCAGGGTGCGATCCCAGTATGAACAACAAGCATCTTTATTTTTTTTTTATTATTATTATTTTATTTATCTATTTTTGTCCACGACAATGCTCGCCCACACAGCCGATACCGTCATACACATCGTGACAAAAAAAGGAGATGGTGCAATTTGAATATCCACAATATTCTTCGGATCTCAAACCTCCAGATGTCTTCCAATTCCCTCGACTCAAACTCGATTTGAGAGAAAAGCTATTTGACGATATTCCTGAAATCCACCGAAACGTGACGATACATTCGAACACCATCCCAAAGGAAGATTTTGTGATAAATTTCCAGGAAATGTATTGCACAGCTCAACGATGCATAGTTACGGGAAGTGACTATTTAGAAAGACAGCAAGGGGTAAACGTAGTTCATTGGTCATCTACGTTAATGTTACAGGTCTATTGAGAGAACTTCAACGTTGTATATTTCAGCAACTTAGCAGGGACACTTACACCCCATTCATATTACGAAAGAATAATGCCTCAACGTACCTCAGTCGTGTCTGAAAGTGTCTTGTATTCGTTATAGAAACGTTTAGACAGATGCTAATACTGGTTTCCTGTACCGCCGTTGCGGCTACGACGCAGCACAGAATGGAAACGCGTACACCTTGTGCGTAGGCGGCGGAAATCGAAATTTCAGCGAGTTGCACCGTGCCTGCTTCCTCAAGTCTCGTGGCGCCGAAATTAGCTGATTGTTTAAATAGGCATTAGCGCTCAAGTTCAGCGAGCGGTCTGGAGGGAGTATGTATATATAATAAGCTGTGGCGCTTTATCCGCGAGCCGGATCAATAACTGCCGTTTCCGAGAAAAAAAAAAAAAAAAAAAAAAAAAAAATAACGAGTTCCGCGATATGCGTTCAAGAACATTACCAAAGGAACGGTAGGAGGACCAAAAAATTCAATATTCAACCGTATGTAGCGAAGCAGAAGTTCTGTTTTTGTCGTTAAGTGACTTTGAGGTAACTTTTGCGAACTGCGACCATCAATCATAGATAATAATCTGTTGTTGTTGGGGTCTTCAGTCCGCAGACTGGTTTCATGCAACTTTCCACGCTGCCCTGTCCTGTGCAAGTCTCTTCATCCGAGAATACGTTCGGCAACCTACATCCTTTGTATCTGCTTACTATATTCGTCCCTCGATCTCCCTCTACGATTTTTACCCCACAAGCTTCCTTCTAATGCTAAGTTCACAATTCCTTGATGTCTCAGAATGTGTCCAGCCAATCTATTCCTTTTCTTAGTCAGTATATGCCAGAAACTCCTTTTCTCCCCGATTCGGTTAAGCACCTCCTCATTAGTTACGTGATCTACACATCAAATTTTCATCATTCCTCGGTAGCACCACATTTCAAAAGCATCTGTGTTGTTGTGGTCTTCAGTCCGGAGACTGGTTTGATGCAGCTCTCCAAGCCTCTTCATCTCCACATAAGAACGGCAACCTACATCTGCCTGAATCTGCTTACTGTATCCATCACTTAGTCTTCCTCTGCGATTTTTACTCCATACACTTTCCTCCAACGCTAAATTCACAATTCCTTGATGCCTAAGAATGTGTCCTACCAATCTATCCCTTCTTTTAGTCAAGGTATGCCAGAAATTTAGATAGATAGCATCTATCACCTTTTTATCTGAACTCCTTATCTTCCACTTTCACTTCCATACAATGGTACACTCCAGACAAAAAGCATCCAGAAAGGACTTCCTAACATTTAAATTTAAATTAACAAGTTACCATACTGAAAACCATTTTAAACCAGTCAATGCGATTCTAGGTTGAAAGTGCCCTACACCGTAGCGAGCGAGCTTGTTGTTGTTCAGAGATCAATAGTAATCGGCGCAAGGGGCACCGTTAGCGACACCTCACTTCCGTGAGCGACTTGTTAATAAGTTATATGTATGTGGCGTCTGTTCTTTCGGACATGTCCAGAAGAACAGACGCCACGTATATATATCAATATCTATAAATGTGAAAGTCTGTTCGGTGTAAGTTTATCACGTCTGAACAACAAGACATAAAGAGCTAAATATTTGTACAGTTACTAATTTAGACTTGAGGAAGGTTTTAGGCACGGTTTTATAGCGATCTCATAGATATTTAGGAATTGAAGAATATAACGCGAAATGCGGAACAATAATTATTCTTTGAAAATTATATTTACTCTTTGAAAATGGTTTTATTGGTTGCATTGTTGCTTGAGGGTTGACAATGATAAAAGGGTGGAGTACATTGGGATGGAAAGTTATCGGTGTACATAAAATTCTACGTGTGTGTGTGTGTGTGTGTGTGTGTGTGTGTGTGTGTGTGTTAATATTTCCCTATGCAGCGAAAACTACAGAACGCAAACGAATGGTCTGTGTGTAATTGTTGTCCGAAGTCTCCCATTGTACACCATAGCAATTCCATGACGATAGCTATAAGGGGGTGGAAGATTTGGTGGTTGAAATTCGTCAAATAAAAAAAAAAATATCCGACTGAAGGCCAGCGATGACGTTTGTGACTCTATAGCAAGGAGGTTACATACAGCGAAACGTGATGCCACAGACCATATCTTTGGGCTATGCGTGGTACAATGTCTTCAGCTCTTTCTCTGGAAGGATAAGCATACTAATAAGGAAATATAAGAATAAATAAAGCAGTAAAATAGAAATTTCTTTTAATACATCTCTTTAAAAAAATCGGTTTGTTACGCGCATTATCTTTCATAATCAATCAACACGCGAGCGGAGCCGCGAGTTTAAGTTAGTAACTTATATAAATGCCAATGATGGGCAAAGATCTTTTCTTTAGTGTGGAAGCCCTCCCAGAGAATTAGTTTACAATAAATAGAAATTTGAGTTCTAGTGGGCAGGGTAAATTTGAGAATTTATACCTGACGGGATGCGTACTCGAGTAATTCCGTGCAGGTTTGCTGATCACTGTGTCCTCAGTAGCGTAGAGGTCAGTGCAACTGCCTAGAAATGAGGAAACTCGGGTTCGAGACCCGGCTGAGTACACATTTTCCATTTCACCCATTAATGCCATACATTCCGTGAATATGAATGATTAATGATTCTTGTTGTCACTGAAGCACGAGTGGCACGATCAGTCGACGATAATGGAAAGTCCTTGGCTCTTAACCTTGCTCTGATGAACACTCGGCTCTCTCATTCCGTTCCCTCTACAGGTCCGTAGCTTTTTTCATTTTCTTTGACGTTTTCTGCCTTGGGTCACGGTCACGCATTCCTGAGATTTCTGCAGTGTCTGCAGAAGAGAAAAAAACTCTGTCATTAATACAATATAATTTACCACGATGAAGTAATGGCGTCTACTATTAGGATGAAATACTTTGTCACAAAATCTTTCTTATGAATGAACATTATATAATAATACTAGGTGACCGAGACACGCTGTGAGATTAAATGAAAATGAAGAACACAAATTTCTAATATGACTAATTCATAATCTTACACTACCAGCCCACATCTCAGTCCCTTTCTTTGCCCATACTCTACTCAATCCTCCCTTTTCTCTCTGCCCATTTCCCCCTACCTCCCAAACTCTGTCCCCCCTCTCTATCCTTATTCCTCTTTCTGTGCATCTCCACCTCCTCCCACTGCATCTAATCATCACACTCTCCTTGTTCACCATCTCCTTCCCCTCTCTCCAGCTCAGTTTCCTCCCTCCTGCTCTCAATCCTGCTCTGTCTGACTTAGAGCCTTGTTCAGTCTTACTTTAAAACATTTATATCAATGAAACTTCTTGCTGGAATACTTTGAAATTTTGACACAACATTGCTCTGGAATCCCTTCATGGTTTTATAACCTATTGTTTTATTCTATGCCGAATACGAATGAGTCTAAAGTTATAATTCGAAACGTAAAAAGTTGTATATATACCGATACAAAAGCGTTACATGTATGCATCGGTTACTGTCCTTCAAAGTACCCACCATCGTTGTGTAAATACCGTTGTCAGCGACGTGGAAGGCGTAGTATACCGTTGGCAGAGTCATTTCGGTTGATGGTGCGAATGGAGCGATCCACTGTCTGTAGAATCTCCGGAACAATTCTGAAGCGAATGCCACGAAGTGATTCCTTCATCTTCGGAATCAAAGAGTCCTTACGTCCGGGGAGTCCTATCGACCGAACTGAGCAGCCACAGCTTGCGCTGTATGCACCGCCGCATTGTCTTTCAAAATGATGGGTGGGTTGCGCAGAAAGTGTTGCCGCTTCTTTCGCAAAGCTGATCGCAAGTGATGCTCCACAAACGAACAGTAATACTATGTACTGGCGGTCTGCCGTGGAGGAACGTAATGCGTTAGGATAACACCATCACAGTCCTACACGAGAATCACCACAAACTTCACCACACTGGGCGCTGACACACTTTCTATGCATTTTGAAGACCTTGATGACACTATCGTGCTGTACATATTCTGGCATATTCAATCTTGATCCATTTCCGTTGTTCCTGTTTCTGAAACATAGAGTCACCGTTACGTTAGACCGCTCGCTCACAAGTGCGTTTCCTTCGACTGTGCGCACGCCAGTGACGTACGTCAACAACATCTATGTAGCTATTTAAGATACAATCGTCCTATATACAGGGTGAGTCAGCTAAGTCATAACACCCATTTTATTTCCCCAACCAAAATAAATACAAAGCTGCCGTTTCGGCAGTGAATTGCATGGACAGGGGCTACTTAATATATTGCATTTCATGTTTGTGCTATTTTTTTATTACAAAAATATGAGGCCATATTTTTCATGTATTATTTTTAATGGAACCATGTATTAAATTTTAACATAAAAACGTTAGATTTTAACGTAATAAGTTTTCAAATATGTGTATATCATAATATTAAGGCGAATAGTTTTTGAGATAGGTTCTCGTGTCGCATTCGGCCTTCGAGGCGGCGTTGTCAAGTGCTACCTTTCCTGTTGTGTAGACTACACGGTAAACATCGCTAGTCCGACATTATGCAAACAACGCCACTCCGAAGGACGAATACGATACGTGAACTTATGTGTCTAAAAACTATTCTCCTTAATATTATAATGTCCACATATTTGAAACCGTCTTTTCAAGCCCAAAATATTACGCTAAAATTTAACATAGAGTTCCATTTAAAAAAACTAAAGATGTCCTCATATCTCTGTAAAAAAATAGCACAAACATGAAATGTCATGTATTCAAGTCGCCTCTATTATAATGTAACGTTGCATCTAAATTTCAAAGCAATCTGTGGCCACGAGTCAGATAGTGACGGTTATGCTCTAACAAACGTCTACGTTTTTGTAATGTTCCCCATTAATTACGTGTATTTTACACATGTAACCGATGACGTGGCAGTGGACACTAAAACTAAACAGAATAGTGAAAAATGAAATGCAATATTGTGACAAAATTTCAAATCAATCTCAGATTATCTTGTGGCCAATTGACAGCAAATAAATCGAATGCAAAGCAGCCTCGCGCACAGTGAGATACGAGTCGGGAGCGTTGAGTAACGTCGTTGCTAGGCAGTCGGCAGACAGGTCAATATTAGTAACGACCTCCCTTGTGCATGTACTCAACAGCACTTCAGCTAACTGCGGGCATTGTTTCGAGAAGTCAGATAAGTTTGATTACAGCGTAAAATATCTCCCTCGCGCTTGTTTACAGAGTAACCCATTCTTCCTCCTGCGTTCTTTGCTGGCGTCTAGAAGGCAGTATTTAGATTCGTGGGGAGAGTAATTAGGCCCCTCGTAGGGAAGTCTCCTCTTACTGCCTTCTGACACGCGATCAGGCCACCCACAAATGTTTCATTCATTTTGTGACGAGACTGATTTATTTTGTCTTAAGACTGAAATCGAGGAGTTGGTTTGTACATGGAACAAAGTTTGTAGAAATAACGTCTACATCTACACCCACACCCCACTAGCCATCTGACGGTGCGTGACGGAGGGTACCTCGAGTACCACTATCGGTTCTCCCTCCTAATCCAGTCACATATTGTTCACGGAAAGAAAGATTGTCAGTATGCCTCTGTGTGGGCTATAATCTCTTAAGGACTAAATCGAAGAGAGCAGGGCAGCTTGTTCCAGAGTTGAACAGCAGACACAGTGAAGGACTGTGCAAATGTGTTCATTTTACGAACGGGCACAACTAGGATACTAGATAAGTGGGATATTTTGTTTAATATTTAATGGCACGATAGATGTTTAAATTCTGAGGCGAAGCTTGCTTGCTGAGCACTCGATGGAGAAGACACAGCGTGTGGTAGTCCCGTAGTTTGTCTATATCCTAACTGGGTGTATGAAGCACTAATTTGGTCATATCGACGAATGTTGCATGTATACCGTACACACGCATTCATTGTTAACTCCAACCGTCTTGTATTTTCGCTACTTGTACCATGCTGAATCATATGGTGAAGGTTTGGTAGAATGAGTGATTGCACTAGTGGGCATTTTACATCTTGTGGAAAGATGTTCCGAAACTTTTTAAAGGCGTAGAGGCAGGCGGAAGTCTTCCTAAACACAGTGTCGGTATTATTTGCCCAATTTAAATGTTCGTCGGTATTGACTCCAAGATTCTTAGCTGTGTTCTGATATGATATCGGAATACCGTCAAGTTGAATGGGAGGTAACTGGTCGGGTAATTCGGAACTTTTTAATTTCTGATTGGTGACTAAGACTACTTGCGACTTTTTGGTATTTAATTTTTATTTCATGTTTTTGCCCATGATAAGACTGAAGGCAGATCCTCATTCATCTGGGAAATCGCAGAGTTTACATCTTGAAGTCCAGTAATTTTATAGAGCTGTTGGTCGTCTCCATAGAACTGATATTTACTGAAAGTAAAAATGATGAAATATCATTGACATATTAGGAGAAGAAAAGTAGACCTAAAACTGATTCTTGTGGCACTCCAGAAACAACCTGGCTCCAGGAAGTAACTTTATACCTTCATACAATACTTTGCTGTCGACTTTTAAGTAGCTATCAAGCCACTTCAGCGCACTGATTCAGTACAGTATCAAAAGCTTTGCTGAAAACCAGAAGTGTCTGTATAGTAGCTTCGCGGTTGTTCATAGCGAATTTCAGGTCATCAGTTACCTTGATTAGTGGAGTGTTTGTGCTATGGTATTTACGAAACCCAGACTCATATTTGTCAAATAAGCTGAAATTGCACGTGTTCAGAAATTTGGTGGTGGGCAAGGTTAAAAATGTTGAAATGTGTGTGAGGTCTTATACAACGAAACCTCGTGGTCATCAGTCGCTAGACTTACACATTAATTACTTAACTAACTTAAACCAATTTACGCTAAGGACAACACAAACATCCATGCCCGTGGGAGGATTCGAACCCCCGACCGCAGCGGTCGTACAGACGGTGACTGGCGCGCCGCAGAACGCTCGGCCACTGCAGCCGGCGATGGACAATGTATTCAAGTGCTTTGGAAACGACAGGCAATATGCTGATAGACTAAAAATCACTAGGTGATTTCGGGTTTTGTATTTTAAGGATAGGTAGGGCTATGCTTCTTTTCTACATCTACATACATACTCCACAATGCACTGTAAAGATGCGTGGCGGAGAGTACACTGTACCTAGGTATTTCCTTTCCTATTCCACTCCCAAATAGATCGAAGAAACAAAGAATGCTGACATTCCTCCGTACTAATTTCTCTTATCTTGTCTCTGTGATCACTATGCGAAATGTTAGTAGGTGGCGGCAAGATCGTACTACACACAGCTTCAAATTCTGGCCCTCTAAATTTCCTCAACAGAAATTCACGAAAAGAACGTCGTTTTTCCTCCAGCGTCCCCAATGTAGTTGCCGGAGCATTTCCGTGACACTCGCGCATTGATAGAACCTACCAGTAACAAACCTAGCTGCTCGCCTCTGAACAGCTCCTATGCCTTCCTTTAAACTGATCTGCTGAGCAATACTCAAGACGTGGTCGTACAAGCGTTTCATACGCGGTCTCCTTTACAGATGAAGTACATCTTCCAAAAATTCTCCCAGTAAACTGAAGTCGGCTCTCCGCCATACCCTCCTCTGTCCTTACATGTTAGTTCCATTTCATATCGCTCTGCAATGCTACACCTAGATATTTGAACGACGCGACTGCGTCAAGAAGCTCACTACTAATGCTGTATTCCAACATTATGGGATTGTTTTTCCTATTCATGCGCATGACCTTACATTTTTCTACATTGAGAGCTAGCTGCCATTCTTTGCACCAACTAGAAATTTTGTCTAAGTCATTCTGCATGCTATTACAGTCAGTTAAATACGACACCCTCCCATACACCACAGCATCACCAGCAAACAGCCGCAAATTACAAGTTACACTGTCCATCAGGTCATTTATAGATATAGAAAATAATAGCGGTCCTATTACATTCCGCTGGGGTACGCCTGACGATACACTCGTCTCTGATGAGCATTCGCCGTAGAGAACAACGTACTGCGTTCTATTACTTAGGAAGTCTTTCAGCCAGTCACAAATCTGTATTCCATAACCTCGCATCTTCGTTAGCAGTCTGCAGTGTGGCTCTGCGTCGAACGCCTTTTTGAAGTCGAGAAAAACGCAATCCGCGTGTTGCCCTTCATCAATGGCTCGCAAGATGTCATGTGAGAAACGGGCAAGCTGAGGTTCACATGAACGATGTTTCCTAAACCCGTGCTGAATCATAGAAAAAAAGCTTTTCCGTCTCAAGGAGATTTACTTTATTCGAACTGAGAATATGCTTCAAAATTCTACAAGAAACAGATGTCAACGATATTGGCCTGTAATTATGTGGTTCTCTTTCCTTTCTTGTAAACGAGAGTCACATGCGTTTTTTTTTCCAATCACTAGGAATTTTGCGCTGAATTAAAGATTCGCGAAAAATGCAAGCTAAGTAAGGGGCCAATGCCGCAGAATACTCTTTGTAAAACCGAACTAGTATTCGATCCGGACCAGGAGACGTTTTCGTATTTAGCTCTCTCAGCTGCTTCTCTACACCGGAAATATCTATTACTATGCTTTCCATTTCGGAATTAGTACGTTGATCAAATGATGGTACATTTGTGCTGTTCTCCTGCGTGAAAGATTTCTTATTGGTAGTATAAGTACCAATCACAATAGAGAAATTGAACATATCTTTTAACACAGGTAATAGGATATCTGCGATATTCTTAATCATAGTTATGCTAAAACCGTCGACGCTTAGCGGTTCAGAAGATATTCACAGAGGGACAATTTATAGACATTTCACGTGTGCCTGTCCTCCTCGATGTTTGAACCACATCGCTTTCGTTCGCTATGTATGGACATTTCCCTTGATGAGAGACCATCCTGATACAAAGTACCAGTGCGGACACGACTGAAACATCGGAATTGACCTTCTAGGCAGAAGAACAGTCATCACACCTTCCTGGTGTTACGACTGGAACGTCTATAGTGAAGGCCTGAGCGTAGTCACGTCACACCACACAGACCGTTATTGCGAATCTGACTGACTGGTCACTAGGGCACAGCTCGCTGTCTCATAACGCCTAGCCAGCCAGCTATACGATCATATCCTGCTCTGAGGCCAATGAGAAATAAAAGCCGTGGTGCGTACGTCACGACGCGTCATCAGAGAAGGCCTGAGACAGCGCGATCGCTAGCTAACTGGCTAGCCGCCAGGGCACAGCCCACTGTCTCATAGCGGCCAGTCAGTCAGCTAGTGATCGAGCTGTCTTAAGCCTTGTCTGATGACGCGTCGTAGCATACTTCTCGTTGACCTCGGGCCTGCCCTATGTGATGTTACATCACTGTGCTCATCCGTTGCCTCAAGACCGTGTTGGTCTAATTAACACCACTCAGAAGACAAGGCATTACAACTGGCCGTTCCTACGTCAGACTGAGAGGCCGTTGCCGCCAGCTCACTGGCTGACCACTGGAGCACGCCCACCACCTCGTAGCGGCCGACCAGTCAGCTTGCGTTCGCTGCCAGTTGTGGGGCCTTTTTCTAGGCAATGTTGGTCTAACCCACTCCATCGCATTGGCACTGCTCATGAACGGTTGTTAACACATCTTTGTGAGGGTCGAATGCTATCTTCGGACAATGTAAAGAACTGTGTTCTTGATTATTTACACACATTCAGTGTTCTGAAGACCTTGGAACCCAAATGACGTAACACTTTTTTATGATGTATATATTTTAAAAGTTTGGCGCTGTGGAAATAGACAAGATGCAAAGCATGATAACTGAAGAATTTTTAAAAGAACTGCAACTGAAACGAATTTGCCAATGATCCAACAAATCATTTAACACATACGTGACTAAACATTTTTACAACATATGGGAGAGATGTGCATCTGTTCTGACGGAAACGCACACCAGTCTCCTCTGTTCACTAAGCATAAAGAATATTTATACCTCTTTTTACACTTTAAAAGCCCCCAGAAATAAACTATCTGGAATTTTGAGTCTAAATAATAAAATAATAATGCGAGGTGTTATAACAAGAAAAATACAGAACTTTGCTCAGAATGTTCCTGAACGATGTCCATATCTGTAAGTCTTTGGATGAAATATAAAAAGAATGATTATCATCAAAATATCGCTAGTTCCATTACAAAAAATTATATTCCGTTTCAAATATTTCACACTAGGTAAAAGTTTATAAACCAACCCTGACCGCACGCTATCTCACAACTCCCAGCACCAATACCTCCGCCAAGGCGCCCCCAGCGATATTTGCCAGCATTATCCAAAGATAAAAGAACAGTGCTGTTACAAACATAAGAACTAACAAAAGAGCAAGTGATCGACTTGGAAATATGACCTATAACGTTCGTTACTTCAGTTTGTTCTCATACTTGTAAGTCAAACAGAGCAAATTTCTAAATTAACTTTAATTCAAAATAGGATGAGACAGATATTTTAAAAATGTGTAAATAAGCGTGTAACTTTCAATCTCTCTATGTGGTCCATTCATAATTTCTTTAGGATTGACACTTTTTCAGGAGAATGTTTGTGTTTTGTTCTGTTGTTGTGGTCTACAGTCCGGAGACTGATTTGATGCAGCTCTCCACCCTACTCTAACCTCAGCAAGCTTCTTCATCTCCTCAAATGACCTGGAACCTACATCCATTTCAGTCTGCTTACTGAATTCATCTCTTGGTCTTCCTCTGCGATTTTCACCACACAAACTTCCCTCCATCGCTTGATGTCTAAGAATGTGTCTTACTAATCAATCCCTTCTTTTAGTTAAGGTACACCAGAAATTCCTTTTCTTCCCAATTCTATTCATTACTTCCTCATTAGTTAGGCGATCCACCCATTTAATCTTCAGCTTCCTTCTGTAACACCACACTTCAAAAGCCTCTATCCTCTTTCTGTCCATACTGTTTAGAGTCCGTGTTTCGCTTCCACACAAGGGCACACTGCACACAAACGCCTTCAGAAAGAACTTCGTTAAACGTAAATTAATATTCGATATTATCAAATTTCTCTTTTTCCCTAATGCTTTTCTTCCCATTGCCATTCTGCATTTTATATCCTCTTTACTGCGACCATCGTTATTTCACTGCTCAAATAACAAAACTCACCAACCGCCATTTTTGTTTCGTTAGCTAATGTAATTCCTTCAAATGTTCAAATGTTTCAAATGTTTGTTAAGCTTATGGGACTTAACTACGGGGTCATCAGTCCCTAAACTTAGAAACTACTTATCAACTACCTTATACTAAGGACGGCACAAATATCCATGCCCGAGGGGGGATTCGAACCCCGCGACCGTAGTGGCCGTGCAGACCGTGACTGGAGCGCCTCAGTCCCCTCGGCCACCGCGGCCGGCTGTAATTCCTTCAGCATCGCCTGATTTTCTCGAACTGTAGCTTAAGGGGATGTTTTACCGTTTAAAACCTGGTTCCGAAATCTGTTTTTTTACCATTATAAAATCTTTCTGGTACCTTCCAGTGTCTCCTGGTCTCTTCCACGTATGCAGCCTTCTTAAGTTATTCTTAAACCAGGTGTTTGTTATAAGTAAACTATGTTCCTGCGAAATTCTACCAGGTGGCTTCATCTTTCATTTATTTTGCCCATAACATATTCACCTACTATCTTGCCTTGCCTTCCCTTTATTTTCCTACTACCGAATTCTTGTCTCCCATAACAACTAAGTTTCCTTCTTTCTTCATTATATGAATACTTTCCTTTACTTCCTCATACATTTCTTCGATTTCCTCATCATCTGCAGACCTAGTTGGCATTTAAACCTGTACTACTGTGGTTGGTCTTGGCTTCCTATCTGACGACTACAATAATGCGATCACTGGGCTGCTCATAGCAGTTTACCCGTATAACTTTTTTCTTATACATTATCAGTCCTACTCTTGTAATACCCGAAACTGATTTTGTATTTATAATCCTGTATTCACCTGATCAGAAATCCTATTCCTCTTTCCACCGAAATTCACTAATCCCCACTATATCTAACTTCAACCAACCCATTTCTCTTTTTAAGTTTTGTAATTTCCTTACCCAATCAAGGGATCTAACATCTCACCCTCCGATCCGTAGAACGCCAGTGTTGTCTTTCCTGATGATCACATCCTCCTGATTAGTCCTCGCCCGGAGAGCTGAATGGGGGACTATTTTACCTCCAGGATATTTTTCCTATATTCATAGAGTAGAGCTGCATGTCCTCGGGAAAAGTAACAGCTATAGTTTCCCCTTGCTTTCAGCCGTTCGCAGTAGCTGTGTGGCAAAGCCACATTAGCTGATGTTACAAGGCCAGCTCAACCATCCAGACTGTTGCCCTGTAACTACTGAAAAGGCTGCTACCCCTCTTCAGGAATCACACGTTTGACTGACCTCTCCACAGATACCCCTCCGCTGTGGTTGCACCTATCTACGGCTATTTGTATCATTGAGGCACGCAAGCCACCCGACGTCGCCAATGTGTGTGGTTCATGTGGGTGGATAGTCTTAGTAGCACCCTTAAAAGATATTCACTTATTTCACCCACTTAATGGTTGAATTTCCAACAATATTGAAACATGTGTGTATAAAATTCCCCACAAAAATCTAAATCCAAAGTTTTATTTTTCGTTCTTCAAAGTTTCCTGAATAGCAACGTATTTTTAAAAAATCGTTCATCCCCTATATCATCCCCTTATGGATGAGAATATCAAAAAATTGCTGATGGCCTCAAGTGTCAAAAAAAATCTGCAATTTTAAAGTTTCTATCGTCTGTAGATTCACTTTTCAGCGCCTTTTTCTGTCTTTTAGAAAGGGACCGAGAACGAGAAATTTCTTTCTTACGTTTTGGCATCTTTCTTGTTATCAAACTGCAATATGTACTTATTTTTCTTTATTCGTACGCTTGTTGCAGAAAAATAACTGAAGAATGTGCATCACGTTTTGCTGTATATAACCTCTTTGCTATTATAGTGTCAAAACTCATCGCTGGTCTTCAGTCAGAAATTTATGTAAGCATACGACTTTCAACCACTATATCTTCCAACCTGTTATAGCTGTCGGCACGAAACTGCTATGGTGTACTTCGTACTACAAGAACTCAGAGAGATCGTTCGTCTCCATTGTGTAGTTTTTGCTGAAGAGCGAAATATTGACACCCACACGTAGAATTTTATATAAGTCGTTAACTTTCAACTCCCATATCTTCAACCGCCTTATCGTTATTAACCCTATACCACCGTAGTGCACAATGGGAGACTGGTACCTATTGCCACATACATACACTATTCGTTTGTGATGTGTATTTTTGGCTGCAGAGTGAAATATAGCCACAGACACCTCTATATATATATAGATACGATAATTATCAAAGTTTGCCATTTTGTCGATCGGTTATCGAATGAGCTAATAATTGAAGAAGTGTACATGTGCTCTAATTTTGTTTTGAAATTTTATTTTGCGTTGGCGCCTGTTAACATTTGAAAATGTGCCAGGGAAGTGGTGATACGTCTTCTTCACTTTTAAAGCTAATACTATTGATATTAGCTGCTTTATTTTCGTGACAATAAAGCTGGTTGTTTGCAGTCTCGCTTGGAATACGGAACTGAACCATTTCTACAGCTGTTTAGGTAGGAACGATTATTGACGTGTGTGTGTGCTTTGGGAAATGATAAACAGCTTTACTAGGAATTGTAGTGATCTAATTTCGTCCACGTATGCGAGTTTTCTGAATTTAATACAGCATAGGGACATTCTGTATAGAGGAACTGAAGTGTGACTGGATGCCCGGAGATAACAAATAGTATGTCCTCCATCGCTCTTTGGCTGTTTGCGACATTAACTATCAGGCTTTAGATAAGGCAGCGGTAGATAAAAGACACGCACAAAAATTTTCAAATAAATATTATGAATGTACACCATTCCACATACTCCTCATCAAAATGCGTACATTTATGGCGACTGCAAGAAGAGCTAATTTCACTTGTGTATGTCAGATGAAAGGTCGGTAATATCATAGAACCGCTCTGATTCGGATCGAGAGTGGTGTAGCCGCGGTGGAGCGGCCTAGCGCATTGAGGCGCTATGCTCCGACGCGCGACGCCGTTCCCCGTCGGGGCTTCAAATACCCCTTCGGGCATAGATGTTTGTGTCATCTGTGTATGTTCAGGGAGTGATGACCCTGTAGTTAAGTCCCTTAAGCTTAACAGACATTTGACTTTTTGAGAGTGATGCATATAGAAAAAAATTAGACGCGCGATGGACAAAAGCCGTCCGGGGATTGAATGATTGATTGATTTTGTCAGGGAAGCCAAAATAGTTTTTGTCCACTGTCCGCACCCAAACTAAGTTTCTTGTGCGGTGTACCTCCCTGTATATCCAGTAAAGCCAACCAATGCCCTTGAACAGTGCTAGGAGTCCCTTTACTAGTCTCTATTAGACACAGTTTCTTCGGGTCTGGTTGTCCCAAATGTCCTGTGCCTTTTGCTGTCCAATGCTATGCATTCGAAGATTAGATGTGATGCAGTTTCATCTTCATCATCACAGACGTTACATTTACGGTCCTCTTCTGTTATTCCCATTGTATGTAGGTGTTTTTTGAAATTCCCATTGCCTGTCAGCAATCCAACCATGAGTCTAATCTCTCTCCTGTTCAAGACTAGGATTACAGAGCTTCTTTTAAAACATGGCTTTGGCATCATTACCTTGCCCTGTTCTTGTTTATAAACCTTGGCCCAATATTCTACGTGCTGTCTTCTGAGCCATTGACGTAGCTCCAATTTGATCATTGCCTTGGTGATTGTCAGAACAGGATCCGGTCCAATAAATTTAGTCTCTGCCCCCATCCTGGCTAATCTGCCGGTATGTTCATTGCCACTGATCCCCGAGTGGCCAAGGACCCACAATAGGTTATCCCTATTGCTTTCCCCTAGCTACACCAAAACCCTGTGACACTCTGCAACAATTTTAGATCTTGTTGCAGGAGCTGCCAGTGATCTCAGGGCTGCCTGCTGTCTGAATGGATGTAGATGCTACGGTCTTTGTAGCACCTACGCAAATTTTCCTCCACACACAGCCTAATGGCAGTGATTTCGGCCTGGAATACTGAGGCCAGTTTCCCTAGAGAGATGACACCCTCCAGTCTTGGCTGCACCCCGTATACCCCGGCCCCAACGCCTTGGTCTGATTTCGACCCGTCAGTGAACCAGACAATGTCCCCCGTACGGTGTCGAACTATTTTCTTACACTGCTCCCTACTTCCAATTGTTATACTGAAAGGCTTGTTGAAGCAGTATGGGGTTATAATATAGTCGGCCGGCATTTCCAAAACCTTTCCTATATTTACCTCACTATTTTAGTGTGTGATTGTGGATATCCCAAAGAATTCCATTTTTTGCCAGATTTGAGTCTGACGTCCGGGGAACTGATATTTGGTTGATTAAAGTTAGTTTAATTTTTATACATGCATTCAAATTTTAGTCCGAAACGTTTGCAAAATAAATAACTCATAAAACTACAGGAGAACCTAAAGTGTCCCGTAAAACATCCCAGTGCGATTTTCTGTGTTGTTCGGAGGGCTGACTGTACCCTTACTGGTAGCAGATTCACGCTATAAGATTACTCCTCAAGCTGTCGCCACCGGATTACCATATGGCAGCACGCACGCCGCACTCCAGTTTAGTGTTCCAAACACTTGGAGGCTCCAGGCACAAGGCAGGAAAAGCGTTAATGGGCCTTTCACATGCGTGCGCCGCTTACCTGCTAGTCGACGCACTGTCGTGTGGCTGCGGCCTCGCCTGGCCTCTCACTGTGCAGACGCGCGGCCTGTCTGGTGCCCCGCGTGGGCGGCACGCCGCTTTCGCCAGAGACGCACTTGCGGCGGCGACCGCCGCCCCGCTATCCGATCTACAGATATATGGCGGCCATTACGCGCCAACGGGCCCTGTGTCTCCCGCAGCAGTAGCGCAACAAATCCGGAGCCGACTAATGCTTCCTGTACGCCGCGCCGGTAGCCGCCTTATCGCAGCGGGCAGACGACGCTCGTCTTGCTGATTACCCGAGATGAATGAACAGTACTGGCAGGCTGTGAAATTGATGAGTGTACTCTTTCACTGGATTTGGTTCACTTCCTTTCGATACGAGTAACGGCTCTTAATCAACCTACACACTGGATGTCCGTACGCTGTGCTTCTTCACTCACTAACAACTTCAGTGAAGGAAGACAGTGAGTGAAAAATTAAGTTTATACCGACGTTTTACACATACGAGGAACTTTCAATAACTAAGGAGACAGACTAACCTTAGGAAAAACTATTGGCAGGGCAAGTTTGGTACTTTTATGGCTGTAAGTTGGCATCAGCGGAATGAGGCCTGATGAGGTTATGTATCAGCATTATTTTTAAACTCAAATATGCATTTCAAGATGACGAGTGCGCTTGAAAGTTACACATTAGTTGAACAACGTTCTGTTATTCGTTCTTGACGTGCTGAAAGCGACAAAGCAATGAATATATTCTACATCTACAGTTACATCCATACTCCGAAAGACACCTGACGGCGTGTGGCGGAGGGTACATTGAGTACCAGTATCGGTTCTACCTTCCAGTTTCGTATTTTTCGCGAAAAGAAAGTTTGTCGGTATGCTTCTGTGTGGGCTCTAATCTCTCTTTGCGAGACATACGTAGGAGGGAGCAATATACTGCTAAACTCATCCGTAAAGGTAGCAATTTCGGCAAAAGCCCGTACCGAGCTACAGAGCCTCTCCCTTGCAGAGTCTTCCACTGGAGTTTATCGATCATAACAGTAACGCTTTCACGATTAATAAATGATGCTGTAACGAAGTGCGCTACTCTCCGTTGGATCTTCTCTACCTCGTCTATCTACCCCATGTGGTACGGATCCCACACTAGTGAGCAATATTCAAGCATTGGGCGAACAAGTGTACTGTAACACACTTCCTTTGTGTTTGGACTGCATTTCCTTAGGACTCTTCCAATTAATCTTGGGCTGTCATCTGTTTTACCGACGATTAATTTTACATGGTCGTTACATTTTAAATCACTACTCCCAGATAATTTGTGGAATTAACTGCTTCCAGTTCCTGACCTGCTATAGTGTAGCTAAATGATAAAGGATCTTTCTTTCTATGTTCGTAGCACATTACACTTGCAAATATTGAGATTCAGTTGCTATTCCCTGCACCACGCGTTCAGTCTGTAGCATAGACTCCTAACAAAATTCCTCCATGTTCCCCTATTCAATGCTAACACAAACGCCTCGTCTAATGTTACACCTTTTACTTCAAAATCATTCTTCACCGAATCTATTTTCTCTTTGGTCTACCTAGACTCCTCTTACCCTCCATTGCCGAGCCCATGATTTTCTTACGTAACCTCGCTTCTCCCATGCTTGTAACATGACTCCGCCATCTCAGCTTATTCTTTTTAACTGATTCATCCATGGTGTTCATTCCAAGTTTTTCTTTAATTTCCTCATTATGGACACCCTCCTGTCATTGTTCCCATCTATTAGTACCTTCAATCATTCTTGCTACTTTCTTATCTGTAACCTCAACCTAATGAATAAGGTAACCGATGTCCACCCAGCTTTCACTCCCATACAACAAAGTTGGTCAAAAGACAGAGCGGTGCACCGCTAACAGTCTTGGTAGTGACTTCCTTCTTGCTGAAGAAAGTAGATCTTAACTGAGCTTCCTACAACTTGATTCAAGTCCTTTCACTTTGTTGCTATCCTGTGTGAAAATACATCCTAGGTACTTGAAACTGTCTACGTGTTCTAACTTTGTTCCTCCTATTTGGCACTCAATCCGTTTCAATCTTTTTCCCACAGACATTACTTTCGTTTTGGATGTGCTGATCATCATACAATAACCCTACACCTCTGATGTAGCTCTGAAATATTACATTGCAGCCTTTCAATCGAATCTGCCGTAACAACTAAGTCGTGTGCATATGCAGGACTGTTTATTTTGTTTTCACCTATTTTAATCCCGCCCTGACAGTCAATTATTTTCAACATATGATCCATGAATAGTATGAACAACAGTGGTGACAGGTTACAGCCTTGTCGTACCCCTGAAACTACCCTAAAGATTAGATTAGATTAATACTTGTTCCTTAGATCATGTATACGACATTTCGTAATGATGTGGAACGTGTCAGTTTAGTAAATTTTGTCTATACTTGACAATCTATATTTTAAGAATTTTTTTGTAATTTTTTTTTATTTTTTTTATTTTTTATTTTTTTATATATTTTTTTATGTTTTATCTAAAAATTCATCTACATTGTAGAAGGAGTTGCCATTCAGAAATTCCTTTAATTTCTTTTTAAATACTAGTTGGCTATCTGTCAGACTTTTGATGCTACTTGGTAAGTGACCAAAGAGTTTTGTGGCAGCATAATTCACCCCTTTTTGAGCCAAAGTTAGATTTAACCTTGAATAGTGAATATCATCCTTTCTCCTAGTGTCGTAGCTATGCACACTGCTATTACTTTTGAATTGAGTCGGATTGTTAATAACAAATTTCATGAGTGAATATATATATTGTGTAGCTACAGTGAGTATCCCTAGATCCCTAAATAAATGTCTGCAGGATGCTCTTGGGTGGGCTCCAGCAATTATTCTGAGTACACGCTTTTGTGCAATGAATACTTTTTTACTCAATGTTGAATTGCCCCAGAATATGATCCCATATGAAAGCAGTGAATGAAAATAGGCGTAGTAAGCTAAATTACTGATAGCATAAGTAGCTGAACTCAGACGTTTCAGGAGATCTTCAATATGTTTCTTCCAATTCAGTCCCTCGTCAATGCAAACACCTAAAAATTTTGAATATTCTACCTTAGCTACAGATTTATGTTCAAAGTCTAAATTTATTAATGGTGTCATGCCATTTACTGTATGAAACTGTATATACTGGGTTTTATCAAAGTTTAATGAGAGTCCATTTGTAGAGAACCACTTAATGACTTCCTGGAAGATATCATTTACAATTTCATCAGTTAATTCCTGTTTGTCAGGTGTGATAGCTATACTTGTATTATCAGCAAAAAGTACTAGCTTAGCATCATCATGTATGTAGAATGGCAAGTCATTAATATATATTAAGAACAGCAAAGGACCCAAGACCGAACCTTGTGGGACCCCATTTTTAATAACTCCCCAGTTAGAAGAATTAATTGTCTCATCTACATCATGTGAACTGCTTACTTCAACTTTCTGCACTCTTCCAGTTAAGTATGATTTAAACCATTTGTGCACTGTCCCACTCATACCACAATACTTAAGCTTATCTAGCAGAATCCCATGATTTACACAATCAAAAGCCTTTGAAAGATCACAAAAAATCCCTACTGGTGATGTCCGGTTATTCAAAGCATGAACATTATTTGCCGACGCTCTAACTACCGCCTGACGGTCTACGTTCTGCAGACGTTTGCCTCCTATTCCACAATCTTGTACAACTGTCAACAACTTCCTCCTAGGAACATGGTCATAAGCCTTTTCTAGAACTATAAAACATAGATACAATTCACTGTTACACTCATAGCACTTCTCCATTTTCTGCCTAAGCAAAAGATCTGGTCCTGACAGCCTCTAAGAGGCCTAAACCCACACTGACCGCACGATTTTCTTCCAACTTGTCTTCAACTAATAGTCTCACTCTACTTTCAACAATACCTTAGAAAATTTTCCCCACAACGCTGATTAAAGAGATACCTCGATAGTTGTTACAATCTTTTCTGTTTCCATGTTTGACAATTGGCGTGATTACCGCTCTTCTCCAGTCAGACTGAACCTGTCCTGACTTGCATGCCTTTTCAGTTATTCTCTGTAACCATTTGAGACCTGATATTCCATTGTATTTGACGAGTTCCGGCTTAATTTCATCCAGCCTAGTCGCTTTATTGAAATGCAATTTATTTACCATTCTCTCCACTTCCTCAAATATGATCCTGTTTCCATCATAATTCCTATCCTATTTTACCTCAAAATCAGACACATCATTGAACGTTTCACCTACATTGAGGCATCCACAGGATTCACTAGCAACTTTCCTGACCTGTCCAAAACACTTGTTAATTTCTTCTTCCCTCCCTTTGATAATTACGCTCCAGAATGGTTTTCCCGCAGCCTGAGCCGTAGTTTCTAGATTATTTCCAAAGTCATCCCACTATTTCTGCTTGGATTCTGCAATCATCCGTTTCGCTTTGTTTCTTTGTTCAACATAACTGTCTCTGTCTGCCTGATTTCTAGTACTGAGCGAATTTTGAAATGCCTTCTTTTTCTTTTTACAGGCTGCCTTTACTGTGTGATTCCACCAAGCTGTCTGCTTCGTCGTGCCTTTACACACTAGGCAGGAAGAAAAAGACAGCCTGGTGGAATGA
The DNA here is from genome assembly GCA_026315105.1 of Locusta migratoria. Lineage (NCBI taxonomy): Eukaryota > Metazoa > Arthropoda > Insecta > Orthoptera > Acrididae > Locusta > Locusta migratoria. The sequence continues at coordinate 835,547,376 of CM048745.1, read as the reverse complement.
CACAGTCAAGGCAGCCTTTAAAAAGAACAAAAGGCATTTCAAAAATGGCTCCATTCACCTGTCAAGCTTAAGCAGGGAAAGTCACGTTGACGGTGTTTTGGTACGCTGTAGGTCCAGTTGTTTGTTATTATGTCGAAGACCAAGGTACAACAAACAACCAATACTAATCAAATTTGCTTTTAAACAAGGTGAAACCAACAATTAGACAGGAACGTCGTGGATCTCAGTTGAGAGGTGAGGTTCTCCAACAAGAGAACTCACGTCCTCCTATTGCTCACCGAATCCGCGAAACGATTGGCAAAGCGGTCAGGGGAATTACTGCCTCGTCCCGCATTACAGTCCTGATTTAGAAACTAGTGATTTACATTTGTTTGGTGCCCTGAAGGAGTCATTTCGTAGGAAGATGTTCCAGGAAAACGGGGACGCGAAGGAGTTTGTTGGATATGGTTTCAATTATCAAAGAGATCTTTAGAGCCGGATAAAACAAGGTTGTAGTCCGTTGGAACAAGTGTTAAGTGTTCAAGGGGATTATGTTGCAAAGTAGAACAGGCATTTTGTTGTAAAAATGAACTTTTTTCAGAGAAATTTTTAATTATTCAGTGACACTCGTATTATACTGCTCTCTACACGACTGCCATCTAGGTCAGAATACATAATCCATTTTCAGTAGAGGACCGAAATTTAGACCTTAATACTTGAACTGTAATATAGCCTGCTGCTTCTCTGAAACGATTCAGTTGATCAGACAGACCAAATTCTTTGCTAGTGTACTTTCTGAACTTCCTGTACTAAAATCCAAAAACGTCTACAAGAGTAAGTTCCGGTGAATGGGAGCCCACAGCCGTGGTGATCCTCTGCCTATTCATCTCCCTGTAAATAACCTGTTCAGGCAATCACTGACGATGTGTGCAAAATGTTGAGTGCTTCATCATGCCGAAACAAGACTGAATCCCACAGGTAATCATCTCGAAGATATGATTCAAGGGACATTCTCGGTTGTTAGGTAATGTTACCGACGCCACAGGGGATACATCAATTCGCGATAGATCACCCAAGTACTGTCAACCCAATATTCACTTACTCACGCAATGAAATCAATTATTAAAATACCATTAGAACAAGAAATTCAAAGGAATGCACCAAACAAGAAACAATGTCATTAGGACTGTGATGCATATTTCTTTGTTCATAGAACAGCGAAGTTGTCTCCTAATGTCAAAAGGATTAAAATAGATTTACACATTTCGTAATGTAACTCGATTAGAAGATTCGTAGGTTTAACGCATCACAGTCGGCCACATGTAACACAACCGCCTCTGATCAGCGAATACTTGTGTAGACATATACGATTATCCTGAATAAAACGGTCGTTACCACCTCAAGCACTACTTTATGTTCTAAAAAACAGGTCGAAGTCGATAAAATTGTATGAGTGCATGATCTAAAGTAAAGTAATAAGTTAATGAAATCAGTTTATAGGTATCAAACAAATTACGTAGTCACACAGTTCAAGAAGCGTGAATAAAGAACGTTCATCACTAGACATTCACACTCGATTCAAGTAATAAGAATAATTCGGAGAAGGATTAACTACCATCACAGGTACGTAATTCCAACAGAGAGACTTACACGGCTGAATTACGTTAGTTCCCTCACCTTGAGGAACACAAATCAGCGTCCACAGAACATATGAGAAACATTCGGCTAAACTAATACGCGTCGAGAAACCTGCGAAAGAATACATTAAAATCATGAAACCAAATAAATCAAACAACACATGACTATGAAGACAAGACTAAATTTACAATAAAATCTGAATTGTGCCTCCAGATGATTCCCTAAACGTCACAAGTTGAAGCACAAGACTGAAAGTTGATGGCTCATTGAGAGACATCAGTGAAACCGCTAGACTAAGTACGCGTTAATGTGAAGGAAAATAGAACCTAAATCCGAAAGAAACACATGCACACGAAAACAATCTCGAAGCAAAAATAAAGTAATCCCCTTAGTGGTGTGGTGGAAACGTTCGACACCACACTGTTCCAGAGAAACACAGCAATCAAAATTGATAAACTGAAAAATCCGTTCATTCTCATAGTCGATACTTGAAATGCAGCACATCCTATAGGAACCATGTTAAATGCTTCAGATACGCTGAAAGACAATCACAGCAGCATGACTGTGCTGAATAAGTAGGAAAGTTTGGACATAAATTATGTTACTTCAGCATCAAGACGGAGAGAGAGTGAGCAGAACTGTATTCGCGTGAAAAGACGTGAAATAATTTAGAGCATCTTGTAAAGTTTCTATTATACCTACAGATAATGGCAATACACTTTCGTCGAAACTAGTAAAAGTACATTACTGGACATTAAAATTGCTGCACCAAGAAGAAATGCGGACGATAAACGGGTATTCATTGGACAAATATGTTATACTAGAACTGACATGTGATCACATTTTCATGCAATTTGGGAACATAAATCCTAATGAATCAGTACCCAGAACAACCACCTGTGGCCGTAATAACGGCCTTGATACGCCTGGGCATTGAGTCAAACAGAGCTTGGACGGGGTGTACAGGTACAGATGTCCATGCAGCTTCATTGGACAAATATGTTATACTAGAACTGACATGTGATCACATTTTCATGCAATTTGGGAACATAAATCCTAATGAATCAGTACCCAGAACAACCACCTGTGGCCGTAATAACGGCCTTGATACGCCTGGGCATTGAGTCAAACAGAGCTTGGACGGGGTGTACAGGTACAGATGTCCATGCAGCTTCATTGGACAAATATGTTATACTAGAACTGACATGTGATCACATTTTCATGCAATTTGGGAACATAAATCCTAATGAATCAGTACCCAGAACAACCACCTGTGGCCGTAATAACGGCCTTGATACGCCTGGGCATTGAGTCAAACAGAGCTTGGACGGGGTGTACAGGTACAGATGTCCATGCAGCTTCAACACCATACCACAGTTCATCAAGAGTAGTGACTGGCGTATTGTGACAGGCCAGTTGCTCGGCCACCATTGACCGGACGTTTTCAGTTACAATTAGGGAATATTTGACAAAGTTCAGCCCAAACAGTTGCAAAATTTGATAAAATACCTTGATCTAGATTTCGGCACCAACTAAGGGTGCCTTCATCAGAAGAATAAAAATTAAAATATAAGAAGTACAATTACGAGCAGTGTGCTCAAGTTCAAAATTATACAATTATGCAACATGCTAACAAAAGGCTAGCAAGTCAAAATTAAAATAAAGGCAGATCGCCTGTTAGGCTTACTGTAAGATAAACACAGGCAAGCTGCTTTTTTTTTTTTTTTTTTTTTTTTTTTTTTTTTTTTTTTTTTTTTTTTTTTTTACTTGCTAGCCTTTTGCTAGCATGTTGCATAATTTTATAATTTTGAACTTGAGCACACTGCTCGTAATTGTACGTCTTTTGTTTTAATTTTTATTCTTCTGATGAAGGCACCCTTAGATGGTGCCGAAATCTAGATCAAGGTATTTTATCAAATTTTGCAACTGGTTGGCTGAACTTTGTCAAATATTTGTAAACCTACAGTTGCTGCAGTCGACAAGCTATGTTTAAAATCATCAGATCTACGGAATGTGCTGGCCAGGGTAGCAGTCGAACATTTTCCGTATCCAGAAAGGCCCGTACAGGACCTGTAACATGCGGTCGTGCACTATCCTGTTGAAATGTAGGGTTTCGCAGCGATCGAATGAAGGGTAGAGCCACGGGTCGTAACACATCTGCAATGTAACGACCACTGTTCAAAGTGCCTTCGTTGCGAACAAGAAGTTACCGAGACGTGTAACCAATGGCACCCCATACCATCACACCGGCTGATACGCCAGTATGGCGAAATCGCCAAACACGGATGTGACTATGATGATGCTGTAAACAGAACCTGGATGGATTCATCCGAAAAAGTGAAGTTTTGTAACTCGTGCACCCAGGTTCGTAGTTGCGTACACAATCGCAGGCGCTCCTGTCTGTGATGCAGCGTCAAGGGTAACCGTAGCCACGGTCTCCGAGCTGATAGTCCATGCTTCTGGAAACGTCGTCGAACTGTTTTGCAGACGTCCCCATATGTTGACTCATTGGTCGAGACGTGGCTGTACGATCGTTATATCCATGCGGATGACTGTGATCTCGACTGCTAGTGATACGAGGCCGTTGGGATCCAGCTCGGCGTTCCGTATTGCCGTCCTGATCTCACCGATTCCATATTCTGCTGTCTTTGGACCGCGACCAACGCGAGCAGCAATATCGCGAGACGATAAACCGCCATCGCGATAGGCTACAATCCGACCTTTATCAAAGTCGGAAACGTGATGGTACGCATTTCTCCTCCTTACAGGAGGCATCTCAACAAATTTTCGCCAGGCAACGTCGGTTAACTGCTGTGTGTGTATGAGAAATCGGTTGGAAAGTTTCCTCGTGTCAGTACGTGGAGCGCTGCTTGAACTCACGCCAGAATTTTACCGGTCAAACGAGCATTCGCTTGGCCAACGTGGTCGAGTGAAGTTGACTTTTCCTAAAATTGTGACAGATATTGCTGACATGATACGAAGAACTAATGAAGTACCGTATCATACATTAGTATATCAGTTACGAAATAATTTTTTTTTGTCTCCATTTCCTCAAAATCCGATAAGCTTTCAAACATTTGAACATTTGAGTGTGGCCTGCTTCTCCGCCGACGTGAGCGAGGCGGTGATTGTGTTGAGCGCGAAGCAGGCGTGAGTGATGACAGCTTAGGCAGGCTGCACACACCCCGATTTTGGACGGCCGGTATTTTACCGGCAGCTCCCAGATACCGCAAGTCAACTAGAGAGCCACAAAACACAAAGGGCCATAGGCGGAAATAGAATCGACGCATTGCATGAGAAGACCGGTGCAAATAAAATGTTTTTCACAAGCGTCGCACACGCTTACAACAGCCGAGCAATTCCGCTGTTTCAGAATAGTGTCTTGGCACCGGTCATTCTATGGAATACAACGACACAGAGATTCTGGCTTGCACTTCCACCTATTTGAACAGTGTTATTAAGGAAACTGCCAAGCGACATAAATGGAGATGGTCGTTTTTGATAATTTCTGCTTGGACTCTGGCCCTGTCTCTCGTCAAAAAACACAGGGAAGAATTAATGCTGCCTCACCTGTTGATTCATCGCCTAACATTTGTGACCGAATGTGGTATTTCCTGTCAGAGAAGACACAGTTTGTAGTAATCGATCGTAAGGCATTGACTAAAACAGAGGTGATATCCGGCGTTCCACAGGGTAGTGTTATTGGCCCTCTGATGTTCCTTATATATATAAAAGATTTGGGAAAACATTTGAGCAGCTCTCTTAGGTTGTTTGCAGATGACGCCGTCATTTATCGTCTAGTAAAGTCATCTGAAGATCAAAACCAAGTGTAGAATGATTTAAATAAGATATCAGTTTGATGTAAAAATTGGCAATTGAAGACGTCTACAAGAATACGAAAAGAAATCCGTTAACCTTTGTTTACTAGATAAATCAATCTAAAGTGAAAGTCGTAAATTCCACTAAATACCTAGGAATTACTATTACATCACACGTAAACTGGAAAGAACACGTAAATAATGTCGTGGGAAAGGCGAACCTGAGACTGCGTTTTATTGGCAGAACACTTAAAAGATGCAACAAAACTACTAAAGAGACTGCATACAAAACCCTTGTCCGTCCATTTTTGGAGTATTGCTGCCCAATAAGGGATCCATATCAAGTGGGCTTGACGGAAGCCATCGAAAGAGTCCAAAGAAGGGCAGCTCGTATTGTATTGTCACGATACAGGGGAGACAGCGTCACTGAAATGATACAGGGAATCATTACAACAACGGCGTTTATCGCTGCGGTCTACTTACGAAACTCCAATCGCCAACATTTTCCTCCGAATGCGAGAGTGTATTGTTGACTGCAACCTACATAGATTGAAATGATCAGCAGAATAAATTACGAAAAATCAGAGCTCGAATGAAGAGATTCAGTTGTTTTTTGTTCCCGCGCGCTATTCGAGAATGGAATGGTAGATGAATAGTATAAAGGTGTCTGATGTTGGTCATCTTTGGTTTTGTTGACTCTGAGGTTACTTGTACTGTGTGGGTGTTACATTTGTTTTTCCTTGCGCATTGCTTCCTTAGTTCAGTTGTGCCTTGAAAATAGCTGTGTATGCTCCTGTCGAAATATCGGCGGATGTTACTCGGAAGCATACCCGTAAGTTGTTTGAACACGAAGGATACTGTTCCGGAAGCGAATCTGGACCACAATTTGGATTTTTTCTTGAAATTTGTCATCTGGCTACCAAGAAGCAAGTTGAAAGAAAATTCGATAGCAGCATTGTGTAAGCCATGTCGCCTTCTTGAACATAAGCTGGATTTACCTGGTGTAAGTATTACCGTTTTAAAATACAGATGTATTTTCTTTATGACATTAATGTTGTTGTTGTTGTGGTCTTCAGTCCGCAGACTGGTTTGATGCAGCTCTCCACGCTACCCTGTCCTGTGCATCTGAGAATACGTCCGGCAACCAACATCCTTTAGAATCTGCTTACAATATTCGTCTCTCGATATCCCTCTACGATTTTTACCCCACACGCTTCCTTCTAATGCTAAGTTGACAATTCCTTGATGCCTTAGAATATGTCCAACCAATCTATCACTTCTCTTAGTCAGTAAATGCCAGAAACTCTTTTTCTCCCCGATTCGGATAAGCACCTCCTCATTAGTTACGTGATCTAACCGTCTAATTTTCAACATTCGTCTGTAGCAACACATTTCAAACGCTTCTATCATCTTTTTATGTGAACTCCTTATCGTCCACTTTTCACTCCCATACAATGCTACACTCCAGACAAATGCTTTCAGAAAGAACTTCCTAGCATTTAAATTAATATTGGATGTTAACAAGTTTCGCTTCTTAAGAAACGCTTTTCTTCCCATAACCCTTCTGCATTTTATATCTTCTTTACTTCGGCCGTCAGAAGCTATCTTGCTACCCAAATAACAAAATTCATATACTACTTTTATTGTCTCATTACCTAATCTAATTCCTTCACCATCGAGTGCTTTCCTGACACTGCATTTCATTACCTTCGTTTTACTCTTGATAATGTTCATCTCATATCTTTCTTTCAAGGCACTGTCCATCCTATTCAATTGCTCTTCCAGATCTTTGTGCGGTCTCTGACAGAATTACTACGTCATCGGCAAACCGCAATGTTTTTATTTCTTCCCCCTGCACTTAAATGCCCTCTCTAAATTTCTCCTTGCATTCCTTCACTGCCTGCTCAATGTACAGATTGAACAACATTGGGGAAAGGCTACGACCCTGTCGTACTCCCTTCCCAACCTCTGCGTCCTTACGACCTAGTGAAACGAACTGCGTCATTGGACTATTATTCCCCTCCCACTTACAACACACGTGTAGTGAGTCACCGTACGGAGAAATGGGTAGGTACTGCATTTGCATTTCTAGCGCGGCAAGGTCACCCGCTTGTCGGCCAGCAGACCCATCACAAGCTGCTGTCTCCATATACACAACAGCATTAATTTATCCGTAAACACGTCGACCTCTGTTTCGTAATGATGGAAAACATTTTCCACGTTGCGTTTATGCTTTTATGATTGTAATGTTATATGCGTTCGGTATTAAAACCAGAAACAACGTTCTTCTGAACGCCTCACATATGTAAACTGAAAAGATTCTTATTGTGATTCCTCTTGAGGAAAAAGCGGTTAACAATGAAGTTGAGAGATTCTAACAAGAATTGTAAGCAGAAGAATAGAGCAACGGTGAGACAGATTGGGATACAAAGAACTGTATGGAAGAAGCAAGGAAGTAATGAGACTACGACATACGTCAGAAGAAACACTAATCTATGGTATTTGTAGATTATGGGAATTGTTTTGACAGTGTTGAGCGGAATACAGAACATCTAGTGACAGAGGCAGATGTTTTCCATATTCGCAAATTAGATTGCGTTCATTAGAGTCGGAAAACATGAAAACGAAGCAGTAGTTGATGTGAGACATGTAATTTAAGCAGGCTCTTACTGAAACTAAGCAGAAACCTTCAAAGTGAATTTAAGTGCATTGAGACGAAACAAAATCTGTCGCTTTCTCAGAAATCGTAATACTGTGAAATAGTTCTGTTGCCCAACAGTAGCCTAGAATGCCCTGAAAACTGACAGGATGCTTAACTAACACAGTGATGTGATACGATATGGTAATGTTCTTTAAATTACCTATTGTGAATGTTGCAGAAGATACAATTATTCGAAACAGTAAACCTTTATATCAGAGTCTATGACGCATCGAGGTTGCCGTCATCACTTCCGTCTGTTGCGTCCTCCTTAACGGTATATCCATGTTTCAATCAGTTGCAAAAGCACGTTGTCTTGCCCTAATAACGGCCTTGATACGCCTGGGAATTCAGTCAAACAGAGCTTAGATAGCATGTACAGATACAGATGCCCATGCAGCTTCAACACGATACCACAGTTCATCAGGAGTAGTGACTGGCGTATTGTGACGAGCCAGTTGCTCGGCCACCATTGAAAAGTCGTTTTCCATTGGTGAGAGATCTCGAGAATGTGCTGCACAGGGCAGCAGTCGAACATTTTTCGCATCCAGAAAGGCCCGTACAGGACCTGCATCATGCTGTCGTGCATTATCCTGCTGAAATGTACGTTTCCACATGGATCGAATGAAGGATAGAGCCACGGGCCGTAACACAAGTGTAACGGCCACTGTTCAAAGTGCAGTCGATGCGAACAAGAGGTGACTGCGACGTGTAACCAATAGCACCCCATACCATCGTGCCGGGTGATACACAAGTATGGCGATGACGAATACACGCTTCCAAAGTGCGTTCACCGCGATGTCGTCAAATACGGAATAGACCATCATGATGCTGTAAACAGAACCTGGATTCATCCGAAAAAATAGCTTTTGCCATTCGTGCACCCAGGTTTGTCGTTGCGTACACCATCGCAGGCGCTCCTGTCTGCGATGCACGTCAAGGGTAACCGCAGCTATGGTCTCCGAGCTGCTGCAAACGTCGTCGAACTGTTCGTGCAGATGGTTGTTGTCTTGCAAACGTCCTCATCTGTTGACTCAGGGATCGAGACGTGGCTGCTCTATCCGTTAAAGCCACGGGGATAAGATGCCTGTCATCTCGACTGCTAGTGATAGGAGACCGTTGGCGTTCCGTATTGCCTTCCTGAACCCACCGATTCCGTATTCTGCTAAGAGTGATTGGATCGCGAGCAACGGGAGCACCAATGTCCCGCACCGCAATCGCGATAGTCTACAACCGGCATTTCTCCTTACAAAAGGCATCACAACAACGCCGGTCAACTGCTGTTTGTGTATGAGAAATTGGTTCCAAACTTTTCACATGTCAGCACGTTTGTAGGTGTCGCCACCGGCGTCAACCTTGTATGAATGCTCTGAAAAGCTAATCATTTGCTTTTCGCGACATGTTCTTCCTGTAGTTTAAATTTCGCGTCTGCAGCACTTCATCTTCGTGGTGTAGCAATTTCCTTGGCCAGGAGTGTATGTTCGTATTCTGAAGAGAAAGTTGGTGAAAGAAATTTCTCAAAAACAATGTCTTTCTTCTATTGATTTCCTTCTACCCCCCCCCCCCCCCGGCCTCCCCACCTCAAGCATCATTTCCGTGACACTTTCTCCCACATATCGTGATAATACAAAACGAGCTGCACTTCTCTGAATAATACACGAAAATAGGAAGCACCAGTGTAGCGTAGGCAGTTTCTTTAGTAGAACTATTGCATCTTCTAATTGTTCTGACAATTAAACGTATCTTTGGTTCAAATATCCTAAAATATTTTCTGTATGTCCTTTCCAATTTAAGTAGTTCGTAATTGTTACTCCTTGGTAGTTAGAAGAATTAACTGCCTGTAGGTTTGACTGATTTATAATGTAACTGAAGTTTAACGGATTTCGTTTAGTGGTCATATGGATGACGTCACATTTATCATTACTAAGGGTCAATTGCCAATTTTTGTACCATGCAGATATCTAAAGCATTTTGATCTTCTGGTGACATACCAACCGATAAATGACAGCATCGCCCGCAAACAGTCTAAGAGAGCTACTCAGATTCTCTCTCTAAATCGTTTATACAAATAAGGAACAGTAGGGGCCCTATAACACTTCCCTGGTTTAAGATTACCGCCCAATAGAAATATTGGTAATTAATAGCATTTGATAATTAAACAGTATGAAGTTCACTGCATACATTGACTATGCCAATGCACTAAATGTTACACAATTTTAATCTTATTAATTGTTGTTGTTGTGGTCTTCAGTCCGGAGACTGGTTTGATGCAGCTCTCCACAATACCCTATCCTGAGCAAGCCTCTTCATCTCCACATAAGAACGGCAACCCACATCTGTCTGAATCTGCTTACTATATCCATCTCTTGGTCTTCCTCTGCGATTTTTACCCCACACACTTCCCTCCAGTGCTAAATTCACAATTCCTTGATGCCTAAGAATGTGTCCTACCAATCTATCCCTTCTTTTAGTCAAGGTATGCCAGAAATTTCTTTTCTCCCCAATTCTGTTCAGTACCTCCTCATTAGTTACGAGATCCACCCACCTAATCTTCAGCATTCTTCTGTAGCACCATATTTCAAAAGCCTCAATCCTCTTCCTGTCCGCACTGTTTATCGTCCATGTCGCACTTCCATACAAGGCAACACTCCATACAAATGCCTTCAGAAAGGACTTCCTTAGGCTTAAATCAATATTCGATGTTAACAGATTTCTCTTTTTCAAAAACGCTTTTCTACCCATTGCCATTCTGCATTTTATATCCTCTGTACTGCGACCATCATTTGTTATTTTACTGCCCAAGTAACAAAACTCATCTACCTCCTTTATTGCTTCGTTTCCCAATCCAATTCCTTCAGCATCACCTGATTTTCTTAGACTGCACTCCATTACCCTAGTTTTGCTCTTGTTAATGTTCATCTTATATGCTCCTTTCAGCACACTGTCCATTCCGTTCAATTGCTCTTCCAGGTCCTTTGCTGTCTCTGACAGAATTACTATGTCGTCGGCAAAACGCAATGTTTTTAATTCTTCACCCTGAACTTTAATTCCTTCTCCAAATTTCTCCTTGCTTTCCTTTATGGCTTGCTCAATGTACAAATTGAATAACAATGGAGAAAGACTACAACACTGTCTTACTCCCTTTCCAACCACTGCATCCCTTTCATGCCCTTCAACTCTGACAACCGCTGTCTGGTTTTTGTACAAGTTGTAAATAACCTTACGCTCCCTATATTTTACTCCTGCTTGCTTCAGAACTTGAAAGAGTTTATTCCAATCAACATTGTCAAAGGCCTTCTCCAAATCTACAAAAGCTAGAAATGTAGGTTTGCCTTTTCTTAATCTATCTTCTAGGATAAGCCGTAAAGTGAGTATTGCCTCCCGTGTTCCTACATTTCTCCTGAACCCAAACTGACCTTCCCCGAGGTCGGCTTCTACCAGCTATTCCATCCTTCTGTATATAATTCGAGTTAATATTTTGCAACCATGACTTATTAAACTGATGGTTCTGTAGTTTTCACACCTGCATGCACCTGCTTTCTTTGGAATGAGGATTATAACATTTTTCTTAAAGTCTGAGGGTACTTCGCCTGTCTCATACATCTTACACACCAGGTGAAACAATTTTGTCATGGCTGGTTCTCCCAGAGACTTCAGTAGCTCTGAGGGAATATCATCTACTCCAGGAGCCTTGTTTCGACTTAGGTCTTTCAGGGCTCTGTCAAATTCTTCTCTCAGTACAGTATCACCTATTTCATCTTCCTCTACATCCTCTTCCCTTCCTACAATATTGTCTCGAAGTTCATTTCCTTTGTAGAGCCCCTGTATATACTCTTTCCACCTTTCAGCTTTCCCTTCTTTGCTGAGAACTGGTTTTCCATCAGTGTCCTTGATATTCATAGAGCTGTTTTTCTTATCTCCAAATGTTTCTTTTATTTTCCTGTAGGCTGTATCTATTTTCCCCCTATTTATACATTCTTCTACATCCTTGCATTTGCCTTCTAGCCACTCCTGCTTAGCCATTTTGCACTTCCTGTCAATCTCATTTCTTAGTCGTCTGTACTCCATTTGGCCTGTTTCATTTACTGCATTTTTATATTTTCTCCTTTCATCGATTAAATTTAGTATCTCATGTGATATCCAAGGATTTTTTGTAGGTCTTGCCTTCCTACCTATTTTGTCCTCTGCTACTTTCACTATTTCATCTCTCAATTTTACCCATTCCTCATCTACTGTTTTATTTCTCCCTGTTTCAGTCAATTGTTGGCTAAGGCTCCCTCTGAATGTCTTAAGAACCTCAGGTTTCTTCAATTTATCCAGGTCCCATCTCCTTATTTTCCTACCTTTTTGTAGTTTCTTCAGTTTCAGTCTACAGTTCATAACCAACAAGTTATGTTCAGAGTCTATATCTGCCCCTGGGTATGTCTTACATTGTAAAACCTGGTTACGAAATCTATGTTTTACCATTATAAAATCTATCTGGTATCTTCCGGTGTCTCCTGGTCTCTTCCACGTATACAACCTTCTTTTGTGATTCTTGAACCATGTGTTTGTTATAACTAAATTATGTTCTGTGCAAAATTCTACCAGGCGGCTTCCTCTTTCATTCCTTTTGCCCAGACCATATTCACCTACTATCCTCCCTTCCCTTCCTTGTCCTACAACCGAATTCCAGTCTCCCATAACAATTAAGTTTTCCTCTCCCTTAATTGTCTGAATAATTTCCTTTAGCTCCTCATATATTTCTTCGATTTCTTCATCGTCGGCAGAGCTAGTTGGCATATAAACCTGTACCACTGTTGTCGGTGTTGGCTTCGTATCTATCTTGACAATGATAATGCGATCACTGTGCTGCTCATAGTAGTTTACCCGCATTCCTATTTTCTTATTCATTATCAATCCTACTCCTGTGATACCCCCAATTGATTTTGTATTTATAATCCTGTACTCACCTGACCAGAAATCCTGTTCATCCTGCCACCGAACTTCACTAATCCCCACTATATCTTACTTCAACCTATCCATTTCCCTTTTTAAATTTTCTAATTTTCCTACTCGATTAAGGGATCTAACATTCCACGCTCCGACCTGTAGAATGCCAGTATTGTCTTTCCTGATGATCACATCCTCCTGAGTAGTCCCCGCCCGGAGATCCGAATGGGGGACTATTTTACCTCCGGAATATTTTACCCGAGAGGATGCCATCATCGTATGTTCATACAGTAGAGCTGCATGTCCCCGGGAAAGGTAACGACTGTAGTTTCCCCTTGCTTTCAGCCGTCCGCAGTAATTGTGTGGCAAAGCCACATTAGCTGATGTTACAAGGCCAGCTCAGTCAATCATCCAGACTGTTGCCCCTGTAACTACTGAAAAGGCTGCTGCCCCTCTTCAGGAACAACACTTTTGTCTGGCCTCTCCACAGATACCCCTCCGCTGTGGTTGCACCTCCAGTACGGCTATCTGTATTGTTGAGGCACGCAAGCCACCCCACCTCGGCAATGTCTGTGGTTCATGGGAGTGGCTTATTAATTATGGTAGCAATATTTATAGTGAGGCCATAGGTAGAAATTCTCCATGTTGAGATTTGCTGTGTGCTTGTAGCTGACGGGAGGCCAGCGAGCAGGCCGACGTTGGTGGCTTGTTCCAGCTTAGGATTTTCCTGTTTCGTTTCCGGTGGGGGGAGAGAGGGACAATAACGAGTGCCAGGCACAGTGCAGTGCACAGCGTGAAATAAAATATTCTAATACTACTGGCATTTGAAGTAATACGAATCAGTTAGGAACCTTTAAGGCCCTCATTACAAAATAGGCTGTTGACAAATAAACAATACATTAGCTGATATAGTCACATCTGACGTAATATGTTTAATTGACAATGAAAAGTAATAAATTATCAATGAATACAAGACAGTTACACAACTAGCATGGCAATGTTTGCTTATAAAAATAATATATTAACTATTTCTCATTCTATTTTCAATTAATCTTGTGTATTTCATCTTGAAGTATTCATTTAAATCACTTATCTGTGACATAAGAAATTGCCCGATTATGATAAATAGTACAAAGTATGTTTATACCAATATAAAAACCTAAGAAGACTATTTAATGTGTAGTGTAATTATTTTGATTTTAAGTAAAGTTTTAGAAATATATTGGCTGAGCGTTGTACGTTGGCAAATCGGTTAGAACAGCTGACATGGGGAAGTTGATGACGTAGGGGAAAAAAATCCCGGCAGTTGAGCTTTTGTCGCTCGCGCGCGCGATGGCAGGAAGTGATGAGTCAGGAGCACGTGGGGTAGCTGGCTGGGCGGCGTCGCTCGGCATCAGTCGGCATGTGGATCTCCAGGTGGTGACTTTAGATTTGTGTGTGGCAATCGCCACGTGTGGTTGCTCGTCGTAGACTGCACCAAGTTGAATCGAGTGCTACTGTGTGTTTGTGAATATTTAGCCGATGGAACAAGGTGTGCATCGCATTGAATTGAAGTGACTGTGATTTGTTAATGTAACACGTGTCGTCGCATAGGCACGAACATAAACGATGTTTGAGACAGCCACATGATGTGAAAACAATTTGTGACAAATATTCATTTTTGTCTGGGGGATCACGAGCTATAACTTTATTTGATAAATGTGTCGACGTACAGACGTATCAGCCACAGGGTTCTATTATTGTGAAATAAACAACATAAAGTGAACTTTCACGTGTTTTCAAAAATAGTAGTTAGTACACCCCTTTCTCTCATGAACTTGATTTTATTATGAATTTGTTTTGTTAATCATATGCATGGAAGGAAAGCTGCGAACGTGTGATATCATCCCCTAGAAAACGAGTCAAACAGTCGCAATCACAGTTCCAGTGTTTTTGCATGTTTAGGAATTTGGTTCGCAGTTGGTGGTTGTGAGTTTTAAAAATTAATCTTTCCCAATTTTAAACTCTCACCCCAACTTTCACGCTCGCACTGAGGAACGCCAGATACCACTTCTGTTCTACTCGCTGACTTTCCGTCAGTTGCAACGTACTGTGACCATTCTGACAAGAAATCTTGAATCCAATCGCACAGCCATGGCGATATTCATAAGCACGCAGTTACATACAGGGTGTCCCACTCAACTTCTTCAGCCAAGATATCTCTGAAACTACAATAGATATTGAAAAACGACTTTCACGACCATGAACGTATGGTAGGGGCTTATCAAAGCAGTCTAAAAGGTAAATAAGTATTATTTTCAACGAAAACTTATGCTTTTTAATGGATACCGCATATTATTTCTTAAGCAATCAATATCATGAAAAATTACAAAAAGAATGTCGTTGGTTGCATCGCGATGTGTCAATTAGATCCGAAGAAACTGCGAAGTAGAGTTGGCGCTTGAAATATATGAGGCGCGGTGCTATCTCGTGTCCGAGACTCAACCGTGAGTCTCGCTTGAGTCTCGGGACGCGTTAGAGATAACCGCTTCATATGTTTCAAACGTCAACTTAGCTTTGCAGTTTCTCCGGATGTAATTGACCCATCGCGATGCAATCAACGCAATTCTTTTTGTGATTTTTCATGATATTGATTGTTTAAGAAATAATATGCGGTATCAATTAGAAAAACATAGGTTTGCGTTGAAAATATTTATTTACGTATTAGACTGTCTCATAGTGCCTATTTTCATAAGCCCCTGCCGTATGTTCTTGACCGTGAAAGTCATTTTTCAATATATCTTGTAGTTTCAGATAGTCTTGTGTAGTTCGTAAGAGCGCTCCCACAGGCGAACTACACGAACTAGTTCGCAGATCCCTCGCCACTTAGTTCGTCCGCTCCTTTTCCGAAGACTGACGGGGGACAGCGAGAGGAGGCGAGACGCGCAGAATCGTGTGATTCCCTTCTGCCAGTTACCGTAATTTCGAGCTGAGATGCAGCTCAGCTGTAGTTTCATAGCCATTGCCCAAAACTACTGGGAATAGCACACGCTTGGGGAACACCATTATATGAAAAGCGGTCATAACAAAAGAAAGAGCTATTTTAGTAGCGGCAGCAAAAGCCAGATAGAGCGGACGAACTAAATAGAGCGACCTACTTCGCGGCTGAGCTGCAAACTAAAAGGAGAGCTACCGGTCGCGAACTAAAATATGCGCGATCGGTCGCGAATTAAATATGTGCAATCGGTCGCGAACTAAAACATGCGTTACCGGTCGCGAACTATTATGCCAAACGTATCTCGCTTCTTACTTCGTTGGATTCTTTTCCCAAGACCGACGGGCAATAGTGAGAGGGCGCGCAGCAGAATTAAAAATCACGTGTTTGTCTTCTGCTGATGAGAGCCATTTCGAGGTGAGCGTCTGCCTGATAGATTACATAGTTCAGTGCAACAAAATATCTGTTTTGAAGTATTCTGCACTCTGCAATATCTGACTAATAAATTCCATATTGCCAAGATATAGAGATAGCTCTAAACTTAAACGCGAGAAATTATCCACAAACTGTTTGTTTTGGGCTGCGTGTTATAGTTAGCAGCTCACGCAGCAAGCGAATGGAGCAGCTAGGTGGGGTCACTTCTCCGTCCATCTGCATGCGCAGGCCACGCCGCTCAGCCGTCACTGGGAGCGTACGAACTAAAAGAACAAATTAGTTCGCGGCAGTTTCGCGAACTAAAGTGAGCGCTTCCGATCACGATCTATAATAAGCAAGTCTAGTTTCAGAAATATCTGTGTGAAAGAGTTGAGTGGGACATCCTGAATATATAACTTATATTTTACGTACGTGTTAAGAAATATCTTGATGCGATCGCTACCAAATGTCATAGGATAACCCGGTGGACTAATGTGATGATTTAATCGAAATAGCTCTGACTTTCTTGGTGTCTACAGGGAACATCCATACACACATCAACTTTTAAAGCATACCTATACTATCAGTTTGCTTTTGATTGGCAGCACACAGACCTTGTTAATACAGATAGCGTTGGTAGTGGACGACAGGTGTCACTTACTGGTTGCAGTCCGGCGCCGAAGTCTGCGGCAGATGCGTCGGCCCTGAAAGCACACGGAAGAAAACGCGGTCGCGGTAGCGGAGCTTATAAGTCGGAGTGTCGCGGGTACGCGGGGCAGCGGCGGTGGCTGCCGGCTGGAGCGGCGCGGAGTACTGAACGCTGAACGCTGGGGCGCTGGAGCGGCAGGCGGCGGCGCGGCTCCAGCTGCAGAGGTGGGCGTAGCGCGACCCAGTCTGCCGTGTAGCGGCGTGGGCAGCGGCCGGCGCGGCGGCGCGCGCGGGCACCGCCCAGGGCAACACCTGTGCTGCGCACCACGTGCACGAACAATGGCCGCGTGGGGGCCGTTTCCGGAGACTCCGGTGGCGAGCGGAAGAAAAGCGAAAGGCTGCAGCACGGGAAAGTGCAGAATGGGGACACGCGACTGATGTGACCGTGGACGCTAGGAAACGCACGGCACCGTGTGTGATAATTCTGGCTTGTAGCCATCATGTTCACTTTCATTAGAGGTCTGTATGCAGCTGACGCAGGGTGGTGTAAGGGACAGTACTTTCCCGTGGGAAACACCGGACGAAGTTCTTCTACTGTGCTGTGATTGAATATGCAGGTTAGGCACCAAAACTTGATTTTTCATAAGAAGTCATCTCTTAACCCTTTAAGGGAAGTTATAACGGTACAAGTTGTTTATTTATTTATTTATTTATTTATGTTTACATTTTCAGATCTTAATCTACCAAAATTATCGACATTCCGAATAAAATGATACGTATATATCAACTATCAACTCGTAAAATGAAAGGTAAAGCAGTCAACAATCCGATGGTTGGTTTTAACACCACAGTGCTTTACTAGGTATGGTCCTGTTTGAAGGTGGTATACCATTGCCTTGAAATGTTCAAATGTTTGTATAGCTTGTGGGACTTAACTACGGAGTCATCAGTCCCTAAACTTACAAACTAGTTATCAACTAGCTTATCCTAAGGGCGGCACTAACATCCATCCCCGAGGGGGGATTCGAACCCCCGACCGTAGTAGCCGTGCAGACCTGACTGGAACGCCTCAGTCCCCTCGGCCACCGCGGCCGACGCCATTACCTTCCTCTGACCTTCGAACTGACTTACCCAGCCTGTTATAGGGGGACTTACAGTTTAACGTGGGTTCCGAACCACGGTGCTACTCGGTATTTTTCACATGAGCAATACTACCAGAGATGAAAGAAGTGGAAAGTGACAGACAAAAATCCTAAGACCTGTCGGGGATCGAACACGCAACCTTTGGCTTCGCAGTCTAGCACTGTACCATTGTGCAACCGCTACGCAGTACCAACTCATATGGTATTTTATTTTTTAAATAATATGAACTCTGTCATTCGTCGCGTCCTTAAATTCTGTCATCTTTTTCATCTGAGGTGACCGTAAAAGCACAGGTACCTCATATCAGGACTAATAATGAATGGAAGAATGTACATCTATAAAAAAAAAGGCCTGTCATTCAATACCCAACGAATTACACTTCGATGGGGTATAACACTGGCCAGACAAGTCAGGTGATAACAATGTCAAGAGGCGTCATGATCGGGACTGCCGACGGAAAACACGCTACATTTGAGCAAAGTGTAAACTTTCTGTGTAGCCTGACTGCCTGACATAATTTTATTGTGCGAAAAATACGAAATAGTGTACACTTTTCATGTATTCTTTGATATTACTAATAGATGCTTCATGTAAAATAATCACTTGAGAAACAGCTCTTCGTTTGCAGAAGTTTTGGTAAAATATTTACTTTACCATGGTTTTGGCTTCACTAGGGGATCCTTCATCAGAAGTAAAAGAGGTTTTTTTTTTACCTATGAATAAAAATTTTTAAAAGTAGTGCAAATTACAGATAGAGTATGAAACACCATATCCTAAGAAACGATCTCACAAATTAGGTTTTAATTTATGAATGTATAGGCAGCAGAAGCTCTGGAGCGATAGGGCTCACGTTAAAAATTAAGAAGTTTGTACATTGCAAATTTTTAAAAACAAGTGAGACACCGCGCCGCTGAGCATCGCGTGTGCGTCCAACACTGCAGGTGGCACCAGACTGACAGGCGAACATGCCGTAGAAGCTAACACGTGGTCACGATATATCGCGCCATCTGTTATTTCAATAGTAGCACTTTACATGCAAAGTGAACTGATATGGTTACTTATTAGAATTGACAAAAGCACATGTCATGTTAAAAAGTATGTCATTAGATGACGAAATAGTTTGAAAATTACACAAAGTGATTACATAATAAGGGGAAAAGATAAAACCAATATTTGAGGCTACAGACTGGAAACAAGGCACAGTATTTCACATTACGTGATTCTGAGTAAGGGCTTTACGCCATCAAAAACGTTTTTATCACGCAACAGCAATTGTTCATTGAGAATAAATTGTTCATTACGAAAATTTTTTTTTATAAATTTCTAATTGTTCAAGCATGTCAAGTATGAAACCTTTCTTATCTGTGTGCAAAATACCAACATCATGAACTTCTTTAGAATTGTGGCCTATGGTCAGAATGTGCTCAGCAAAGGACGAATTATATATGTTTGTACCTTTTTTTCCCTAAGAGGTGCTGTTTATATCTGACAGAGAAGGGTCGTCCAGTCTGTCCTATGTAATAGGCTGGGCAGGTTTCACAGGAAATTTTATAAACGCCTGAGTTTTGCAACGGCGAACGTCTAGGTTTTATGGATGAGTTTATCTTTCAGACCGTTATTGGCGGAGAATATTATGTTATGTTGCAGTCCTATTTATTTCTAAGGAGGCGTTGTAATCTGTAAGATACAGGTCCTACGTATGGTAAAGAAAAATATTTTTTGAATCATTGTGCTCTTATTTGTGGAGCCATGGGTGGTGATTCTGTTACGGGTTTTTTGTCTGAAGATATCATCTACTATATTTGTTTCAAAACCATTATTGACTTCTGTAGTTTTAATACAATTCTGTATTTAGGTTTTCAGAGGATAAGGGTGTAGAAACTGCTCTATGGACAGTGCAGTGAAAGAAGCTTTTTTGTGAGATCGTGGGTGCTTGGAACAGGCTGGTACTATTTGGTTGGAATAGGATTCCTTACGAAAAGTGTTAAAACAGATTGTGTCATCAACTATTGTCAAAGTGAGAAATTGTTTTCAAGTTTTTGCTAGGTATTCATCTTTCGTAGCGATAACAAGGGAGGTGTCTTTATCGGCTTTGGTTATTAAAGCATCATTATCTCTTTTCACTGTCCTCAATTGAGGACACCTCAATATTGGTCTGTGAAACTGTTATATATATATATATATATATATATATATATATATATATATATATATATATATATATATATATAAATTATGATGAATTCTGTGCAATATAGGTCTTAAGTTACCTAATTTTGTTCATTGTAGGGTTGATAATTCGTGCAAGAGAGGGTTAAAATTTTTACGTACATTACTTCAAGATCTAATAAAATCGGTAATTTCTTGTATAGAAGGCTGTGGATTGCTGTATTTTAAAGTTTGAATTACTGTATCTTATCGTTTCTTAGTATAAACACACTTTGTATGTAAATTGCTGATGTTTTTTGGAGGAAAAGAGACGAATAGTTTGGTAAATCTCTCAAAAAGTAATGTATGACGCCAAAATGAAGTGTTTTTAAAAGACGTGTATTTCATAATAGATTTACGAATTTGGGGAAACATAATGTCAACTGATTAAAAACCCGTACACAACATTTGACCTGGACCTAATTCATGGTGCGATTATCGCAATACGCAGTACTCAAAACAGTTTTTACAATCATAAACATTCCATCCCAGTTATATAGAGCGACCTGGCAAATTCTGAATTGCTAAAGAAGTGTCTGCATGGTCAGACTCAAAATCCCAATCATTCGTTCAATAATCTAATATGGATTTGCTTAACAAAGTATGTTTTTGTTGGAACGAAGCCACTAAAGTGGGACGGGGGGGGGGCGATCAGTGGTGCTGTTATTGCTTGATGATACTACTGGTAGGGTGAAAGTGCTACATTGTATGGGAACAAATTCTGAAGCAAACAGCACCAGAGAAGTTGAACGGATGGACAAGGTTCGCATTGCTAAACAAGAATACGCTGCACAGTTGTCCACCAAGGAGCCCGGAAAGGAGAGAAGAAGAAGAAGGGGAAAAATGGCTTGGAAAGAAGATCAAGAGAAATACAGACAATATGGTGCAGGGTGCTGCTGAGTGGCTAAAATAAAGTCGCGGTGGAGTAGCCGAGCGGTCTGAAGCGTCTCGCTGCGGAGCGCGCGGCTGCTCGCCGTGGAGGTTCGAGTCCTCCCTGGGGCATGGGTGTGTGTGTGTTGCCCGTAGGTTAGTTCACCTAGGTTTAAGTAGTTTGTAAGCTACGGACTGATGACCGCGCAGTTTTGTCCGATAGATTTACAAACATTTGAACATTTGAACTAAAATAAAATTTAAAAAGAATATCATATATTAAGTGAGTTCCAGTGTTTTGAAACTTTAGAAGCTGTTCCTGAAAATTTACATTGTCTATTTCATTTTTCCATAAATCTCAGAAACCAATTAGAGTACTGAAATCTTCGGGGAGTAACAACATACCGGTTCATATCCTTAGTGTAATGAAGTAGAAGGAGAAGATAATGTTATGTATAGTTAAAATTATTTACCGTAACGTTCAAAAAGTACACAGAATTTTTACCGTGTAATTTGGATTTCCGAAAGCAATGGCAAAAATGCACTTTTGTAGTTCAGTACGCTGTGTCCTGTAAAAATTTCATGTCATTGACTACAGTGGTTCCTGCAATACAGGGAAGCCAATCACAGAATTGAAGATTGTCGGGATAGCGGGTTAGCGAGAACGTGTGCCGGCGCCTTAGCCGCTGTGGTAATAAGTAATTTATCCTTCATGTTTTCGTTTTACAATTTCTCTCTGAAAAGTACATCTTGTTTTCTGATTTCTGAACAATCCCTTGGAGCACGATAATTCCTGCCGAACCTGCAGCGGTGTGCCAAGTTTGGATGAGAAGGAATGAACCGTTGTGCGTCTTAGTTCCTTTGGTCAGTTATTATTTTGCAGAAAGCATAATCAAAAATACATTCTAAACAAGTCATCACGTCTTAATATTTCAGAGACATGAATATCCACTACCACTGAACAAATGTCGCTTATGCATTGAACTAGCACACACAAATACCTAAGTAGCGTATATTGCAGTATGGTCTGGTCGTTAGCAGTTACTGAATCGAAGTCACCTACACTAGCCTCAGCATAGTGCTTTGAAAACTTTCAGAACTGTCATTGGAATTGCCGCGGTAGTATGGCCGAACGCTCCAAGGCGCCTTGTTCTTGAGCGCGCGGTTCCTCGCCGTCGGAGGTTCGAGTCCTTCGTGGGGTATGGGTGTGTTGTTGCCCTTAATGTAAGTTAGCCTAAATAGTTTGTGTCTAGGAACTGATTCACTAGGTTTACAAACATTCTTTGTCACTGAAATCACCGTCACTTTGTGAAAGATGTTGTTCTATCTCTCACTCTGATAAACATCTCTTTTCGGCTTTGTAAAAGATCACACATGGTTGCTTCACTGGACGCAAACTGTCTGCTCGTGGCCTAAAGCAAACTGTTATAATTAGACCAAAATGCGATCTGTTGCCTGGGGGGGGGGGGGGGGGGAGCTGTCACGTAGTGGGCGAAGCTCATCTATCTCTAAAGTTGGCGCCAAATCTCGCCATTCCCACAGGCTATAATCCACAGAACGCGTATTAAGGATTAATAGCCAACTACCATTCTGTCGTTCGAAATTTTTTAGAATAATTAGCTGCCAACCAGTTGCGTTAAAATGGGTCCGACCGAAGAACGATAATATGCCGAAAAATAATGTACAATTGGCCGGAAAATATAAAAATGAACAATTAAAATTGATGAGAATGTAATCATATCAAGTAAAAGTTGTGGTAACTAAACTAGATACAAGTGCTATAGTGTATTGTTGTATTGTATATTTTTGTTCGGCATATTATTGTCCTTAGGCCCGACTTCTGAAAAAGACAATTTTGTCGAAACCTAGATAAAGGTTTTAATTAAACCTATTTTAACGCAACTGGTTGGTGGCTATTTCTTTGAAAACATTGCTGAACTGCAGCCATGTTAAAGATTTTATTATATTGTTCTCTGTAATTAAATAAACAGTGCTTTAGTTGGGAAAAAAAATTGTTGATACTCTGCTCGGCGGAAAAAACTTTTAGACGGTACTCTGCTCATTCCACATGAGATGAGTCATGTGCAGATTTTTAGAAAATCAAGAAAGAAAAGATTTAGGCATGTCAATACATTAACAAAATATAGCTATAATTTACAGATTCGAAACTCATTGTATTCAAGGGTTTAGAGTATGGGGATACCACCCATCAGCTTTGGACAATGACATTTTATCGTAAGTAATCATGAGTGGCGTTCCGGAAGACAATAATAGTGCGTGCTGCTGCCGGAAATTGAGAAAATCATTAGAAAATTTGGACAATGGAGCTGCGTGGAACTTTTAAAGACGGAACCAAGAGCTTAGCGCCTGAAGAAGCAAAACTGGCAGCGTTACCAACAGTTGAACATGTACACATCCAACCGGTTGAAGAAGCGTTCTTAAAATTCGCTTCTAGTTTAGTTCCTACTTGTGCTACGACACTATTTTATAATCTTAAACTGATTACAGTCCGAAACGACTTAAGTAATCATAACATTTACGGTAAATATTTTAACAGTGAGTCGTTCTCAAAACGTGTCGTGCGAAGTATGTAAACATACGTAACTTGTGCAGTGTTTCTTGATTTCATCAATGGAAATAAAGTCAAAATGTTGCTCTTTGGAGCAAGGTTCTTAAACGCTTTGGAGTCGGTAAGAACCTTTTCCGACGTCTCGGTTCAGACTAATTAAACAATTCTCAGTCTCTGTTGAGACTGAGAATTGTTTAATTATTCAAAACTGTTGCTGCACCAGCCGCCACCACCACCATCATGTAATAGAACGAAATGTATCGGTTCAGACTAGTCGGAATTGGCTGATCGAACATTTGACCGCTAGTCAGATTCCATTGTAATTGTGCGACGGTGCAATTTGAACGCTTCGACGGTTATGATCGCAAATCCAACAAATCTGAAACTTTCCACTTTTTCTTTCCGAAATCCATTCGACAATTTACAGTTTCTCTGTTTTTCACAGATTTAAGAATTTTAGCCGGTACGCTAGTAGCGAGTTCGAATTTTAGGCTGTACGTCCTACTGCTCCATACCGGCCCAATTAAAGCACTGTAAATAAATATATAAATTAATAAACAAAAGTCAAACGAAATGACAGACAAAACGCTTCGGCCGTGTCAGCGCTGTCTGCTCACCCGAGCAGTCCGGCTATCCGACGCTGTTGCTCATAGCAGTTCATTATATAAAAGAACGTTTAAATTGTTTAAAGTATACACAACGTTTTTTATATTAATTAGATACACTTTAAATAGAAAGACAGTTCGTTGGTTATTCAGTATCTTTGTTTCTGCATAAATAAACGAAGTGGCATCCTTCAATTTGTTTTATCAGCCCAGTCTCTCGATAATTATCCTGACAGGTTCAACATCAAGAACCAACGATCTGCGTGCCATCCTCTACGCTGCGGACACAACATGCTAAGACACCAGGTTGACGAACATTTTATTCAGAGACTGTACATTTGACTCAGGGCGGTGAAAGCAACTACGCACCGCACGAGTACTGCACTTTCCTTGAAAAGGAATTCAGTTACTCGAAGTCCATGACGACTTGGAGGATATAGCGGAAAGAAGAAAAATCTGGCAGAAACATTACAACAAGTTTATAGCAATAAATAAATCACAATTTCTTGTTTTAGATGCCGTACATGCTTACAAATAACATCACCTAACTGTCACTTGTCAACGACTACCGCCCAATCTTTCTGCCCGCTCTCTCCACAATTCTTGAACTCTGCATAGAGGAGCTCAGGAAGCAGCAGATGAGGTAAAGTGCAGTGGGGTACCCGTGGGATAGATTGCTCCCAATTCTTGTTCTTCTTAGCTGTGATTTTAATTTACTCGTCATAGAGAGCGATCATATTGTATTAATATAAAGCGAAATTCCAAGATCATAAATTTTATATTTTTTATTTAAGACGACCGGTTTCAACACTTCATGGTGTCAACTTCTGCTCTGTGGGAAACATGTACAAAATTTGTGGTTACATGCAATAATTATTAGGTAAGTACAATATGAGTAGTACATAAAACAAATGAAATTGTAGTCCGAAATTTGTAAAAATTAAGTAAACACATAAAATAAAATAAAAATAATAAAATAAAAGACTGGTTACATACCTCCTACAGTTGGCAATTAACTGCTTATTAAAGCGCTCCACATATAATTTGGAAGATGTTCTGATGGATAATCAGATATAAAATCTATATAAAGCCGCGACGTATTAGCAGTGCTCACTGGGGATCTGTGCTACGGTGCGCGCGGCCTGCGGCATGAGTGTTTGTGTTGTCCTTGGGTTAGTATTACTTAGTTTATGTAGATTTCCAGCAACGGACTGATAACCACGCAGTTGAGTCAGATAGATTTACAGTTATTTAAACATCATGATATATAAATCAGTGTGTCCGTATGTTTTTGTGTACGTATTGCATACAAATCTACAGATTTGTTCCAATCTTTTTCGAATATTGCACACATAAGCTTCAATCAATGAGAATTTCATACACCACATAGTTCACGAGATATGATGTCATAAACAATGAGATGCGCGGAAAATTGCAGCATTTATCGACAAAGCTGCTCATTTCCTCCTGATCCACTGGACCGATTACCAAATTTGGTACACATATTTCTTACGTGAGATAACAATTGCTGTTAGTGTACGAACCACAGACGTTGCATGGTAAAGGAGATATAAAGTCATAAACAAAAAGAGTTGCAAGAAACTGTCACATAATGCGATAAAACTTTATAAATACACTATATGAGAAGGAGTGTACTTGTCGACTTGCAAAATACTTTAAACATAATTTGAAACCTTTATTCATATTTTTCTCGCTGACAACCATACCAAAATAATGAAAGGAAAAAAGTTTTTCGCTTACTACTTTTCTGTTCGTAAAACTATGGCATTCGGCATGACGTTACAATTTACAATTTCTACACTACAAATTGTACCGACAGGAAATTTTACAGGCAGTATACACGCATATAGTTGAATGTATCTTCAAAATTGTATCACGACACGTAGTTCACGAGATATGACATAAACAGTAACTCTCATGGAAAACCGCCCCATCACATATCTACTGCTTCTTTACTACTAATTATATTTCCAAGTGATTTTACAGACATAAAGGACTTAAACAAATGAATGTATACCAGAAAATTTATACAATTGTACAACATATATCTCAGTAAATATGAGATCGTGAGAATTTTATATGCCACTTGTATTTTGATTGCTATCTTTCTTTGTTTGAATACTGCATGTATAATTTTGTACATTATGCAAGACAGCCTTATTTCTTATATTTTCTCTGATCATATAACATGTTTTTAGAAAAAAGGAGATGGGCAGAGAGAGAAGGAATAGGAGAGGTACTAACTCAAGACAACGCCGGGTTCTTAGCTAGTTCAGATATAAAATGAATGGATTGTCAAAATTAAAACAGTAAACTAGAAATAAAAGAACGACCATAGTGAACATTTCAGGCTAAGCACCTCCATAGAACTGATTAGTGGCATCGCAAGTATAGCAAAGGTTTCTACGAATGCCGCTAGAGTGCGCTAATAAAAGGGAACTTGTCTCTATTGATATTTACCGATTTGTAGTAATCAACTAATAGGTATAATTTTACAACATTACCATTTTATCTATTATCTATTATATAGTTATTAGTCAGAAGTGAAAAACTATTACAAAAGTTCATTATTTTAAAAGGAAAACTAAAGCTGCATTTAAGGTACTTGGACATTAGTGCGACACAGTAGCCGGCCGCGGTGGCCGAGGTGACTGAGGCGCTTCAATCACGGTCAGCACGGCCACTACGGTCGGGGGTTCGAATCCCCCCTCGGGCATGGATATTTGTGCCGTCCTAGTTCGTAAGTAGTTCATAAGTAGTTTGTAAGTTTAGGGACTGATGACGCCGTAGTTAAGTCCCATAGACTATACAAACATTTGAGCACACAGTAACATGGGTGACTCAGGAAGTTGATTATTACTAATGTACGGATATAAACAGAAACGAGTTCACATAAAAATTGCAATCTTGTCAGTTCTCTTTACGTGTGATTGGCAAATACATTTGGAGCCTACGCACCAAACAGCCATCCTTGTATCGTTATAAATGGGGGGTTTGGCGCAAGAAGGAGGCACCTCCACTTTTTGGCTCTACCCACTATTTTCAGGGAAATCCGACAGATTGTTCATCGATTCCCAGAACCGGGCCACAGCTTTATGCCATTCGACAGAGCGTTCGGTAATATAGAAAAGTGTTTGAGGAAGATGGAAAGAGTTTTTCTTCCAGTGGAACATGCTCGCGTTATCGGTAGAAGCAGCCCCAAATTTCATGTCACTGAAGTGCACCAGAAATTTATTTTCAACTTTATTGACACGTTGAAGAAGCCTTACGTATCATTATCGAGCAGGAAAAGAGGTAAATATTTAATCACTAAGTACACAATATTCCTCTGTGTATAGCCATACATCGGTAAATGGATTATCCAGTGCAGTGTGACCGTAGGGATAATTGTCTTCGATAATGTGCAAATTTGCAGCCAAGGACCTGCGAGCCTCATAACAATGAACCACTTTCATGAAGCTTATGATTGTCTCCTCCCGCTTAAAGGCCAAAAGTTTAAGCATGTTAAAGAGCTGACCGAGAAGTATGTTGGGCAAAATGTGGTTTTATGTCTAGTTGACGTCAGTTGCTTGAAGAGGAGACTGAAAGGTAGCTATAAGACTAAAGAAGAACTTTCCTGAAAGTTTGGCCGTACCTTTTTGTAACACCCACTTCTGCGTTAATAAAGAGGTGAGTTTAGTCTCTACTTTTATTTTTATTATATATATCAGCTCCTGACTAAATACACATCATTAGAAGGCTACATGTCGGTGAACCTCTTCTTTAGAGACCATTCACGTCACCCAGCCCCTTGGAAGTAACAAAGCATCTCACGTGTTCTGCACTAACGTAACAACCTAAATGAGGTTTACGTCACATATGCTTGTAAAGTCAAAATAACTTAATAATTTTACCCCCAGCTGTACAATAAAGAACGATGAAGTTTCATATTCCAGCGACCGCGACTGCGCTTCCTCGCGTCATTAGTGCTGCTGTGGTGTTTGTGAAATACCGACCCGTACGGAAATGACCACACGACATTCTAACGGTGAAATTATAGGGCGCGGCCGGTTTCTCTTTGCCGTCTTGCTTTCGGCTCAGTCAGGAAAAATGGACGAGTGCGGTTACACAAGGCAACTGCGAATAGCGCAGGCAAAGTGTTGGCGTAGGCTCCCCATTTGGAGTGTTAGGACGCCGGAGAAGCTCAGAAAACCGGAACGGCAAACATTGGCTCAGTGGCGCGGGCGAGGTGTGGAACTGCTGCCTGCTAAGTAGCTGTCTCCTCTCCTCTCCTCTTCTCTCCTCTCCTTTCCCGGCAGTTTAAATGGCTGGAGGTGGCAGGCGAGGGCAAACAGAGCGTCGCCCGTCTTTAGCCCGGGAGACGCGTTCCGAGGAGCGATTTTCGCGAGGATTAGTGCCCAAGGCTGTTCTCCTCACCAAGTGCCAAGAAAATTCTACGTGGACCAGTTAACCTTCGAGCACGCTCTGGCGTATTCAGTACCCCATTGAAACTTTCGTACTGGTGCAGCATAGCGCCGAAACTTGTACCTTTGCAAATATAGGTATTTGTTAATTGGTCTCTCTTTACCCTCTTCTTCCCCTCTCCCCCTCCCACCATAACTCGGAGTCCTCAGTATTGCACTGTTTCTCGGTAGTAGGGTACTCCATACCCGCGTCTGCTTGTGTTTTACTAGTGTCCTGCACTTTTTTTTTTTTTTTTTTTTTTTTGTATTTTATTCGTTACTATGTAACAGGCATTTTATAATTATATAATCTTCTGCGAGTTTTATCCGTATTAACACACCAATCTAACCTTCCTTTTGTTGTTCATCATCATCATCATCATCAGAGACTGATTATGCCTTTCAGCATCCAGTCTGGAGCATAGTACCTCTAATAAAATTCCTCCTTGTTCCCCTATTCAGTGCTAACATTGATGCCTCGTCTGATGTTAGGCCTTTTAGTTCCAAATCATTCTGCACCGAATCTAAGTACTTTCTTCTTGGTCTACCTCGACTCCTCTTACCCTCCGCTGCCGAGCTCATGAGTCTCTTAGGTAACCTTGCTTCTCCCATGCGTGTAACATGACCCCACCATCTCAGTTTGTTCGCTCTAACTGCTTCATCTATGGTGTTCATTTCCAGTTTTTCTTTGATTTCCTCATTATGGACACCCTCCTGCCATTGTTCCCATCTATTAGTACTTGCAATCATTCTTGCTACTTTCAAATCTGTAACCTCTACCTTGTGAATAAGGTAACCTGTATCCACCCAACTTTTACTCCTATACAACAAAGTTGGTCGAAAGAGAGTAGGTCTTAGCTGAGCACTCACTGCATTAGCTTTGCTGCACCTCGATTCCAGTTCTTTCGCTATGTTGCCATCCTGTGAGAAAATACGTCCCAGGTACTTGAAACTGTCTAACTGTTCTAATTTTGTTCCTCCTATTTGGCACTCAATCTGTTTGAATGTCTTTCCCACAGACATTACTTTCGTTTTGGAGATGCTGATCTTCATATCATAATCTTTATACCTCTGATCGAGCTCTGAAATATTAGTTTGCTACCTTTCAATCGAATCGGCCATTACAACTAAGTCATCCGCATATGCGAGACTGCTTATTTTGTTTTGACGTATTATAATCCCGCCCTGCCAGTCTACTGTTTTCAACATATGATCTATGAATAGTATGAACAACAGTGGTGACAGGTTACAGCCTTGTCTTACCCCTGAAACTACCCTGAACCATGAGCTTAATTTGCCATCTTAGGTAAAT
Organism: Locusta migratoria; assembly: GCA_026315105.1. Classification (NCBI taxonomy): domain Eukaryota; kingdom Metazoa; phylum Arthropoda; class Insecta; order Orthoptera; family Acrididae; genus Locusta; species Locusta migratoria. The sequence goes on along the minus strand of CM048745.1, from coordinate 835,517,105 downwards.
TAATGAGAGTGAAGGTGTTTGATTTAAATGTTCTGGTCAATGTTACAATATTAATATTGTTGGTGATGTTGTATACTATTATCGTAATTAAATAAAGATTTGTCATAGAACCCTTTTCCGTGCCTATTTTTTTAATACTAGACGAACTTGCCAAAAGCCGAGAAGCGATTCTTCTTCGTGATGTAGGATCTGGGGTATCCTGCGATGCTCTCTGTCTGTGAATGTTACAATTATGTTAGCTGCTCTCGCAGATATATATTATTAGACTGGCAATGCCATATACATTATCAATGGTGTCAGTGAAGTCTCGCCGCCATATTTCCATACTCTAAACGTGTAAGCAGTCGTTTGCGCTATTACGGAAAACAGTTGAAAAATACCGATAAACTGACGTAACTACGCTATCTTTAGACTTTTGACATATGGGAAATTCGTGTTTTGTATGTGGCTATAATTTTTTCAGCTGGACTAAGCTTTGACACATGCCCTAGAGTAATGAGTTGTATTGATATACTGTTATTATTAATCAGTACCAATTTCAGTCAACGTCGGAGTTTCTTTCAGTAGTGTTGTCATCAAAAAGTGTTGTTAATTGTGGATAACAGGTATTCTTTTGAGAGTTCTTACAAAATCTACAGTCAGCTTTGACACCTACACTGTTGAGTCGCATTTTCAGTTTTTATTAATGGGTCACTAGTTTCGATCAACTTCGGTTTTTCAATAGTATGACCGTTATATATGTGATATTTGTCGTGAATAGCACACATCTTTATCAGATGAGTACAGTCTGCTTTAACTGTACGTAACAGTAAAATTCTACTTACCGTCCCAGCAGCCTCACATGATTATATTGGCCACATCAACAAAACGGTAGAAATCCCTCACCAAGATGTTGATATTCTTAGAAATCCACACAGACTAACTTGATTAGTGTTTCGTACAGACTATGAAGTAAATGAATATTTCTGTTTCTGCTCTATGGTTGCCATGTTCTTGTATGTACCCTCGTTCAGTCAGTAAAACTAATTGCCCTTGTAAGCGAAGACTTCATGACAAAACATATGCGTTGTTATGCGATTGGCTAATACCACATGATTGACAACATAATCACTTGAGGCCGCCAGGACGCTAAGTAAAATTTAACCGTACATAACACATTCTTCTCATAACAAGATTCGACAATATACGCCTATGTGTTAAACTAAATTATTGCGGAAGTAATAGCCCAAACGCAAATCATGTTCAAACCTATTAGTAAAGCTTACAACATCATATCGTATCAGAAGATCGTAGTAGTATCGTACGAAAGCTTTTTTACGTGAGGTGAGGCAAGATGGCGGCGTCAGGCTTCTGTAACAGAGGGACGTTTGACAGTCTAGTAATGTATGTCTGTGGCTGCACTCCTGTATGTATTATCTCTGGATTCCAGATGGCGGGGTCCAACATGGCTTCCAAGATGGCGAGCCTATTTTATTAGAGTCCAGCTGCTGAGTGCCAGCGGAAGTAATATAAGACAGGCGCCGCATTGCTAATTAAGTGGTTTTATCAGTCACACATCGTCAGTCGTCGTGCGGCAGCATCTCTATGGAAGATTGTAAAAGAATAATTGCACGACAGCGTATATTACTAGTATCAAAGAATTCAGTGGCCATTGTTGGACGAACACTTATAAAGGAGCTGTATAATCGTACCACTGCCGACCGATTTTTCAGAATTTCTGAAGTGGAAGTTCCCATCACTGACACAACAGGACCATCAGAGAACAGAACGAAAATCCATTAGCACTTGTTCTGAAGGAAAAAGAGCTAACTGCACGATGAAAGTTCAAGTGATGTGCAGTAAGTTTACACGTCAAATACATATGGTTACAGATCCCATGGGATGTTACATGTCATCAAGAGGCGACTGACTGAAACATACGTTATAACATTTGTGCAACTGATTTATTGGGGTACTATACAGGGTGGACCATTGATAGTGGCCAGACAAAATATCTCACTAAATAAGCATGAAACGAAAAAACCAAAGACAAAACTTCTCTGGTTTGATGGGGAAAAACAGATGGCGCTATGGTTGGCCCGCTAGATTGCAGTGCCATAGGTCAAACGGATATCAACTGAATTTTTTAAAAATAGTTACCCCCATTTTTATTAAATATTCGTGTAGTACGTAAATAAATGTGAATGTTTTATTTGGAACACATTTTTCGCTTTGTAATAGATGACGCTGTGATAGTCACAAACATATAAGTACGTGGTATCGCGTATTTGCTTCGTGATACATTACTTGCTGTAAAATGGACCGTTTACCAATTGCGTAGAAGGTCTATATGGTATTTATGTATGGCTATTGTAATCAAAATGCCCAATGGGCCTGTGCTAAGTTTATTGATCGTTATCCTGGAAGACATCATCCAAGTATCGGGACCTTTCGTCGGATAGTTAAGTAAGGAAGTGTTGAGCCACAAGTGAAATGTCAACCACGACCTGGAAGAAATGATGATGCCCAAGTACGTGTTTTAGCTGAGTTGGGACTAATCGGCACATCAGTGCTGAGGATTCTACATAAACAGAAATTTCAGCCATACCATACTTCTATGCACCACGATTTTCAGTGCGAAGACTTTGAACGTCGTGTAGAATTTTGCCAATGGGCACAAGATAAATTACGGAGCGATAACATTTTGACGCGTACTGTTTAGTGACGAAGCGGCATTCACAAACAGAGGTAACGTAAACCAGCATAATCCACAATGGCCGCGACAAGTGGAACATCAGCGAGCCTGGCGGGTTAATGAACGATGCGCCATTTGAGAGGAAGGATAATTGGCCCCTATTTTATCGATGGCAATCTAAATGGTGCAATTTATGCTGATTTCTTACGTAATGTTCTACCGTTTTCACTACAAGAATGGCGATGTACTTTCAACATGATGGATGTCCGGCACATGGCTCGCTGCAGTTGAAGCGGTCTCAAATGGAATAATTAATGACAGGGGGATTGGTCGTAGAAGCGCCATACCATGGCCCACACGTTCACCGGATCTTACATTCCCGGATTTCATTCTGTGGGGAAAAATGAAGGATATTTTTTATCGTGTTTCACCGACAACGCCTAGAAACATACGGCAGTGGATTGTCAATGCATGTGAGAACATTACTAAAGACGAGCTAGTCGATGTTGAGAGAAATTTCATTACGCGTATTGCTAAATGTGTGAAGTAGGATATCATTTTAAGCATTTATTAAAGTCATTAGGTAATTACAGGTAATCACGCAGTAATAGCATGCGTTCACATAATGTATGATAATTTCACAAAAGTACATGTAACACATGGAACAGCCGAAATAAAGTTGAAAGGTACCTACGTTCTGTGTTTTAATTTTAAAAAACCTACCTGTTACCCACTATTCGTCTAAAATTGTGAGCAATACGTTTGCGAATATTACAGTTGCCTTCTGTCACAAAGCGACCCAAGTGTTCCAAATAAAACATTCATATTTATTTACGTACTAGACGAATATGTAATAAAAATGGGGGTTGTTGTTGTTGTGGTCTTCAGTCCGGAGACTGGTTTGATGCAGCTCTCCACCCTACTCTATCCTGAGCAAGCCTCTTCATCTCCACAGAAGAACGGCAACCTACATCTGTCTGAATCTGCTTACTGTATCCATCTCTTGGTCTTCCTCTGCGGTTTTTACCCCACACACTTCCCTCTACCTATTTTAAAAAAATGCAGTTGATATCCGTTTGACCTATTGCAGCGCTATCTAGTAGGCCAACCATAGCTCCATCTCTTTTTCCTTTTCAAGCTAGAAAAGTTTTGCTCTTTGTAGTTTTTTTTTTTTTTTTTTTTTTTTTTTTCGTTTGATGCTTATTTCGAGATAAATTTGGCCCGGTCACTATGAATGGACCACCATGTACATTGTAAACGAGTTGATATAATTACCGTTAAATTTTCTAGCCGTTTTACACGAATTTCAAGTTAAATGACGCATTTCTTTCCTTTGTTGTATTTGTAATGTGAATCTCTTCATTATGATGCTGAATAAATCTTTTGAAAAGTGTACTCAATAATGTTACTGTAAAATATAAGTAGTTACCTCATTCGTAAGAAAATTATATCTTATGAAAAAAAGTGGGATACTCATTCAAAATGATACTAATCACAATCGGCACGCCCACTTGATAGCGCAGTCTCAGTGAAAGAGTATTTTATGAACATTTTGGGCGCCTATACAGCTTGTGACACCCCTACTGCTCAGACCCAGAAAGATATCCACACTTTTTAATGACATCCTCTGAGCTTTAATGTGTTAGCACACGCACAAAGTGGGAATAATAATACAATAATAATAGACCTTGTATCAAGAAGAACGTTTTCCCAAAAGAGGTTCGTCTTTTCGCCAAATTTGTAATAACATTTTCACTAAACAGAAGTAATAACAGGAGTTCATTTTTTTGTGTCCCGACTTCGTCGCCGCTTTTGTGTCCCAGCCTCGTCGTAGGTGTCGGTGGCCGAGTGGAACGAGACCGACACAGGAACAAAGACAGCACGCTGGTGCAGGTACGGAGGGGAGCAGCCATAAACTATAAACACTCGAGTAAATTAGAAAGAGATATATATTGCACAGAATGTAACAATACTTAACTTTTACATAGTACTGCAGAATGTTGATACATAGTCGTTAGAGGCCTGCCTAGTGCCTGTACGATAGCAAAGTCTTCAATGGTGCCTATCTGATTACGAAGGTCCTAACTCGTTGCTATCTCAGTCCGAAGTCCCCGATGTCCTTCAGTGGTGGCCACGAGCGGCGTTGTCGCAGAGGGCGCTCGTGGCTGTCGTCGTGAGAACGCCGCGCCGTGCGTGCATGGCGGCGCGCGGCGAAAGTAAGTGGCGCGCACTTTGTACTTGTGCGACACCACACCCCTCCCCCCCCAAACCGCCGCGCCGTCGTGGCGTAGGGCTGAGGGCCACGGCGACGGCACTGGGAGGAGGGCCTTGGTGGGGGCGTTACTGGTGGGACGGGCGTTGTAGCTGAGGCTGGGATCGAGACGCCGTCCGCGCCCCGGCATCCGCCTTGCGATCCTCCAGGGAACCCACCGAAACCTGAGGAAGGGCGCCCCCCCCCCCCGCCCAGAGGGAGCAGGTCATCTTCTTCTGAGGTGCGTGGCCCAGGCGGCGGCGGCACGCACGGTCCCGGAGTCCCTCTCGGTGACGCTGTCATCTGCGGCGGCGACAGCGGCGGCGTCGCGTCGATCTCCATCGGGACGATCTCGTAGTCCGGGGACGCTGGACCCGTTGACGAACGATGTGTTTGTGCTCCCTGGCGGTGAACTGGGTCTGGAATCAAGAAACCGGAGACAGGATCGCGCGGCCTGTGCAGGCGCAATTGGTTTGCGTGGCGCCGCAGCTCCGACCCTGTGGAAGAACGTACAACAAACATATTGCGCCCGAGCACGCGCTGAATGATGCCCGGCATCCATTTCTTCTTGTTTCCAGCAAACACCCTGTACAGCACCGGCGTAGAAACCTGAAAACGCGTAGCGCCATACGAACCGACTCGGTGCGTGCGAGGCTGCAGCAGGTGAAGGAGAGTGCGGTGACGGCGGCCGTGTAGCAGCTCGGCAGGAGACGGGCCGTCACGTGGCATGCACCGATACGTAGACAGGAAAATTTGATGAGCTTGCTGCCTGGAGTGCTGACCTTTCATCTTCTCCATGTGAGACTTGAATGTTCGAACGAAACGTTCTGCTTCACCATTGGACTGAGGGTGAAAAGGTGAATGCCATTCACACGACAAAACTGTTGAAATTCCGCACTAACAAACTGAGGTCCATTGTCACTGACGATAGTTTCAGGCAAGCCTTCGATGCAAAACACTGATGTTAAGGCACTGATTGTACTAGACGCCGTCGTTGAGTTCATGGCAATCACAAAAGGAAACTTGCTGAAAGCGTCTACAACAATTAACCAGCGCGTATTCCAGAATGGTCCGGCAAAGTCAATATGTAAACGTTGCCATGGTCCCTTGGGGCGTGGCCAGTCTGAGAAACGCTGTGGAGGAGCCGCCTGATGCTCCGCACAAACTGTACACTGTGATGTCATGCTCTCTATCTGAGCGTCCATACCAACCCAGGTACAATGACGTCTGGCCAGTTGCTTTGTCCTAACAATGCCCCAATGTCCTTGATGCAGGAGGCGTAAACTGCTAACACTACAGGCTTCTGTGGGTCAAAGGGAATCAAACATGCATCACTGAGTAGTGCAGACTTTAATTTGTCAAAGGCAACCTGACAATCTTTAGACCATACAAAAGGAACATTCTTCCTACGTAAGTGATGCAGTGGAGCTGCAATCTGAGAGGCATTGGGAATAAATCTGAAATAATAGTTCAGCTTCCCCATTACTGCTTGCAATTCGTGCACATTCTTAGGAGGAGGCAAGTCTTTGATTGCTCGAAGATGTGACTGTAAGGGATGGATTCCTTGGGCATTAATCACATGGCCTAGGTACTCTATTTCAGTTTGAAAAAACGAACACTTTGCTTTATTGCAACGTAGACCTGCTGCAGTCAACACTTTGAAAAGGCACTCCAGGTTTGCTAAATGTTCTTCAACTGTACGTCCGGACACCACAATGTCATCTAAATAGTTCGAACAACACGGTACAGAAACTGTCAGCTGTTCCAAAAAACGCTGAAAAATAGCGGGAGCGGAAGAACTGCCAAAGGGTAGGCGTTGAAATTGAAAAAGGCCCATGTGAGTATTAATGACGAAAAACTTTTTTGACTCGTCATCAAGTGGAATCTGTAAGTATGCCTCTGCTAAATCAATCTTGGAAAAGAAGCGAGACTGTCCTAATTTGTCCATCAGTTCCTCAGGTCTGGGCAGGGGGTAAGTGTCGACAATTGTTTGACTGTTCACTGTTGATTTGAAGTCCGCGCAGAGACGAAGTTTTCCTGACGGCTTGGGTATAATTACTATAGGCGAGGCCCACTGACTCGCAGAAACAGGAGAAATCACCCCACTATCTTGCCAACGTTTAAGTTCTTCGGCAACTGTATCACGCAATGCGATAGGCACTGGTCTAGCTTTACGAAATTTTGGAACTGCAGATTCTTTTAAAGTCACATGTGCCACGAAGTCTTTTGCACAACCTAGTTCCGGCGAAAACAAGTCACTGTATTTGTCACATAAAGCATTGATTTTATCCTGAGGCACTATTGACGAAATTTGAAGCACATCTCTTTGAATTGATAAACCAAACAAGTCAAAAGCATCTAGGCCAAAAATGTTCTGCGTAGATTCGGCCTGAAGAACAACAAAAGCAACTGTTTTCGTAACACCTTGAAAAGAGGCAGGCAGGCTACACGTTCCTAGCACGGGAATATTTTGACCTGTATAAGCTGTTAACACTTGTTGACACAGCGATAATTTTGGCGAACCCAGAAGTTCATAAGTATCTTTATTAATTAAGGTAACAGCGGAACCAGTGTCGAGCTGAAATTGCACAGTCTTATTGTCAATGGAAAGATTCACAAAAAGTTTTTGCTTTCGGCGCTCGACAGGTGCGCGAATGTGGGCAACGTCTGCTACGGTTTGTTTACTGCGCTTGCGCGGGCCGCGTAGTGAAGGAAGAGGCGCAGACTCGGCACGCAGCGGATTAACAACACTGTCACTAGATGACACTACCGCCGGATCGGCGTCCGCGCAATGCGAGGCTACTACAGAGTCACTAACTACTGCACTAATATTACTTTGAGTAGCTACCTGATGTCTACTGTCACTAGCTACACAGTACTGGGCACTATTACAAGGAGCAGTTGCAGAAGGCACTATTTTCACTACAGGAATGCACTGTTCATAGTCATTTTGCTTGTCCCGAACCCTTTTCCGTTGCACTGTTTTACGCGCTCGTCGGCACTTGCTACGTGGTGCACCATATAGATTTGCCATAGGCGCAGAACTACTTTCTTGCAATTGAGATCCAAGGAAAGCAGTGTTCAATTCCACAGCCCGTATAACATTTACAGAATGAACTGTTCTCGCACTCTGCGAAGCACTGTTTCTAACGTTACTGTTCTTTGAGTTTTTAATTTGCATACACACAGACTGCACATGTCCCAATTTGCCACATTGATAACAGGTTGCGTTGCGACTAGGGCAATGAGCACGCTTGTGGCGAGACACACACTGGGGGCAAGATTTACGTACATTTTTCTGAAATGAGCGTTGGCGCCCGTTATTCAAATTACTGTTTCTAACACGACGGGGCGACCTTTGCGTCGCACTTTTACACTGGCTACTGTTCACTGTCTGTTCAGCACGGCCGGTAGAAAAATAAGAATCACTAGTGCTATACTGAGAACTACGGCTAGGAAAGCGTCCGTTGCGGCGCACTGAATTTACACTATGGCTTTGCATTTCTACATCTGCTAAGTCAAAAGTATCATGCGCTTCTATAAGCTGCAGTACACTGTCTAAGGAGGGGTCAGACTGTTTCAGAATTGCTGCTCTAATTCTGGGGTCCTGAATATTCTGCGTAATCGCATCCCTCAACATCACGTCACTATACGAAAGTCCACAAGAGCAAGTAAATTTACATTGGCGGGTTAAGCCCTTCAATTCCGTGATCCATTCTTGGTGTGACTGCTGCGGTAATTTTTTAAGTCTGAAAAATCGGTATCGTGCAGCGGCTACAAGAACTTTTCTCTCATAATGAGCATTCAGTGCATCTACAATTTGTTCAAAGTCTACATCACGAGGAGATGCGTGAGGGAATAGTTTCTGCAATAGTACGAAGGTCTGGGGGCCCACAATCGATAAGAAAAGGTTCTTCACTCTCTGACCTGTAATTTGATGAGCCGCGACGAGTTCTTGAAACTGTGCGAAGTAGTCGCTCCATTCTTCCTCACGTTCGTTGTACTGGCGGAACGTTGGGAGCGGTACGGCGGCTGGTGTGGGCTGCTGAAGCGGCGGCTGTTGTTGTTGGTTAGCTGCTTGCGCTGTGAGCTGGGCCACAGCCTGGAGAAGTTGTGTTATTTGCGCCGTCTGTAACTGAATAATTTCCATTAAGTTTGGGTTCGGGGTAGTGGCCATGCTGACCGATTAGGCGCCGCGCATACAAGTAAATTATAACAAAACACAAATGCAATATGAAAGAGGACACTCTGCAACAAAAAAGTCCACAAAACACGTAACAAAATATCTTCCCCCAAAATTCTTATATTAAGGGTGGGCGGGCGGGAGCAATTTCTGCGTGCTCCGACTGCTGCTGTCTGGCTGCTGCAAGCGGGCTGGTCCAAGGTTCTATCACTCCTCGTCGCCACTTTTGAGTCCCGACTTCGTCGCCGCTTTTGTGTCCCAGCCTCGTCGGAGGTGTCGGTGGCCGAGTGGAACGAGACCGACACAGGAACAAAGACAGCACGCTGGTGCAGGTACGGAGGGGAGCAGCCAGAAACTATAAACACTCGAGTAAATTAGAAAGAGATATATATTGCACATAATGTAACAATACTTAACTTTTACATAGTACTGCCTGCAGAATGTTGATACATAGTTGTTAGAGGCCTGCCTAGTGCCTGTACGATAGCAAAGTCTTCAATGGTGCCTATCTGATTACGAAGGTCCTAACTCGTTGCTATCTCAGTCCGAAGTCCCCGATGTCCTTCAGTGGTGGCCACGAGCGGCGTTGTCGCAGAGGGCGCTCGTGGCTGTCGTCGTGAGAACGCCGCGCCGTGCGTGCATGGCGGCGCGCGGCGAAAGTAAGTGGCGCGCACTTTGTACTTGTGCGACACCACACATTTGACATAAATAGAGTTGCAATACTAGTATCAGCATTTTGAAGTTAATATCACCAAGGAAAGTTTTAGTTTATAAAAGTGTTTGTTTCCAATATCGTGGAATGTGTTTACATTATGAATTGAGGGTAATTAAGAATTAGGATGTCTGCACGGTCTGCAGGGCCACTACGGTCGGGGGTTCGAATCCCCCCTCGGGCATGGATATTTGTGCCGCCCTAGTTCGTAAGTAGTTCATAAGTAGTTTGTAAGTTTAAGGACTGATGACCCCATAGTTAAGTCCCATAAGCTTTACAAACATTTGAACATTTTTTTTGTTCTTTTTTGTTTTAGACCCAATTTGAAAGTGATTTCATGAACAAGGATAAGTAAACTAAACTGTGAACAGAAAGACGTAGTTTCAGATTTTAATTCTTGTGAATATCATTACACTTTACTGTCACTTTTATAGTTTCAAACGATTAGACAATACAAAATACAACGTAGATGATAATTAATCTTTATTTAATTTGAATCGGTTCATTTAGGAGCTCAACAAGCACACAGAAACACCATGTGTGTGTTGGTACTTCGAAAATTGAGACTTGTAATTGATTACAGTCGGGTGTCGAACACTTCACACTATCAAAATGTTCCAATGTTTGGAAATATATTGGATCAAACTGCTGTAGTCGTCAGTACTGTGAGCTTTAACTTACACTAAGGACAACTCTCTCTTTCGCTCGCTCTTTCTCTCTCTCTCTCTCTCTCTCTCTCTCTCTCTCTCTCTCTCTCATACACACACACACACACACACACACACACACACACACACACACGCCCGAAGGAGGACCCGATCCTCAGAGGGTTCATCGAACCACCGTTATACTATTTATCTCCCATTCCATTTTCGAATAGCACGCGGGAAGAAAGAACACCTGAATCTCCCCGTTCGAGCTCTGATTCCTCGTATTATATTCTGATGATCATTTCTACCTATGTAAGTGGAAGTCAACCATATATATTCGCATTCGTAGGAGAATGTAGGCGATTGGAGTTTTGTAAGTAGCCCACGCCGCAGCGATAAGCGCCATTGTTGTCATGATTCCCATCCCATATCCTGTATCATTTTCGTGACAATACAAACCGCGCTGCCCTTCTTTGGACTCATTCGATGTCCTCCGTCAAACCCACCTGATAAGGATCCCACACTGGGCAACAATACTCCAAAAACGGACGGATAAGCATAGTGTATTCGGTTTCTTTAGTTATTCTATTGCATCTTTTAAGGGTTCGCCTTTCCCACGTCATTGTCTACGTGTTCCTTCCACTTTAAGTCTGAAGTAATAGTAATTTCTAGATATTTAATGGAGTTTACGGCTTTCACTTTAGATTAACTTATCTTGTAAACAAAGTTTAACGGTTATTTTTCGTACTCGTGTGAACGAGTTCACACTTCTAATTATTTAGAGTCAATTGCCCATTTTTACACCATAGTGATATCTTATTTAGATCGTTCTGCAGTTGGTGATTTTACTAGATGGTAAACTATGACGTCATCTGCAAACAACCTAAGAGAGCTACTTAGATTTTCTGCCAAATCGGTTATGTAAATAAGGAACAGCAGAAGACCGATAACACTACCCTGTGGAACGCCCGATATCACCTCTATTCTAGTCGGTGATTTACCATCGATTACTACAAACTGTGTCATCTCTGACAGGTAATCCCCTATCCAGTTGGAAATCTGGGGCGATATTCCGTTACCACGCAATTTGATTAAAAGCCGTTTGTGAGATACGGAGTCAGAAGCCTTCTGGAAAGCAATAAATACGGAATCGATTTGCGAACCCTGGTCGATAATCACTTCGTGTGAGTAAAGAGCTAGTTGTGTTTTGCATGAACGATATTTTCTAAATCCGTTTTGACCTTGGGACAAATAGATCATTCTGTTCCAGATAATTCATAATATTTGAATACAATATATGTTCCAAAATTGACATCAATGAAATACACCTGTATTTTTGTTGGTTACTCCTACTGCCTATCTTGAAAATAGGTGTGACCTGTGCGACTTTCCAATCTTTTGATACAGATCCTTCTTTGAGAGAGCGGTTGTATATGGCTGTTAAGTAAGGAGCTATGGCTTCAGCATAATCAGATAGAAATCTAATGGGTATACAGTCCGGACCAGAAGACTTGTTCTTGTTAAGTGATTTTAGTTGCTTCGCTGATATCTACCGATTTCTTCCGATGATATCTACTTCTACATTACTCATTCTTTCCTCTGTTTCTAAATCGAAATCTGAAATATTGGTTTCGTCTTCTTTGATGGATGAGTTTCTAAAAGCTATGTTTAGTAACTCTGCTTCAGTAGCGCTATCATCGGCAGGATCGCCATTACTATCACGCAATGAGGGTATTTTTTGTGTTTTGCCCCTAGTATATTTAACATATGACCAAAATCTCTTTGGGTTCTAGTATATCAGTCCCACATTTGTTACCTTATAAATTACAATAAAACGCGATCGAATTCAGCATACGCGTTTCCTTTCAGTGAATGTAAAATATCATTAGTGGTGTGGAATTACAGATATCGACAATTTGTTTAGTTCTCTTAGATCGAAAAACGCTCCATTAGAATATGTCTCCTCCCCCAGGAATTGATGTTATGGTTGTCTTTAGTAGAAGCTAGTTTCCATCATTTGTGCATCAAGGAAACGTTTTCCTAGTAGTTTGGTCGCTTGTTAAACAAACTTAGAACTTTTTCTAAAATATATTGCATGTTATTTACTTAAAGAAATGTCATATGAGAAGTCTGCCTCACATCCCGCGGCGGAGTAGCCGAGCGCATTGAGGTACTATGTTCCCATGCGTGAGGCCGTTCGCCGTTGGGGGTTTGAATCCTCCCTCGGGCATGGATGTTTGTTTTATCTCTAGTATAAGGTAGTTTATAAGTAGTTTTTAAGTTTAAGGACTCATGACTCCGCAATTAAGTCTCGTAAGTTTAACAAACATTCGAACATTTGAATTATTTCACTTTCCATCGCGGATTTCCTTATCCGTGCCATTGTTTCTTGTTCCAGTTTAAACTTCACTGTAACATTAAGAATCTATTCGCATTTAAAAATCATCAGTGCAACACTCTCGTATAGACAGTTGTGTCCTTATCATCTGGTTCTTTTCTTACCTTTTTTTCCCCCTTAGGTTCGGAATCTTTTCACCATTAAATTTCTTCTTAACATTTCATTAAATCTATTTTTAAATTACGCTATTGTGCCCTCTCTCGTATAAGCGAAATAAAGGGGGAACGATGAAACTCAAAATATGTGTGGTGTGTGAGCGATTATGGAAGATGGGAATGGAGGTGAGGAATGGGGGTGGACTGACTAAATGAATAAAGAAGTATCCGAAGGTAGTGGGTCGTAGAGAATGTGGCAGGGGTTAGGAGCAAGAGTTGCAGTGCTGTTCGGCAAGGCGATGAGGTTGGGAGGAGCTTGGAGACGCGTGGAAAAAAATGATGGTATTTTCTATTATTTCATACAGTGTCTCGTTTGCATTATTTATTTTTTCGTTTAATGAAAGTTTATTGTGTGGTATTGCTTAGCGTATTTGGAGATTTCCTCGGAGGAGAAGTGTTTTGGTATTTGCCTTTTCTATTTTTGGTTTTCGAATGTGTTTTTGAATTGTTTGTGCCTTGTGCCTTGTATCTTGAATATAATACCTTTCATATATCAGACTTCGTCATATGTCATTCATGCCATTTTCTATTGGTTGTAATACTTGTAGGTGCTGGTGTGGTTTTCTTTCTTTCGTCGCTCATTTGTGCCTTCATTTTTCTGTGTCGTCTACTGAACTATTTTTATTAAAATTCGTAAAACGGAAATCTATTAAAAAAATAAAATAAAGGCACAAATGAGCAACGAAACCAAACTCCTACCTGTTTTACACTTAATTAGAAGTGTATAGGGGTATCTTATTAAGTCTGTTTTAACATCGCAGCTTGCTTTCGCTTCTGCGGGTTATTTGAAGTTGCGTGTGAAACGCTGTCTGGAAATGTGTTTTTTTTTTTATTTATGCTAAATGCAGGAAAAACACCACACATCCGTACGTCGAGCCTCGACCGGCGCATAATAAAGATACTTATTCAAAAACTCGCAGGGGGCTCACGTTTCTTTCGAGGGTACGTGCGTGACGAGCAAGGGGTCCCGATCTAATGCAGTCTTTCTTCCTCCCTTCCTCCCTGATTTATTTTCCCTTCGCGTTCCTTCCTATTCTCACTCATTCTCATGAATGATAGTATGTGCCTCTTGTTCTGATGATGTTTAGCGGCCGAAAGATATGTTTCTATGAGTATCCTTTCTTTCGCGGTTGTCGCAACACGACATACTTCTTTACTGTTGTTATGATAAAATTCAATAGACAAACACAACAAAACTAAAAATTAAATATTGTCTTCAATAATATAAAGTCCTGGATGCAGATGTGTTGAGATAAAATCGCATAGCTGTAAAGACGTGTTTTTTAGACACAACCAGTTTCACATCGGTAGAGACGCATCTCCAGTGACATCTGTGAATAGGGAATACAGCTGAACTAATGACTGGAGTATCTAAAAGGACCAATAACTAAGAATTTTGAAAATAATTGATAAATCTCTAAAAAAATATGTTTTTTAAGGGAATGCCGAAAGTACTTACTAGAAAAATGTTTACATTATATTTAGAAAACAGCGTCAGGCTTTCAGGAGACCTTGCTAAAATACTCTCACCATAGGGTGTGGTCGTCATTTGTTAAATAACATCACCAATTTATCCATTCCGAAGAAATCAGCAATGTGAGTCTAAAATCGAGAACAGATTACGGTCAGAATTGCTACCCGAGGTCAACATATCTCACTGTAAGTAGTCAGTATAAACTACGTAAAAACAAACTATTAAAAAGTGTGTGTTAGGAATCCTACAACGAACCGCTTACCACGAACAGACGGCATCTCCAGAACCAGGAAGTGCTGCGGCCGAGGTGCGTAATAACAAGTGCGTACTCAATCAGACGAAAGTGCTAAATGTGTTATATGAACAAGGAAAATTGACGTAACACGCCATTGATAAATGAAGGGTGGGCACCGCGGACAGAACAAATGTCCTTGTTAGGAGAGCTCTCTAGCGGTCAATAGCGTGTTACGTCAGTTTTCCTTGTTCATATCACACATTTAGCACTTTCGTCTGATTGAGTACGCGCTCGTTATTACGTACTAGAGGTCTGCATATTGGCGAATTTGCTTGCTTGTACTCGCTCGATCGCGCCTCGCTCGGTTTTTGCTTGACCGTAAAACGTACATTTCACACCCTGGAAGAAGAGTGACACAATTTTAAAACCAGCCGTTTTTGGTTTATCATTGAAAAATATGTTTGACGAGCTCCAACCTGGACTAAAAACGCCACATCTTTTGTCCGCTTGAGGAGATTAGTATAATTTATGTTGTAGGATAGTCCATAATATTTGTCATGACAAGTATTGCAGTTTTGAGTTATGTCACAGTTCAAGACGGAGTGCGATTTCAGTTTCTTTCCTAATATTATATACTTTATTGCTTCCTGTTTAGAAAAGTCAGTATTTCCACCTAATACATTACAAACATAACAAATATAACTGTCTCCATATTATTCATTATTAGCGTTATAATTACAATTAATGGTCAGAATATCATCGACCCGTTTTGGATGAAAGCTGCTTCTTTTGTCGGAGATAAGATTCCCTGCAGCACTGAAACTCTTGCACTAGCTGCGTTTGAGGCCGGATCTCAAAATAGCACCTAGGTCCATGAGAAAAGAATTCTTATTAAGGTGCTGCGGATTTACTCCTAAATTTAAAAAAATGTTTCCTCAATATGGTTCTTAATATATTCTCCAGATTTCTTCTTCTCAGAAAAATGGATTGTTGCCAAAACTATGTTCCTTAATGTCCACTGTTCATCAACGATGTGCACAGTACCAGACACGTAACATCTTTTTCGATACGGATCGGTCTACAAATCAGCTGTGCACGCACATGCGTTTGCGTCTACAGCCTGGACAATGCTGGGCATAAAATTTCATAGGCTTGTCTTTCTGTTTCGTGCCACTCTCGTAGGCTGAGGCAGAATGTTGGACACGTCCACCTATCTAAATTCCAAACCAATATTTACAAGATCCTGGCAAACAAGAAAGAAATCCACTTCCTGAAATCATTGTAAATGGACGAAGATTCCTGGCCACATTTCGATACTTTTTTTAGTGACAGAGTCTTTAACTGATGCCGGTAATGCTTCAGAATGTCCTTGTTCTTGTCGTCTTCTGCAGACTTGGGCCTGCAGGTGTGTTGTGTTTCGATAAGATAGAAGAGCAGAACAATTGCCACAATAAACGTAGCCAACATAATTTCCCTTGATTAAAAATGTTTTCATTTAAAATAATATCCCTACTTATCATTTACTAATGAAAATGTTTCGCAGACGCTACTACGACTAGTATTTTTCGTACTGAGGATAAATACTTTCGTATCAGTTTTCTCTTTCACACTGTCCTTAGTCTCGCGTTCGCGCACCATGATCCTTCAGCGGGTGAATAAACGGCAACCGCGTAACAGAGTAGACAGCGGTCAATGCAAGCAGCGAATGCTTGCAAGCATGAGGAATATCAAATGCAGTTGCAAGCAGCGGGCGAAGCGGTTACATTGACATCTGCCGGACTGTCACGAACTACGCGATCGAACAAGCATGATCGCTAAATGCAGACCTCTATTACCTACCGCGGCCGCAGCACTTCCTGGTTCTGGAGATGCCGTTTGTTTCCTGGTAAGCTGTTCATTGTATGATTCCTAACACACACTTTTTAATGGTTTGTTTTTACGCAGTTTATACTGACCGCTTAAAATGAGATTGTTGACCATGGGTACCATTTCTAACCGTATTCTGTTCTCGATTTTAGACTCACATTGCTCGTTTCTTCGGAATGGATAAATCGGGAATGTTATTTAAGAAATGACGACCACACCCAATTTTGAAAGTATTTTAGGAAGGCCTCCTGAAAGCTGGACACTGTTCTCTAAATATCATGAAATCACTTTTCTAGTAAGTACTTTTGGAACTCCATTTAAAAAAAAGAAAATTTTATCAAATATTTTCAAAATTCGTAGTTATGGATCCTTTTAAATATTCTGGTCACATGTATTTCCTATTCATAGACGTCACCTGAAGATGCATCTATACCGATGTGAAACTGGTTGTGTCTAAATAAACACGTCTTAACAGCTATGCGATTTTATCTGAACACATCGCACCCAGGACTTTATGTTATTGAAGTTAATTTTTAATTTTTAGTTTTGTGTTGTTTTTGTACTGAATTTTATCAAAATGTTTTAATCCGTGGTTGCCCTTCTTAGAAAATTATTGGTATTCTGGTTATGTTGTTGAATTCTGTAATTTAGATTTTTAGATATGCCAAATGTGTATTTTTTATTGTGTTTCCTTATGGGTATGTCTAGGAAGCTGCACATTCTTGTGTATAGTGTTGCTTCCTGTGTAGGTAATAGGCGAGGGGCGGAAATCGCACTGGCATATTTTACGACCAACTTTAGGTTTTCCTGTATTTTTTTGCAATTATTTCTGATAAAAGTATTAAAGTGTAAATAACAAAAAATAATGTAAAATATTTCATTTAATATTATACATATTTAATTTTATACTATATATTACTTAATATTACTTATTTTTGCCCGAAATCCTCTAAAGGTTAAAGGAACACTCGTGAAATTCTACGCCCAGCCCGCCGATGTAATCATAATGAATTCCTTTTGTAAAAAATCAGGCTGTAAATCATTTATCGTCTTAAAGCGTTATCGGACGATACGATTACGACTCCACAGTTATGATTATCTATGAACTCAACATATAATATTCTATCTGACCGTATTTTAACACAAACCCAAAATTATTTCATATCTCAAAGCTCAATTTTGCCCAATAAATTCTCTCTCTCTCTCTCTCTCTCTCTCTCTCTCTCTCTCTCTCTCTCTCTCTCTCTCTCTCTCTCTCTCTTTTCAGTTTGTCCTCTCTTTCAAGTTTATTATCTTTGCGTAAATTGACAGTATCGAATCGTGTTAATTTTGCAAATATCTATGAAAAGATGCGAGATATGGAAAAAATATAAGAGAACAGTGTTGTTGAGAATTTTCTTCTCCAAAAAATGTTTATTTAAATTTCGTCCCAGATGAACGGTTAAGGCGTTCTTTGCAATTAAATTTCATACTATGAAAATGTCATCACAACCGGTGTATTTTTAGTGTTAAAAATTTGCAAAAATGAGATTATGGTCGCTGGTGGAAAACAATTACGTTTTTAAAATTTGGTGCCGATCGGTTTAACGACACGAGATAAAGAGTGGGAACACGTTACAAAAAATGTTCAAATGTTTGTATAGCTTAAGGGACTTAACTACGGGGTCATCAGTCCCTAAACTTACAAACTACTTATGAACTA
Source organism: Locusta migratoria (assembly GCA_026315105.1). NCBI lineage: Eukaryota > Metazoa > Arthropoda > Insecta > Orthoptera > Acrididae > Locusta > Locusta migratoria. The sequence goes on along the minus strand of CM048745.1, from coordinate 835,498,805 downwards.
GCTAAGATTAAGGACGGCACAAATATCCATGCCCGGGGGGGGTTCGAACTCCCGACCGTAGTGGCCGCGCAGACCGTGACTGACACGCCGCAGTCCCCTCGGCCACCGCGGCCGGCGAACACGTTACAAACACAAACATAAGTATGAAATCGCCATTATTTTTGGATATGTCCTTGAAACGATGGGCTATATGGTAAAAAACATAATAGTGCAAAGTTGTAGAGAATTTCCTCATCTACAAATTCGTTTATTCAATTTTCGTCTTAGGTCAAAGGTTAAACATTATTTTCGTTTAAATTTCGAGTTTTCGTGATCGCAAAGCGCACTTTTAGTGACACTCTCGTAACCTAAAGAGGGTGAAAAATCGGAGGAAGGAGGAGAAATGTACTGCAAAAAGGTCTTGCTGCAACGACAAGCTTTAATCATTTCCACACCACCGTATATATCATTTCCAAGACACAGTGGCCCCTTCATCGCGATAATATTAAATTAATTGGCTCTATTTCAACTTGTCGATGTGCTTCGTCAATCCGCTCTGATAATATCCCATGCGGTGAGCAATGTTAGAGGCGGACAACGATGCAGACATGACTCCGGCGGAAGACCTCACATTTGTTAAGAAGGTCAACTGACTCTTTCACAATAGAAATATATGAAACCTAAGTAATTTCGTATTTTTCTTCTGCTAACTTGAATTGGTGACGAATGACAGCATAGACTACTAATAAGCTAACACTTGTGCTCAGAATTTCTGTGAAGTTATAAGCGACTAGCTTCCTCTGTATATGAAGGTAAAAAGAACACACCTACCATAACTGTCGTCACTTTAATGCAGAATTGGTTGTGTGCTCAGAACCACAAGATAATATTAATAATTAAATAATAATAATAATAATAGCAATAGCAAATCATCAGTTTGGTGGTATGACTTAAAATATTTATTTAAAAATAGCGCATACCAAATTAGTTCGATGACTGAAAAAACAAGAAGCTCACCAAGATTATCACAACCGTATAAAAAAATTACGTTCCAGTTTCGACTCTTGAGGAGACATGTATACCGCATAAAAACGTTTCCACTGTCAAATACACCCTTTAACAAAAATGTTCGGTGAATAATTTTGTGACATTAACGTAGACGAACAATGAACTAGAGTCACCTCACATAACTATGTACCGCTAAGCTCTGGATATATGTCCTGGAAAGTTTGCACAAAGTCGTTCTTTTCGACGGTGTTCAAAATCCTCGTCACGTTTCGTTGTCTTTCAAGGCGAGTTTGAGCCGAGGGAATAGGAAGAGGTCTAGAGGGCTGAAATGGTGGTGGATGATCAAGTTGCCCGTCAACGCTCGCCCACAAACAGCCAGATTATAATACATATGTATGTGACATTAATTCGCATGTTGATCGAAAGGATCCAGTACCGATTGATTAGCGTCATGTAAGCGTGTGAATTTAGTTAACACCGTTATCCGTGTATAGCTTTTACAACGGTTGTAACGCCTGATGTTCCCGCAAAACAAAGGGGAAAGATTTATAATTCGAGATCATGAAAGACAAGGAAATGACTTGTTATGAATAAATACTGTTGCTCAGTGGCCTGTTCATGGTCTTTAAACTAGACTCCGGCAATTTGTGAGTCCCTAACATACCCCAGGTATCCATCTGGTGAAAGGAGACCTACTGTATAATGTGGATTCCGAGCCACGAGTCGTCTCTGACGTTGTTAAGAGGCGAAGGCTCGGTTAAATCGCAGACTAGAAAATTCCGTGATCCGGCCGGGTTTCGAAGCCGCGACCCTTCGGTTTGGAGACGAGCCGCCAAGCCGCCGACTACTAGGCCCGACAGTTGGCATGTTGATGCCGCAGTCTGACAGCGACGAACAGTTCGGGCGTGGCACTGAGCGCTCTGATTGGTGGAAAGCAGGTCCAGTGCGTTAAGTGTGAATTGTGAAGTAATTGTAATCTGACTCAGGACTGATAATACGGACCCTCATCAACGAACCACACGATGGCTTGTTATTCATAAAAGATGATGCTTTCGTGCGGCATTTTCGGCTGTTACACCCTAGCTGGGCCTGCCTCCCCAGTGTTCGTCCTGCCTGGTTCAAGTCTACGTGACGCCACTGGAGCGACTTGCGCGAAGATTGACAATGAGGTAATGATCATGACGTCACTACACCCTGTCCCCGAGTGGAGAAAGTCTCCAACCCAACCTGGAACCGAACCCGGGCTCCCTGTGTGGCAATCTACCACGGTGACCTCTGGACTTCGGAGGCGGACATTCAGAAAGAAAGCTGTACCACCGAGAATAAGCGGTAGGAACTATCAATAAAATTCTTCCCGGTATGAGACCGAGTCGTCATTTTATAAACTCTACCGACGTTTCGGCCACTGTTGCAGGCGCCCTTCATCAGGGTCTGTATCTGACTGCTGAATGTACGATAGCTGATTAAGGTCACCTGCGACAGTAGCCGAAATGTCGGTAGATTTTATAAAATGACGACGCGGTCTCATACCCTGAAGAATTTCATTGATAGTGACAATGGTCGCGGAAGCCTACGTTTGCATTTAATCAACATGTAAGAGGTAGGAAGTTCCCATTCACAGATGTTCTTCAGTATGTTCTGCAGAGATGACTACTATTTCAATTGTGTCAGTCCAGCATGTGTCCTGCTGCCCAGTAAGCAAAGGATCTGCCATGGCGCCTGATAACTTGTTCTATCTGTGATGGCATCGACACGAATCAGACGCGATTGGCATTCTGTGGCATAACCATGCATGCTGCATTCACCTTATTCAAATTTTCATCGGTGGTGGTTGGCCTGTGGTCAAAACACTGCACCCATCGCTTCTAAATACCAACTGTTCAATTGTTTGTAAGGTTTATGGGACTCAAAAGCGGGGTCATCAGTCCCTAAACTTACAAACTACTTATGAACTATTTTACCCTGAAGATGACACAAACATCAATGCCCGAGGGGGGGGGGGGGGATTCGAACTCCCGGCGGCGGACGGCTGCGCGCACCGAAACGTGGCGCTCCAATACGCTCGGCTAATCCGCCGCGGCTTCAAAATATCCCACACGTATTCTACTGGCTAGAAGTATCGTAATTTCGCTGACCACGGTAAAAGGCTGCAATCATGTGACACGCAGAAGCCACGTGTCCGTACTACAACATGCAACCGTCCGTTGTCTTGCTGAAATAGATATCTGGGGAGACGTGCAGACCGGGTATTGGCCGCAGAATGACATTCACGCAGGCCAAACTGGTCACTGTGCTCTGTGGTTGAACCCAATAGAACGCCAAACCCTCAGTCATTGAAACAAAATTCGGCCATCATTTTCAAATAAAAAATGGAAATGAGCGTATGGCTTTCTTGGCTGAAAGATCCCTTACGGGATTGTTCGGCCGCGTGGGCGACTTACGTGCCAATGATGATGAGATGATCATGATTAGTATAACACACAACACCCAGTCCCCTGCCGGGAATCGAACCCGGTCTCCTGCGTGGTAGTCAGCGACGCTTCCATTTTATTTATTTTTTTTTTTTTTATTTTTTTTTATTTTTTTTTTTTTTTCATTGAGCTACGGAGGCGGACGGGGCTCGAAAAGAAGGCGAGGGATTGAATTAAAACTTGTTTCGCATTTAGGATTAGAACATGGGACCTCTTACTTACTACTGCACGTTTCCTAAACCACCTTCTTTTGTTGCCCGCAGTGGCCTTATGGATACTGCGACTGCACGGAGTCTTTTAAAGCACGTCTTCCGGCCATAATGCAAATTTTAAGTCAATGCCACTTCTTATATTCAACGTCTTTGATATATCGTGATAAAACATATCTCTGGAAATTTATTTATTATTCGTCCGGAAACACTATCAGACGGCATTCCTATCCCCATTGACGTCGTTATACACAACATTGCCGTACGCCATGTTTCTGCAAATTAGTCGAAGGTAGGCGGAGAACTGGATGTCGCGATCGTAACCCATGTTACGCGGACTGCAAGGGTCAAATACTAACCATTTCTGCAGAACATGTCGTGTGAATATTAAGTTCATACCTCCAAATTCCATAATATCCTTGGTCTTTTCGGTTCTTGTTGATGTCAGAAATTCTGTGTATGACCGTACTACGCATTACTCTTGGTCCCCCTGATACTGGCTGGAAAGGCAGTTCAAAGTCGGAGGAAGGCTGCGGCATATTTATATCCAAACAGGACAATGCCTAGTAAGGCACTGTGGTTATCAAACGAATTATTGACTGCTGTACCTTTAGTTGGTCTTTTCATCTAAATATAAGTGTTGCTACATGTTGATATATACATATTAGAAAAGAAAAAATGACTGCCATCATTCCTGAAAGCGGTGCAGAAGTTAGGGTCATATATAAAAGTGATACCAATTTCTGTATGTATTACAAGCTATTTTATTAAATTTGTCACTGGAATGATTTACTTTTTCTATGTGTATTATTTTCTTCGTTCTACTGTGCTAATTGCGACATCTGTGTAATAACTTCGAGTGCCAATCGCTCCCAGAGATTTTTGTGCTCCTGCAGTTGGAGCAGTAGTTGTTGAGTTACCGCTGGAGGGCGAAGAGCTATACAGCTAAAACTTGTTCCTTTCTTGTATTCGGGTTTTTGGCGAGATTTTTGCTGCTAGCAAAAAATGAAAGTTTTGTAATTCGATTTCTGTTACTATTTTAAAGCATGAATTTCCTTTTTCGTAAAAATTTGTAAATCAATCCTACCAACAATGTTAGTCGTGGTTGTAGACCCTTTGTCTGAATACATTACAGCTTACAGTGATAAATATGTTGCTTTCCTGTCAACTTCACATAGTTAGTGTTAATTGGCTGAGTAACTTTCGAGAGACGTTATTCATGGTGTACAAGACGCAAGACCGAAGGCAAAAAAATTCGTCGGTAGTTGGATGTTGTGTAATCCTGCCTTACGCAGAAAGTAACATTTACTCTTGTTTAGAAAGATCTGATTATCCTTTCAGTAACACGAATTATGTTTATTTCATTGTCACAGAATAAAGTTTACTTTAAATCTATTGCGCAAGGCCGTACCTCAATCTTAGCAAGTCAGAATGAACAAAGATTTACTTACGTTAAGAGTTATAGGAAACTTTAAGATTCAGAATATCAACTGGCCTCATTGCATTAGAAATGATGCTTACTAATATATAAGACATTACAAAACAGTAGTTCTGCCTAAAGCACTCTACGCCGCAGAAACTATAATGATTCATGGTGACACGAAAATAAGAGAAACTGAAAAGGAGGAAATGAAAATTCAAGGAAAAATGCTGGGGCTAGGTTTTTGTGGGGGAATTTCAATTGAGAGACCGACAAGAGAGATTTATAAACACACAGACATAATAACCAACAACTTTAAAAAGAGAAGGTAGAAATTGTATGGACAAATCAGCAGGATGGGCAAGAGCTGGCTTGCAAGAGAAATATTTAAGGTAATTAAAATCAGTAAAAATAAGACTAAAGGGATAACTGAAGCAGAAGAAGATATGAAAGAACTGGGAATCGCACACGACGACATAAACAATCGAGATCAGTTAAAAAATATAAATAAACACACAAACGGAAACACAACTCAGAACACTGGAAATAAATGGTCAGAAGAGTGCAAGGAAAAACACAGCGAGCAAATAAAGCGAATTTGGGAAGTTAGGAGAACGAAGAAATAATTATAATTACTCAAGTTCAATCTCTCTTTCTACAAGGAATAATAGAAATTAATAATAAAATATATCTGTACATATTTAATTTTTGAGGAAAGGGCCTGTGCTTGAATGAAACGTGGAATTAATACATGGGCTACCTTTCGTAATTCTCCGTAGGTGTCTGGCGGAGGGTACGTTACAACAAAATGTTCAAATGTTTGTAAATCTATAGGACCAAACTGCATGGTCATCAGTCCGTAGCTTACAGATTACTTAAACTAAGGTAAACTAACCTAAGGACAACACGCACACCCATGCGCCAGGGAGGACTCGAACCTCCGACGGCGAGCAACAGCGCGCTCCGCAGTGAGGCACCTTAGACAGCTCGGCTACTCCACCGCTGCTACGTTACAACAAATAGTTTGACTGGTCACCATGAAAATCAGCACATAAATGTATGTTTTCATGAAGGAGATTTTTATATACTGCAAGCAAGTGAATTTAGCATGAGGGAAGGTACCTTGCAATTTACACACCATTTGACTAGTCACCATCAAACTTGGCGCATATATGTATGTTAGCATCCAGATGTGTATTTCAAATATGTATTAAATTATATGCTTAGACCACTCGGCTACTCCACCGCGGCTACGTTATAACAAATAGTTTGACTCGTCACCATGAAAATCAGCACATAAATGTCTGTTTTCATGAAGGAGATTTTTATATACTGTAAGCAAGTGAATTTAGCATGACGGAAGGTACCTTGCAATTTACACACCATTTGACTAGTCACCATCAAACTTGGCGCATATATGTATGTTAGCATCCAGATGTGTATTTCAAATATGTATTAAATTATATGCTTAGACCACTCGGCTACTCCACCGCTGCTACGTTACAACAAATAGTTTGACTGGTCACCATGAAAATCAGCACATAAATGTATGTTTTCATGAAGGAGATTTTTATATACTGCAAGCAAGTGAATTTAGCATGACGGAAGGTACCTTGCAATTTACACACCATTTGACTAGTCACCATCAAACTTGGCGCATATATGTATGTTAGCATCCAGATGTGTGTTTCAAATATGTATTAAATTATATGCTTAGACCACTCGGCTACTCCACCGCGGCTACGTTATAACAAATAGTTTGACTCGTCACCATGAAAATCAGCACATAAATGTCTGTTTTCATGAAGGAGATTTTTATATACTGTAAGCAAGTGAATTTAGCATGACGGAAGGTACCTTGAAATTTACACACCATTTGACTAGTCACCATCAAACTTGGCGCATATATGTATGTTAGCATCCAGATGTGTATTTCAAATATGTATTAAATTATATGCTTAGACCACTCGGCTACTCCACCGCTGCTACGTTACAACAAATAGTTTGACTGGTCACCATGAAAATCAGCACATAAATGTATGTTTTCATGAGGGAGATTTTTATATACTGCAAGCAAGTGAATTTAGCATGACGGTAGGTACCTTGCAATTTACACACCATTTGACTAGTCACCATCAAACTTGGCGCATATATGTATGTTAGCATCCAGATGTGTATTTCATATATGTATTAAATTATATGCTTAGACCACTCGGCTACTCCACCGCGGCTACGTTATAACAAATAGTTTGACTGGTCACCATGAAAATCAGCACATAAATGTCTGTTTTTCATGAAGGAGATTTTTATATACAGTAAGCAAGTGAATTTAGCATGACGGAAGGTACCTTGCAATTTACACACCATTTGACTAGTCACCATCAAACTTGGCGCATATATGTATGTTAGCATCCAGATGTGTATTTCAAATATGTATTAAATTATATGCTTAGACCACTCGGCTACTCCACCGCGGCTACGTTATAACAAATAGTTTGACTGGTCACCATGAAAATAAGCACATAAATGTCTGTTGTCATGAAGGAGATTATTATATACTGTAAGCAAGTGAATTTAGCATGACGGAGGGTACCTTGCAATTTACACACCATTTGACTAGTCACCATGAAACTTGGCGCATATATGTATGTTAGCATCCAGATGTGTATTTCAAATATGTATTAAATTATATGCTTAGACCACTCGGCTACTCCACCGCGGCTACGTTATAACAAATAGTTTGACTCGTCACCATGAAAATCAGCACATAAATGTCTGTTTTCATGAAGGAGATTTTTATATACTGTAAGCAAGTGAATTTAGCATGACGGAAGGTACCTTGCAATTTACACACCATTTGACTAGTCACCATCAAACTTGGCGCATATATGTATGTTAGCATCCAGATGTGTATTTCAAATATGTATTAAATTATATGCTTAGACTACTCGGCTACTCCACCGCGGCTACGTTATAACAAATAGTTTGACTGGTCACCATGAAAATCAGCACATAAATGTCTGTTTTCATGAAGGAGATTTTTATATACTGTAAGCAAGTGAATTTAGCATGACACAATTGCAATTGCAATTTACACACCATTTGACTAGTCACCATCAAACTTGGCGCATATATGTATGTTAGCATCCAGATGTGTATTTCAAATATGTATTAAATTATATGCTTAGACCACTCGGCTACTCCACCGCGGCTACGTTATAACAAATAGTTTGACTCGTCACCATGAAAATCAGCACATAAATGTCTGTTTTCATGAAGGAGATTTTTATATACTGTAAGCAAGTGAATTTAGCATGACGGAAGGTACCTTGCAATTTGGACACCGATTGACCTGTCACCATGAAACTTGGCGCATATATGTATGTTTTCATATATAGGAGAGTGAAGAGTAGATGGAAGAGGACACGGACGGTAAGGGGAGGGAGGAAAAGGACAGAGGGGAGGAGGAGAATGAGAGTGCGGAGATTCTGACAGACAGGTGAAAGGTGATGAACAGGGAGGGGGAGGAGGAAATAGAGAAACGGACAGGAGGAGAAGGGGGGAGGAGCAGGTGAACAAAGAAAATTGAAAGGGGGAGATGGACTAATGGAAGATTGGAAACGTCATATATTGACGACTTTATAGCGTTCAATGAATGAAATAAATCGCTATTTGCGATCAATTATGGCTTCACTGTACTAGGTTTAGCAGGAATACCAAAGTGTGGCGAATGAAAATTTGTGCCCCGTCGGGATTCGAACACGGCATCTCCTGGTTACTAGGCAGACGCGTTGACCACTCCGCCAAAGAGCACACACTGATCACCCCGACTACGGAGGACTATTCGCTGCACATCTCCCGCCACACCCAAATCACCATTCGCCACGTTGTTTCTTTCCTATTGGGTGTGGCGGGAGACGTACAGCGAAGAGTCCTCTGGAGTGGAGCTGTTCACTGTGTCCTCGGTGGCGGAGTGGTCAACGCGTCTCCCTAATAAGCAGGAGATTCCGGGTTCGAATACCGGTCGGGCAAAAATTTTCATTCGCCACACTTTGGTATTCCATCTAAACCTAGTACAGTGAAGCCATAACTGATCGCAAATTACGATTTATTCCATTTCATTGATATATATTAGTAAGTGTGGCCTGGTTATGGACATAGTATAGTTATCTTGCAGTAGGCGTCGCGCGATTCGTACCGGCAAATGTAATTAAACAAGCCAACACTTTCAAATTTCGAACGTTATTTGCACCATCATTTCTTCTTCAGCAGCAACGCGCCGGGTACCAGCTACTAGCTTATAATATTTATCAAAAATGTTGCCACTTTATTTATAAATCTTACCATTTCACCACCGAATCACCCCAGCATAGTGTCAAGCAAGTTGGAGTAATGCCCGGTCGCATCCGTAGTCAGATTTTCCGGAGGTGCTCCTTTCTCTACAGCTGCAGAAGCCCCGCTCCCCTCTCTCCCCACGCGCGGCACCAAAGATAATGTTGCACGGCGTGAGAACGGCGCCGCGCCTATAATCGCTGGCGTGCTTTCTCTCCTCTCACGGCAGCCGCCGCCGCCGCCTGCGGCGCTGTAATCGTCGCCACATTTACATAATCCGGCAGAGGCAGGGCCTGCGCCCCGCCGTCCGCCCGCCGCTCTTATCGATAGTTAAGTGGTCGATAGGCGCGCCTCGGAGCGCTCGGCAGTCGACCCCCGCTGCTGCTCCCCGCTTATCGGCTGCCGGCGATTTCCACCTGCTGTGTTTCTGTCTAGATATCTTCCGGTACTGATGGCGGAAGAGATACGTCTCTCGAAAATTTGGTGTCTTCCTCAAGTCGTTACTTCTCATTTTGATACGAGATAATTAAAACAAATGCTGTTCCACTACTCTTTTATTATTCTAAGTAGACTAGAGAACAATTTATATTCAAATTATAATGCAAGTTACCTTCAGATATCACTGCACGTATCTTTCATTAATGATAAAAGGTGGTTCGGCCGTTAGCTATTTACAGGTAGTTTCATACACAAAGTTTGAGATCTGTATTCTGTTAAACTTCATTAACAATTTTATTCAAATGTTTGTATAGCTTATGGGACTTAACTACGGGGTCATCAGTCCCTAAAGTTACAAACTACTTATGAACTAACTACTACTAAGGACGGCACAAATATCAATGCCCGAGGGGGGATTCGAACCCCCGACCGTAGTGGCCGTGCAGACCGTGACTGTAGCGCCTCAGTCCCCTCGGCCACCGCGGCCGGCAACAATTTTATAGAAGAATTTTTTTCTTAGATGAAGAAGTAACTTGAAAAGTTTCGCAGGAGAACTTCTGTGAAGTTTGGGAAGTAAGAGTTGAAGTACTGGCAGACGTAAAGTTGTGAGGACAGACCATGAGTTGTGTCGGGATAGCTCAGTGGTAGAGCGCTTGCTCACGAAAGGCAAAGGTCTCAGGTTTGAGTCCCGTTACTATCACACAATTTTAATCTCCGAGGATGTTTCAATTTGATAAATAGGTTATTGAAGAAGGTTGAGTGAGAGGGGGACACTTTTGACATCAAATGAAGAGGACTTCTTTTATCAAATGGAGGTTGTTGTTGTTTTTTTTTTAAATGAAGTAACCTTACCGCTTTGCTAAATATTGAACTATGAACAACTGTAAATGTATTGCCCTATTGTCAGGATGGCAAGCTTAACTACAAATTAACATTTTATTTCAGGATAGCATTTTACACGAATCGTGTAAACATGTGGGATGTGGTACTGCCAGAGGTCAAAGAAGTGGAATGTCACATTAAAATCCTAGGACCTGGCGGGGATCGAAACCACGACCCCTGGATTTGTAGTCTGGCACTCTACCACCGTGCAACCGAGGCGCACTCTTATTATTTGTAGACGGCAAGAGTTGCTTTTAAAATAAAAAAGGGACACACATTTGGTGACAAATAAAAGTCTTAATTGCTGTCAGCAGAAGACGGAATACCTCTTACAGTTAATAAAACTTTGAAATGTTTGTAAATCCATGGGACCAAACTGTAGTGTTGTCTAAGATGAATCGCTGGGTTTGTAATGCATGACATCCTCGACGTTTCTCTTGAACCTATACGAACGCTACCTGAGGTCAGCTTGTACGTGTCTTGCCAATAGTTGCAAATTTGTACCAATATTTTGCATCAGGATTTATCAGATGTTTCAGTAATATTGACTTTTGTGCGCGGGTGCCTTTATTCTAGTACTAAACAGGTTTAACACCACATTTTAAGCTAAAAATACTATAACCCCTAATCACAAGAGTACCGGTAGTTCATTGTTCATATTGGTTTCGGTGGATATATTATCTCCTCTAATACGTAATGTAATATTTAAAACTTCCTCACTATTCGTATTTACTGTTCTATATTTTAGTATAAACCTGTTAAATTTGTCCACAAAATTTTTGATAGAACGCTTTATATAAGGGAGAAACATTACCACATAATACACTCACATTATTAGGAAGAGTTAAATATGTGCTCTCTACGAGAAATGTTAATAAGTATAGCTACAAAATTCTGCAGAGTTGTTGTAGTATAAAAACGAACACATAACAAATTAAAACTTTCTGAACTGCCGTCACAACTGTTAAAGCTTTATTGGTTTTCTTGTAGAAACTTGTTTTCTTTCCGTCCGCAAAAGCAGATATGGATCCGAAAATCGTTTTTCCACTCCATTTAACGTTCCTCCGGGCATCACAATTTGGCTTCTGCCACCATGAAGTATAGTCCTATTAGCAATGTAAATCTAATAATATTTATTCATTAATTTGCTACCTCGAGAGGCAATTTGAAACCGTAGCTGCAACCAATTGCCCTCGTGATGGATTATACATCGCCAACGAGGGTTAATTTAACCAGCGTCGTATTGGCTGGTTAATTATCTTGTTTTCAGGTCATTGAGCCCATTGCCTGCTAAGTCAATTATCTAATTCAGATGAACAAAACTCATTGGAGATTCGATACAGGATAACGAAGTACAGCTAATGAAGTTCCCGTCCCTATTTCAAATGAAAATCATTCCTTTGGTGTAAAAGATATGATTACATAACAACACGAAAAAGCAAATATTTAAAAAAAAAAGGCTTTAGCTGTGGTGAAGAAGACGTTTATGGAAAAAAAAAAAGAAAAAAAAAAAAGAAACTAGAAAAGACATTGTCCTTTAAAATAGGGTGTACATAAAGTCCGGCAACGCTCAATTATTTATTGCACAAGAACGTAACATTGTACGGAAATCATACATATGACAGTTTGAACATAAATCCTAAAAGTTCTTTTTTTTTATTTTCATGTATACCGCTACAGCGTAGTTTGGTAATTTGCCGATAGTCAGCCCTAGTCGCAAACATGGCCAGTTCAGGTGCGGAACCAGCTTTCTGTGTGCAGGAATTCGTCAAAACAAGTGTGCTACAGCTGTTCAACAGATGTTTAGAACTAAATGCGGTAAGAGGCCACTAACAACGAAGACCATTTACCAGTGGCACACGGGTGAGCCAGTGTGAGTTAAGTGAATGTGGAGCGCGTACGAGAAACATTAATAGGGAGTCGGAAGAAATCGCTGCAACGACATTCCGTGAAACTGAAATGGCTCGAATTACAGTGTGGAAATCCCTGCGTCAGAAGCTGTCTATGAAACCATTCAAATTGGGGCTAGTGTAGAAGCTCAATGACGACGACAAAGACAAGTTTTTTGAGTTCTATTCGCAGTTGCAACAACTGAATGAGGATGGGGCTAGCATTGTTGATCGCATAATTGTTAGGGACGAAGTCATCACTATTCACAGTAATGGGAAAGTCAACAGCCATAATTGTCAAATCTCGGGTACAATGAATCCACTCGAATGCATTGAATTTGACCGTGATTACCTAAAGGTAATTTCTCTTCCCGTAGCGTCGAAAACCGTGAGCAAAATTCGCACATTCGCAGCACGATTCCTAACATGCCAGCAATAGAAAAATGTCTCACAAATTTTCGTTCTTCGCCGCGGTGGCCGAGGGCGAGAGGACTGAGGGCCTCCAGTCACGGTCTGCACGGTCACTACGGTCTGGAGTTCGAATTGCCCCTCGGGCATGGATATTTGTGTCGTTCCTTAGTATAAGCTAGTTCATAAGTAGTTTGTAAGTTTAGGGACTGATGACCCCGTAGTTAAGTCCCATAAGCTATACAAACATTTTAATTTGAACTCGCTTGCAAACATTCCAAGAGAAAATCACGTACAGCAATTATCGGACTACCACTCACGCAAGTGGAGCACTGGTCAGATGATGTTCAGCAACCGATTGCTGTCGCTTACCGTCTGCTTGTTTACGTACAAACAGTTCGGCTGTCAGAAGTCGCATGAATGTATACCGGCCTTCTGTTTTCAGAGCCTACGAAGTATCTCTAGCAGTGGAAGACGAAACGTAGGGCAGAAAAAATTTTCATGGACCAAGACCTCATTCCCAAGAAACTGATATTACTAATAATAAGTTCTGTTTTACGTGTACATGTTTGATTTTTAGACACCGGTGTATTGTTAATAATATGCAAGTTGCTTGTAAGAAATTCAACGAAGTTTGAACCCCCGATATTCATCTAGGAACAACCGGAGATAGAAGGAACGAATATTACTTCAAAGCCGTTCAACGAGGAAATGTCAGAATGTGAGTCTCACACCACCACACGCACGCTCTCCCCTTCTCACACAATATCACATTTACGATGATACCAGCTGACATTATTTAAAATAGTGTAAGAAGGGTCAGATATTCCAAAACTATTAATTAAAACAGTATAAGAACAAATTTGAAATAATAACACAAGGAAATGGAAAACCAGTTACAAGAATATCGTACTAGCGTGTTTTACGGCCCACTTTAGATTAGTAGTTTCATACGTTTTTGCAAACATTTTGGACCAAAATAATAATTTAATAATAAAGAACCAATTAATAAGAGTGTCTGAAACCCTTTTAAAAAATTATTTAGTGGTGGGTTCCGAACCACTGACCTTCAGCGTGGCCCAGTACGCTACAGCTAACAATTAGAAGCGACGTTCTTTAATCTCTTACTATTGATGGCTGTAGTTAACTGATGCTAATATGGCATTTATAGACATTAGTTTATCATTCACCGTGCGAATAACGACGTGTTTTTGTTAATTATTCAGTGCGTCATTGTTTAGTGTAAGTTACAATAAGAAAATCATCAAATACGCAACGCAAGATGGCGTATGCCAGAGAGTTCTGGGCGAGGAATGTCATGAGGCATCTGCGAACGGCTGGTGTTCGTTAATTCAATGGAGGGTATCAAAACTCCGTTATTTTTTTTTAAATATCTCTCAAACGATACGATATATGAAAGAAACACAAGGGAACAAAGTTGTAGAGAATTTTATCCTCTACAAATTCTGTTATTCATTTTCCTCTTCAGATGAACGGTTTATTTGCAGTTAAAATTACAGTACAATGGGCTTACTAGCGTATTTCTTCTCCGAAATATTTGAAAAAGCGAGGTTCTGGTCTCTGGTACCCAACAATTATGTCTGTAAAATTTGGTGCCGATCAGTTTAAAGGTTCGACCTAAAAAGTGGGGACATGTTACAGGCACACAGACGTCAAATCGAAACGGCCTTTTATGGTATTACTACCGTATATTTGTCCGAAAAATTTGGAAAAGGGAGGTTCTGGTCTCTGTCGGCCAACAATCATGTCTGTAAAATTTTGAGCTGATCGGTTGAACGGTTCGTCTTAAAAACAGGGAACAAGTTACGGACAGACCTACGGACAGACAGATATCCCAAAATCGCCGTTATTTTTGCAAATATCTCTGAAACTATACGAGATATGAAAAAACATAACTGAGCAAAGTTGTAGAGAATTTTCTCCTCTACAAAGTCGGTTATTCCATTTTCGTCTCAGATGAAAGGCTAAGCCGTTATTTTCATTTAAATTTCGAGCTGTCAAAAGACGATCGCAAAGGCCCACTTTTAGTGTTACTACCGTAACTTAAAGTGGGCCAAAAATGACTAACTCAGACAGTCCCATTACAGAAGTCTGCTTAAAATCTGGGGAAAAGTTGGTTGCATCACGAAATCGTAACACAGTCGTATGATTGTCATTTAAACGAAACGATAAAATCTGTCGGCGGATAAGATGTCGTCTTATCCGAATATGAAATGAAATCTAAACGAACGCTAAAAATGACAGACAGAAAGCCGCGGCAGTGACTTGTTCACATATTATCAATCACCGACACTATACTAACAACTCATACAGTCTACATTCTCTTTGAATCTTTCTACTCAAGTAATGGCGACTACTACACAACTGCATAGCAAAGAAGAAACTGGTTTTGGAGGAACAGGATTCTTTCCAACATCTCAAAACTGGCAGGATGTAGCCATGTACTTCCGAAGTGATTCTACAACTTTAAAAATATCACAATATAACGTTTAACTACGGATGTTAAGCTTTCCCTCCCGTCTGAGCAGCTATTATACTATTCGTAACATTGAATCCAACCGATTGGTATAAAGGTTAATTCTGTCAAGTGGTAACTTCCAAAGCACGAAACGTGAATTTACTGTTATCTCAAACTATGCTTATGATAGGAATGGCATTTTAAGGAGCATTTTCATCCAGGACTCAAAACTTTCCCTGCAACCTTGCTTCCATGGTACAGACCTTCGTAATGTGCTAAGAACTAGTAGGAACGAGCATCGTTTAACTGTACGATTTTAAATGTATGGCACGATTTACAATAACAGCACCTATTTTGGATGCAAAAGAGTTTCACTACATCGCAATAGAAATGTGATGAAATGGTTCATCATGCTTAGTGTCGGATGAACGATTATTCATGATACAAAACGATCGCGAGGACAGAGTTATAACAGTAATTACGTTAGATAATGGCACTGTGATTTACTTTACTGTAACAGCACGTAACAGCTATTGCTAGTGGAAACGTCGATAATTTGTGACGATACTGCTGACCCCCTCATCTCAATGTTATCGTACGATACCGTCTGCCTGATCCTCTCATCTCAATGTCATCCTACGATACCGTCTGCGTCGGATCGGGAATTGTGTGGTTCAATAGTGATAAAAATTTTGTGTGAAGTTAGTTAAAAACGAAATAGCCAGCCTAGGAATCAGTGTAGGACAGTGTCTCGGTGATACTGTGATTAAAACATGTGATAGATTTCATTAATTAAGAGATTTGTATAAGACGTTTCCAGACATTTATATAAACAGTACTTTTGTCATTGTATGTTATTTCAATAAATAGACGAATGGTAAAAACTATTGTATCTACATAAAGACATTAAAATAAATAGCATTGTAATTTACAAGATAATTGATAAGTCAATATATGTTAGGAACATGTGTGATGTACTCGTTAACAAACTAATTGACATTTAAGATCGCACTTTGTTGTCAACAGAAAGATCGGAGATTTCGTCTTAAAAATATATAAGCTATGTAAAAATTATTGTATGTATAGTTAGTTTTCATTTTATATTGTGATAATTTTTGTGTACATGAAATGTTTTACTGTTGTGTTTGGTAATTGTAAATTACTATATTCAATTGTTATGAACAATGAGTAGTGTAACGTCATTATTGTCAATGTTATATATTTGCCTCACCGCCTTGCGTGGCGGAGTTCGAGTTTTAGTCGTTTGTCAAGTGCACTGGAATCTATGTCACTCTGTGTTTTGAAATGAAAGTACTACCGTTCTGATGCTTTGTAAATGTTTTGTTGTTAAAAGGTTTGGTGAAGAAACAGTTTGATTTCAAATTAAACAAGAAGTGAAAAATTGTATCTACGAGTATTTATTTCTACCACGACGCCCCAGGAGAATAATGTTGCAGCGAGCAGAACCCCCATACATCGTAATATTGAAAAGATGAGTATTATGTTTGAAAGTGGTAGAATGAAACTGTAATTACTTTAAAATAAACTAAAACGTTTTAAGGTTCATGACAAGATAAATGGATGCCACCAATGTAACTCTGAACTGTGTTACCTGACATTGTGTTACAATAACTGGATTGAAGTTCCTGCATCACTGATTATTATATTTGGGAGAAAAAGGTTCGGTGCCATCCCAAATTTTGAAAATTATTACAGAAGAGATTATAATAACTCTTACAGTTAGAAATGAAAATTGCCTTTTCTACTCTCTCTGATTCCCAGAATGTGAACGAAAATTGAAGCCCGTCGACGATTCACTAGCAGCGTCAATCAATATCTAAAAATATTTCGCCTGTTGTTATTAATGCACACAGCAATATCCTTCGTACTGGTTACGCCAATCATCTGTCCAGTAACAAGAAATAATTAGCTAGCGTACAAAACAGTGTCAATCCTTTGGGTACACAGGACCTGTAATGTACAGGATAATATTTTATCGGACGCTTGCACTATACATCCACATGTAAAATCTAAGTAAAATATTTTTGTTTACTGATTTGTAACTAATTTGTAACTAACTTCCCAGTATGTCTCCAGCTTGGAAAACTTCATACCGTTGTGAGGTTTAATTACACTTCAATAAGCATTTTGACAATGCAACAGCTTGCAAAATTCGTGCTGTGGATAAACTTCTCGGTGAATTGTCTCATAACTGACAGTTAATTTGGCGCATCTGTCAGTGCATCGCATGGTTCTTCAATGACTTCAGGAGAATCGATAAACAACATGCAACGCATGTGACCGACAGTGTAAACAAACTGTAACCAGTTGAACGTAGTCGGTGTGAGAGGAAGTGTCACAGCGCTGTTGAGCAACGACGTAATCCACAAGGAATTTGGTTCTGCAGTTCAAACCAGTAATGCTGTTAAGGATACATATACCGACAACATTTGATGAATGTTTCAAATGTTTGTTAAGCTTATGGGACTTAACTACGGGGTCATCAGTCCCTAAACTTACAAACCACTTATCAACTACCTTATACTAAGGACGGCACAAATATCCATGCCCGACCGTAGTGGATTTGATGAATATTTTATTTTAAATGACCGATTTTGACAATCTTCAGATCTGCAACTTTTATATAGGTATATAGAGGGTGAGTCAGCTGTCATAACACCCCTTCTATATCACCAACCGTAATAGATAAAAAGATGCCGTTTGGACAGTAAATTGCAGGGACAGGGGCTACACATCACATTGCATGTTTGTGCTACTTTTTGTTACAGAAATATGAGGCCGTCTTATCTTTTTTCTTTTTTAATGAAACCCTATGTTAAATTTGGGCTTAAGAAGACGTTTTCAAATATGTGTATATCAAAATATTTACGCGAATAGTTTTGAGAAACAGGTATGGTCTCCTATCGTATTCGGCTTTCGAAGCGGCGTTCTCCAATGCGACGTTTCCTGTTGTGTAGAGTACACGGTAAACGTCGTGAGTCCGTCCTTACAATTCCCCTTCGATGGACGAATAAGATACTGGAACATATCTCTGTCTCAAAAACTATTCGCCTAAATATTATGATATACACATATTTGAAATAGTCGTTTTAAGCCTAAAATGTTACGCTAAAATTTAGCATAGGTTTCCCTGCAAATCACTGTCCAAAAAGTTTCTTTGTATAAGCTTGGGGCGACACAAGGGGTG
Organism: Locusta migratoria; assembly: GCA_026315105.1. Lineage (NCBI taxonomy): Eukaryota > Metazoa > Arthropoda > Insecta > Orthoptera > Acrididae > Locusta > Locusta migratoria. The sequence continues at coordinate 835,480,082 of CM048745.1, read as the reverse complement.
TTGTGACAAGGCAAACGTATAAACATACTTTCCTTACCTCTTAAATTTTAGAAAATAGCACCTTATGTAACATAGTGCATCATGTCTAAGTTATAACAGTCACGTACATATTTTAAACGTACCGTGCTGAGTACATATAAACTAAATTTCTCAAATTTGATGCTGTATTTTTTCAGCCAGATTTGAAGTTATTGTTACAATGCATCCGTCGGGTTCGACCAGAGTCGCATAGGAATGTAACATGAGTGTTTCTCTATGACATTACCCCTACAAACTCCGTGATCCATGTGTACGAGATGAAAACCATTCTTGAATACCCCCCGTAGTTTCTCTGATCTGGCTGGTGCGGGCTTCTTCCTGTATCCTTGCTTGAGAATCCACATGAGGCCTTAGCTGATAGTTTCCAGAAGTTGTACGAACGCTCTCAAAAGTGTGTAGTAGCGAGTGGCGATTATTTTGAAACATGTTATAAATATTATTATGTTATTATTACACAATATTATATTAATTATATACAATAAAATATTATTATAAATATTATTTAGAAAATATATTGAAAAACATCTCCTTTTCTTTTCTGTCAGATTATTTTTATTCTACATCTACATGGGATATTCTATTTCTATCAGTTTTTATTCAACATACGTTCTTGTTCTAATGCTTTTTTTTTTCCTTTTTGTACTGGATTGAGTTTTTATACGTTAATAATTGTTGGTTGATTTGTTTGTGTCTTTCAAATAAGTTTTCAGATGTTTGTAAACCTGTAGAATCAAACGGCTGTGGTCATCAGTCCCTCAACTTACTCTTCGGTGGGCGCCCCTTCTAATTTCGCTTGAGTGGGCGTGCCGCTGCATTTACCCCGCAATTTCGCGTTCATATATTTAGTTATAGGGAATGCAGAGGGTAAAAAAGTAATAATGAAACTTTGCATTGTGTTAATATTTAATTTGAGGTGAATATAATTCTAAAAAAGTTTTGAATATTATTTAGAAAATATATTGATAAACATCTCCTTTTCTTTTCTGTCAGATTATTTTTATTCTATTTCTTCCAGTTTTTAATTTAATAATATCTTTATTATATACACATGTTCTTGTTCTACTGTTTTTTTTCTTTGTTGTACTAGATTGAGAGTTTACACGTTAATAATTGCTGGTTGATCATCTAATTCAAATTATTCATTATTAGAGTTCTTGCGTTCTGGTCAAATTCCCATCTGCTGGTCATTAGAAGCACACAACCCACGTCGAGAATGATACTTGCACATTGTCCCCAGAGTTGTTGCAAGATCTCTTCGTCTTGATATTTTTGTGTCGTGCACATATGATATATTCCAGGCTTGGTAACAATTCCTCAGTAAGGGTCTTTAGAATTGCGAGCTCAGGAATAGTTTGTATCACTATGTACTTTACCAGTCCATCTGTTTACATGAGTTATGGTGTCTTCTACATTGATTTCAATTGTGAAAAGATTAAATGCTTCTAAATGTTAATGTGCATTTTTGGCGCACTATTTTGACCGGTAAAATTTTAACAAGTTTATAGCATTTTTTTTAAATTACAGGCTGACTAATCGAACGATTTTCGCTGTTTGTCCCAATATAAATATTGCAGGTAGGCCTATCTGCCATAACATCAAGTAGAATTTCTTTATTGTTATCTCCCAATCGCAGCAGTTCAGAGCCACTATTCTGGTGATCAGTTTCAATAATTTACTCTTCCATATGAACATCGTCATCTGACTAACGCCATCTTCAGAAAATTCTGCTAGTATTCGTGGGATTTCCTCATGGTCACTTACAATATCACTAAAACTGGGAATAAATAAACGCATAAACAACTAAAACCGTAAATAAGAATAAATATTGAAAACGAGTAAAAAGTGGCAAGCAAAAAAGTTGAACAAATTCTTACACGATAAGGTACATGGAGGCAAACACACCACAGGGCTGATCTCAAATTAATATCAGTCTTGCAAGTAAACAATGGCCAGGTCTGCTTTCAAACTAGGCGACACACACTCCATATGTGATGAACATCGAATACTAGATTCCATATAGTGTGCGGAGTAAAAGTTGCGATGTGAATGCCGCGGTGAACCCACAGGAGGTTTAAACTAACCAACCAACACACACACACACACACACACACATACATACACACACACATATCCATACTCGAGGGAGGACTTGATACTTCGCCGGGTACGGGCGCTCAGTCCTCAGCCGCTGAGTTCTCAGTCCTGAAACACACGGCCGTTGTTTTGTTTGTTGTCTGATAGCATTCACCGAACTTTTTAGACACAGCACCTATAAATACGCTGTTCATTACAAGAAGTTGACTATCTACTTGCAAAATATTTAGAACGTGTGGGTGGCGGAAGGTTTCGTCACCGGCGTTATGATCCAGGATAGTAACTATGATGCCGGCAAATCACTTAACAGGTAAGTATTTCTGGCAGCCTCCACCGAAGGCACACCTCGTGCTACACACATCCAACTGCCATGCCTAGTAGACCATTTCAGGATACGCTGACAACAGTATTTCCAACGCGCACTGCTTCTTGCACGTCGAACAAGAGGCTACAGCGCTGCACTGCACTTGCACAGGACTGGCTGGAGTCGGCTGTACCTAGGTGTCAGTTCACCTCCGTATGCCAATTACGGGAATATTCGCTTCAGGCCCAACACTATCCTTGTTACATCTCAGGACTCTCTTGGACTCTGGATCTTCGCTCGGCTTCTGCTGGACAGTGAAGCTACGGCGTAGTTCGACTCTCTTTTGGCGTACTTCCAATATTTCTCTTATATCTCCGTGATTTCTCCAGAAATCCATCTTAACTGCTAGCAGACATTCTTTTTGCCTTTTAGTTAGTTCCCTCTAGTCTGCGTTGAACGTGAAGATACTTTCAATACTTGAATGGTAAATGTCTACATCTACATGGGATACTTTGCAAATCAAATTAAACTGCCTGGCAGAGGGTGAATCGAACCACCTTTATACTATTCATCTATATTTCCACTCTCGAATACCGCGCGGAAAGAAAGGAAACCTAAATATCTCCGTTCGAGCTCTGATTTCTCGTATTTTAGGTGACCATTTCTATGTAAGTGGTAGTCAACACCGTATTTTCGCATTCGGGGGGGAATGTTGGCGATTGGAATTTCGTAAGTAGCCCACGCCACAGCGATAAGCACCGTTGGTGTAATTATTCACATCGCCGTTCTTGTATCATTTCCATAACGCTGTCTCCCCTGTATCGTGAAAAATCGAGCTGCCCTCTTTGGACTCTATCGATGTCCTCCGTCAAACCCACCTGATAAGGATCCCACACTGGGCAGCAATACTCCAAAAAAGGACGGACAAGCGTAGCGTATGCAGTTTCTTTAGCAGTTCTGTTGTATCTTTTGAGGGTTCTGCCAATAAAAAGCTGTCTTTGTTCGCCTTTACCACGACATTATCTACTTGTTCTTTCCAGTTTAAATCTGAAGTAATAGTAATTCTTAGGTATTTTGTGGAGTTTCCGGCCTTCACATTTGATTGATTTATCTTGTAAACGGATTTCTTTTCGTACTCAGGTGGACAGCTTCACATTTCTCATTATTTAGTCAATTTCCAGTTATTACACCATAGTGATATTCAGATCGTCCTGCAGTTGGTTTTGATCTTCGTCGCGGTGGAGTAGCCGAGCGGTCTAAAGCACCTCGCTACGGAGCGTGCGGTTGCTCCCCGAGGAGGTTCGAGTCCTCCCTGGGGCATGGGTGTGTGTGTTTGTCCGTAGGTTAGTTTACCTAGGATTAAGCAGTTTGGAAGCTACGGACTGATGACCACGCAGTTTGGTCCGATAGATTTACAAACATTTGAACATTTGATTTTTGATCTTCTGATGATTACACTAGATGGTAAATGACGGCGCCATCTGCAAACAACTAAGAGAACTACTTAGATTTTCACCCAAATTGAAACTTCCTGGCAGATTAAAATTGTGTGCCGGAACCGGGACTCGAACCTGGGACCTTTGCCTTTCGCGGGCAAGTGCACTACCGACTGTGCTATCCCGACACGACTCAGGATGCCGCCTCACAATTTTACTTCCGCCAGTACCTCGCCTCCTACTTTCACCCAAATTGTTTATGCAAACAAGGAGCAGCAGAAGACCAATAACACTACCCTGTGGAACGCGCGATAGCACCTCTGTTTTAGTCGATGCTTTACCATCGATTACTACAAATTTTTTCCTCTCTGACAGGATAGGTGATTACCTATCCAGTCCCAAATTTGGGGCGTTATACCATAACCACGCAATTTGATTAAAAGCCGTTTGTGAGGTACGGTGTCAAAAGCCTTCTGGAAATCAAGAAATACGGAATCGATTTGCGAACCCTTTTCGATAGCAGTCATCACTTCGTGTGAGTAAAGAGCTAGTTATGTTTCGCAAGAACAATATTTTTTAAATCCGTCTTGACCTTGAGTGAATAGATCATTCTGTTCGAGATAATTCATAATATTTGAATACAGGATATGTCCCAAAACCCTGCTGCAAATTGACGCCAGTGAAATAGGCCTGTAGTTTAGTGGGTTACTCCTGCTTGCCTTTCTTGAAAACAGGTGTGACCTGTGCAACTTTCCAATCTTTTGGTACATAACCGTCTTTGAGAGAGCGGTTGTATATGGGTATACAGTCCTGATCAGAAGACTTGTTCTTTTTAAGTGATTATAGTTGCTTTAGTACTCCGATGATATCTTCTTCACGTTACTCATTCAGGCGATATATTTCTTTTGCGCGTTCTGTTGTTATTCCAGAAAATACATTTAGTTGTTTTATGACTCGCTTGCCCTGTCCAGTTTTATTGGTTATATCATTCATGCTTCTACCGTTGGGCGGGAATGTCACTCCCAAGTACTTGAAGTTCCGACAGCCTTTAGATATTATAATTAACCTACGTTCTTTTAATTTTCAGAGCATATAATTAGCATCATCCTAATCCACAGTTACTATCATTTGATCATCCGCAAAAAAGAAAGTTAACAAGATCTGATCGTCTTTGGGGATATCCAATCCTCCGCATTTCCTTTTCCAGGGTGTAAGTGCCTCCTCTAGGCTAGATCTTAAACAACGTAGGGGCGAGTGTGGATTCTTGGCGTAATTCCTCTGTCACGTTAAACTCTTAAGACACCTGAATTCAGCCAGCCGCGGTGGCCGAGGGGACTGAGGCGCTCCAGTCACGGGCTGCACGGCCACTACGGTCGCGGGGGATACACGCCCATCGTACACAAAAGACTTGTATTTTATTGAACTAAAATCTTTTATTCGGTTGTTATATTTAGCAGGATGTATTTAGTCGGGACATCAAGATGTTACAGACAAAACTAAAACACGGTGTGAATAGTGTGGTGTGTTCATTGTTGGGGAACATACAGATTTCGTATGTGATAATTACAAATAACTGTATGTCACCAGATACTACATTACATTTTTTTCTTAGTATTATTGTTTTTAATTTCATTTATTGAATCTGTCCAATGTCATTGGTATAATCTGAAAACTGATGTGAAAATGTCGTAATTCCTTTTACTAAGGTATTCAACCATTAACTACGTAAAATTTGTTAATAAATTTGCGTCATTATATAATTAATGATGTATTTTTTTATCATATTACAATTTATAAATAAAAAGTGTTGTATTTTATATTTTTATCATTTTTTAAAGTAACCTGAAAACACCAGCATAGTTAAGGGTTAAGGATGGGAAAGACCAACCGTGGTTCAATAGTAATATTCGAAAAATGTTGAGAAAGCAAAGGCAGTTGCACTCTCGGTTTCGTAAAAGGTCAAGCATAACAAATAAGAGAAATGTTATAGAGATTCCCGCGTTTATAAAAAGACCAATGTGCGAAGCATACAATAACTACCACCCTCATACCTTAGCATAATATCTTGCCGAGAACCCGAAAAAATTCTTGTTATATATAAAATTGGTAAACGGATCATTTTGGGGTGTTGATAGAAGACAGCAAAACGAAGGGCGAAGTTTAAAATTTAACATTTAAGAAATCATTCACGCAGGAGCACCATGCAAACATACTTAATTTGATGGTCTCACTAACTCGCAATTGGAAGACATAGTAATAGGCACAGCTATTGTAGAGACGCATTTGGTAGAGTTGAAAACAAACAAGTCGCCAGGTCATGATGGTATACCAGTCCTGTTTTACAAACAGTACTCGACGGCATTGGCCCCTTATTTACCTTGCATTTATCGTGAATCTTTGATCCAGCGCAAAGTAACAAGCGACTGGTAAAAGGCGCAGGTAATCCCGTGTATAAGAAAGGCAAAAGAAAGGACCCATGAAATTATTTATACAATTAACATCAATTTGCTGTAGAATTAGTGAACACATTCTCAGTTCTAATATAGTAAATTTCCTTGGGAGGGAAAATACATTCGTCATAATGGCTTTAGCAAACATCTATCGTGCGAAACCCAGATGCCCTTTTCTGTCATAACATCTTGCACATTTCTCGTTTATTTGACACGGTACCGCACTATAACGTGCTAACGAAGGTAGGAGCTTATGGACTAGGTACCCGAATATGTGAGTGGCTCGAAAACTACTTAAATAAAAGAATCCAGTACATTGACCTTGATGGCGAGTGTTCATTAGAGACTAGGGTATCGTCAGGGGTGCCTCAGGGAAGTGTGATAGGACCGGTACTTTTTTAATCTATGTAAGTTATCTACCGGACAGTGTGAGTGGTAATGAGCTGTTGTTTGCTGAAGATGCTGTAGGGTACAGGAAGGTGTCGTCATTGTAGTAGGATGCAGTATGACTTGGACCGTATCTCAAGGTGGTGTGAAAATGACAACTAGGGCTAAATATTGAAAAATGTAGGGTGATGCAGATGAGTAGGAGAAACAATCTAGTAATGTTCGAATACAGCATTAGTAGTGTGCTGCTTGACAGAGTCGCGTCAATTAAATACATAGGCCTAACGATGTACAGCGATGTGAAATGGAACGAGCATATAAGGACAGTCGTGGGAAAGGCGAAAGGTCGACTTAGGTTTATTGGAAGAATATTGGAAAGGTAGGTGACCGCATATAAAACGTTTGTAAGATCCAGTCTTAAGTATTTCTCAATGTTTGAGATCCCTACCTGATCGGTATAAAGGAGGATATAGAGGCAGTTCAGAGGCGGGCGGCTAAGTCTGTAACCGCACGAGCGTAAATGAAATGCTTCGAGAAATGGGAATCGCTGGAGGGAAGGCGACGTACTTTTCGAGATAAAAAGGTAAAGCAGTCAACAATCCTAAGATTGGTTTGAACACCGCAGTCCTTTACTAGGCATGGTCCTGTTTGGAGGTGTTATGCCGTTGCCTTCCTCCGACCTTCGAACTGACTTACCCCGCCAGTTATAGGGGGACCTACAGTTTAACGTGGATTCCGAACCACGGTGCTTGTTGTTGTTGGGTTTTGGAAGGGACTAAACAGCGACGGTTATCAGTCAACCACGGTGCTACTCGATGTTTTTTACATGAGCAGTACTGCTAGAGGTGAAAGAAGTGGAAAGTGACAGATAAAAATCATAGAACCTGGCGGGGATCGAACCCGCGACCTTTGGATTTGTAGTCTACCACTGTGAAACCGAGGCGAGAGACGAAGAAATTTAGAGGGCTGGATTTTGAGGCGGGCTGCAGAACGATTCTACTGCCACCAACCTACAAGAACACAAGGCGAGAGAGAGTACGGGTGCATACAAGCATTCGTTTTCTTCTCATTCTATATGGCTGTAAAACAGGAGAGCCAGTAACTAATAGAATACTGGGTACCCTCTGCCACGTACCTGCGGGTAAATTGTTGAGTATGTGTTTAGATGTAGATATCACCCACTGTACGGTACCCTCAGCCATACACCGTATGGTGGCTTCCCGAAGGTAGCTCATGCGTTCAGTCAGGGAATAAGCTATCTGCATTCCAAATTTCATTCAGATTCAAAAAAAATTTCAAACGTTTGTATAGCTTATGGGACTTAACGGTGTCCGGACACTTGCCACGCCGGACACTTGCCACGCCGGACGTTTGCCACACTTCTACCTGCTCCGAAAGGTCGGGTGCCCCTATCTCCTCCTCCTCCCCCCCCCTTACCACCAGGCCCGAGAATTCTGTGGACGGTGTCCAGACATCTTCACACTGGGTGACACTGGTCGCTACCGCATTTCGTAATGTGACCTTACGCCGAAAATTGGATCATTGCAAAAAGATGCTTTCGAAGAACGGAGACGTATTGAACATAGAGAACATCTTTCAAAAATGTTTCAAATGTTTGTGCAGCTTATGGGACTTAACTACGGGGTCATCAGTCCCTAAACTTACAAACTACTTATAAACTACCTTATACTAAAGACGGCACAAATATCCATGCCCGAGGGGGGGATTCGAACCCCCGACCGTAGTGGCCGTGCAGACCGTGACTGAAGCGCCTCAGTCCCCTCGGCCACCGCGGCCGGCAGAGCATCTTTGAAGACAACCTGACGGTGTGATGTTTATTAGTTGTAAAAATAAAAAGAGTGTATCAGACTTCAGGATCGTTAAATCGGGTGGTGGAGTTCCGGGTTCCGTTAAATAGGTCAATCCACTATACGGAGGAAGCGGCTACACTGATAGCTGTGTGGAGTGGACTGGGCGGTTTTTTAGGTAGAGGGCTTTAGGGAAACACTAAATGGGCTGTCTCAAAGGCTGCAGATCGATCACAGGAGAAATATAGATCTAGGAACTATCGGTATAACAGTTGTGAATTGTCGTAGCTGAGTCGGGAAAACACCACAACTCCAAGCGTTAACAAAAAGCACCGAAACACACATCATTATAGGTAGCGAAAGTTGGCTTAAACCGGAAGTAAGTTCAACAGAAGTTTTCGCAAAAGATTTAACTGTGTTCAAAAAGATAGATTAAACAAAATAGGTGGAGGCGTGTTTGTCGCCGTCAAAAGTAGTGAAATTGAAGTTGATAGTTCCTGTGAGTTGGTATGGGTTGAGGTTGTACTCGAAAATTATTCTTTTTACAGGCCTCCCGACTCTGAAGACACAATAGCAGAAAGGTTCAAAGAAAACGTGTGTCAAATTGCAAACACGTACCCGACTCACACAATAATAATAGGCGGTGATTTTAATTTACCCTCAATCTGTTGGCGAAATTATGTTTTCAAATCAAGAGGTACGCATAAAACATCGCGCGAAATTGTATACAACGCATTCTCTGAGAATTACTTCGAACAATTAGTTCTTGAGCCAACTAGAGTTGTAAATGGATGTCAAAACACACGTGATCTCTTAGCAACAAATAATCCTGAGTTCATAACATCGAAACGGATACAGGTATTGCTGAACACAGAGCTGTCGTAGCGAGATTGAATATTGAAAGTTCCAAAGTTACCAAAAATAGACGAAAAGTATATTTGTTCAGGAAAAAAGATAGATATACGATAAATTGCTTATTGATGTAGCTCCAATTCAAAGAAGTGGTATCGACAGCAACTGACAGTTTTACACATTAATGAAAGAAGGAGGTGAACCCCTCTTGATACACAAAACGGGTCAGTACACTGTTGCAAAAACAACGAAAAAGGCAAGCTAAATTTAAACGAACACAAAATTCCTAGGATTGGCGATCCTAGACAGAAGCTCCAAATTTAGCGAGGGCTTTAATGCGAGATGCCTATAACAACACAACACTTTCTCGATATTTTAGTGAAAACCCAAAAAGATTTTGGTCATAGGTTAAATATACTAGGGCAAAAGACAAACAATACCCTCACTACGTGATAGTAATGGCTATCCTGCCGATGACAGCTCTACTAAAGCTGAGTTACTAAACTCAGCTTTTGGAAACTCATTCACCAAAGAAGACGCAACCAATATTCAAGATTTCGAATTACTAACAGAGGCCAGAATGAGTAACGTTGAAGTAGATATCCTCTGAGTAGTGAAGCAACTTAAATCAATTAACAAGCCTTTTGGTTCGGAATGTATACCCAATGGATTTCTATGTGATTATGCTGAAGCGATAGATCCTTACTTAACAGCCATATACAACCGCTCTCTCAAAGAACGATTTGTACCAAAAGATTGGAAAGATGCACAGGTCACACCTATATTCAAGAAAGGCAGTAGGACTAACCCACTAAACGACAGGCTTATTTCATTGACGTCAATTTGCAGCAGGGTTTTGGAAAGTATTCCGTATTCAGAAATTGTGAATTATCTCGAACAGAATGATCTATTGACCCAAGGTCAACAAGGATTAAGAAAATATAGTTCATGCGAAACACAGCTAGCGCTTTACTCACACGAAGTGATGAGTGCTATCGACAAGGGTTCTCAAATTGAAGCCGTACTTCTTGATTTCCCGAAGGCTTTTGACACCGTACCTCACAAACGACTTTTAATCAAATTACGTGGTTATGCTATATCGTCCCAAATTTACGACTGGTTAGAGGATTTCCCGTCAGAGAGGACACAGTTTGTATTAATCGACGGTAAGGGATCGACTAAATCAGAGGTGATATCGGGCGTTCCACGGGATAGTGTTGTTGGTCCTCTGCTGTTCCTTATTTACATAAACGATTTGGGGCAGCTCTCTTAGATTGTTTACAGATGACGCCATAACTGACCGTCTAGTAAAATCATTTGAAGATCAAAACCAACTGCAGAACGATTTAAATAAGATATCACTATGGTGTAAAAATTGGCAGTTGACTCTAATTAATGAGAAGTGTGAAGTCATCCACATGAGTACAAAAAAAAATCCATTAAACTTTGATTACAAGATAAATCAATCAAACGTGAAGGCCGTAAACTCCACAAAAGTCCTAGGAATTACTATTACTCCAGACTTAAACTGGAAAGAACACGTAGATAATGTCGTAGGAAGGGCGAATCAGAGACTGCGCTTTGTTGACAGAACCCTTAAAAGCTGAACTACTAAAGAAACTGCATATACTACGCTTATGAGTCCGTTTTTGGAGTATTACTGCTCAGTAGGGTATCCTTATCAGGTGGGTTTTGACGGAGGACATAGAGTCCAAAGAAGGGCAGCTCGTTCTGTACTGTCACGATACAGGGGAGGCAGCGTTACGGAAATGATACAGGACCTTCCATGGGAATCATTACAACAACGGTGCTTATCGCTGCGACGTGGTCTACTTACGAAATTCAAATCACCAACATTCTCCTCGGAATGCGAGAATATATTGTTGAGTCCCACCTACGTAGGTAGAAATGATCATCAGAATAAAATACAAGAAATCAGAGCTCTAACGGAGAGATTCAGGTTTTTTTTCTTCCCGCGCGCTACTCGAGAATGTAATGGGGGATAAATAGTATAAAGGTGGTTCGATGAACTCTCTGCCAGGCATTTAAATGTGATTTTCAGAGTATCCCTTGTAGAAGTAGATGTAGAAATAACTTAATGATGAAACGAGCTGGTCCCATTCGGTATAATCAATTCGTAGTGAAATTTGACTCGACGAAGCAAATACAGTAAATATCACTCAAATGTACCTCCTGCATCCAGAATTTATGGTTACATCTACCACTTTCCAATTTGTAATTTCCTATTTAGGTAAAAGCTCCTATAGTTGACACGTTAAGAGAATTTTTCATAATATTAGGACCATACCGTCAAAGACGGAGAGTTCTAAAATTATTTCGAGTAACTTAAGAGCCACAACTAGCTCCTAAAAATCTCATTTTTGTCAAACTGATAAGGTACACTGTAGGTTTTAAAAAGAAGTTAAAACTCTCACATAAGTCAATATATACAAAGAATTCAATATTGATAACTTATGTAATTGTCGAAATAACGCAATTAGCTGGTAAACAGAACTTGTTTATGAGCCTAACATATATACAATGCTATTTATTTTCATTTCTTCTTGTTTTTTTACAAAAGATTTTACAATTCGTCTGTTTAAGTCTTGAAATAACATACAATGACGCAACTATTGTTTATAGAACTGTCTGGAAAGAAAATATATGAATCTCTTAATTAATGAGATCTATTACTTGTTTTAATCACAGTATCACCGAGAAACTGTCCTACACTGATTCCTAGGCTGGCTATTTCGTTTGTAACTTCACACGCAACATACATTACTAATGAACCACACGATTCCGGATCCGATTCAGACAATATCGCACGGCAACATTGAGATGAGGGGGTCAGCATTGTCGTTACAGTGTATTAATGCAAAGCTATAGCATTCCAAATGTCATTCGAATCTTATCATCCCTTTCAGCATGAAGCAATACCAAACATATTAATCCATTGTAAGGTACCCTCCAACACGCAACATAAGTTAGTTTACGAAAGGTAGCCCATTTATTAATCAGGGTATTTCATTCGTATCCTGTAGTGTTGCTTTCGTAATTTTACTTTTCGTGTTGTAAAGATTTTGGTTAAATACCGCTTACAGAATTGAATGAATTTCGGAATATCTGCAAGCATCAAATTTTTAAAGATGCTGTCAGACTAGAGCAAGGAGTGTATTGGCGTTAAAAATAGCGGTATTCATTGTTGAAGTTAAGAGAACACCTCAAAGCACCACCACAAAAGAAAGTCGGCAAAGGCGTGGTTTAACCGTAGACATTGTTTAGTGCTGGAATAGGGAATGAAATTAAACTATCGGCCGTAAATCGATGCTTGGTTATCTTACGCTTCGCGTAATAAATTTCCACGATAGCGTTAAGTTACTGTCCCAATAGGGAAATAAAATCATAAAATATTGGACTTCGCTGATTAGAAACATTAACTGTAGGTTCTGAAAATCAAATCAATATAAATTTAATGTAGGGAAGAGTTGACTTTGAACCAAACTTATGCAATCGTGGCACGAATTGTAACAATGACCAAGTATCTTTACGGTTTGTGACACAACAACACAGTGACCAACGGTGCTTTCCAGTCATGTGTGCGTACAGTAATGTAAAACGATGCTTTATGTATTTTCCTTATTATTTGTATTTTTGTAGTTTATTGTGTAGTTGTATATTTTTGGTAACGTATTGTCCTGTTAATATCTGTATGTGTCGAAACCAAAGTATACATGCTGTTTTAGCAAGGGCTTTGCTACTGTATAGATTCATCTTTGAGTAGGGAGTTTTATCGCTGGTAGCGCAGAGGCGCACAGCGAGAGAGAGTCGTTGTTCTGACGTAATAGCGAACAGACGTAATAGCGAGACGGTGCGTGCAATGGTGTACAGCAAAAGGACATGAAAAAGAATGCGTGTTGACTTGACACTAGTGGAAAATACGGCGAACAGACAGCTCACATAATTAACAAATGTATCAAGAGGAATGCTGCGGGCCCAAAACTGTAATTACCATTCGTCGCCAAGAAGAGCCTGTGTTTGCCAATTGTTAAGTGCCAATAGTCTCCAATCAGCAGCACATGTCGCACACCGAAATCTGTAAGCTCTGTCCGGTTTGTCTTAGCATGTACAGCTAACCAGCATATTTGTGATAATCGTTCAACAGTGAACTCTTATTTGTGAACCAGTGTTACCTGATTACCCATAATCAGTGTCCAGACAGGTTCCTTCCTTTTCCACTGTTTTACCGTGAATATACACAAAGTTATAGAAAAGTCATTGAAGACAGTGTGACAGTGATTCATAATAATTTGTTCAGAAAAGTGTTACTAAATGTAGCTTATGCCAGTGTTACTTATCAATAAGTTTGCTACGTTGAATGAAACTGCTAGACTAACTTTCAAATTCAAGAGATATTTCAATAAATGTGCAAAAGATTAATTGTTTTCCATTGCATATTATTTTGAGGTAAAGTTTTTACTTACAAGTACTGATTAGTGAGAATAGTGATTATTTGCAAGTGTTTCAAATGCTAATAATTCCTGCTTAAAGAGAGAAAAACTTAGATGGTTAAATAGTTCATTTCTAAATATTCAGTGTTATCACGTCAAGTCATTAATTAAATTTTTGAGCTTGCTATTAGTATAGTTAATAGTTCAGTTACAACTTGATTATTGCAAAAGCACATGGCATACACGCTGTTGAATAATTTCTTGTACTTATATAAACAATTTATTATTTGAAGCTGTAAATGGTAAGTATTTAGGTGAGAGTTTTGCATGATCTGCTGCACGTTGAATTTGCGTGGCTACTGCTTGCATTTCGCTGTCTTACATTCAACCTCTGCGTTAATGAACTATTTCTCGGTAATTAGTATATTGTCAGTGTCTTTTGTACCGGATTTGACGCGCATACTCTGATTTCCTGCCCACCCAAATTTTACGTAAATTTTCACGTTTCTGAATAACTGCTATTGAGATCCCACCAAATTATTTGCTCCTACGAAGAGCTGGCGACCGTCAATCAATAATTTTTTTTTTTAAATGATCCCTTTGTCCCGTTTATTCCGCATTTTTTTCATTTAAACATTAATCATTTTATTCCAAATTTTACTTTCCACTTTCTTTATTACTATCGATCGTTGTTGTTTACCAAAGAGATACAGCAACGTTCCAGTTATAATCTCCGCTACATCATCGGCTTCATTTCCCATAGCCCTTCCACCCAATTAATATAATTAAGCACACGGATCATTTTTCTAATTATCGTATACTAACCAGTGGTGTAGGACGGGTAGGGTTATAGACTGACAGCAGCTTGCTCAAAACAGTAAATAAAAAAATTATTGAGAATATGTTTAAAATAAAACTTGGTAGTTTATTGCAATATGAATAAATAAATAATGCTAACACTTACATTTTAGAAACAGAGATTATGAAGAGGCGTCCGATCAATACAAGAGTCCACAACACGAAGAGCGCTTCCGTTCTCTTGAAAAAATCTGATAATCACAAAACAAAAGTCAGAGGTAAATATTGAAGGGAGAACGGATACGCAAGCCAGAAGCGTCGCAGATATAATTTTAGTAAAAGAAAATTAATGTAAAGCTACAATCCGTCCTTCCATTTGAGCGTGAAGGCGTAGGAAACGAATTAACTAATCGTAAAGCACCCGCCACCATCTAGGAGCACAGTTAAAAGAAAGTATGTTTTGTGGTAGGAGACATGTGGGTAAGTGGTTACATTGCTTGTCTAGAAACGAGAAGGTCTCAGGTTCGATGTTCATTGTTCCACAAATTTTCATTCAATGCCTTTCCTTCTATTCAGTATCTTCGAGGTAATGAGACAAAATATGTGTCTATAAATTGATTTCGTATTTGATATTAATATCACCTTCGACATAGGTACAAGGCAGGATTGTTCCCAGTAACGTTCATTCTACGTTTGGAGAGCCTCGACAACATTTATGTGTAATATATAGGGAGACATTATAGAGAATTGAAAAGAAAGTTTGTGTTTTGGAGGGAGTTGTCAGTTAAGACAGTCTAAACAAGTAGTACATCTGTAAGACTGCTCTGGCTAAGTGTTTGTAAGGCGCTTCGCTGCGGAGCGCGCTGTTGCTCGGCGTCGAAGGTTCGAGTCCTCCCTGGGGCATGGGTGTGTGTGTTGTCCTTAGGTTACTTTAACTTAGTTTAAGTAGTTTGTAAGCTACGGATTGATGACCATGTAGTTTGTTCCGATATATTAACAAACATTTGAACATTTTTTAAATGTTTGTAGCACATACTTTGTAAACAGGAGTCCTAGGTTAAAATCCCCATTGGGTTAAAATTTTTAATGCAATGTCTCAGCTTCTAACCAATACTCGGATTTTCTGACATGAAATATGTGTCTGGAAATGGATTTATTATTTGATAATTAAATTTTTGTAACTATAGATGAGTAGACTATTACAGAAATTTGAAGCTTTTATTCTGTCAGTAATTAAAGGAAATATATCGCATTTTCTTGCACCTGTACTAAGAAGATAGCCCACCTGCAATAAAATGACTGTTTTGTTTGTCACATATATGTTCCACAGTTATTAACAATACTACCAGCTGTAAACGTGGACCTGCCGCGACAGCGACTCCTCTGCTGCTATGGTGACTTTATCATATAAAAAGCATTCTATTAATTTCCATACTATTCCCCTTTATACCCTAATTATTCTGCTTCAAATAGCCCTTACATACTTTGTACGTTTACCTCACTGCAGGGGCGCAATGACAGAACACAAATTGTTAAGCTACCTCGACCACAGCTTTAGATAGTTCTGTGGATCCATCTCCGCCCAAGTAAGACTGACTTTTCAAAATTTATTCACCTTAGCCACATTACATTCGCTGCCCGCCAGGTACACGGAATGTAATAAAACATTTGTCAATTTCCAGTCCGATGATGGGCTAACAGCGCGAAACGCGTAATTGGAGTAATAGAAATATTGCAACAGAGACTGAGAATTATTTAAGTATCAACACTGTTCCTACACCAGCCGCCACCACCATCATGGAATGGAGTGAAATGAAGAAAAAAAAAAAAAACGTTTGTGTTTCAGAAATTTTTGATAAATTCAGTATTCCTTTGTGTATTCAAGCTTAGTAGTAAGGACAAAATAAAATGTATTTGTTCTTTGGTACGTAAAAGAAAGCCGAAAGTTCTCAAAACCACAAAACTTCAACACTGAAAAGAAGGATGCCTTTTTAATTTAGAGACACAGTGAAAGAAATTACTGCTGGAGAATAAGGACGCGCAAGAGGTAGTAAAAAAGGCATTTACTGCACTCTCGTTTCCGTGTAAGAGTACGCAATGGAGACACCAACACAAAAAGCGGCGGCGCGCGGTTTCTGGGCCACAGTTGTCTGCCGCGTGTCGAGTCACGTGGCCTGGTGGGGGTGGCGAGGGGGTGGGGAGGGTAGGGGGAGGGACAGGGACAGGGCAGACAGGGCGCGCAGAGGGCCCTCCACCTCCACCTCCAGCGCCTGTAGGGCCATCAGGAGCGCGCGCAGCGCCGCGCCGCGGCCGCCGGCGGAGTCGTCGCTGTGGGGACCCACCGGCCGGGCTGACGCCGCGGGTCCCGCCGCCTAGAGGGCTAGCAAGTGGGGCACCGCGTGACGTCAGCGGCGACGGCGCGCACCACGCGTGTATCCGCTAACTCCACCTACCTGCGCCTGCTCCCGCCGTGCTAAATATTTACCTAAGTTTCTGGAGATTCTTACTATGAACTTCTTAAATCTTTAAAATTACCTGACATAGTCATGTTTGGAGGCCATCGACAAGGGACATCAAATCGATTCCATATTTTTGGATTTCAGGAAGGCTTTTGACACGTACCCCACAAGCGGCTTCTTATGAAATTGCGTGCTTATGGAATATCTCCCCAATTGTGCGATTGGATTCACGATTTTCTATCAGAAAGAACGCAGTTCGTTGTAATTGATGATAAATCATCGAGTAAAACAGAAGTGATATCTGGCGTTCCACAGCGAAGCGTTATAGGTCCCCTACTCTTCCTCGTGTTTATTAGCGATTTAGGAGACAATCTGAATAGCTCCCTTAGACTGTTCGCGGATGATGCTGTCGTTTATCGGTTAGTGAAGTCAACAGAGGATCAAAAGCAACTGCAAAGCGATTTAGACAAAATTTCTGCATGGTGCGAAAATTGGCAATTGACACTAAATAAAGAAAAGTGTGAAGTAATACACATGACCACTAAAAGAAATCCGCTGAACTTCAATTACGCGATAAATCAGTCAAACCTTAAGGTCGTAAATTCTACCAAATACCTAGGAGTTACAATGACGAACAACTTTGTCTGGACATAACACAAAGAAGATATTATGGGGAAGGCGAACCGAAGATTACGTTTCATCGGCAGAACGCTTCGAAGATGCACCAGCTCCACCAAAGAGACTGCCTATATCACACTTGTACATCCTCTCCTGGAATACTGTTGCCCCTTGTGGGGCCCTCACCAGGTGGGACTGACGGAAGACATTGACATGGTTGAGAGAAGGGCAGCTCGTTTTGTTCTATCACGTTACGGGGGGAAAGGGTCACGGAAATGTTGCACGAATTGGGGTGGAAATCATTAAAATAAAGACGTTATTCATTGCGGCGTGATCTGTTTGCGAAGTATCAATCACCGACTTTTAGTTCTGAATGTGAAAATATTTTGCTAGCACCCACCTACTTAGGGAGACATGACCCAATAAAATAAGAGAAATCAGATCGAAAACGAAACGATTTAGGTGTTCTTTCTTCCCGCGCGCTATTAGAGAATGGAACGGAAGAGAAAAGTTGTGAAAGTGGTTAATGAACCCTCTGTCAGGCACTTTAATGTGATTTGCAGAGTATCTTTGTAGATGTAGATGTAGAAGTCTGTTTGCACACCACAATAGTTTACATTAACTGAAAATACCCGGGCCCATTCCCGGTACAGCGTAACATATTTCGTTACTGACAAAGGTATAGGCCGTAGCCCGAAACACTAAGTCCTAATCGTGATACCATCGATTGATCGTGGCCAAGTCTGAGTCCGTAGGTGGTTTAGTGGGCTGGCGTAGTCGGTCCTCGGCGTAGTAGTGATTTGCAGAGTATCTATGTATATCGTTTTATAGTTTTCAAAATGAAATGCCAAGATCGCACATTAATAATTTATTCATTCATCCTGGCAGAGAATAAAGATACACTGACTCAAATGCTAAATGATATGAGTGAATCCTGTACAGCATATGGCATGAAAATTAATAGAAAGAAAACGAAAAGCATGTTCATAGGTTTAAAGAAAAGAAAAGTGAAAATCAAGTTGGAGTCTTAGGTCATAGAACAGGTGACAGCATTCAAGTATTTGGCAAGTTGGATTAAGGAAGATATGAATTGCCAACAAGACATCAAAGTGAGAATGTCTCTGGCGAAAGAAGCATTCCAGAAGCAAAGAAGACTCCTAAGCAGTGGTTTAACAAAGAATTAAGCAAGAAACTGGTTATGTTTCTAATATGGAGTGTGGCCTCAAATGGAGCAGAAACGTGGACCTTGAGAAAGCAAGATGAGAAGAAAATTGAAGCTTGTGAAATGTGGATATGACGTAGGATGGAGAAGATCAGCTGGACCGATAAAGTCAGAAATCATGAAGTACTGAACAGAATTGGAGAGGAACGGAGGATGTTGCTGACGATAAAGAACAGGAAACTAAACTGGCTTGGCCACAGTTTAAGACGAGATTGCCTTCTGGTAGAGGCACTTGAGGGTTGCGTTCCGGGAAAGAGAGGAAGAGGCAGATGAAGGTACCAGATGCTGGATGACGTCAGCAAGTCACTAGGAGGGTGCCAAAGGATGAAGATCATCCCAAAAGACAGAGACGCATGGAGGGCTGTGCAGTCTAAACCTGTCGTACGGCAGACAACCAAATGATTATGCTTTCAATGAACTGTGTCACCATCATCTGGTCTCATATCTATTACAGGCTGGTAATCGTGTTAAATAAATTGGGTATAAAAATAAATAGTAAATTTAACAAGATGAACAGCTTGTAATAGGTAAGTGACCAGATGATGCTGAGACTTCACTGAAACCGGTCGTCGTTGAATAAATTATTAATGTGCGATCTTGGCATTTCATTTTGAAAACTATTCTTAAATCTTCCTGTCTTTCCGCCGATTACGTAAGTTTAGGCTCTCAGTTCCAAAAGTTAACGTGTTCAAAACATCGAAAATCGAAATACTGTTTGTTCTAGAATCTTTGTAGCATTCTTTGTAATGTGGTAAATTTTTTCCGTAACTTCTCATGTTCCATGGATATTAAGCACTGAAATTTGCATTCTGTTCCGAAACTTCGTTATGTCCACTGCATGCTTTATTCCGAAACTTTCTATATCCAATATTGATGTCAAAATTCTAATATTCTATATGTTATTTCTGTAATGAGTGTACTAAAGCAAATTACGTTCGTATTCTAGTGTTAAACGATTCATTATAACACCGAGAAGACTGTACAGTGTTAATTTAACAGTATGCTGCAGCTATATTTATGATTAAACTTCCTGGCAGATTAAAATTGTGCGCCGAAACCGGGATTCGAAACTGGGACCTTTGTCTTTCGGATGCAAGGGCTCTACGTCTGAGCTATCCCGACACGACTCACGATCCGTCCTCACAACATCATTTCTTCCAGTACCTCGCCTCCTACTTCCCAAACTTCACAGTTCTACTGCGAACCACCTGGAATAGAGGATGTGGTGAAGACATGGCTAAGCCACAGCCTAATGGATGTGAAACTTTCACTCTGCAGCAGAGTGTGCGTTGATATGCAGCTTCCTTCCGGGAGTGCTGTTCTTGCAAGGTTCGAAGGAGTACGTCTCTAAAGTTTGGAAAGTAAGAGCAAGGTAGGGGCAGAATTGAAGTTGTGAGAACGAACCCTAAGTCGTGTCGGGATAGCTCACTGGTAGAGCGCTTTCCCCCGATAGGCAAAGGTTCCAGGTTCGAGTCCCAGTTCTGGCACACAATTTTAATCTGCGAGATTCAGACAGCGCACACTCCACTGAGGCGTGAAAGTTTCATTCAATATTTATGAGGTTTATAATCACATAACAAGCATAAGTAGGCACCTGAAAACTGTATAAATAGTTCAAACGCTTTAACAACACTGCACTTCTGCACTGAATTTCACTCAAACTACATAGATATATTTCAGAAATTTGGAACTTTTATCCTCCAGATTCTAGAATTGGAAAAAGGCAGTGACTGATGTAATGAAACCTCCAGCGAATTGGCATTTCAAGTTTGCCCCCACAAAACGATTCATTATTTGCAGTAACAAAGTTGCAGCTATCCAGGGTGAAGGAAACTGTCTTAATGATCTTGGTATGCCAAGGGGTTTTTGCAGGAAAGGCAAGAGCATTAAGCAGATGGTTCTTAAACCATTACCTTGTGTATTATACATAAATCTTCGAGAGTCAAAGACTTTTGAGCTTGCTAAACAAGCATTTAGCCGGCCGCGGTGGCCGAGGGGACTGCGGTGCGCCAGTCACGGTCTGCACGACCACTACGGTCGGGGGTTCGAATCCCCCCCTCGGGTATGGATATTTGTGCAGTCCTTAGTATTAGCTGGTTCATAAGTAGTTCGTAAGTTTAGGGACTGATGACCCCGTAGTTAAGTCCCTTAAGCTATACAAACATTTGAACATTAAGCACTTTGGCACCAAGTGGGACACTAACGCAGAGCTGAAGTTTTATAAAGAAGTGCTAGTCTTTCAAATCAAACATTCGACAACAAGAAGAGGAAGAAGAATAAGATGAACCAATGACTGACACAGATGGTATTTACTGCTGTTGTTCACCGAAGCAATGTTTTGTAATTCGTTACCTTAAAGCTATTGTCAGCCATATAATATGATTGTATGCAGAAGATGCTATATAAATATAGCAAAATATAACTCATGGCAACCATCAATTCAAACAGTTTTAAAGTTTTGTTCAAGAAAGAAGTGCTTATTTGTTTCAGATTATATTTCGAATTCCAAATAATTTTTAATAATAACAAATTCATCTTAAATGGGTACTCCATTAATAGTCCAAAGTATTTCAAATGTGCATCTATAACCCATTTCAATTTTGTTATAGGAGGCAATTTTTTTAAATTGTAGTTGTCATAAATTAAAGTTTTGCTCCATTAATTACATAATCGTTATAAGTCTACTTAAATAATGCAAAATGTTTAACCTGGGTAACCAAAATTTTAACAATTTTCTATTTGTACTATAATAAGTAGTTTCTAAGTGCATTAAGACCCAAATGATGATAAATTATGTACGTCCGTATTTTGTAATTACTTTATTCATGTAACTATTACAATGGGAAGAGCTCTAAGATATCTTGCGAACATTTTATGATGTCCAGAAACATTTCATATTTTATCCGTTCCAAAACTCATTGTGTCCATGTGTATTGTTTCCAAAACTAAACTGTCCTCTCGTGCTTTCCGACAGTCAGCATATACAGTAAACATTTGCAATGATTTATGAAAACTTGCAAGGTACTTTATACTAACTACCACAAATCTGTTTTAAGTAACTTTCCGCATTTAATTTAATTTTTATAGATTTTTCAGTAAAAATTGATCTAATAGGTTTTTTCCACTCTTTTCCGTTTCCCTTCACATTGACATATTCAGTTTTGGGACTGATAGCCTCAGCTAACAGAGCTGATCAGGCTGTCAAAAGAGCATGCATCAAACATCTTAACAGTCCTAAAATATCTGCTACATGCAAGGGTATTAAGTTTGTCTTTAACGTTGTGCCACCTTTTCATTTCATTGGACATTATAACTTTAGCACATCTAAACACACTACTGGCCATTATAATTAATACACCAAGAAGAAATCCAGATGATAAACGGATATTCGTTGGACAAATATACTAGAATATACATGTTCACGCAATTTGGCTGCATAGATCCTGAGAAATCAGTACCCAGAACAACAACCTCTGGCCTTAATAACGGCTTTGATATGCCCGAGCATTGAGTAAAACAGAGCTTGGTTGGCGTGTACAGGTACAGATGCCCATGCAGCTTCAACACGATACCACAGTTCATCAATAGTAGTGACTGTATTGTAACGAGCCAGTTCCTCGGCCGCCATTAACGTTTTCAGTTGATGAGAGATATGGAGAATGTGCTGGCCAGGGCATTCCGTAGCCAGAAAGGCCCGTACAAGACCTGCAACATGCGGTCATGCATTATCCTGCTGAAATGTAGCGTTTCGCAAGTATCGAATGAAGGGTAGATTCACGGGGCTTAACACATCTGAAATGTAACGGCTACTGTTCAAAGTGCCGTCGATGCGAACAACAGGTGGCATCACATACCATCACGCCGATTGATACGACAGTATGGCGAAGATAAATACACGCTTCCAAAGTGCGTTCACCGCGATGTTTCCAAAAACGGATGTGACCATCATGATGCTGTAAACAGAACCTGGATTCTTCCGAAAAAAAATGACGTTTTGCCATTCGTGCACCCAGGTTCGTCATTGCGCACACCATCTCAGGCGCTCCAGACTGTGATGCAGCGTCAAGAGTAACCGCAGCCAAGGTCTCAGAGCTGATATTCCATGTTGCTGCCAACGTCGTCGATCTGTTCGTGCAGATGGTTGTTGTCTTGCAAACGTCCCCATCTGTTGACTCGGAGATCGAGACGTGACTGCACGATCCATTACAACCATGCTGATAAGATGCCTGTCGTCTCGATTGCTAGTGATACGAGGCATTGGGATCCAGCATGGCGTTCCGTATCGCCCTCATGAACCAACCGATTCCACATGCTGATAACAGTCATTGGATCGCGACCAACGCGAGCAGCAATGTCGCGATACGATAAACTGCCACCACGGTAGGATACAATCCGACATTTATCAAAGTCGGAAACGTCATGGTACGCATTTCTCCTCCTTACTCGAGACATTACATGACCGTTTCACCAGGCAACGCCGGTCAATTGTTGTTTGTGTGAGAAATCGGTTGGAAACTTTCTTCATATCAGCATTTCGTAGGTGTCGCCACCGGTGCCAACCTTGTGGGGTGAATGCTCTGAAAAGCTTATCATTTTCGTATCACAGCATCTTCTTCCTGTCGCTTATATTTCGTGTCTGTAGCACGTTATCTTCATGGTGTAGCAGTTTTAATGGCCAGGAGTGTGTCACTGACCTCCAGTGTACACACTCTTCAAATTGAATACACCTCCATACGTAAGTTAATGAAATCAGAAGATGGCTCTTTGTCAATGACAAACTTAATTATTTTGGATATAGCACATATTTTAGTGATGTTACGAAGTTTGATGCATGCTTTTTTTGACAGTCCCACCAACTGCGTTAAGTATTTGGTACAAAGCCCAGCAGACTGAATAATTTCGCTGTAAGAAGCTCGAGAACCTTAAGCAAATAACTAGTTAACCTACCAACACACCTTTCGATGAGATTCGACACAGCTTCCAGACTCCTGAACCTGATATTAACCTTACCAATATTACGTTTGACCATTTTCAATTATCAATGTTAAGCGCAGGCCTAAAATACCAAATAACCACTAAATTAGATTTAAGGAGGTCACCTTCCTTACCACTGATGTAAAATTATTCTTTAATAAAGCCACATTTGAAAAGGACGAACTGTTCGTATATCGGTCGAAGCCAGTGATTTGTACCAACCAAGTCCACAGAATTATTAAGCAAAAATATGGAACGTGATAAACAGTTCTAGTCCGGGCAGACACGGGTAACTCTTATTTATAGAAACGAGAACAGCAACGATGTTTTAGAGATTTTTGTTGAAAATGGAACCTATCGTGTTGATGGGGACCCTACAGCAGTTTCTGACAAGTTATGAAAATTTATCTTGTCAGTTGTCTATTTATAATATCGCCGCAGCGATGTTTGACATTTTAGAAGACATGAATCCCCGCACCGCCATGCTACGAGTGCAAAGTAAAAAGCATAAAATCTTGCTTGCAAAGCAGATAAATTTGTTCTTCAAGTTCTAAAATAGAATGTCGCCTTTGAAGATAAGTAACTAGTTGACTTCTTTCGTGCAAAGCATATGTCTACCCGAAGGTTGACATATGTTTTCCCTAGGCATAAAAACTTAAACACAAACATATCTTTGACCGAAACTATTGAAATTGTATGATAATCCTCAATAGCTCAAGAATCCTTTCTGTTGGAAGTAGATAATGAGATCAAAGGGTCTCTTAACAATAATAAGCTCTCACAATTACTTTCCTTTGGGCAATTCTATTTACAAACAAGAAGATGGCCTTGCGATGAGTATCTGTCTTTGTGGTTTTTTGGCCAATGCATTTGTTAATCATCTTGAATCTGATTATTTCAAACAAAAATCCCCTAACAAGATAGCAAGCACATAAGCAGACCGCAGTTGTGGTAGCGATCAGCTCTTGCTTGGGTAAATAAACTAAACTTCGCGGGGTTAAATTAGGTTCGTTTTACCATTGACTTCACTGCCCTCCTCACTCTGAAGCAATAGTGGCCACATTTATTTTAAAGATCTATTTTATTTGAATTTGAGAAGTCTGACGCCTTGATGCCTCATTAAAAATTTTATTCGATAACTATAGTCTTAAACTGTATTTTCTTAGTTCAAGCTTCACCCCCCCCCCCCTACCGAAATCTTAATGTGGTTATGTGGCCTGTAGTTTTATCAGCCTGCACATTTCCTATTTGAGTTTTTTCTTGCTTGTGGACGATTTTACATGTTTTGTGACTCCTGTCTTTTAAACAGGTTTGTAAATTTCTCCTACATCGTCTGATGATGGCCAGAAGAGGCGAAACGCGTCATGTGTAAATAACTGAAACATTGTTTTTTGTCCAACTAAGACTGTTTTTTTTTTTCAATAAATAAATAATAAAAAAGAGGTTTGGAGGCGGTCATAGAATGGTCATCACGAAATAACTTTGAACACTATTTTCAAGGTGAAACTAATGTCAGCCGCATGACTCTACAGAAGCGAACACTCGGCTGCTCCCTCGGGCATGGGTGTGTACGTAGATCTTACCATAAGAGTAGTGTAAGCAGTTTGTAAATCTAGGGACTGATAACCACGGCAATTTGGTCCTATAGCTTTACAAACTTTAAAATGTCTAAGACAATGGTCAAGTTCATTCATACAGATAGTAACCCTTGTATTTTATTCTTATACGTATTTCATGTGAAAGAAATGCACATTTTTATGGAATATTCTTTTGAAAAGAGTAATGGTTTGTCACTAGGGGGACTTCATTGTAAGTTTCCCAGGTTATCAGTATCTCGAGATCCAAAAAACGCTCGCGAGAATTCTTTTGTGAAAATCGCCTATTCTTTTTGAACTCTGTATACTGGTGAACATTTCAGAAACCATACAGGAATTTCATTGAAAAATTTTCACGGTCTTGCTTCGTTCTCGAGATACTACTAGCAACCTAGGAAACTTGCAATGAGCTCCCAAGCGACAAACCAGTGGTTTCTCGAGGAAAAAATGCGCATTTGAAAGAATGAAGTTGATCTTAGTTTGTTCTTGCAAACAAGGTAAAGTTTTAGAGACAACCCTCGTTAGACCTTGGAACTTTTACTAGTGACTTTTATTGAGAACTGGGACGCTCCAGAGATATCGGTCAGTAGAGAATAAAAAGGGACGCACTGTATAATGTTGCACACGACATACTGTAACTGTAACTACAAATAAAACTCTTTCTAAACGTTAAAAATAAATTTGATTGAAGAAATTGTAAAGATAAAAATCTCACTGGCCTGTTTTACGGTCCCATTTCTGCAAATATTACGAAAAATGTAAATATAAAAATATAAAATTGAAGTATAAAATATTATATAGTGTTTTATTACTTTCTATTTGAAAGTAGGCAGCCATAGGCTGAAGTTCATTATTTATGGATTTTTAGCTTTATTTTTGTGAATCTGAACGTGTATCCGCATTATAGCTTTATTTTGTATATGAAAGTCATCCATGATCGATAATCTCAGTCCATGCTTGTAACTACTGCACATTACAATGTCTTTGCAACTGCGATGTAGCATCTGAGCTACAGCAGCTTCTCTGACTGCTGAGGCGAGTAGTAGAGAGTGAGCTGTTGAGCAGAGGAGTTGATCGTGGGCTAGGCTAGCTGACAGACGTATGGCAACTGTGTTGTGTACTAAGGTTGAATTGGTCAGCAATTATTGTATTGAATTTGATTTATTTCACTCTATATTTATGAATACAAACGTATTATATTGGACAGTGGATTCTGTAAGAGAATATTTGTATGAAACGGAATTGTATAAAACCATTGCAATATAGTGAAGACTCAACAAAGGTATGTAATTCAATACATAACTCAATGATTACCAATTTTACTTATTTCAGACCTTGTCTGACCTCGTCCCTCATTTTCCTGATTGTGGCATTTTTGATTTTGTTGAGTTTTTTGAGACAAAAATTTCCTTTTAAATGTAAATGTTAACGTACCAATAAAGTAGCCAGTCCTTACATACCACTGAATCTGACTGTCAGAAATAATGGTCACAGAAGTACAGATTGTTTTACTTACAAGGCCTAATTTTGTATGTTAAATCCGTTGCGTTCATATTAGAGAAACTCCTTGATTTAAATAGAAAGACTTAGTAAGAATAGGAAACTTTCACTTGACAAACTTTCATCAAGCTAAACCAAATTTTGTAGTGTTATATTAAAAAATTTATATTATGTAATTTTATATATACATAATTTTATATATACATAATTTTATATAAACATAATTTTATATTATTTATATTTTATCGTATTTTGTCTTAAATATTTGTAAAAATCAAACATAATGCTAATATGCATAATCAAAACCTACAGCGCGGCTTGAAACACACCAGTGCTACTTCTTTCATTCTCGTTTGTGTGAGAGACTTCACATGTATGGGAGCAGTAGCTGGCTGCGTAGTCTTCGCAGGGCTGCCGGCTCCGCGCTATCGAGCGTCACTCGGACCGTAGCGCACTGCACTGCGAGTAACTGCAACTGCCCTCACAGAAGCGGCGGCGGCGAATTTAGTGGCGGAAGATAAGTTTCAATATCGGCAGGCGCCGCGACTGACACTCCATGATTCCGGCCTGTTTACTGCCCCCCGCGGGCCCCTCTGTGGGAAGGGTTGGAGCCTGGCAGCGCAGGGCGACATTTTTACAGCTCCATTCATGCGTCCAGTGGTGCTGGGGGTGGTCTTAATTTACAGCACTACCCGCCGCGGTACGCACAGGGATTGCGCTTCACGGGCGACCCTGCTTTATGATGCGACCAGCAGTAAAATAGCCAAGTCGGCAGGCCCCGCGTAACACTGGGGTGGAATGGGGGGAAGGGTTCGTCCTCTGACCTTAACCGGCTCGTGTAAATTTCGCACGGGATTATTACCGACCCCAGTTATGCATTTTAACCAGCGACGAGAGTGCAGACATTGAATTTAAATCAGCCGGTATCGGCGAAACACTCGAAGGAGAAAAGCGGCGTTCACCGTAGGACCGATTGGAACTGTGCCCCTCTAACGAGTCACATTTCGAGCAATAAATACCGTACATGCCAGTTGCAAATGGTCGTAGGTTTGGCTATGTCGAAGAAGTGGCCATAGCTGTCCGCGCCAGGGGGGTGCAACAAGCTGACTATCCCCTTCCGCAATATCTTAAGTTGTCGGAAAATTTTACACTGACTATCAGCACAAGCAAAAGGCTAACTCAGCACATAAGTAACTCCTCTAAAACTTCTAACATATTCTGGCAACAATATTACAAACAAATAAATAAATAATCTAATACACTCATTCCCCTTCATAGGTCATGTCGGTCTGTCTAATAGTACCTGTCTTAATATAGTTATTTTTATTTCTTCTTCTTTCGTTTCGGCCATCTTTGGACCACGTTAATTCACATCAGCTTCCGTTCTTCCTCCTTTTCCAAAATTCTCTTGTACTTTGCATTTTTCTTCGCTCGTTTGTCCACGATGATTTCGTTCTCGGCCTAGTTCTGTCCTCAAATCCTGCAAATGCCTGAATTTTTTATTTAAAAAATCACCCTGCTGCGTATTTCTTGACCCCGTATTCCCATTTCTTCCAGATCCCTTTGTACCTCTTGGATCCACCGTATTTTGCTTTTCTTGTACAACAAGAATTGTAAAATTTGCTGTGTTAACCTCCCCTGGTACATTCTGCAAATGTGTCCAAACAACTCGCACCTTCGTTTCTTAATGATATTGGATGTTTTTTCTATTTTGGAATAGAGTTGCTGGTTAGATCTATTTCTAAACTGACCGTCTTCTGTTCTTCGAGGTCCTAATATTCTCCTGAGGATCTTCCGTTCCACCAGTTCTAGCCTCTTGATCACTCCAGTTCTTATTAGGTTGAGTGTTTCTGCTGCATATAAAGCTTCAGGGTGGATCACTGTCTGGTAATGTTTCAGTTCTGCATTGATAGAAATTTTCTTCTTATTACAGATGTTCAATTTCAGTTGATATGCTAAATTAATTTCGTTTATTCGTGCTTCCATTGCATCCTTTTCTGTCAGTCTAGTGTCTATCCATACTCCTAGGTATTTGAATTTTTCCACCTTCTGAATTTTCCCGTCTAATGCTACCCATCCTGGAGCTTCCGCGTTGTTTGTCATATATTTTGTCTTCTCGATAGACATCTGTAGGCCTGTTTTAGCTGCTTGTCTCTGTTTCTCCGTCTTGTTGGCTGGAGTTAGTTTGTTCCTGGCGTATATTTTTCGGCTGTGTACAGCACATTTCGTTTGTTTTTGTGTCGTTGCATCATAGCACATCACATCACATCACTTCAATTTTTGAATTACATACAGGAACAAACTAACTCCAGCCAACAAGACGAAGAAACAGTAGTGAGATGTAAAGAAGGGACATGAACACCGTGAGTAGACCGAATATTAATATCACCATTAACAGATTAGAAAAAGGTCTGTACCTCACAATTATAGGCATTCTGTCTATCCTTTAATATTTTACTGTCCTACATTGTTTATATTTTTATATTAGGGAAAAAACATTACAAAACCTCTGTCGGGAAACAACTCTCATGTCTTTTACAAACTGTAAACAAACCAATGAGTATGATTTTATTATAGACTAAAGGATTTGGTGTTAATCCAAAGATTTCTTCGGTCATCAGCAATATTGACGGAAGTTTTATCTTACTTTCATAATATACATATAATACCAATGTAAATGAAATAATTAATTAAATCTTAATACCAGTACCCTTAATATTAACGTTAAGGTCATATAGAAATTGCAAGGGTGCAGAACAGTGCAGTTCATGTTTTCCCCCTTCAAAGAAAGAACACCGTTCAGAGGAGACACGAACGATTCTCCCGGGAACTTTCAGGAGACATCATTAAACTTAATGCAAACATTTATTAAGCGATTGGCTAATACTAACATTCAAGATCAAGTTAAGGACATAATCAATGAATCGACTGACACCAGTAAAAGAAAAACTTTAAATGTGCAACGAACATTAAATAATGAAATTATTAAGAAAAATAATTAACACACAACTTCAGCAACTGAATTCAAAATTATCTTTTACTAAGAATATCAATGTTGCTAAGTTAGGTTTAGTAGAATTTAAAGTGAGTCCAAAAATTTCGAAGTTAAACTCAGTCAGTACAACACAATAAATTATCTACAGTATTAACTGGCCTGCGGAATGGCTGCGTGGTCTAAGGCGTCACGCTACGGACTGGTTGGCCGGTCCCGCCGGAGGTTCGAGTTCTTCACATGTATGTGTATGTGTGTGTGTGTGTGTGTGTGTGTGTGTGTGTTTTTCTGAGTGTAAATTACTTTAAGTAATTCATATGTCTAGGTACTGATGACCATAACAGTGCGGCACAATAGGTTTACAAACGTTTGAACATTTGAACAACAGAATTACAAGACAATAGCATGTTCAGACTAGCACAGCGGGATTATGATGGCTTCACGTAATCAAACTGACACAGTAAACCTAAGGCAGGATTTAACGATTACAGAAGTTTACACTGAGTTGCAAAACTTCTAAGAATTCCGTAGCAGACAAACTCCACCAGTTGGACTGTCGTGGCGTCTATAGGTGTATTTCGGCATAAAGAAGAACGTTCAACTACTCGTATTTGATAAGCGGGCCCATATAAGTCCCATAACTAAATACAGCACTTGTAAAACAGTCGCCGGCCGCGGTGGCCGAGGAGACTGAGGCGCTCCAGTCACAGTCTGCACGGCCACTACGGTCGGGGGTTCGAATGCCCCCTCTGGCATGGATATTTGTGCCGTCCTAGTTCGTAAGTAGTTCATAAGTAGTTTGTAAGTTTAGGGACTGATGACCCCGTAGTTAAGTCCCATAAGCTGTACAAACATTTGAACATTAAAACAGTGAGGGGAAAACACATTAATAACCCCCGACTGTAGTGGCCGTGCAGAACGTAACTGGCGCGTAGCAGACTACTCGGCCACCGCAGCTGGCCAACTGAACATATGGAAGTTTGGGGTGGGGGGGGGTCTAGCCGCTGGGCGTGTCCGGGTGGTCGAGTGGTTAAGGCGACCGCTCGCGAAAATTGGAGACCCGGGTTCAAGTCCCCGTTCGGCACAAATTTTCATTTGTTACAATATGATATACCAACTGAAGAAAAGCAGCTAAAGTCGGAAATTCTCGCATATTGCGAAGTGATGAATATATATTTACTTTAATATACAATTATGGTGTTACAGCATCGCTATGCAGCGAAACGAGCAAGAGTGCAAATTTGTGACAGAAAATTCGTGTTAACATTAAATGACCGAAGCAGTAACGCGAGGATTCCTTCAAATATAAAGATTCTGTGGTGTCGCACAAGTCTGAAGTGCGCGCCACGTACTTTCGCCGCGCGCCGCCATGAACGCACGGCGCGGCGTTCTTACGACGTCATCCACGAGCGCCCTCTGCTGCTATCCCGCTCGTGACCACCACTGAACTGCATCATTCACTTGGGAATCAGATAGGCACCAGTTAAGACTTGGCTATCGGATAGGCACTAGGAATCATCAGTAGGCAGGCCTCTATATAAACTATGTATCAGCATTCTGCAGTAAAGAACTATGTAAAAGTTAAGTATTACCAAGACTCCACGAAATATATATCTTGCTCTAATTTAGTCTAGAGTTTCTAGTTTCTGCTGTCCCACTGGCTGGTCACCCCCGTACCTCCACACGCGTACATCTTACCTCCTGTGTTGGTCATTCTCCACTGAGTTACCGACACCTAAGACAACCGGCGGAAGCGAGGCACAAAATTGGCGACGAGGCTGGGACACAAAAGATTCAATATAGCAATATATTAACATAATATTGATCTGGCTAAAACTAGAATGTTGGTATTATTCCAGCTGAAGCGCAGGAATTAACTTCATAGACGATTAACCTCCTAGGATAATTTTCATTATTTTAATTACTTCAGTAAATAACGGGTTTGAACTATGACATGACATGCAACTTCACACGTAAGTTTGTCATGTTTTCGGTGGAGGGGGCGATCGTTCCTATCAATTTATTAAGGACAACAGCCTAGAGTGCTTTTAATTTTCTATTCAGATTACCCGTTTCGGCATTTTAACTGCCATCTTCGGATCTCTCATTTCATTCCTCAGAACAACACAAACAAATGCTTTTACACACTTATACGCAAAAAATATTGTTGCATTTCATCACTTATTTTTATTTTTTAATTATTCATTTATTTAACCTGGCAAGATTGGGCCTTACACCTTGCAACACTTGAGTAGTCTGTCGATGCCATAATGGCTGTCCCGTCACGACTGCTGAGTTACGTAGTGATCGTCGTCCGGTACGGAATGTAGTCCAACGTCCGCTACTGCCATTGCCTGATGCATCTCTATGAGCTTTCTGGCAGAGCATTCTGAACTGTACTAGGGTTTTATGCCTTACATGACTTTTACTTTAAGCAACTAAATGGTTTGTTACATATACAATGTGTGATCAAAAGTATCCGTAAACCTGACAGAAATTTATAAGTTCATGGCACCCTCCATCGGTAATGCTGATATTCAACATGGTTGCGGCCCACCCTTAGGCTTGATGACAACTTCCACTCTCGCAGGCGTACGTTAAATTAGGTGCTGGAAGTTTCTTGGTTGATGTCAGCCTATTCTTCACTTCTTCACTGCACTGAGGAGAGGTATCGGTGTAGGTCGGTGAGGCCTGGCACGAAATCTGTTCTATAACATGAAAAAGGTGTTCTGTAGGATTTAAAACAGGAAACGGTGCAGGCCAATCTATTACAGAGATGTTATTGTCGTGTAACCACTCCGCCAAGTGCCGTGCATTAAGAACAGGTGTTGGATTGTGTTGAAGGATGCAGTCGCAACCCGCGAATTGCCCTGCAACAATAACTTAATTATCCTCTTTAAACGAACATTCCGTTGCCAACATTAGCAAACTACGCCGCCGCCTTGTGTAAAATTTAATCATTAGCTGAAAACTCTAAGCCGGCAGTGGTGGCCGAACGGTCTGCGGCGCGCCAGTCACAATCTGCACGGCCGTTACGGTCAGGGGTTCGAATGCCCCCCTCGGGCATGGATGTTTGTGTCGTCTTTAGTATAAGGTAGTTCATAAGTAGTTTGTAAGTTTACGGACTGATGACCCCGCAGTTAAGTCCCTTAAGCTTTACAAACGTTTGAACATCAAAACTCTAAAGGTGGCGAAATTATATGTGTTTATTCATATGTCATACGTTTCTGTTACCCAGTATCAGCAATGATTCTTTGCACGGTGGGGGGGGGGGGGGTGCTACTATTTGGCACTCAAATAATCGACGTGCATCGTACATTCGTGGAGTTGCATTTTGAATTGAAAGACTTGCACCAGGCCAATGAGCCACACGAAAGTATTATTATACTGGGAAGGAAGAAGGTGCTTTAAACATCAGTGTACTAATGTGCTGTGATAATGCCACGCTAAACGACAAGGAGTGTAAGCCACCTGCAGGGAAACCATTACCACACCACACCACCATCGCCTCCAAATATTACTGTTGGTACTACACACGTTGGCAGATGACGTTCACCGGTCATTCGCCTTACCCACACCCTGCCATCGGATCGACACAATGTGTATCGTCATTCGTCTTTCCACTCAATGTTCTTCCACTGTTCAATCCTCCGATATTTACGCTCTTTACACCACGCGAGGCGTCGTTTGGCATTGACCTGCGTAATGTGTGGCTAACCGGACAGCTCCTCGACCATGAACTCCAAATATTCTCACCTCCCGCCAAGGTGTCATAGTACTTGGAGTGACTCCTGATGGAGTTTGGAATTAGTGTATGATGATCTGGAAAGATGCCTGCCTATTACAGCGTACGACCCTCTTCAACTGTCGGCGGTCTATGTCAATCAACAGGCGAGATCAGTCAGTAATCTTTCGTGCTGTGCGTGCTCCTTCACGTTTCCAGTTCTCTATCATACCAGAAACAATGAATGTACCTACGGGTGTTTAGGAGTGTGAAAATCTCGCCAACAGTGCTTCTCGCACAAGTGACACCCAATCATGTGACCAAGTTCGAAGTCTGAGAGTTCCACGGAGCACCCTATTTTCCCCTCTCACTAAGGCTAATGACTACTGATGTCACTGATATGCGGTACCTGGCAGTTGGTGGCAGAACAATGCACCTAATATGAAAATCGTATTTTGGGACGAGTCCGGATACTTTTGATCACATAGTATATATTCGTCCGCCACATTATCCCCTAATTACTGCGAACTCCATAATCTGATCCATAGTTTATTCATTACCAGTCAATACCATCATTTTTGTTTGACTAGTTCATTCAGCAAATATTAATTAGCCCTCGGTCACGAGCTACAATTGAATTTAACCAGGTTTCATTGTCACAAAGGACACCTACTTCAGACAGTAGCAGGTAAAAAGGTTAAAAACTACATGTCAAAGAAATTAAAAATACCATAACATATCTGCCGTAGACAGATGGTTGTACCATAAAATAAGAACAGCAGCAAACAGTCGCTAGGGGCTGCAGTCAGCCGCTGTTATGGTTGAGAAGCAACTGGACGTGCTAATGCAGTAAGCGGCTATGCGCGCTGGTCGCCATCTAGTGCGAAATTAATAATCAGTACAGCAGCTAACTTACATATCGTAAAGGTAGGCGTCTGAAGCTACCATATTATCTGTTACATAAAACTGGACATGTAGTGAAGACATGACATATACAGTAAAATTGATAAAATTTAAAATAAACTTTTTGAGCGGGCCAAGAAACAACGTTAGTACATACGTCAGACAAACCAGACGTGATATCAGCGAAGAAAATGTATCTCAGTTTCTGCAAGGATAATCCGTCCCGGATGCTTTAAAGTTACTAAGACATTCTTTATCACGTCCGGTTTGTCTGACGTCTGTACTATTGTTTCATGCCCCTATTTTATTAATTTTACTGTATATGTCATGTCTTCACTTCATGTCCAGTTTTATGTAACAGTTTATATGGAGGTTTCAGACGCCTACCTTTCTGGTATGTAGGTTAACTGTTATACTGATAATTAATTTGGCCACTAGATGGCGACCAGCGTGCACAGCCGGTTACTGCACTGGCACGTTCAGTTGCTTCTCAACCATCACAGAGACTGAATGGAGCCCCTAGCGACTGTTTGCTGCTGTTCTTATGTTATGGTGTTTTTAATTTCCTTGACACGTAATTTTTAACCAGTTTTACCTCCTATTGTCTGAAGAAGGTGTCCTTTGTGACACTGAAACCTGTGTTACATTCAATTGTAACTTGCGACTGAGTGCTGTAGTTGTTTATACACTCCTGGCCATTAAAACATACAAAGAAGATTACATGCTACAGACGTGCATCTTTCACTAAACATTCTTTAGATAAGTGAGAAATGCACGGCAGCCTCTAGCAACGCCAGGGGTCTATATAATTCCGTGTAGCTGTGGTTTGGTCTATATAGGAACAACGAAAAGAAGTGTTAATACCCAATTGATGGAACATAAAAGGAATTGTCTACTGTGACACACCGACAAATCAACAGCATATCATTACAAACGGTGATCACGAATTCAGTGAAACTAGTGTGCTAGCCAAGACATCACATTATTATACACTCATGTACAGAGAAGCCATGGAGATCCAGAAGTACCACAATAATTTCAACAGAACAGAAAAAGGTTTAAAATTAGGTAAGATATGGCGATCGACTTTTCAACAACGATGGAACTATCGATTACCTGTAATCGAGAACTATGACTCTGGTCAGAGACAGCTTCATAGTTGGCAGCACGTGGCAAGTGGTGGCGCCATCTGTGCCCTCTGTATAAGCAGGACTGTAGCGGCTTAAAACCAGTCTTCCACTCACCCCTGAAGATGTGGCCCGCAGTAGGCAACGAAACGTTGGGAGAAGGAAATTTTACAGATGGACCACGGCATCTTAGTCCGGAAGTCCTGAACAAGGTACTTTATTGAAATAAAACAAATATTCATCTTCTATCACCAATGACAGAGGCAAGAATCAAAGAAATACTGAAATACGTGGTTACGTATTCACCTGCACATACGTTAGCGTTGAGTAATGGAGTAAAATGTTGATCACCCCTTTCAAAACATATGACTTTCAAACATTTCCGGATATTTCGATGTCAGTCTGATCTCGAATAGCAATCTAATTAATTACACGTATGACCGTGTGCACAGGATAAGGGCTATCGTTAAGTCTGTTTCGGGAATAGCTTCCACCAATAATTATTTTGCTGCTGATGAACAGTTGTTTTTAGGGTTCATAATATTTGTCAGCAATTGCAATAGAAACAACTTCTACATCTACATCTACATGGGCTACTCTACAAATCACATTTAAGTACCTGGAAGAGGGTTCATTAAACCACCGTTATACTGCTTGTATTGTCACGATAGAGGGGAGACAGTGTTATGGAAATGATACAGGATTTGGGCTGGGAATGATTACACCAAAGGCGCTTATCGCTGCGGCGTGGGCTACTTACGAAAGTCCAATCGCCAACATTCTCCTCCTAATGCAAAAATATATTGTTGACTCGCACTTACATAGGTAGAAAAGATCATCAGCATAAAATACGGGAAATCAGAGCTCGAACGGAGAGATTCAGGTGTTATTTCTTCCCGCGCGCTATTCGAGAATGGAATGGGAGATTAGTATAAAGGTGGTTCGATGTACACTCTGCGAGGCACTTAAATGTGATTTACAAAGTATCCCATGTAGATGTAAATGTATTCGTTTCTGCAATAGTTCAGCGGGGGCATAGCGATCGACAGTTTGAACAAAATAAAACTTTGCAATACGTATATTCATTTTGAAACACTCTGTATATTAGTATAAGAGGAAAAATTGTACAAATGAAGATATTTCGCTAGATAGGTGGTTATGATTCGGGAGGTATGAACAAAAATCGTTAGTGTTGGTAGCACTGGATGGAGCCGGTGTTCTTGCGTGGTGCGCCTGCGCCTGCGACGTACGGGCTGGGACGGCCTGCGCTAAGAGATGACCGGCGCCTCGCCTCGCCTCGCGCCGCTACGCTCCGCTCCGCCCATCTGACTTGCAAATGCGGCCGGCTGACGCGTCATCGCCGCGGCCCGGCCCCACCATCTGACTGATGCCGCCTGCACGTGACCCGCACCCGTCCTCTCGTACAAGGCTGCACGGCTCTAATTATTACCACACTCGCCATAGCAGAAGGCAGACTTAGCGAGGTGCCCGACTCGCAGTAAAGGACTATACGACGTTTCTGCTGTTATAGAATTAGGACTGGTGTGCTTAGTGGAACTAACAAGGAACGCACTTGGGCTCGGACAAACACATATACACCAAAATCGATGAGAGATAGTGTAAGCCGCGGTGGAGTAGCCGAGCTGTCTAAAGCACCTCGCTGCGGAGCGCGCGGTTGCTCGCCGTGGAGGTTCGAGTCCTCCCTGGGGCATGGGTGTGTGTGTCTTTCTTCAAATGTTCATATGTTTGTTAAACTTATGGGACTTAACTACGGGGTCATCAGTCCCTAAACTTACAAACAACTTATCAACTACCTTATACTATGGACGGCACAAATATCCATGCCCGAGGGGGGATTCGTACCCCCGATCGTAGTGGCCGTGCAGACCGTGACTGGAGCGCCTCAGTCCCCTCGGCCACAGCGGCCGGCTGTGTGTCTTTGTCCGTAGGTTAGTTTACCTAGGTTTAAGTAGTTTGTAAGCTACGGACTGATGACCACGCAGTTTGGTCCGATAGATTTACAGACATTTGAGATAGTTTAAAGATCCCTTGTTACACTAGTGATACTTCCGCATCTGCAAAACTCTGCAGTCGTCCGTCAGAGGCCTCTGCGTGTGCCTTGCCACATTGCACCTTGACCTGTCGGCTCGCCAGTAGGGACGGTGCAGTGTGCCTCCGAAGTAGCGTTTTGTAACGTTATTTGTGTGGTAAAGCGTCAGATGGGGCGGCGATTGGTAATCAATCCTGCTAATGTGTTGCGATTGATTGAGATGAAGTTACGAAGAACCCTTCTTCCTGAAGATGGTATTAGTGTAGAAGATGAATCATTCGCATGCTTTCTCATATCTGATATGGTACAGAAATATGTGCATAAGTTAGATACTGTTGCAACACTAACACATAATGATAATAATAGGGATGATAATGACGAACAACTCATTGCAAGCGGTAGTGCTACGGTAAGTGCGGGAAGAGGCGATGGAAGCAGTGGCAGTGAATACCAAGTCTTCCGAGAAGAAAGTTAAAGTTCCAACTATCATAGTGGCTTTTGATGACATACGCTAGAGAACATGTACGATGATTATTACATAAGTTATAGTTAAGATATCTGCATTGCGTATGGCGTCTACAATTACATCTACAGTGCTATCTAATCATTGCAGAGTTTTGCATAAAAACGACACCCACCAGCACATTGAGGTGTACGTAGAGGTCCTGTACCAAACGCTCATACAGATATCTTTGTTCGAGCCTATGTACTTTTCTTGGAAGTTCATCGGAACCTGGTACAGCCGGCCGCAGTGGCCGAGCAGCCTGCGGCACGCCAGTCACAGTCTGCACGGCCGTTAGGGTCGGTGGTTCGAATCCCCCCCCCCCCTCGGGCATGGATGTTTGTGTCGTCTTTAGTATAAGGTAGTTCATAAGTAGTTTGTACGTTTAGGGACTGATGGCCCCGCAATCAAGTCCCTTAAGCTTAACAAACATTTGTGAACTAGTACATCGTAGACTTTACGTGACGTCAATACTTTTACAATTAACAATTTCACCTTAAAGAACACTTCCATCCCTTTGCTGACCCCTTTAATCGCATTACCATAACCCGATTGCAGATAGCTATTCGTGCTAGCAACGCAGAGCATGCGAGGCGCGTACTTGTCTTCTATCACGTCAGAAGACATTTTTATAAAGTTTTATAATAACCTGACGTCTTCTCAGTCCCTTATCACCTATGATGGCCATTGTGGTCGTGAAGGACTTCAAGTAAAAGGTGCTGGAATCTGCTGAGTTGAAACCCATAGTATTCTGGAAGTATGTTGATGGCACCTTTCTAGTATGGTCTCATGGTGAAGATAACTTGCAAGGCTTTTTTAAGACATCTGAACTGCATCTACGATCAAATAAAGTTCACAATGAAAATTGAAAAGGAGGGATGCCTTCTATTCTTGGACGGTGGCCGAGGAGACTGAGGCCCTTCAGTCACGGTCTGCACGGCCACTACGGTCGGGGGTTCGAAATCCCCCTCGGGCATGGATATTTGTGCCGTCCTAGTTCGTAAGTAGTTCATAAGTAGTTTGTAAGTTTAGGGACTGATGACCCCGTAGTTAAGTCCCATAAGCTTTACAAACATTTGAACATTTATTCTTGGACGTTCTCGATCGGCGCAGAGAGGATGGCACTTTGGGATATGAAGTTTATCGAAAGCCGACACACGCGGATTTGTAATTACGTGCAAATATCTGCCTCCTTCCTTCCCAGATGATGAGTGTTCTCAGAACTTTGGTGCACAGACCACATATTATTTGTGACGAACGCAGTCTGCTAGATAAGATTTCCCACTTACAAAGTGTTTTTGAAGAGAATGGGTACTTTTCACAGCGGATACACAAGGCACTGCAAAGGAAAGAGGCCACAAAGAATACAGAAGTTCTTTAAATCCATTAGTTTTCCTCCCGTATATCGATAACCTCTCGTCAGAAATAGGACGGATGCTCAGCAGACACAAAGAGAAAGTGATTTTTCGTCCTCCACCCAAGACAGCTACACTCGTGGGTTCCGTCAAACATATCAACATATCAGTCATTATTTAAAAAGTCTTGTACACTACTGAGAGAGCCACTGAACGTATTACGGAAAGACCCCACATATCGTGTATAAGCGGGTGCCAGAAACGGCCGAGGACCACTCAACGGCAGTTGAGTCCTGATGGGAGACGTGTGTTGCGAGTGCAGTGAAATCCAGTGAGGAGATAGGTGATGAACATAGACGCAGAATCACCGCGCTGGACTCTGAAATATTTCGGACGTATGTGGTCTTTGATTTTTGAAACAGTTATCGCAACTCAAATTTTTCATCGCATTCTGACTTGGGTTATTTGGATAGAACGACGAACTTTAATAGCATTTTAGGAACATTATCGAAATGATTAAAGATTTATATAGCTACATTGGGGGCTGAAGCTAATAATGCCAGACGGAGTCTAACAAATTTAGTGGTTCTCGCCATACATAATCATACAATGGACAGTAAACAACTTCTGTAAAAACGCAAACCTCATGTTGAAGTCAGTTGTTTAGTAGCTACCGCCCTAGTTAAACATTCTCTGACTTTGAAATATTATACTTTTATGGACAGCAACGATCCACAAGTAACAGGAATAAGTCATACCCTAGGACGAAGTTAGTTAGTTTAAGGGTCCGTACAGTTACAAAGTGACGTCACAACAAGTTAACACTGGGTGGTAAAGGGTTAACAACAGCAACTGCCATCTGGTTAATAACATTAGATAAAAGCTATCTTGAATTTAGGGCATCCGCAGCCAAATGTTTTCATTTTGAGACCAAATCCGCTTCGACTGCAATTAACTTTATTAAAAAAGGACTACCGGTTTCGCGTCCTGTAGACGCATCATCAGGTGCTTAAAATTCCTTAGAAAAGCATGTCTGCCATTTAGACTTCCCCAGCGTTCACGTAAAATCTAAAACAATTGAAAGCTTCCTAGCTTTACGTCCTCGTTAAAAAATATAAAACTTGAACGCTGTTGCGTTATTCACTCTTTTAAAAATATAATGGGGGTTGAGGGCAGGTGAAACCGGGCAATGTGGAAGCGGTGTTGGCGAGGCACCAGCTGAGGTTTCACCTGCCCTTCACCCCCAGTATATTTTCAAAACTATGACTAACGCAACAGCAACAGGGTTCAAGTTTTATATTTCTTAACGAGGACGTAAAGTTAGGAAGCTTTCAATTGTTTTAAATTTTACGTGAACGCTGGGGAAGGCTAAATGGCAGACATGTTTTTCTAAGGAATTTTAAGCACCTGATGATGCGTCTAGTGGACGCGAAACCGGTAGTGCTTTTTGAATAAAATTAATTCTACATCTGGATCTACTCTGCAAATCACATTTAAGTGCCTGGCAGAGGGTTCATTACCTACTTTCATAACGTGAAGCTCCCCCCCCCCCGTACCCCCGTAACGTGACAAAACAAAAGGTGCTGCCCTTCTCTGAACCTCCCCCATGTCTTCCCTCAGTCCCACCCAGTGAGGGTTCCACAAGGGGCAAAGTACTCCAGGAGAGGACGCAGAAGTATGATGTAGGCAGTCTCTTTGGTGGAGTTGGTGCATCTTCGAAGCGTTTGCCAATGAAACGTAACCTTTGGTTCGCCTTCCCCACAATATTTTCTGTGTGTTCTCTCCAGTCTAAGTTGTTCGTAATTGTAACTCCTAGGTATTTTGTAGTATCTACGACCTTAAGGTTTGACTGATTTATCGCGTAATTGAAGTTCATTTCTTTTAGTGGTCATGTGTATTACTTCACACTTTTCTTTATGTAGTGTCAATTGCCAACTTTCGCGCCATGTAGAAATTTTGTCTAAATCGCTTTGCAGTTGCTATTGATCCTCTATTGACTTCACTAACCGATAAAGGACAGCATCATCTGCTAACACTCTAAGGGAGCTATTCAGATTGCCTCCTAAATCGTTTATAAACACAAGGAAGAGTAGGGTACCTATAACGCTTCCCTGTGGAACGCCAGATATCACTTCTGTTTTACTCAAAGCGGATTTGGTCTCAAAAAATAAAAGTGTATATATTTTGTTTTATCCTACCGGTATAGTATGGGTAGGTGGTCGTAACTTCAAAGTACGAGTTTTTACTCTGATTCCGTTTACGTCCACCAACTATTACATGGATCTTTCATCTCCTGCTGCTCCTCTTGATTATTGAATTCTTCCCCGTTGAGTGCACAAATTCCCATCAGCTCGGCTGTTTCCGGCGAAAGCTCGCAAAAATTCAGCTCGCAGCCTCCGGCGGGTGCGTGCAGCCATCGC
Organism: Locusta migratoria; assembly: GCA_026315105.1. Lineage (NCBI taxonomy): Eukaryota > Metazoa > Arthropoda > Insecta > Orthoptera > Acrididae > Locusta > Locusta migratoria. The sequence goes on along the minus strand of CM048745.1, from coordinate 835,438,022 downwards.
ACGCATGCCTGACCAATGTGCGTGCGAAGCGACAGACGCGTCTTTCGGCCGCTGCCGGCATCCGCTTATTAAACAGCCCCGCCCCGCCCTGTCTTAAGCTCTGCCGGACTCCAATAACACGCCAGATGAAATCCAATAGGGGCGCGCCGAAAATTAATACCAGACTAAATACCGCGGCCTCGGAATTTATCGTCAGCGGACGCACGAATATTAAACTTCGGAACATACATCAAGAACACTCGCGGGTGATTTACTACGCAGGACACGTTTGATTAAAACTCTTTCGCCGAATTCAAGTCTTTTTTCGTACAGAATATTATACTTACACTCCTATGTAAACCAAATTTAATTTCTTGCCACACTCACTAACATCATCAGCGTTATTGACAGTCTAATAAAGACTATGGTGTATGGTAGAAACACGTCTATGTGTTTTGCAATATATTTTTCACTTCATAATTGATTAACGCCTTGTGTCATAAATTTCTATTGTAATCCATTATATTCTTAGCTCAATATTTTATCCTATGATGTATTAGTGTAAAACTCTCTTCTTTATCCCTTGAGTCATTAGTTACCGTCGTCGCCGGCCGCGGTGGCCGAGGGATCTGAGGCGCTTCAGTCACGGTCTGCACGGCCTCTACGGTCGGGGGTTCGAATCCCCCCTCGGGCATGGATATTTGTGCCGTCCTTAGTATTAGCTAGTTCATAAGTAGTTTGTATTTAAGTCCCATAAGCTATACAAACATTTGAACATTTGAGTTACCGCCGTCGGAGGTTCTAGATCTCCCCAGGCAATTGTGTGTGTGTGTGTGTGTGTGTGTGTGTGTGTGTGTGTGTGTGTGTGTGTGTGTATTTGTGTGTGTTGCCCTTTTGTTAGTTTAAGTATATTTATATATAAAGAACAGTCTGGAGTGCAAAAAATTTTAATTTTTTTTTCGACTAGTTTCAGTCTTATTTCAACCAGTGACGCACTAGAAGGCTCCAAGTCTCCTCCTAGTTCCACAACTTCAATGGAGCTTAATTTCCTCAAGATGGTTTAAATAAGACCGAAAATAGTCAAAAAAAATTTGCCCTCTACACTGTTCTTTATATATAAATTTAAACAAGACTGCTGTTTTCCATAAGTGGAACAAAAATGTTTCCAAAAATATGTTACTTTAAGTAGTTTGTAAGCCTAGGAACTGATAATCACAGTAATTCAGTCCCTTAGATCTACAAATATTTGAACATTATTCATTACAGGGGTAAAATATGGGGAAGGGAAGGTTACTTACAACATTTACAAAAACCAGACAGCAGTCATCAGAGCCGAAGGGCATGGAAGGGAAGTATTGGTTGGGAAGGGAATAAATTAAGTTGAGCATTTCGCCAATCTTATTAAATTTGGGCAGTGAGTGAGTTCTTAAGGAAAGGAAAGAGAAATTAAGAAAATGAGTCGAAGTTCAGGGTTAAGAAATAAAAACATTGCATTTTGCTAATGACATTGTAATTCTGTCAGAGGCAGCGAAGGACCTGGAATAGATGAACGGAATGGACAGTGTTCAAATATTCAAATGTTTGTTAAGCTTAAGGGACTTAACTGCGGGGTCATCAGTGCCTAAACTTACAAAGTACTTATGAACTACCTTATACTAAAGACGACACAAACATCCATGCCCGAGGGGGATTCGAATCCCCGACGGGAAACGGCCTCGCACATCGGAGCATAGCGTCTCAATTCCGTCGGCCGCGGCTATGGACAGTATGAAACTTCCTGGCAGATTAAAATTTTGTGCTAGAACCGGGACTCGAACCTGGGACCTTTGCCTTTCGCGGGCAAGCGCTCTACCGACTGAGCTATCCCGACACTACTCACGATGCCGCCTCACAACTTTACTGCCGCCAGTACCTCGCCTCCTACTTTCCAAACTGCCAGGAAGTTTCACATCAGCGCACACTCCGCTGCGGAGTGAAAGTTTAATTCTGGAATGGAGAGTGTGTTGAAAGTAGCGTATCAGATGAGCATTAACAAGAACAAAACGAGGATAATAGAGTCCACGTGCAGTCTACAAAATGAGGCTGTACGAAAGGAATTAGATCAGGTAAGGAAACAAGAAAGGTGGCATATAAGTTTTGTTACTTTGGAAGTAAAATAACATACCATGCTTGCACCATTGGAGGGACGTGTGTGGGGTAGAAATCGCACCGGGAGGCCAAGAGACGAATACAGTAAGTAGGCTCAAAAAGATGTGGGCTATCGTTCTTGCCGCGGTGGAGTAGCCGAGCGGTCTAAGGCGTCTCGCTTCGAAGTGCGCGGTTGCTCGCCATCGGGGGTTCGAGTCTTCCCTATGGCATGGGTGTGTGTGTTTGTCCTTAGGTTAGTTTACCTTAGTTTAAGTAGTTTGTAAGCTACAGACTGATGACCAAGCAGTTTGGTCCGATATATTTACAAATATTTGAACATTTTGAGCTGTCGTTCTTAAATGTTCATATATTTGTAAAGCTATGAGACCAAACTGCAGGGGTCATCAGTCCCTTGACTTAAAAAATACTTAAAGTAACTTATGCTAAGGACAACACACAAACAGGCATATACCCGAGGGAGGGCTCGAACCTCCGACGGGAAGCAGCCACACACTCCACAGTAAGGCGCCTTAGAAAGCACAGCCATTCACGCGCGGCAGTTGTTCTTTAAAAGGAGGTAAAGAGTCTTGCTCGGGTGGACAGCTGCATCAGACCCATCTCCGGACTAGAGACAACAAAAACAGTCAGAATTACAAACACGAAAGAATAATTTTTTGTCTACACACTATAACGTTGCCCTTGCTTCGTATGATGCCATAATTGTTAATGTAGATTTCGCGATTATATTTTGGGCAAGGAATTGATGGTGTCGAATTTTTGAATTTGAAATAATGTAGTTAAAGTACAGCACAAAATGAACATTAAAGCAAATAAACCGCGGGTTGCATATTAAAGTCGGGCACCATACAAGCAACAGCACGTTATAAGAGTTACGGAAAGCATCTAGCTGGATCCTGCGCTTCGTATTGTAGAGGCTGGAAATGATAACTTTTACTTATTTAATACGTGAACGCTCGAAATACTTTCCACAGGAGATCAATGTTCAGACTGTCCACTTCGCTTTTCATTGTTGTGCGACCGTGGGTGGAACATGAAGTTACTGGTAGTAATAGAATAATTTAAAAAAAATGATCGGACTTCGTGAAATTACAAAATGAATGACTGCAGGTTCTAAAATCAAGCAAAGTATTGTGTAAGGATGATTGATTGTGATTGAAATTTTGCAGACAATGCGAAGCGATTGTAATGGCGTCTGAACATTGAACTATTACGGACGTCGAGGTTCTGAAAACATGCTTTTAAATTTAAATAATATATTTTCAGCAACAGCTTGCATTATTCTTACTTACATAAGTGGATACAGGTATGAAAGACGTCTTGACACATCCGTCTACTTGCTTGTTCGGAAGTAAAAAAAATGACGAACGAAATTAAATTAGTTGCATTGCGAATCAGATGGAACCGGAGGCGATAAGCATTGCTGATCAAAGATAAACAAAAAATAAAAATTTTTGTGTATCGTTACAACAACCTTTATGTCATTTACTTATCGACGATTGTTCTAATCACAAAGGCATATCTTCAATGTGCGAAAAACCTCCCGTTTTCTACAAAATGTCTTCCACGAATAGTAGCTTTTAGTTGCCCATACAAGTGAAACAACGCCAGCTCGCTGCGTGAATGTTCTACCCCTCCGCTGCCTATCTCCGACTTCGACGAACCGCCTTCTGGTGTCCTAGCCGTTTGTGCCCAACTACCTGTACTTCTCTCAACAGAAGGCACTCCATAGACTTTGGACAAACGTTTCTGAGTATTTACTGCGGATACCTTCTGCATTGAGATATTCAATGATGACTAGTGGCTTGTAACGTACTTCGTACACAGAAGACACTACGAAGCGGTTCAGGAGCTCGGCGGTCCACCTGGCCGCCGAAATATTGTGTCCAGATGACGTATTGAACCGGCAGGAAACCCAAAAAGATTATTATGAATCTTTACGCCGGGAAAGCCTACGTAGTCACGATTCTGGAGCTGCTTCATCTTCCGGAACAGCCGGAATTTTGCGCCCACACTCAAGAAACATCGAGTAATTGATGTCTAATGTTTCGCATTCGCAATATTATATTCTGCTATGAAAAAATGGAGTGCATTACTTTGTAGTCAATAATTGTACTTTTTCCCTACAAGTACGAGCAGACCGAATTGATATTGCAATTTTATATATTTCTTATACAGGATGTTACAAAAAGGTACGGCCAAACTTTCAGGAAAAATTCCTCACACACAAAGAAAGAAAATATGTTATGTGGATATGTTCCGGAAACGCTTAATTTCCATGTTATAACTCATTTTATTACTTATCTTCAAATCACATTAATCATGCAATGGAAACACACAGCAACAGAACCTACCAGCGTGACTTTGTTACAGGAAATGTTCAAAATGTCCTCCGTTAGCGAGGATACATGCATCCACCCTCCGTCGCATGGAATCCCTGATGCGCTGATGCAGCCCTGGAGAATGGCGTATTGTATCACAGCCGCTCACAATACGAGCACGAAGAGTCTCTACATGTGGTACCGGGGTTGCGTAGACAAGGGCTTTCAAATGCCCCCATAAATGAAAAGAGGGTTGAGGCCAGGAGAGCGTGGAGGCCATGAAATTGGTGCGCCTCTACCAATCCATCGGTCACCGAATCTGTTGTTGAGAATCGTACGAACACATCAAATGAAATGTGCAGGAGCTCCGTCGTGCATGAACCACATGTTGTGTCGTACTTGTAAAGGCACATTTTCTAGCAGCACAAGTACAGCATCCCGTATGTAATCATGATAACGTGCTCCAGTGAGCGAAGGTGGAAGAACATGAGGCCCAATCAAGACATCACCAACAATTCCTGGCCAAACGTTCACAGAAAATCTGTGTCGATGACGTGAATCGAGGAAGTACAGTGCATACTAACGAAACAATTGGGTATTTTGACAATTGTCTGCACGAATTATTTCAATTTACATTTAAAGAGAAATACTAAAATTAGCTCTAACATGGAAATTAAGCGTTTCCGGACACATTTCCACATAGCATTTTTTTTTCTTTGTGTGTGAGGAATGTTTCCTGAAACTTTGGTCGTAACTTTTTGTAATACCCTGTATATACGCTATGTGAAGTTCCAGAACTTAACATCAAGCAACCAAAGCCAATCAATACAAGTTCAATAAATCTCGAGATAATATTCCAAATTTCTTTGGGAACATTAAATACCTATAAAGTCTTCACATTTTCCGATAATCGCTGTGGCTCAGCGGTAGCGTTCTAAATTTATAATCAAGTAACCGTATGACTGAATTTTCGAGTGCCGACATTGAATTTCTTTCTTTTATTTACGTTTTTCAGTTGTGTTTGAACAGCTGTACCGCTTAAAATAATGATATGTCATGTAAATAATGCATAAATAATTGATTTTTATGAAAGTTTTAAGTCATTTCTTCATACTTCATTTTTAATAATTTATAGAAAGTTGTTAATAATGACTGTTTCAGTTAAAGAAACATGAAAACTTATTTTTGGAGCAATACAGAGAGCCGCGGTGGAGTAGCCGAGCGGTCCAAGGGGCCTCGCTGCGGAGCGTGCGATTGCTAGCCGTCGGAGGTTCCAGTCCTCCCTGGGGCATGGGTATGTGTGTTTGTCCTTACGTCATTTTACCTTAGTTTAAGTAGTTTGTAAGGTATGGACTGATGACCACGTAGTTTGGTCCGATAGATTTACACACATTTGAACATTTGAACAATACTGAGAAACTCTGCATAAAGTGAATTAGAAAAGGCAACCATAATTAATAATGATGTGCATAGTATAAAAAGTGCTATATCTGGTTTATATTAGTTGAAATCACCGTTATTAACAGCTTTTCATGAGATATTGAAAATAAGTAATACACCTACGTCTTGCATTTATCATCATCAAATTATGTTTACACGAGTATTATTGAGCAAATATTACATAAATTTTAATTTTAATCATGAAGTTATTTGAACGCAATGCTGCAGGAAACAGAAATTGCACGATTCTAAGTATCGACCGAAAAATTTTCTTCGGCGTGTATCTACAACGCTACCAATGATCCTCGGTAAGCAACGGAAATTTTTAATCACTTACATGTCATCAATCAAAAAGCCATATAGTTGATTTTGTGGGATTTTCTTTTAAAATTACTTTGAATGGCTTTGGCTGTTTGATATTTCATTATCGAACTTTCTATCCTAAAAATATATATATATATATATATATTTAAAATATACGAATAATTCGTTACCAATATTATCTCCTTGTTCGTGTTTGCCTCTGTATTCTTCATGAGTGTTTGGACCGTAGTATTTACACCTTTCATATGCCCATGACAGTACGTTCCCTAGGTTCCTAGGTTCCACAGTGTCGTATCCTCCTGCTGGCCACTTGAACCCTATTAACCCTTTATAATCAGCTAATTTTCCAGAATCTCAGTTGAATTACCGATCATAAATTTAAGTTGCAATGTATGGCCGATTCTCTTTCAGGTCACGTATAGCGACGGTGAAAACTACCCAGAACTCAGCAGTCTATTTCCTCCTACACATTTCTTTAATTTAATTTCTACTTTGAAATTCTACATTAAGTTTTACTACTACTCTGTTACGGTATAGAATCAGTTAAGTTTAATCGTTATTTCAAATATGATTTAGAAAATGTGTATTTCCCAATGTGGGCTACAGAGGACATTTACTTCATACGTTCCACACAACATAAAACAGGATAAATACAATGTGTTAAGTAATAAAGTATATTATAAATAACCTTGACAGCAGAAAAAACTTCACAATTTCAGCTGTTTATATTTGCAAATCGATTTCGATTACATTAGCAGCAGTATTTACTGCTGTACTTCAAGAAACAATCATTGCATGTAAGATAATGAATGTAAAACATGGAGTGATATAAATAAATCAGGCTGTTATTTACGTCAAGAATTGTAATATTACAATGCACAAATGTAACTGTCTGTCTGATCCATCACCGTGGCGAGGTACCGATGCTTCGGCAGACCTGGTACCTGCTACAGCGGGCCTCGCTTGTTACAACACCGACTTGTCACTCTCCCCGCAGGTAAACAGCTGCCGGTAAGTGCTGCTTTCAGGGACTCAGCCAACTGTTTGCTGTATCCACCCACTTTTATGTCCCTTCTGTTTACCTTTTCTGCGGTTACCAGTCTTTCGAATGATCTTGTGGCGTCTTCCACTTAGGACAATCGCTTTCATCGTTGCGAACCTACGACATTAGCATGGTCATCTGTATTATGAAAGTCGTTAGGATATGCCATATAAATTTTCAACTTTCCTTACTGATAAATCACTTGTAACTCAATGGCCTAGAATTCTAATCATTTCCAATGGAATCTTTAGCACGTATGTTGCTGTGAATACATATGTACCAGGTTTTCTTTTGCAGCATTTTGGAGAGTTGACCTGCAGCAGCTATCAGTAACAATCACTCAGTATGAGACGCAACCAGGAAGTGAGATTCCCTACTTTTTTAAATAAATACAATGTAGTTACATCGCAAACTTTATTCAAAACGGGTACATAAATATCAACAATAACATCTTTCAGTTATGAAAGGTTATCAGAAAAGTAAATTAGTACATATTAGTACATTGTCAATCTAAGTAATACCAAAATGCTGCTTTACTTTGTAGTTGTTAAATACTGTTTATTAGTATAGCAATAGGCCTATTTCGGCACTGTGGCCATCATCAGGCTATCTGCGGACAAATATTTAAGGTTAAAATGAGTAAAATAAAGATACTTACATTTTTCGCGACATATTTTCCAGACGTACGTCCATATGGCATCGTGGAGGTATAATTTATTATAATAACAGCATATAATTGCAGTACAAATGCTATTTAGATGGTATATATATTATTTTATGCTTATCAGGTATTAATTCATTACTGATATTCTGTTAGTTTGTCACATCCTCCAGCGATAAAATAATATATATACCACCTAAAGAGCATTTATACTGCAATTATATGCAGTTATTATAATGAATTATACCTCCACGATGCCATATGGACGTAAGTCTGGAAAACACGTCACGAAAAATGTTTCGAAATTGTATCTTCATTTTACTCATTGTAACCTTAAATATTTGTCCGCAGATAGCCTGATGATGGCCACAGTGCCGAAATAGGCCTATTGCTATATTAATAAACAGTATTTAACATTTACAAAGTAAAGTAGCATTTTAGTATTACTTTAACAATATCTTCTTAAAAGACATACACAATGGTGCAGGCCCAAATAAAATGAAATTATGTTAGTAAATTTTCTGTCACCTTATCCACGTCAATAACTGAAATAATTGTAAAATGCCACTTGACATGAGATTTTGATGATAAATATAACCGAAAACAGTAAAGTAATAACTATGAGAAACAGCTGATCGTTGGAAATATGCATTGTTTAAAGATGTGATATAAAATCAAAAATAATTCAGTTCCATGATACAAACATTGTCTAGGTACACCAAGGGTATTAAATAACAGGTGAGGTGTGATGACTTGCTTGAAGACAATCCATGAAGTCGCTTTCTTCGGAATGCTGTGTTAGCTGACCGCTTGCTGGGCGCCATGGCTCAGCGCGTCCGGTCAGAGGGCTGAACCAACGCCACCTGGATACTAGGCCTGTGCCCTGCCTCCCAAGAGAACTCGTAACACAAGACAGACATACTTCTCGTTGTCAGAGGGCAACACCATGCATTTAGTATACACTGGAGTCTGTTCTAAGCATTTAGTGGATCGTTCTCTCCATAGAAGGCAGCACAGTCATGAATTGAGGAGAAATTCAACAAAGAGCTCTCCACCGGATTTTACTCACTGTTGAGCATTAATGTAATTACAAACTAATACGACTTCTGTAAAGTAAAAATAAATTAACATGTTACTGATATCTAATCGGAGTAGAAAACATGTTAGATACCAATATTTTGCTGCAGAATGACTTACGTCTAAATGCATGATGTTGAAAATGACAACAGGTAAATAATGATTTTTCACATTGTTAAATGAGTTATATTTTTCCTCTGCCAAGGTGAACATATATATAAATTCATGCAGTGTAGGGTTAAGTAAGTTATAATGTGGCGAGTGGCGTGCGTGCATGGCCTGGGGTTCCCCCTAACCCAGCGGCTATTATCTCAGGCGGTGTCTGTGATCCAGTTAGTAACTTCGTGAATATAGGCTGTGTCGTGTCACCATGTCCCTAAGAAGTCCTGTGTGGGATTATTTTACTGCCGGCCGCGGTGGCCGAGGGGACTGAGGCGCTCCAGTCACGGTCTGCACGGCAACTATGGTCGGGGGTTCGAATCCCCCCTCGGGCATGGATATTTGTGCCGTCCTTAGTATAAGGTTGTTGATAAGTAGTTTGTAAGTTTAGGGACTGATGACCCCGTAGTTAAGTTCCATAAGCTTGACAAACATTTGACCATTTTCATTTTATTATTTTACTCGAATTTCGAAAGACAGTGCCAGATGTAACCTGTGTTTTTCAGTGATGTCTTGTTAAAGTTACAGTACCTCCAATATGCCGAGACATTTACGTTTAAGACACCCTACAGTTAACATCAGAGACAGAAGTGTAATGGCCATTGAAGTAGAAGAACTGTATCATGTTATGTCTTCAACCAGCAGATCATCAGATTCTCCTTTGCAACAGCAACTAACCGGGCCAGAAATATCAGGAACAGCAGAGCTGTGAGCATCATGATCAGTAGTACCAGCACCATCAGCCGAAACAGGGGTAAGGCCACAACAAGCGATTGTTCAAATAACGTTAAATAGATTCGTAGCCAAACCCTTAAGTGTGAACAAAAGACAAAAAATTGACGAACAGATTCTGAGAACAATTGTTAAAGAATTTCATCCTTTTAACATTGTGGACGGGCCAGAGTTCAAAAAAAATTGTTTTCAATGATAATTCCAAATTATCAGTTACCAAGTAGGAAAACAGTATCGAACAGCATGTTAACGCCATTATACGCAAAGTTTTCGAGAATGTACGAAAGGAAGTTGATCTTGCCTCGTACGTGTGCCTTACAACTGACAGCTGGACATCTTTAAAGAATGAGTGCTAAATGTTCAAATGTTTGTATAGTCTATGGGACTTAACTACGGGGTCATCAGTCCCTAAACTTACAAACTACTTACGAACTAACTACGACTAAGGACGGCACAAATATCCATGCCCGAGTGGGGATTCGAACCCCCGACCGTAGTGGCCGTGCAGATCGTGACTGAAGCGCCTCAGTCCCCTCGGCCGCCGCTGCCGGCGAATGAGTGCTATATTGCAATCACTGCACATTTTATTGATGACGTCTGTTGTCTAAAGTCTTACCTTCTCTCCACATTCAAATTTTCCGGTCAACATACATCAGAAAATATAGCTTCTGAAATTAAGAGAGTTGTTGCAGAATGGTGCATCTCTTCTAAAGTCGTAGCCTGTGTTACAGATAATGCTGCAAATATGATCAAAGCTATCGAACTATGCAAATGGTGACATCTGCCTTGCTTTGATCATAACCTTAACTTGGTTGTTCAGACAAGTTTACAGACCAACATAGACACTCAGACCAAAGCAAAATCCATTGTAGAATTTATTAAACACAGTCCGTAGGCAACTGCAAAGCTGAATAGCATTCAACGGCAGATGAACTCTCCCCCTCTGATGCTTAAACAAGACTGTCCCACAAGATGGAACTCTACGTTTGAAATGATACGCCGGATAACGACAATCAGAGAACATCTACAGAGTACTTTAGGTATTTTGAACCCTGGCTCCTTACAGCAGCTCACATTTGAAGACTGGGATACCACTGAGAAAAGTTGTGAAGTTCTTCGCTGTTTCGAGGAAGTTCGCGTGAACTAAGCAGTGAAAACTGCGTTACTTTATCTAAAGTTCCCTTGCTAAACAAAGGATTACTGAAACATCTGAACCACCTGGGAGAGAAATATCCAGATGGGAACATTTCATCTCTTATTAGATGTTAAAGGAGAAAATGTCTAAAAGATATAATAAGTTGAAACCTCTCTGGGAAGCAACATTCCTTGACCCCCGTTTCAAGAAATATGGATTTGAATCCAAGCAGGACGAATGTTACAAGCAAGTGATTTCAAACATAGTTAACAAATATTGCATGTTGCGCAAGTCGACAACGCAAACGGACTTTCCAAGGCCTGCACAGCAGTCAGCTGAAAAGGGCGATACTTCGAGCTTTGCCTGGAAATATTTCGACGCTGAGTAGAAACTGGCAGCTGAAACCAGGTGGATAATCTAAGAGCAGCAAGTATCATTGAAGTGGACAAGCCGCGGTGGAGTAGCCGAGCGGTCTAAAGCGTCTCGCTGCGGAGCGCGTGGTTGTTCGCCGTGGAGGTTCGAGTCCTCCCTGGGGCATGGGTGTGTGTGTGTGTTTGTCCTTAGGTTAGTTTACCTAGAAGTAGTTTGTAAGCTACGGACTGATGACCACGCAGATTTACAAACATTTGAACATTTTTGAAGTCGACAAATACATTGACATGCAGCTGTTGCCCCGAACCGACGACCCTCTTCTTTGGTGAAATGAGCACCGAAAGATGTTTCCAACATTATTCGAAATTGTGTAGCGGCGCTTATGCATTTTTGCTACATCCGTGCCGTGTGAACGCATCTTTTCGTAGCAAGGAAAAATCATTTCAGCGAGACGAACCAGCGTTCACAGTAATAAGATGTCGAAAATAATGTTTTTGAATTTCCATTTTAAAGTAACTGTACTTGAATCTCTCTTTTATTTGACTAACTGACAATTAATCAGATTTTGAGAATACCAGTCAGGACATTTGAAAGTTTCAGTTTCGTTCTCAGATTTCGGCAAGTACGTCGTGAAATATCTCCTTGTGTTGATACTTGTAGTAATGTCTGTTGATTGTATTAAATATGTTTATATTTCCAGAATGAAACTTTCACTCTGCAGCGTAGTGTGCGCTGACATGAAACTTCCTGGCAGATTAAAATTGTGTGCCGGAACCGGGACTCGAACCTGGGACCTTTGGCGGTACTGGCGGAAGTAAAGTTGAGGCGGCATCGTGAGTCGTGTCGGGATAGCACAGTCGGTAGTGCGCTTGCCCGCGAAAGGCAAAGGTCCCAGGTTCGAGTCCCGGTTCCGGCACACAATTTTAATCTGCCAGGAAGTTTAATGTTTATATTTATTAGTTAGAGAACTTATTCATTTCTGGATGAACAGACATTTGAACCATAATCATTGTTCCTTTTTATATTTGTTTAATTGTGGGATTTTGTCCTTCCTTCGTCACAATATTTGTTTGTGTGAAAATAACTGAGGGAAAAGTTTACGCTTTAACCGGAATGTAAAATCGTAGCAGCAAAAAATGCTGTGCCATTCAGTTCAGTCTAGTTGATAACGTATTAAGATCCCCTAGATAATTCAAAGATAATTCGTCTCTGCTGTATCGCGCTGCTGTGCCGTCCCCTGTAGTTTTCTTGACTCGCGCGGATCAGCGTGAATCAGGAAAGGTAGCTTGACGCACGATTCTGTGGCACGCCAGATGTTTCGTGTGCCGAAGCGGTGAGTCGACTCATTAGGGCACCCTGCAGCTGTCGCGGCTCACGTGAATCAGGGGAGGTAGCGCGGCGCACGACTCTGCAGCACGCCAGATGTTTCGTGTGCCGAAACAGTGAGTTGACTCTCTAGACTCAGATGATCCGTATGTTTCGAAACAATGAAGTGATCAGGCCGCTCATCACTAGTAGGGTCAATGAGACTGACGAAGATGTACACAGCACTTGGAGGTAAATAGCGCAAGCAGTGCTATTATTTTCCTTTCATATCAAAAACTCTAAAATAAATAAAAACTTATTCTTTTCATTCTCCACTCCGAGGAGTGGAGCGGGCTGTTTGAGATCCAGCCCATAAAGAGTCGCGGTTCTATTTTGCCAATTATCAGACAAGCTGATAGTGGGGCAAAGGGGTATCCCAATTGGGAATACGTGGGAGGGGCTTACCAGTTCCGGCATATGCCTTACAACCAAGGAAAACCTCCCGAAAACCTTGGTCGGAACCGGGGGATTGGAACCAATTTTATTTATCTCTGGGACATTGCCCCAGACTACAAATGGATTATCGGGAGAGTACGAGTGCAATCGGGACAAAAAAGGATCGGGCGCCCGAGTTAAGTTACTCTCGTAAACTCGTAGAGATCAGCTCGACCAACAATAGACAAGCTTTCACCCAAGAGGAACCGCACTTCTGAGCACGGTATCCTCTGCGTCCAGATAAAAAATAAACATTTTATAAAAAGCATTTCTATTCTGCTCGCTGCGAGGAAAACATGCTAAGCTGTGCTGTAAAAATTAGCGGTTTTGTTTTCCTTTCCCCAGTCATTTTAACATAAAACAGGAAAGTTGTTTTTGTGCCTAAATTTATAATCCTGTTTGCTCGTACAATAAAACCATTAAAAATACTGCCATTAAAGCTACTGCCATTAAAGCAGCTCGAAAGATCTCTCTAATATAGGGGGAGGAGGGGATGGACATAGTGAGAAGAAGAGATTAGGGTGTATATCCCATACATATTATCTACTGCACAGTGTTGCTAACCAACAAAAAAGTCTGTAAATCACATAAATAACATTAAGAACATTCTGAAAGAAACTGTGCAACGTGCAAGTGTTCCCAAACTCAGTAGAACGCTACGTAAGACAAATAGTTTGCTTGTGTTATGACTGCCCTTGGGCGGCAGCGCTGAGGCCTTGTATCTTGATGCCATTGGCTGAACGCTCTCTGTAATAAAAAAAGCTGAGCCAAGAACACATCGAACAACGAAGAAACACGATTAGAGACCGCAAGGAAAAAAACTACCCACGGATAAAAACAAGAAACACATAATAATAATAAAAAGTGGTCCTAAGCACCTCCCTAGTAAGCAGGAGGACCCTGGTTCGAATCCCGGCTACAACACAAATTTTATTCAGTGCCGCTCGTTATATTTGATACCTTTGGTATTGTTGCTGTTGTGGTCTTCAGTCCAGAGACTGGTTTGATGCAGCTCTCCACAATACCTTATCCTGAGCAAGCCTCTTCATCTCCACATATGAACGGCAACCTACATCTGTCTGAATCTGCTTACTGTATCCATCTCTTGGTCTTCCTCTGCGATTTTTACCCCACACACTTCCCTCCAAAGCTAAATTCACAATTACTTGATGTCTAAGAATGTGTCCTACCAATCTTTCCCTTCTTTTAGTCAAGGTATGCCAGAAATTTCTTTTCTCTCCAATTCTGTCCAGTACCTCCTCATTAGTTACGCGATCCACCCACCTAATCTTCAGCATTCTTCTGTAGCACCATATTTCAAAAGCCTCAATCCTCTTCCTGTCCGCACTGTTTATCGTCCATGTCTAACTCCCATATAAGGCAACACTCCATACAAAGGACTTCCTTAGGCTTAAATCAATATTCGATGTTAACAAATTTCTCTTTTTCAAGAACGCTTTTCTACCCATTGCCATTCTGCATTTTATATCCTCTGTACTGCGAACATCATTTGTTTTTTTACTGCCCAAGTAACAAAACTCATCTACCTCCTTTATTGCTTCGTTTCCCAATCTAATTCCTTCAGCATCATCTGATTTTCTTACACTGCACTCCATTACCCTAGTTTTGCTCTTGTTAATGTTCATCTTATATGCACCTTTCAGCACACTGTGCATTCCGTTCAATTGCTCTTCCAGGTCCTTTGCTGTATCTGACAGAATTACTATGTCATCGGCAAAACGCAATGTTTTTAATTCTTCACCCTGAACTTTAATTCCTTCTCCAAATTTCTCCTTGCTTTCCTTTATAGCTTGCTGAATGTACAAATTGAACAACAATGGAGAAAGACGACAACCCTGTCTTACTCCCTTTCCAACCACGGCATCCCTTTCATGCCCTTCAACTCTGACAACTGCTGTCTGGTTTTTGTACAAGTTGTAAATAACTTTACGCTCCCTATATTTTACTCCTGCTTGCTTCAGAACTTGAAAGAGTTTATTCTAAACAACATTGTCAAAAGCCTTCTCCAAATCTACAAAAGGTTTGCCTTTTCTTAATCTATCTTCTAGGGTAAGCCGTAAAGTGAGTATTTTGCCTCCCGTGTTCCTACATTTTTCCTGAACCCAAACTGATCTTCCCCGAGGTCGGCTTCTACCAGCTTTTCCATCCTTCTGTATATAATTTGCCTTAATATTTTGCAGCCATGACTTATTAAACTGATGGTTCTGTGGTTTTCGCACCTGTCTGCGCTTGCTTTCTTTGGAATGGACGATTTGTGCCTTAGGGATCTGAATTATTGTTGATATTTATATCACATCTTTAAAAAATGCATGTTGTCAACTATCAGCTTCGGCAGAACAGACGTGCGCGTCCTTAGCATAAGTTACTTTGAGTTATTTTAAATCGTTTGTACGCTTAGGGACTAATGACCGACGTAGTTAAGGCCGTTAGATTTACAAACATTTTAACATTAGATTTGACTTGTTATATTCGTATCTTTACCGCTTTCGGTTATATTTATCATGAAAACCTAATGTCCAATGACATTTTACGAATCTATTAGTTATTCACATGGGTAAGGTGGGCAGCGGCGGAGTGGCCAAGCGCATTGAGGTGCTATGCTTCCATGCGAGAGGCCTTTCCCCGTCGGGGGAGGGGATCGTATCCCCTCACGGGCATGGATGATTGTGACGTTTCTAGTATAAGGTAGTTCATAAGTAGTTTGTAAGTTTAGGGACTGATGACCCCGCAGTTAAGTCCCTTACGTTTAATAAACATTTAAATTTTTTTAAGGTGGCAGACAATGTGCCAACGTAATCAGTCTGTCTAATTTAGATTTTACGGCTGTTACCACACATCTCAGTGAAAAAAATTATATATCACCTCTGCCCGAGGAACAAGGCTGAATTCGTCCCACTCATATTCCTTGCTATGGTGCTATTCGAATATAGGAGATTGCCAATCTGATACGTATTTCGTAAGGAACATTGAGGCAGAAGGAGATTGCCAATTTGATACGTATTTCGTAAGGAACATTGAGGCAGAATTAAAGTATGAGGTGTGTAGGCGGACGTGCATAAAAACTGTACAGCTAGTCGCTTTGTGTGAAATGCTGTATAAGCTGAAATATTTTTGTTTTCTCCTTGAAAAGAAAAAAAAAAGTGGTCTAAAGCGCGTGTGTAGTTAGCAGGAGGTCCCAGATTCGAATGCTATCAAGGGCACAAATTTTAATTCAATGCTTCTACTTACATGTAATACATACTGCTACCATCAGAAGTTAACCTATTCTGGTCGAGAGCATTCATATTACAAAAATGCTTTCCCATCTTCTGTAACTTTATTCCTTAGTTTACTTGCGTTTTCATCACACCAAAAAAGTTGTATCAGAGTCTAATATTGTTTCTTCTACTAGTGTTCTTCTACAAAAGAGACCAAATATCTGCAAGCGAAAAATATTTTAGTTTTATAGGGGAAAAGCACACACTATTTACATATACGAGCGTAAATATATAACCAAGTTTTACGGAAAATTAAATCAACAAAAGAGTCGGAATCATTAGATGATAAATTTATTTTTGATGTTATATTGACCGTTGACTCGCTTTGTAATGCATTTTCGATATTGTTGTAGTGTTTGCCAGTTTAAATTTTGCTTCACCAAATAAATGTGTACGTTTTCATAAGTTTAAAGACACTTTTCCTATTATTTAGGTTCTCAATTGTGTTCAACATTTACTGTGTGACATTTTGGAACAGCAGTTATGAATTACCCTTTGGTTATTAATAAACTTAAATTCACAGAATATATGACATCAACTGCGAATGGGCAAAGATGAAAATGTGTTCCCAGCCGAGATTAGAAGCCGGGCCTCCCGCTTTCTAGGCAGTTACGCTAATCACTACCACTGTGGACACAGTGATCAGCGTTCAAATGTTCAAATGTTTTGTAAAGTCTATGGGACTTAACTGCGGCGTTATCAGTCCCTAAACTTACAAACTACTTATGAACTAACTAAGACTAAGGACGGCACAAATATCCATGCCCGAGGGGGGATTCGAACCCCGACCGCAGTGGCCGTGCAAACCGTGACTGAAGCGCCTCAGTCCCCTCGGCCACCGCGGCCGGCAGTGATCAGCGTACCTGGAAGGACTACCTACGCTCGCTTTCCGTCAGAAACAAATTTCCAGCTTTACCCTGCCCACAGCACTCAAACTCGTTGTCACTATGTACTAATTCCAGTAGGAGTAAGGGCTCCAAACTTGCCAACCTCTCCCCAGTAACTAATCATTACCCGTCACTGGCTAAACGAAACACGCAGGACGCAGTACAGGAATAGCACACCAGGGGCGCTGCGGTAGACCCACTCGTCTCAAGTAGTCAACTGAGAAAAGAAACTTGGTCATGTGTAAGAGGATTTAGCTACTCCCTTTCTGCTCACCAGCAAGATAACAACGACCACATTGTGCCGCACGATCACCTTTCTTATTAGCGTCACAGGATGTCAACCTTATGTCCTGGCCCGCAAATCAGGTTATTTGTGGCTAATCGAACCATGAAAATTAGTGCCGGACACAGGGTCTCCCGCTTTTCTCACGTGGTCGCCTTAACCACTCGGCCACCCGGACACGCTCCCCCGCCAGACCGAAACTTCCATTTGTCACATTTGCCTACATCCATCCAGTGCACGCGCACATTTAACGTGATTTCCGCGAGGGGGAAAGGCACTATCATACCATCAGTAGCTTGTCTTGGCATGTAAATTACTATGACACATCTGAAGGAACAGACATTAGTCACAAAATATCAGAACATATTTAGTAATGCAGGTATTGTCGGCAGAAATCACAAATAGCTAATAAATAATTGATTATTTAATAATTTTAAGTTTTACCGTTAAAAAATTCAAAATTTTAACAGTTTATAAAACACCGCCTCCTTCTCATTTGACATAGTCAGAATTCCTAATAAAACGTCAGTGACATAATTCACCGCGAAATTTGAAGTGCTTCCGGATCAGTAACGAAAATGACGTAGGTTGGGAAGGGGGGCGTTTTCGTGGTTCACATTACCTCAGGATTCATACTACTGTGTGGGTAGTGAGCGTGTATTTCCTTATGCATTTTCTTAGTTGATTAGGTATACACAATCTTGTATTACGAACGAACTGGTAGACGAAAGCGCGTGGACGTGAGAACAAAGCTTTATCACTTATCTCAGCAACTCTGTTTAGATAGTAACTGGAAAGTTTCATTATTGACTGCTGAAAAATTCATGGAGCGAGAGAGTTCGTAGAGAGCGAACTTCACAAATCAAATTCTGTGAGATCTTTGTGTAAAGACGGAATCAATCAACTGAATCACGTTCTCACTTCCATCTTCTGTCGCAACTTCACCATCTTGAGCAGTCTCGTTTAATCATTATCCCACGTACACATACACACACACACGCACACACACGTGGTAAAATAATGGACCGATTTCAACGAAACTTGCTACAATTTTTTTTACATCTGGAAACATTCGCTATGGTCGTAAAAACCACTATATGACACATAGTACAGAAGATGCAGCGTCATACACAATCAGCCACAAGAATTTTTTGCATTACACGACGCTTGAATAACGAGCCTTTTATTTATCTACTACTTGAGAGTGAAAGAACTAAGCGACTTAAATAAGAACTGTATACATAATTTCAAACCCACGCCATTCTTATTCTCAATGAAGACGCCAGAAAAATTACGAAAGGGTAGAAGTTTATCATTTAATAAATGGAATAAATACACGCCTGATCAAAAGCTGGAACTACCACTAGACCTAGTACTAACAATAAGAAAGCCATCAATTAAATTTTTAAGTTCCTTTCGAGAACCACCATTTGTATGTTGGTAGTTTAAAATGTGATATCAGGAAGATAGAAAGTTCTACATCTACATCAGAATCTATTTTACAGCACGTGGCGGAAAATAATTGTGCTACTTCAAACGTTTCGGCCCTTTGAAACATAGGTAAAGTTATTATCTTTGGTCTGCGATGTTGGATGTCGGTCACCGATATTATTTGGCTCGCGAGTACACTCTTTGGCGGGTGCTGTTCCGCGATTGTTCTAATAGTTCTCCTCCCACTGTAGATTTCAGTGATATGAAGGCAGACTTGAAGTTTGAAAATCGCAGTGTGAGAATTAACGCCGGCTGCGGTAGCCGAGGGGACTGAGGCGCGCCAGTCACGGTCAGCACGGCCACTACGGTCGGGGGTTCGAATGCCCCCCTAGGGCATGGATATTTGTGCCGTCCTTAGTGTTAGCTAGTTCATAAGTAGTTTGTAAATTTAGGGACTGATTACCCCGTAGTTAAGTCCCATAAGCTATACAAACATTTGAAACATTTTTTTTATTTTTTTTTTATTTTTTTTTTTTTTTTTTTGAGAATTAACTAGAGGAATCGCTTTGTCTGCAATTATATACAGGGTGGTCCATTGATAGTGACCGGGCCTAATATCTAAATAAGCATTAAACGAAAAAACTACAAAGAACAAAACTTTTCTGGCTTGAAGGGGGAAAACAGATGGCGCTATGGTTGGCACTGCCATAGGTCAAACGGATATCAACTTCATTTTTTTTAATAGGTACCCCAATTTTTATTACATATTCGTCTAGTACGTAAATAAATATGAATGTTTTATGTGGAACTCTATTTTCGCTTTGTAATAGATGGTGCTGTAATATTCACAAACGTACTGCTCACAACTGAACACAATTGACCACCCTATATATGATGATGATGATTTGGTATTGTGACAAATAAAGGTAAGGAGAATCGTTATTTCATTGTTATGCACTCCGCGTAGTTGTTGTCCGTCTCTGTGACATATTCAGCATGAAGAGTTGAAATTCATATTTTCATATTCATTTTTAAATAACTTAATCTGTAGTGTATGTATTTGATATGATACTTGTCAATGTGTTGAGGAAATGTGTGAGGAGGTTTTTGCTTTTGATTACACTGTTTAACGCAGTAGCTGGTTCTTTGATAAATAAAATGATTGCTTTAAGTAGTTTGAAAATATTATAATGCTGCATAAATGATTTTTGTGATGCATTGTCAAGTTTAATTTGTCACCAACACCTGTCGTGTAAAATAAAAAGAATCACTGTTGTAATTATTTCATCTTCACCATTCTTATGACGAAACTATGACCTGTTTTAAAAACAAAACTTCAAACTGAGACGGATTAGTCATTTATTCCAAAGTAGAGTTAATTTCTTTCTTTTTTTTTTTTTAATACGGCGGAAAAATTTTGTATATGTATATTTTGTGGATTCGTGTAACACACCGGCGAATTATGTAGTTAGATGCATTTTGCAGCATTTACAGCTTTGTCAGTAATTTTGCAAGCTGTTTCCTTGCGCACAGGCAGGCCATAAATCAATGTGATTTGTCAAATGAGCTACGACAGGAACGAATGTTAAATTGTGACAACTGCAATCAGATGTTTCTACAAAATTTAATTTTCATGGTTCTGCCAGCGTCAGTCATTAATATGTCAGCTTACCTTCGATCAGATTTTAAACTGTTTGCACTTATTGAATAAAGTAGCAGGTCCGAACACGTATAATATCCTCAAGGGTATGTTCTGTCACTTTGATAAATTTATCGTAGTCAGATCAGCGAAGTTTCAGTTAAATTGCAGAATCATTGAAAATTGCCAGTCACATAAACAAAAACATACGACACGATTCGTAAAGAATCACTAGTTTATTTCAATCAGTTTTTATATTATACTTTTATAAAGACAACTTTTACTTTAGGTATTCCAATGACGAATGGCGCTGATGGTGTTACTATCATAAGTTACGTGTGATCTTTAATTTTAAAGTCACAATCAATTAGCTAACAGACGGCGATGCCCATCAAAGCGTGTATTGGCCATATTCAAATCTGTGCGGGGTGTATTCAGTAGCCATTGAAGAATTGGAATGGGGTATGCAAATAGATTTAAATTGTCATACATACAAGCAGTTTATGAAAGTTTTAATGAACCAGTATTGATCCACCAGCGCTCAGAATTAAGTGAGGCGAAATGTATTCGAAGAACGAAATTTTAACAACAGTGACTGCAGAAAGGAATCTGAATTTAGACATTTAAGTTTCCAATTTCAGTGTAGGAAACATTAACAGGAATTGCAGAAGAAGACGACAACGATATTGTGCAAGCGCTGTATCATTAGTTGCATTACAAGGTAACAACAGAAACTTGAAGAGATGGTGAATAAACAGATTGAGAAAATATCGAGAAGATAATGAATTAATCAGGACCATCTTACTAACATAGAGATGTGAACAAACATACAAAAGGGAGGATGAAGGTAAGGAATCAAATCGCGGTCAATATTAACAATATATGGTAAATATGGTTTATTCTGCATTGAGTTTCACGATTTTCTTTTGTTTACCAAAACAAGTTTCGGAGAATTTTCTCCATCATCAGAAGGATTTCTGTTCATTGTTGAAACTTAATTACATATAAAGAGTTTTAACATTATGGTCTCTGACAGTTTTTTAGGTACATTTTTGTGATCTGATATGTGGGTGGAAATTATGTCTGAAGAAGTACAGGTACTAACTTTTGTGGCTTCCTTGAATTCATTTTCGATTAATTTGTAGCAATTCGTTTTTTGATGTACTGTTTCACTGTGTAACGTTCACTGTGATTGTGATGTTCATTTGTTGAGCCACTTTGCTTTTTGTGGTAAGGGTGTGAATTATGAATATTCCAGTGACTTTAGGCTATGAATGGGGAATGGTATTGAGTTGTTTTCTTATTGTATGTGAGTGTGTACCTCTTTTTCTGTCGATGTTTCTTTCCATGTATATTGTGTATATGTTGTTCAATATTTTTGTGGTTTGAGTATTATTGTGCTGTATGTGTTTGGCGTGTGCGTCTGTGGGTGTTCGTTGGTGTTGGATTGCTCTTGGTTGTATGCTGGATATATATTTCATGTTAAATTTAATTTTATGGTATATTTCGTCTATCTTGCTTGTTTTGTACTTATTCTCAACAACAAATACTCGCATACAACAATAAAAATCTCACAGTATTGAAAATATTTTCAGACAACAAGGATTGGAAACATCCTACAAAACAGACAACGCCATAAAAAAATTCAGAACAAGAAACACAAACACACACATAAACAATACCTCAGGAATATATCAACTAACATTTAGAGCCTGCAATTCAGTTTTATATTGGACAAACAAGTAAGACAAGTAGAAGCGTCAACACCAGATATACTGAACACAGAAGAGTAGTCACAGTACCAGCAGCCATTCCACAATCGCAACCATATATAAACATGTAAACAAATAGTCAAAACCACATCCAATACATGGACTTATATCACAGAAATATTCGTAATTCTCGGCCAGGGCACACAAAACAATGTGGCTGAACTAATGATCATCACATAAACAGTGAACATTAAATGATGAAAAACGAAATTACGAATTTAGAAAAAGAAGTAATTCAGGTATCTCAGGACAACTAGACGGTAAGTAAACATGCATTACATAAAGTGACACTTTCGTCCATCAGAAAGAAAGACAGAGGTTACATAATTATATAGTTTTAGGAAATACACGAGTGGATCTACACAATTACGATTCGTTAAAAATAAGTACAACAGAAACTAAGAAATGGAGTAATGAAATTAATACAAAGAATAAACAAATTACATATATAGACTTCACATAGAACGCCTAGATCGCATATTTTACTTCATACTTTATTACGAGACTAGTTTCGAAAACAAGTTGTCATTTTCAACCGTAAATGACAACTTGTTGTCGATACTAGTCACGTAATAAAGTATGAAGTAAAATATGCGATCTACGCGTTTTTCTATGTGAAGTCTATATAACATTTACAGATCGCTCCCCCTACCCGACTATGTCGAATGTTGAAACAAATTACAGTTGAGGAGAAGCAAGTAAGTCAGCGTTATGATGACACAAGGCCTTGCAAAGAGAGCGCGCATGCAAATAACAATGTAATTATTCAAAATCATTGTTCAGAAAGGAAGAAGTACCCCGTGGAATGGCCGCGTGATCTAAGGCGCCTTGTTGCAGACTGGGCCAACGATCCCATCGGAAGTTCGACTCCTCGCTAGGGCAAGGGTGTGTTGTTGAGTGTGTGTGTGTGGGGGGGGGGGGGATTGAGGGTGTGTGTGTGTTGCCCTTGTCCTATGGAGGCGGCCTTGCCGGCCACTATCGAGAGTGCGGGGTGCGGTCGACTGCAAGTCATGGCTCACCTTGGCACCAATGACGCTGGTCGCCTGGGTTTTGAGGACATCCTCAGTTTCTACGGGCGGATGGCGAAATTAATGAAGGCTGCTAACCTCGCACGAAGGATGCAAGCAGAGCTGTCGATTTGTAGCATTGTTTTTAGGGTTGATCGGGGTCCTTTGGTTTGGAACCGAGTGGAGTGACTGAACCAGAGGCTTCGCCGACGGCGTGACAATCGTAGCTGCAGATTTCGGGATCTGCGTTATCGGGTGGGAATTGTAGAACGCCCCTAGATGGATCAGGGGTGCAGGGGTGCACTTCACTAAGGAAGCAGCTACTCGTGTAGCAGAGTACTTGTGGAGGGAACATATATATATATATATATATATATATATATATATATATATATATATTTTAAAACCAGGCGCATTCAGACAGCGAATTCAGGCCGCGTTAGACTAAAAAATTCGACTGCAGTATCAAAATATTAGCCGTGAACTTTCAAAGTATTAAAAATTTCCCCAATTTGCCGCGATTCATGGAAATTATTGTGCTCAGATAGTTTTAGGCAGCGAAATCTGGCTAAATCATGATGTTACAAGTTCAGAAATATTTAGTGATGCGTGGAATGTATATCGGAAACATAGATCGGACTCAACTGGAGGGAGAGTGTTCATCGCTGTGGACAAATTCAAATGTTCAAATGTTTGTTAAGCTTACTAAACATACAAACTACTTATCAACTACCTTACACTAAGGACGGAACAAATAGCCATGCCCGAGGGGGGATTCGAACCCCCGACCGTAGCGGCCGTGCAGACCGTGACTGACGCGCCTCAGTCCCCTCGGCCACCGCGGCCGGCCTGTGGACAAAGATAATGTTTCTACTGAGATCTAGATTGAAAGTTTTTTGTAAATCTTTCGGACCAAACTGCGTGGTCATCAGTCTGTACCTTACAAACTACTTAAACCTAGGTAAACTAACCTAAAGACAACACACACACACACACACACACACACACACACACACACACACGCACACACACACACGCATGCCTACACCCCC
Organism: Locusta migratoria; assembly: GCA_026315105.1. Lineage (NCBI taxonomy): Eukaryota > Metazoa > Arthropoda > Insecta > Orthoptera > Acrididae > Locusta > Locusta migratoria. Next base: position 835,413,486 of record CM048745.1, on the reverse strand, counting down.
ATGCCCCAGGGAGGACTCGAACCTCCACGACGTGCAACCGTGCGCTCCGCAGCGAGACGCCTTAGACCGCTCGGCTAGAGGTTGAAAGTAACTGTGAAGTTATCTGGGCACGTATAACAGATCTAAGAGAAGTAAAGTTAGTAGTTGGGTGTTTTTACCGGCTCCCTTCTGCTGTTGTAGCAGTTTTAGAGTCATTCAAAGAAAGTCAAGATCAGGTAATATTAGTCGGGGGAGACTTCAACCTCAAGAGTATAGATTGGGACCTCTCCAGTTACATTTCAGGCGGTACAGACAAGCAGTCTTGTGAGCTACTTTCGGAGACATTCCCCGAAAGCTGCCTTGAGCAGTTAAACCGTTAACCCACGCACAATGGAAATATTTTAGGCCTTATAGCTACAAACAGCCCCGACCTTATTAACGATGTCTGTGTAGAGACAGGAATTAGTGATCATGATATCGTCATAGCGTTGATGGTGACCAAAGTTCATAAACCAATCAAGAAGGTTAGGAGCGTGTTTTTGTTGGGAAGAGCCCCTAAGCAAATGTTAGGATCCGGGACTACGGATGTAGAGGAATTGTGGACTAAATTTAAATGCATTGTAGATAAAGGATTAGAGAAATATGCGCCTGTAAAGTCGATTAAAGATGGAAAATATCCACCATGGTATAATAGTAATGTTAGAAAGCTGCTGAGAAAGCAGAGACTGTTGCACTCTCGGTTCAAAAAAGAACACGCAATTGAAGACAGGCAAAAGTTAGTAGAGATTCGTGCGTCTATAAAACGATCGATGCGTGAAGCATACAGTAATTACCACAGCCATACCTTATCAGAAGATCTTTCCGAGAACCCGAAAAAATTCTGGTCCTATGTAAAATCGATAAGTGGGTCAAAGCGCACTATCCAGTCAATCGTTGATCATTACGGGGCAGTGATAGAAGAAAGCAAACGGAAAGCTGAAGTTCTAAATTTAACCTTTTTTGAAATCTTTCACGCAGGAGGACCGCACAAATGTACCATACTAATTCTGAAATTGAGGACATAGTAATAGGTATTTCCAGTGTAGAGCGCAAGCTGAGAGACCTAAATACGAAAACGTCTCCTGGTCTGGGTGGAATACCAGTTCCGGTTTAGAAAGAGTATTCTGCGACATTGGCCCATTACTTGGCTTGAATTTTTCGAAAATCTTTAATTCAGCAGAAAGTTCCTAAAGATTGGAAAAATGCGCAGGTACACACCCATTTATAAGAAAGGAAAGATTACTAAATGACCCACATAATTACAGGTAGGTTTCCTGCAGAATTTTAGAGTATATTCTCACTTCGAGTATAGTCAATTTCCTTGAGAGGGAAAGGCTACTTTCTATGAATCTGCCCGGGCTTAGGAAACACCGTTCATGTGAAACTCAGGTTTCCCTTTTCTCACATGACATCTTGGGAGCCATGGATGAAGTGCAACAGGCAGATTGTTTTTCAAGACTTCGAAAAGGCGTTTGACGCGGTGCCACACTGCAGACAGCTAACGAAGATACGAGCTTATGGAACAGGTTCACAGATTTGTGACGGGCTGGAAGACTTCCTAAGTAATAGAAAGCAGTACGTTGTTCTCGATGGCGAGTGTTCATTAGAGCCGAGTGTATCGTCAGGCGTACCCCAGGGGAATGTGATAGGACCGCTATTATTTTCTATCTCTATAAATGATCTGATTGACAGAGTAACTTGTAATTTGCGGCTGTTTGCCGGTGATGCTGTGGTGTATGAGAGGGTGTCGTTTTTAACTAACTGTAATAGCATACAGGATGACTTAGACAAAATTTCTAGTTGGTGCGAAGAATGGCAGCTAGCTCTCAATGTAGAAAAATGTAAGGTCATGCGCATGAATAGGAAAAACAATCACATAATGTTCGAATACAGCATTAGTAGTGAGCTTCTTGACGCAGTCGCGTCGTTCAAATATCCAGGCGTATCATTGCGAAGCTATATGAAATTGAACGAACATGTAAGGACAGTTGTAAGACGGACAGCCGACTTCGATTTATTGGGAGAATTTTGGGAAGATGTACTTCATCTGTAAAGGAGAACGCGTATAAAACGCTTGTACGACCACGTCTTGAGTATTGCTCAAGTGTTTGGGACCCAGTAGAGCAGTTTAAAGGAAGACATGGAAGCAGTTCAGAGGCGAGCAGCTAGATTTGTTACTGGTAGGTTTGACCAATGTGCGTCACCTAAAGAAGCACAGATTTTGGTAACACACAGAAGAACACGGAAGTAGAATAGTACAAAATGTGCTGAAGCATGTATGGGAAATGTAACAAAAATTGAAGTGTCTTGCATACAGCGGAATATCTTCACTATTATTTAAACAAACACGGAAAAAATAAGAGCGTCAACATCAAAAAGATGATTGTGCAATTTCCTTTTCAGGGTATGATTTAAAAATTTAGACTGGTGACGAAGTCTGTACGATAGGTACCCTGCGACATGCACCACACTAAATTTCATGTAGACAGTGACCTCCTTCTTGTTTTGAAAGTCAAGTTTGAAAAAATTCAGCAAGGTGGTAATTAAGCTGTAGTTTATGTAAAGTACCCTTCACCGTGCCCATTGCAAAAAAGGTCTGTAGACTACAACCTTTCCTTTTTGTTTTGCAAAATTCCATCAAGATTGAAATGAAACTAGATCTTCGCAGAGTCCCAAAGTGAAGTACCCTCCGCCATGTAGACAGTGACCTTCTTCTTGGCCGAGGGGACTAAGGCGCTCCAGTCACGGTCCGCACGGCCACTACGGTCGGGGGTTCGAATCCCCCCTCGGGCATGGATATTTGTGCCGTCCTAGTTCGTAAGTAGTTCGTAAGTAGTTTGTAAGTTTAGGGACTGATAGCCCCGTAGTTAAGTCCCATAGACTTTACAAACATTTCAACATTTGAACCTTCTTCTTGTTTTGAAGGGTAAATCTGCAAATTTTCATCATGACTGGAACAAACCGGCAGATCTGTATGCATTTCCACGAACAAATACATGAATACGTTATTCATATGCAGTAAATTTCTTTGAAAAGTAAGAACCTTATGTCTGTTCGTATGTTATTAGTGTATCATGTAAGAAATTGCAGTGAATCGGTCAAGACCTTTCTGAGATCGTTAGTGTATATTTTACAGTGACTTATCTTTGTATATTAGCCTTAGCACTCAGCTTTATCATGTAGTAGCGGAAAACCTAGCGGTGCCCGATTTTTTTTTCTTTTTTTTTAAAGCCTTGAGTTAGTACTTCTCCTATCTTTTCTCTCTCTCTCTCTATCCATCTCCTTTTTACTACGACAAGTTATTTTTCGATTCATTATTCACAATAGAAAATGTAAGACGTGCTGGAAACTGCAGTCTCTTGAAGTAATAACGTAAATATGTCTGAAATAAAGCGTACTCCTTGAATGTACAATGTTTCATTCTCTTCCTTTCCTTATAGCTCAATAAAAGTCTATTGCTTTCGCCTGCAGCCGTGTATGCTTCACAGTTCAAAGCAGTTAACAGCGCCGTAAGGTTTCAGGAATGTCTTTACTCTTAGTAGTGAATAAAAATGCATTAAAACTTGGTGCATTATGTGACAGGATTTTATCCATCGCAATATATATGAGTATCATATTTATGAAATTATATATTGTACAACTGTATAATTTTGCAGGTATATATTCAGCTGCATGGGTGCAATATGTCTGTTAAATCTGTTTCGACTGCTGTTAGTAGTAAAGAAGTAATAGAGTAAGAACTGATTCTTGATGGGGTGGTTTACCATGAACGTTACTGTTTATGATCTCATATCTCATGAATTAGGTGTAGTAATGTGTTACAATTTAGAAGGTACATTCAATTTCATGTGTTTATATTATCTGTAAAATTTCCCGAGAGTACATTTTTTGTGTAGAAATTATAACGTCACATCGAATGTCTTAGTTTTATTCCATGAACAGCGGAAAAATAGTAAACGAGAAAGATTTTTCCATTCACTATTTTGCTGCGGCTGTCAGCAAGAAAAAGTGTGATAAAGTTTTGAAATTATGATTAAAGACGCTAAGTACTCTCATTCGCATGCAGTGTAGGAATAAAATCTCGTTGCATTATATTGCAGATTGTTGCAGCTTCTATTGTTTATGACTTCATATGTCCTGAACCGTGTATCGCTCGTGGACCTTAAGCCTACAATATTGTTACCTCACGGTAATTTGGTTGAAATCGGTCCAGAGGTTTAGGAGGATATGTGCAATATTGATGCGTGGCGCGTTCTTCGCACATCTCACTGTTTATGACGTCATATCTCCTAAACCATGTGTTGCACGTGATCCATAAACTTAGGGTAACCGTCCTTATGGTTTGATGGCCGAGTGTGCAAAATTTAACAAAGATCGCAACAAAAGTGAAGATTTGTATGCAATACGTTCACACAACGTCTCAAACAAAAATATGTTTGTTCAGGTGTTTGTAAAGCTTACGGGACTTAACTACGTGGTTATCAGTCCCTAAACTTACAAACTACTTATGAACTAGCTACTACTAAGGACGGCACAAATATCCATGCCCGAGAGGGGATTCGAACGCCCGACCGTAGTGGCCGTGCAGAACGTGACTGGCGTGACGCAGTCTCCCCCCCCCTTTTTTTTCCTTCATCGGTAGTTCTGTTCATTGCGGACGCTGTTCGTATTTGTTCGATGCTGTGCGAAGTGTTCTTGGCTCAACTTTTTTATTACAGACGGCGTTTAGCCCCCTGACCGGGCGCGCTGAGCCATGGCGCCCGGCATCCCCTCGCCCACCGTGGCCGGCTCAAACAAACAAACAGGCGGACACTACTTTATACTCGTACTAGCTGAACCCCCACTGTTTCGCATGCGTAGGCTGGTTAATCTGCATCAGTTGTTTCTTTTTAATCGTAATCAAGAGTCCATATCCTAAGTTTCGTAGTTTTAGCTCGAAATTTGAGTTAACAGCAACATATCTTTGAAAATCAATTTTTGCATCCCGTGTTTCACACCCTTATTATTCTAATTTCCAAAAATACCAAAACACGTGTCTTTTAAATTCGAACCCCGAATCCAAATCCGAAAATTTGTAGTTCTAACTTCAAAATTGCGTAAATACCAACAGATTTTCGAAAAACATCCCCTCTCTAATTTAACCCCCTTGATGGTTGAATTTCCAAAAATACCGAAACAGGTATTTTTAACGTCTAACCAACTATATCAATTTTTGCAGCTCTAGCTTAAAAATTGTGTCAATAGCAACGTGTTTTCAAAAAGAATTTTTGATCCTCTATTTTATCCTCTTACTTGTTGAATTTCCAAAAATACTAAAAATCATGGATTTTTAATCCTGACCAAGATTCCATATCCGACGTTTCGTAGTTGTAGCTTAAAATTTGAGTTAACAGCAACATCTTTTTGAAAATCAATTTTTTGCGTCACCTATTTTACCCCCTTCTTTGTCGAATTTCAAAAAATTTAAAATTCCGAAACACGTGTCTTTTAAATTCGAACCCTGAATTAAAATCCGAAATTTTGTAGTTCTAGCTTCAAAATTGCCTAAATAGCTACGTATTTTCAAAAAAGGTTTCATCCCCTATTTCACCCCTTTACGAACGGAATATAGAAAAATCGCTTCTTAAACGACGCCTACAGAGTAAGATCAACACCCTCCACAAATTTCAAGTTTCTATCTTCAGTGGTTTGGGCTGGGCGATGATGAGTCAGTCAATCAGTCAGTCAATCGGGACACTTCCTTTTATATATAGAGATTAGCGAAAAACTCGGCATTGTCCGGGTATATATTTATTTATTCGAGCCTTGAGTTAATATTTCACTTATCCCTTCTGTCTCTGTCCATCCCCTTCTTTTCTAGAAAAATGTTATGTTTATGGGATAATACGGGGTATAGAAAATAAGGTTGTCTTGCAGTATCAGTGCAGTACCAAAGATAGAAAGGTAGTAATCAAAATATAAATGATATGTAATATTCTTACATTAATTTAATGAAAAACTTGACAATATTTATTGTTACGTGTCCGGAAGCTAGTATGAATTCAATGAGCCCATACTTGACTAAGCGACATATTTGTCCGTGTGAGAAACATGGAGATGTCTACTCTACAGTATTTAACAGATTGCGCTATGATATATCAATCGCAATAGAGAATAGAAATCTCACTGGAAATAGCAAAGTTAAAAGGTAGATATGACGGAAAAATTAGTTATTCGTTGTACGTACTTTCATTTTCTTCCTTTCCTTGTAACCCTATATGAGTCTACTGCTTTCGTCTGCAGTCGTGTGCGCGTCACAGCTCAAAGCTGTCAACAGTTCGGTGAGATTACCAGGAATTTCCTTAAGCTAACTGCAATACAGGAGTGTCTTAATAGCCAGTAGGAAATGCATTAAAACGTGGTGCATGATATGACAGATTTTTACCATTGAAGTATATATAATTTTGTATTTATTAATTATATGTTTTACAATTGTATAATTTTGCAGGTATATTCATTTGTATAACAGCTGTATGTCAGTAAAATCTTTTGAAAATATAGTAAGTGGGGAAGCAGTACTAAACTGAAAAATGATGCGTGATGTTGCGGTTTTCCATGAAAGTTACAGTTTCGGTCCTCATATGACCTAGGTGTCGTACAGTTGTACAATTTCGAAGACACAGTGAGCTCTATGTCTGTATACTGTCTGTAAAATTTCCTGCTAGAACAATTTGTAGTGTAGAAATTATAAATTTAACGCCATACCAAATGCCGTAGTTTTAGTCCATGTGCAGCGGAAAAGTAGTAAGCTAGAAACTTTTTCCCTTTCATAATTTTACGATGGTTGTCAGCGAGAAAATATAAAATTTCGTATGATTATGTGGCAGTTTTCTTGCGATTCGCATTGTTTATGACGTCATATCTCCTGCACCATATGTCGTATGTGGTCCTTAACCTTGCAACAACTGTTACCTCACGGTAGGGAATATGTGTATCAAATTTGGTTAAGGAGGAAATGTGCAACATTGTCGCGTAAAGTAGCAGTTTCCCTCCCCATGTCATTGTTTACGACGTAATATCTCGTGAACTATGTACTGTACGTGAACCTTAAACTTACGGCGACCGTCCGCGTGGATTGAACCTGAAGAGTGCAAAGTTTTATAAAGATTGGAATAAAACTGTAGATTTCTAAGCAATAGGTACGCACAAATATATACACAAACACACGGACACTTTGCTTTATATATAAAGATCTCACTGTTTATGTCGTCAAATATCCTCATTTATCCATTATATGTGTCTGTTTCAGCTACAGCCGCTCTTACCTCTCGACAGGGAATATGTGTATCAAATTTGGTTGAAATCGATCCAGTGGTTGGGGAGAATATGTGCAACATTTCCGCGTGCAGCAGTTTCGCTGCGCATGCATCTCTCCTGATTTATGTGTCGTACAGTGACATAATTTGCCTACAATATCATCGAAAACGCATTCAATTCATCCCAATTAGATGAATATACGGTAGCGGATGAGACACAAAATTTTTTTATGTATTAGAGAGTACAGTACAAACAAATTGTGAACAAATTACAGCCGACCAGTTGCATAATATGGTTTATTACGTAAACCTTGACCTAGGTTTCAGTAAAAATAATTTTTCCTTCCTCAGAAGATTTAGATGCAGCACGTGATACCGTTGCTGAATTGCAGCCATGTTTAAGATTCTGAAGTTTCTCAAATGTTTGTGAAGCTTATGGGACTTGACTACGGGGTCATCAGTCCCTAAACTTACAAACTACGTATCAACTACCTTATACCAAGGACGGCACAAATATCCATGCCCGAGGGTGGATTCGAACCCCCGACCGTAGTAAACATAGGTTTTAAAAACTGATTCACCAAAGAAGACGAAACCAATATTCCAGATTTCGGATTACAAACAGAGGTCAGAATGAGTAAAGTTGAAGTGGATATCCTCGGAGTAGTAAAGCAACTTAAATCACTTAACAAGTACAAGTCTTCTGTTCCGGACTGTATACCCATTAGATTTCTATCTGATTATATTGAAGCGATAGGTCCTTACTTAACAGCCTTATACAACCGCTTGCTGAATGAAGGATCTGTACCAAAAAAAAAAAGGAAAATAGAACAGATCACAGGTCACACCTACATTCTAGAAAGGCAGTAGGAGTAATTCACTAAGCTAAAAGCCTATTTCATCGACGTCAGTTTTAATGCAGGGTTTTCAAGCACATCCTGTATTCAAATATTATGAATTATTTCGAACAGGATGATCTATTTACCCAAGGCCAACAAGGATTTAAAAAATATCGTTCATGCGAAACACAAGTAACTCTTCAGTCACACGAAATGATGAGCGATATCTGAAACTGATTCCGTATTTCTCGATTTCCAGAAGGCTTTTAATCAAATTGCGTGGTTATGGTATATCGCCCCAAATCTGGGACTGGATAGGGGATTTCCTGTCGGAGAGGACACAGTTTGTAAGGCATCCACTAAAACAGAGGTGATATCGGGTGTTCCACAGGGTAGATTATTAGTCCTCTGCTGTTCCTTCTTTACATAAACGATTTGAGAGTAAATCGAAGTAGCTCTCTTAGGCTGTTTGCAGATGTCGGCGTCATTTACCATCTAGTAAAATCATATGACGATCAAAACCAACTGCAGAACGATCTAAATAAGATATCACTATGGTGTAAAGACTTGGCAATTGACTCTAAATAATGCAAAAAGTGAAGTCGTGCACATGAGTACGAAAAGAAATCTGTTAAATTTTGTTTAGAAGATAAATCAATCGTGAAGGCCGTAAACTCTACAAAATACCTAGGAATTACTATTACTTGAGACTTAAATTGGAAAGAACACGTAGATAATGTCGTGGGAAAGGCGAACCAGAGACTGCGTTTTATTGGCAGAACCCTTAAAACATGCAACAGAACTACAAAAGAAACTGCATACACTACGCTAGTCCGTCCTATTATAGATTATTGCTGCCCAGTGTGGGATCCTTCTTGGGTGACTTTGACGGAGGACATCGAAAGAGTCCACAGGAGGGCAGCCCGTTTTTTATTGTCACGATACAGGGGAGACAGCGTTACGGAAATGATACAGGATCTGGAATGGAAATCATTACAAGAACGGCGCTTATCGCTGCGGCGTGGAGTACTTGCGAAACTCCAATCACCAACATTCTCCTCCGAATGCGAAAATATATTGTTGGCTCCCGCTTACATAGAATAGATCATCAGAATAAAATATGAGAAATCAGAGCTCGATCGGAGAGATTCGGGTGTTCTTTCTTCACGCGTGCTAATCAAAACGGAATGGGAGATAAATAGTATAAAGGTGGTTCGATGAACCAACTGCCAGGCACTTAAATGTGATTTTCAGAGTATCCCATGTAGATGTAATTTGTTCAAAATTTCATCGTGTTCCACCATTGCTGAACTGCAGGCTCATTTAAGATTTTACAGCACAACGCACGAGGAAGATGATCGCAAAGCAGGTGCAACGGGAAGCCAGTAATTCGTCCAACCATTGTAGCGCACGCTGGAAATCAATTGAGTTCCGGTTCAATTGGAACGTATGCATGAGGTATGAGTCGCGCCGTAAAACAGAAGGCGAGGTGGCGTGTCGATGCACAGTGGCTGACGTGCGACGCCAGCAGCAACGCATTCTAGCGCAGCGGGCTGTGAAACGCCGGCTGTGCGCGATGGGTATAGTCGGGCGTCGGATCTGGCCGTGGCTGCCGTTTTAAGAGCCTCGGGCTCGAACAGCTGCACAGTAGACTAGCGGCGTGGCGCCAGCCAGTGTTACCACCCCGCGTATTTACCGGGGGCGCCTGCCTACGCGTACCTGCTGCGGCGGCGGGTTTACTGCGCCCTTCACGTTTTAGTGGTCTCGTAATCTGGGGCAACGCGACGCGGCCGCCTTCTGGAAGCGCGGAGGTCCCGATCTGCAGTATTGCACGCCTCCGAGGTAGACATCGACACGGTGGTATACAGTTCGAAGCCTGGATGGAAGTGGAGCTTTCTTAATCTTTGTCCGTCAGCCAAAAGGGGGGAGGGGAGAGCTACTAACTGCAGGCTAGTGTAAGTAATTTTTTTACCATTACCTCCCGCTCTATCCGTCAACACATCCGCCAACACCAGTTCCTTTCCCTGTCCCAATGTAGCTCCCGACCTTCCATCTCTGCTGATGATCAGCTCCTTCGTCTCTTTCACCACCTCTCCATTTAGCTTAACTCCCGTTGCTCTGTCATCTTCGTCTCCCTCAATATCGAGAAAGCCTATGTCAGTGTATGGCATTCCGGTTTCCTCTTAAAACTCCAGTTCTACGCCCGTTAATTATGTCTCCTCACCACCACACTTACTAAGTCAGTGTCTGCAACTCGCACTCCCATTTGCTATACCCCTCCACCAGGTTGCCTCAAGATCTGTCCTCCCTCGCCTAACTCACTCCCGTTTGTTCTACCCTTCCACTGCGGTGCCTCATGGCTCCATCCCGCTTCGCCTCCTTTACCTCATCTCCCATTCCTGTTTGTTCTACCCCTCCACTGGGGTTCCTCAAGGCTCTTTCCGGCCTCGCCTCCTTTACCTCATATCCGTTTGTTCTATCCCTCTAACGGCATGCCTCTAAGCTCCGTCCTGTCCTGTCCCGCCTCCTTTGTATCTCCCACTTCCTTTTGTTCTACCCCTCCACTACGTGCCTCAAGGCTCTGTCTGCTTTACCTCATCTCCCACACACATTTCTACTACACTGGAGTGCCTCGAGGCTCTGTCCTCTCTCGCCTCCTTTTCCTCATCTTTCACTCTCGTTTGTTCTCTGCTTCTGCCTCTGTCCTCTCTCGCATCCTTTACCCTGTCGTTATGTCCCAACCTCAGTCTCCTGACTATCTCCTGCAATAAGCTGACAACACCACCTTCACAGCCCTCGCTCCCAGCATTTGCTCCAGTCCCACTTCACTGAGTTTGGTGCAACCGGTGGCCCCTTTTCGTCAACCCAATAAATCCCAGGCAATCATTATAGGTCGTACAACCCCCTCCTTCCGCCTACACGACTACTACCTTACCCTCTGCAGCTTCCATCCCACCTGGGTTTCTATTCCCCATACCTATGCCTTGAACGCCACACCCTTTGCCTCACATGTGTATCCGACTTCCCTACCCCATGCAGGTCGTTTACGACCTTATCCCGTTCCCTCACCTCCTGCAGAACCTCTAACACATCCGGATCCTCTACATCGCCCGCAAAATGAACTCGCAGAAGCCTTTCGTCTACCACTTCCATACCGATCCCAGTCCTCTGCCACGCCTTCACGTCGCATCCCTCCCTCACTTCACCTGCATAAACTCCACATCCTCTCCCACGGTAACATCCGACACTTCCCCCCTACCGGATACTGACATCAGTTTCCTGTAGAATTTTGGAGCATATTCTCAGAATAGCCGGTCGCAGTGGCCGAGCGGTCTGCGGCACGGTCGGGGGTTCGAATCCGCCATCGGATATTTGGTGTAGTGCTTACTGTTAGCTAGTTCATAAGTAGTTTATAAGTTTAGGGACTGATGACTCCGTAGTTAAGTCCCATAAGCTCTACAAACATTTGAACATTTGAATCAGTTAGAATATTGTAAATTTCCTTCAGACGGAAAAGCTTCTTTCTATGAATCAGCACTAGTTTAGGAAACATCGTTCATATGAAACTCAGATTGCCCTTTTTCCACATGACTTCTTGCGAGCCATGGATGAAGGCCAACAGGCGGATTGTGTTTTTCTCGACTTCAAAAAGGCGTTTGACGCGGTGCCACACTGCAGACTGCTAACGAAGATACGAGCTTATGGATTAAGTTCACATTTGTGACTGGCTGGAAGACTTCCTAAGTAATAGAACGCAGTACGTTGTTCTCGACGGCGAGTGGTGATCAGAGACGTGTGTATCGTCAAGCGTGCCCCAGCGGAGTGTGATAGGACCGCTATTATTTTCTATCTATATAATTGATCTGATGGATAGAGTAACTTGTAATTTGCGACTATTTGCTGATGATGCTGTGGTGTATGGAAGAGTGTCGTCTTTAAGTGACTGTAATAGTCCCCTATTTCGGATCTCCGGGCGGGTACTGCTCAGGAGGATGTTATCATCAGGAAATACAATACTGGCATTCTACGGATCGGAGTGTGGAATGTTAGATCACTTAATCGGGTAGGAAAATTAGAAAATATAAAAAGGCAAATGGATAGGTTAAAGTTATACATAGTGGGGGTTAGTGAAGTTCGGTGGCAGGATGAACAGGATTTCTGGTCAGCTGAGTACAGGATTATAAATACATCAGTTGGGGTATCACAAGAGTAGGACTCATAATTAATAAGAAAATAGGAATGCGGGTAAACTACTATCAGCAGCACAGTGATCGCATTATCATTGTCAAGATAGATAGGAAGCCAACATCGACAACAGTAGTACAGATTTATATGCCAACTAGCTCTGCCGATGATAAGGAGATTGAAGAAATTTATGAGGAGTTAAAGGAAATTATTCAGACAATTAAGGGAGAGGAAAACTTAATTGTGATGTGGGACTGGAATTCGGTAATAGGAAAAGGAAGAGAAGAAAAGATAGTAGGTGAGTAGGTGGGCAGAAGGAACGAAACAGGAAGTCGCCTGGTAGAATTTTGCACGGAACGTGATTCAATCGTAACAAACACCTGGTTAGAATCACAAAAGAAGGTTGTATACGTGGAAGAGACCAGGAGACACCGCAAGGTATCAGGTAGATTTTATAATGGTAAAAAATTGATTCCGGAACCAGGTTTAAACTGTAAGAGAAACCCAGAGTCAGATATAGACGCTGGCCATAAGTTATTGGTCATGAAATTGTAGGCTGAAACTGAAAAAACTGCAGAATTGTAGGAAACCAAGGAGACGGGACTTGGTTAAATTGAGGGATCCTAAGTTCTTATGAATTTCAGAGGGAGCTTCAGTCAACAATTGACAGAAACGGGGGGAATAAAACAGTGGAAGAGAAATGTGTAGCATTGAGAGATGAAATAGTAAAGGTAGCAGTGGACAAAATAGGTAGAAAGGCAAGACCTACAAAAATCCTTGAATATAACAGGAAATACTAAATTTAATTGAAGAAAGAAGAAAATATAAAAATGCACTAAATGAAACAGGCAAAATGGAGTACAGACTAAGAAATGAGATTGACCGAAGTGCAAAATGGCTAAGCAGGAGTGGCTAGAAGCCAAATGCAAATCTGTAGAAGAATGTATAAGAAGGGGAAAAGTAGGTACTGCCTACATGAAAATAAAAGAGACATTTGGGGACAAGAAAAACAGTTCTACGAATATCAAAAACTTAGTTGGAAAACCAGTTCTCAGCAAAGAAGGGAAATATGTAAGTTGGAAAGATTACATAGCGAAGCTCTACAAAGGAAATGAACTTAGACACAATGTCATAGGAAGGGAAGAGGAAGTAGATCAAGATGAAATAGGAGATACTATATTGAGAGATGAATTTTGACAGAGCCCTATAAGACCTAGGTCGGAACAAGGCCCCAGGAATAGATGACATTCCCTCAGAGCTACTAAAGTCTCTGGGAGAGCCAGCCATGACAAAACTATTTCACCCGGTGTGTAAGATGTATGAAACAGGCGAAATTCCTGACTTTAAGAGAAGTGTAATAATCCCCATTCCAAAAAATCAGACGCAGACAGGTGTGATAATTACAGAACCATCAGTTTGATAAGTCATGGTTACAAAATTTTAACACGAATTACGTACAGGAGAATGGAAAAGCTGATAGAAGTTGACCTCGGGGAAGATCAGATTGGATTCAGGAGTAACGTAGATACCTGGAAGGCAACACTCACTTTAAGACTTATCTTAGAAGATTGATTAAGGAAAGGCAAACCTACATTTTTAGCTTTTGTAGATTTGGAGAAAGCTTTTGATAATGTTGACTGGAATACACTCTTTCAAATTCTGAAGTCAGCAGGGGTGAAATACAGGGAAAGTAGATTTATTTACAACTTGTACAAAAGCCAGAGCGTAGTTATTAGACTAGAAGGGCATGAAAGGGTAGCATTAGTAGGGAAGGGAGTAAGACAGGGTTGTAACCTTTCTCCGATGTTATTCAATTTGTACATCGAGCAGGCGGTGAAGGAAAGCAAGGAAAAATTCGGAATAGGGATTAAAGTTCAAGGTGATGAAATAAAAACATTGCGATTTGCTGATGACATTGCAAAGGACCTAAAAGAGCAGTTGAATGGAATGTGCGGTGTGTTGAAGAGAGCGTATAAAATGAACATTAACAAGAGCAAAACAAATATAATGGAATGCAGTCTTAGAAAATCAGGCAATGCTGAAGGAATTAGATTAGGTAACGAATCAATAAAGGGGGTAGGTGAGGTTTGTTACTTGGGTAGTAAAATAACGTATGACGGTCGCAGTACAGAGGATATAAAATGGAGAATGGGAATGGGAAGAAAAGCATTTCTGAAATAGAGGAATTTGATAACATCGTATATTAATTTAAATGTAAGAAGGTCTTTGCTGGACGTGTTTGTGTGGAGTGTTGCCTTGTGCGAGAGTTAAACATGGACGATAAACAGTGCAGACAGGAAGAGAATAGAGGCTTTTGAAATGTGGTGCTACAGAAGAATGCTGAAGATCAGATGGGTAGATCGCATAACTAATGAAGAGGTACTGAATAGAATTGGGGAGAAAAGGAGTTTTGGCATACCTTGACTAAAATAAGGGATCGATTGGTAGGACACATTCTTCGACATCGAAGAATCGTAAATTTAGCATTGGAGGGAAGTGTGTGGGGTAAAAATCGCAGAGGGAGACCTAGAGACGCGTATAGTAAGCAGATTCAAGTGGATGTAAGTTGCCCTTCTTATGAGGAGATGAAAAGGCTTGCTCAGGATAGAGTAGGGTGGAGAGCTGCATCAAACCACTGTCCGGACTGAAGACAATAAGAACAACAATAGCATACAGGATGACTTAGTCAAAATTTCTACTTCGTGCGAAGAGTGGCAGCTAGCTTTCAGTGTAGAAAAATGTAAGGTGAAGCTTATGAGTAGGAAAAACAATCCCATAATGTCGAATACAGCGTAGTGAGCGTCGTGATGCAGTCGTGTCTTTCAAATAACTAGGCGTGATATTGCAGAGCTATATGAAATGGAAAGAACACATAAGGACAGTTGTGAACAAGGCGGGCAGCCGACTTCGGTTTATTGGGAGATCTTTGGGAAGATGTACTTCATCTGTAAAGGAGACCGCGTATAAAACGCTTGTACGACCACGTCTTGAGTATTGCTCAAGTGTTTGGGACCCGCGGCAGAAAGGTTTAAAGGAAGACACGGAAGCAATTCAGAGGCGAGCAGCTAGGTTTGTTACTTGTAGATTCGACCAATGCGCGAGTGTCACGCAAATGCTCCGGGAACTCAGCTGGGATCGCTGGAGAAAGACGACGTTCATTTTGTGAATTTCTGTTGAAGAAATTTAGAGGGCCGGAATTTGAAGCTGACTGTAGTATGAGCTTGCTGCCGCCTACTTACATTTCGCGTACTGATCACAAAGACAAGAGAAATTAGGGTTCATACGGAGGCATATAGGCATTATTTTCTTCCTCGTTCTGTTGGGGAGTGGAATAGGAAATGAAATGCCTAGTCGTGTTACAGTGTGCCCTCCGCCACGCACCTTACGGTGAATTACGGAGTATTTATGTAGATGTAGGCGCTAACGTCCCCGTTGGCAACCGGAGAATAAATTCACTATCGTCTAACTCCGGCATATCCACTTCAAGCTGCTAAACAAGCAGAATCTGGACAAAGTAACATACAGGCACTTAATAACCGCAACAGGGAAAGACATTCAACATCCAGATCCGTCGGCGCAGCTAACGAAGGAAATCATCACGATTCAAGGCTCCTAGAAGCGCTTTTCCAATCCGGATGCCCACTGATGGCCATTCTCTCGCCATAACGGTCGCTAGACCGGAATTCAGAATCGTACGATCAGGACACCGCAAACGACAACAACGACCGCCCGTCGCTGCGCACAGATGTCCTCTCCATCACGTGTCCGCTAAGCCACCTTCGACCCTCGTTCGGCATACCGAGCCAAATATAACGGAAACCACTACTGATAGCCAAGACATACAGTGGCCATGAACACGCCAACCAGAACCCCAATGTTGTTTCAACCGCATACCGAAGCTTATGCAAAAGCTGTCTTTTCTACTGCGCTAGTGTTGCTCTGTATTCCACCAAATAATGCGAATTGGTAAGTTTCTAAGTGATTTCGTTATTGTAAATGGCGAAGAATTCTTCCAGTTATGTCTTTAATAATCTCTCTCTGTGGTAGCAACACCATAAGTCAGATGGGCAGGGGGGCAAACAATCTGTGAACTTCATATAACTGGAAGTATCCCATATTGCTTTTTATCATTTCTTAAAGGTTGTTACAGCTTAGAAAGTACTTACACTGAGGACAACACACACACCCTTGCCCGAGGGGGGGGGGGGGGGAATCGAACCACCCCACCGTGTTCTGAAAGGTCCGAAAAGCTGGCCAAAAGTCGAAAAATGAAAATCATAATTATGGGTTTAGTTCCATACAATCATGTTTAGAGGACAGAGGGCAGCTACCTATGATACTGAAAAAGTAGTTCAAAGTTACGGTCGGCGGAGTAACACACGCTACACAGAACCGCTTAAGATTACATTGCGTGCTTAAAGTGTGAATAACTTTTGTTGTAAGTGATCATTTTCAATTGTGTTTGCTGGATGTTGATAAGGAACGTACATAGTATATGTTTGTAAGTTACGTGCCCATAACTTTATGTTCGGTATTTCAAAATTTAACTTCATAATATCCTCCATTCACACGTAGATCTCTCTTAAATGATCGAAAAAGTAATGATCGCCGGAGATCCTGCGATATACGACACAGTAATATGTAGCATAGGATGTCTTGTGCGGAAATAAACAAGAATTGTCTGCAACATGTTGCTATTCTCGTTGAATTGTCATATTTACTGAGACCGTGCGCGGTGAGCCAGTTATCAAAGAGTGAGAAGGGTCCGCTACGAGTACTCTACTTCCAGTAAGCACTTTCAGAGTTAATACAGGATGGTGGCCAAATATCTGGCGCCGCTTATATTACTTTCACGGCGTTCATTAAATAATGGACTTAGCAAAATAAGACAATATTGAATCATGTGTACATTTCTTCTAACTGCATATGTTTAAATAATTTAAATCCGCTTCTGTTTAGTATCAAATGGCATTAATTTACTTACCATGTTCGGGTGGCAACCAATTAGTATGCACTCGAAAGGAAATCTACATCATGATAAAAAGTGTCTTGAGTCGGATTTGAACACGCAGCTCACGGTTTTAGATGATAAATACATCGGGATTCATTACCTGACGTAAAAAAGCTGTCGTGCAGTTTGAGATCAAGATAGAAAGCATCGTCTAGGAAAATCGAACGATTCTTTCATCAAAATGAAAAATAGCTGAATTCGTCAACAACTTTTACAGTTAGTAAATCTGGTTGTAATATCGATGATTTTAAAAGTTTTAAATACTATTTTAATGTGCTTTTTTTAAATATTTCACTTACAATTTACGTCTATTAAATGAATTTCATATTTTTCGTAGAACTAACTACTGAATCTTCCACGGCACCTACGATTGGTCGAGCATACACGGGGTTCACAGGTACTAATGTTCGAATGAAAAGAAGAAGATCTGAACAACTGCATGTTAAATACAGAACAGAGGAGTTAGCATCGCAACTGGAAATCAGTCTGTTGTTGCTTTGTCTCTCAATTATGAATCAGCCTTAGACAACGATATATATGAATTTTGTGACGACAATTTTTTGCACAGTTTCAAAATGAACACTGTTGTCTTTTTGTTGTGAAAACTTTTTTCATTGTAATTAATCCTAAACTTGTATTCAGCGATATCCTTATTTTACAAATTTACATTAAAATTAAAATACGTCCACATAACGTGTTCCATTTAACTGACTCCCCATGAACAAATGTTGACGGGCTTCAGAAATTTATTTATTTTATTTTATTTATTTATTTATTTATTTATTTTTTTTTTTTTTTTGAGTGGAGTAAGACACTCCACTCGCAATATGCGAGATACCAGGCATTATATATTGATTTTGTTGTATCTGTATGTAAACTTCTAAGTGTATATGTTGTACATGAGGCCCCAAATACGTATTAATGTGCACTGTGATGTGCTCCTACTGGCCCTGGCTTCCACAGAATGAATGAAACTTTGTATGTAAGAAGGTTTAGCAAGTGCTAGGAAATTTACTACATTCGAACTGAGAATATGCTCTAAAATTCTACATGAAACCGATGTCAACGATATTGGCCTGTAATTGTGAGGGTCAGTTATCTTTCCTTTCTTATAAACCGGAGTCACCTGCGCTTTTTTCCAATCACTAGGAACTTTGCGGTGAATTAAACATTCGCGATAAATGCAAGCTAAGTAGGGGGCCAATGCCGCTGAATAGTCTTTGTAAAACCGAACTGGTATTCCAGCAGACTTTTTCGTATTTAGCTCTCTCAGCTGCTTCTCTACACCGGAAATACCTATTGCTATGTCCCCCATTTCGGAATTAGTACGTTGATCAAATGATGGTACAATTGTGCGGTCCGCCTGCCTGAAAGATTTCTTAAAGGTTAAATTTAGAACTTCAGCTTTCCGTTTGCTTTCTTCTATTACTGCCCCGGAATAATCAACGAGTGACTGGACAGTGGGCTTTGACTCGCTTATCGATTTTACATAGGACCAGAATTTTTTCGGGTTCTCGGAAAAATCTTTTGCTAAGATATGACTGTGATAATTATTGTATGCTTCGCGCATCGATCTTTTTATAGAAGCACGAATCTCTACTAACTTTTGCCTGTCATTATTTGTGTGTTCTTTTTTTAATCGAGAGTGCAACAGCCTTTGCTTTCTCAGCAGCTTTCTAACATTATTATTATACCACGGTGGATCTTTTCCATCCTTAATCGTCTTTACGGACACATATTTCTCTAATCCTTTATTAACACTGCACTTAAATTTAGTCTACAATTCCTCTACATCCATAGTCCCGGAATTAAACGATGCCCATTCATTTTCTAAGTGCGATCGTAACATTTGCTTATCGGCTCTTCCCAACAAAAACACGCTCCTAGCCTTTTGATTGGTTTATGAACTTCGGTCACCATCGACGTTATGACGATATCATGATCACTAATTCCTGTCTATACACAGACATCGTTAATAAGGTCAGGCCTGTTTGTGGATATAAGGTCTAGAATATTTCCATTGCGCGTGGGTTGCCGGTTTAACTGCTCAAGACAGTTTTCGGAGAATGTCTCCAAAAGCAGCTCGCAAGACTGCTTGTCTGTACCGCCTGACATGTAACTAGTGAGGTCCCAATCTATACTCTTAAGGTTGAAGTCTCCTCCGACTAATATTACGTGGCCCGGATACCTATGCACTACCTGTTGTAGACTTTCTTTGAATGATTCTATAACTGCTACAGCAGCACTGGGGGGCCGGTAAAAACACCCAGTTACTAACTTTACTTCCTTTAGACCTGTTATACGTGCCCAGATAACTTCACAGTTACTTTCAACTTCGATCACAGTAGAAACAATATCTTTGTCCACAGCTATGAACACTCCTCCTCCAGTTGTATCCGATCAATCTTTTCGATCTACATTCCAAGCTTCGCTAAATACTTCTGAACTTGCCACATCATGATTTAGCCAGCTTTCGGTGCCTATAACTGTCTGAGCGGAATAACTTCCATGCACTGCGGCAATTTCGGGAGCTTTGTTTCTAATACTCTGTAAGTTCGCGGCTAATATTTTGATGTTCGAATTTTTGTTCCGAACGTGGCATGAATCCGCTGTTTGAATGCTGACAGGCGAGTGTTCATCAGAGTTAGCGCCTAGCCTGAAAAAAAAAAAAAAAAACCATGTGCACTCCACAAGTACTCTGCTACCCGAGTAGCCGCTTCCTTAGTGTAGTGCACCCCTGATCTATCTAGGGGCACCCTACAATTCCCCACCCGATAACGCAGATCCAGAAATCTACAGCCATTACTGTCACAGAGTCGGCGAAGCCTCTGGTGCAGACCCTCCACTCGGCTCCAAACCAAAGGACCCCGATCAACCCTGGGAACAATGCTGCAAATCGACAGCTCTGCTTGCACCCCGCGTGCGAAGGCAGATGCCTTCACCAATTCCGCCAGCCGCTCGTAGGACCTGAGGATGTCCTCAGAACCCAAGCGACAAGCGTCATTGGTGCCGAAGTGAGCCACGACTTACAGTCGATTGCACCCTGCACCCTCGATAGCCGCCGGCAAGGCCGCCTCCACATCTCGGATGAGGCCCCCAGGCAGACAGACCGAGTGCACGTTGGAATTCCTTCTGGATCTCGATATTATCTCCCTAAGGGTCTCCATCACGCGCCTAACATTGGAGCTCCCAATAACTAATAATCCCCTCCCCCCGTGCACCTGCTCGGACCCTGCTGAAGGAGTGGCCACATGCTCGCTCACAGGACGAACGGGCGCGGACGGATGTCCAGCCTCCACATTGGCCTTTCCTCCTCGCGAACGCCGTACAACCCGCCACTTCCCTTGCGGAGAAGGCGGCTCGAAGATGTCTGGTACACCTGAAGGAGCCTCGGTAGAAGGGACAGAGAGCGAAGCATGAGACGCCTGAGGTGTCCCACTCGACGCACCAGACGCCCCACCATCGCTGCACCCCGAGACAGCAGCCTGAAGACGGCTGACCAACAGCACGCTCAGCTGTTCGCGAACCGCGGCCAACTCGTCCTGCGTCCGTACATTATTTCACTTATGTATGCTGATATGAGCTGAACAGCGTACAGCGCCATCTGTTAGCAACTTTGTAACTATTATGTCAAACTGCTGTATAAACTTCTTACAACTTTCACAATAAACATGCCGTTTACTGTATTCCTCTATCGATCTTTGTTTTCGAGATATTTAATTTTGAAATCAGGGAGCCCTTTTCCGGACACTCTGTACCATAACCAAAGAATTTGATTAAAAGCTGTTTGTGAGGTATGGTGTCAAAAGCCTTCTGGAAATCAAGAAATAAGGAATCAGTTTGAGATCGCTTCATACATTTTATTCTTCAAGAAACTACAGAGAAATTTTTTAAGAGCAACATATAAATTTCGATGCCTTTTTTTCGCGTACCAGTTCCCGTAAGAGCCGCACGCTGTGCTACGGCGCCGCCCCACGCGCCGTGGCGAGTCGTAGCTCAGGCGGTGAGTAAGGAGAAGGAGTTCCGAGTTCCTCCGCGGCGGCGCTGGCGCGCCTGGCGCCATTACTCTTAATAGGCCGGCGCGCCCGTTTTATTGGCGCCACTCGCACGGGCATTATTTTTAATGGCGCGCGCGCCGCGCGTGACAGGGAAATTAACGCTACCTGCATGGCCAGCCGGGGAATTCACCAGTGCTTCGTTTCCCGCACCGCCAGAAGAACTTCGCTCTAAAAAAGTTACGGCGAGAGCGTGAATCGGTCGGTCCCACTGTACGTTACAATTATTTATTTAACCTGGCAAGATTAGAGCCTTCTAGCCTCTAGATTGGAGATTAAATTAGATTATATTAATACTTATCCCATAGGTGATGAATACGAGATTTCGTAAAGATATGAAACGTGTCAGTACATTACATGAATTTATTAAATTTATTTTTTCTTGAATGAAATTTTCACTCTGCAGCGGAGTGTGCCCTGATATGAAACTTCCTGGCAGATAAAAAGTGTGTGCCGGAACCTGGACTCGAACCTGGGACCTTTGCCTTTCGCGGACAAGCGCTCTAACGACTTTTTTTTTTTTTTTTTTTTTTTTTTTTTTTTTTTTTTTTTTTTTTTTTTTACAAAAAAATAAATTTTTGCCGGTGGTCGGGATTTTTTTAATTTTTTTTAAATAAAAATAAATGAAAGGAAACAAGTGTAAATTTTAGGAGAGGCTAGGGGTAGTGTGTTAAGAAGACTTGACTTTTATTCAGTGTAGACAAAGACAACATAATTCTTCTTATAGAGGGTTTTTATTTTATTTTATTTTTATTTTATTTTTTATTTTTTATGTAATAGTAAATCTGTTCACCATGCGCACAACCCATACGGAAACTTAACTGCCTTCTCGCATTTCATAAATAAACATACACGCAGCACGGTGTAGAGTGTTATTCCAATTCCTTCGCCGCTCCAGCGCCCGGGTGCGTCTTCTCGTACATTAGGATTAGTTGCCGTTTTCATATCTTTCGTTCATTCTTCGTCGATTTAATATGTTAACTTCTCCTACCCGGGACGTTCCAGCTGTGCGGCGGGTCCCGAAACGTACTCCATAAAAAATTTGAAAAATACTGCCTATACTTAGGATTATGTACAATCTTTCTATGTCGTTCTTCTAAGTAGATCCAAAAGTCTAATACATTCTTCGGGGTATCTCTGAATAAATAGAGCACCAGTTGTGCTCGAATCCATGTTACTGCATTCGTTTTAGTTCGTGGATAGTATGTCCTGTCAGGGAATAACACGGAACGTGGTCTGATGTCTTGTGGCCCCACTCGTAGAAAGAAAGCTATTATCTGTTGACCTAAACGCCAGACTTCTGCTGCTGGGCCACATGTTAACCGGTGTTCGTCGTCGTCCAGAACTCGGCACTGGGGGCATAATGGTGAGTCCATCAAATGTATAGAGTGGAGTCTAGATCGTGTTGCGTGTTTACCGTTCACTGTCAGGTACCACATGGCACGTGTTTCCGTATCCAAGGAAACGTGGTGTACCGATCGCCATACCACCGGCCAGTCAACATTTGGATACTTCTTCTCAATAACATTGCCAGTTCTTGTGGCCGTTAAGATTCGATAGATGTCGCGAGCCGTCGCAGGTCTGCTTTCCGGCAGTGCCATCTTAACGTAACTGTATTCTATAAAAAATGCACTGATGTGGTGGAGTGACTGTGAGATGTGCTGCACCGCCACCGGTGCTGTTTGAGACCTCGGTGCTAGTTCTTCTATTAAGAATCCTGTCAGAGATGTGTGATGTCGTCTCCACAATTTCAACATGGTGCTGATGTATAGTGCCACTGCTCGATCATGAACATGTGCAAGACCTAGACCTCCCCTGCCGGGAGGGAGGGTGAGGGTTTCATATCTAACTTTGAAGAGTAGTCCCGCACTGAGGAAGGAACCAAACGCAGCCAATATACGCCGTGCTATCACCGTCGGCATCGGAAGGATTTGTGCAAGGTGAGGAATTCGTGACGCCATGTATGTGTTAACATAATTGACACGCTGGATAATGTCCAAAGACCGTATAGTATTTCCTCTGACTGCTGTCCGGATCGACTGTAGAAGTCTCTTGTAGTTGTAAGCTGCTGTGTGACGCACGTCGTTGGTAAAGACAACACCTAAGCATTTCAAGGTATCCTTGAGTTGTAAGGGCGCCACATGTTCTTTTGGTACCCCGTCACCGATACTCATGGCCATTGACTTGTCCACATTGATGCGGCTGCCTGTAGCCATTCCATATTTGTTGATCCAAGTTAAAGCCTCTTGCATGTCGTTGTCAGTCCGTACCATGAGCACCAGGTCGTCTGCATACGCTTTACACTTGAAAGTGTACCCTCTCATTGTCAACCCTGTCAATCGTTGACGTAAGCCACAGAGTAGTGGTTCAAGGGCTATGGCGTATAAAATTGTCGAAAGTGGACATCCTTGTCTAACCGATCTTGATATGGTGAGGGATGCTGTCGTCCGACCGTTGATGAGCACTTTGGAGGAGGCATTATTTAATAGCCGCATCACGACACTGATAAATGGCTGTGGAAATCGCATGTGCTTCATGACTGCTGCCAGATAGGTGTGGCCCACTCTGTCGAAGGCCCGATCAAAATCAATCGACGCAAGGGCTCCGCGAAGGCGGCAGGTCTTCGCCAGTGCGATTACATCGCGATATTCGCCGAGTGCTGTCTGAATGTTGGCGTCTCCACCAAGCGACGTTAGATCGAGTGATATCATTTGGCGCAATATTCTTCGGAAGCGCGAAGCTAAGAGTCTGGAGAATATCTTAAAGTCACAATTCAGAAGCGTCAATGGTCGGTAGTCCCGAATCCGTGCGCGACCTGATGGCTTGTGTATCGGGATGATAAGTCCCTCCACGAAGGATGGTGGTAAGGGCACATCTGGAGTCATCAATTCACGGCAAATACTAGTCCATATGGGTGTTATCATACGTCGGAAGGTCCGATAAAATTCCAGTGGGAGTCCATCTGGTCCAGGCGATTTATTCACTGCTCCCTTACCAATTGCCTCCACTACTTCTTCTTCAGTTATATCCTCCGTCAGTTGTTCTTCTGCCACCGGGTCAATGGTGCCAAGGATTGTCTGAGAAACTTCGTTAACTATCGCCATGTCAGTATCCACCGCTGTGTATAGTTGAGTGTAGTATTCGACAAAGGCAGTGCTTATTTCTTGTTGCGTAGTTAGATGTCTGCCATCTTCAGTGTCCAGCACGTGTATCAGGCCTCTTCCTCGACGCTTACGTTCGTTGATGATATGATACATGGATGGTTGTTCTCCCATGACTCGGTCGAGTGCCCTTGCCCTGACTACTACTCCTTCGAGGTGGCTTCCCATGATGGCTATAATCTTGGCCTTCGCTTGTTGTACTGTCGTCTGTCTCTCCGGAGAAGGTGCCTGGTTAATGCAGTCACGTAGCACAGTGAAGTAGAAGTTCATCGTTTGCCGTCGCCACGCTGCCTGTTCACGACCGTAGCGAATGAAAGTACGGCGTATTGCTGGTTTGGCTCAATCCAGCCACCAACTTAGTGTCGTGGGATACGCCTGGAGACGTCTTAGGCATGATGTCCATGTATCTTCGATGGCACTGCGACAGTCTGGGTTGTCAAGGTGGGCGATGTTCAGTTTCCAAGTACCACGGCTCCGCCACACCTGCTGTCTCCTGAGAGAGATGGTACATATAAATGCCGTGTGGTCGGTGAAGGCTGCAGGCCACATTTCTGCATCCACGATATCAGTGCTGAGAGTATTTGTTATGTAAACTCGATCGAGGCGACTAGCGGAATGACTCGTCATATGGGTGAAGCCTTGACGTTGGCCATGCACATGCTCCCATGTGTCAACCAAATGCATATCACGCACTATCGTTCTTAGTTCCGGGCACGTTGTGTATCAAGGAATTTGATCTTTCTGGGCAAGTACACAATTAAAGTCACCTCCGAGGATGAAACATTCGTGTCGTCCTTGGAAGATTGGCGCAATTTCCTCGGCAAAGAAGCGGGAACGATCTCGTCTCTTGTCTGTTCTGGATGGCGCGTAAATGTTGATGAGTCTGACACCAAGCACCGTCATCGCTGATCCCCTTGCTGAAGGTAGGTGTAGAACATCCTCAGCTTCTATGCCTTCTCTAAGAAGTATTGCCATGCCGCTGCCTGTTTCGGAGGCATGTGAAATGTAGGCGTCGTACCCGTGGATGATCGGAAAATCTTGAACGTACACCTCCACTATATCGATGTCCGCCGCGATCAGCATCTCCTTGAGTAATGACAATTTAATGCGCGACCTTATGGTGTTGATATTTATGGAGGCTAGTCGGTATGCTTGTCTTCGTTCCGCCATGTGTGTGTCGCCCATGGGAGCTTATGTCATCTGATGTACTGACACGTCGTGGGGCCTCGTCATATCCGCTGGCGTTAAATGCGTGTCTAACTTTGCAGGGGCGCCGCCGCTGCCCCGTCGCCTGTTGCGGCCGTCATCGGGTCATCTCCACTGTCCTCTGACCAATCGCCTTGTGGCCAGTTCGTCGTCATCTTAGTCTTCTCCACCCCTTCCTGTTGTGTCGTCCTTTCCACAATAGCAGACTGGTGGTGGGCTGCAGGCACTTCTACGTTGTCATACTCTGCAGGTCGCTCGTGGCTTTTCTTTTTATCGGGATATTGACCTTCTTGATGAGACGTCACGGTAACCTCTGCGTGGTCACCTCTCCCTTCAACTTGTTCACTGTCTCCGGTCGTACGTTGTAAGCAGTCGTCTGACGGGGTGAGTCGCCGTTTCTTGTGTCGTTTTGGAGATCGTTGTTTACGGACATGGGCTTCCGTATCCGAATTTGGTTGTGCATCGCTGTCCTCTTTGCTGACGGGGACGAAGGCGGCTGTTGGCACTACCCTACTGTCGACGTCCATGTTCTCTGGTGGAGAGATCGTTCGCGGCATCTCTGTGGGGAGAGACGCTAGCTCTTCCTTGAAGGTATCTTCGTTCGCTGCCGTCGAACCTTCCGCAGAACATTCTAGTTGTTGGGTGATGTCTTTGTTTGATTGAACGTTCTTCGTGAACACCTCTGCATATGTGAGAGGAAGGGTCGTGGCCGTAGATGTTGGTACAGGTTCTCCTGTTGGTACCTGAACAATTCTCCGTTGAAGACATTCTGAACGGACATGACTTTCCTTACCACAGCCTGAACATGTTTTTGGTTGGCCATCGTAGAGCACTATTGCTCTGCAGCCTCCAATCGTGAGATAAGATGGCACATGTTTTGTCAGTTCGATCCTTATTTATCGTACGCCATTAAGAACAGGGTACGTAGTAAAGGTTGTCCATTTTTCTGCTATGTGGCTTAGCACTCTACCATAGGGTTGCAGCGCTTTTGTCACGATGTCAGCAGGTACCTCGAAAGGTAGTTCAAAAACTCGGACCGTTCTTAAACCCAGCCCTGCATGATCAATTGTCATTCCGTCAGAATGTTTGAATATTAGTCCGTCTTTGTTCTCTCGCACAATCTTGTCACAAACCGTGTCGTTGATCAGTTTTACGTAGACCACACTACTTATAATGGAGAAGTGTATTCCAATCATCTCTCGTGGATCAATTTTAATTTCTTCACAGATGAATCTTTCCACTTCGAATGCTTTCGGTCGTGCAAATTCATTATTAAAGCTGATCTTGATTGTAGATTGTCGGTACGAATGAGCCATTCTATGTCTATATGAAGTAACACTCGCGAAGACTACGAGAAGTAAACAATCGCTCACGCGCGAGACACTGCGGCGGGACGTAAACAGTCCGTCCTCACCGCTGCGCTGTCGATAGCAGACTGACCGGCTGAGCTATCCCGACTCACGATGCCGCCTCACAACTTTACTTCCGGCAGTACATCGCCTCCTACTTTCCCAAACTTCACAGAAGCTCTCCTGCGAACCATGCAAGACTAGCACTCCTGGAAGAAAGGATATGGTGGCTTAGCCACAGCGTAAGGAATGTTTCCAGAATGAAGTTTCACTCTGCAGCGGAGTGTGCGCTGATATGCAACTTCCTGGCAGATTAAAATTGTGTGCCGGAACCGGGACTCGAACCTGGGACCTTTGCCTGTCGCGGGCAAGCGCACTACCGACCACCATATCCTTTCTTCTAGGAGTGCTAGTCTTGCATGGTTCGCAGGAGAGCTTCTGTGAAGTTTGGAAAGTATGAGGCGAGGTACTGGCGGAAGTAAAGTTGGGAGGCGGCATCGTGAGTCGTGTCGGGATAGCACAGTCGGTTGTGAGCTTGCCCGCGAAAGGCAAAGGTCCCAGGTTCGAGTCCTGGCTCCGGCACACAATTTTAATCTGCCAGGAAGTTTCATATCAGCGCACACTACGCGGCAGAGTAAAAATTTCATTCTGGAAACATCCCTTAGGCTGTGGCTAAGTCATGTCTCCACCATATCCTTTCTTCCCGGAGTGCTAGTATTGCATGGTTCGCAGGAGAGCTTCTGTGAAGGTTGGAAAGTAGGAGGCGAGGTACTGGCGGAAGTAAAGTTGTGTGGCAGCATCGTTAGTCGTGTCGGGATAGCACAGTCGGTAGTGCGCTTGCCAGCGAAAGGCAAAGGTCCCAGGTTCGAGTCCCGGTTCCAGCACACAATTTTAATCTGCCAGGGAGTTTCTTATTTTTTCTTTTTCGCGAGTAAAAGCTCTAATTTCTACGTAAATCTTCATCTCTCGATTAGAAGGTGTTGACGTTCAGAAATTCTTTCAGTTTTTAAATGCTGATCAGACATTTTATGTTTTCTGATAAGTGACCAAATTCGCTCCCTTCTGTGACAAAATTAGATGTAAACTTGAATAGTGTAGGTCGTCATTTCCTTTCGTGTTATAGCTATGCACATTGCTATTAAATTTTAATTACATCTAAATCTACATACATACTCCGCAATTCACTGTAAGGTGCGTGGCGGTGGGTATACTGTTCCACTACTAGGCATTTCCTTTCCTATTCCACTCCCAAACTGAACGAGGAAAAAGAGAAAGCGTATATGCCTCCGTACGAGCCCTAATTTCTCTTGTCTTTGTGATCTTAACGCAAAATGTAAGTAGGCGGCAGCAATATCGTACTACACTCAGCTTCAAATTCCGGCCCTCCAAATTTACTTAACAGAAATTCACGAAAAGAATGCCGATCCCGAATTGAGTTGCCGGAGTATTTCCGTGACACTCGCGCATTGGTCGAACCTACCGGTAACAAATCTAGCTGCTCGCCTCTGAACAGCCTCTATGTCTTCCTTTAAACTGATCTGCTGCGGGTCCCAAACACTTCAGCAATACTCAAGATGTGGTCGTACAAGCTTTTTATACGCGGTCTCCTTTACAGGTGAAGTACATCTTCCCAAAATTCTCCCAATAAACCGAAGTCGGCTGTCCGCCTTACTCACAACTGTCCTTACATGCTCGTTCCATTAATTAATTAGTTTGGGTAATTAATATCAAAATTCATAAGAGGCTGTATATATTGTGAATCTAATATGAAGATCCCTAGATCTTTATACAGGGTGTTACAAAAAGGTAAGGCCAAACTATCAGGAAACATTCCTCATACACAAACAAAAAAAGTATGTTATGTGGACATGTGTCCGGAAACGCTTAATTTTCATATTATAGCTCATTTTAGTATTTCTCTTTAAAAGTAAATTGAAATAATTCGTGAAGACAATTGTCAAAATACCCAATTGTTTCGTTAGTATGTACTGTACTTCCTCGATTCACCGCATTTGTAAACATTCCACTGACTGCAAAACCACGTTCGTGATGAACACTAACCAGCTGATGCTACGTACTGATGTGCTTGTAGAGCAATGGGTCGCATGTGAAAACAAGCACTGAAGTAAACATTACCTTTCTTCAATTGGGCCAACTGGCGGTGAATCGAGGAAGTACAATACATACTAACGAAACAATTGGGTATTTTGACAATTGTCTGCACGAATTATTTCAATTTACATTTAAAGAGAAATACTAAAATGAGCTCTAACATGTCCACATAACATATTTTCTTTCTTTATGTTTGAGGAATGTTTCATGGAAGTTTGGCCGTACCTTTTTGTAACACCCTGTATATATTGTGAAGATAATGTGAAGATCCCTAGATCTTAAATAAGTGCCTGCAATATAATGAATTAACCAAAAATATGCCATATGAAAGTATAGTATGGTAATGTGTATAGTTAGTTAATTCACTCAGACGTATTTCACTAAAATTTGCAGCAACCCTAACAGCATAAGTTGCTGAACTCAAACGTTTCAGTAGATTGTGGGATGCTTCCATTTCAATTTCTTATTAATGCATAAGCCTTAAAATCTTTGAATATTCTACATAAGCTACAGACTTCCGATCAAAGACTATATTTGTTGAAGGTGTCATGACATTTAATGTATGGAACTGTATGTATTATGATTTATCAAAGTTTAATAAAAGTCTATTTGCAGATAATAACTTAATATTTTTTGGAAGTTATTATTTACAATTTTATCAGTTAACTCTTGTTTGACTACATCTACATCTACATCTACATGGGATACTCTGCAAATCACATTTAAGTGCCTGGCAGAGGGTTCATCGAACCACAATTATACTATTTATCTCCCATTCCATTCTCGAATAGCGCGCGGGAAGAAAGAACACCTGAATCTCTCTGTTCGAGCTCTGATTTCTCTTATTTTATTCTGATGATCATTTCTACCTATGTAAGTGGGAGTCAACAATATATTTTCGCATTCGGAGGAGAATGTTGGCGATTGGAGTTTCGCAAGTAACCCACGCCTCAGCGATAAGCGCCGTTGTTGTAATGATTCCCATCCCAGATCCTGTATCATTTCCGTAACGCTGTCTCCCCTGTATCGTGACAATACGAAACGAGCTGCCCTTCTTTGGACTCTTTCGATGTCCTCCGTCAAACCCACCTGATAAGGATCCCACACTGGACTGCAATACTCCAAAAATGGACGGACAAGCGCAGTGTATGCAGTTTCTTTAGTAGTTCTGTTGCATCTTTTAAGGATTCTGCCAATAAAACGCAGTCTCTGGTTCGCCTTTCCCACGATATTATCTACGTGTTCTTTCCAGTTTAAGTCTGAAGTAATAGTGATTCCTAGGTATTTTGTGGAGTTTACGGCGTTCACATTTGATTGATTTATGTTGTAAACAAAGTTTAACGGATTTCTTTTCGTACTCATGTGGACGACTTCACACTTCTCATTATTTAGAGTCAATTGCCAATTTTTACACCATACTGATATCTTATTCAGATCGTTCTGCAGTTGGTTTTGATCTTCAGATGATTTTACTAGACGGTAAATGACGGCGTCATCTGCAAACAACCTAAGAGAGCTACTTAGATTTTCCCCTAAATCGTTTATGTAAATAAGGAATAGCAGAGGACCAATAACACTACCTTGTGGAACGCCCGATATCACCTCAGTTTTAGTCGATGCCTTACCATCGATTACTACGAACTGTGTCCTCTCTGACAAGAAATCCCCTATCCAATTGCAAATTTGGGGCGATATACCATAACTACGCAATTTGATTAAAAGCCGTTTGTGAGGTACGGTGTCAAAAGCTTTCTGGAAATCAAGAAATACGGAATCGATTTGCGAACCTTTGTCGATAGCACCCATCACTTCGTGTGAATATAGAGCTAGTTGTGTTTCGCATGAACGATATTTTCTAAATCCGTGTTGACCTTGGGTCAATAGATCGTTCTGTTCGAGATAATTCATAATATTTGAATACAGGATATGTTCCAAAACCCTGCTGCAAATTGACGTCAATGAAATAGGCCTGTAGTTTAGTGGGTTACTCCTACTGCCTTTCTTGAATATAGGTGTGACCTGTGCAACTTTCCAATCTTTTGGTACAGATCCTTCTATGAGAGAGCGGTTGTATATGACTGATAAGTAAGGAGCTATCGCTTCAGCATAATCAGATAGAAATCTAATGGGTATACAATCCGGACCAGAAGACTTGTTCTTGTTAAGTGATTTTAGTTGCTGCACTACTCCGATGATATCTACTTCTATGTTACTCATTACGGCATCTGTTCGTAATTCGAAATCTGGAATATTGGTTTCGTCTTCTTTAGTGAATGAGTTTCTAAAAGCTAAGTTTAGTAACTCTGCTTTAGTAGCGCTGTCATCGGCAGGATCGCCATTACTATCACGTAGTGAAGGTATTGTTTGTGACTTTCCCCGAGTATATTTAACATATGACCAAAATATCTTTGGGTTTTCAGTCAAATGACGAGAAAGAGTTTCGTTGTGATAAATGTTGTAGGCATCTCGCATTGAAATCCTCGCTAAATTTCGAGCTTCTGAGTACAATCGCAAATCCTGGGGATTTCGTGTTCGTTTAAATTTAGTATGCCTTTTCCTTTGCTTTTGCAACAGTGTCCTAACCTGTTTTGTGTACCAAGGGGGATCGCCTCCTTTTATTAATTTATTAGGTATAAAACTTTCAATTGCTGTCGATACCACTTCTTTGAATTTGAGCCACATCTGGTCTACACCTACGTTTAGTGTTAGAAACGAGTGGAAGCTGTCTTTCAAGAAGCAATGTATTTTGTTTCTATCTGCTTTCCTGAACAAATATACTTTGCGTTTATTTTTGGTAACTTTGGGACTTTCGATATTCAATTTCGCTACTACAGCTCTGTGTTCACTAATACCTGTATCCGTTTTGATGCTCATTATGAGCTCAGGATTATTTGTTGCTAAGAGATCAAGTGTGTTTTCACATCCATTTACAATTCTAGTTGGCTCATGAACTAATTGTTCGAAGTAATTCTCAGAGAATGCGTTGAGTACAATTTCGGACGATGTTTTATGCCTACCTCCTGATTTGAAAATATAATTTCGCCAACAGATCGAGGGTAAATTAAAATCACCACCTACTATTATCGTGTGAGTCGGGTACGTTTTTGTAATTAGACTCAGGTTTTCTTTGAACCTTTCTGCTATTGTATCGTCAGAGTCGGGAGGCCGGTAAAAGGAACCGATTATTAACTTCTTACGATTTTCGGGTACAACCTCTACCCATAATAGCTCGCACGAACTATCAACTTCAACTTCGCTACATGAAATACTATTTTTGACGGCGACAAACACGCCCCCACCTATTTTGTTTAATCTACCCTTTCTGAATACCGTTAGATCTTTTGAAAATACTTCTTCTGAACTTATTTCCGGCTTGAGCCAACTTTCGCTGCCTATAATGATGTGTGTTTCGGTGCTTTCTATTAACGCTTGCAGTTCTGGAACTTTCCCGACACAGCTACGACAATTTACAACTGTTATACCGATAGTTTCCGGATCTACATTTCTCCTGTGATCCACCTGAACCCTTTGAGATTGCCCATTTTCTATTTCCCCGAAGCTCTTTATCCTAAAAAACCGCCCAGTCCACGCCACACAGCCCCCGCTACCCGTGTAGCCGCTTCCTGCGTGTAGTGGACTCCTGACCTATTCAGCGGAACCCGGAAACCCACCACCCGATGGCGCAAGTCAAGGAATCTGCAGCCTACACCGTCGCAGAACCGTCTGAGCCTCTGATTCAGACCCTCCACTCGGCTCTGTACCAGAGGTCCACAGTCGGTCCTGTCAACTATGCTGCAGATGGTGAGCTCTGCTTTCATCTTGCAAGCAAGACTGACAGTCTTTACCACTTCAGTTAGCCGCTCGAAACCTGAGAGGATCTCTTCAGATCCGAAACGACACACATCATTGGTACCGACGTGAGCCACCACCTGCAGTTGGCTGCACCCCGTACCCTTCATGGCATCCGGGAGGACCCGTTCCACATCTGGAATGACTCCACCCGGTATGCACACGGAGTGCACGTTGGCCTTCTTCCCCTCCTTGGCAGCCATCTCTCTAAGGGGCTCCATCACTCGCCTAACGTTGGAGCTCCCAACTACAAGTAAACCCACCCTCTGTGAAAGCCCGGATCTTGCAGGCTGGGTGGTGACAGGGTGAGAGACACCATCCGACTCAGGAACGTCGTCCTGAGCAGACAGCGCCTCAAACCTGTTCGCAAGACGAACCGGGGAGGCCTCACGATCGGTCCCCCGGAATGTCTTGCGCCTCCTGCCACGCACTGGAGCAACCTCCCACGCAACCACGGGTGGGATGTCTGCCTCACTGCTAGCAGTTTCAGCGCATGTCGCTGCCGCAGGCCGATCGGTGGAGACGACGGGAGTCCGTTCGGTCCCCACCGCCGGCCAACAACAACGACGCCCATCGATCGCAGCTTCCAACTGTGCAACCGAGGTTAACACAGCCTGAAGCTGGGAGCGAAGTGTCACCAGCTCAGACTGCATCCGCACACAGCAGTCACAGTCCCTATTCATGATTACAGTGCCAACAAAAACAAAAACTACAGTCGCGATGCGTTCAAAGGAAAACTAAATTGTTCGTTAGAACGCGGATGTGAATCCAATACGCACGACAGCTCAGTATAACTTTACAAATTGAGACGAGAAAGTGTAGACGAAACTCAAAATACTATATGTCGCTTCTAATCAGAAAACAAAGACAGACGACTGTCGCGACGCGATTCACACGGCGGAATAATACACTAACCAGATATTTAACGCGAATATGAATCAAACAAAAACGCGAGCACACAATAAATTTAATGCACTCAAGGGAAAACGCACTGAAAAATAAAAATATGTAGCTTCTAGAGAGAAGCCGGTTACACTTACAACTGATAAATTACTGCTACGCTACTGGAGAGGTGTGCTCTGGACGACGTCCGCTGGGCGACTGACTGGAGTAAACAAACGGTAACTGTTTCAAAACAAAGACAGACGACTCTCGCGACGCGATTCACACGGCGGAATAATACACTAACCAGATATTTAACGCGAATATGAATCAAACAAAAACGCGAGCACACAATAAATTTAATGCACTCAAGGGAAAACGCACTGAAAAATAAAAATATGTAGCTTCTAGAGAGAAGCCGGTTACACTTACAACTGATAAATTACTGCTACGCTACGCTACTAGAGAGAAGCCGGTTACACTTACAACTGATAAATTACTGCTACGCTACTGGAGAGGTGTGCTCTGGACGACGTCCGCTGGGCGACTGACTGGAGTAAACAAACGGTAACTGTTTCAAAACAAAGACAGACGACTGTCGCGACGCGATTCACACGGCGGAATAATACACTAACCAGATATTTAACGCGAATATGAATCAAACAAAAACGCGAGCACACAATAAATTTAATGCACTCAAGGGAAAACGCACTGAAAAATAAAAATATGTAGCTTCTAGAGAGAAGCCGGTTACACTTACAACTGATAAATTACTGCTACGCTACTGGAGAGGTGTGCTCTGGACGACGTCCGCTGGGCGACTGAGACGCTTCATTCACGGTCTGCACGGCCACTACGGTCGGGGGTTCGAATCCCCTCTTGGGCATGGATATTTGTGCCGTTCTTTAATTGTAGGTAGTTCATAAGTAGTTTGTAAGTTTAGGGACTGATGACCCCGTAGTTAAGTCTCTTAAGCTTAACAAACATTTGAACATTTTAACTCTTGTTTGTAAGGAGTGATTAGTATACTTGTACCATCAAAGAATTGCAGTTCATTTATATGTATATATGAGGGTTGGAAATTAAATAGTGGTAACACAGGTGTGGAGACACTGTGCAATGGAATCTAATACTGACGCTGATAGCACGCGTCGTTGACATACCTACCTTACCTCCGAGCAAATGGACTCGCCCGTCCCAAGTCACCGGCGTGCGCACACTTGAGGGAAATACAATCACTTGTGAGCAAGCGGTCTAACGTAACGGTGTCACTATGTTTTCAAAGCAGGAACAACAGAGATGGATCTGGAATGAATGTGCCAGAGGTCGTCAGTGTCATCAAGGCTTCAAGAAGCGTGCAGAGAATCAACATTACCGTACAGAACAGTGCCACTCTGGGTAAAAGCCTTCAACAAAGCTCGGCAAACTGTGATGGACATGCATCGGGCATATGGTCCTAGCGTCTCTGAAGAAGAGCATACTGTTGCTGCGTTAGTGGACAGTGATCGACGCTTTATGATTCGTGAGCTCGCCTATGAAACCGGATTAGTGCATACGATTGAGCTTCGCATCCTGAAGGAACGCCTGGGCATGCGAAAAATTGCATCAGAATGGGTTCCGTATGAAATGGATATTCAGAAATGGATGCGTTACGACGCACTTAGAGCGCAATGAGTGCGAAGGAACGGCATTGTTACGCCGTTTCGTAACACTGGATGAGACATGGGCCACATCGTACGAGCCAAAACTGAAACGCCAATCCAACGAATGGCGTCATGATGGGTCGCTGGGAAAGTCGAAAGCTCGTCAGAGCCCCAGTTTGCTGAAAGTTATGGTGATTCTCGTGTACGTCTGTGATAGTTTTTGTATCCCATGCTCGTCGCCACTTTTGTGTCTCATCCGCCGGTTATCGTAGGTGTCGGTGGCCGAGTAGAAAGAGACCGATACAGGAATAAAGGATGCACGCGTGTGCAGGTACGGACGGGACCAGCCAATGGGACAGCAGAAACTAGAACACTAGGCTAAATTAGAACAAGATATATATTTCGTGGAGTCTTGGTAATACTTAACTTTTACATAGTTCTTGACTGCAGAATTTTGATACATAGTTTAGATAGAGTCCTGCCTACTGATGATTCCTAGTGCCTACCGAAAGCCAATTCTTAACTGGTGCCTATCTGATTCCCAAGTGTAAACTGGTTCCTATCTCAGTCCCAAGTGGCCGATGCAGCAGTCGTGGCCACGAGCGGAGTTGCAGCAGAGGGCGCTCGTGGCTGACGTCGTAAGATCGCCGCGTCGTGCGTGCATGGCGGCGCGCGGCGAAAGTACGTGGCGCGCACTTCATACTTGTGCGAAACCACAGTAGTGTTGTCCTAACGCTTCCTCCATAACAGGCCATCGATCAACAGTATTACTGTTCGTTTCTGGAGCGACCAGATTTTCGAAAGAAGTGGCATTACTTTCTGGACTCTCCATCCATCATTTTTCACGAGCATGCGAGGGCGCTTACTGCGAAAGCTGTGGCAGCTCTGTTCGGTTGATGTGGGTGGGAAGTACTGTACCATCCACCATATTGCCCGGACTTCAGTGACTTATGTGATTCCGAAGATGACCGCTTCGTGGAATTCGCTTCGGAATTGTTCCAGACATTCGACAGGCAGTAGATCGCTCCAGTCGCACCATCAACAGAACAAGCTCTGATAACGTTGTACGACGTCTTCCACATCGCAGCCAACAGGTTCTACACAACGCTGGTTTTGCGTTGAAGGACAGAAACAAGTGCAAACATGTAACGCTTTTAACACAACAATCTAGAAGAATTCAATGATTTACACAATGAAAAGCCTTTGAGAGGTCACAGAAAATTCCATTAGGTGATTTCCGATTATTCATAGCATTTAATATTTGATCATTGAAAGTATATATTACATTTTCTGTTGAATGGCCTTGCAGTAAACCAAACTGACATTCGGATACTACCTTATTTTTACAAATATAGAAATTTGAATCTAATAGTTTCTCAAGTAATTTGGGTAAATCTGTCAGAAGTGAGATTCGGTGGTAGTTACTGACAGGCGCTGGTTTAACAGTAGCATATTATAATCTGTCTGGAAAAATACCCAGCTCCAGAGAGTTATTACATATGTGGTTGAGAATACTACTTATTTGTTGGAAACAAGCTGTTGATACTCTACTGGAAGTGCTATAAATTTAATATGAGCTTCGGCTATTGAGAGTTTATTATATTCTTAATTTAAAACGGAGAGGTGGATGGAATCTCAATAAAATTAGATTGTATGGGTATTAATATCTTAGTCTCTTATATGGAAAGCTTAGATCCTGTTTTCTCTAAGACATTTAAAAAATTATTATTGGAAATGTTTTCAGCTTCGTTGGCCGCGGTGGCCGAGGGGACTGAGGCGCTCCAGTCACGGTCTGCACGCCCACTACGGTCGGGGGTTCGAATCCCCACTCGGGCATGGATATTTGTGCCGTCCTTAGGATAAGCTAGTTGATAAGTAGTTTGTAAGTTTAGGGACTGATGACCCCGTAGTTAAGTCCCATAAGCTGTACAAACATTTGAACATTTGATTTTTTCAGCTTCTTCTTTTAATAAATTTTTCATTCTTTTTAACGGTAATACGGTCCAATGCTCTTGGTTGCCCCGTTTCCCTTTCAATTATATTCAAATTTGTTTTAATTTTATTATCAAAGATGTTAATCTCAGACATAATACCCATGCTTCAGGACTTTCTAGTAACTTAATATTTCAGAGTAGTTTCTACAATATTTTACTGTGTCTGGGACGTTACTCTCTCTTGATGTTTGATACAGTTACTTTTCCGGTTGCAAGATACTTTCATTCCTTCATTTAGACGCAGTCTTTAATATGCTTTCTTAAAATTATATCTATTACTTCGAAAATTAATTGATAAAACACTTACAAATGTATCATGAAAATTGTTATATTGCAAATTAGGATCAGGTTCCTTGTACAACTACCTCATCCCGGTCTAACTGGTGTAAGCTTTCCTTATGCTTAGCAACTGTTAAATCATTAATTGAATATACTGCTTTGGATGTCTGTTTAACTTACTTCTATATGTTGCTCTACACAAAAGTTTTTTTTCTAAATTTTTTACACACTGATAACTTTTTACATAAATGGCAACTCCACTTTCTTATTATCTCGACTAACATATGCTGCGAGTTTGTATCCATTGGCGCTAACTTTACCCTATCCTGGTATCTGTCACCTAATTTTTCGTGCTGCTTCCGTGGCTGCTATCTAGCAACAAAAGTTCCTTCCTATTTTCTGCTTTTATTGAAACAGTTTATTTATTACTGAAAGTCTCTCGCGTCTTAATTACACCTGCTTCTACTATACTCTCATCCTTCCTTAACTGTGGTACTAAGGGAAATCTATTGTTGGTGCCCATGATGAAACTGTCTGAAGCTGTTCTGTTTCTGTCTGTCCTGTTGCTTGCTACAACTTCCCACTTCTCCCTCTTCTCCCGCCTTAACCCCGTAAGTTTTCCCTAGCAATAACCAGTTCAGCCTGAACGGCTCTGATCTTCCTTTCCGGTACCATTATTTTCCAGTCCCTGAAAAATTACTTGCATCAGAATGAAAGCGTTTAATTTGCTTCCCAAATTCCCACGTCGCTACAACCTCCCCAATGATACCACTTTTCATTATAGCTGCACAAAACACCTGAACTTTCCTGCGGCAGCTCCAACACTTTTCATTCATGTCTGATTACAGTAATTAGCAGTAACACGCAAAAATTCGATAAACTACAGATATCACAATCAGCCAGTTACAGCACTTAGTGATTGGAGATTACCACCCAATAGAAATATTGGTAATTAATAGCACTTGATAATTAAACAGTATGAAGTTCACTGCAAACATTGACCATGCCAATGCACTAAATGTTACACAATTTTAATCTTATTAATTATGGTAGCAATGTATGTACACAGTTGGGTGACAACATTTATAGTTAGGCCATAGGTAGAAATTCTCCACGTTGAGATTTGCTGTGTGCTTTTAGCTGACGGGAGACCAGCGAGCAGGCCGACGTTGGTGGCTTGTTCCAGCTTAGGATTTTCCGGTTTCCTTTCCGGTGAGGGGAGAGAGGGACAATGGCGAGTGCCAGGCACAGTGCAGTGCACAGCGTGAAATAAAATATTCTAATACTACTGGCATTTGAAGTAATACGATGCAGTTAGGAACCTTTAAGGCCCTCATTACAAAATAGCCTGTTGATAAATAAACAATACATTAGCTGATATAGTCACATCTGGCGTAATATGTTTAATTGACAACGAAAAGTAATAAATTACCAATGAATACAAGACAGTTACACAACTAGCATGGCAATGTTTGTTTATAAAAATAATATATCAAATATTTCTCATTTTATTTTCAATTAATCTTGTGTACTTTATCTTGAAGTATTCAGTTCTGTGATATAAGAAATTGCACAATTATGATAAATAGTACAAAGGATGTTTATACCAATATAAAAACCTAAGAAGACATTTATTTAATGTGTAGTGTAATTATTTTGATTTTACGTAAAGTTTTGAAATGTATTGGCTGAGCGCTGTACGTTGGCAAATCGGTTAGAACAGCTCACATGGGGAAGTTGATGAAGTAGGGAAAACCCCCGGCAGTTGAGTTTTTGGCGCGCGCGCGCGTGAGGGCAGGAAGTAACGAGTCGGGAGCACGTGGGGTAGCTGGCCGGGCGGCGTCGCTCTGCATCAGTCGAAATGTGGATCTCCAGATAGAGACATAGATTTTTGTGTGGCAATCGCCAAGTGTGGTTGCTCGTCGTAGACTTCACCAAGTTGTATCGAGTGTTACTGTGTGTTGTGAATATTTAGCTGGTGGAAAAAACAGCCACAGGGTTCTAATATTGTGAAATAAACAACATAAAGTGAACTTTCACGTGTTTTCAAAAATAGTAGTTAGTACACCCTTTTCTCTCATGAACTTGACTTTATTATGAATTTTTTTGTTAATCATATGCAGGGAAGGAAAGCTGTGAACGTGTGATATCATCCCCTAGAAAAGGAGTCAAACAATAGCAATCACAGTTCCAGTGTTTTTGCATGTTTAAGAATTTGGTTCGCAGTTGTTGGTTGTGAGTTTTAAAAATTCATCTTTCCCTATTTTAAACTCTCACCCCGACCTTCACACTCGCATGATGTGGCCTCTTTGATTCGACGTGTAACAAAGGATCCCTGTAGGTTCTTCCATTTCTTCCGATCTTGAGCTTCTCGTTGCCATCTGAGTCCTGCTGTCTTCCTTAGGTCTCTGTCCCATCTGTCTGGCGATCTTCCTTTAGGTATTGTCATGTACCGTCTTTTATTCTAGCAATATGACGAGCCCACTTCCATTTCAGTGTAATCACCCTTTTTTTAGTATTCAGAGTATTAACGATGTTGCATTTGGAGAAGTATAGTTAAATAATGTCTTCCATATTCATCTGACAAATGCGTTACCACGACCTGCAGAACATTACCAACAGAACCGAGTCTGTTTTGTTCCATATCAACGGGGAGATATGAGATATGAATCTTAAAATGTTGCTTACGTCCATACATTTCTGGACATCCCTTTCTTAACAAAATTTCACCTTATATGTCCCGCTACTCACACTACAGCTCTATAAGAGAAATTGTTAACCACACTAAATACTAAATTAATGAGCGGAATTGTTGGATACTGAGGCAAGAAAGTACGGCCAACACAAATCTGGATGGCTAGATTTGTGTCTAATGTGTATTGCACATCTCTCGATGTTGTGTAGTGGAACGTTATTGCAGTAGACATTTACGAGTATCTATGCTGTCATAAGTAGGAGAAATATCTAAGATATGTCTCACATACTCACTCAGAATGCCTAGAAATTCTCTTCTCTGTGGAGTACTTTCTATTAAAAAGCTACTAAAAATATAAAAAAATGTACAACACTATGGCCTAAGTTAGGAATTATTTGGACAGCGCATTACACAGAAATATACACCATACAAAAACTTTAAACAAAAACGATAAAATTTTACAAAAGCTTAATAAATATGTGATTCTGATTTTTAAAAGTGCAATACACAGTGGTACGTCAAGTAGTCGTATATAAGTGCACCTTATTTACAAGAAAAATAAGGAAACGTCACGAATTTGTTTGAACGTCGCTATTACTAACCTTGGAAAGCACACCCTCCATTCGTTGTCAACTCAGGAAGAGGATATAAGCGATTCGATCGAAGCAGGTGCGTTAATATTCATAACCGCTGTGCTGCCATTTCTGGGACGTCACTCCAATGATTAATCGACTGCATACAAATGCTGATTGCACTCCGGTTTACCAACCGATAATTACTTCTCTCCTCGTATCCAGCCCGGCGCTGTCGAAAGAACCATTCACTTCCTTTCCTCACACTGTCGTAATAACTACATAGTGTGCCAATCTATGCCAATTTTTTTTTTGCTGATACAAATACATTATGTAATTAACTGGAAATAGAATGTCCGTTTGTACATGGTATTTGTTATTCTAGCTTAAACGAAATGAATCATCACTACCCATTTTACTGTAATGCCAATAAATCTAGAATTAATCAGTTTATGTCTACCTTTTATATTGGCGTTTAATAGTTACTGGCTGAAAACCCGGCGTTGCCCGGGTTTTTATATATTTGTTCCTTCATTTGTTCCGGTATATATTCATTTGTATTAGGGCTGTATGTCTGTAAAATATCTTGGGAATACAGTTAGTAGTAAAGTAATAGATTAAATCTTAGTGGGGGAAGGGGCGGTTTTCCATGACTGTTACTGTTTATGTGATCATATCTCATGAACTACGTGTCGTACTGTGATACAATTTACAAGGTACACTGAACTATATGCTTGTATGCTGTCTGTAAAATTTCCTGCAGCTACAATACGTAGTGTACACATTATAAATTGAAACGTCATACCGAATGCCGTAGTTTTACTCCATAAACAGCGGAAAAGTAGTAAGCGAGAAACTTTTTTCAATTCATCATATTGCTATGGTTGTCAGCGACACAAAGTTTAATAAAGGTTTGAAATTATGTTTAAATTTTGTTTCA
Organism: Locusta migratoria; assembly: GCA_026315105.1. Taxonomy (NCBI): domain Eukaryota; kingdom Metazoa; phylum Arthropoda; class Insecta; order Orthoptera; family Acrididae; genus Locusta; species Locusta migratoria. Next base: position 835,371,401 of record CM048745.1, on the reverse strand, counting down.
AGTCGCTAAGTACTTTTATTCTCATATAGCTTATTTTTAAAGTCTCGCTGCATTATATGGCAGTTTTCTGCGATTCCTATTGTTTATGACGTAATATCTGCTCAATAATGTGTCGTATGTGATTCTTAACTCTGCAGCAATTGTTACCTCACGGTAAGGAATGTGTGTACCAAATTTGGTTGAAATTGATCCAATGGTTTAGGAGAAAATGAGCAGTATTGTCGCTAAATGCAGCAGTTTTCCGCGCATCTCATTGTTTATGACGTCATATCTCGTGAACTATATATCGTACGTGATTCTTACAGTTACGACGACCGCCCTCATTGATTGAAGCTTACGTGTACAAAATTTCATACAGATCGGAACAAAACTGTAGATTTGTACGCAACACGTACACACAAACAGACAACCACACAAACATACGGACACACTGCTTTATATATTAGACGATAATTTGGCTGTTGTGTAACCCTTTCTATCGAAATGTAACAGTCGGGTACTCTTACATGATACACTGTCGGATTCTTTATCGTATTCTTTACGCCGACATATGGTTACAATGTTTGTAAGTATCTACATCTATATCTACAACCATACTCCGCAAGCCACCTGACGGTGTGTGGCGGAGGGTACCTTGAGCACCACTATCGATTTTCTCTCCTACTCCAGTCACGTATTGTTCGCGGAAAGAAGGATTGTCGGTATGCCTCTGTGTGGGCTCTAATCTCTCTGATTTTATCCTCACGGTCTCTTCGCGAGATATACGTCGGAGGGAGCAATATACTGCTAGACTCCTCGGTAAAGGTATGTACTCGAAACTTCGACAAAAGCCCATACGGAGCGACAGAGCGTCTCTCCTGCAGAGTCTTCCACTGGAGTTTATCGATCATCTCCGTAACGCTTTCACGATTACCAAATGATCCTGTAACGAAGCGCGCTGCTTTCCGTTGGATCTTCTCTACCTCCTCTATCAATCCCACCTGGTACGGATCCCACACAGGTGAGCAGTATTCAAGCTGTGGGCGAACAAGTGTACTGTAACCTACTTCCTTTGTTTTCGGACTGCATTTCCTTAGTATTCTTCCAATGAATCTAAGTCTGGCATCTGCTTTACCGACGACTGATTTTATATGGTCGTTCCATTTTAAATCCCTCCTAATGACTACTCCCAGATACTTTATGGAATTAACTGCTTCTAGTTGCTGCCTTGCTATAGTGTAGCTAAATGATAAAGGAATTTTCTTTCTGTGTATTCGCAGCACATTACACTTGTCTACATTGAGATTTAATTGCCATCCCCTGCACCATGCCTCAATTCTATGCAGATCCTCCTGCATCTCAAAAAATGTTCAAATGTTTGTATAGTCTATGGGACTTAACTACGGGGTCATCAGTCCCTAAACTTACAAACTACTTATGAACTACTTACGAACTAGGACGGCACAAATATCCATGCCCGAGGGGGGGATTCGAACCCCCGACCGTAGTGGGCGTGCAGACCGTGACTGAAGCGCCTCAGTCCCCGCGGCCACCGCGGCCGGCTTTCCACCTTTCGTCATTGAAACATATGGAATTTGTGAGAGAGACTAATTTCGACATGTAAACGTCACTACTGGCGGTACACTGGGACTCAGGGTCTTTCGTAAACCAACACATGCGGATCTGTATCTACGAGCAGGCAGCTGTCAGCATCCTGCACAGACTAATGGTGTCCTTCATACACTTGCACACAGGGCACACACATCTACATCTACATCTACATGGGATGCTCTGCAAATCACATTTAAGTGCCTGGCAGAGGGTTCATCGAACCACAATTATACTATTTATCTCCCATTCCATTCTAGAATAGCACGTGAGAAGAAAGAACACCTGAATCTCTCTGTTCGAGCTCTGATTTCTCATATTTTATTCTGATATATTTTCGCATTCGGAGGAGAATGTTGGCGATTAGCGATTGGCGATTGGAGTTTCGCAAGTAGCCCACGCCGGAGCGATAAGCGCCGTTGTTGTAATGATTCCCATCCCAGATCCTGTATCATTTCCTTAACGTTGTCTCTCCTGTATCGTGACAATACGAAACGACCTGCCCTTCTTTGTACTCTTTCGATGACCTCCGTCAAACCCACCTGATAAGGATCCCACACTGGGTTGCAATACTCCAAAAATGGAAGGACAAGCGTAGTGTATGCAGTTTCTTTTGTAGTTCTGTTGAATGTTTTAAGGGTTCTGCCAATAAAACGCAGTCTCTGGTTCGCCTTTCCCACGATATTATCTACGTGTTCTTTCCAATCTAAGTTTGAAGTAATACTAATTCCTAGGTATTTTGTGGAGTTTACGGCCTTCACATTTGATTGATTTATCTTGTAAACAAAGTTTAACGGATTTCTTTTCGTACTCATGTGGACGACTTCACACTTCTCATTATTTAGAGTCAATTGACAATTTTTACACCATACTGATATCTTATTCAGATCGTTCTGCAGTTGGTTTTGATCTTCAGATGATTTTACTAGACAGTAATGACGGTAAATTTCCGATGAAGACCAGCTACAGGAAGAAACTGGAGAAAAAGTAACTGAAGAAAATGATTATCCACTGTGGAAAATTCGAAAAGCATTGAAATTAAAACCTGAAGTAAATTTTCCACACGAAGATCCTGAAGAAGAAAAGTTCAACATCATGGCCTTCCAACTATATATGGGTAAATTATCATCAAAAATTGGCTGCATCCTCTCCAGAAGCCAAGTCAGAGTTGAAACTTCCTGGCAGATTAAAATTGTGTGCCGGAACCGGGACTCGAACCTGGGACCCAGGCACAAATGTTCAAATGTTCAAATGTCTCTAAATCTATCGGACCAAACTGCATGGTCATCAGTCCGTAGCTTACAAACTACTTAAAACTAGGTAAACTAACCTAAGGACAAACACACACATCCTTGCCCCAGGGAGGACTCTAACCTCCACGGCAAGCAACCGCGCGCTCCGCAGCAAGACGCTTTAGACCGCTCGGCTACTTCACCGCGGCACCCGGGCACACAATTTTAATCTGCCAAGAAGTATCATATCAGCGCACACTCCGATGCTGAGTGGAAGTTTCATTCTGAAAAGTCAGAGTTGTTTCTCTGCCAGCACCTAAGATATCTGCGCTCTTAGGCTCTGTGAAGGATGATTTTGTTTTGTGGAAGACAGGTGTGAATGACATTCCTTGCCAGTGTGGACGTTGGAATATCGGACACACTTTGCGCACAGTCCATGAACGATGTGCGGAGCATAAACGTTACATCCGCCAACTACAACCTGATAAATCTGCTGTAGCTGAAAATTGTATTCAGACTAGCCATAACATGACTTACGATAATGTTCAGAATTTATCAAGTTTCATCCTTCCGGGATTAAGTTTCTAGAGAAGCCATTGAAATTCTACTGGGGCATAATTTAGTTCATCCTGATGATGGTTTTAATCTTGACAAAATTTGGAATATGGCACTCACAATCGTAAACAGTCAAAACCAACGGTGCTGCAACCCTGTTGACCACATAATGTGATTACATACACCCTCCATAGAGGGCACTAACGCTTCATACATCTTTGCCATCGGTATCAACCACAATGTGTGATCATATACTCTGTTTGACACTACAACTACCGTCAGTGTGGTACGTTTCTGACGATGACTTCCCAGTAAGCATTCGGACTGGCTCGTCCGGCAGTATATAAGGTAGAAGGGAGCGCTTTGTCGACAGTCTCACTCCGAGGATGGCTGGACGGTTTGCAGACCAAATATCAGGTGAAGAAAGCATGTGGTTACGGCTGAATTCTCGCAATTTTATGGACCGAGATATACGACGAGAAAATATTAAGATTCACGTCACTACAGATATTCAGATTTAGGTTAGGCTGTGTTGGATATGCGTGCATTCCGTGGCGATGTCTTCATGCAGACGAATTGCGAAATTTGCATGATCCGCTGAATTGTCGGATCATCGGTTGTCAATAACCTCCTGATGTCTGTTTTCAGCTCAGCAACGTCTTTTTCTTCTTTCGTGGTGGCCTGCGATTATTGCTGTATACCACGCCTTTAATACAGCCCCACAAAAAGGAGGTGCACGTGTGTAGATCCGGAGAATATGGGGTCCTATCGAGGCTCATGCCAGTGGCCTCTATGGACCCCAAAAGCAAAGAATTCGGACCGCAAAGTGCTGATCCAGGACATCTTCTGCTTCGATGGGGTCGAACTTCTTCTTGCATCCACCACAACTACTCGAAATCAGAGCCACTTTACATAATGCGGATGAAATCATCTTCCAACACCTTCATGTCCCGTTCGATTAGTCTGTGTTCAAATGTTTGTCAAGCTTATGGGTCTAACTGCGGGGTCATCAGTCCCTAAACTTACAAACTACTTGTGTATTAACTTACATTAAAGACAGAACAAACATCCATACCCGAGAGAGGATTCGACTCTCCGACGAGGGAGGCCATACGATACGCAACGTGGCGCTCCAGACCGCTCGGCTACTCCCGCGCGGCGATTAGTCTATGACTAGAGTTGCGCACCCGTAGAAAGTGCGAATCCCGCATCCCGAAATGCTGGTACTCCGTTCTCCAATCGATGCAACTTCGTCGCTATGCCAAACCTTAGCCTCCAATAATATAAAAGCCTTCTCACTAGGAGTGAACTGTTGTCGCCGCTCTCGTTCAAATAGCGACCGGTAGAGGCGTCACCAAACAACATCGTTCTCGCTGAGCTTATAATGGAATGACGTCTGCTATAACATGTTGTAATGCACATTGTACATCACAAAAGACCACAACTTGCTATTTTTACGTGTGAATCTATTAATCTAAGTGTGTTGCGGAAAATGGGTATTGTTGCGTATCATTTTGTAATCAGGGTTCCCGAAATAAAAAATAAATGAAATTAAAATGCAATGGTCTTTTTCTCAATTCAAGAAGCATGGTTGGAAAATGACTTCATACGCTATTTACAATTGTGGTGGAAGTGATGAGCAAAGAAACATTTCAAACTGCTTGTATAGCAACAACATCAGCGGTCAAGTCCACCAAATACCTACTGCACAATAGTTTCACATTTTGCCAACAAAATTCTCCTCTGGTGAAGTCGACAACCTGTTTAGTTGTATAAGACAATAACTCAGGCACTGCATACAATATTGCTACATAAAGTAGCGTATTTTTTTATAATTTTCTGGGAACAGAATATCTGATTCCTGAATGCCGTCAAAATCTGTGTGAATTTTTCTTTGGGGGTGTCAAATTCAAGGATGCTTGCAAGAGTGAAATATCTTGAGGAGGAACCAACAGAGTTCCGACTACTGCCGCTGTGTATGTCGATGATATTTTGTACGCCTCGTCGAAGAAAATATAGCCTACATTTTGAGGACTGTGTTTACAATCTCAGCAGTGTACAACATCGTCTCCAATTATGGCCTTAATAAGAGGAAAGATGTAGAGGTGGTGTTCGATATGCAAAACCTACATTCGACACATTTCGACAAGTCTATAACGATCTACGGTCGGGGTTTCGAATTCTCCCTCGGGCATGGATATTTGTGCCGTCCTTAGTATTAGCTAGTTCATAAGTAGTTTGTAAGTTTAGGGACTGATGTCCACGTAAAGTCCTATAAGCTATACAAACATTTGAACATTTTTGACTAGAACGATGACTAATGAGGCACTTGAATCAATCACAGGCCAGCCAAAAGCCCCCTTCACACTTTTACGTTAATGCCTCATATTAGTCATAACACCGAATTAGCGTGCGGTAAGGATTCTAATGCAGGGCTCCTGAGCAAACTAATATTGCTTAAATTTCTGTGGCCCTACGAATTTAAAAAGCGATATAACAGACCAGGTGTGTAATGAAAGAAATTTTAAAAGAGAAGCTCTACAGGAAAATCCGCAAAACAATTCAAATGTTCAAATGTTTGTAAAGTCTATGGGACTTAACTACGGGGTCATCAGTCCCTAAACTTACTAACTACTTATGAACTAGCTAATCCTAATGACGGCACAAATATCCATGCCCGAGGGGGGATTCGAACCCCCGACCGTAGTGGCCGTGCAGACCGTGACTGGAGCGCCTCAATCCCCTCTGCCACCGCGGCCGGCGCAAAACAATTCCCACCAATTAGTAATTGTAGAAATTATAATGGAAAAAAGCGATCGTGATGTAATGGTTAAAATTAAAAACAGTTCAGATCGCTAAATTGTTGTTTTTACTTCAAGTCCGTTCACGAAATAAAAACAACAATTTTGCAATATGTAGGCTACTTTTTGTTTTAACTTTAACTGGTTGGTTGGTTGGTTGGTTTGATGTTTTAGGGGGACAAAACTGCGGAGGTCATCAGTCCCCCATTCCATCAAAGAGCGAGATAAGTGTGGGAAACACGGAAAAGTTCGCCCAGAGTTAAAACTGCTACGGGAGGAAAACCCCACTCAATTAATAAAATGTAAACAAATTCGACAAAGGACAACAAGGCAGGAGACAACACGAAAGGACACAATCACACGGAAACAGTAAACAAGTGTGGAAATAAAATGACAAAGCCAAAGTTCGTGGTTGACCGACCATGAAAATAAAATAGGAAGGGTCAGCCACGAAGCAACAGAAGCTTCATATAGTGTTGTAAAAACCGCTGTCACGAATAAAACCTAAAACAGAATCAGCCATAATGGCATCGTTACGTAAAACTTCAGATAAAATTACAGGAAAATTAAAATCCCGCCGCAAGGCGGCTAAAAGATGGCAGTCCATCAATATATGGGCCACCGTCAAGGGACAGCCACAACGGCAACGAGGCGGGTCCTCACCGCGGAGGAGATGACCATGGGTCAGCCAAGTGTGGCCGATGCGGAGCCGGCACAGGACTACCGAGTCCCGGCGAGAGGCCCGCATGGACGAGTGCCACACAGCTGTGGTGTCCTTTATTGCCCTGAGTTTGTTGGGATGGCTCAGGCTACGCCACTCTGCGGCCCAAGGCTCACGTACTCTATGGCGCAACACAGACTGGTAATCTGAGGCCGGGAGACCAATGTCTAACACGGACGCATGGAGAGCCTGTTTGGCTAGCTCATCGGCTCGTTCGTTGTTCGGGATGCCGATGTGACCAGGAGACCAAATGAAGACTACAGTGCGTCCTGACTGGTCGAGAGCAAAAAGTGTCTCATGGATAGCCAGCACCAAGGTGGAACGTGAATAACATTGATCGAGTGCGCGAAGACTGCTCAGGGAGTCACTGCAGAGCAGAAAAGACCCACCTGAGCAGGAGCGCATATGCTCAAGAGCACGGAGAATGGCCACCAACTCGGCAGTGTACACACTGCAGCCATCCGGCAGAGACCGCTGCTCGGCGTGATCGCCATGAACATAGGCAAAGCCAACACGGCCACGAACCAACGAACCGTCTGTATAGACGATGTCGTGTCCAGTGTACTCTGCAACAGCAAAGAACTGACGGCGGAGTGTCTCTGGAGGAACAGAGTCTTTAGGTCTATCGGCCAAGTCCAGCCTAGAGCATGGCCTCGGTACACACCATGGGGGCGTACGCGTACGGGCCCGATGCGGAGATGGGACAGGGAAAGACTCTAGTTCCAACAGAAGGGACTGGACACGGAAGGCGATCGTGTGACCGGAACGGGGTCGCCGTTGTTGAGGACGGACGACCATGCGGGAGAAAAGCAAACGTTGGTTCGGGTGGCCTGACGTGCTATGAACATGAGCAGCATAGGCCGCGAGCAGTTGCTGGCGGCGGATCCGCAGAGGTGGGACGCCGGCCTCTGCAAGTAAACTGTCCACGGGACTGGTGCGGAAAGCACCCGTCGCGATGCGGACCCCACAGTGGTGAATGGGGTCGAGCAAGCGCAATGCCGAAGGGGATGCGGAGCCATAGGCAAGGCATCGAAAGTCCAGACGGGACTGCACCAAAGCTCGGTATATCCGCAACAGTGTGGACCGATCGGCACCCCAGTTCGTATGGCCCAGATGGCGGAGAACATTCAGTTGGCGCCAGCACTTCTGTTTCAGCTGACGAATGTGGGGGAGCCATGTCAGCCGGTCGTCGAACACTAACCCCACGAAACGATGCGTTTCCACTACGTTAAGTATCTGGTCAGCAATGTAGAGCTCTGGATCTGGGTGAGCAGTTCGACGCCGACAAAAGTGCATAACGCACGTCTTGGCGGCAGAAAACTGGAAACCGTGGGAGAGTGCCCATGCCTGTGCCTTCCGTATTGCTCCCTGCAGCTGGCGTTCAGCAACATGCATGCTTGAGGAGCTAAAATAGATGCAGAAATCGTCAGCGTATAAGGAGGGAGATACTGACGAACCCACTCCTGCCGCTAGGCCATTGATGGCGATTAAAAACAAGGGAACACTCAACACGGAGCCCTGTGGAACCCCATTCTCCTGAATGTGCAACGAACTACGAGATGCGCCGATCTGTACACGAAATGTACGCAATGGTAAAAAGTTTTTTATAAAAATGGGGAGCGAGCCCCGAAAGCCCCAACCATGTAACGTTCGAAGAATGTGGTGTCGCCAGGTAGTATCATAAGCCTTGGACAAATCAAAAAAGACCGCTATCAAACGCTGACGTCTAGCGAAAGCCGTTCGGACAGCGGACTCAATGTGTACAAGATTGTCCAATGCTGAGCGTCCTTTGCGGAAACCACCCTGACATGGTGACAGCAGACCGCGAGACTCAAGGAGCCAGCATAGCCGGCGGCTCACCATGCGCTCTAGCAATTTGCAAAGAGCATTGGTGAGACTGATGGGTCTGTAGCTGTCCTGTTAGTGCGGGTGTTTGCCAGGTTTGAGCACCGGGACGATGGTGCTCTCTCTCCATTGAGAGGGAAACACACCATCGCTCCAAATGCGGTTAAACAGGGCTAGCAGATGGTGCTTCGACGCTGTGGACAAGTGCTTCAACATCTGGTTGTGTACACGGTCTGGCCCAGGGGCTGTATCAGGGCAGAGTGTAAGGGCACTAAGCAATTCCCAATCACTGAAGGGGGCATTATACAGCTCCTCAGTGCGAGCCAAGAAGGAGAGCCGCTTTCGCTCCTCCCGTTCTTTCAGGGTGCGAAAGGCTGGTGGATAATGCACGGAAGCTGAATTTTGCATATAGTGCTCAGCAAGGTGTTCCGCAACAGCCTGTGGGTCAGTACAGACTGATCCGTTTATGGAAATCCCAGGTACACTGCAGGGTCGCTGGTAACCGTAAACACGCCTGATTTTCGTCCACACCTGGGATGGAGAGGTACGGGAGCCGATGGTAGAAACATACCTCTCCCAGCACTCCTGCTTGCGTCTTTTAATCAAGTAGCGGGCTCGGGCACGAAGCCGTTTAAAAACAATTAGATTATCCAGAGATTGATGTCGTTTGTGACGCTGCAGAGTGCTCCTGCGGTCTCTAATGGCATCAGCAATTTCTGGCGACCACCAGGGCACTGTCTTCCGCCGTGGTGATCCTGAGGAAATGGGGATAGCACACTCAGCCGCAGAAATAATGGCTGAGGTAACACTGTCAACTACCACATCGATGTTAGGATGCGTTAGAGAACCAACAATGGCAGCAGAATTAAAAATGTCCCAATCAGCCTTATCAAGCGCCCATCGGGGCAACCGTTCGGGAGACTGACGGTGGGGTAGTGACAAGAAGATCGGAAAGTGGTCACTACCACACAAGTCGTCATGTACTCTCCAGTGGACAGATGGAAAGAGGCTAGGGCTGCAAACTGTTAAGTCAATGGCCGAATAGGTACCGTGCGCCACACTAAAATGCGTGGAGGTACCATCATTTAAAAGGCAGAGGTTGAGTTGAGAGAGTAAGGACTCAACATCTCTACCACGGCCAGTAGTCACGGTACCACCCCACAATGTGTTATGGGCGTTGAAATCGCCCAAGACTAAATAAGGTGGGGGCAGTTGAGCAATCAGAGCTGCCAGCACCTGTTGGGGCACGTCTCCATCAGGAGGGAGGTACACGTTGCAGACGGTAATGTCAGTTGCAGCCCTTACCCTGACAGCTATGGCTTCCAGAGGCGTTTGTAGGGGAACGGCTTCACTGTAAACAGAAGACAGGACGTAGGTGCAGACTCCACCCGACGCCCTATCACAGCCTGCACGGTTCCTATAATATCCCCTATAGCCACGTAAGGCGGGGGTGCGCATCAAGGGAAACCAAGTTTCCTGCAGAGCAATGCAGAACACAGGGGAAGCGCTGAGAAGTTGTCGTAGCTCAGCTAAGCGGGGAAAGAAACCACCGCAATTCCACTGGAGTATACAACCTGATCGATTAAAGGCCATGAAGGGACAGCTAAAACACGTCATTCCATAGGTTCATCTGCTGGCGCTGTCAGTGAACCTACAGAATCTAGAACCATTGCTTCGGAAGAGTTGATGAGAGCGAGATCCTTAGGGGAAGTAAGGAGCTCAATCTCGTCATCAGAAGCAGAAGATGTACGGCGTTGTTGAACCCATTATTACTCCGAAGAAATTGAAAAAAAAAAAAAAAAAAAAAAAAAAAAAAAAAAACGCATCACGATACTTTCTGAAATTCTAAACTAGTTTAAAGATTACAAGTACAAAGCCGGGGCGGCATATCTAGCTAGTAATAAAATAAAAAGTGTGAAGTCATGATTATTTAATACCGACAATTCTATCCCACTTCAAAAATGTTTATCAAAATTGGTCACAAAGTACAAGGTGAGTGGGCAACAGAATCTTTGTTCGCTAGTGGGCAAGCTCGCTGAAAGTAACTAGTAGAATTTGAAAAGTTCCACCGCTCTATTCTATCCAATTTTGTGAGAAAGTCAGGGGAGCTATAAAAAAGTAGTTTGAATAAAAAGAAAAGTTCATTTCATTATCTACAACTTTCTCGCTGACGAAAATTTGCTGACCACAAACCAAAAAATCGCACTGACGTGTTTTACGTCCCGCTTTAGATTTGTAGTTTAAGTTTTTGCAAACATTTTGGACAAAAATAATAATGTAAATAGTAAAAAATTAATTAATAAGAGTGTCTGAAACCCTTTTAGGGAAAAAAATTAGGTAGTGGCGGGTTTAGAACCACTGATCTTCAGCGTCACAGTCCAACGCATTGCCTACTACCCTACGGCCAACTCTTAGAAGACACATTATTTAATCTCATACTATTGAAGGCCGTCGTTAACTGATGCTAATATAGCATTAGTAGACACTAGATTATCATTTATCGTACGAAGAATGGCGTGTTTTTGTTCATTTTTCAGTGCACCATTGCTTTGAAATGACAACGTGTAAATTAAAGTAAGAAAATCATCAAATACGCAACGCAAGATGGCGTATGCCCGAGAGAGTTCTAGGCGAGGAATGTCACGTGACATCTGCGAATGGCTGGTTTCCGTTAATTCAGTGGAGGGTGTCAAAACTGTTATTTTTGCAAATATCTTTCAAACGATACGAGATAAGGGAACAAGCTGTAGAGAATCTTCTCCTGTACAAATTCGGTTATTAAATTTTAGTGTCAGATGAACGGTTTATATACAATTAAAATTATATTACAAACGGCTTTTTTATATTAATAACGTATTTCTTGTCAGAAATATTTGAAACAGCGAGGTTCTGATCTCTGGTAGCCAACAATTATGTATGTACAGTTTGGTGCCGATCGGTTGAACGGTTCGACCTAAAAAGTGGGAACACGTTACAGGCAGACATCGTCAAATCGCCGTTATTTTTGCAAATATTTCTGCAACGATGCAAGATATGAAGAAAACATAATAGAGCGAAGTTGTAGAGAATTTTCTCCTCTACAAATTAGGTTATTCAATTTTCGTGTCAGATGAACGGTTCTTTTGCAATTCCAATTATATTACAAACGTCTCTTTTTGGCATTACTTCCGTATTTTTTGTCCGAAAAATTTGAAACAGGGAGGTTCTGGTCTCTGTCGGCCTACAATTATGTCTGTAAAATTTGGTGTTGTCTGTTGAACGGTTCGTCTTAAAAACGGGGAACACGTTACGGACAGACAGACGGACAGACATACATCCATCCCAAAATCGCCGTTATTTTTCAAATATCTCTGAAACGATACGAGATATGAAGAAAAGAAAATATAAGAGAGCAAAGTTGTAGAGAATTTTCTCCTCTACAAATTCGGTTATTCAATTTTCGTGTCAGGTGAACTGTTAAGTCGTTATTTTTATTTAAATTTCGAGCTGTCAAAAGACGATTGCAAAGGCCCACTTTTAGTGTTAGTACCGTAACCTAAAGTGGGCCAAAATAGTGGGAGGCGACTAACTTTTTCATGTCGTAATTTTAATTTCATCTAAAAGTAATAGTTTCAATTATTAATTTTATACAAACACAATACGTATCGTACTTGCTAAGAACACTGTTGCATTTCTTCAGTATTCACCTGTCTGCGTGAAAAATTTGGTAATTCTTTCCTATCCTAAGAGGTTCAAATGACAGAGTAATTAAGTCGAGCGCCATTTGAAGATCTACACATTTATCCGCCCGGCTCCGTTTCTACACCCATCCAAGATGGTTGCCGTGCTTCACTGGCTGTAGGCTGATGTAGGCGCTGTAGATGTTATTCTGTACTCTCTGCTCTGACCATAGTCGACGCAGAAAACTTATTTTCTGCCTGCTACTCATATTATTGGTCTTATAGGAATTCCTTCACTTTGTTCCTTAACAATGCTGTGTAGGCGTGATGACACTGAACTAAATCTAAAGAAGGAATAAGAACTATTTTTGGACCAGCTTCTAATTTGCCCTGTCGACTGTTGTCGGATCAGAGGGTGAGGCCCAGTATTTGCAACTCAATTACGTAGGCTGCTGGCTTTATCTGGGATGATAAACAGCGGTGACAGGTGAGGAAGTCGCAGCAGGGAATTACTGGAAGACACCTGCCTCCGTTTCGCGGCGGCCTTCCGGAAGCCGAGATGGGCGAAGAGAGGTAGGAGAGGGCGGGAGGGGGGGAGGAGGGGGCGGGATAATGAAAGGAAGAGTGGCCCCGCCACCGGCGGGCTGCGGGCGCCGGGGAATAAAACGCCCAACCAACTTCTTTAATTTTCTGTCCGGGAATTTGCTGCCGACACTGTTGTTTCTGCACCTGCTGACAACTCCATTTCCATCCGTCTGCTCCTAGTGTTTCCAAGAGAATATTAAGAGGCTTTCGTTATGAAAAGTGGGAGGAAATATCCGTCTTACCGACATTGTCTCTGAGTACATATCGTGGATTACTGATTACGGTGCGTCTTCCCAGCACACGCATTGTGAATAATTAAAATATGACAGTCTACATCGCAAGTTGCTGGGCTTTTATTGGCAACCGGTTTCGGTCATACTTGACCACCATCAGGTCTTTGACACTGTAAAGCCGCGGTGGAGTAGCCGAGCGGTCTAAGGTGTCTCGCTACGGAGCGCGTGGTTGCTGGCCGTCGGAGGTTCGAGTCCTCCCTGGGGCATGGGTGTGTGTGTTGTCCTTAGGTTAGTTTACCTTAGTTTAAGTAGTTTGTAAGGTGTGGACTGATAACCACGAAGTTTGGTCCGATAGATTTGCAAACATTTGAACATTTTGACACTAAAGTTACAGAGACTTACCAACAATTACATTCTACGTTTAATAGTAAAGTAGCTAATAAAATGACAAAAGGTTTTACCCTTGTAAGTGGACGGTGGCGGTGGCCGGAGCAGCCGTCAACTGTTGATGAGGCCAGCTGAGGCTAATTGACAACTATATTCATGCATTGTTTGTTTTTATATTCTCCATCTTTTAGAAATGCATGTGTAAACGTCATTTTATTATAGTGTTTTATGTTTAACAACGAGTCATACTTTTGGGCCATGAACTAACGGTTCTGGTTATAATGTTGTAATATCTTATATATTATTTCTCATCGGTGCTTTTTGTGAGTACGCCATATATCCCTTATTATTTGTACAAAATTAATGAGTGAAGTATCATTTTTAAGGTTTTTCTCCACTAATGACAAAAATACACAGATAGTTTAAAATTAATGTATCCACAAATAAATATTAAAAAAAACTTGTATTGTTCGTACAATCTAAGTTGATACCCGGCAAACGATCATAAATCGGACATGTATTTACCGTTGCTCCCATCAGCCACCGCGTCGAGTACCATCTCAGTTTGTTCACCAGATATAAAAGCAATGTAGATGGTGCCATCAGTTTACAATCTGTTTAACTATCATGGACGATAGCTCTTTCAGCTGTTTACATTATTTATACAAGCCAAATACCTTATTTGATGCAAGTATAGTTCATACCACCCTCTCCGAGGGACACCACCTTGACGAAGCACTGTCTGTGCGGGTGGAGAGGCTTGCGTATCCGTGTGGCCATAGGAAGGAAGCTTAGGGTTTAACGTCCCGTCGACAGCTTGGTCATTAAAGACGGAGCTAATGCTCGGAGTTTTGGCTAAGGATGGGGAAGGAAATCAGCCGTGCCCTTTGAAAGGAACCATCCCGGCATTTGCCTGGAGTGATTTAGGGAAATCACGGAAAACCTAAATCTGGATGGCCGGAGGTGGATTTGAACCACCGTCCTTCCGAATCGTATCCGTGTGAAGCAGAGGGCTATACCGAAGGTAGAGAACCTACTGCCGGATAGGCCTCAGCTGATGTATCAGACCAAGCGTGTCCCACAACGTCCCGTCTTCCTTATCCTCTCCCAGTCCTTTCCCAATTCCTTTCCCAACCCAAGATGTGATGCGATCCGTGCCGAGGGGTGCGTGGCACATGGGTGAATGTGTCTCGAACGGACGCTCAGGGATACCGGGCGACCTCTCTGAGTAAGTAGCCTTGCATTGCGCGAGGTTATCATGGTGTGGACTATATAAATCCCCAAATCTCTTGGGACTAAGATGAACACAGAGAAAGAAAGCATTTTAGAAGAATCTGAGGGGCAATCTGAGACCTCAGATACTCAGACATCGGGATCAGAACCGATGGAGTGCACTCTTACTTCTGAATCAGGGTCTAGACCTGAGCACGAAGTGGGAAGTGTAACAGAGGAGTTGGACCAGATTAGGATTAAGGCCTTGTCTGGGGCTCAGAGGAGGAAACTTCTCAAGGAACAGAAGCAAAAGGAAGGAAAAGAATGGCTTCCTAAGCATAAGTGGAAGGAATCAAAGGGGCTTGAGTCCAAGACCTCCAAAAAGAAACTGCCTCAGGTCGAAGGGGATACACAGACCCCTCGACGTCAAAGACAGGTGGCAAGATGGTTAGGGAGGAATCTAAGACTCCCTCCTCTCTGGACAAGCGTGATCCTAAAAGGCTGAGGCAGGAAATAGGGAAACAGACCTATAGTACTGCAGTCTCGGTATTTAGAGTGGCGGTTGTCCAAGAAGGATACCCACTGGTAAGCATAATCTCGCAGCAGGAGAAGCTCATGCAGATGGCCCTCTTTGAAGAGATTGGGGGGACGCTGGTCCAGGACCTAAATTCAGGAGGGTCTATCTAGATCGCGGTGCCCTCATTTTTGTCTGTGTGGGGGAGCACACAGCAAATGGCTTAAGGACAAGGTGCCCAGGATATCCCCATGGGAGGATGCAAAGCTGCTGGTCAAGACAGCAACCGAACTCCTGAAGACCGCAAAGGAATCAATATGGGTACCAAAGATCCTTAAGGATATCCCTCCAAAGACTGTTCGAGAAAATAATGGTCCAGAACCCAAAAGTCTCGACAGAGGATTGGAGGGTAATTAACCAAAAGGTCGTTCCGGAAGGACGAAGCCTGGTGGTGGAGGTAGGAGAGAAGTCCCTGAAGTCAGTGCGAGAGCAAGGCCTGAAACTGTTTTTAGGATTCTCGCAGGTCGCCGTCAGGGTAATCAAAGACCTTAAAGGCAATAATGGCAGCAAGATGGGGACTGTAAGTGCTGCAGATAAACCTGCAGCACAGTAAAGGGGCCACTGCTGCCCTGAGCCGTCGCCAGGGGAGACAGGAGGTGGACGTGTCCCTGATACAAGAACCCTATTTATTCAAAGGGTGTGTATCGGGCCTCGGTGGTACTGGAGGTAAGCTGATTTATGCCAGAAATCTAAAAAAAACTCCAGAACATGCATTTATGATAGAAATGGAATACCTTTCATACCAATGATGGATTTTTGTTCCAGGGACCTGGTGACCATCAGGATGCAGCAACGTGAGGAAGGTATCAAGAGGAAGTGAGGAGACTGACGGAAGCCTGCCATCGGCTAGGTGACGAATTGGTGGTGGGATGTGATGCCAATGCCCACAATCTATCGTGGCGCAGCAAGGACACCAATGTTGAGTAGAGGTGAGCACCTTCTTGAATTTCTCCTATCTAACAACTTGGAGATCCTGAATAGGGATGATGAACTTACATTCAGGAATAGTAGAAGGGAAGAAGTAATTGACATAACTTTTGGTTCCATGATGATGGGAAGTTATATCAAACAGTGGCATGTGGTCCTGGAGCCATCCTCATCAGATCACATGTATATTAAACTCAAGGTTGAAATGGGAACCAGACAGATCATGACCTATAGAAAGCCCAGGAAAACGGACTGGGAGACATATAGGAGAGACCTTGACTTCAGCCTATCGGAAATTAAAACTTCGATAAGGAATCCAGCAGAGTTTAAGGAAGTAGCAGAGGCCGTAAACTCTGCTATAGTGACCTCATACCAGGACAACTGCTCAATCACCAAGAAGTGCACTAATAGGAGTGTGCCTTGGTGGAATAATAACCTGGAAATGCAATGGAAACAGGTACGAAGATTGTTTAACCTTACGAGGCGCAAAGGACAATGGGAAAAATATCGTGAAGCCCTTGTCAATTACAACCTTGCCATCAGACGGGCAAAGGAGGCATCCTAGAAGGTATATTGTGAGGAAGTGGAGAGCACGGCTGCTCAAGCGAGACTTCATAAAATCCTCACTAGGGTACCAACTAATCCAGGAGGAACATTGAGGAAGGAGGATGCGGAGTATACAAAGACAGCACATGAAACGCTGGAACTGCTTCTCAAGACTCACTTTCCTCAATATACTCTGGGGTATAACTCAGACCAGAATGCGATTCCTGAGAGACAACGGTTCTCAGGTATTCGCAAAGAGGACTGGGATCTGGCCAAGCAGTGTGTTGATTTCAGTAAGGTCCGATGGCGGTGGGAACATTTCAACCGTTCAATTCACCTGGCATCGATGGAATCTATCCAGCTCTCCTGCAACAAGCGGGAGAAAATCTTTTTAGATTCCTATGCAGGTTATTCAGGGTTAGTCTAGCAGCAGGAATCATTCCCAATGCCTGGAGGGCAGTGAAGGTTGTCTTCATTCCAAAGCCAGGGAGAATTGATCATACCAAGGCCAAGGATATGAGACCAATCAGCCTGTCCTCCTTCATTCTTAAGACATTGGAAAAGCTGGTTAATGTGCATGTTGGAGAAAGGAGGTTCAGTAGGGCTCCTCTATATTCAAACCAACATGCATATCAACCGGGTAAATCATGTGAGACAGCTCCCCACCAACTTGTTGGGAAGGTGTAGAAAGCACTACACTTTCAAGAAATAGCCCTCTGTATCTTCCTGGACATTGAGGGGGCTTTTAGCAACACGACCTTCGATTCCATTGTTGGGGCAGCAGAGGTGCATGACCGAGGGACCACTATATGTAGGTGGACTAGGGCCATGCTCAGTGTAAGAAAGGTAGAGGCTACCATGATGAATGAAAAAATGGTAATCAACACCACTAAGGGTTGCCCGCAAGGAGGAGTTATTTCCCCTTTATTGTGGAATCTAGTAGTGAATGATCTCATTGGAGAATTAAACTGTAGGCATTACTTTTGTCATAGTAATACTTGGCAGATTTGCTGACACAGTGAAGAATATGGCACAAGGTGCATTGGACATTGTGCAAGACTGGTGCAGAAAACAGGATCTGGGGATTAGTCCTAAGAAGACTGTTGTTGTACCATTCACAAGGAGACATATCCAACAATCAAGTTGGAATCTAAAGCTTTTCAATGAAGCACTACCTGTGAAGGGGACAGTTACCCTATATGAGAAACTGAAATGGACCCCTCACATTAGGAATATTTACTCCAATTCAAAAGGTACTTTCTTAAGTACCAGGAGAGCTTGTGGCAAAAACTGGGGACTGAGCCCCAAGGGTATGCACTGGATATACACCACAGTGATTAGATCCAGGATCACCTATGGGGCGGTCGTGTGGTGGGAGAAGGTAGAACAGCAGGTTGCTGCTAAGGAGCTTGGTAAGATGCAGAGACTAGCCTGCTTAGCCATAACGGGGAATTAGCAGCACACCAACTGCTGGAATGGAAACCATGCTGGATATGCCCCCATTACACCTTTGGGTCAAGATGGAGGCAGCAGCTGGTGCCTACAGACTTAAAACTGGTAACAACTGGAACTATTTGGGATATCCAGAATCACACACTAAAATAGTGAGTGAGGTAAATATAGGAAAGGTTGGGGAAATGCCAGCCGACTATATTATAACCCCATACTGCTTCAACAAGCCTTTCAGTATAACAATTGGAAGTAGGGAGCAGTATAAGAAAATAGTTCGACACCGTACGGGGGACATTGTCTGGTTCACTGACGGGTCGAAATCAGACCAAGGCGTTGGGGCCGGTGTATACGGGGTGCAGCCAAGACTGGAGGGCGTCATCTCTCTAGGAAAACTGGCCTCAGTATTCCAGGCCGAAATCATTGCCATCAGGGCATGTGTGGAGGACAATTTGCGTAGGTGCTACAAAGCATCTACATCCATTCAGACAGCCAGGCAGCCCTGAGATCACTGGCAGCTCCTGCAACAACGTCTAAAATTGTTGTAGAATGTCACAGGGTTCTGGTGGAAAGCAATAGAGTAAACCTATTGTGGGTCCCTGGCCACTCGGGGATCAGTGGCAACGAACATGCCGACAGATTAGCCAGGATGGGGGCAGAGACTTCATTTATTGGACCGGAACCTGTCCTGACAATCACCAAGGCAATGATCAAATTTGAGCTAGGTAACTGGCTCAGAAGGCAGCACGTAGAATATTGGACCAAAGTCTATCAACAAAAACATGGCAAGGTAATGATGCCAAAGCCATGTTTTAAAAGAAGCTCTGCAATCCTGGGTCTGAACAAGAGAGAGATTAGACTCATGGTTGGATTGCTGACAGGCCCTGGGAATTTCAAAAAACACCTACATACAATGGAAATAACAGAAGAGGACCCTAAATGAAGGATCTGTGATGACGGTGATGAAACTGCATCGCATCTAATCTTCGAATGCATTGCATTGGAGAGTAAAAGGCACAGAACATTTGGGACAACCAGACCCGAAGAAATTGTGTCTAATAAAGTACTGGTAAAGGGACTCCTTGCACTGTTCAAGAGCAGTGGTTGGCTTTACTAGATATACAGGGAGCGATACCGCACAATAAACATAGTTTCGGTGCGGGCAGTGGCGGGTTGGACCAAGACTGTTTTGGCTTCCCTGGAAAAATCAAATCAAATCAAACCAATAGTTCATAGCACGATGTCGGTTATACAGGTCGATGTAACGAAGCAAAATAAAAATAATTTAACTGACATGCAAGACAACTCTTGCACTTTTTTTAGATTCTTTACGCAAGCGCAGTTTATCACGAGATTTCTTTTTCACAAGTTGATGCACAACAGCGCGAATGAACTGAATTACCTCAACGTTTATCATCACAGTACCTCTTACCATCATAACTTATGATTTATTTACATTTTTTTTAATTTAATTAATTTTAACGGAGAGTAGGGCGTCAATGACTTTAAATTTCATAGGGTGGCTATGTGTAGTGCTGGGTTTGACATGACTGAAACTGTTTGAACAGTTCATATCACAGTTAGGGAAAGCAAACTAGTTTTCAAACAATAACCATAAAAAAGTCAATACCTGATTTTTATGTGTTTTATTTTCTATTCGATTATATAAATTTTCTTACATTGTCACTAATATTTGTTACTACTATTCAAAGTTTATCTTTTATACATACGTACTTGCATCTGCCATTTTCCATTACTATCTCTAACTGATCAGGATAGAATGCGAATTATTCCCACGGGTCAACTAGTTTGTTTTAATTTCACATAATTTTTATTACCAACTTAAATATTTTAACAGGTAAAACTGTTGAATTATCCTCTATTCTGATATTATGTTGACGTACCAAAGTTGTAAGTCTTGACTTTCATCTATTTTGATGTGCATTTACGATTGTAACCATTTATGTTTTCCATTTAACTTTGGTTCAACAATACCCAATGTATCCAGTATCCTTGCAACTTCCACACATACGTTAGCTTTACGTTAGCTTGGTTATGTAACATTTTTATTTTTATTTCTCACGTCTTATATTTTGCACATGTTTTCGTAAAATGATGTGTCTTTTATGGCACCTTTGAAGCTACTTTCAGTCTAAGCTGCTTATGTGCTACTACAGTAATACTACAGCTGTTTTCAATAATTTTAACTAGCAATGTCCTTTTATCGATGTACATGCCGCCAGTAATTATGATACTACCAAAAGTTTAGTACTCTGCAATCACTATTGCTCAATTCTGCTGTCATAAATCAACAAGACGGATAAAAATAAATACAATGTCTATGGAAATCACTACGTACAACTGCAGCTCCCACATAGTTTACTGGCGCACTGCAACTGACGTCGCCTGCTACCCGTCTTCTGCAGTATGTATCGACACTTCATCGCCATGGAAACCTGGCGGCGTCCAACGAGTGTCATCTTCGATCCAACGTATTTTATAAGCTTTCTGTAAATGCCCACAGAGAGCAATGACTGCACATACAGCCGATTCTTATCGTTAATTTTACTCAATCTTTCGTTTATATCTTTAATGTTATGAACATACCATTTTATACAGAATCAAAGTAGAAGAATTTACGAACAGCTTGCGAATAATTTTAACTATCGTATTTTATTATATTATCACGTAATCCTTACTATACTTGTGATTGGCTTACGTGGCGAGCGGTGGGCGGAGCTTCCTGTGTTTAACTGAGAGCCTCAGCTGCAGTCACCAGCAGTTGACGCCTGCTCCGGCCACCGACACCGTCCTCCAACAAAGGCAAAAACTTTTGTCATTTTATGAGCTATTTTATTATTAAATGTATAATGTATTTATTGGTATCATGTAGGTCGCTCTCGGTGCTGTATTACAGTGCCAAAGGCCTGATGATGGTCCTGTAGGACCGAAACCGGTTGCCGATAAAAAGATATTTTAATTATTCATCATTTTAAGATCGTTGTATACAAAAATGCTTCCAAAAATTACATGAAGTGTGGTTTCTAGATATATTAATGCAGCATAATACAAACGACACAGTGGCGCAGCCGCAAGGGTACGGGGGGAGGGGGAAGGGGGAGAGGGATAATGGTACTGAAGCCCCCCTCCAAGCACCTCCCAAAGATTTTTTTTATTTTACTATTTGTTATTGTTTTCATTTTTTTTATTTTTTTAAACAGGTCGTCACCGGAAATTTGAAATAGTACACATGCAATAAACCACAACGTAACTATAATTTGCCAATCACAAGTGAATGTGACAATAGTTGGCCAACGTGATATCGCCACAGAGAATGTGTGCTGCTGTTACTGTGGACGGTTTTAATGCCGCTGAGAACAGCTTTGATGCTGCCGCTGTTGTTACTGCTGTGCTGAAGTTTCGAACCAATTGTTCCAATTGTTCATATGCGGCGATCAGCTGCTTAGCAGGTAAGCAGAGCCACCGAGTGGGGTCTTATGAGCGACATTAGTGTTATTTTAGTTCAATTATTACACACAGTGTCTTGTTAATTAAACGTATAGCCTTTCTCTTTGGCTAGTATCACAGAAGCTGCTTAATTATTTTACGAGTTGATTACATACACTCCATTTGCACCACGTTGCTCCTCTTGCACTTCCAAATTAATGCGAGCCTGCTCTTTTATTTCTTGTGCAATTGTTTTCGTAGTATAACTGGTTAAATTATAAAAAGTATAAAATAAGTAATAGATTAATAAATCCAGTAGACTTTATTTTAAAAATTAGCCTCCACCCCGAGAACCAAATCCTGGATGCGCCACTGAAACATCAAACTCTCATGAGAAGTAAATGAAGCAACTAAAATCATTCAAGTCTGGAGATCGACAGTAGAAGGGACAGTCTAAAATATTTCGTTTCTTAAATATTTGTCTTTAAACAATATACGGAGGTGACAAAAGTAACCTACTGGACCAACCCGCTATGATCATCAGTCCCTAGACTTACATACTACTTAAACTAACGTATGTGTACGTCTCCAGACGTACACTCATCCGCTCCCTCCAAAATAAAATAAATAAAAGAAAACAGGACTTCTCAGCATACTTTGTCGCCCATTCCTAAAATATTCCACTTCACCATCCATCTGGCCTCACCGTCACCGGCCTCAACCACCTTCTCTCCCAAAACGCTCAGTCAAATCCACTACCATCCAAAGTTCCCAGGTCACATGCGGGTATGCTCATCTGATAAAAAAGTAACGTCACTTTCCTGCATTTTCGCCACTTGCCTGCCTCTCCCTACTGCCAACTCCCCACGCTAGCGAAGTCAAGAATGTAGAGCTTGACATCATGGAAGAGGAGGTCATCCGGGAGATCAATTTCCATCCTGGACTCCGCAGCACTCTCTGTATCTAAGGTAAACCTCTACGAACAGGGTCAAACCATTTAGGATTGTTAGGTGAAATAAATTACTGGCTTTCAAATTGCTACACAAAGAAGAAATGCAGATGATAAACGGGTATTCATTGGACAAATATATTATACTAGAACTGACATGTGATTACATTTCCACGCAATTTGTGTGCATAGATCCTTAGAAATCAGTACCTAGAACAATCACCTCTGGCCGCAATAACGACCTTGATACGCCTGGCCATTGAGTCAAACAGAGCTTGGATGGCGTGTACAGTTACAGATGCCCATGCAACTTCAACACGATACCACAGTTCATCAGGAGTAGTGACTGGCGTATTGTGACGAGACAGTTGCTCGACCATCGTTGACCAGACGTTTTCAGTTGGTGAGAGATCTGGAGAATGTGCTGGCCAGAGCAGCAGTCGAACATTTACCATATCCAGAAAGGCCCGTACAGGACCTGCAACTTGCGGTCGTGCATTATTCTGCTGAAATGTAAGGTTTCGCAGGGATTAAATTTCGCGTCATCTTCGTAATGTAGCAATTTTAATGGCCAGAAGTATAAGGTGTTCTTCGGTAGCCCACAGGCAGAACTCCAATCGGCGATCAGGGTCATTCTCGTTAAGTTGCATCTGCAGCTTGTAAGGATGCCACTTATTGGTATACAATATCCGGACAACGGAGGTTTGGCTTATTCCACATGCTAGGGCCACACTACGACTACTTCGTTTAGGACTTTTCAGAAACGACGCAACAACCGCAGTTGCAGTTTCCTCATTGGTGACAGCCAACTGCGACCCCTGTCTTGAACAGAGCCCGTATCCCGGAATTTGGTGATCACGTGAGGCACCGTGGTGTGCGATACCGGTCCTCTGTCTGGATGCCGTCCGCTTCTATTGTTCAGAAGCTGCGTTCCTCTGATATAAGGATAATGTACATCTTCTGTTCACGTGTCAGACGCATTTTAGATCACCTGGAACAAAGAGAGACATGAGTCTGTATCAAGGTATCTTTGAACATTAATAACTTCTAAACTGTGCAAGATAGACAAAACAAATTGCACCACTAAATTCCTGAACGCAAGTGAGTGTTATTTTATGTCATACTGTAGTGTTACATGTGCCTCCTAAAAACGAAACTGCTAAAGTAAACAATTAAAAAATTCTCATAATTTGCATTTTCTGTATAAAATGATGTAGGACGCTATGAACAATTTTTAAATGTGATTGCAGAACTGTAAACTGTGAAATACATCGATATAAAAAAAGCGCTGTCTAATAAACATATTTACATTTTTTTTTTTATTTTTTTTTTTTTTTTTTTTTACGTAGCGGTTACTGCCGTCGGCAGATCCTTTCTCTCTTTGATAAGCAGTCGTAGCGTTCGGGCGCTGATTTTGTATACAAAATTCTAGTTGCATCAGATTGTAAAATGTAAGTGTTGATGCTGGATATGTTTACTAGTAATAACGATGATTTCATTTTAATTTCCTAATTAGATTTATTTAATCAAAGTTCATTTTTCTTTCCCTATCACTTATGTTACCACGACCATTTTAGGAAAAACTGTTGGAGACATATAATTACGTAGGCTTCCGCGGCCAGAGTCAGATGACATAAAAGTTTTCTGGGTATGGTACCGCGTCATGATGTAAGGCTATTACTTAAATAACCAACGTTTCAGCCAACGTTACAGTGACCTTCATCCGGGTAACTGGTGTGAGCTGGTTGTTACTACACTTTATATTACTTTCATTTAGACATTACGTCATAATTTTTTAAAATAAGCGATGTTATTGGTGAATGTATTGCGGAAGAGTGGAACTTTATTTTGATAGGATGCTGAGGTGGAAGAGGTGGGGGTTAGCCGTTGCCTATGCTTCTTGCATAGCGAGACATGATTGGTGTTCATCGGCGAATGGGGTGAGGGCTTCCGTTTCTCTCCTGCTGGCCGTGGGCCGCGCGGTGGCAGTAGCTTACTGGTGACGCTCGCGTGTTGTGATGTCAGTGCGGCCTATTTCGCTGTGATGGCCGGTAGCCAAGAGGGGGCAAGCCTGAGTCCATCTTCTCTATTCATGTTATTGGGGTGTTTAACAATTTCGATGGCTTCCCTTATCTTGCGTTTGACCATCCCTGGTTGCTTGGCGAGTATTCTGGCATCGTTAAATTTTATCTTCCTGCTGCAATCTTGCTCGTGTTCGGCTACTGCAGATTTATTGTGTTGGCCTAATCGAATGTAGCGTTCATGTTCGCGTATGCGTGTTGCCACTGCCCTCCCTGTCTCACCTATGTATACTTCCCCACACTCGCATTCCACCTTGTATACTCCTGATGCATGTAGTGCGTCTATGTTGTCCTTTGTGGAACCAAGAGCATCCTTGACCTTGCGACTGCTGTAGAAGAAAGGCTGGACTCCTACCCGGCGAAGATGTTTAGCAATCCGATCTGTGACGTTTTTCACATACGGTAAGCGTGCTGCTGGCTGCTTTTTGTTGACTTCCTGCCTACTGCTGTTTCTTTTATTTGTGTCCATGGCGGTGTGGATCACTCTATGGTTGTAGCCATTTGCCAGAAATGTTGTTTCTAGTTTGTTGAGCTCAGCTGTTTTGTTGTCTTCATCACTTAGTCGTTGCGCGCGAATCGTCAGTGAGCGGATAACAGAGTTCTTCTGTGCTGGATGGTGGTTTGATTGAGCGTGCAAATACCTGTCGGTATGTGTAGGCTTCCGATATACCCTGTGCCCAAGTGTGCCTTGCCTAGTTCTATAAATTTCCACATCTAGGAATGGAATAGCGCCATCCTTTTCGATCTCTAATGTAAATTGGATCTTCTTGTGCAATTTGTTTAGATGTTCATGAAACTTGTGTAGTTCCATCTCACCGTGGGGCCATATTGCGAAAGTATCGTCCACGTATCTAAACCAGCATCTTGGGCGTAAAGGGGCGGAACAAAGTGCTGTTGCTTCGAAGGCCTCCATGAAAATGTCGGCTGCCAACGGGGATAAGGGAGACATGTTGATTAAATAATGTCTTTTTCGTGTAAATTACTTTTTTCATTTCTAGCTCTGTTAAAACGTACCTCAGATTTTTAATGTCGATTTAATAAATTTATTTCACGATTCTGTGCTAGCCGTGGACAGCTTGGATTAAATCAGTGAAATATGTCTCCAAATTCAAATGTTCAAATGTTTGTTAAGCTTATGGGACTTAACTACGGGGTCATCAGTCCCTAAACGTACAAACTACTTATGAACTACTTACGAACTAGGACGGCACAAATATCCATGCCCGAGGGGGGATTCGAACCCCCGACCGTAGTGGCCGTGCTGACCGTGACTGGAGCGCCTCAGTCACATCGGCCACCGCGGCCGGCATTACCAAACAGAACTTACTTTCTGGACGCGCCTCATAAAACAGCTGAAGCGGAGGAGAATGGGAGTTGTAATCATCTTACAATTATTGTATAAGATTTTAACTGTTTGACTGTTCTTTTTGAACATCTTACATTTCCAAGGCTATTCTTCTCTTTGCATCTGTAATAGATTTATTTTCTTCGGTGACTGTGCTCCCCAATCAACAGAAACTCCCGAACTGTACTAAGATTGTCTCGTTCAGGATTTTGACAAGCCTGCTCATGAAAGTTCCGCAGCCTCGGCACAAGTTCCAGTGTTGAGGCTGAACTCATTGGCCAGCAGCGTGTGCCCGGGAGCCGGCCTTTGGTCATCGGCTCGCTCGCCAGCCGTTGTTCTGCCACGGTCAGACCAACTCCGACCGCCGCCGTGCGCGCCGTATGAATTATTCGGCTGTTGTACGCGCCGGCGTATGGAAATGCTGCTATTCCTCGCCGTCGAGAATGCCCAGTGGCACAAACTTTGTCGATCTCGCGGCTGCGGCCCAACTTTGTTTGTCTATGGTAATTTAGCGAGTAGACGAACAGCGAGCGTCGGGTCTGCGCGCTGCGAAAGGGTTCATTCGGCGACAAACTTTTCTCTGCGTCACAGTGGAAAGCGTAACTACTGCAATAGTTATGTTCTGTAAATAACTTTCTTTACAGGGTCAAAAACATGCGTTTCTACCTTCATCTTCGTACGGTACCTTTTAGAAGATTCCCAAAAAGTTAATAAGGTTTAAACCACGTATATATACAATTTTATGAAGTACTGTAGTTGCTGTTCAGTTCGAACAACATACACGTTTTAGAGAATCTCTTGTTATTCAGATTAGATAAAGTTTTAGGATTAAGTAAGTCACAGAGTAGGAGAAGACAATAAATAAATAAAAACATAATGTCTAATTATGGTTAGATTAGAACTTGTTCCATAGATCACAAATACATTTCGTCAAGAAGTTGACCGTGTATATTTAGAAAAGGTATCTTTACATGATAATTGGAGACCTGCAATTTTTTTATTGTCTTATGTAAAGTACTAATTTATATTAAAAAATTCAGCTACTGAGTCGAAGGAGTTTCTATTCAATTTTTATTTTTTTTATTTTTTATTGTATTTTGCTATCTGTCAAACTTTTGATGCTGTTCAAAAAATATTCAAATGTTTGTAGAGCTTATGGGACTTAATTATGGGGTCATCAGTAGCTAAACTTACAAACTACTTATGAAATAATACTAAGGACGGCACAAATATCCATGCTCGAGGGGGGATTCGAACCCCCGACCGTAATGGCCGTGCAGACCGTGACTGGCGCTGCAGACCTCTTGGACATCGCGACCAGCTTTTGGTGCTGTTTGGTATGTGAATAAAGCGTTTTGTGGTAGCATAATTCAGTCCCCTAGGCGAAAGTTTGATTTATCTTGAAATAGTGAAGATCATTCTTTCTTCTTGTGTTGTAGTTCTGGACGCCCTTGTAAGGCTTCTGTGAAAATCCCTAAATCCTTAAGTAAACGTCTACAGGATGATCTTGCGTTGGCTGCAGCAATTATTCTGACTGCGCGCTGTTACGCAATGAATATACTCAATGATGAATTACCCCAAAATATGATCCCTTACGAAAAAAGTGAATGAAAATAGGCATAGAAAGTTAGGTGTTTTTCACCAAAAATACAAATGGTCCTAAAAGCATAGGTAGCTGTACTCAGACGTTTCAGCAGTTATTAACGTCCCAATTCTACAATTGGTGGATGATTCGAACAATTATTCCACACGTGTTCATAATGTCCCGTATTGTATGGGAGAGCAAACGTTCCGAAGAAGTGGACTGGCCAAGCGCTATAATTCGCCTTACTGAGGTGCGCGGGGTAGTTGAGTCCGTTAGAATAACAATCTTTTTTATTTTTTTTTTTTTATTTGGCAGCTGAATGTCATAAGGCCAGCACGTCTGCAATTCTTGTGATCGAAGACTTACAGGATAACGCTCGTTCGAACACTGCCTGTGACACTCATTATGCTTCGCAAACACGGCCGGTAAATTTTCTGGCCAGCCAGGTAAACATACCTATATCCAAATGAGAACTAATGGGATTTAATGGGGGGGGGGGCAACTGACATGTCAAACCACAACTTCTGTAGAACTACGTGAACAAGTCGAGCAGACTGAAACTCTATCTCAAGGCTTCGCCATCTGTTTGATTGATTATTCATTGCAAATCGACAGAATTTAACCCTAAATTCCTAAATGATATTTCCAAACTACTTTTTGATTTAGACATCCTGAAGTTAAAACTGATCATACTTTAGCACAAATTGAAAAACCTGATTTTTGGCCATTCTCACACAGTGAATTGTAAATATCTAAAAACGTAGCAAACTGTTCAAATATTTACAATACATCGTATAGACATTAATCTAAAAATGCTTTTCGTTTACGAAAATCTCTGTTCGTTATTAAGATACTCACGAAAAACCATATTGTTTGCATAGTAAGCGTTCGAAGTGTGCTGAAACTTACTACATGCTTTAAAAGAAATTTATTCGCGAAATAATTTGATTTTTGTACTTCTTACAGATAGATGTATTCGGTGAAGCGGGGATATAATTTTCGTTATTTGTCGCAGTGAATGTGAAGCATCCAGTTAGTCAAATATTACAACATATTTAAAGAAGATGATTTGTGTCCGCATTTATTCGTGTGCATGATTCTTTAATTTAAAGAGTTCTGAACTTGAAATGTTTGTAAACCTTTGGGACCTAAATACTAAGGTGGTCCATCTATAGAATTACAAACTAATTAAGATAATTTACGATAATGACAACAGAGACACACATATCCATACCCGAGGAGGACTTTAATCTCCGCCGGGAGCGGTTGCTCAGTCCGTGACATAGCGCCCTAAACTGAAACAAGGCATGAGGCGAGTTGCTTGCTGTTTTCTGTTTCCAGTTTTGTAATAAGAATATACGAGGTAAACCATATTTTATTTATATTATACTAGCTGAAAACGAGGCGTTGCCCGGGTGTTTATTTATTTATTCTAAACTTGAGTTAGTACTTTTCCTATCCATTCTCTCTCTGTCCATCTCCTTTTTTCTAAAATCACGTTTCATTTATCAGAGAATATACAAGAAATCACAGGTAACAATGCACTCGTTTCGAAGAATCCAATCACGAAATTCAACAATAATGATTGTAATAATATCACAGATCGATCACTTGTAATGCGCGAAACGCCAAACAGATTTTTTTTAAAAGAAATTACTTTTTTTACTGCTTTATTTATTTATTCTTATATTTCCTTATTCGTATGCTTATCCTTACAGAGAAAGAGCTGAAGACATTGTAGCACGCATAGACGAAAGATATGGTATGTGGCATTACGTTTCGCTGTGTGTAACCTCCTTGCTATAGAGTCTCAAACATCATCACTGGCCTTCAGTCCGAATTTTTTTATAATTTGACGACTTTCAACCACCATATCTTCCACCCCGGTATAGCTATCGGCATGGAACTGCTTTGGTGTACAGCGGGAGACTTCGGACAACAATTACACACATTCGTTTGCGTTCTGTAGTTTTCGCTGCAGAGAGAAATATTAACACACACACACACACATGTAGAATGTTATATACACCCATAACTTTCCATCAGAATATACTCCACCCTTTTATATTTTTCAACCCTCAAGCAACAATGCAACCAGTAAAACCATTTTCAAAGAGTAAATATAATTTTCAAAGAATAATAATTGTTCCGCATTTCGCGTTATATTCTTCAAATTACTAAATATCTATCAGATCGCTATAAAACCGTGCCTACAACCTTCCTCAGGTATAAATTAGTAACTGTACAAATATTTAAGTCTCTGCGTCTTGTCGTTCGGACGCGATAAGCGTACACCGAACAGACATTCACATTAATATACATAGATAAATAGCTATCCGATCGCCATAAAACCCTGCCTAAAGCCTTCCCTGGGCAGACATTAGTAACTCTACAAATTTTTAGCTCTGTATGTCTTGTGGTTCAGACGTGATAAACGTACACCGAACAGACATTCACATTTATAGATATATCTAACTTTCATTATACAAGTTATTCAGTTTCGTTGTACCCTTTGGTAGTACTTTCGAGAGGGCAATAAATTTTAGTGCTAGTGTTTTCCCCTACTTGCCGGGCGTGTCCGCTGCCCTTATTAATGTTTTCAAAGGCTTACCTCGGTGGTCTTAGACACCACATTTTTCAGTTTTTAAAAGTTCAGTTCTGCACGTTCGTAGTGCTGATCAATTTCCATTAATCTATTCCGAATACCTTGCAGATTTACATTAAATTTTATTTATTTAATTTATTCGGGATACCTTCCAAAACCCTAAGTTTCCTTCCTTCCTAAATGTAATATCCCTCTTGTAACAACAGCTGGCTACGTCTCCGTACCTCGTTACACTTCTTACTTCATTCGAATATTCCGTTTAATTATATAACAAGTAGACGAACGTGAAGTTAAGAACGCAAATAACTATCAGCCAAAACCATTCAATGCAACTCTAAAATATCCTTGAGGAAATCGATTTTGAATTTTTGCAAGTACACATAAGTGCCAATATGT
The DNA here is from genome assembly GCA_026315105.1 of Locusta migratoria. Classification (NCBI taxonomy): domain Eukaryota; kingdom Metazoa; phylum Arthropoda; class Insecta; order Orthoptera; family Acrididae; genus Locusta; species Locusta migratoria. The sequence continues at coordinate 835,340,680 of CM048745.1, read as the reverse complement.
AAAACAGTTGCAACATTTGTCGATGAAGCTCAGGCGGTAGCGCTCTAGCCATACAACCGTGGGTTTAGTGCTTTGAGAGACCGACTGTGTTTCGTTGTGTTCAAATGCTAATTTTTACGAAATATTCACGTATTTTTGTTTAATTGTAATTTTCTATTCTTTGAAAATAGTTGTTAAAGACGATGGTTTCAATCAAAAAACATGTTACATTTTTTACAGTATTGGCTTCACTATTAATTTACAACGGTAATCTTGGATTGTTCAGTTTGTGAAGAGCTACGACGTTGTTTTTGGAAAGTCATCTCCATAGATACTAATGGCTTTCCAAGCAGCTACCTACTCAACCATCAAGATATATAGGCCAGACAGGGAGACGTTTTGAGGTAAGATTCAAGGAACACACTAGTTCCTCTAGTACCAAGGCAGCTTTGGCTGCGCACCTGAATGATACAGGCCATTTAATTACAGATGTATTCACAAATTTGAAGGTTCTACACCGGGAAGAAAAGGGGATGTATTAAATATTTTAGAGGAAATTATCAGAGCTTTAAAGAATGCCCCGAAAATATCCTTAACCGCTAAGCGGAATTACGTCATGGTAACCTACTGGCTAATTTTGATTTTCTGAAGAATTATGTAACTTTTCTAGGGTTTTACCGAGTAACTGTTAATTTTATGTTAGACCTTGAGGTGGAAAAATGGTGGTGTGAATTCTAGTAGATATGTATTGTACTACCTTGATGTACGGCTAGTCACCACTATTTAAATCAGTAGCTAGTCAACAGAGGCACGCATCGCTGCGAATGCGCGTCTCTTCGCGTTGGGCTCAGCCGTGACTCGTGTCCAGTCTGACGGCGGCAGCAACAACAACAACAACAACGCCTCCTCCCTCAGCTGCCTCCTCTGGAGGTAAAGTGCCAGTACGCTAACAGTTTTTAATCTTCTTTTACCCCATGATACGGCTTTTATGCTGAATACCTCTCTTAGTGTATAGTCGTATATCAGATATAGGCCATTGGCTGATGAAAATTTTTCTGTTTTAGGTATGGGATTTTATTCGGTTTTTAATAATGTTTCATGCAGCCCCACTTTTTGGACAAAAGGGATTTTATAGACGGTTTTATAGGCAAGTTGGTTATATCTCTAGAATAATGAAGAGGATTAGCTAGTTTAGAGTGAAAGTAATGAAATAAGCACCTGATGATGACGCAAATTTAATTTGCGAAACCGATCGTGAGTTCTTAGTAAAGAATTTTTAACAGTCGCAGTGGTGTGTTAACAAGAAAATACTCAACCCTCGATTTTGGCGACGAGAAGGTGTTCAGCTTGATTACATATACATAAACAATAACTGACACAACTGAAATTAGGTATCCCAAAATGTTTTATATAATTCGAAAACTACGAAAAAATATTTATCACAGAGGGGTTCGAACCACCGACCCTCTGATTATAAGGTCATAACGCTACCACCTCAGCTTCACCGACAGATGCTGTAACTCTTTTAATTATTGATAGGCCCTTACTTATGTACACTTGCTAGATTTCTATTTTCTCGAGAATTGTTGACAGTTGCAAGCAATGGCTTTCGCTGATTGTTATTTAAGTTCTGAACTTCATGTACCATAAATATAAAGAAATTCGAAATTCCGATACTCATGCGAACTTGTAAGACTCACATAAAATGCGTCATTGGCGCTACTAAGGTAATAAGATTGGCACACTACGGCAATGAAACGAGAAAGAGGTGGACACCCATTGCATAGCTCACGAAAGACAAGGGGAGGATTCCGACCAGACCTTGGGCACGCTAAAATATCATCATTTCATCACATAAGGCATCGCGGAGGATGGCTGCAGATTTCTGGCTGTCATGGGAACACGGTAAAAGCTACTGTGAGGTTTTAAAAAAAGGAAGAGAAAACCTTCCGGATCTGAAAGACTCCCAGGCATTCTGTTGTTGTATTTTCCAGTATATGGCACAATAATCCCCAATATAACTCCTAAATCCAATAGCTTGTTCGTCTCCTGTAACAAACATTTTGGGAAATTCGAAATATTTAAACGTCTCGACTATTGGAGATACAGAAAATGTTTTCAATGGGGAAATTGAAAATTTGTCCAAGAGGAGCATTCGAATCTGGATTTCCCGGTTGCCTTGATCAATGTTTTCCCCTTTTTTTCATAAACTGGAATCGATACCGCGATCACGATACTACGAGGTGCGAGTTCTGTCATTGCGGAACAAAGAAAAAACGTCTCCTACTAATCCTAGCCTCAGAGCAACTCATTTTAATAGGGTGCAAGTAGGGGCAAAACAGAAGTATATAATTAAGGGAGCTAGAAGGAATAATTGTAATAACTTTTTAATATTTTATTTTATTTTTTAAATTTTATTAGTATATAATTTTATATACTTTAAATTGTCGTTTGTTATTGGGGCCACCGTCGTCTTTTCGACGTAAATTACGTTTACAGTTTTGTTCGGTTAATGCAGTTCCACTTCATTTTTAACTTCTCATAACTCTGACATTCAAGCTACGGGATGGATCAGCCGTCCGCGGTGGCCAAGCGGTCTGCGGCGCGCCAGTCACGATCTGCGCGGCCACTATGGTCGGGGGTTCGAATCCTCGGGCATGGATATTTGTGCCGTCCTTAGTATTAGCTAGTTCATAAGTAGTATGTAAGTCCCATAAGCTCTACAAACATTTGAGCATTTGTAACAGGCTGGTGAACATTTTATTTAGAGCTTTCTTCATTTTCACCGAGGAAAGTGAAAGCTACTAAGGCACCTCCCCAGTAACGCACTTCTGTTGTAACCGAATTCAGTTACTTGGAATTCATGGTAACATGGAAGAGGTCACGCAATGAAGAAATAATAAGGGGGGAGAGACAATCTATCAAACCAGTTCTCTCTAAATAAGTAACCCACACTTCTTCTTGCCCCTGCCGTCCAACGATTCAGACAAATACGTCGTGAGAAAACAGAATTACTTATCTCCCCATGTGAATGTCTATGTGCAACTGCAGATCATAGCTAACAATGAAGTGAAAAATATTTTATCATCCTCTACCGAAAGCATCCACATTATTTAAAGCTCATTAGAAATAAATCAATTACTTTTAAATATCAATGTAAATAGAAATTCACAAACCCTGAGATTGTTGTTCGTCTCGAACATATCAAAGACATTGAAGATAAAGGTGGAGCAATGAATTGAAATTTGTGATGCGGCAGGGAATCGAACTCGGACCTCCATGCAATATTCTATGCAACTCAGAAGCTGAATTAAAGTATGTGACGTGGAGAGAAGTCGTACTTAGAGTATGCGGTAGCGCTTTAATCACTAATGGTGCGGTGGTGTAGTGGTATGACGTCTGCCTAGTAAGCATGGAGGTCTGTGTTCGATTCCCGGGCGCATCACAAATTTTAATTCAGTTTCACCTCTATCTTTAATGTCAGTTACTTTTGGTTTCCATTTCACCTATTTGTCTGATACTGTGTTTTAATTGGTAATCCATCTCTACAATGTGTCTTACACTGCGCCTTGCATACTGTCACAGTTGTATCTTTAACTGCATACTTGCTACATCTTAACCACTTAGTAGCTGACACTAAGTCACAGTCTAACACACTCTGTCGCGAAAGGCGCAGATGAAAAGACGTCAACGCTCAAAGCGGTCAGTAGATAGTAACACAAATCTGGCATTATATAAACTGAGAACTTGCTATAGTTACTAGTAAACAAATGTGGTACTGAATTTCCAAATACAAATTTGAAAACTTCATTAACGTAATGAAACGTCTTCTTTTACTGACAATCTACAATATCAAAGAGTCAATGTAGTGAAATACATACGGCTTATAACAACAGAGTCGTAATCTTATCGTCCAAAAAAGGAATTAATTGTGGGTATGTTCGCCTGTTCAGTGGGTATTTTCAAGTTGCACGATTTTTCTTTCCTTTTTTTATCGTATTTATTTATTTATTTTACATTCTTGGAGACTAAGTGCTATCTTCTTTTAAACATCCATCCTCTATGCCTTGTCGTTGCTTCTTTGTCTTGCATACACTTGTTTTTCATCTACATGACAGGTATCAAATAGTATATCTTCCAAATTCGATGTTATAACATTCAAAGATCGTCAACAGTTTATAGATGGACATATTATGTATTTATAGCTATAGGCTCACTTTTCCTAACTAGTAACTAACCGGTCTATAATGTTTGTAAAATTACGAGATGAAGTAGATTCTACAGTAATAGTTATTGACAGCAATCGGGAAGTTTGTTTAAACTTTTATACAGCATTGACGTTATAAAGTAGTTATTAAAGCTTTGGATCCTCATTAAGAGCCGAAGTTTCGAAGTGAATGAATTGTTAAAGTATAAATGAACACTTGTTATTAACAACATTATTCCCTTACTTCTCGTCATCCTTTCCCAAATCTCATTGAGAAATTCCAAGATTATATTCTTGGCAACTGCTACAATTTATAGCGCCACAAAAGCTCAGAAATACGAGCGCTCTGCTCCACTGCAAATATACATTCAATATGCAATCGATTCGCTTCGTTTTATACGACCCAGCCGCTTGGCGTCGCTGCAGTTCGAAGTATCAGTAATTACCTGCGAATTTCGCGACTCCTTATATTAGACTTAGAGCGCCCCCACCGTTACTGCCACAGCGTAAAGCCGTCAGCACACGGAGCGTGTATCGGAAGTGTGCCGTCAATTCCGAGTCCACAATGCGTGTTAGTGCTCGGAGACGGCGCGGCTTGTGAATACGGGGCACATGCCTCAACGTGCTACAAGCGACCGCAGCGCGCCCCACCGGCTGTTATCGGCTGAATCAGGTTTCGAAATTACACTGTTACGGACTGAAAAGAGTCAAATTCCTGCTTTAGCGCCATTGAAACTCATGTAAGGAACAACTTAAATGTCTATGAACATACGGCTCTTATGAAAGGGCAGCAACTTGTGAAAAGTTTCATGGCCAACTGAGTGAGATCTTCTCTTAAGAGCTGAACATTCCTGGACATGAAATGGACACTCCGCACTAAACGTAACACTACTTCTAGTCAGGATGCTCCCATCCGGCGATTCATCCTACCTTCCTATCAGTCTCCGTGTTCAGCAAGGCCCTAGAAACCGTCCTGTCTCACCGCATCCACAACCACCTCCACCTCCACCAATTCCGCCCCCTCTCCCAATATGGCTTCCAATCTTCCTTCTCTGCTGACGACCAGCTCCTCCTCCTTACCCACCTCCTGTCCGTCCAGCTCAAGTCCATTTGTATCCTTAGACATCACAAATTCCTACGACCGAGTGTGGCATTGCGGTCTCCTATTTAGACACCAGCCCTACGCCCTTCCCGTTAATTATGTCCGTTTCATTGTGTCCTTCGACTCCGACCACCCATCCTATTAATTTAGACAGCAGTTACCTCCTGGCAGCAGAACAGCCAGGACAGCCCAGCCCAGCCGAGTCCAGCGCTGGCCACATGGGCTACATTTTGTTCCGAAGATGACCTACATCAGGTCGAAACCGGTCAATGAAAACTGTTAATTTTCACGATCAAGACTTTTTTTGTAATATTAATCACTATGTCACTGTTTACAACTCCAACCACGCCTCCGTTGTTCTAGCCCTCCACTGGGGTGCAACAGGGCTGCGTCCTCTCCCCTCATGTACCACTCCAACATGCCCCAACCGCAGCCTCCCGTCCACCTCGTACATTACGCTGCTGACCAAAGCCGTCGTTACCAGGGGCTCAAGGGGTGCGGTTCACCCCGGCGCCGGTACCTAGGGGGCACCAGGCGGGCGCCGCACGGGGTGGCCGCGTGGTCGAAGGCGACATGTGGAGGGAGCGACCGCTCCCGCCGGAGGTTCGAGTCCTCCCTCGGACTTAGGTATTTTTGTCGTCTTTGTAATAAGTTAATGTAACATAGTTAAAGTGTTAAGGCAATTTAGGCCACTGGAGAGGGATCAACAGTTTATATAAAACACATCATTCAGCCAAGACCACTAAAAATTTATTTTCGTCCCCTAACCGGTTTCGGTGAGCTTAGTCACCGCCTTCAGAAAGTCCAGTACAATCACTTAGCGTCATATGTAAAAAAAGAAACACAGCCTTCTAACACACGTAAACATCTAGTTAAAGATTTTTATCACAGGGTGGTTCGCCATAATGAATAAAATGTGGTCTTGGCCCAAGCAAACAGGAGATAGTGATTGTACTGGACTTTCTGAAGACGGTGACTGAGCTGACCGAAACCAGTTAAGGGACGAAAATAAATTTTTAGCGATCTTGGCTGAATGAAGTGTTTTATATAGTGTAAGTGGTGTGTAAAGGAGCCCTTACACGTTCAACATTTATTGAGCACTAATATTGTGTCGATGTATTGTGCTAAAGTGCGAGGCCAAGAACGATACAGTATTTATTGCGCAATATTCATGCCCGGGACGTGTCAGTTACAGTTCTGCCTGCATAGCGAACATGTCGGAGCTTCATGACGTTGATCTCCCATGTATTGTGATAAGAAGAAGAAGAAGAAAAGAGGCGGCTGTGGTTGAAAATTTGGCTTGGAATGCGTTCTACACATGGCCAGTTTAACATGCTAAAGGAACTTGCGGGAGAGCCAGATGATTATCGGACTGTTTAACGATGAATGAGGAAGTTTTCAATGAATTGGCGAACCTTGTTTCACCTTCTAACGTCCATCACCTCTTTTCGGAATGACTCAAACTGAGCCCTAATATATTCCTGAATCACGGAAATGTTTATTAGTTCTCAGTCTATAACGAAATCATTCCACTGTAGGTGAAGTTGAACTTATCTTATATGCTGGCTGAAGTCCATTGCGTTGTGATTTGTCTTCGGCATTCACTAAAGAATTTGATTTTACAGGATATTTTCATAAAGTAAATCCATCTTAGTTGATATGGAAACGATTTTATTTCCACTTAAACATTGCACAATCAAGAAATGCAGCAGCAAGCCAACAGAGCTGCTTACAGGTTTCTGGCCACTCACAAACTCCATCCACGACTGACTGTGACTAAACAAACAATGGTTTCTCTCCAACATCTTTCTACATGACTGCGTAATAAGATTGATGACAAAGTTTTGTAATTCAGAATTAAACAATATTCTTTTACATAAAATATGCCAAAATACAGAAATAAAAACATTAGATTTAAGCTTTGACTATTTATGTCAATGTATGTACTTGTTTCATGACATTTGTATTTAAATGTAGTACACAAATTTAACGTCATCCTTTTGACTAGTGTTTACTGTGCTCAAATTATTTACATTATGTGTGTTTTCGAAATGCATACATATTTGTTTTGCCAATATTGTGTAGGCGTAATATTATTATGAAAAGGTATTTTAATGTGTTTCGGTTTGCGGTCAAATTATTTATTAATACGGATTTGTATATGGTTGTCGTAGTTTTGTTAATTTCGAAGATAGTTTCTTAGTACCAAACGGATTATTAATTTTAGTGCATGAAAAATTATCAGTATTTAATTTAGGATCTAGTGATATATAAAACATGGTCTGCCCTAATTTATTTAAACAAAAGGTATATATGAAATCATGTTGTGCAATAGTTTATAACATGTAGCATTATTGTTTCTATACAAATTAGTATCTATATAGGTTCAGCAATTTCCGAAACTAAGTGTAATGCACTTTTAGTGTTTGTAGCTATTATTTACGAAAGTATTAAAAACTGAAAATTACGTAAAAGGTCAGCCAAAGTTATAGTTAAATCAATGTACTATTTCTTAAAAGCGTTTTACTAATAGTGTTAATAGAATTTCAAACAGAAGGCGAAAATGTAAAATATCACATGTCCGGTAATGAAGTTTTACTTAAGGTGTCAGATATTTCGTGTTTCTATGTTGGCAACTGATTTTTAGGAGTTTGCAACATAGCATAAACGTTACAACCTCTTATTTATTAAGAAGATACTGCTAATAACTGAATAAATATAAAACTTGTAATGAAACTACTCACCTGAATACACTTAAGCAGATGTTTTTTTTTTTCATCTGTCTTTCCTGTAGAATTCATTATACTTTTCGTTGTCATCACGTCTCCAAAGCACGAAATCGTGGAGGGAACTGCCGTGTGCCGGCCGCGGTGGCCGAGGAGACTGAGGCGCTCCAGTCACGGTCTGCACGGCCACTACGGTCGGGGGTTCGAATCCCCCCTCGGGCATGGATATTTGTGCCGTCCTAGTTCGTAGGTAGTTCATAAGTAGTTTGTAAGTTTAGGGACTGATAATCCCGCAGTTAAGCCCCTTAAGCTTAACAAACATTTGAACATTTTTTGAACTGCCGTGTATGTACAACTGTTCACAAATTAAACGAATGGTAGGGGTTTTATAATATATTGACGTTGCACTTTCTGATACTTTACTTCTACATACCTTACCTTAAAATACACATTTTGGGGATATCTATAATGCGCCGTGTCATTTACCCTGCAGACTTTCGTACTGGGCAAGTATAAATATGAAATCAATCAGAAGTGGAAGATTGTTGCAGCGAAAGCCATAGTTTACTGCACAACACAGCCCTTACACGATACAATATATTGCGCAAAATATTGAGCGACCGTCAATATTTTTAAAGTTCCGCAGTCTTCTTTAATATATTGCGCAAACCATGAATACTGCTTTCAGGTGGTCAATATTATTCTGCAATACCGAGTATTGCACAATAATTATTGTGCGTCTAAGGGCCCCTTAAGAGTAGGCACCGATGGTCTTATACAATGTGTAATCTGTCAGTTTTGGAAATTATTGAACAAACATTCATTACATCTGTAAAGAAGTAGCCAACGATATTCTTTACACATACGCCTCGTGAAGGTTGCGGAACAGCTTCGACTTCAGGCATCAGCTTCACGTTGGGATGCCATTATGAACCAGATACCGACTTTGACACTAAAGCCTCTTTCAAATACGCGGTGGGAAAGTAGAGTTGAAGCTTTAATAGCACTTCGCTTTAATATGGACAAAATTTACAATGCATCGTACTGTATTTTATATGTGAAAAGTATGACACTGTATTAAGAAACATAGCGAGTTCATTAATGTCGAATTTAAAGTTTTACATGTTCATTTGATCAGTTATAATATGGTACAACATTTTATCAGAAATTAAAACTGTAAACAAATTATCTACAAAGGTCTGACGTTATTCCTTAAGAGATAGTCAAAACGATAGATCGTATTAAAACGATTTAGATGCCTACCGCTCAGACAGAGCTTTTGAACAAATGGTAGCTGATTACTTGCTGAATATTTATAATGTGAAGTTGAATTCAAAGAAACTGCTCGTTCACGTTCCCGAAATCGACATGTTGCTTACAAAACTTCAAATTAGCCCATATTAGAACCAAAGATTAATTTTTTTTGTTACTTGACACGGCTATCATACAATTAAATGAAAGAATTCTTTTTTTGACAGAACACAACAACAGGTCTTCCTTTTTACAAACCATTGAAAGCTGGAGGGAATTGGAGAGAGCAAAGAAAAACACAATAACTCAACCTTGAACAGAAGTTAACACATGAAAATGGATCGGATATTAATGGGGAAGAACTGTTTATTTTTTTTAATAAAAGGTTTTCAGCCAAGATTGCTTTCTTCTTTTAATTATATGACCGGTTTCGGCGAGCTAGACGACATCTTCAGACCTGTCGTAATTTTTTACATCACTGCTATAACAACAGTTGCTAATATAGCATATTGGTATACAATTGCTAATATAACACATTGGTATACATCCTTTTATTAAACAATTCTGGATCGCCCCAACAATGTGTTCCTTATATGTTTATTTTTTTTAAAGAAAAACATAACTTCACTTGCTGTGTTAAATTTTATTTATTAGAATAATTTAATGTGTCTGTTCCCAAAAAATTCAACATCTTTGCTCATACAGTTAACAGTTCCTATGACAGTAGGAGAAGGCGAAAGGTCATTTTCCAAACTGAAAATGATGAAAAAACTATTTACGATCAACCATGCGCCAAGACAGATTGACAAATTTAGCAATCATAAGAATCGAATCAAAAGTAGATTTCAAAACAGATGATATCATAAAATGTTGCGAACTTCAAAGCCAGGAAAACTGAATTTAGTGGCCAAACGTGTTACTGTATGTTATGTAAGTATTAAATAAAAGAAAGCGAATTTTTTTTAAGTTTGTTGCAACCGCTGAACACGGCTGAACAAGTGTTGCCCTTGGTTTTTAATGTGTACTTTCTCTGTGCTTGTGTTTTATTCTCTCTGTGTTCTTCGCCAACATGTCACCGCGTCAATGTATATTTTCTCACTGTTTTTGTTACCTTTATACATCTAATTCATTTGTACATTTCTGTAAATCACATGGCATAGGAGGGGGCTTAAAAAACCAATAAAAAATTGCTGAGAGAGATAGATTAGTCATTCAAATAGCACAAACATTACGTTTTCATAACAATAAGCGAAACTCACTCCTCAGATGATTAGCAGTTATATTTATATAGTATGTGATATTATTCTGTATACTTCTATGACATTAGTAAGATAGTCTTTAAGCGAATCAGAAAACCCGAATATGCGAAAAAAATATTTATTCACGCTGTGTCTCAAACTAGCGGCACAATGTGTTATTACATCTGGAGTCCGCAACTCTAGTGCTATGCTACGCACGTCATGACTAAGAAAGCTCGAACAAACTCGTAAATCACGTCTTTTGCTTAAACGTAATTACAACATATGATATGAAGGACAATTCGTCTTGACGGTTCTTTAGTGTGCCAACATCTTGAAACAGTAAATATTCATCGTACGGAAATTCCTTAACTAGAAATAAGACGTTTCAAGTCATCTTACTACAGGAAGTAGTATCTATAATGACCAGTTTTTGAGGGATTCTTAATTTAACCACTTTGAAACGACGTATATTCATAACACCGAATTTATTCACACAAACACATCAAGAGAACAAGTCTTCTGGACCTGACTGTATACCCATTAGATTTCTATCTGATTATGCTGAAGCAACAGCTCCTTACTTAACAGCCATATACAACTGCTCTCTCAAAGAAGGATGTGTACCAAAAGATTGGAAAGTTGCACAGGTCACACCTATATTCAAGAAAGGCAGTAGGAGTAATCCTCTAAATTACAGGCCTATTTCATTGACGTCAATTGGGAGTAGGGTTTTGGAACATATCCTGTATTCGAATATTATGAATTATCACGAACAGAATCATCTATTGATCCAAGGTCAACACGGATTTAGAAAATATCGTTCATGCGAAACACAACTATCTCTTTACTCACACGAAGTGATGGGTGCTATCGACAAGGGTTCGTAAATCGATTTCGTATTTCTCGATTTCCAGAAGGCTTTTGACACGTACCTCACAAACGGCTTTTAATCAAATTGCGTGGTTATGGTATATCGCCCCAAATTTGCGACTATATAGGGGATTTCCTGTCAGAGAGGACACAGTTCGTAGTAATCGATGGTAAAGCATCGACTAAAACAGGGTAGTGTTATTGGTCCTCTGCTGTTCCTTATTTACATAAACGATTTATGGGAAAATCTAAGTAGCTCTGGTTATTTGCAGATGACGCCGTCATTTACCAACTAGTAAAATCATCTGAAGATTAAAACCAACTGCAGAACGATCTGAATAAGATATCACTATGTTGTAGAATTTGGCAATTGACTCTAAATAATGATAAGTGTGAAGTCGTCCACATGAGTACGAAAAGAAATCCGTTAAACTTTGTTTACAAGATAAATCAATCAAACGTGAAGGCCGCAAACTCCACAAAATACCTAGGAATTACTATTACTTTACTCTTAAACAGGAAACAACACGTAGATAATATCGTGCGAAAGGCGAACCAGAGACTGCTTTTAATTGGCAGAACCCTTAAAAGATGCAACAGAACTACTAAAGAAAATGCATACACTACACTTCTCCGTCCTTTTATGGAGTATTGCTGCCCAGTGTAGGATATTTATTAGGTGGGTTTGACGGATTCCGAAGAAGGGTCGCTCGTTTCGTGTTGTCTCGATACAGGGGAAACAGCGTTACGGAAATGATACAGGATCTGGGATAGGAATCATTACAACAACGGCGCTTATCGCTTTGACGTGGGCTACTTACGAAACCACAATCGCCAACATTCTCCTCCGAATGCAAAAATATGTAGTTGACCCCCACTTTCATAGGTAAAAATGATCATTAGAATAAAATACGAGAGATCAGAGCTCGAATAGAGAGAATCAGGCGTTCTTTATTCCCCCCCGCGCTATTCGATGAACCCTCTGGCGAGAACTTAAATGTGATTGTAGAGTATCCCATGTAAGAGTAGATGTAGAATATGAACTTCTACTAACTGCCAATATGGAACCTTTATCTCTCTACAGAAAAGTGCTGCTACCCTTCCCCGGATAGCCTCGTTTGGATTACGTTCTTCCATCTTATTGGTGATCATTCAGACTCAAGTTCAGAATTTCTGAAGTGCATTATTTTGCGTCACTCATTGGCAAAGCCTCGACAACGAGCAGCTCACACGTTGTGACGTCAGGAATTCGACAGGTTGAAATCACGTAACATTTCGCCGGTGCAGACGGTATTTGCTTCGTGATACATTACTCGTGTTAAGATGGACAGTTTACTAATTGCAGAAAAGGACGATATGGTAATTATGGACGGCTTTTGTGGTCAAAATGCCCAAAGGGCTTGTGCTATGTATGTTGATCCTTATCCTGGAAGCATCATCCAAGTGTCCGCTCTTTCGTCGGATAGTTACGTTATTTAGACAGGAAATTTTCAGCCACAGGTGAAACGTCACCCACCACCTGAAAAAAAAAAAAATTAATGCCCAAGTAAGTGTTCTAGCTGCAGTTGCGTCTAATCCGCACATCAGTAGCAAACTGGGCGAGAATCGGGAATCTCAAAAACGTCGGTGCTGAGAATTCTAAATGAACATAAATTTCACCCGTACCATTTTTCTGTGCACCAGGATTAGCATGGCGAAGACTTTGAACGACGTGTACAGTTTTGCCACTGGGCACAAAATAAAGTACAGGACGATAACAGTTTTTTTCACGCGTTCTATTTGTAACTATTACAGCGCCATCTATCACAAAGTGTTCCAAATATAACAATCATATTTATTTACGTACTAGACGAATATGTAATAAAATGGGGGGTACCTATTTGAAAAAAAGGCAGTTTATTTTCGTTTGACCTATAGCAGCGCCATCCAGCGGCCCAACGATAGCGCCATCTGTTTTCCCCTTCAAGCTACAAAAGTTTTTTCGTTTGATGCGTATTTCGTGTGATATTTGGTCCGGTCACTATCAATGGACCACCCCGTATATGTAAAGCAATTCAAACGATCACTCCCCCATCACGGATATTCAATCTCGAAAGAGTTCACAGGCTAGTGCAAGTCTTAATCCCTTTTTAAACGATGAACGAAAGTGAAGAAGATAGATAATAGTCTACTGAAGCGCCCCTAGCGTACTAGTGCTGAACTTCAAACTCATGCAAGGTATTGTGCAGCGTGTTTAGACGATAAAAGTAATCGGACAGTAATAACCGATGTTGAAAGTGAGGTTATGACTGGCGATCTATTATGTAGGAAGTCACATTTTAATACTGGACTTGAGGAAACAACGCTAAACATTATTGACGGCCAAAGCAAACCGTGCAATGTATGTTTTTCGTCAAATTAGTGTAGTAAAGTTCTGGGAAGTGAAACAACATTTCAAAACATTTACTTCTATTTTCAAGCGAAAAAAATAAACTTATGAACATATCAAACAATACTTATAAGAGCATAAACACACCTTTTTTACTTATATACTACGATTTAGACATACCCAGGAGCATGACCATAACTTGTTGGTTATGAACTGTAGGCTGAAACTAAAGAAACTACAAAAAGATAGGAAAATAAGGAGATGGGACCTGAATAAATTGAAGGAACCTGAGGTTCTTAAGAATTTCAGAGGGAGCTTTAGGCAACGATTGACAGAAACAGGGGAAAATAAAACAGTTGAGGAGGAATGGGAAAAATTGAGAGATGAAATAGTGAAGGTAGCAGAGGATAAAATAGGTAGGAAGGAAAGACCTAGAAAAAATCCTTGGATATCACAGGAGATACTAAATTTAATCGATGAAAGGAGAAAATATAAAAATGCAGAAAATGAAACAGGCAAAATGGAGTACAGACGACTAAGAAATGAGATTGACAGGCAGTGCAAACTGGCTGTGCAGGAGTGGCTAGAAGGAAAATGCAAGGATGTAGAAGAATGTATAAATAGGGGAAAAATAGATACAGCCTACAGGAAAATAAAAGAAACATTTGCAGATAAGAAAAACAGCTCTATGAATATCAAGGACACTGATGGAAAACCAGTTCTCAGCAAAGAAGGTAAAGCTGAAAGGTGGAAAGAGTATATAGAGTGGCTCTACAAAGGAAATGAACTTCGAGACAATATTGTAGGAAGGGAAGAGGATGTAGATAAAGATGAAATAGGAGATACTGTACTGAGAGAAGAATTTGACAGAGCCCTGAAAGACCTAAGTCGAAACAAGGCCCCTGGAGTAGATGATATTCCCTCACAGCTACTGAAGTCTCTGGGAGAACCAGCCATGACAAAATTGTTTCACCTGGTGTGTAAGATGTATGAGACAGGTGAAATACCCTCAGACTTTAAGAAAAATGTTATAATCCCCATCCCTAAGAAAGCAGGTGCAGACAGGTGTGAAAACTACAGAACCATCAGTTTAATAAGTCATGGTTGCAAAATATTAACGCGAATTATATACAGAAGAATGGAAGACCTCGGGGAAGATAAGTTTGGGTTCAGGAGAAATGTAGGAATACGGGAGGCAATACTCACTTTACGGCTTATCCTAGAAGATAGATTAAGAAAAGGCAAACCTACATTCCTAGCTTTTGTAGATTTGGAGAAGGCTTTTGACAATGTTGATTGGAATAAACTCTTTCAAGTTCTGAAGCAAGCAGGAGTAAAATATATGGAACGTAAGGTTATTTACAACTTGTACAAAAACCAGACAGCGGTTGTCAGAGTTGAAGGGCATGAAAGGGATGCTGTGGTTGGAAAGGTAGTAAGACAAGGTTGTAGCCTTTCTCCATTGTTATTCAATTTGTACATTGAGCAAGCTATAAAGGAAAGCAAGGAGAAATTTGGTGAAGGAATTAAAGTTCAGGGGGAAGAATTAAAAACATTGCGTTTTGCCGACGACATAGTAATTCTGTCAGATACAGCAAAGGACCTGGAAAAGCAATTGAACGGAATGGACAGTGTGCTGAAAGGTGCATATAAGATGAACATTAACAAGAGCAAAACTAGGGTAATGGAGTGCAGTGTAAGAAAATCAGGTGATGCTGAAGGAATTAGATTGCGAAGCAATAAAGGAGGTAGATGAGGTTTGTTACTTGGGCAGTAAAATAACAAATGATGGTCGCAGTACAGAGGATATAAAATGCAGAATGGCAATGGGTAGAAAAGCGTTCTTGAAAAAGAGAAATTTGTTAACATCAAATATTGATTTAAACCTAAGGAAGTCCTTTCTGAAGACATTTGTATGGAGTGTTGCCTTGTATGGGAGTGAGACATGGACGATAAACAGTGCGGACAGGAAGAGGATTGAAGCTTTTGAAATATGGTGCTACAGAAGAATGCTGAAGATTAGGTGGGTGGATCGCGTAACTAATGAGGAGGTACTGAACAGAATTGGGGAGAAAAGGAATTTCTGGCATACCTTGACCAAAAGAAGGGATAGATTGGTAGGACACATTCTTAGACATCAAGGAATTGTGAATTTATCGTTGGAGGGAAGTGTATGGGAAAAAATTTGCAGGGGAAGACCAAGATATGGATACAGTAAGCAGATTCAGACAGATGTAGGTTGTCGCTCTTATGTGGAGATGAAGAGGCTTGCTCAGGATAGGGTGTTGTGGAGAGCAGCATCAAACCAGTCTCCGGACTGAAGACCACAACAACAACTAAGATTTGTCAATGGACTTTGTTAATAACGTCATGCACAACTGAATTTTTGTTCTTCATTTGGACCTTTTCTTTTTTCAATGAAAATGCCATTTAATAAAATTGCATCACCAAATTACAGTATTATTCAAATAACCATTGGCTTCAGTCTTTTCTGTTCCAATATTGCAAAACGTAGACAGTAACTGAGATAAATATTGAAGTCTTCATGAAACATTTGCAATTTACCGCTAAACCAAAGTATAATAATAAAATAAAGACTAATAACACAAATTTGCGGCAAACCGTGTAATTGTCAACTATAATATGAAAATCGCGTGACGAAAATAGGTTATCTTCCGATGTCGGCAGACGATCGTTCAATCGAAACATTCTTCTCGAGAAAGCTTAACGTGACGTTAACGTTGGTCTGGTGACGGACAGTGTGAATGCCGTAATTAGAAATACATTTTGTAATACATTCTGATCATAAACTTCGATATAACGCAAAATATACGTAAATACGAAGGAAAATGGTGGACTAACTGGAGCGGTGACTACACCTGACAGCTACTAGTTCTCGCATGCGCAATGAACCCCCTAGTACCGAATTTAGAACTGTCCGTATTTCTTTATAGCTATACTAGCTGAAAACCCGGCTTTGCCCCGGTATGTATTTATTTATTCCTCCCTTGAGTTAGTACTTCTCCTACCCCTTCTCCGTCTGCCCATCTCCTTTTTTTTCTAAAAAACTGCTATATTTTATCGGAGAATAAATAAGAAAGAAGGCTGTCTCGCATAATGTACAATATTGTAAGTGCAGTTGACATGTATTATTCGTACGATCTCATATTTATTGAGTTATATATTGTACAATTGCACAATTTTTTAGCTATGTATTTACTTGTATAAGTGCTGTATGTCTGTAAAATCTGTTGTGAATACAAAGTAGGTAAGAAGCAATAGATTAAGACTTGGTACGTAATGGGGCGATTTTGCATAAACGTTAATGTTTATGTGCTCATACCTCGTGAAATATGTGTCGTACTGTGATACAATTTAGAAGGTACACTCAACTGTATGCGTGTATACTGTCTGTAAAATTTCCTGTCGCTACAATTTATAGTGTTCAAATTATAAATTGTAACGTCATACTGAGAGCCGTAGGTTTACTCCATAAACAGCGGAAAAGTAGTAAGCGTGAAACTTTTTTCCTTTCAATATTTTGATATGGTTGTCAGCGAGAAAAAGTTTAATAAAGGTTTGAAATTATGTTAAAAGTTTGTTGCAAGTCGCTAAGTGCTGTCACTTGTGGTTATAAAGTCTCGTCGCAATATGTGACAGTTTCTTGCAAGTCATATCGCTTATGACGCTATAATTACTGAACCATGTATCGTATGTGGTTGTTAGTCTAACAACAATTGTTATTTCATGTGAGGAATATGTGTACAAAATTTGGTTGAAATCGGTCCAGTGGCTTAGGAAAAAAAATGAGCAGCATTGTCGCTTACTGCAGCAGTTTTTCGCGCATCTCATTGTTTATGACGTCATATCTCCCGAACTATGTGTTGTACGTGATTCTTACACATACGGCGACCGTCCTCATGGATTGAAGCTTACGTGTACAAAATTTCATAAAAAAATTGGAACAAAACTGTAGATGTGTATGCAACACGTACAAATATGCGGACACTCTGCTTTATATATTGGATTTATCGCGCTTCGATACTAGCGCGATCATACTAGTGCGCGCGGTTGCTCGCCGTGGAGGTTCGAGTCCTCCCTAGGGCATGTGTGTGTGTGTTTGTCCGTAGGTTAGTTTACCTAGGTTTAAGTAGTGTGTAAACTACGGACTGATGACCACGCAGTTTGGTCCGATAGATTTACAGACATTTGAACATTGGAACTAGTGCAGCCGTTCAAACGACAGACGGCCGCCATTAACGCAACTTGTTATCAATCTATTACAACTTCGTTCACCGTCTAAAACGGGCTTTAAATCTACAGGTTCGTCCGTTGAGGAAGGACGCGTGCTAATCTCAAGGAACGGGAATGAGGCACATCGGCGTGCTGCAGAGCCGCGTGGCCAGTGCGCATGCGCAGAGCCGCCCCTGCGCGCCTCGCGACTTGCTGGGCCGTTTGTCGGCGCAGGCAGGCGGGCAGGCGGGGTGTTCCTTTCTGAATGCAGGAGCGGCCGGCCCGCTCGTAAAGTGGAGGCGGCACGGCGGCCGAGCGCCCTAAACTGCGAGCCGCGCCCTGCCCTGCCCTCCCCTGCCACGCACTGCGCGCCATATCTTATTCAGCAGCAGACGCGGACGCCGGCGCATGCGCACTCGCGCATAGCGCGCTCTTTTGTTTCGCCAGAGATCACAGGCTGCGTCCTCCGCCTTATATACGTGCCATCGCGTCACGACAGCCGGCTTCCGTTGTGAGACAATGCAAATGGTGTCGCAAGCCAAGTACGTCGTGTGTACACTATACGAGGGTTGAGTCCAGAAGTTTTAATTATCACTAGTACCGTCAACACTGTGCCAATCTCGGTACTGTGCCACCTATTCAAGGGCCTGGAGAGAATGCTGCTGAACAGAAACTCGAAGCATGCAGATGAGGTACTAAAACCAGAACAAGCTGGATTTTCAAGACCAGGACGTCTTGCACTGGGCAAATCTTGACTTTAACGCAGCACATCGAAGCTGGATATGAAAGATTTGGTGTCGCACAAGTATGAAGTGCGCGCCACCTATTTTCGCCGCGCGCCGCCATGCACGCACGGCGCGGCGTTCTTACGACGTCAGCCACGAGCGCCCTCTGCTGCAACCCCGCTCGTGGCCACCACTGAACGACATCGTTCACTTGGGACTGAGATAGGAACCAGTTAACACTTCGGAATCAGATAGGCACCAGTGAAGACTTGGCTATAGGACAGGCACTAGGCAGGCCTCTAGCTCAACTATGTATCAGCATTCTGCAGTACTGAGCTATGTAAATGTTAAGTATTACTAAGTCTCTAAGAAATATATATCTCGTTCTCATTTACTCTAGTGTTTCTAGTTTCTGCTGACCCACTGGCTGGTCACCTCCTACCTGCACAAGCGTGCATCCTTTATTCCTGTGTCGGTCTTTCTACTCGGCCACCGACACGTACGACGGAAACGAGACACAAAACCGGCGACGAGACTGGGATACAAAAAAAAAGAAAGCAATTTAGTGGTGTGACTTTCATTTATCTCACAAGGGGAACACCAAGTATGGTACCAACGGAATTTGATGGGTCGTACCTATGTTGTGAGGGAATTCCTCCAGACAATTATTACCCAGAATTTTGTACAGGTGTTAAAGATAGTGACGATGGCGACAGTGAGTAAATAACACTGCGCAATAAGTAAAATAATCAGTTGCTATTGTGTTATTTGCTATTATCCTCACTGTTTACTCAAGCTATAACATAGGAGTGGGTATAAAGCCGTATAATTATGCACAATAAAAGAAGAGAAATGAAAAAAGTGAAAAATAAATTACCCGAACGGGACGATTTTTTATTATTTTTTTTTAATCGTTTGACTTTTCATTATTTTTGTTTTTCTTTCTTTATGTCTTTTTCTTTGCTTAATTATTTTTTTAAATATAAAAAGTAGCAATTACAATTTTTTAAAACTGTCGCTAGGTATCGAACTCCGGTCTCCTGCATGGGAGCCTAGTACCTTACGCTATCTCACTGAGCGGTAAAGGCCATGTATAAGTAGACACATTACGCGTGGTAATTTGCTGCGAATTTGATCTCGAATTTCTTCAAAATCGAGCCCCATTGTAATAAATTCTTTTAGGTTGATGATCTGGAGGAATTCCCTTACAACATACCTGCGACCCATCAAAATCCGTTGGTACCATATTTGGTGTTCCCCTTGTTGTCAGTACAGCCTATGACACTATTAATTACATTAGACTGCTTTATAGGGTCTACTACGTGACTAGGGATTTTGGTTTTCCACAATTTGTACAGTGCATACTTCAGAATAGGCTTTTCTGTGTCACCATGCAAGAAAAATATAGCAGGATCAAAAACATAAAAAAAAAAAATCTCCCAGGGCAGTGTATCAGCTCCGCTCCTCTTCAACATATACACAAACGACCAGCCAACACAACCAAATGTGAGACAGTTCATAAATGCTGATGACATGGCTGTGGCAGCCTAAGGTAGCACGTTCGATGAATTGGAGGAGAAGTTATTGGTAATTACCATCACCTACAACCACGCAAATCTGCAGTTTCTACCTGATGAACAAAGAAGCCAAAACAAAACTGCATTTTAGCTGGAAAGGGCAAGAGCTAGAGTACTGCTAAGGTAGTTTGAACACTGTCATTGAAATGGTACTGTTTCGACACTAAGAGAAAGGTCAGCGTTATCTGACCTACACGAACTGTGGTGCTAACCCACAGGTGCTTCGAACAACAGCCATCGCACTGAGTCTGTCGGCAGCTGAACTTGTCGCACCTCTTTGGAAGACTTCAGTCCATGTAAAACATATTAACGCAGCTGCAAATGAGACTTCCCCCGTCATAACAGGATGTCTGAGACCCACGAAGAAGATCTTTCCTCTCAAAGGGATAGCCCCCGTCTCCCCGAATTGGAGAGGAAGAAATGACAGACAATTGCTACCTTCTACATGGTCACCAACAACAGCCTAGGCGGCTTCACTCAAGGAAGAGGTTCCTCTGGACGTATCCGACATCCGCCGAAGAGGAGACTTCAGCTATATAACAAGGCAACGTCTAATCCCAACTTGCAGCTGAAAGAAGAATTTGCGGCCATACGGAATAAATCCTTTTCAACCTGTAAGGCTCTCAACAGGCTGAGGACTGACGTCTCAAATTGTACGTTCAACCTTGTGCGATGTCGCTACTTTGGTCGGGAATGTCCAAAGGGACGACCATCTACAACCGTACCCAAACCTCGGTAAAATGTGTACCTTCTTCGATTTACAGCTATCCATTGATAAAGGGCTGATTATTTGGCAAGAAACATTTAAACTTCTATCCATTCTGGGAACCTGCGACTGTCTTGATTAAAGAAATCAGAAAATAACAGCAACACCAAAACTATTTCACCTGGTGTGTGTGATGTATGAGATAGAAGAAATACCGTCAAATTTTATGTAAACTCAAAAATGTTCAAATGTTTGTAATTCTATCAGACCAAACTGCGTGGTCATCAGTCCGTAGCTTACAAACTACTTAAACTATCCTAAGGACAACACATACACCCATGCACCAGGAAGGATCTCACCTCCACGGCGAGCAACCGCGCTCTCCGCGCTCTTTTAATGATTTCCACCCCAATTCGTGCAACATTTCCGTGATGGTTCCCCCCTTCCCCGTAACGTACTAAAACAAAACGAGCTGGCCTTCTTTGAACCTTCGCAGTATCTTCCGTCAGTCCCACATGGTGAGGGTCCAAATGTTCAAATGTTTGTTAAGCTTAAGGGACTTAACTGAGGGGTTATCAGTCCCTAAACTTACAAACTACTTATGAACTACTTACGAACTAGGACGGCACAAATATCCATGCCCGAGGGGAGATTCGAACCCCCGACCGTAGTGGCCGTGCAGACCGTGACTGGAGCGCCTCAGTCCCCGCGGCCACCGCGGCCGGCGGTGAGGGTCCTTCAAGGGGCAACAGTACTCCAGGAGAGGACGCACAAGTGTGATGTAGGCAGTCTCTTTGGTGGAACAGATGTATCTTCGAAGCGTTCTGACGATGAAACGTAACCTTTCGTTCGCCTCCCCCAAAATATTTTCTGTGTGTTCTCTCCAGTCAAAGTTGTTCCTAATTGTAACTCCTAGGTATTCGGTAGAATTTACGACCTTAAGGTTTGACTGATTTATCGCGTAATTGAAGTTCAGCGGATTTCTTTAAGTGGTCATGTGTATTACTTCACACTTATCTTCATTTAGTGTCAATTGGCAATTTTCGCACCATGTAGAAATTTTGTCTAAATCGCTTTGCAATAGCTTTTGATCCTCTGTTGACTTTACTAACCGATAAACGAGAGCATTATCCGCGAACAGTCTAAGGGAGCTATTCAGATTGTCTCCTAAATCGTTTATAAACACAAGGAAGAGTAGGGGACCTATAACGCTTCCCTGGGGAACGCCAGATATCACTTCTGTTTTACTCGATGACTTACCGTCAATTATAACGGACTGTGTCCTTTCTGATAGGAAAACGTGAATCGAATCGCACAATTGGGAAGATATTCAATAAGCACGCAATTTCATTAGAAGCGGGTTGTGGATACAGTGTCAAAAGCCTTCCGGAAATCCAGAAATATGGAATCGAATTGAGGTCCCTTGTCGATGGCACTAATCACTTCATGTGAATAAAGGGCAAGCTGTGTCTCGCAAGAGCGAGTCTTCGCGCCGCAACGTAGACCCTGGGCAACGCTCCACTTCGCTGCCTCACCGAGACCTCGAGCGACGCCGTCCCTCCGCGCCCGACCCCGGCCGACGGCGCGAATCGTACGAAGACCTTCGGCGCCTCGACGCGGACACCCGTGTGGTCGCGGTTCAACGACTCAAGACGGTCTTGTCGGAAACGTTGGACACGACCGACGCCGACGTCGCCATGGAGGCAGACACTCTTCCGATTTCGTCAGTGAAACGGAAGGCAGAGGACGACGACGCCCACCGCCTTCGAGCTCACCATTCCGTCGGAAGTTCAGTGGGGATGTCCGCCACAGATTCCACAGACACGGAGGCCCTGATACAGCCGCCCAAGCCGCCCCCTTCCCGGTGAGCGCGTGGATTGGTCTGCGATTCCTCCAGAGGATGTACTTTTTTTTTTTTTTTTTTTTTTTTTTTACGTGTGACCGCTCCGCTTCAGTTTCAACTGTTTTAGAATTTTAGCTGTTTTTTACGTTTTTTCTTCATTTTACCGATTTTAGTGTGACGTTTCGATTCTCCCAATCAGTATAAGCCTCACTAGTGCCTCTCAGACACACAGTCGAAGGCCACCGTAGAAAATGGTGTCACAGGTAGAGAGGTATCCAACTGAGGGTGAAAAATATAGGCTTCTTTAGGAACTGAAGAAAAAGAAATAGCATTGGCATTGTAAATGCTTTTATGATT
Organism: Locusta migratoria; assembly: GCA_026315105.1. Taxonomy (NCBI): domain Eukaryota; kingdom Metazoa; phylum Arthropoda; class Insecta; order Orthoptera; family Acrididae; genus Locusta; species Locusta migratoria. Next base: position 835,317,495 of record CM048745.1, on the reverse strand, counting down.
TTGTGTTAGCAACCACAAAGTTGCTTGTATTACCTTTCGGACATTGCAGGATGGTGTATCATATCCTTTTAACTTTTCGAACCAGAATAGGTACTAAAGGCTTAACAGTAGCGACCAACAAACCCATATTCGCTGACAGATGAGACATTGAAATAAAAATAGCCACCTCAAGGTATGCACCACTAACTTGCCTCGCTAGTCGTGCTTAGAAAGCTGCATCGATAAAAAAACAATCGATACTGAGCGCAGAAAAAATTTACTGGAGGCATCAGACGTCAGTACGCCCCTTAAGCATATAATAAACAATTTACAATGAATTATAGTCTGATTACTATGCGTGCAAGTTGTTGGAAATAGTAAGAAATGGGAATGTTATCTTTCCCGGCGTGTATTGCTGATGAATAGTTCTCGGGCTTTCAGCCGGGTGTCGGTTTCTTCAAACTGCGACGTTTCGACGAGTGACATACCCGTCATCTTCTGATGAAGCCCGAGAACTATCCATCAGCAATTGTAAGAAAGTTTTCAACACCATAAAACAATGTAGAACATTATTATTTCTTCTTTAGGCAAGTCAACATGAAATTGCAGTCTGGCTTGTAAGTGCACGATTAAACTCTAACGTTTATTTCGTTTGTAATGTTTCCCCAGTTGGAAGTTTACTTGCTATTCGCATTTCATCGGTTTCGCATCCAAGCGACCCACTTTCCTGGCCCGCTCGCCTAATAATCGGCAAACACGGTGATTCCGCGGCGCTCCGCCCTGATTGCGCGCCGCCGTGTGACGGAGGGACTTCTACTTGTCGGCCGTTAGGCGGCCAGTGCTGCCAACCTCCCGGCGTGGCGCCGCTCCCCCTGGCGCTGACGTTTAGCGGGCCGCGGCGCCCGCATGGCCGTTTGCATACAGAGCGCCTGCTTAGGCCGCTACCCGCAGCACAGCGCCGCCGTTATGGCTGCCGCCATCGCAGGGGACCGGGGATCGTACGTATCTGGCGCGGCACGGCGTGACTGCTGGGCTAGCTTAGGCCCTGTGAAAGGGAGGCCCGCCTTAGGAGGCGCTGTCAATGGGCCGGACTCTGCCGGCTAATGCCCCGCGCTACATGATAACACTATCTCCCGCCGGCACGCGCTGGCGTCCGAGTCATAAGGTACAGATCATTCCACAGGATTATACTCTACAGTAGATCCGCATTTATCACAATGTTTTGCATACTAAATGAGTTTCTTCCCGTGACTTTACAGAGTCGCAAAGTGGCAGGCGGTAAAGCGGAAAGTTGCCAAAAGTATTGCAGAGGAATGTCTCGCAAGTTTCAATAGGCCCATCCATATTTTGCGTCATAGCGATCGAGCCGCTGTCACGTATCATAGACCATGATTCCGCACCGACGGGACGGAAGCCCCAAAACGTGGCCAAAACCCCAAGAAGACGTTTAATTTACATGAACTCATCACACGGAAGATTTTTGCAGTCGCTGATTGCGAATTTGATGGTAAAAATTGTCTAAATAAAGTGGCGGAGCTAATACAGCGCCGGCCGCGGTGGCCGAGGAGACTGAGGCGCTCCAGTCACGGTCTGCACGGCTACTACGGTCGGGGGTTCGAATCCTCCCTCGAGCATGGATATTTGTGCCGTCCTACTTCGTAAGTAGTTTGTAAGTTTAGGGACTGATGACCCCGTAGTTAAGTCCCATAGACTATGCAAACATTTGAACATTTGAGCTAATATAGCAACTTGACCCATTAAAATCGATATTAATTTATTTATAATAGCTTATGTATAGTATTTAGACCCTAATAATTAATTCACTGCCGACGTGATTTGTTTATTATAACAAAGTAACAGTATGTCGAAAATTATCAAAATAATTCTTCGATACCACACACACACATTGTAATTCAATAACATAATGAAACACACTTCAAAGTCCGGGGGGGGGTATTCGAATCCCCCCTCGGGCATGGATATTTGTGCCGTCCTTAGTTGTAGGTAGTTCATAAGTAGTTTGTAAGTTTAGGGACTGATGACCCCGTAGTTAAGTCCCTTAAGCTTAACAAACATTTGAACATTTCAAAGTCAGTGACAGAACAGAAATAATTTACTAGTCGATGGCTGATTATAGTCAGCCTGAGAATTAACACTAACAGTAGGTGCCGGAAATGTAATGGATGCACTAAGCCATTCGAAGTTTTGTTTCAAAAATAGGCACTCTCTCCTTTTAGCCTGTTAATAATTTATTCTCATTTTACCAAGGAATGAGGAAAGAGAGACTTTCATATCCTCCGGTGCCTGTAACGGTCGACCAATTTTCTCGGAACGTTGTTCCTTCAGATAAGGTATTAATGCAGGTACACCATCATTCAACCGTTGTTTAAAAGTGTTGAATATTTCTTGCAGAGTAAATTTCACGTATAGACCATCCGAACCTGTGTGAAAAATATTAGAATAGCATTAGTAACGCATTAAGTGTAGACAAATGATCAGATATCGTAAGCATGTGGTGCGGGAAACTTATAGTTCCGCAGCTTACCTTGACGCGCGCTGCACTGACGTTGTCGGCCGCACAGGCACTTGTAAATATTCATTATACAAGAGAAATTGCAGATTTTGGCAGCTGATTCCTGTCAATTCCATCAGATAATTAATCAGTCTATAGTCTCGAAGTTGAAAATCCGCGGTATATTGCACTATATGCTACTTTAGTTCTAGTTAAAAATGCATGGTTGTTTTGCACAGGCATCGGAAAAAATACAATATAAATAGGATAACCATGTAATTATTATCAATTTAGTGAACGAAGATTTTTTACATACCTGTAGCAACCGTTTCCATCTACTATAACTGAAATTCTTCACTTCACTACCAAACTATTCACTCACAAACCGAGAGTAAATATGCCTTGCATGTGCTCTCGACGAAGGTCACTTCTGAACTGACGTAACTCCACAGTTATAGAAGGTGGCGAGCTCTCCTTCTGGAATGTGATGCACTAATCCACCCCACCCATCAAAAATCTGAGAATCGAAAATTCATTTCTCAGGGTTTTGGCCACATTTTGGGGATTCCGTCCCACTGTGCGAATCCCTCCAGATCCTAGAACGACACGCCCTCCGCCTCGCTAACCGTACCGCCTCCCGTACCTTACGCGGATCCTCTACGACTTGATTCCCTATGCTCACCTTCTGAAGTTTATCGAACACCTCCGCCTCTGCTATGTGTCCCTAAAATAGAATCTCGCCAGCCAGTTGTGTCCCACCTCTTGCTGCATCCTGGGCCTCTGCCACGTCGATACCTTATTATCACACCTTCCCTTCATCTCCACACTCTCCTCGTCCTCTCCGAGGGTAACTATCGTCAACACCCGGACGACGCCCTCCGTCCCGACATCTTCCCATCCTTTCAACCTTAGTCCGTCCACGTATTTGTACGTCTCCCTTCCTCCCCCCCCCCCTCTCATCCCTGTCCACTCCCCGGCTTGGCTCTCCTCTCCCAGCTCCTTCCTACAGAGTCTTTGCGCCTTCCCCCCCCCCTCCCCCCCTCCTCCCAGCCTCCATACCCTCCCTTCCTCCCCCCCCTCTCATCCCTGTCCACTCCCCGGCTTGGCTCTCCTCTCCCAGCTCCTTCCTACAGAGTCTTTGCGCCTTCCCCCCCCTCCACCCCTCCTCCCAGCCTCCATACCCTCCCTTCCTCCCCCCTCTCATCCCTGTCCACTCCCCGGCTTGGCTCTCCTCTCCCAGCTCCTTCCTACAGAGTCTTTGCGCCTTCCCCCCCTCCACCCCTCCTCCCAGCCTCCATACCCTCCCTTCCTCCCCCCCTCTCATCCCTGTCCACTCCCCGGCTTGGATCTCCTCTCCCAGCTCCTTCCTACAGAGTCTTTGCGCCTTCCCCCCCCCCTCCACCCCTCCTCCCAGCCTCCATACCCTCCCTTCCTCCCCCCCTCTCATCCCTGTCCACTCCCTGGCTTGGCTCTCCTCCCCCAGCTCCTTCCTACAGAGTCTTTGCGCCTTCCCCCCCCTCCACCCCTCCTCCCAGCCTCCATACCCTCCCTTCCTCCCCCCCTCTCATCCCTGTCCACTCCCCGGCTTGGCTCTCCTCTCTCAGCTCCTTCCTACAGAGTCTTTGCGCCTTCCCCCCCTCCACCCCTCCTCCCAGCCTCCATACCCTCCCTTCCTCCCCCCCTCTCATCCCTGTCCACTCCCCGGCTTGGCTCTCCTCCCCCAGCTCCTTCCTACAGAGTCTTTGCGCCTTCCCCCCCCCCTCCACCCCTCCTCCCAGCCTCCATACCCTCCCTTCCTCCCCCCTCTCATCCCTGTCCACTCCCCGGCTTGGCTCTCCTCTCCCAGCTCCTTCCTACAGAGTCTTTGCGCCTTCCCCCCCCCCTCCACCACTCCTCCCAGCCACCATACCCTCCCGTCCTTTTCCCACCGCGCTTCACCTTCCTCCCCTTTTCCCACAACGGGGCGCCTGTGTTGACATATTTTAACAGTGCGTCGTTTAGTGTTCTGCCTGTGTTTGTGCTTCGTGCTCAAGTGGTGTTCTAATACATTAGCAGCCGCCGATCAGCCAGAATATTCGAGTTGTCATGTGTTTTTAAGTGTGTGCTATCGTCTTCGTCTCCCATCCTCCATTGAGAGTATTTTATTCTCCAAAAGTTTTAACACTGTATTTATGTCTGTTTTAACCACCGTAGCCATTTTTCAACATATGTGTCTTCCTTTTTTTTTTTTTTTTGTGTGTGTATTCTTTTAATTCTCCAGTTTTATCGCCTTGGCATTGTTTTAAATTCAGCATTATTTTTCTCCAGCGATGTTTTAATTCTTCTTACTTCAGTAAAGGTAGCTAGTTGTTTTTTTTTTTTTTTTTTTTTTTTTTTTTTTTTTTTTTTTTTTTTTTTTTTGCCGGTTTCGATAAACTATGGCCTCATCTTCAGAAACAATTTATATAGCAATATCCTCCTCTTTTCAATAAAATAGTTACTTGTGAAAATGAAATATAAGAATATTACATTCTTCTTGGCAAACTGTATGCACTGTTGGCTGAACAGCGGCATTGAAGCTGCATCCAGCCTGTCACCACTAGGTGGCTTCAAAATTACAATAAAAAATGAAATAAAAAAGTAAATTGATCTCTGAGTCTCAAATGAAGTGTCCAAAATTCATACATGAAACCCTTCCAAAAATAGTGAAGCTGAATACTCACAGTGGTGTATTTAAGGGTGGAGGGGGCAAGAGGCCTGGGCACCCCTGAAATAGTGAATGTAGAGTTAAATATAATAACGCCGTTGAATTATTTTAATGAATGATGTGCTAAGGCAGCGCCGAGGTAAGCACATGCTTTCATACCAGTCAAGAGTTGTAGCGGTTTCATTACATGTTCCTCGCTTTTTCGATTTTTAAATGTCCCACATACTGAGGAAAAATTATGGTACCTATTACACCTGTTACATATTACTGTTAATACACCTGAGTTGGCCAAATTTAGATACTAGGTGCTTACTCTAAACATTGGGCTATGAGGCACATGGTTCTCAACTGATGTCTCAAATATAACGAGTTCATTAGATTATAATCCTCATTTCAATTCAATTACCAATATAAAAGTCACTCTTGATGTCTTGTTCAAGCGTTTATCGGTAGACTGTCAATAAATGTCAAAGTCGTTAATTTTCAGTTGTAGCTACTTTTATCATGTAGACAAGATCGTTTTTCTTGCCGTCAGAGAATATTTTATGCTCATCTGTTATGTCTATAAGCGCCACCGTTTACCGTGTTGTGATGTTGACGGCTAATTTAGTCCATATTTGTTTTAACTAAATAACATTACAGAAACACGTGGGTGACATTTTGACATTTTATTTGTCTTGTGACATGCCATAAATAATTTTGGCGAACAATTACAGTTTTAATAAGTATCCTTTGTGATATGAGGTATGAAAATGACAGGTGTGGATGTTTATTAAGGACATTTATTTCTCTTATTATAACAGAATGATGACCACGCTGTCGACGGGGCGACAAACACCAAACTTCCTTTTTTTCTGTCGAAACCTGTCATGTAAAGAAGAGACATTTAGGAATCTAGGCTGTTTCCTTTTCTTTTCTCTTACACAGTAAGTATTTTCTTATTATCGTATAAAAAAAAAAGATTCATGGAAGTCTTTATCAATTGCCCAGGTTTATTGTTGTGGTCTCATTTCAAAGACTCTCCACCCTACTCTGTCCTGAACAAGCCTCACCATCTTCTCATACGATCGGCAACCTACATCCATTTGAATCTGTTTACGGTAATCTTCTCTTGGTCTCCCTCATTTTAATCCATTGCATCAGTATTGTAAGGAGTTTCTCTTACTTCGCGGTCAGAACAATTCACTTTCTGCCCCGATGCACACAAGACAGCTGGGAATAAAGATCATGGTAACCGTGAATCGTAGGCACGACCCCACAGTGCCTCATCAGACCACAGCTAACGTTACGCAGCGTTCCCCTTCAGGGGCAATTGTATGAAACGCCGCTAGCCAAGTACTCAGATCAAGTTCCTCCACAACATACCGAAGACTCACCGGTATCCATGACTACCAAGCCTGAGGACATTCGTATGTGTTCCCTTGTGGTTGTCTGCCAAAGCAAGAGCGCTGATAATCATTGAAGAGCGTCTATAGGCGAAGCGTGAGTGGGCAAGATCACGTTACCTCAACCACCATTACTACGTCCAGGATTGCAACGTCAGCGTGGGAGACGGTAATCGGCGTGCAGCTCGTCTCGTGTATGAGCTTGGCTCTGTCCGTTATTCCGCTAGGACATGGATTTTACAGATGTGCAATTCCCCGGGCTGTTTGTGGCAGGATGCGTAAATCGAACGGCAGGTGACCGTCAGCGAGTGTGGTTAATTCCTGAACCTAAAATTAGCCTTCCGCCCCCACATAAATGGAAAACTGTATCTCTGGTGACAAGTCATATTGATTCTACGGAATACACGTGGCAGATGACATAAAGCGAGCAGCCAGTAAATAATTGATGACGTACGCAGAAACAAAATATTGCACAAAACAGCTGCCACTGACGTTACATTCAGAACGTTCGAAACCTTTTATATTAGCAGCTTTGTCTTTCTTTTTATTCATTAGTAAGGGAAAGGATTGTACCTTGGGACATGTTTTACATTTTAATTTCTTATTCTAGAATTTCTTTTACAAGAAATTTGAAAATTTACCCCATCACAGGCACCAACAGCAGTTTAGGCTAGCTCCAATATTTACACAATTACTCACCAATAAAGACTTTCGTGACACTTGTCCCAAAGTACAACCTATGGTTTCACCTTGGGACAGTGGTGGTTTTATCTTCCGACACGGTGATGTACTTCAATTTCTTAGTTTTATGAATGAAAAAATCGTATTGGAATTAGGTAGTACATGTTTATTTGTTATTCCTAATACAAAAGTTATTTTACCTTAAAACAAGATATACTTGGAATAAAATATTAAATGAATGAAACCCTCAACACACAACTGGACCTGGTAGTTCTTTCACTACATTACTGCGATTAACAGTGCCGATTTTCTCAACATTAGGGAATACAAAATGGTTCCTTTTCTTCCTTAAGAAATTCACAGTTACATCTTGTTCTATGTTTTCTAAAACTACTCCGGTATGTATAAGAAAGAAGTGCTTCCTCTTACAATGTGGCGAAGACATTTTGTGTAGCACTGCTGGCTTCATATTTGAAATGAATTTCACCAGAAAAAATTGTATTTTTGGATGTGCCTAGCAAGAGTACTTTTCGACATTCCATATACTTCAGCCTCTTCTCGTATAGATATGTTTCTGCGTAATAACCTCATTGGCAGCTGCCTCCATGCATTCCGCATCTGGTTTTTCTCTTTTCCTTTCCACCTTACTTCTACCCATCTAAAAATATACACAAATGTAAGTAAAACTGGAGACGAAATGTTTGATTGTACCTTCGGACATGTCCCAAGTTGCAACCAGAGAAGTGTCCCAAGGTAAAAACCAAATACACCATAATTATTTTGTCAAGTAGGCTCAACCACATAGTTCGTGTGTAAAACACTACAATATGACGCGTTTCAAGGATCAAGCCCTCATCATCAGATAAAATATACAAGAATCTTTAAAACCCGAGACAATAAAAATCTAAAACGTAATAACAGAAAACGTGGTTACTTCCCTTGTAACCGTGTCTCCGCAGAAAGCTCCTCAGCATACTGTGCTTCGTCAAGATTGGAAACAGATCCCAGCACTGGCGGCGCATAACACTAGTGAAACGCACGGAGTCAACAACACGAGTGGGGCGCGCGTATGCATATGACAAACAAAGACCTCAAAATACGAAAGATCATCGACAAAGTTGTGGGTACATTCAGGTGTCGCGAAATCGTTTGCACAGTAAGACAGAGGTTGAAATTGAAAATCAACGACTTTTGTTATAATAGGTCCACAAAGGTTTTAAAAAAGCTGTATGTATTGCCTTGAACTTGTTCATTTAATGAAACGTCGCTTTTTGCGTTATGTATTGTAATCTCCAGCTGTTGTAGCATATCTAACTTTCTTCCCTTATCCTGTTTATGTAAAATCTTAAGATCATCTTCAATCTGTTTTAATGGGTGGCCAGTTTCGCGGATATGTGTAGCTACAGCGGACTTGTCAAAATTATTAAGTCGGAAGGCGTCCATATGTACCTTGTACCTAACTTTAAACGATCTACCGGTCTGACCAATGTAGTTGGCATTGCAACTACTACACTGTATCTTATAAACCCCTGCTTTGTCGTATTTATCAGTCTTTTGGTTTAAGTTATTTCGTAATTTATGATGTAACGTATTATTAGTTTCAAAAGCAGCTTCTACTTTAAAAGGTTTTAGTATCTTGGCCACTTTCTGAGACAGATTATCAAAATATGGAATCATTACCCTCTTGATATTATCCGTGCCATTTATATATGATTTCGCACGTTGTTTCTTTCGTATTAGGTTATTCACTACGTTTTCGTGGTAACCATTCGCCTTAGCAAGCTATCTTATAATGTTAAATTCAGTGGTTCTGTCTTTTTCCTTCATTGGCACTTTGAGGGCTCTATCGACTAAACAGCGTAAGGCAGAAAGTTTTTGGCCATTAGGGTGACAAGAGCTGTTATGTATTAGAATCTTGGTAGTTGTAGGTTTTCTATATACTTTAAATAAGTGTCTGCCATCCTGCTTCGTAATGTTAAGGTCAAGGAACTGAAGTGTGCCATCCTTCTCTTGTTCAACAGTAAATTCAATTTTCTCATGTAGGCTGTTAAATTTATTAACTATTTCAGTAATTTAAGTTTCACCTCCATCTATCAATAGCAACGTATAGTCAACGTAGCGTTTATAATATAAGATTTTATCAACTGGGTGCTGCATATCTGTGAAAAGCCGGTTTTCTAGGTTATTAATAAAAATGTCTGCTATTGTTCCTGAAATACTTGAACCCATAGCCAGTCCGTCCTTTTGTACATAAAATTTCCCGTTATAGGTAAAATAGTTATATTTCAGAATAAACTGAAATGGGTCAGTGAATTCAACGATTTCTTGCTGAGATAGTCTCTTGTGTTTAAGTAAGTTTGCTTTAATCAACTCGATGGCTTCGTCAACCTATTCACAGATGTCATCCACCTGAAGATGCATCTTTACTGACGAGGAACCGGTAGTGTCGGAATAAACACATCTTGACAGCTGTTGCGATTTCATTCTTTACACACCTCCACCTAAGACATTATCGAAGTCAATTTTAATTTTCAATCTTTGTTTTTCTGTGGTGACTGTGTAGAGAATTCCATAAATATGTATTTAAGCTGTGGTTACCCTTTTAAGAACATTGTTTGTGATTTATATTTTAATTACATAAGTTTATGTCGGAAAGTATTACTACACTACAAGTAGGTGTTCACATTATTTGGCCACCCCCACACCTAATCGACGCGACTGTATCAAGCTGCACATTACTAATACAGTATTTGAACGTTATGGGATACCCGACTATTTGTATCACCTTACATTTTTCTACATATACAGCTAGCTGCCATTCTTTACAGCAACCACATATTTTCGCGAAGTTAAATTTTGTATCATATTACCGTAACTTAACAACACTCTCGGGTACACATCAACATCAGACTGCCGCTCACTTTGTCTGCCATAACATCTTTATAGACAGGAAATAATGCCACTACAATCACCTTGTCTCTGATGAACACTCACCGTCGTGAACAACGTATTGTGTTTTACTATTCAAAAGTTTTGGTGTCACTCACGTACCTGGAAACCCGTTCCATATGTTCTTAAATTCGTTAGCAGTCTGCAATGCGGCACTGTGTTAACAGCCTTCTGAAATACAATATTATGTAATCTCCCTGTTGCCCTTCATCTATGGCTCGTATTTCACACGAACGATACTTTATAAAGCCGAGTTGATGCACGACGTTTCTCTCTAAAGGATATTGTATACATGCGAACTGCGAATTTATTCGTGAATTCTTCAGCAAACGAACGTTAATGATGTTCGTGTGTAGGTATACGGGCCCATGTAGTGAAGCGTTCAGTAATTACTGATTATCAATTATTAACACAAAATTTTTCATTATTTAACATATTTGTTCCATATTTAATCCAATAAAAATAGGTTATCGTATTTGACCGCAGGACCGGCTTGATTGAAGACCAATGTCTTATGGGACATCATTGTTATCCAAGTCATCTTGCTAACAAAGGATCAAAGGGCTTGTGTTCCGCAATGGAGACAAGTTTACCTCAGCCGTAGAATCTGAAATTGCAGCAAAGTTCCCAGGAGGGAAGATGCCTAATCGCAATGAAGTACGGAACCCCATCACCAACTTACGAAAACCGCAAGCGTTCATAACGCTCCAACCAGGCAGGCCAAAGACGTCCACATCCAAAGAGAAGGTAGCGGGATGGTGCGATAATTATGTTACCGAATCTAAAGAAATCGGTTAGACGGCTAGTTAAGCAGGCCCACGTGTCCGTTGGTTCCACTTACAAGATTGTCCGGAAGTCTCTGTTCATGTATACGAAAAAAAAAATTCAGTCTTGTATGAACTAACAGACACTGATCACACGGCTCGACAGCGGTGTGGGGGATTCTTGACACTAGAGATGGGAAAACTGAAACATCTGACGGTTTCGAAACAAATGAAACCGTGAAGCAATGTATGTTTTGTCATGAAATCTTCGTTCTACGAGGGCAATATTTTTCACTGTGTGGACAAGGGTACATACAAGAACCTATCAACCATAGAGTATATATGTACTTCTTGTTCTTTACGAAATATGTTGATAAATATGTTCTCCCGTGTAGTTGATGTTGCCAACATAGTCACACGAGGCCGCCGGTATGGTAGGTAAAAGTTTACCCCGTTAGAAACTCACAAACTGCAATACGGTTCGCATATTACAGTGATGGATCATAAATGATACTTTCTATACATACTAAATAAATTATAGGGAATAAAGGGCACACGAAATAATCAAAAATAATGCTATGGAATACAAAAATAATAAAGTAAGAGACAACTTCACCACTTGTACGTCTTGACCGTTACACCACCGCCGCAATTCCTTTACCATGACTGTCGAAATATTATAACGACAGTAGGTAACTTCGTTTTCGCTCGTAAGAAACTAACTCTTTAACATGAGATTAAATATGCGATCTACTCTTGTTAGTATAAAAATGTCATTTCAGGCTTCATGTTGTATCTTATTTTTAAAAATGTAGTTTCACTCGTGTGTTTTTAATATGGTAGATAAACCTGGAATTTAATTGGTTATTTCAATGCAAATAGTGAACGTTGTTTTATTGTTCTTTTACATTTATAAAGCAGACATTATGTCATTTCGGAATACAGCAGTCTCTTGCAAACGAATCTTGATTTCAGTAATCATAAGCTGCAGACTCACGAGTGTCAACTACTATTTGACACCCTCTAAATTGTTTATATACTAGTAAGTTATATGTGTATCCGTGTGGAGATTCAGTAAAATGAAACACCACATTTCGATACTATTAGTCTGTTCCGCCTTTCTGAATTAGTGCTTTGAAACACCGGTGTTGTGAAACCGATATGAAATCGTAAAACCGACACGAAACCGTGAAACCGACAGGAAGAAAGGTTTCAGTGTATCGACAATCGACCGCGAATGTGATCCCCCAGAACGGAATAAAACCGCATGGTTTCGAAACCTGGTTTCGAAACCATGAAACCGTAGCCAACTCTAATTCACACAACGTTTTTCACAGATGAGGCATGCTTTCCCCACTCCGGTTTCTTGAATAGCCACAACAGCCGTATGTGGACAACGGAGAAACCGCATGAATGTGTCACCTGTACATGATCAAAAGGCAAGTGCTTGGTTCGCCGTGATTCGTAAACGCATCATTGGGCCGATTGTCTTTCAGGACTCCATAAATGCAGAACTGTACTGCTCCTTTGCAGATGAACTGAATGAGGACGAAACTGGAATGCCTGGTTACAACAGGATGGGGCGACTGCACGTACCACCCACCTTCCCACAGGGCGATGAATTTTTAAAGGACGTCTTCGGTGGCCGTATAATCTCTCGGGGTCATCTCAGGACCTCGCGTTCATCCATTTCACCGATTTACTTTCTGTTGAAGACGAAAGCCTACGAAGGCAATCCGCGCACCGTACAAGAACTCCAAGCTGCTCTCACACGTCAAATTCGAAACACCGCTCCAGATGTTCTGCACAACGCCCTCATGAATATGCAGAAACGTGTGCGACTGTTAAAGGGAATGACTTGCAGTGTCTCTTATAACATCCATGACTTTAACTCCTTGACCGTGTAATTTTTCTCGAGCCTAGCTGGCCTTTCATGCTTTGCTTAATAATCTGACATGCTTCGTACGAGGACTGTGGCCCAGCTTTCTTCCTGGCGGACATGGCGGGCTCGTAACACCGGATTGTAACTGCTCCGCAAGTCAATCATCGTCTCTCTGTCACCGTTCGTACTGGTTTCTTGTGGAAAGCCCCATTACCTAGTAATACGACGTACCGCCCGGTGTTTCCTCCGCCCAAACGTGTAGCTGTCAATCTGGCTCTTCCACCTCTTCCACCTATCTAGTTGCTGTTGGTGTACTTCCCGACAACCCCCCCCCCCCCACCGTTCCTTTCGGGTGCGTACTGTTAGTTAATTGGTAGGTGCCACCCTGTGATTCACAACCCCTGTGTGTTTCTGTTAGTGTGTGTTTGTCGATTTTCGGACTTGTAACCGGCCCCCAGAGGTGCCTTCCAATTGTTATTATTTACTTAATGACTTACCCTCGTGTTGTAGGGTGCATTATCAATCAATTTACTGAATGTGAATGATTTCACAAATTGCTAAGTGTTACTGGGGGAATCCTTATTGTTTATATTCTCACAGTCTTTTCCTTTCGTCATCGTGTACCCCGTTGACGAATGTATTTTGGGCAAGTTAAATTTTAATTATTGTAGAGTCCCTACCTCCCGGACTGAAGTTTCCGAGTTTGGCATGGGCAACTCACACCCTGTGTGCTTGGCAGTTAACCTGTTAACCATTTGTACTACTGTGAATACCCTTTCATTAGCCAGTTCTGTGCCTTCTATTAAATGATAATTTCCACCTACTGTTGATATTATTAAGTCTGTTGGCACCTTGTTCGGGCTAGTTGTGATTAAAGGCCCGTATCTCAAGAATCAGAGTGATGCTTAATCTGCTCAACTGAACTTAATTGATTGCATTTTATTCAAAGTCATCTGTAATTTGGGCTTGAATTACGTTAGACTGTCCTTTAAGTTGCCAATATAGTTATGGTCTAAGTCGGCATTTGACCGTTCTATTACTTGTTGTTGATGAAGTTAGTCTCATGTGCACAGGTTCTTGTATTTGTTAACGTGTTACCTTGTGTAGTAAGGAGCCTTATATAAAGATTAAGACACGTCAACACTACCTGGCATATTATAGTTTTTTCTGTCACTGCTTAATTAAATGTTTTAAAGTAAGGTTTTATTCCAATATTACTAAGCTAGTTAAGACTGTGTTACCTGCCAATATAGTTATATGATGGTCTAAGTTGTCATTTGACCGGTCCATTACGCGTTGTTGATCAAGTTAGTCTCATGCACACAGGTTATTGTATTTGTTTATAACGTGTTATCTTATGTAGTAAGGACCTTGGTATTAAGGTTAAGATTGTGACCTGGTAATCCTAAGTGCACCAACCTTTAAATTCAAAGCGATACGCTGGTGTTACCGTCCTTTTAAAATCAAAGGTATTTTAACTGGATTTCGTGAGGTATGAGAGTAAAGACCTTCACCCCTATGAAACTGTTTAATTTAATGTTCATAAGTAATGTTCGTCACTTGGATGAGTTACTTGTAATTATTGGTCTCATCCGTTCAGTTAAATGTCTTTAAGTGTGTCCAGCTACGTAAATAATTTACACGATACTGAAATATGTTCATTGGTTGTATTTTTAACGTGTTAATGAGTAGATAAACGGCCTTTCTTAAATTGTTATTTCTCTGTTGCCACGATCCACCCCTGGAACTGTCAATTACACTAGCGTAAAATATTTCGTCAAAGTTGCTCGGAGAAGACTCCGAAATAGTCAATCGTCTGTATTACAGTACGTAATACAATGTTGCTTCGGAGTGCATTCATTGGAAAGAACGAAAAACGGAAACAATTTTAGGTAAAACCGTGTATAGCGAGAGGAAAAGATGAAAAGTGTTCGCACAAATGTACTTCAGGAGCTACACTGATAGGACATAATAACCTAAATTGTTTAGGAATGTGTGAACAAACATTTATAAATACCATCATAATCGATATTTCAGGAAGCCCTAAAGCTGTGTCAATGTGTAAATAATGTAACACTGAAATAAGTTAACATGTGTCATAAAGGTGTCATGCTAAACATAACCGCGTTAGACACTTTATCATAATTAAGAAAAGATAATATTTTCGTTGTTGTTTCATGTTATGCTTCATTGCGGATTATGCGCTGCGAAAGACATTTTTATAGTTTACTGCAGTTTGACATGTTTTGTTTCGGAAAATAAAGCAAAATAAATATCTGTATAAATACCTGGACTTGTGGTTAAATGTCGAAAAGCACCGTGCAAAGCAAGAAAAAATACGGAGCTAACTAGTGCAGTACCTCATTACGCAGATCATGAATTCCTATTCCACTGAAGATCGTCCAATTTATATGCATATACAAAATCTATTCCAGCAGACAGTAAAATACACGAATTCTACAGTGTAGGCCTAAGATTTCGCGTATTATTCCAGACAAAGGTGGACCAAAATGTAAATCACTTAAGGAGGAATTACGAGGCTAGGTTAGAGTACAAATAAAAACATTTATTTCACTTACGCACTTTCATACATCCTTTAGCCTATATAATTTCTTCCCTATCATCCACAGTGAGATACTTTGAATACAACTGAAAGAAGAAGCTTTCTCTTTATACGATTATAACCGTATAATTCAGTAAATGTGCCGGCCGCGGTGGCCGAGGTAACTGAGGCGCTCCAGTCACGGTCAACACGGCCACTATGGTCGGGGGTTCGAATCCCCCCTCGGGCATGGATATTTGTGCTGTCCTAGTTCGTAAGTTTAGGGACTGATGACCCCGTAGTTAAGTCCCATAAGCTTAACAAACATTTGAACATTTCAGTAAATGTGCGTTGTATTAAGAAATATTCCGTACACTTCACACTTTGATACAATCACTGTGGCAGTAGCGACGCAACAAATACACTTTGACGTTTATTTGTAGGTTAAAAGGCGCCAAAGCAAGGAAATATGCACTTATACTGCTGGGGCCGAGCGGTGTGTTCTCAGCTTTAGGTCAGGATGAGGCATGGAACCTGGTGGAGCGCCAAGGGACGCTAGTGAAACAGAATTATAGTTGACACATTTTATTCCGAAACATACATAAGTTTGATGAAAGCGCTAGCTCTACAGAAGCTAGAGCAGTAGGTGGCGTCGCCTTCGAGCTGCAACCTTGGTGTTTTGTATGATGGTAGTGCCCGCGCCACGCTGCGATGCCGGGGAGAGATGCAAAGGCTGTTATTGTGAAGTTCTCTATCCCTTCACCAGGTTATGCAGCGGCCAGTGGATCCACGCATGGACCCCTCTGAAGTCGGATGTCGTGCTGGTTCCCGACTCGGGACACCGGCTGGCCGAATTAGCACCAGAGTTCTAACTCGACGACAGGAACATTGGCCTGTAGTAACCAACTACTGAAGACTTCGCTGGCCTCAGGCAGCCACCATAGAGGTGTGAAGTCGTCAGCACAGCGGATCACCATCTTCCCACATGATGTTTAGTGTGAAGTATGGCCTCGACCATACTCCATCTCTTAGCTGTCTCTAGCAGCTACCCGTATGTACTGCTATCTGTGACAAAGAGTGAGCACAACGATGAGGCCAGTGAATTGCCGACTACCTCCTGGGCATCGTCGATTCAGAACACCAAGTGTTCGCTACTTCTAAATGTGGGAGTATTTCTACATAAAATTGGATGTAGCTATGACGTATGAAATGAATATGTTCGCTTTGAAAATGCAGTGTTCGCCCGATGTGTCTTTACCGCTGACGCATCCGCGGTCTTATTCTCTCTTGTGACAGAGTTACGTGTAGTTATGAAATGTTTACTAGCTGCGTCTCTGACAGCCATTTCTCTCACAGTTCGCTGAGGGTAGGCTTTCCAACTTGCCGAAGCAGCGGCTGCCGCCATCACGCAAGGCGGGTGAGCATTTTCTGCTACCGGCTGCTGACCTTATTCCGTCTTGCTAAAGTGAGCAAACCAAGATCTTAACACATTTCTCTGTCACCATGTTTGCGGCGTAACAATACAATGGCGAACTTTTATAAAGCTAGGCTCTCGCACTAACTTTTATCAAATATCTTTTTTATAAAAGAGATCTTTTATAAAAGATGAACTAGTACACCGTCAAAGATTTGACCAAAGATCAAATATCACACAATCAATGATCAGTGATTTAAACTTTATGAAGAGAAACTTAAACAGTAATTTATAGGCTAAGTACACCATATGTGTCTGAATAGGGCTCATGCATTTTTGTCGCAGAAAGAAGTTATGTCCCCTGTGTTATTCATGAGATTATGAAACTTCAATCCAGAAATATTTCCTTAATGATGCCGTGTCTCAGTTTTTTAAGAAAGGTAAAACTTTTTCCTAGTGCTTCGTACGGTAAGGCCTGCAAGTTTCCATTTCAAAGTCGCGTTAAGAAAATGTTTCGTAAGCGAGCGCATAACGTATATCCGTCCGACTTGAGCGTCTTTTAAGTCCGCTGAAATATTGCGGGAGTTACGGCTAAGGCTGCACCGGGGGACGTCGTCAGCGTACGTCGTAGTACTGGAGGGGCTGGAGGTGGAGGGGGGGGCGGTGAGGAAGGGTAGACAGGGGAGGGGTAGAGAGGGGAAGGGGAGGGGGCTTTCAGGGCCGGGCCGCGCGCTGAATGGCAGAGACGCTCCCGCTGCTCTGGCATCGACGGTCGACGGTCGACAGCTGCAGTCGATATCTGGCGCGACACGCCGGCGCGGATCACACTCACGGCGGGGGACCGTCTGTCTGTCCGTCAGGCGGCGAGTCGACGCGGCGGTCGATAGCTCGATCAGCCGGCGGCGGCGTCTCGAGGCGCGGGCCGTCGCAGTAGATTAGCCATTGTCAGCAGCGCCGCCGCGCCGTCGCCGCTTCCGCACTTCTGGTATCCGCTGCGGGGATCCGCCTTCCACCGAGGCTTGTAACCGCAATCAGGTCGGACAGAAATAAGACTAAAACGCAAGAAAATCCACGTCCTTAAACTGTAAAATGTAAACTTTCACGTCCGGAAATCTTTAAATTTCTAAATTATTCGACATCTACATCTACATGGGATACTCTGCATATCACATTTAAGTGCCTGGCAGAAGGTTAATCGAATCACCATTATACTATTTACTTCCCATTCAATTTCCGAATAGCTCGCGGGCAGAAAGAACATCTGAATCTCTCCGTTAGAGCTATGATTTCTCGTATTATATTCCGATGATCTTTTCTACCTATGTAAGTTGGAGTCAACAATATATTTTCATTGTTTATAAAACTCTTCTGGGCGTTGGACCGCATCGTCAATATATCAAATACTTCACCGACGTTTCGGCCACTATTGCAAGTGGCCATCGTTTACAATATATTTTCACATTCTGAGGAGAATGTTGGCGATTGGATTTTCGTAAGTAGCCCACGTCGCAGCGATAAGCGCCGTTATTGTAATGATTCCCATCCCAGATCCTGTAGCATTTCCGTAACGCTGACTGCCCTGTATCGAGACAATACAAAACGAGCTGCCCTTCTTTGGACTCTTTCGATGTCCTCCGTCAAATCCACCTGATGAGGATCGCACAATGGGCAGCAATACTCCAAAAATCGACGGACAAGCGTAGTGTGTGCAGTACCTTTAGTAGTTCTGTCGCATCTTTCAAGGGTTCTGCCAATAAAACGCAGTCTCTGGCTCGCCTTTCCCATGACATTACCTACGTGTTCTTTCCTGCTTAATTCTGAAGTAATAGTAATTCCTAGGTATTTGGTGTAGTTTATGGCCTTCACTTTTGATTGATTTATCTTGTAAACAAAGTTTAACAGATTTCTTTTCGTACTCATGTGGACGACTTCACACTTCTCACTATTTAGAGTCAATTGCCAATTTTTGCACTATAGTGATATCTTATTTAGATCGTGCTGCAGTTGGTTTTGATCTTCAGATGATTTTACTAGACCGTAAATGACGGCGTCATCTGCAAATATTAATTAACAGAGCTATTTAGATTTTCTCCCAAATCGTTTATGTAAATAAGGAACAATACCCCGTGGAACGCCGGATATCACCTCTTAGTCGATGCCGTGTCATCGATTACTACTAACTGTGTCCTCTCTGACAGGAAATCCCCTATCCAGTCGCAAATTTTGGGCGATATACCATAACCACGCAATTTGATGAAAAGCAATTTGTGAATTACGGTGTCAAAAGCCTTCTGGAAATCAACAAATACGGAATCAATTTGAGAACCCTTGTCGATAGCACCGTTCACTTCGTGTGAGTAAAGAGCTAGTTGTATGAACTATTATAGTCTGTACGGATGGATTTATTACGAGAATACGATGTTTCACCACTATTACTGGGGGATATTTTCAAGGGGGGGGGGGGGGGGCTATGGTGAGGTATTATAATGTCCCGATGCCATTCTGGCTCGCTACCGACTGCAGTCAGATATCACATGTTTTGAATATTCGAACACAATTTTTTTAGTCGTTGTCGGTTGCTGGCGTCCGGTGTTCCTATCGGCCCTTAGTAGAACTGCCACGGTGGAGTGACCGACTGCTCTAAGCCGCCTTGCTGCGGAGCGAGCGGTTGCATGCCGTCGAAGGTTCTGGTGCTCCCTGGGACATGTGTGTGTGTGTGTGTGTGTGTGTGTGTGTGTGTGTGTGTGTTCTGTCCTTAGATTAGTTTAAGGTAGTTTAAGTAGTTTGTAAGTCTACGGACTAGATGTAATAGCGCATCTAACAATTAAATGGTACGTGTTGAGGGTGTTGGTAGAACTCAATGTTCAACCACTGGTGAGTACTGGGGTCGTTCTGTTCTAGCGAAACGAGCGACGCGTTGCACAGCGGCAGTTACGAAATATTGCTCAATTTCTGTTTCATTCTAAGACAGTGCACGCACGGAAAACATATTACTACCATGATTTTAATTTATTTTGCATATTTCAAGTATTCATAAAGCATAAAAACTAAGGCAAATTTATTATGAAAGTTTAAACTAACTCTTAAAAATTTCAAAGATGACACTTTTTCTCAATTTCCATTACCTCTAATTACGACGTGCGCACTGAAGATATTAAGCGATTTTAAATTTTTTATTTCTTCCAATGACAATAGTTATGTTTCGGCACTAGAGCGTTTCGTAAAAAAAAAAAAAAAAAAAAAAAAAAAAAAAAAAAAAAAAAAGAGAGAGAAAGGTGGGGGGGGGGGGGGGGAATGTCTTTTTTCTACCCTCTCTAGAACATCTTTTTCAGCTCCAGAGTACGGATATAGTTAAGTTTTAGTTTCATTCCCTCCTCCCTCTTGCTTAAATTCTTCAGCTGTTTAACAATTTCTAGGGTCTATCGACAAAGTGTGTCTGAAAAGCCTACATCTACATAAATACAAAATATGGGACCATTCACCTTACTTTTACAAAGCCTTTTGGTGTTGCCCGATTGTGGCTGTCAGTACCTTCATTCTATCAAATTCAATGTGATGATCCCCTGAATGCAAAAGATCCTTTGCGACATTTGATCATTCCGTCTCTCCCCGTTTAAGACTGTCCTTGAGCTCTCCTAGGCGTTTTTACGACGGTCTTCTTTGTGGTACTCCCGCACACCTCCGCACACGGAATCTTGTAAATTGCTATTATTTTTTCAGTGGTTTACAAAGTTAAACGATTTAAAGAAATACCTTTGGCAAATTTAAAAATTTAGGATCACAAACTACTGGAGAAAGCAGGAATTTTTAATATTCCTTGTAGTTGTCGGGATTCGTACATGGACAGACGAAACAAAATACTGATAAATCGACTAGAAGCACCATCCTCGCTGATTGGCGCTCCAATATTCAAAACGGTGTCAGGCGTCTGCGCGGGAGCATGCGAAACCGGAATTTAGCCGTAGACATTAGAGAGCCTGGGTGTACTCTGCACATTTAATAAGGCCACGATCCCCCTCCCAAATATTCTCTGCAGATGAGGTACTTTGGGTATATGTAATAAATCCATGCGAGCACGGCACAACACGCCGCAATGATTTAGAAATGCTTGAAACTGTATGGAAGTAAGTTGTAAAAATCTTAGCGCATACTATGATCTTCATCTTATTTTGAAGGCCAGGTGTGGAAAATTACATCAAAAACTAAATACAATTGCAGATTTATGTTGAAATCTGTTATAACGTGCCATTTGCCATGCGCAGTGTCGTTCATCTTGCCTTGAAGGTCAAGGCAAATTTATCGCGGTTTAATGAACGATATGGCAGCGCAGAAAATATTAATCTAATCCGAAGTTGCCATGCTTATATAGAATTACCAGTTCTCATTTTTTCGATATCTCAGCGCCACCCATCGGTACCAATCTTGTTTATATATGAAGATGCATTCCATTAGGTTCGCCAAAACTCCGAAATACTACTCAAATGTGGAAAAAATGCGTGGGAATGGCCACTTCGGATTGGATTCGTATTTTATTGAGAAAAAATTAGCACACATTAGTTTTCAGGCAATAGCACTGTCCATGTAATAAATCACACGGTGCTTTGCTTGGCGGTGGGTAATTCACAACAGACTTCAACAATAATCTACAGTTTCATTATTGACCGCCATTTTATATTGTTAAGGAGTGGGACAGGTAAATGTTTACTTCTGTTCTTGACAAAGTGATTTCAAAAGCCACAGTTCTGTACAACATTATTACACTAATTGCTTATTCGTTTCATTACATGATTAGTTTCGACGATATATGTCGCCATTTTGAAATAATATTACATGAAAAATAGTACCTTACACAGGTATGAAATTTTCTGACATGGAATAATATTTTTGTATGAAGCCTAGAAGATAAATCTACAGTTTTATGCCGATGTTCAGGAAGTTGCACATGAATATGGGCAAAGAGCTTATGAAAATGGGCAAAGAACAGGTAATGAATGAGGAGGGAGGGAAAAAGGTCTGTAGACAGATAGTATATGTAAATGATGTAAAGAAAGAGGGGGACGACGAGCAGCAGAGAAGAGAGGATACGGTGGGTGCTCCAATATTCAAAACATGTGACGTCTGACTGCAGTCAGTAGCGATCCTGAATGGCATCAGGACGTTCTAAGAGGTCACCATATCCCCCTTGAAAATGTCCCCCACTAATAGTGGCGAAACATTGTGTAATAAATCCATCCGTACAGAGAATGATAATTCAGAATAATTTATTAATTTTAATATTTCCGGACGTGTTGAAAACACGAGCGATACAACAGGGCGCCTGTATACTAAAATATTGATGAGATAAAAAGAAGTTTACCATGTTATAAATTGGCCCAAATCACACGGGTTGCAAAACGTCATTAAAACGATATATTGGTTCCGGAATTCATAGTGGACAAACATCATCTGCTGGGATTTTTCTAGATTTGATTACAATTATTGAAACATATGACACAAAACGTAAATTAGTTACGAAGTGCAACGTGCACACACTTTATTCAACTTGTAAATATCAGTACAGGCTATTGATGTACTCCTTGACTTTAATAGGGTCCCACAGAAGAGACACTCATGGGTTCAAACCCGGAGAATCTGGCGGCCAATAGAGGCTACGCAAGTGTTGTCTTCGTTCCCGCGGCGGTGGAGTGGCCGAGCGGTAAGGCACCTTGCAGCAGAGAGCGCGAGGTTGCTCGCCGTCGGAGGTTCGAGTCCTCCCTGGGGCATGTGTCTGTGTATGTGTCTCTGTGTGTGTGTGTGTGTGTGTGTGTGTGTATGTGTATTGGCCTCCCGTTAGTTTAACTGAGTTTAAGTGGTTTGAAAGTCCAGGGACTAATAACCAAAGAAGTTAAGTCCCATAGATTTACTAATATTTGAACATTTTCTAGGTGGCCCATAGTCAGAATGCACTCTCCCAAAGTGTTCCTCCTGGAAATCAAACACTCTCCTGCTTCTATGAGGTAGAGCTCGGTCTTCTATGAACCACGTCGTGTTGAAATGTCACTTTGGATAAATCATTTTTTAACTCACGAAATGCTTTCCTTCCATCTCGTAAACGCTCAACTTCGTTTATTGATGAAGCATAACAAATCTAATTCGAGTTCGCCGATAAACCAAAACATATTCACATGCGAAAGTGTTTACTAACCCCCACCACGCCCTGCAGGCACCCATGAAGTTTGAACTCTTTAATGCAAACCGATCCGAAATTATGACGATATAATTTAATCTATAATTAGGAGAATTCAGGAATCTGTTACTAGAAGAATAATTAATTTGTCTAAGATGCAATATCTTTATTCAAAATCAATTATTTTCAAAAATATTTTGCCATGTTCAGATTACATTCGACTGTTTCTGATGGTCTAAAGAATCGACGTACAGTCGCAGTTGATAAACAGGGTAGACCAGCAGCAAACAGCTCATTTTAAATAAAAAAAAAACATGGCCATCTTAGACTGTTTTTTATATATTTTTAATGTTTTACAGTCAACTGCTTGCGTCAGATTTTTGGTACTTAACCTAGTTTCGTCACTCTAGGAGAAACTACACCAGAAGAATTAGAATGTTTACATGAGAGACATGACCTCAGAATTAAATCATTCCAGCAAAATCTGCTAGGGTTGAATAAGAAAGAAACGTATATCATGCCACTAAAAATATAAAAGAGTAAAAATCATAACACTAGTGTGGTGTGAAGGACATAACTCATTACGTTCCTTCCTGTCCTTCACACCATACTAAAATAATGGACTCCGGTTGCTGTTATTCAGCCACGTTTAAGATTGTGTTAATTAATTTCATATAGTTCAATAACTGTCAACCTGTATAAAAACTAGATTACTGGCCATTAAAATTGCTACACAAAGAAGAAAAACGGGTATTCGTTGGACAAATATATTATACTAGAACGGACAAGTGATTACATATTCACGCGATTCGGGTGCTTAGATCCTGAGAAATCAGTACGCAGAACAACCACCTCTGGCTGTAATAACGGCTTTGATATGCATGGGCATTGAGTCAGAGCTTGGATGGCGTGTACAGGTACAGATGCCCATGCAGTTTCAACACTATACCTCAGTTCATCAGGAGTAGTGAATGGCTTATTGTGACGAGCCAGTTGCTCGGCCACCATTGACCAGACGTTTTCAGTTGGTGAGAGATCTGGAGAATGTGTTGGCCAGGGCAGTAGTAGAACATTTTCCGTATCTGGAAAGGCTCGTACAGGACCTGCAACATGCGGTCGTGCATTGTCCTGTTCAATTGTAGGGGTTCGCAGGGATCGAATGATGGTTACAGCCACGGGTCGTAACACATCTGAAATGTAACGCCCGCTGTTCAAAGTGCCGTCGATGCGAACAACAGGTGACCGAGATTTGTAACCAATGGCACCCCATACCATCACGCCGAGTGATATGCCAGTATGGTGATGACGACTATACGCTTCCAATGTGCGTTCACCGCGACCATCATGATGCTGTAAACAGAACCTTAATTCATCCGAAGACATGACGTTTTGCCATTCGTGCACCCAGTTTCGTCGCCCATCACAGGCGTTCCTGTATGTGATGCAGCGTCAAGGGTAACCACAGCCATGGTCTCCGAGCTGATAGTCCTTTGCTGCTGCAACAGTCGTCGAAGTTTTCGTACAGATGGTTGTTGTCTTGCTAACGTCCCCATTTTGTTGACTCATGGATCGAGACGTAGCTGCACTATCCGTTAGAGCCATGCGGATGAATTGTCTGTTATCTCGACTGCTTGTGAAACGAAGCCGTTTGAATCCAGCACGGCGTTCCCGTATTGCCCTCTTGAACCACCGATTCTATATTCTGCTAATAGTCATTGGATCGCGACCAACGCGAGCAACAATGTCGCGATACGATAAATCGCAATCGCGATTGGCTACAATTCGACGTTTATCAAAGTCGAAAACGTGATGGTACGCATTTCTCCCCCTTACAAGAGGCATCACAACAACGTTTCACCAGGCAACGCCGGTCTACTGCTGTTTGTGCATGAGAAATCGGTTGGATACTTTCCTCATGTCAGCACATTGTCGGTGTCGCCACCGGCGCGAACTTTGTGTGTGTGGTGTCGCACAAGTATGAAGTGCGCGCCACTTACTTTCGCCGCGCGCCGCCATGCACGCACGGCGCGGCGTTCTTACGACGTCAGCCACGAGCGCCCTCTGCTGCAACTCCGCTCGTGGCCACGACTGGAGTGCATCGTTCACTTGGGACTGAGATAAGAACCAGTCAACACTTCGAAATCAGATAGGCACCAGTGAAGACTTGGCTATCGGATAGGCACTAGGAATCATCCGTAGGCAGGCCTCTTTATAAACTATGTATCAGCATTCTGCAGTCAAGAACTATGTAAAAGTTAAGTATTACCAAGACTCCATGAAATATATATCTCGTTCTAATTTACTCTAGTGTTTCTAGTTTCTGCTGTCTCACTGGCTGGTCACCTCCGTACCTGCACACGCGTGCATCCTTTATTCCTGTGTCGGTCTAATTCTACTCGGCCACCGACACCTACCACGGAAACGAGACACAAAAGCGGCAACGAGGCTAGGACACAAAAGTGTGAAGCTCTGAAAAGCTAATAATTTGCATATCAAAGCATCTCGTGTAGAAAGGAGTCTAGAAATGTTACGGGTTGTATACATTTACCTATATAAAGTTTAACGGATAGTTAGAACTGTCATGTTCCTACATCCCCAGTGACCAGGATGTGACCATTATTCTACACCGTGGACTTCATCGCAGCCTCCATAAGACGCCAGTGGCCTGGCACGTAACACTGGTAGCAGAACTTAATTGGAGCGGAGCGGCGGTGTACGTGTGTGCTGTTGAGCAGGTCGGTGTGAGTGCCTGGGCAGTCTGTAGCCTGGAGCCCTGGAGCTCTGGAGCCCTGGAAGCTGCTGGAGGCTGCTGGAGCCGCCTGCCCTGCGGCCGCCCCAGCAAAGTTTTTGCGGCCGCGCCGCAGCAGCTGTTTGCGCCGCTAGGCAGCCAGCCACCGGCCTGCGCCTGGCCCAGTTGCACGCCACCAGACCTGCCCACTGCACCACACGCTGCCGGCACACTGCGGCTTCCGCGTCACTCGACAGTCCGCTCCGGCGACCCCCACACAAACTCCACCAACAACTGCAGCCAGCCCTCTGAACTCTCCAGCCGCTCTATGTTCTACTCTCCTTCTGGATACTTTTCTTCCCCTTCCACCATACCTGAGGCAAATAACATTTTCGCAATCGATGAGAAGTACTAGAACCCGCTTATGACAGGGAAAGGAAGAAGGCTTACAGGCAGTTTGGTACTTAATCTAGTTTCGTCACCGCTAGGGTTAACTACACCAGAAGATTTAGAATGTTTACATGAGAGACATGACGTCAGAATTACATCCTTCCAGCAAAATTTGCTGGTAGAAACTAATATTATGTCACTAAAATATAAAACAGTAAAAATAGTAACACCAGTGTGGTGTGAAGGACATGAGGAAACGCATGGAGATTCTTCATGTCCTTCACACCATACTAAGATAATGGACTATTGTTGCTGTTATTCAACCATGTTTAAAATTGTGTTAATTAATTTCATATAGTTCAATAACTGTCAACCCATATAAAAAACTAGAAAATTGCTGGACCAAGAAATGCAGATGATAAAAGGGTATCCACTGTACAAATATATTATACTAGAACTGACATATGATTACATTTACATGCAATTTGGGTGTATAGATCCTGAGAAATCAGTACCCAGAACAACCACCTCTGGCCGTAATAACAGCCTTATACGCCTGGGCATTGAGTCAAATAGAGCTTGGATGGCGTGTACAGGTACAGATGCCCATGCAGCTTCAACACGATACGACAGTTCATCAAGAGTAGTGACTGGCATATTGTGACCTACCATAAGATTTGACTGCTCGCAGCAGCTGATTTCTTCCCCTTTTTTCTTTTCTTTACGCTTTCGTACAACGACAAAAGGACGAGTTCAAAAATGTTTGTTGGTTCAAATGTTTTAAATCTATCGGACCAAACTTCAGCCGGCCGCGGTGGCCAAGGGGACTGAGGCGCTCCAGTCACGGTCTGCACGGTCACTACGGTCGGGGGTCCAAATCCCCCCTCGGGCATGGATATTTGTGCCATCCTTAGTAATAGCTAGTTGATAAGTAGTTTGTAAGATTAGGGACTGATGACCCCGTAGTTAAGTCCCATAAGCTATGCAAACATTTGATTTGACCAAACTGCATGGTCATCAGTCCGTAGCTTACAAACTACTTAAACTAAGGTAAACTAATCTAAGGACAACACACACACACCCATGCCCTTGGGAGGACTCGAACCTGCATCATGAGACTGGAATTTCTGCAGTATGACGCCCCGCATGTCCCAAAACGCAGTGAGCAAAACCTTGCGAGCCGATGGAATCATTTTTCTTGTTGTGGAGGCGGTATATTTCTATTGCACAGACGATAGTTTTGATTCGGGTGGAACCCAACACTCGTTCCTCGTAACAATTCGTGCCATGATGTCCTCTCCTTCCTCTGTGTAATGAGTTACATGTTGCAAGAACAGACCCATTCTGTTTAAGTTGCTCAGTCAACAGGCGGGGCACCCGCCGTGCTCAAACTTTACGAAACTGCCGCTGCTCATGCACGAAGTTCCATGCGGTTCCAAGTGAACATCCTACAGCACGCGCCATGTCATCAGTCGTCACACGCCGGTCGTTATGGATGCGTTGAACCCCACGCTGCACTGTAATTGCAGCTGACACCTCCGCAGGACGATCAGGACGCTCCACATCTCTGAGGCTTTTCCTTCCACGGTCAGTAAGAAATATTTCTCACCATAGACGGGACGCATTTCAGTAAGCACTTCTTCTGTGGGCAGTCCTTTGGCCCACACACAACGCACAACTGCACGCTGTTCTTCCCGTGTACACTCATGCGACACATGTGCGATCGCACACTAACAGCATCGGACTGAGTGCCTGCGAGATGTCGTATGAAAGCATACATGATGATGCCATCTGCTGGCGAAACTTGCGCTCAAAATGTCAAATGGTATATGGCATAAGCCATGTCTCCATCATACCCTTTCTTCCAGGAGTGCTACTCTTGCAAGGTTCTCAGGAGAACTTCTGTGAAGTTTTGAAAGTAGGAGGCGAGGTACTGGCGGAAGTAAAGTTGTGAGACGGCATAGCGAGTCGTGTCGAGATAGCTCAGTCGGTAGAGCGCTTGCCGTGAAAGGCGAAGGTCCGAAGTTCGAGTCCCGGTTCCGGCACACAATTTTAATCTGCCAGGACGTTTCACGGCATACACATGTTTGCGACTTATTTATTGACATACCCTTGTATATACAGGGTGAATCTAAATTCGCGCACTCGGGCACAACGCGATCCCTTACATCCTAGTAATAAAAACATGTTTCTCACAAAATTTCGTCTTGCGCGTATTTCCGGCAGTAAATGGATGTCGAAGACTGAGATGGGTGTGTGTGTCCCATACGTCAGTGTGTTTCAGAATTACACTACTTGTGTCTTGAGGAAAAATGTGAGTATATAAACCAGTGCCCGGAAACATCATCCAAAAAGCTACACAGCGGATGGAATGTCTACTGGCAGGAGCTGGTACCTGTAACTTGGACTCTCCGTAGCGTCGTTTAATGGCGTTACGGACATGCGATGCATGCTCATTTTTTCATCAAAACACCTCCACATCCCCTAGAAGTTTGTTGGTGTTGTAGTGTAATTATGAAACACTGACATATGGGACACACGCATCCATCTCAGTCTTCGACGTCCATTTTCTGCCAGAAATATGCGCAGGACAACATTTTGTGAGAAACATTTTTTTATGTGCTAGCATGTGAGGAATCGCTCTGCGAAGCCCGAGTGCGCGAATTAAGATTTACCCTGTATAATAAATAAATTTCCAACTTGTTAATGTTATAAATAATAATAAATTACGTTCACTAGACTGAGAAATCAATATTTCCATCTATGAGCACTCCTATACTCCGCATAAAACATTTTGCAGTCAGATGTTTTATTTCTGTGACTTGTAAAGTCTTATGCGGGCAGCAAAATAAAGCAATATTGTAACCAATAACAAAATAAAATACATTACCCTGCGAATATCGTGTATGATATCTCACCTGATCCCCTAAAAGTCTTCAGCACTGTCATAAAGAAATACAACATTTTGATGAACGGGAAACTCATAAACTGTGTTATTCGTAATTTTTCATAAGTGTTCAATACTAATAATAATTTACAGATATGAACAGGTGGGCCTTAAAAGCTTTGACATAATTGTAAAATGACATAGCTGTTTCTTATCTCAATGCTACCGGTTTCGGTTAACTATTAACTAAAATCTGCTAACGCTTGAAAATGGTAAACTAACTGAAACCGAGAGCATTGAGTTAAAAAATTAACAGCTATGGTCAATATGTCGGTTTGCAATAATAATAATTATTATAATTTCGTGTGGCTCATTGGACTGGTGCAAGTCTTTCCTTTGGACGCCAATTCGGCGATTTTCGTGTCCCTAAGCTACTCCAGGTATCCAACCAGGGAAAGAGACCTACACATTTACATAGAATCCGAACCACGCGTCGTTTCCAGCAACTCCTCATATCGTTGAGAAGTTATGCCTGGGCTAAAACGCAAACTGAAAATAACTGAGATCAGACCGGCCTTCAAACCAATGACCCTTCAGTTTCCATTGGAGCGCTTTAACCCGAGACCAGCGGGCCTATGATATGTAAAAAATAATACAGACCGAAAACTACTGCTGAGTTGTGTGTGTGTGTGTGTGTGTGTGTGTGTGTGTGTGTGTGTGTGTGTGTGCTTGTGTGTACTTGTGTCTATGTGATTGTAACAGCAGCCGGCCGCAGTGGCCGAGCGGACTGCGGCGCGCCAGTCACAGTCTGCACGGCCGCTCCGCTCGGGGGTTTGGATCCCCCCCCCCCCCTCGAGCATGGATGTTTGTGTCGCCTTTAATATATGGTAGTTCATAAGTAGTTTGTAAGTTTAGGGCTGATGACACCGCAGTTACGTCCCTTAAGCTTCATAAACATTTGATTATAACATCATGTCTAGACAGGTATAACACTGAATATAAAAACTGATCCGAATGTCTGTGACAAATGTGTGAATAGATATTACGATTAATCAGCGTAATATGGACAGCGTAATTATGGCCCTCTTAGTACGCTTATCAGAACAACTGTCTGAATAAAAGATAATCTCTGTGGATGACACGTCTGGTTGTGGCTCAATTGGCCATCAAGTGTAGATCAATATTCATTATTCAATACTGAATATAAATGTGATCATGGATAGAACGACAGACAATTTCTAAATGTTACTGGCAGAGCAGATAGCACATACGGATACCACAGAGTGGAACGCTTAAGTTGACGATTATGAAAAACGTTAATTATTGAAAGTAATGATCAATGTTTAGATTACTAATGCAAAACGGACTGTGTATCGATTCCGTTGTGACATTAGAAATGATGATGGTGTGATCCATCACGTACTGAGAACAAGACTTAATATCATCGGCAACCTAATTATTGTGTTGTCATCAAGTAGTGTAATTAATTTCAGTCTATCAAACACTTTCCGCAGATTGGCAAGAAATGCTGGCAGCTGTCTGACAAGACAAATTTCGTTATAATGGCAAAGAAAACAAACTCCGAGATTACGCAGCTGTAGAAAATTGTGTAGAACGATTAAGTAACCTCTCAAGTAAGCGGTCTTTCCTGTTCTTGATGTCAAACATAAAGAAAAAAAAAATAATTTATGACAAAAACATCAGTAGTAAACTTAGACTGAGGAAAGATTAATAACTCACTTAAGAACGTGAAGCTCTCTCTAATTGTAATAGTCAAATAGTGTTTTGTTTGTACATCACAACGCACTAGTACTCGTTTCTTGCGTTTATTATCCCTACCAATATCAGATAAATTCTAAAATGTTGTATCTGAAATTTATGTGTAACCTGGAGAGAATAATACTACAGTAGAAAGTTGCATTGTCTGGGGACAGGAAAAATATATATCCTTACAGAATCTAACAATTATTTCATTATCTGACATCGCAAGTTGTGGAGGCGATTTGATTGATTAATAATATTCGAACGTGAAAAGCCAAGATCGCTAAATATTTATTTTATGACGACTGTTTTCTGGGATAATATGGAGAAGGCTTTTGACAATGTGGATTGGAATAAACTCTTTCAAGTTCTGAAGCAAGCAGGAGTAAAATATAGGGAACGTAAGGTTATTTACAACTTGTACAAAAACCAGACAGCGGTTGTCAGAGTTGAAGGGCATGAAAGGGATGCAGTGGTTGGAAAGGGAGTAAGACAGGGTTTTAGTCTTTCTCCATAGTTGTTCAATTTGTACATTGAGCAAGCTATAAAGGAAAGCAAGGAGAAATTTGGTGAAGGAATTAAACTTCAGGGGGAAGAATTAAAAACTTTACGTTTTGCCGACGGCATAGTAATTCTGTCAGATACAGCAAAGGACCTGTAAGAGCAATTGAACGGAATTGACAGTGTACTGAAAGGTACATATAAGATGAACATTAACAAGAGCAAAACTAGGGCAATGGAGTGCAGTGTAAGAAAATCAGGTGATGCTGAAGGAATTAGATTGGGAAACGAAACAATAAAGGAGGTAGATGAGTTTTGTTACTTGGGCAGTAAAATTACAAATGATGATCGCAGTACAGAGGATATAAAATGCAGAATGGCAATGGGTAGAAAAGCGTTCTTGAAAAAGAGAAATTTGTTAACATCGAACATTGATTTAAACCTAAGGAAGTCCTTTCTGAAGGCATTTGTATGGGAGTGAGACATGGACGATAAACAGTGCGGACAGGAAGAGGATTGAGGCTTTTGAAATATGGTGCTACAGAAGAATGCTGAAGATTAGGTGGGTGGATCGCGTAACTAATGAGGAGGTACTGAACAGAATTGGGGAGAAAAGGAATTTCTGGTATACCTTGACTAAAAGAAGGGATAGATTGGTAGGACACATTCTTAGACATCAAGGAATTGTGAATTTAGCTTTGGAGGGAAGTGTATGGGGAAAAATCGCAGGGGAAGACCAAGAGATGGACACAGTAAGCAGATTCAGACAGATGTAGGTTGTCGCTCTTATATGGAGATGAAGAGGCTTACTCAGGATAGGGTATTGTGGAGAGCTGCATCAAACCAGTCTCCGGACTGAAGACCACAACAACAAAATGCCATCAATATCTGTACATATCAAATTTTACAAATTGGTCATCTTATTTAAAAAATGGAGATTGAATAGTGCAAGGATCGTAGTACTTAGTCTAAAAGTACAAATACAGAAGTTAAAACATCAACACCTCGTAAGAGTACCTTAAGACCTGTTGATGTTTAAACTTATGTATGTTTAGATTTACACTAAGTGCCGTGTTGCACGTACTATTTAATCTCCATTTTTTAAAAAAAATAAGATGACCAACTTGTAAAATCTTATATTAGCCCAGTAAACAGTCGTCATAAAACATATAAGTATTTTGCAATCTTGGCTTTTCACGTTTGAAGATTATTACCTCAATTACATTTTTAAAACAAAACTATCATTTATTCAAAGCATAACGTATCTAGTTTGAATTAAGAACTATTAAAATTTGTAATTACATGAGTGGATTATACTACTTACCAATGCGCTGCGCAGTGAGTAAATTTGACAAAGGTAGCATACCTGACAATAATTTCTCTGTGTTGACACAATCTTGGAGAAACCTTATTACAAGGTAAACTATTTTATAACTTTTGCATTTGATTCGTGAATTTAAAAGAAAGTCTTATTAATGATGATTTTTATAGTGTTATGAGATTATATATAAACGATTTACTTTCTAGGTGGAATAAGATTGACCACTCAGGAGAACAAACATATGTACAATTTGATTAAAAGTTAACAGCTTGGGACAGTGGCTACGGTGGCTCAGTCCAGGTACGTTTCTGAAGTGTATGAAGTACGTAAAACAACCTTAGCACATGAATTATTTATTTTATTGTAATTAATTTAAGCAAACACAGTCATTCTTTAAGTTTACAGTTTCTGAACCAGAGGAAATTTAAAAATTCATTATGAATGATTCATTATATTTTTTAACGGAGAGGTATAGCTACTTGAGAATGGTGACAGTTTCTCCGAAACTAGTTTACAGTATAAACAATTAGAAACCATAAAAATGAAGAAAACGATCTGTGGTTTGTGAGTACATTGCAGCTGCACTAATGTCTCTAACAAAAATAATCTATAATCAGTTGAAACCCTCGCCGACAATATATCCAACATTACAAAAGGTCTGATGTTTGTCAACCTGTTGAACGAAACTGCGATGGTCAATAGTCCCAAGACATACAAATTACTTAAACTTACACTAAGGATCACACACACACACACACACACACACACACACACACACACACACACACACAAATGTCCGAGGGAAGACTAACCTCCAGCGAGAGCGGTCGCTCAGTCGTTAAAATGATGCCTTAGACCACGCAGCTACTCCCCTCAGGGCAACCTGGAAATGACCTTACGACACAGCATGTCTCATTCCTACAGTCGAGCATGGAGCGGTTTCAGTCACGATTTAGGCGTCGTGGTATTCCTTAAAGGCACTAGTCGAATAACTGAACCAATATGTTACCGTCGCCGTCAACAAACTGCTTACTATGACAAACTGACATGTTGCTAACAAACACCGCCACCATTCCTAAAGGATTACAGGTCATCAAAAACGCCGAAATACTCCAGGCGTGTTTTGTGTAGCATCAGAAGTTATCGCGCTCCTCCTCTCGACAGCAAACTCGCCACGAGTAAGGCGAAGTCTTAGAGCGGATAGAGCGGAGAGTAAGAACGAAACTCATAGCTCCAACATAGTTGAAGTAATTGGTGGGTTATTAAAATATTTAAGCCAAGACAGTGCTATTCAATATTACTGGCAGCTTTTATTGTCGCATTTTTATCGGATCGATAAGCTTGTTTCGGCCATTAAACGCCATCCTCAGGTATTATGCAATTACGATGAAATTTAATGAAGGTAATGTAAGTGAATGTTACGCTATACTTAATTTTGAATTAAACATAGTCGTACATTCTTGAGATTTCCTTCATTTCCCATTCGATATGGTTGGATATGAATCTATCATATGGTCGTACACTGATTTTCTGTTTGAGAGGAGTAATATTTATAAGTAGTTATGATCAGATCTTGGTTTGACAGTAGTGTCAACGATTCTGGATGTTTGTATGAAGTTTATCTTCATTGAATATGATTTATCGTAATTGCACAAGAACTGAGGATAGCGTTATTTTGCCGACAAAAACGCTCCAATAAAAGCTGCCATCAATAATGAATATCAGCGTCTTGGCTTAAATACATTTTAACATTAAAAAGAAAAGTTGATTGTTTTCTCCATGCCAATGGTAGGCCATCTCCTACTTTAATTGAAAGCCGATGTAAGCTGAAATTCCGTAGACTGCGCGGTTATTGGACTTGTGACAATAATAAACTGAATGAGCCGTAGTCAGTATATCGTTTATTCACTGAATTTGGCTCTAATGAAACCATTCAACAGCTAATATACAATGTGCAGAAAGGAGCAACAATATGCATCCTCATGAATAGCTCTGTTAAAATAACAAAAAAATCAAAATAAAATTAATACGTTTCGTTATCAGATTAAAATTTAATGAACTCTACTGGATGCTGATTAAACTGCACAAACCTAAGGTCGCAGCGCAATCAAACGAGTAATTACTCAACTGCAGAGACCTCCGCGGACACCCGTATCCCTGAAAATTCCGTTGTAATAACAAAGCCGCGACAATTAGATACTGTTCAAATTTACGTTCCGTGATTAATTACACCGCAAAACAATGTGGTGTGCTCCCACGTGACAATACCACGCATGATGACACACAAACAGCAGTCTGTCGTACTAATTGCAAATCGTGGACACGCAATCCCTCTAGAGGACTTCGTTCATTTCAGCATAGCAATTGTTATTTGCATTTTTTCATGGCTGATTCATTTTAAAAAAAGTAAATAAATGAAATGAAGCTGTTGAAAAGTCTCAGTTGTGGTTTATGTGCCAACCCTTTAAGTAGCATTTTTCTCAATTCACGAAGAAGACAGTTCCTAAAAGTTTCACCTCCGAAAGCGAACTATTTTTCGTAGAACCCACCTACTTATGGAAACATGGTTCTTTATGTCTTGTGGTTCAGACGTGATAAACGTACACCGAACAGACATTCACATTTATAGATATAGATCACTGAACTTTTTCCAAAAGGCGAAAAAATTGCACATCAGCCGTTTGTTTTTATTGTAAAGCCTTTCGATCATTTTTTAAACATTTAATCACAGTGTCACTGTGTTGCTTCTCCGACCGACCGTTTCTGCGAGTTCTGAACGGAAGCGCCGCCTTGAGTGCAGTCGTAGCATCAGCGATCAGTCAGATGCCGTGGGTTGACCCCCCCCCCTCCCACCCTTCACTGCTGACGGTCTGGAGAGTCGTTTTGGGACAAAGGAGACGACCCGGCCCTGCTGGAAATGGAAAGAACTACGCGGCGGCTTTTGTTAGGGGGCACTGTGCGGAAAACGTAAATCTGCGAGCCACGGACCGAGACGGAAAGGGACGCCCTGGCAGGCCACTCAGCTCGCCACTTGCCCAGGCTGGGGCTGCGGCTCCCTCCGACCTTTCCTTCGGCAAGTGGCGCGGCCTGCCTCTACTATTTTCACGTTATTTCTAACATTTTCTGTTCCATGTAGAGCCATACGCCATTTGAGAGAAAAAAAAACAACGTGAAATGCAGTAGGATTTTGAATAATTTACTGTGATCGAACATTATCAGTCACCTGAACACTCCAACGGTTCTTATACATCAACAGAGTTTTATCCCTGTGTTATTGCGTCACTGCTATGATGCAATTCGATTGCTTAGGCTCACTCGTCAGTACCAAAAATGGATGTAATTTATAAGTTTAGCTTTGCCAGTTTACTGAATAGCAAAGAACAAGGTGTTCAATACTGGAGAAAAGAACAATCCACTCGTGGCGTTCCGGTAGTTGCATATTTTGTTCAAGCATTCAAAATGGTCAATGTAAGTGTAATAAAAAGTGAACTCGTTTTGCCGGCCGCGGTGGCCGAGGTGACTGAGGCGCTCCAGTCACGGTCAGCACGGCCACTACGGTCGGGGGTTCTAATCCCCCCTCGGGCATGCATATTTGTGCCGTCCTAGTTCGTAAGTAGTTCATAAGTAGTTTGTAAGTTTAGGGACTGATGACCCCGTAGTTAAGTCCCATAAGCTTAACAAACATTTGAACATTTGAACATTTTGAACTCGTTTTTAAAAAGAAAATAGCAAACACATGCTCCTCTTTTTCCTTACCGAAATTCATTTATGCAAGCTGAACTTTAATACCTTCTCAATAATTTCTCCTTGTTATCCTTCACAGCTTGATCTAGGTACAAATTGAATAACATTGCAGAAAGGCTACTACCCTGTATTACTAACTCCTACATCTGCATATTAATTCTACAAATCACATTTAACGGCACGGCAGAGAGTTTATATAGTGGTGCTTTCGTAATAATTATATCTTTACCATTCCATTCTCTTGCACCGCGAAGGAAAAAAAAGGAACCGCTAAGTCTTTCCGTTTCACGTCTGATTTATCTTACTTCATCATTAACATTTTCTTTTCCTTTCGAAGAGGTGCTAATAAAATATGTTCGTATTCGGAAGAGTAAGTTGGTGAAAAAAATTTCGTAAGTATAACTCGTCGTGGCGTTTATCGTCTTTCTTTGAAACATTTCCACCCCAACTTCTGCATCAATTATGTGACACCCTTTCCCCTGTATCGCAGTAACACGAAAGGAGGTGCCCTTCTGTGTCCTCCGTCAGTCACAACTGGTGAGGATCTTACTATGTGCAGCAATTTTCATAATAGGACGGACAAGTTTAGCGTTGGCAATTTCTGTAGTAGACATGTTGTATCTTCTAAAAGTTCTGTCAATAAAACGTAGCCTTAAGTTCGCCTGGCCCATGATATTTTCTATGTCTCCAGTTAAATATGTGCGTAACTGCGCTTCTTATGTATATAGTTGAATTTACAGGACACATATTTGACTGATATACGTGTAAATGACAGTTTTAGTACTGGAAGAAGGCGATGTGAAATTGAGTTATAGGCAACATATAAGTGGATGGTGATGATCTCGAAGAGGAAGTAGATGTGTGGGAGTTATTTGATAGAAAAGCCGAAGCAACATGTGGGTGTAGAAGCGTGCGCTCTAAAACATCAAACATCAAGAGTAATAATCTTGTCTAAATTGTATCACATCCGGAGTTAAATGTAAAAACTAAAGAAGATTGTGGTTTCTTGAAAATAATTAGTTTTGCCATTACTGATATTATCATAAAATATAAAAATTTGTGTATGAAATTACAATAACACACGCATCGGTTTTAGCTCGAAAGAGATAATAAAGAAATATCAAGATACGCAATAATGACTGAACGCGGATTATTATTAGTGTTTGATAAGGACAAGAAAATATCGTCGTGTTAAAATGGAACTTGGAGTAGAAAATGGAGCAGGAATGCTACTGCTTGTAGCTAAAAGAGTTTATA
This sequence comes from Locusta migratoria, assembly GCA_026315105.1. Lineage (NCBI taxonomy): Eukaryota > Metazoa > Arthropoda > Insecta > Orthoptera > Acrididae > Locusta > Locusta migratoria. The sequence goes on along the minus strand of CM048745.1, from coordinate 835,279,946 downwards.
TCAGTTTTGGTTACTTCGCCGCAATTCGTAAAATATTGGAAGATTTTGTTGCTGTCAAAGTTCTTCCGAACAATGAATTTTTCTCAATAAAGGAGTCTCGTCATCTGTAAATAAGAACGGCAACCCACATTCATCTCCGTGTAATTACTCTACCAGGTCCTTTGTTGTCCCTGACAGAATCAGAATGTCATCGGAAAACCGCAAAGTTTTTACTTGTTCTCCCTGAACTAAAATTCCTTCTCCAAAATTTCCCTCGTTCTCAGTTCGCTCGATGTACAGATTGGAAAACATTGGCGAGCGCTGCAACTCTGTCTTACTCCCTTCCTAACCATTGTGTCCCTTTCATGCCCATCGACTCTAATACTTGCAGGGTTTTCGTACACGTTTTGTATTGCCCGTGATACCTTCAGAATTTGAAATAGTGTATTCCAATCAACGTTACTTAAGCTTTTTCTAAATCTATAAAAGCTGATGCAGTTTTGCTTTTCCTTAACCTATATTCTGTGATTAGTCGTGAGTACTGCCTCGGGTGTTTCTACACATCCCCTATATCCAAACTGATCTTTTCCGAGCATACTGAACGCATTATCGTATTATAGATAGAAACGCAGCCCACTACAGTAGACAAGTTTATATGCCAACTGGCTTTACCGATGATGGGGAGATTGAGAAAACATATGATAACATACAAGAAGTTACGACAGGCGAAAACTTGATTTCAATGGCGTATTGGAAATAGGTAGTAGGACAAGGAAGGAAAGTTAGTAGATGAAGGGAATGAAAGAGAAGGTAGCCTGGTAGTATTCTGCGGGGAGCATGATTTAATCATCACAAACACTATTTTTAAGCATCATGGAAGATGATTGTATACGGATAGTACCAAATTGATTTTATAATAGTAAGACAAAACTTTCGATATCAGGTTTTAAACCGTAAAAACACACTCATCGGTGGGCGAAGTGTAGATTAAAACTTAAGAAACGGAACACAGGAAGAAAACTAATTAGAACCTGGAAGAATTGAAGGAGCCAGAGGTTGTCGAGAGTTTCTGAGCGAGCATTAGGCAAGGATTGTCCTAAACGGAAGTAACACAGAAGAAAAAGAATGAGTAGTTCTGTGAAATAAAGTAGTAAAGGTCGGAGAGGATCATACAGGTAGACGAAAAAAGGCCTAATAGAACGATACTGAATTAGTGAAAAGAGAAAATATAAAAATACGGCATGTTAGGCGGGAGAAAGATACTACAGTGGCTAAAACGCTTGATATAAAGTGCAGATTGGCTAAGCAGAAAAAAAAAAAAAACAAAAAAAAAAAAAAAAAAAAAAAAAAAAAAAAACCTTATTCTTTTCATTCTCCACTCCGAGGAGCGGGCTGTTTGAGATCCGGCCCATAAAGAGTCACAGTTCTATTCCGCCAATTATCAGACCAGCTGATAGTGGGGCAAAGGGGGAATCCCAATTGGGAATAAGTGGGAGGGGCTTACCAGCTCCGGCATACGCCTTACAACCAAGGAAAACCTCCCGAAAACCTTGGTCGGAACCGGGGGATTGGGACCAATTTAATTTATCTCCGGGACTTGCCCCGGACGCAGGAGTGGCTAGAGTACAAATACATAGTAGAATGTGTAACAACTGCGAGTCGGATAAATACCGCCAATAATAAAATAAAGGAGACGATCGAAGAAACGAAAGGCAGCTACGCGAATATCAGCACCTCAGATGGAAACACAGTAGTCAGCAAATAAGGGAAAACTGATTGGTTGAAGGAATACGTAGCCTTAAGGCAATTTCTACTTTCAATGATTCCAAAACTTATCACTTTATCGCACAACTGTTCTTTTTGCCTCTCCTGTTGTCGATTTTGTTGACATAAAGTAACAATCCATCTGCGATTAAACGCCCACAATTTTTTTCCTGCTGCTGCAAAACATCAACACAGCGTATATAGCGCTCTACTGACCCTACGTGTACTGAATGAAGGTACAATTGTTATATTGGACGAAATGGTTTTGCCTTCGATAGCTGAAGCTATAGGCAAGTTTGGTCACACTTTTCCGTCACTACAAAGGACTGAGTTTTCCGAATAAGGTTCACATAGGTACAGGAGGAATGTGTTAATGGCATATACCGGTGATACAAAACCATCTTTCATATATAAATTAATAGAAAATTGTTCCTCCACTCTTTTCTAATGCTAGATAAATTTTTTGCCTCCTTTATTCTTTCATCAGAAGTTATTTAAACGCCTGGGTAACAAAATTCCTTAACTTCAGCTACATCATGTTACCTAGTTTTAATCTTGTCTCGCTATTTACACTTGTGATACTTGTAATTATCTTTGTATATTTCCGGTTTTCTCGAAGTCCATATTCAGTACTCGATGGGTTGCTCACCCAACTAACAGCTCCCACAATTTTCACATTCCCTGCAATGTCATCAGAGAATATCATCCATGTCTTTACACAGTGAATTTTTATTCCACTGATTGCTTCAATGACTTTTGTTCTGAACAGTTGGGACGGAATACTACCCTGCTCTGATCACTACAACTCAGTATTCTGCTACGTTTTAAAAAAGTTCTGTCATCCAATTCACATTTCCCCCAAACCTTAGTTAACTTCTCTCTAATTATAAAACTTCTGCTCTTTCCTCTACTCTCCCTTTCTTCTCTTTTCCAGGATAATTCACGCCACCTGCTGTTCCGTTATATTAATTTATGTGTGTATTATTATACTTTTCTTTTCCCTATCCCTACCACCCCTGCCTGTACGATTATTACTGCTAGAAGCCGTAATGAAAACGCTATTGTTAAGTAGACCTGATTTTTTCTCATTTATCAAGTACGAATATGGCATATGTTTTATGCCATATGCACTATTTGTATCTTTTAATGCTTCTAAATTTCATATTAACAGAATATATGACTTCAACTGCGAATGGGCAAAACTGAAAAGCGTACGCAGCCGGGATTCGAACCCAGGTCTCCTTTCGGGGCAGTTGCGCTGACCCCTACACCACTGGGGACACAGTGATCACCGCACCTGCAAGGACTACCAAAGCACGTCTCCTGTCAGACACAAATTTCCAGCTGTACCCTGCCCACAGTACTCAAACTCGTAGTCACTATGTAGTAAGAGTAAGGGCTCCAAACTTGCCCATCCCTCCTCACTAACGAAATTATCATTGCCTGTCGCTGGCATAGTGTATATATAGATGTAGCATCTATTCCTAAAAAACAGACGTTATTGTTAATATGAATAAATAATCCCTGAGACGGATTATCGTCTCAAATATGTCAAAGACATTATTGATAGATATGAAGCATTGAATTAAAATTTGTGGTGCGGCCGGGAATCGAACCCGGAGCTCCATGCTTACTAGGCAGACGTCTTAACTTTTTTTTTTTTTTTTTTTTTTTTTTTTTTGTGATGTGCCTCCGTCACAGATATTTTTTTTTCCTGGCTCTCCGAACGCATCCGAGTTCGTCTTCTCGAAAAATTAATGTTACCGTTTCTATCGTTTCTTTGCAATTCAGTCAACTTCTTTGCCTTTTCTCTTTATTTATCTTCTCTTAACTCGTGAAACGTGAGCAGCCAGTTTTTTTAATGATAATAGACATTAATCCACAAGGGGGATGTTTAGTACATCATTAAAGGAAAGGCGTCCTCTCGCCATTTATATGTAAAACTTATTGAAAAAAAATGATAACATTAACAGAAAATAAAGGGCTAAAAACGCTCTTATTAGAAGGACATCAAATTACTTTTTATCTTCGTGTTCCATGTTTTTAAATGTCTGGGCTTCTCAGAAATTCCTACATTCTTCTCTGAAAACTGCTTCTAAAAAGTTTGCATAGAGTCGCTTGTAATGTTGTTTACGGGATAACTTGCGAAGTTGCTGGACTATATACATGGAGAAGTCCTCTTCGCCTTTAGTCGTGCTTGACATTAAATAGTGGACGAAGTGTCCTTTCAGCCAGTTAACTGAGTTCCGTTTTGTTTTAGGGTACGGAACAGCATCTGGGTACAAGAAATCGTCAGGTGTAATACGAAGAATCGATGTTCTTGTGATGGTTGCAAGCTTTTTACGAATATAGTTCCAGACGTCTTTCACCTTGGAGCACACAAAAAGATGTTCATCGCTGTCCATTAAGCTGCACGTTGCACACAGTGGTGAGTCCACCAAATGTACGGAATATAGCTTGGAGTTGGTGTGGACTTTCCTGTTCACTAAGCGATACCAGGAGGCTCTGACCGCAGTTGTCAAATCACGGCAGTGGATGTTCTTCCAGATTATTGGCCATCTGTGGTTGGGATATTTTTGTTCAATGACGTTCCGGTTCTTGTTTTCCATTAACTTCTTATAAACCTTATGCGCCGTCATGAGCTCATCATTTGGCATGTTTAGCTGCAAGTAGCTCAAGTCGACTAAAAAGGTTTGAAAATGCGACATAGCGCTCGGAATATGTCGGACGTTGATTGGAGGCTGCAGACTGGTAGGCGTGATCTCGTTTAACAGGTGGGCTGTTAAACTGTTTGGTGAGTTCTTCCAGATCTTGTATGTATTACACACGTATAGCGCCCGTGCCTTATTTGCAACATGCGTAAGATTTAATCCACCATCCCAAATGGCCAAAGTGAGCGTGTCGTATTTTACTTTGAAGATGTACCCTCGAGTGACGAAGTGACCCAAAGCTGACATAATTCGTTTCATTGTCTCGTGTGACATCGGTAAAACTTGTGCAACGTAATTGATCTTCGATGTTATGTAAACGTTGGCGAGGGTAACCTTTTGTACGTCATCACGTGTTCTGATGTAGTGACTCTCTATGCATGCACGCAGACGTGCGAGAAGATTCCTGTAATTGACAGCGATCGTGTGCCTTATGTCACTCCGGTATTCGATTCCTAAGCATTGCAGTTTGGAGACTGGAGTTATATATCCATGGTGCTGTACTGCAACCCCACATCCTATGTTCATAAAACCACACTTTCTTTCATTTAACTTTGCCCCTGAAGCAAGTTCGTATTTGTTAACGATTTGGAGAGCTGCTACTAACTCCTGGTCGTCCGTGACTAAAAACCCCACGTCATCCGCGTAAGCATTGCAGGCTATCTTGATTCCATTGATTGTCAAGCCTCGTAGACGTTGATTTAGTGTCGCAAGCAGGGGTTCAATGGCGATAGCAAAAAGTGCCATTGACAAGGGGCAGCCCTGTCTCACCGAGCTCTTTATTCTAATTTCTTTTGTGAGCTGTCCATTCACTAATGCTCGTGTTGCACCTTTACTAAGAATTTCACCTATGAATTTCGTGAAGCGCTGCGGAAAGCCCATAGCAAGCATGGTGCTCAAGAGGTACTGGTGATTCACTTGATCAAATGCCTTTGCAAAATCAAGTGATACTAGGGCACACTGAATTTTGCAAGCCTGTGCTGTAGCAATCACGTCTCTGTATTCACATAAGTTTTGTTGGATTTTTCTGTCAAGACCCACGCACGTCTGGTATCTGCCTATTACTGTATTCAGCATCAGTTTCAGTCTACGGGAAAAGATTCGTGCCACTATTTTGTAATCACAGTTTAGGAGCGTCAGAGGTCTAAAATCGTCAATATGTCTGCTTCCTGGGTGTTTAGGGATGAAAACTGCAATTCCTTCTATCAGTTCTTGAGGCAGATTAAAATGTGGCTGCAACAATTCATTGTACATAGCTAATAATTTTGGCTGCAGTTGTTCTCGAAAAGTATGATAGAATTCCGCAGTCAGTCCGTCAGGGCCCGGTGACTTGTTTTTGGGGCTTCGTTGGATGGCATATTCCAGTTCCTCCTCATCAATGTCTGTAATAAGGTTCTCGGCTTGTGCATCACTTAATGACCCTTGAAGATTGCGTAACAGCTCCTGTTGCATTATTGCGTCGTTGCTTCCCGTTGCCAGCAGCGGTTCCAGGTGAGTATGAATTGCATTTTTTATGTCGTGTTGCTGCACGAGGGTGGTCCCGTCACGTAACCGGAGTTGCGTTATAATTTTTCTTTTGCCTCTCTTATTCTCGCGTATTACGTGAAACATTGAAGGTTCTTCCTGCTCTATGAGGTTATCGGACCGAGACCGGACTTTGTACCCATCACACTGTTGTCGTTTAAGTTTCACAAGTTTTGCTTTTATACGCTTTATTTGTACGTAATTGTCAATTATCGTCGCGTCCGATTTATATAACTCTCGTAAGCAAGAGAAGTAAAATTCTGTAGTCTTTTGTTGCCAGTAATACTTTTCCCGTGAATAAGTCTGAAACATTCTCCGTATCTTTGGTTTAACATGTTTGAGCCACCATTCCGTCACCGAGTTGTACTGTGCTGCTTTACTTTCACATGCCCTCCATGTGTCATTAAATGCACGCTGGCATTCTACATCATGGAGAATGGAGTTATTTAATTTCCACGTGCCTCTGGCCCGGTATGTGCCTTGTTTGCACATGTTTATTGTACATATATATATGCGGCGTGGTCTGATAAAATTGTCGGCCAAATTTCGGAATGTAGGACGGCGGAACTAAGTTGTTCGGTAACATATATCCTGTCCAGCCGACTTGCAGAGTGGCTCGTGACGTACGTGAATCCTTGTAAACTGCCGTGCAGGTGTTCCCAGGTGTCAATTAAACGCAGATCATTGACAATACGTTTCAGTTCCATCGATGTGTTAAAATTGGGCGTCTGGTCTTTACGGTGCAGCACACAGTTAAAGTCACCTGCAAGTATTAGGTGATCATAATTCCTTCCAAAAAGCTGTACAATTTCACTGGTAAAGAAGTCTGCCCTGCCCCGCCGATTGCTACTGCCGGGTGGCGCATACACATTAATTATGCGAGTGCGGTGAACCGTGACTGCAATTCCCCTGCTATTCGGTAATTTTTCCACATCAGTCATTATGATGCCTTCTTTTGCCAAAACAGCTGTTCCGAGATCCGCTCCCTTCCCGGATTGGTGATAGCCGTATATCCGGCAAGTCGTTCAAGTTCTATGGCAGTCACTTCTTGAAGCAAGATGATATCAATGTCGGCAGCACGTAAGAGATCCTGTAACAGGGACAGTCGCAACCCTGACCGGATCTTATTGATGTTGAGAGTGGCTATTGTATAAGCTTGCGACTAATTCATGGGTTTAAGGTTTTTCAGCAGTTAAGTTGTCCTCTTAGGGTGGCTGGGAATAGAAGGCGGTTGGGCTTCAGTCGAGGTGACCATCGTGCCACCTTTTGTTGTTGTAGTATGCTCAGTCGAGATGGTAGAGGGTTCCGTCCCCAATTTCTGGACCGCGGCTGTGTCTGCGTTCGCCTCTGTTTCTTCCATTTCCTCTGCCCAGGATTTGGAACATGTTGACTGAAGCAAAACCTCTGCTTGTCTTATTTCTGCAGATGGGGTCAGCGCTAGTTGTGAAACCAGGATAGACTCTGTGCCACCATTCGAACCTTGATGTGAAATCGATTCAGAAGAGGCAGACATCTCGACATCCATTCCTGCCGAGACCGGTTGACTTACATCAGCACTCACAGAATTTTCTTGGCGGATCTTACTTATAATCTTCTTTGCTTTTTCCCGCAGTAATGGGGCGACTTGATTGGCACCCTGGTGGGCTCGTCACCGTTTCTTAGTCTTCTTTATCGAGGACGACCCCTTTGATGACTCCGAGCCATCAGTATCAGAAGTCCGTTGTTCCATCGACTCGTTCTCATCAATAGATTCAAGATCCATCGACTCCCGTACTTCATTAGGCCCAGGTATAGGGAGAGCTTCAGTCAAACCTGTTTGTTCGCGGTCTGGTTCACTCGGTCATGCATCATCGCTCGTTTCCATGTGTGTGTCTGAGTAAATCTCGGCACTTGAAAGGACATCAACGTTTGAACTTGCAGGTACGCGTTCGGTGACTGTCTGCGCAGCATCAGGATTATCATTGCCGTCTGATGGCGGGACATCTGAAGGTGGGGTCGCAGCTTGCACTGTAGTTAGCGCCGACGAGTAAGTCAGGGGCAGCGCCGTGGTCACGGAGGGACGCGCGGCCTCCCCGGCTGGTATCTGCGCCACGCGGCGTTGTAAACACTGCGCTCTGACGTGACCAGTTGCGCCGCAGCCAGCGCAAGTCCTCGGCTGTCCATCGTACATAACAATTCCACGGTGTCCGCCTACAGTTATGTAAGAGGGGATATGCTTTGTTAGGTCGATCTTAACCTGTCGCACACCGCTTAACACAGGGAATTTATGGCTCGGAGAGAACTTCTCCGCAAAATTTTTCAACACCCTGCCATACGGCGCAAGGACCGCATTAATTTGTTCCGCTGTTGTTTCAAAGGGCAGCTCAAAAACGCGCACCGTCCGAATGCCAAGTCCTGCATGTGTGACAGTCACCTCACCGACAGCACCGTCCCTGTATTTAAATTTCAAAGCCCCTCCACTGCTTGCGACAACTCGATCACATACGTCGGAGTTGATAACTTTAAGGTAAACAACACTAGTGACGATAGAAAAGTTAATCCCAATTACTTCATCGGCAGATCTCTTAGCGGTTTCTTCTAACCAATTTTCTACTTCGAAAGAGCTCGGTCTAGGGTGAGTCGTGTCAAAGGTAAACTTCAGGGTATCTATTCTCTTCGTCTGATTCATGGTTTTATGGTTTTCTCTACAGTTAGGACGACGCTGTATGCACGCGACTTACCGCGCAGACGTAAACAAACTCGCCACGGCGCGCCGCTCTGCCGGAGGTCCGCACATCGCCGTAGCCGCGACGAGACTGCCGTTAGACTACCACACCACTAACGATTAAGGCGCCTTGGAATAGTCTATGTACCATTTCCCTCCACAACACAAACTTTTAATTCAGCTTCTTTGTTCCAGAGATAATTGCCACTACTGCCAAGGCTCTCCATGCAGCGGAATAGCACCTCAGCAATGGACATGGTGGAACAATCCTCTTATGGTGATATAAATATCAATTAATATGAATAAATAATCCCTGAGACGGATTTTCGTCTCAAATATGTCAAAGACATTATTGATAGATATGAAGCATTGAATTAAAATTTGTGGTGCGGCCGGGAATCGAACCCGGACCTCCATGCTTACTAGGCAGACGTCTTAACCGTTTTTTTTTTTTTTTTTTTTAAATTAATGTATCTCTTCCAAGATGAGAATCAAAATCTTCTTCCATAGAAAGAACTAAAATAAAACTTACGTATCCTCGTCGAATCCATTTTTTTCCTGGCTCTCTGAATGATTCCGAGTTCGTCTTCTCGAAAAATGTGTGTTACCGTGTAGTTTCTATCGTTTCTACAATTCAGTTCAATTCTTTGTCTCTTCGCTTTATTTATCTGCTCCTAACTCGTGAAGCTGCCAGGTTTTGTATTTTTATTATGACAGATGTTAATTCATAAAGGAGTGGTGAGTACATAATGAAAAGAAAGGCGTCCTCGCGCCGTTTAAATGTGGAACATAGTGAAACAAAAATATTTGAAAAAATAGAAAAATTAAAGTATTAAAAATGCTCTTATTCCAAAGATATCCAAGTACGGTCAAACGTAGTGTCCCATGTTTTGAAATGTCTGGGGTGCTCAGTAGTTTCTAAATTCTTCTTTGAAAACTGCTTCTAAAAAGTTCGCATAGTTGCGCTTGTAATTTTGTTTTTGTGATAACTTGTGAAGTTGTTGAACTATATATATGGAGAAATCCTCTTTGCTTTTAGCTGTGCTTGACATTAAATAGTGAACAAAGTGTCCTTTCAGCCAGTTAACAGAGTTCCGTTTGGTTTTAGGGTACGGAACAGTATCTGGGTGCAAGAAATCATCAGGCGTAATACGAAGGACCGATGTTCTTGTAATGATAGCAAGCTTCTTCCGAATATAGTTCCATACGTCTTGGACCTTGGAGCACACAAAAAGATGTTCGTCGCTGTCCAATAAGTTGCACGTTGCGCACAATGGTGAGTCCGCCAAGTGTATGGAATGTAACCTGGAGTTGGTGTTGACTTTCCTGTTCACTAAGCGATACCACGAGGCTCTGGGCGCTGTTGTTAGACCACGGCAGTGGATGTTCTTCCAGATGGTTGACCATCTGTGATTAGGGTATTTTTGTTCAATGATGTTCCGGTTCTTGGTTTCCATTAGCTTTTTATAAACTTCACGCACCGTCATGAGCTCATCATCTTGCATGTTTAGCTGCAGATAGCTCAACTCAATTAAAAAGTTTTGAAAATGGGACATAGCGCTCGGAATATGTTGGACGTTGATTGGAGGCTGCAGACTTGTAGGTGTTATCTCGTTTAACAGGTGGGCCGTTAAACTGTTTGGTAAATTCTTCCAGATCTTGTATGTATTACACACGTATAGCGCCCGTGTCTTAGTTTCAACATGCGTAAGGTTTATTCCGCCATCCCAAACAGCCAAAGTGAGTGTGTCGTATTTAACTTTAAAGATGTACCCTCGAGTGACGAAGTGACCTAAGGCTGACATAATTCGTTGGATTGTCCCGTGTGGCATCGGTAATACTTGTGCAACATAGTTCATCTTCGATGTTATGTAAACGTTAGCGAGGGTAACCCTTTGTAAGTCATCAAGCTTTCTGATGTAGTGGCTATGTATGCATGCACGCAGACGTGCGAGAAGATTTCGGTAGTTGACAGCGATCGTGTGCCTTATGTCGCTTCGGTATTCGATGCCTAAGCATGTCAGTTTGGAGACTGGAGTTAAGTATCCGTGGTGCTGCATTGCAATCCCACTCCCGATGTTCATAATACCACACTTTCTTTCGTTTAACTTCGCCCCTGAGGCAAGTTCGTACTGCCTAACGATGCGGAGAGCTGCTTCTAACTCCCGTTCGTCCTTGACTAAGAAACCGACGTCATCCGCGTAGGCATTGCAGGCAATCTTGAGTCCACGGATTGTCAATCCTCGGAGACGTTGGTTCAGTGCAGCAAGCAGGGGTTCAATGGCGATAGCAAAAAGCGCTATTGACAAAGGGCAGCCCTGTCTCACCGAGCTCTTTAATGTAATTTCTTTTGTGAGCTGTCCATTGACTAACGCTCTTGTAACACCTTTACTAAGGATTGCACCGATGAAGTTTGTGAAGCGCTGCGGGAAGCCCATTGCATGCATGGTGTTCAAGAGATACTGGTGGTTCAATTTATCAAATGCCTTTGCGAAATCAAGTGATACCAAGGCACACTGAATTTTGCAAGCCTCTGCTGTAGCAATCACATCTCTATATTCGCATAAATTTTGTTGGATTTTCCTGTCAAGGCCCACGCATGTCTGGTATCTGCCTATTACTGTATTCAGCATCATTTTCGATCTATGGGCAATTACTCGTGCCACGATTTTGTAGTCACAATTTAGTAGTGTCAGAGGTCTAAAATCGTCTACTAGTTTGCTTCCTGGGTGTTTAGGGACGAAAACTTCAATTCCTTCTACCAGCTCTTTAGGCAGATTAAAATGCGGCTGCAACAATTCATTATACATATCAAGTAATTTTGGCTTCAGTTGTTCACGAAAAATATGGTAGAATTCCGCAGTGAGACCGTCAGGCCCCGGTGATTTGTTTTTGGGGCTTCGCTGTATGGCATATTCCAGTTCTTCTTCATCAATTTCTTTAAGGATATTCTCGGCTTGTGCTTCACTTAACGTCCCTTGAAGGTTGTGTAACAGCTCCTGTTGCATTATTGCGTCGTTGCTTCCCGTTGCCAGCAGCGATTCCAGGTGAGTATGAATTGCATTTTTTATGTCTTGTTGCTGCACGAGGGTGGTCCCGTCACGTAACTGGAGTTGCGTTATAATTTTCCTTTTGCCTCTCTTATTCTCGCGAATTACATGGAACATAGAAGCTTCCTCCTGCTCTATCAGGGTATCGGACCTAGACCGGACTTTGTATCCATCACACTGTAGCCGTTTAAGTTTCAGAAGTTTTGCTTTAATTCGCTTTATTTGTACGTAATTGCCAATTATCGTCGCGTCCGATTTATATAACTCTCTTAGGCAAGAGAAATAAAATTCTGTGGTCTTCTTTTGCCAATAATACTTTTCTCGTGAATAAGTTTGAAACATTCTCCGTATCCTTGGTTTGGCATGTTTGAGCCACCATTCCGTCACTGAATTGTACTGTGGTGCTTTACGTTCACATTTCCTCCATGTATCATTAAATGCACGCTGGCATTCTACATCACGGAGAATGGAGTTATTCAGTTTCCACGTGCCTCTGGCACGGTAAGTGCCTTGTTTGCACATGTTAACAGTACATATATATGCAGCATGGTCTGATAAAATTGTCGGCCAAATTTCGGAATGTAGGACGGAAGAAGTGAGTTGTTCGGTGACATATATTCTGTCCAGCCGACTAGCAGAATGGCTCGTGACATACGTGAAACCTTGTAACATGCCATACAGGTGTTCCCAAGTGTCAATTAATCGCAGTTCATTGACGATACGTCGCAGTTCCATCGAGGTGTTGAAGTTGGGCGTCTGGTCTTTGCGGTGCAGCACACAATTGAAGTCACCTGCAAGTATTAGGTGATCATAATTCCGACCAAATAGCGGCACTATTTCACTGGTAAAGAATTCTGCTCTTCCTCGCCTATTGCTACTGCCGGATGGCGCATACACGTTACTTATGCGAGTGCGGTAAACGGTGACTGCAATTCCCCTGCTATTCGGTAATTTTTCCACATCAGTCATTATGATGCCTTCTTTTGCCAAAACAGCTGTCCCGAGATCCTCTCCACTTCCCGGATTGGTGATAGCAGTATAACCGGCAATGTGTTCGAGTTTTATGGCAGCCACTTCCTGTAGCAATATGATGTCAATGTCGGCAGCACGTAACAGATCCTGTAACATGGACAGCCGCAACCCTGACCGGATCTTATTGATGTTGAGGGTGGCTATTTTATATGCTTGCGACTGATTCATGGCTTTAGGGTTGCTATTAGTTACTTTGTCCTGTTAGGGCGACTGGGCACAGAAGCCCCAAGTTCCTCAATCGGGGCTGCCATAGAGGCATCTTTTGTAGTTGCCGGTTGCTCCTTCAAGATGGTCGAGGATTTAGTCTGCAATTTCTGGACCGCGGCCGTGTCAGCGGTCTCCTCTGCTTCGTCCATTTGCTCTGCCCAAGATTTTGGACATGTGGACTGGTTCAGATCCTCTGTTTGATGTACCTCTGCAGAGGAGTCCAGTGCTAGCAGTGTGTCCGGGGTAGAGGCTGTTCCACCACTCGACTCTCGGTGCAAAATCAATCCGGAAGAGGCGGACATCTCAATATCCATTTCTCCCCAGACCGGCTCACTCACATCGGAAGTCGCAGAATTTCCATGACGGATCTTGCTGATAACCTTCTTTGCTTTCTCCCTCAGTAAAGGGGCGACTTGATTAGCACCCTGGTGGGCTCGTCTCCTTTTCTTTGTCTTCTTTGTCAAAGATGACTCTTTTGATGATTCCGAACCATCAGTATCAGAGGTTCGTTGTTCCGTCATGTTGCTTTCGTCATTGGATCCAAGATCCATGAAGTCCCGTACTTCATTAGGTCCAGGTATAGGGACAGCTTCAGCCAAACCTGTTTGTTCGTGGTCTGGTTCACGCGATGCTGCATCATCACTCATTTCCATATGTGTGTCTGAGTGAATCTCGGCACTTGAAAGGACATCAACGTTTGAACCTGCAGGTACGCGTTCGGTGACTGTTGGCGCAACTGCACGTTTATCATCGTCGTCTGATGGCGGGACATCTGAAGATGGGGTCGCGGTTTGCACTGCAGCTAGCGCCGTCGAGTAAGTCAGGGGCAGCGCTGTTGTCACGGAGGGACGCGCGGCCTCCCCGGCTGGTATCTGTGCCACGCGGCGCTGTAAACACTGCGCTCTGACGTGGCCTGTCGCGCCGCAGCCAGCGCAAGTCTTCGGCTGCCCATCGTATATTACAAACCACGGTGTCCGCCTACAGTGATGTAAGAGGGGATATGTTTTGTTAAATCTATCTTAATTTGTCGCACTCCGCTTAACACAGGGAATTTATGGCTCTGAGAAAACTTTTCCGCAAAATTATTCAATACCCTGCCATACTGCGCTAAGACAGCATTAATTTGTTCCGCTGTTGTTTCAAAGGGCAGTTCGAATATCCGCACTGTTCGGATACCAAGTCCTGCGTGCGTAACAGTCACATTTCCGACAGCACAGTCCCTGTATTTAAATTTCAAGGCCCCTCTACTGCTTGCTACTACTCTGTCACATACGTCTGAATTTATCACTTTAAGAAAAACCACACTCGTCACGATAGAAAAGTTGATTCCAACGACTTCATGGGCAGATATCTTAGCGGCTTCTTCTAACCAGTTTTCTACTTCGAAAGAGCTCGGTCTAGGGAGAGTCGTGTCAAAGGTGAACTTCAGTGTATCTATTCTCTTAGTTTGATTCATGGTTCCATGGTATTCTACACAGCTAAGACTACGCTGTATGCACGCGAATCACCGCGCAGACGTAAACAAACTCGCCACGGCGCGCTGCTCCGCCGGAGGTCCGTACACCGCCGCAGTCGCGACGACACTGCCGAAGTCTTAACCGTTAGACTACCACACCACTAACGATTAAGGCGCCTTGGAATAGTCTGTGTACCATTTCCCTCCACAACACAAAACTTTTAATTCAGCTTCTTTGTTCCAGAGATAATTGCCACTACTGCCAAGGCTCTCCATGCAGCGGAATAGCACCTCAGCAATGGACATGGTGGAACAATCCTCTTATGGTGATATAAATATCAATTAATATGAATAAATAATCCCTGAGACGGATTTTCGTCTCAAATATGTCAAAGACATTATTGACAGATATGAAGCATTGAATTAAAATTTGTGGTGCGGCCGGGAATCGAACCCGGACCTCCATGCTTACTAGGCAGACGTCTTAACCGTTTTTTTTATTTTTTTCCTTTTTTTAGGGCCTCCAACCTCCCCTCACAGCCCCTCCTTTCGCTCTCCAAATATCGCCTTCGTCGGCGTTTTTTTTTTTTTTTTATTTTTATTTTTTTTTTTTTATTATTATTTATTTAATAAAATCTCTTTTCCTTCTTTCTTGTAATGGAATTAATTCTCTTCTTACTTAACGTTGGTCACCCATAACAAAAGTTTAATAAAAACAAATAATCCCTTCTTGGTTGGATTCAAAACTGAAAGTTTTTCTTATGAGTGCTGTATTCCACAGCTTAATTGCGTCGTCTCCTTCTTTTTCCATTTAAAAATGTAACACATGAAACGTAACAGTACCTTCTTCGGTTGGAAACATAAATATAAATTTTTACCAAACGAAATAAATAAGTGAAAAATAAAAAAATATTAATAAAAAAAGATCCTTCTTTTCAATCTCTGCTCACCGACGATTTCAGAGTTCGTCTTCGCGACAGTTACAATGGAGTGTTTCCATGTACTGTTTTGTCCGTTCCTATGTTCGTTTTCATTATTTTTTTAAATTACTATTCTTATTTCATCTTCTCTAACTCTGAACGCGTTAGTTGTCGCGAGATCAGTCTAGAAGGGGACACAAATGAAATGTCTCTTTACAAAACTATGACTTTTTCTAAAATTATTTTTTAATAAAAAAATAAACTTCTGAGTACCTGTTCTTTGTTTGATCATGATCGTATTTGTTCATTAAATAATTGTAGATTTATTTGTTTTCAAATCAATTTCAGTCACACTTTCAAGATATCAATGTGAATAGAGGAGTTCACATGATGGTCCTTTTGAGGAAATTTGCATAATGTTTATTGTAATTATTCATCTGGAGTAATGTGTGATGTTAGGTCGCGATATAAGTCCAAAAGTCACTTCGCTCTTCTCCTTGTTTGATAATATGTAAAACACCGTGTGCCCCTTCAACCAGTTCACGGCGTTTTTCTTCGTGTTAGGGTATAGTGCTTCATCCGGGTGTAAGAGATTTGTTGGAGTTATTGTGTGGGGCGATGTTCGTTGGATAATTGCTAAAATCCTTCTTACTGACTGCCATATATTGTTAGCGTTGCCGCAGACAAATTGGTGTTCATCAGTATCGTTGATTTTACAGGCAGTACACAAAGCGGAATCTGCCAGATGGATGGCGTGGAGTTTTGAGTTCGTCGGGATTTTTCTATTAACGGCATAGTACCACTGTGCCTTCACGTGAGTTGGCAACTGCGGATGATGGAGGTTTCTCCATATGTTTTGCCAATTAAAGTGACGATACTTTTGTTCTATGATGTTTTCGCTGTGGTTGTTCATGAAAGTTTTGTAGACTTCTTTCACTCTGATCAAATCATTTTCTGGCAGACACATTCGGATATAACTATATTCTATCAAGAAATGTTTCAGGTGGAAAAGTTCGTTGGGAATGTGGTGAACATCGATTGGATCGTCGTGGTTGGGCGGCGCTATTTCATTCAGTAAGAATTTTACGACACTATTCCATGATGTCGTCCACTGCTTGTACGTTTTGCTGGTGTACAATGCCTGTGTCTTGTTATATACGTTTATAAGATTTAGGCCACCGTTGTCGGTTGGTAACGTCAATGTTTCATATTGTATTTTAAATATATGGCCACGGTTGACAAAGTGACCAAAGGCAGCCAAAATTCTGTTGGCGACATCTCGTGGCATTGGAAAGACCTGTGCTACGTCATTTATTTTAGATGTTAAATAAATATTTATCAATACCACTCTCTGCAGTTCATCCAGTTTTCTGAGATTGTGTTGTTGTATGCTGGCCCGGATGGTGTTCAGTACCCTCCTGTAATTTTTTGCAATTGTGTGCCGGATGTTTCGCGTATATTCTATTCCAAGGCATTTTATACTGTCCGTCTCCTTAATCTGTCCTTGGATGGGCGCTCCTAATCCGCGTCCGATGTTCATTACTGCAGATTTTTTTCTGTTCAGCTTTGCGCCGGATGCGAGCTTGTATGTTTGTATTATTTCTAGTGCCTTTTTGATCTCATTGCTATCTCTGACCAGAAACATGACGTCATCAGCATATGCCCTAATGACAACTTTCTGGCCATTCGTTACTATGCCTTGAAGATTTTGACTTAAGCTTAAAAGTAACGGCTCAATGGCTATCGCAAACAAGGACATAGAGAGAGGACACCCTTGTCTCACTGAACTGTTTATTATAATTGGTCTGCTGGGTTGACCGTTAACCATGATTTTCGATGTAGAGTGGTTTAAGTAGTTCTTTATAATTGCGATATAACGCTGTGGAAAATTCATAGCGCACATAACATGGAAGAGGTAATCATGGCTAACTCTATCAAATGCTTTCTCGAAATCTAAGGAGACCATGGCGCATTTAATTTTACAGACTTCAGCAATTTAAATAATGTCTCTATAGTCGGTCACTGTGTGGTGGATGGATCGCTCTTTTCCAACGCTCGATTGATAATCCCCAGTGACATTCTTCAGGACTGATTTTAACCTCTCATTGATGATGCGTGAAAATATTTTATAATCGCAATTTAGTAAAGTGAGAGGTCTGAAATTTGATACTGATTTCCCTGCAGGAGTTTTCGGGATGAGAACTATTGTTCCTTCTCGGAAGTCACTCGGTATATTAGTGTTTGGATTCATCAGTTCTTGACACATACATATTAGTTTAGATATCATCTGTCTCCTAAAAGTGTGATAGAGTTCAGCCGGAATCCCGTCGGGTCCAGGAGATTTATTTTTCGGGCTTCTTATGATTGCGTTTTCAACCTCTTCCTCTGGTATTTCTGTTAACAAAGCGGCTGCTTCCTCTTGGTCGAGCTTCCGGGTGAGTCCTGTTGTAAGTTCATTGTGCGCTGTTACATCCGTTGTTGCATTGTTTAAGAGCTCGGCGAAGTAGTTTTGTATTTCGGTCTTGATGTCACTTTGCTGCGTCAATACTCGGCCATCCGCAGTTATTATTTCAGTTATTATTTTCCTCCGCTGTCCCTTTCTTTCATTGATAACATGGTATATTGATGTATTTTCTCCACGTACATCATTTTGGAGTCTTGATCTTATTTTGCAACCGTCAAGTTGTTTCCGTCGTAAAGCTATGAGCTTAGCTTGAATTCTTTTTATCTCCAGGTGTTTGTTAATTATAGGTGTATCGGATCTGTACAAATCTCGGAGGACTTTAAAGTAGAATTCGGTCGTCTGCTTCTGCCTGGCCATCTTTTCCCGTGAGTAATTTATTAGCGCTCTTCTTATCGTCGGTTTGGCACATTTCAACCACCATGTGAGTGCCGAAGGATAGGATGGAAATCGCTTCTCGCATTCGTTCCACACATTTTGGAATACTTCATGACATTCAGGATCGTTCAGATGTTCTGTATTAAGTTTCCACAATCCTCGACCCCTGTATGTTTGTTGCCTTGTTAAGTTAACGGTACATATGTACGCTATGTGGTCCGAAAAGATGGTGGGCCACAACTCTGTGTGCAGAACATGCTGTTTCAGGTTGGCTGAAACGTAAATCCTGTCAATACGGCTGGCAGAGTGATTTGTAATGTAAGTGAACCCTGGTAATGCACCGTTTTTGTGCTCCCAAGTGTCAGTTAAGATTAATTGTTTAATAATAGCGTCAAGTTCGGCACAGTAGTTAAAATTTGGGGTCTGATCTTTAGCCGACAGGACACAATTATAATCACCGCCAAAAATTATCTGATCATATCGGCCGCAGAATAGGGGAACCATATCCTCCTTAAAAAATACAGCTCTTCCCCTCCTGTTGCTTGTACCAGAGGGTGCGTAGATATTTATTAATCTAGTGTTGTTGACGGTGGCGGCTATACCCCTTGCATTTGGCAGTTTCTCCACATCTTTTACAATTACGCCTTCCTTAATTAAAATTGCCGTGCCGAGTTCATGGTCGTGCCCTAAATTTACAATTGCATTATATCCTATTGTTGCATCAAGAGTAATATCTGTTACTTCTTGTAACATAGCAATATCGATGTCGGCAGCGTATAACATGTCCTGTAAGGTCTTTAGTTTTAAATGACTACGAATCTTATTGATATTTATCGTCGCAATTCTGTACGATTGTAACGCAATTGTGAGATGTAGACTGACTTTATATATTAGATGTTATAACATGCGCATGACGCCTTATATTATTGTTGCACCGGTCGTGGATGCGATAGCCCTTTCATTTTCTCTCCCATTAGTGCGGAGGACGAGTCCTTTTTGGACTTGTAGCTTCTTTCATATCTTCATCTTTGGGATAGTCCACTTCATCTGCCCAGTTTCTTCCTTCATTGCGATGGTGCATGTCTTTTTCGGGACCAAGACTAGGTGGGATCTTATTCTGTAATTGTTGCTTTGCAGGGTGTTCCAATTCCACATCCTGTTGGGTTATCATTTCTACATTTTTCAGATTTTCATTGGCCGCTGAATTTGTCGTCTGTTTGCTACGCTCCGAAATTTCAGGTGCTTTTTCACTTAATTTGCGAGCAATTTCTTGCGCTTTTTCACGCGTTGCCTGAGCTTTTTGTTTGGCGTCGGGAGGAGCTAAACGCCGTTTTTTATGTTTTTTAAGAGAGGATCGAGATTCCTGACTAACCTCAGTCTCTGAAGTCGTGCTAAGGTCTTGTGCTGCACTATCGTCTTCGTCTCTGCGTACTCCTCTTCCGGACTTATCTTCTGGGTTTCTTTCACGTTCTTCTTTAGTGGCTATTTCTGTTTTGTCGGAGTCGGTGCAGTCGGTTTTTCCGCGGCACCAACATCCATTGCTAGTGACGGACCGTCTACATGTACGTCATCGTTTTCACCCATTGCGGCGCTCGACGTGGTGGCCGTATTAACGCGGAGGGCCGTGGCGTAAGTCACTGGCAGTGACGTCATCGTCATAGGAGCGACTGGTTCCCCTGCCGGCAGCTGCGTCACTCTACGTTGTACGCACTCCGACCTAACATGACCTGACTGCCCACATCCTGAGCAAGTACGTGGCTGACCATCGTATATGGCAATGGCTCTATATCCGCATACGTAAATATACGACGGGATATGTTTCTGTAGTTCTAGTTTCATTTGTCGAACACTGTTTAATACTGGAAAAGTTTGAAACGTTGTCCACTTTTCCGCAGTATTACTAATAATTCTCCCGTATGGTTTGAGGACTGAATTAATCTGCTCCGCAGTTATTTCAAATGGGAGTTCAAATATGCGAACTGTTCTAATGCGAAAACCGGCGTAATCAATTTGTACATCGCCAACATTGCCGTCGCAGTGATTGAATTTAAGGTGTCCTCGACAACGTTCAATTACTTTATCACAGCACTCTGAACTGATCATTTTAACATAGACCGTGCTACTAACGATCGATAAATGGATCCCTATTATTTCATTCACATTAAGTTTAACTACATCTCTTAAGAAAGCTTCTACTTCAAAAGCTCTAGGTCGGACGAACTGTTCGTTAAACATGAACTTCAAGGTGTCTTTTCTTAAAGGTTGATTCATCTTTATGATCTATACATGTTGGAATATAACTACGATATGCGCTGCGAGAGCGTCCAACTCACCACACAGTGTCAACACACGGCCGGCCGCAGCGAGGACGTAAACACGAACCACACAGCTCGC
This sequence comes from Locusta migratoria, assembly GCA_026315105.1. Taxonomy (NCBI): domain Eukaryota; kingdom Metazoa; phylum Arthropoda; class Insecta; order Orthoptera; family Acrididae; genus Locusta; species Locusta migratoria. The sequence continues at coordinate 835,259,369 of CM048745.1, read as the reverse complement.
CCGCCGAAAGCAGACTCAAACTAATTATGAACTACTTACGAACTAGGACGGCACAAATATCCATGCCCGAGGGGGGATTCGAACCCCCAACCGTAATGGCCGTGCTGACCGTGACTGGAGCGCCTCAGTCACATCGGCCACCGCAGCCGGCAACCGTTAGACTACCACACCACTAACGATTAAGGCGCCTTGGAATAGTCTATGTACCATTTCCCTCCACAACACAAACTTTTAATTCAGCTTCTTTGTTCCAGAGATAATTGCTACTACTGCCAAGGCTCTCCATGCAGCGGAATAGCACCTCAGCAATGGACATGGTGGAACAATCCTGTTATGGTGATATAAATATCAATTAATATGAATAAATAATCCCTGAGACGGATTATCGTCTCAAATATGTCAAAGACATTATTGATAGATATGAAGCATGCCTGGTAAGCATGGAGGTCCGGGTTCGATTCCCGGCCGCACCACAAATTTTAATTCAATGCTTTATATCTATCAGTAATCAGGGCTGCGCTGCGGCGCCACGTCGTGGTTCTGCGGGGCGCGCCACGGCAGACACACTGACAGAGGAAGGCAGTGTTGGCAATTCATCTAGTATTCAAGAGATTAGAACTTATTTTGAACGAGGTGAAACAACAGAAAACAGCATTTTACCTGAACGAGAGAAATATTCTCAGTTAATAACTTCTTCGCCGGATTCGTCTGAGAAGTCCCCAGATACATCTCCTGAGCGGTCAAGATCGCCCAGAAAGTCTAAGAAACGTAATAAAAAGAGAAGGATAGCGCATCAGAATGAAGAAACCTTAGCTCCTCCCTTAAGAGAGAGGCTGCGAACAATAAGGGAAGAGGCCAAAGCGGACGGCGGACAACCGAAGGAACGAAGTAATGACAGGACGCGCGTGATTATAGATATGAATGAAGATGCCAACACGGCCGGGAAAGAAACACCAGTTGTAGACGATATGCCAAGGATTGCTGATTCCGCACAAGCACGCCCGCTTGGTCAGACGATCAACAGGAAGAAGATATATATATGGAAGAAATAAATGAAATTCAAAATTGAATCAGAGTAAGATGACGGTACACAAAAATCTCCAACAAGACGAGGGAAACCAGACTGGAGTTACACATCGCGAACATGTACCTGTGAAATAGCCCATTAAAGTGGACCAAACATATAACGTCACGACATTAAACGTTAACAGGATACAGAGCGACACCAAAATTGCTGCACTTAAAGACTTTATCAGTCAGATACGGACATTGCCCTTTTGCAAGAAGTTCTTTTTACCAACTTAAATATCGCAGGATACAAAGAAATTTTAAACGTGGCTGTTGAAAGAGCATGTGGCACTTCCATACTAGTGAAAGAAGGAATAGAGATCACTGATGTGTCTTTTTAGACTCAGGGAGGGGCATTAGATGTAAGATTTTAAATGTCACGGTTATAAATGTGTACTTACCCTCCGGAAGTACTGCTCGGCAGGACAGGGCAAATTTTTTAAGAAATGATTTAGTAACGTTATTAAAGGACAATCGTGCAGAAGTCATCATTGGCGGAGATTGGAATTAGGTAATAAATAGAAAAGACCAACAGCCAAATTTCAATGTATCCAATGACCTCATGAACCTACTGAAGAATTTACAATGAAAGGATGTATGGGAAATAAAATACCCGACATCTGTTAAATTCACTTACGTGAGTAAAAAAGCGCAAAGCAGGATCGCCCGTGTATACGTGGATACTAGAATAAATGGAGTCGAAGTAATACGTACCACCTTTTCGAACCACCTAGCAGTAAGGTGCAGCATCCAACTTCCCAAGCAGAAGACGTATTGGGGCCGAATATCGATATGCTTCAAGACACTGCTTTAGCGGAGCAGATAGCAGAATCTTGGGAGATCGCCCTAAGACAGAGTCACAAATATCGATCCACTATTGATTGGTGGACAATTTGTGCAAAAAAGAAACTTCGGACAACACTAATGTCTTATGGCAGAGAACGAGCGAGGTGGTTTAGAGACACAGTGGAATTCCATTATTCATGTTTAAGGGAACTCTATGAGATGCCAATGTTCGAGGAAGTAAGGTTAAACATAAATAAGTCTTAAAAGAACAGTTGGAAGGACTCAAAATAAAATCTCATGTGCAAACTATTTTAGAAGAAGAAAATACATCACTATCATTTAATCCAACACGAAAAAAACAGAAGATTAACATTTATTCAGAAACTCCGCACCGAAGATAACAGGATTTTAGCTCAACAAAGAGAAATTTTAAATGAGGCACATAGATTTTACAACTCGCTATACAGTGAAGCCCACTACACACCATCCAAGGCAATGGAATTACTTCGAAACAGTGATATCGAGGATACTGTCACAGCAGAACAGAATAGGAGTCTAAAAAGCGAAATAAACTCTGATGACATTTTAGATATAATAAAACATCCCCCTGTAAAAAATTCGCCAGGTCTAGATGGATTACCCGTCGAGTTTTATCAAACTTATTGGCACATAATAGGAACTAAATTTACAGACGTCATTAATGAAACATTAAATGGTGTACACGTCCATGACGAAATGAAAGAGTGCGTAACTGAGCTGTTGCCTAAAGGAAGAAACAAAGAAGTCAAACAACTCACCTAAATGAGGCCGATATCTTTAATGAATTCCGATTATAAAATCATAGCTCGAGTAATGAAAGAAAGACTAAGACCTGTCTTAGATGAAGTAGTAGGACCTCATCAAGCGTGTCTACCTGGTAGGAGTATTTTTAACGCTTTGAGTGAATACAGGGACATAATTGCGATATTTTCGACAACCTTGTCCAAGGCAGGATTAGCTTTTCTGGACTTCTCAAAAGCCTTTGACAGGGTAAATCATGAGTATTTGTTCCATGCAATGTCATATATGGGTTTTCATGAACAATTCCTGGTTGTTTTAAGAAATCTCTTAAAGGGAATACAAACAAAAATTTTACGGAATGGACATTATACTCGACTCATAGAAATAAAAAATGGCGTCCCTCAAGGCAATCCACTGTCGATGTTATTATACATCATAGCTCTAGAACCCTTATTGAGAAGAATTAATAATGAGCTAGACGGCATAACGATACTGGGCAAAAGCCGAGCAACGAACGCTTATGCCGATGATGCAGGTGTGCTCGTGACGAGTTCTGACGATGTACATAAACTGACAACGCTTGTTCGGCTCTACTGCAGTGCAACAGGAGCAAAAATAAATGACACAAAAAGTTCGTTTTTGAATCTTAATGGATTTAGAAATGTAAGTTTAGATTGGGCGCTATCAATGGAACATCACACAGCTCTAGGTGTGACGTTCTACAAAGATATATAAAAAACGATGGCTTTCAATTAGAGAAAGGTCTCTACAAACATTAGAGGTGCCGTAATACTAAACCGTATCAGAAATTTAAATCTGATCCAGAAAATTAAAATTATAAACTGTGCTGTCCTATCAAAGGCAATATATGTGGGACAAATATTCCCGATTCCCGTCGAAATATCGAAACCTATCATGACCACAATCTGCCAATACATCTGGCAAGGTGAGATTTTCAGGGTGGCTGCTAGCAGTATAACCTTGAAACCAAAAGACGGGGGCCTAGGACTCACCGACATCCGACACGAGTTCACGGCACTTTTTTATTAAAAGAACACTTCAGATTATAGACAACTCTCCAGATAGTGTCACATCCAGACTCTTCAAGATATCACAACCTGAAAGCTTGCAACCACCTGCAAATATCAGTCGAATCAATTATAAGCTGAAGTATGTTCGACAATTCTACTTATAGATTAGCTATCTGGACAGTATTATGGAGGACAAACAAACAAGAACCTGCAACTACATCATGAACCGCCTTATAACCAAAGACAACCTAAATAAAATGGAACAAACCTACCCAAACCAAAACTGGAAGTCTATTTGGAAAAATATATACAATAAAGTATTGCCTACGGATGCCAAGGCAGCGTGGTACAAAGTCGTAAATAATATCGTTTGCACAAATGACAGGCTATGGTATATTGGTTTAAGTAATACCAATGTCTGCCAGAAATGTTTTGCCGTCGATACCGTAAGTCAGCGGTTTGTCTGTAAAGGCCACAAAATTATTTGGGAAAATGTTAGGAAACAGATAGCCTTCATAAAGGTAAGTGATGGCAGAGATGTAACTGTTAATAACATAATACTACCACAACTTGTATCGTCTCCTGAACAGAAAAATAATGCAATTGTTTGGATACTTAGACATTATGTGAATTATGTCATTAATAACAAAGGTGCACATAACATAATGGAATATGATCAATATATACACACAGAATAGTACAGAGTGCAAAGGAAGAAGAGTTACCGAAAGCACTTTGGGAACAGACTAAAGATGCTTTTCGAGAGAGAGGGAATCGGATAACGACGTCTGGGAAAGGTACGAAGCATGCCTAAGTAGGGGATTGCTGCTGAGGGTGAAGTACGGTGGGGACGTCGTGAGCCTCCTGGCCGCTACGGTAGCCGTGAAGGCCTCAGTAGAACCCTGAAACAGCACTGCACTGTACCTAAAGGGGGTAATAAGCAACACAAATAAGACGCAATCAAAATATTAGCAAGTTGTTTACTCATGGAAAGTGAAAAAGTTATCAGATAAGCAGAAGACAACGATGGAAAACCTGTAGGAAATTTTGAATTATTACTTCATAGGAAATTATCTTTTCTTTTATTATGAACTGTAATAAATATTATTTTTAGCATTATAAATGTACATTAAGTACGAAAAGCCACAGAAGATGCTCTTATTCATTTCTTTATTTTATTTACACACATACATGGTGCAACCTTTGCCCCAAAAAACTGGAAAAGAAATACGAAAAACCTAGTGTAGTACATACAGCAACAGACGACCACAAAGTTATGAGCAGACGAAAAAGGAAAAGAATTATCAAAAGAATGAAATTAGACAATCGAATTCGATTGTGGAGTCCACTGCGTAAGCAGTATATTAAATATGAGAAGAGGAACTTTGAGGACGTCAGTTAGCAGTAGATAGCACTATTTACAAAAAAAAAAAAAAAAAAAAAATAAAATAAAAAAATAAAGAAAAACATTAGAAAAAAAATTAAAAGAAAATAGAACTAACATAAATTTACAAAAGATTGGTGGAGAAAGCTAGCCGAGGAAGGCAAATAAGGTGAGAGAATGGTTGGGCTGTAAGGAGAGAAGGAGACCCGAAAAATCTAATAAAAAAAGAAAAAAAAGTTGAGGGGTCAGCGCAATTGCCTAGAAAGCAGGAGCCCCGGGTACGAATCCCGGCTGGGTACACATTTGCAGCTTTGCCCATTCGCAGTTGAAGTCATATATTCTGTGAATATGAAAACGCCGGCCGCGGTGGCCGAGGGGACTGCGGCGCTCCAGTCACGGTCTGCACGGCTACTACGGTCGGAGGTCGAATCCCCCCTTGGGCATGGATATTTGTGCCGTCCTTAGTATTAGCTAGTTTGTAAGGTTAGGACTGATGACCCCGTAGTTAAGTCCCATAAGCTATTCAAACATTTAAACATTTTTTTAACATTGATATCTGTGCCTTCCTTAGTCTTAGCTAGTTCATAAGTAGTTTGTAAGTTTAGGGACCCCGTAGTTAATTCCCATAAGTTATACAAACATTTGAAACATTTGAAATTGGATATGAAAACAATAACAACTGCAGGATCAGAAGTGACGTGTGTTCTTTCGGAATAGACGCCATCTAAATTTAGTATACGAACTGTGATAAGGTAAAATACGTTTCTCGCCTAGCTACAAGTAAGAGCGAGTTCAATTAGTGACTAATAAATACTCTTAAGCGAACTGTAAGTGCACACAAAAATTCGACAAACATTCGTTTTGTGCGACATTAATTTCAAAATACCTTGTCAGCTCTGCAACATGCTACCGCACTTCTCACATCTTCCGTTATACTGCAACACTATGTCCCACTGAGTATAGCGTTATGCATCTGAGAAAAAGACTGTGTTGGTTTTGACTGGTACGTCGGATCTCCCTTACAATGTCATTTAACTATTATTATGAAGATACATAAATGATCATCGACACCTCCAAAACCCAAAACGCATCTAACTGCTGTGCTGTTGCACATTTCGCAAAACACTCACCACCACCAACGCACTTCAGAACAAGTGGACGGATCTGCAGTTTTGCGAAATGAATTTCGAGGCCATTAATAACCGCTGACTTAACGACACTGCGGTAGGCATAACATTCACGGCAACATCTCGGCGGTTTAAAATAGTCCCGTATTTATGGCACGCGAGGAGTTTAGCGTCCTTTCCTCTCCATTCGCTCTCTGTTTTTTAACTGACTGCGGCAGAATCTAATTGCGGCGCACACGCCCTTCATGCGGCTAATTTACAAAAGAAAGCGGCTCGACTTTAATTTTTTTTTTTCTTTTTGCTGTGCTCGTCTTTATTATACGCGAAGAATTCTTTCAGACGGCGGCGAACGAGCGGTAGGGGAGACTTTTTGTAATTAGATTGTTGAGAACTGCGCCACAGCGAAAGTAGGCGAGCACGTGGGCTGTCTGACCCCACAAACATCACGGCAGGTCAGAGAGCCTTGGTTCCTTATAACAGGCATGCGGAACTCATTTAAAAAGCGGACCATTCAAGTCCACTAGCCACATCACAAAGGCCGCATCACGGTTCTAAATTTTCTTAAACGTATAGGTTGCAGTGATAATGTACAAACATAGAATATTTAAATAATCTAATGTATTTTATTGAATTCAGTACAATAATACACAATCATATACACTGGTAAAAACAAATAGGGGATAGGCTGAGATATCTAGTGATATCGCCAATTACGGAACACTTGACCAGCGAGCAGTAGATTAACAAACTTCAGAGCAGGAAATGTCGAAGGGCTGCCCAAGGATTGTATTGAACATCTTTCACTGAGATCCAAAATTTATTTAAACAGATGTAACAATTTTAGAAAACAACAGTTCCGAAAATTTCTTAAAAAACAACATAAACTGAATTCTAAAAGCATACAGTAAACGAAAGGGTCCAAATGTTCTTCAACCCGAAAAATAGCTTTTACAACAGACAAATGTAACCAAGAAAAAAAATCAACTCTTTTACGAGCTAAATAAGTTTTCATTAACTCATTTACGGTTTTAAGAAAAACAATAAATTTGAACAACTAATATACGTTTTATCTTTAAGGGGTACAATCAATTGACTTAATTACGTAATTAAATGATTTGGTTCAGTACTTCACAGAAAATTACGGGGCAAGCCAGTTCTAGTCTGAAAGTGCACAGAGCCTCTGGTATCACGAAACTCGCTACAATACCTACACTACAGAAAAAGACCTGAAATGCTGAACCAAAAAACAAATTCTGTCGCCCTTTTAAGACAGCAGGATTTTACAATCCGGATCCATTTTAGTAAAAGTTTACATGAATTAGACATATAGAATCACGTAACTTAAGGTGCGAGCCCAGGCAGAAGTCCAACTGGCGTACTTTCATTCGGCGCTCGGCTGCCGAGGTGGACGGACGCGCGGCGGCAGCGCTAGACGTGCTGGAGTAAACAACGGCTGCGTGGCTGCTACGAAGGTCAGTAGAGCGCTTTGCCTACTATTGCGTCTTTAAGTGACTTAAAATGACAATATGAACGAGACTGAATGTGCAAGAATAGATACGATTAGATTTACCTTTGATTGGAACTGTACAAGACCGAAAGCGTTCGAGATCAAAAGATGGTTATCAGAAGAGGTTAAGATCACAGGAGAGGAAATTATTGGAGTACATCTTTCTTTTGTGACCAATTCTGTCTTTTTAAAATTGATTTCTTCTGAATTGTGTTGCTCTATTGTTGACAAGTGTGGTGGTAAAATGAAATTCAAATGTTCAAATATTTTTACGGCTTATGGGACTTAACTACGGGGTTATCAGTCCCTAAACATACAAACTGCTTATGAACTACTTACGAACTATGACGGCACAAATATCCATGCCCGAGGGGGGATTCGAACCTCCGACCGTAGTGGCCGTGCAGACCGTGACTGAAGCGCCTCAGTCCCCTCGGCCACCGCGGCCGGCTAAAATGAAATTTCGCCACTCGGACGGAACCGTTAGTGAAGTTATTGTTTCTCATGTCGGGCTAGGCATCCGTACAGTGAGAGTTTTCGAGCTGCCATTCGAGGTTCCAGCTGCAGCAATAAATGCTGCGCTTCAGCCTTATGGTAGAGTTCTATCGAATATTGCCAAAAAGTGGTCAGAGGAACATATGTTTCCTGTTCTGAATGGAATTAGACAAATTAAGATTGAGCTTTTGAGTCATATACCTTCTTATTTGAATATCTGCGGACATCGCGCTCTCGTAATTTACGATGGTCAGCCACCGGGCACGTTAGAAATCAGTGCACGAGAAGGCGAGTCCCTCAATTACCGAATAACGAGGCGGTTGTCCCAGGGCAGGCCGTAAGCATGAAAGAGACGTACGCTGCCGCGGCCGTCAACCGGGCCCCCCCCCCCTCTCCACCGAGTATGTCCGAGCAGGAGGGACCTTCCGACATGTGCGCGGAAACCGGAAGGAACGCAGAGTTGGGCAAAGGAGGCGAGCCCATACCGGCCAACGATGACGTCACTGAGAGCGCAACACGCATGCTTTGTGAAACCAAAAACCTTTCAAACGAGAGACAAGCTTCACAGACGACACCTGATGTAGACGTGACAAAAAATGTAACGACAGTCTCACACGACAATGCCAGTAATTTAGAGGGCCATACAATGGATGAACGTCCAACGACAGACACGCTAAAAGTGACAAAGGAAGACCATGCGGATGACAAGGTACCACAGGAAGAAACAGACAACTCCAATCTACCGGAAAAATGTAGACAAAAACAAGAAGAATCCGAAGCACCACCCACTTCACGTGTCGAAGGAAAAGACGCAACATTCGACTGCGAAATTAACGGAGTTAAAAAATCTTCTGCTAAGAAGAAAGGTGGGAGCCCTGGCAGAAGTCCAACTGGCGTACTTTCAGCCACAGGAGCACACGGACGGCAGCCAATCCGGTAAACGGAACTGTCCCCGCACACAGCGCGCCCGCTCGAACGAAACAGTCGACAGTCCCACTAAGCACGCCTGCAACGGGCCCCACCACAATAGCCACAACCAAAACAGAATGTGGCTCAGTCAGTAGTTGCCCCAGGAAACGCACCACCATGCGCACGGAAAACTTCGGAATATCGTTCCAGAGTCCGGACACCACACTTGCTGGTAAGGCAGACAGTTCCTCCCCGCCGGACTCAGCGATCCCCGTGCCATGCTGCCGCAGACGGACACACTGACACACATGACCACCTCGTGTGTACCTCCTTGCCGTCATCGCCCTGGTCAACAGACTATCACGTGGTACTCCTCTTTCCATGGCATAGCCCCCTGGGGACGATCTCGCGCGCCAAAGATAAACAGGCGAGCACGACCCGATAGATCGATATACGAGGGGCGATAGTGATCGCACCGGCTCATCTAGGTTCTCAAGTATCTTCATTGGGAGAATACACCAAAATGGTTTGGCGTCTTTGTGTTGGTTCTATGGAGTAGAGGCAACAACATTACAGCAATCTCTAATAAGTCTGACAAACCAAGAGGAGACTCATGAAGGGGTAGTTGCACTCAATCGGAAAACTTTTCAGAGATTACAGTAAACGAGACTTCTGCAAGAAATTCGCAGTGGATTTCTGTAGGTTCATCATTTCCAAACACAAGATCCAAGACTTACACTAACTAACAAAGAAAACTGCATAGAGGTGGATATGTATGTTACTGATCTGCTGAACATTCCGGAAGCAACACCAAAATCTCCCGATGAGACTCCTAGCAAGCACCACAGACGTAATCATCAAACTAAAAAACAACATGCGGAACTCTTGACGAACAAAGAGCTATAAGGCCACCTGAAAAACTCTCTAAAATCCCCATAGACGTTGGGCAAACGGAACACCTACTTGAAAGATGGAAATGTACTCATACATGAGAGAGGTGACAATAGCTCCTCATTTTGTAATCGTCAGGGAAATAAAGAATAGCTCGAACACATGAATATGTAATACCAAGGAGAGTTTATACCAGAGTGAACCTGCACAGAACAAATTTTCATCCTGAAGATATAAATATGGGGTAACTTGAAGCGCCGTGGCAGAGTGGCCGAGCGCATTGAGGCCCTATGCTCCGATGCGCGAGGCCGTTCCCCATTGGGGGTTCGAATCCCCCCTCGGAATGGACGATTGTGTCATCTTTAGTATAAGGTAGTTCACAAGTAGTTTGTAAGTTTAGGGACTAATGACCCCGCACTTAAGTCGATACACAGACATTTGAACATTTCTTTAACTCGAAGCTATCAACAGATTTGTAATTTCTTTTTACTTCAAAAAGTTGTATGAGTCCATCGACAGATCGTCCCTCCTTAACGTTCGAGAATATCACTGATGTGACCCAAAACACTATGCCTTATCGAATGATTACTGATGAAATTGATTGGTGAAGTATCAAAGCCTATCGAGACTAAGAACAACGTGACGAATTTTGACCATTGCTCTTCCCCCTCGCTCTTTATAATGTCGTTACAGAAAGGGAGAAAAATCAGAACTAGGAGAGTGGCAGACTGCATGCAGTCCATTTGCTTAGCCTTATAGCGATACTAGAGGACAGTGTTATCACTGACATGAAAAAAGAAATACGTAAGTAATGTGCTGAAAACACTTGGTAACAAATTTCTTTTAAAAAGCAAGATTATTTGCATTGTATTCAACATGCGTGCCGGAAGTTTCTGGGACAAGGGGTTTCATATATTTCTGTCCTCATTATGTGATCGAATTGTATGTGTTAGGTGTCGTACTAATTCACCTGAAGTTAAAATAACTAGAGTCTAACTATTACATAAAAAAATTATAATAATAAATAAGGAAAAAAAATGAAAGAATACATCAGATTCTTCAGATATCATGTAATGGTACAATTGCAAAACGACATGTTGACCATAGCTGTTTATTTTTTATCTCAATGCCACCGGTTTCGGTTTGTTTACCATTATCAAGCGTTAGCAGAGGTTAGCTAAACTCTGCTAACGCTTGATAATGGTAAACTAATCGAAACCGGTATCATTGAGATAAAAAATAAACAGCTACGGTCAACATGTCGTTTTGCAATTATGTCAACGCTGTTAAGTCCCACCTGTTCACCTTTCCGATGTAATGATACCTTTTATTAACTGACATATCCCACACCAGTAATTGTTTTTGTATTGATGGCATATGGAGCAAACACTAATCTAATCCAAAGGGAAATTCTAATGGGAATCGAGATATCCCTCCCATCCCACCAATCTTTGAGCTCCGCCAAACGTGGGGGCGGGTTTATTTCAGGGCCACAACGGCTGAAGTCATTGTTAAGACAATATGATAAAATAGTGCTAATAGATCGCTGAGATGGCTGCCACCTTAGGATACACGTCACTGATGTGTTAGCATTTCATATTGTAAACGGTCTAAACTAATCCTTTGATGATGGGCCACACCCGAAACAGGTACCGTAAAACGGGGTGTCTTTGAACATTTTTTATTTATTTTTGTACATTAAACCACAGCTTCTCAAGCTATTGACAAGAAACTTTTTTGGGGAGTTGCAAGAGGTCTTACTGAAGATGACAAAGCAAATTATTTTATCAGGTGATCTTATTGTTTATTAACAATGTTTCACTTTTCAATCTCACCCCGCGGGTCGGGATCACATTGAACACTTAAACATTTATTTTATTATGTGGAAGGTATACCACTTTCTTCTCAATAGTACCACTATAATCTGAAAAAGCGTGACATTATACAGATGCAGGTTTGAAAGTAGTTAATTTTCAGAATTAGAGTATTATTTATTAGTTTCTTCTAATAATCAGAAACTTTTGCTTTTGATTAATACTTTATTTGAATAATAATGGAAATAGGTGTTGTGGTGTCGTAAATTTTTTTAAAGTTTTTATTGCCTAATATTTCTGATGTATTAGGTTTCGATGAAGATGTATTTGTAACATTCTCACTGATCCTAAGGTAGACAGAAGGGAAATGCTTCATTTTGGATTTAATTTTGAAGCCTATGATGAACAGTATTTGTCATTGAATATCATATGCTGTAAATTATTTACAACTGTATTTTTGTGAACTGCACTATCTTTTTCCTGTTAGCTTCATTATAGCCACATTGTTATACAAAGAGCTATTTGAAATAATTTTCTTATGTCGTAGGTAGGTTTACACCTTTTGTGTCTCGTTTCCGCCGGTTGTCGTAGGTGTCGGTGGCCGAGTAGAAAGAGACCGACACAGGAATAGAGGATGCATAATATGAATGATAGTATGAAGTATGAAGTGCGCGCCACGTACTTTCGCCGCGCGCCGCCATGCACGCACGGCGCGGCGTTCTTACGACGTCAGCCACGAGCGCCCTCTGCTGCATCCCCTCTCGTGGCCACGACTGCTGCATCGGCCACTTGGGAATCAGATAGGCACCAGTTAAGACTTGGCTATCGGATAGGCACTAGGAATCATCAGCAGGCAGGCCTCTATATAAACTATGTATCAGCATTCTGCAGTCAATAACTATGTAAAAGTTAAGTATTACCAAAGCTCTATGAAATATATATCTCGTTCTAATTTACACTAGTGTTTCTAGTTTCTGTTGTCCCACTGGCTGGTCACCTCCGTACCTGCACACGCGTGCATCCTCTATTCCTGTGTCGGTCTCTTTCTACTCGGCCACCGACACCTACGACAACCGGCGGAAACGAGACACAAAAGGTGTAAACCTACCTACGACATAAGAAAATTATTTCAAATAGCTCTTTGTATAACAATGTGGCTATAATGAAGCTAACAGGAAAAAGATAGTGCAGTTCACAAAAATACAGTTGTAAATAATTTACAGCATATGATATTCAATGACAAATACTGTTCATCATAGGCTTCAAAATTAAATCCAAAATGAAGCATTTCCCTTCTGTCTACCTTAGGATCAGTGAGAATGTTACAAATACATCTTCATCGAAACCTAATACATCAGAAATATTAGTCAATAAAAACTTTAAAAAAATTTACTTTTTTCAGCTCGAAATGCCATATCCTTATAAAAGCTATTCATCCTCAGTTCCCCAACAACTTTTTACACAATCAGCCGTTTCCAGTCCACTCAGCTGATCCATCAGTGTCACAGATCACACTGCTGTTCAAAGACACCACTTGAAAAACATGCCTTCATATCTTACTATTTTTCGTCACCAAAGAATAAATATAGCATGTTATGGTCTCTGTAACGGTTCATTGAAGTGTTAACCTTGCCAATAAAGACTCGTTTCAAATTCAGAAACATGTTTTTCATAACAGGAAATTGTATTTGGTGTTGTAAAAAGAAAAAGAAAAAAAACTTACATTTCCAGAGATTTATTTTATTTTCTACAGTTGGCATATGATGATATTGTGGTGTCGCACAAGTACAAAGTGCGCGCCACCTACTTTCGCCGCGCGCCGCCATGCATGCACGGCGCGGCGTTCTTCCGACGACAGCCACGAGCGCCCTCTGCTGGGACCCCGCTCGTGGCCACCACTGAAGAACACTTCGCACTTCGGACTGAGCTAGCAAACAGTTACGACCTTCGTAATCAGATAGGCACGATTGAAGACTTCGCTATTGTACAGGCACTAGGCAGGCCTCCAACAACTATGTATCAACATTCTGCAGTACTATGTAAAAGTTAAGTATTGTTACATTCTGTGCAATATATCTCTTTCTAATTTACTCGAGTGTTTATAGTTTCTGGCTGCTCCCCTACGTACCTGCACCAGCGTGTCGGTTTCATTCCACTCGGCCACCGACACCTACGACGAGGCTGGGACACAAAAGCGACGACGAAGTTGGGACACAAAAGTGGCGACGAGGAGTGATAGAACCTTGGACCAGCCCGCTTGCAACAGCCAGACAGCAGCAGTCGAGCACGCAGAAATTGCTCCCGCCCACCCACCCTTACTATAAGAATTTTTGGGGGAACATTTTCAGTTACGTGTTTGTGGACTTTTTTTGTTGCAGAGCGTCCTCTTTCATATTGCATTTGTTTTGTTATAATTTACTTGTATGCGCGGCGCCTAATCGGTCAGCATGGCCACTACCCCGAACCCAAACTTAATGGAAATTATTCAGTTACAGACGGCGCAAATCACTCAACTGCTCCAGGCCGTGTCGCAGTTGACGACACAGGCTGCTCACCAACAACAACAGTCGTCACATCAGCAGCCCACACCTGCCGCCGCACCGCTTCCGACGTTCCGCCAGTACAACGAACGTGAGGAAGAATGGAGCGACTACTTCGCACAGTTTCAAGAACTCGTCGCGGCTCATCAAATTACAGGTCAGAGAGTGAAGAACCTTTTCTTATCGATTGTGGGCCCCCAGACTTTCGTACTATTGCAAAAACTTTTCCCTCTCGCATCTCCTCGTGATGTAGACTTTGAACAAATTGTAGATGCACTGAATGCTCATTATGAGAGAAAAGTTCTTGTAGCCGCTGCACGATACCGATTTTTCAGACTTAAAAAATTACCGCAGCAGTCACACCAAGAGTGGATTACGGAATTGAAGGGCTTAACCCGCCAATGTAAATTTACTTGCTCTTGTGGACTTTCGTATAGTGACGTAATGTTGAGGGATGCGATTACGCAGAATATTCAGGACCCCAGAATTAGAGCAGCAATTCTGAAACAGTCTGACCCCTCATTAGACAGTGTACTGCAGCTTATTGAAGCGCATGATACTTTTGACTTAGCTGATGTAGAAATGCAAAGCCATAGTGTAAATTCAGTGTGCCGTAACGGACGCTTTCCTAGCCGTAGTTCTCAGTATAGCACTAGTGATTCCTATTTTTCTACAGGCCGTGCTAAACAGACAGTGAACAGTAGCCAGTGTAAAAGTGCGACGCAAAGGTCGCCCCGTCGTGTTAGAAACAGTGATTTGAATAACGGGCGCCAACGCTCATTTCAGAAAAATGTACGTAAATCTTGCCCCCAGTGTGTGTCTCGCCACAAGCGTGCTCATTGCCCTAGTCGCAACGCAACCTGTTATCAATGTGGCAAATCGGGACATGTGCAGTCTGTGTGTATGCAAATTAAAAACTCAAAGAACGGTGCCGTTAGAAACAGTGCTTCGCGGAGTGCGAGAACAGTTCATTCTGTAAATGTTATACGGGCTGTGGAATTGAACAGTGCTTTCCTTGGATCTCAATTGCATGACAGTAGTTCTGCGCCTATGGCAAAACTAT
Organism: Locusta migratoria; assembly: GCA_026315105.1. Taxonomy (NCBI): domain Eukaryota; kingdom Metazoa; phylum Arthropoda; class Insecta; order Orthoptera; family Acrididae; genus Locusta; species Locusta migratoria. Next base: position 835,243,974 of record CM048745.1, on the reverse strand, counting down.
ATAGTGCACCACGTAGCAAGCGCCAACGAGCGCGTAAAACAGTGCAACGGAAACGGGTTCGGGACAAGCAAAATGACTATGAACAGTGCATTCCTGTAGTGAAAATAGTGCCTTCTGCAACTTCTAATTGTAATAGTGCCCAGTACTGTGTAGCTAGTGACAGTAGAATTGGTGTAGCTACTCAAAGTAATTTTAGTGCAGTAGCCTCGCATTGCGCGGACGCCGATCCGGCGGTAGTGTCATCTAGTGACAGTGTGGTTAATCCGCTGTGTGCCGAGTATGCGCCGCTTCCTACCGCACGCAACCCGCGCAAGCGCAGAAAACAATATGTATTACACGTTGCCCACATTCGCGCACCGGTCGTGCGCCAGAAGCACAAGCTGTTTGTTACTCTCTCTATAGAAAATAAGACTGTGCAATTTCAGCTTGATACTGGTTCCGCTGTTACATTAATGAATAAAGATACTTATGAACTTCTGGGTTCGCCAAAATTGTCGCCGTCACAGCAAGTGTTAACAGCTTATACAGGTCAAAATATTCCCGTGCTAGGAACGTGTAGCCTGCCTGCCTCTTTTCAAGGTGTTACGAAAACAGTTGCTTTTGTTGTTCTTCAGGCCAAATCTACGCAGAACATTTTTGGACTAGATGCTTTTGACTTGTTTGGTTTATCAATTCAAAGAGATGTGCTTCAAATTTCGTCAATAGTGCCTCAGGATAAAATCAATGCCTTGTGTGACAAATATAGTGACTTGTTTTCGCCGGAACTAGGTTGTGCAAAAGACTTCGTGGCACATGTAACTTTAAAAGAATCTGCAGTTCCAAAGTTTCGTAAAGCTAGACCAGTGCCTATCGCAATGCGTGATACAGTTGCCGAAGAACTTAAACGTTGGCAAGACAGTGGGGTGATTTCTCCTGTTTCTGCGAGTCAGTGGGCCTCGCCTATAGTAATTATACCCAAGCCGTCAGGAAAACTTCGTATCTGTGCGGACTTTAAATCAACAGTGAACAGTCAAACAATTGTGGACACTTATCCCCTGCCCAGACCTGACGAACTAATGGACAAATTAGGACAGTCTCGCTTCTTTTCTAAGATTGATTTAGCAGAGGCATACTTACAAATTCCACTTGATGACGAGTCAAAAAAGTTTTTCGTCATTAATACTCACATGGGCCTTTTTCAATTTCAACGCCTACCCTTTGGCAGTTCTTCCGCTCCAGCTATTTTTCAGCGTTTTTTGGAACAGCTGACAGTTTCTGTACCGTGTTGCTCGAACTATTTAGATGATATTGTGGTATCCGGACGTACAGTTGAAGAACATTTAGCAAACCTGGAGTGCCTTTTCAAAGTTTTGACTGCAGCAGGTCTACGTTGCAATAAAGCAAAGTGTTCGTTTTTTCAAACTGAAATAGAGTACCTAGGTCATGTGATTAATGCTCAAGGAATCCATCCATTACAGTCACATCTTCGAGCAATCAAAGACTTGCCTCCTCCTAAGAATGTGCACGAATTGCAAGCAGTAATGGGAAAGCTTAACTATTATTTCAGGTTTATTCCCAATGCCTCTCAGATTGCAGCTCCACTGCATCACTTACGTAGGAAGAATGTTCCTTTTGTATGGTCCAAAGATTGTCTGGTTGCCTTTGACAAACTAAAGTCTGCACTACTCAGTGATGCATGTTTGATTCCCTTTGACCCACAGAAGCCTGTAGTGTTAGCAGTTGACGCCTCGTCGTACGGTCTGGGTGTTGTTCTGTCGCATCGTATTGGATGTCACGATCGTCCTATTGCCTTTGCATCCAAGCTACTGACGCCGACGCAACAGAATTACAGTCAGATAGAAAAGGAGGCCTTAGCAATCATTTACGGCGTCACAAAGTTTCATCATTATCTCTATGGCAGAAAATTCTATTTGTTGACTGACCACAAGCCTCTCACGTCGTTGTTCTCACCCACAAAGCCGATTCCGCCACGTACGGCACAAAAGCTTCAGAGATGGTCCTTGATATTGTCTAATTATCAGTATGAGATTTTGTACCGACCTACCACTAAACACGCCAACGCGGACACACTTTCCCGACTTCCGGTTGGCCAGGATGTGTCATTTGATTCTTCAGAAATGGCATGTTGTCAGATAGACTCCAGAGATGCTTCCGCTGTCGCAGATTTTCCTTTGAACTCTCGTCGGGTTGCACAGGAAACAGCTGCGGATGCAGACCTAAGTGTGGTAGCACGTTTTGTTCGCTCAGGGTGGCCTGCCAGAGCCAAAGACATTGATCGGCCTCTGGTTCGACGTTATTTTGCACAACGTCATGCATTATCTTTAAGTCAGGGTGTACTGTTGTTGCATACCGACAACGACCAAGCAAGAGTGATTGTTCCTCGTTCCCTGCAACGAGAAGTGTTACGCCTCCTGCATCAAGGACATTGGGGCATTGTTAGGACAAAGCAATTGGCCAGACGTCATTGTACCTGGGTTGGTATGGACGCTCAGATAGAGAGCATGACGTCACAGTGTACAGTTTGTGCGGAGCATCAGGCGGCTCCTCCGCAACGTTTCTCAGACTGGCCACGCCCCAAGGGACCATGGCAACGTTTACACATTGACTTTGCCGGACCTTTCTGGAATACGCGCTGGTTAATCGTTGTAGACGCTTTCAGCAAGTTTCCTTTTGTGATTGCCATGAACTCAACGACAGCTTCTAGTACAATCAGTGCCTTAACATCAGTGTTTTGCATCGAAGGCTTGCCTGAAACTATCGTCAGTGACAATGGACCTCAGTTTGTTAGTGCGGAATTTCAACAGTTTTGTCGTGTGAATGGCATTCAGCATATCACCACCGCACCTTTTCACCCTCAGTCCAATGGTGAAGCAGAACGTTTCGTTCGAACATTCAAGTCACACATGGAAAAGATGAAAGGTCAGCACTCCAGGCAGCAAGCTCTTCAAATTTTCCTGTCTACGTATCGGTGCATGCCACGTGACGGCCCGTCTCCTGCCGAGCTGCTACACGGCCGCCGTCACCGCACTCTCCTTCACCTGCTGCAGCCTCCCACGCACCGAGTCGGTTCGTATGGCGCTACGCGTTTTCAGGTTTCCACGCCGGTGCTGTACAGGGTGTTTGCTGGAAACAAGAAGACATGGTTGCCGGGCACCATTCAACGCGTGCTTGGGCGCAATATGTTTGTTGTACGTTCTTCCACAGGGTCGGAGCTGCGGCGCCACGCAAACCAATTGCGCCTGCACAGACCGCGCGATCCTGTCTCCGGTTTCTTGATTCCAGACCCAGTTCACCGCCAGGGAGCACAACCACATCGTTCGTCCCCGGACTACGAGATCCCTATGGACGTCGACGTACATCCGACGCAGTCGTCGCCGCCGCTGTCGCCTCCGCAGATGACAGCGTCACCGAGAGGAACTCCGGGACCGTGCGGGCCCCCCCAGCTTGGGCCGCGCACCTCAGAAGAAGATGACCTGCTCCCTCTGGGCGGGGGCGGGCGCCCTTCCCCAGGTTTCGGCGGGTTCCCTGGAGGATCGCAAGGCGGATGCCGGGGCGCGGACGGCGTCTCGATCCCGGCCTCCGCTACGACGCCCGTCCCACCAGTAACGCCCCCGCCCAGGCCCTCCTCCCAGTGCCGTCGCCGTGGCCCTCAGCCCTACGCCACGACGGTGCGGCGGTTTGGGGGGGAGGGGTGTGGTGTCGCACAAGTACAAAGTGCGCGCCACCTACTTTCGCCGCGCGCCGCCATGCATGCACGGCGCGGCGTTCTTCCGACGACAGCCACGAGCGCCCTCTGCTGGGACCCCCGCTCGTGGCCACCACTGAAGAACACTTCGCACTTCGGACTGAGCTAGCAAACAGTTACGACCTTCGTAATCAGATAGGCACGATTGAAGACTTCGCTATTGTACAGGCACTAGGCAGGCCTCCAACAACTATGTATCAACATTCTGCAGTACTATGTAAAAGTTAAGTATTGTTACATTCTGTGCAATATATCTCTTTCTAATTTACTCGAGTGTTTATAGTTTCTGGCTGCTCCCCTACGTACCTGCACCAGCGTGTCGGTTTCATTCCACTCGGCCACCGACACCTACGACGAGGCTGGGACACAAAAGCGACGACGAAGTTGGGACACAAAAGATATAACATTGTCACATCACCTGAAAGTATTGACCGTTAGCAATATTTTAGGGTTTCTAAAGCTGTTTCCCTATTTGCAAATTTGAGTACAGCACTCACTTTAACCCAGATAGCGAGGAATTGTTTTTGGTTTAATTTTTTTCTCAGAAGCTATTAATTACCTTCATATGGCTACACAAGATCGTTATAAGTGTTTTGGCCCATTTTAGGTTACGGTAGTAACACTAAAAGTGGGCCTTTGCGATTGTTTTTGGACAAATCGAAATTAAAATTAAAATAACGGCTTAACCATTTATCTGACACGAAAGTTGAATAACCGAATGTATAGAGGAGAAAAGTCTCTACAATTTTGCTCTCTTATGTTTTTTTCATATCTCGTATCGTTGCAGAGAAATTTGCAAAAATAACGGTGATTTGACACCCTCCATTGAATTTACGAAAATCAGCCGTTCGCAAAAGTCACGTGATGTTCCTCGCCCTGAACTCTCTCTGGCATACGCCATTTTGCGTAGCGTGTTTGATGATTTTCTTATTGTAACATACACGTTGTCACTTCAAAGCAATGGCGCACTGAAGAATTAACAAAAACACGTGGTTCTTCGTACGATAAATGATGATCTAGTGTCTACAATTGCAATATTAGTATCAGTTAACAATGGCCATTAATAGTATGAGATTAAAGAACCCTACATTTGAGAGTTGGCCGTAGCGTAGTGTGCAATGCGTTGGCCTCTGACGCTGAAGGTCTGTGCTTCGAAATCCGCCCTAACCTAAAAATTTTATTTACTAAAAGGGATTCAGACACTCTTACTAATTAAATTTTATTATTTACATTATTATTTTGGTCCAAAATGTTTGCAAAACCTAAAGTGGATCGTAATACACGTAAAACACGTTTTCCACTATCACGCCATAAGTTTTGCAGTACTTCTGCAGTACTTTTGCAGTACTTTCTGGAATGAAGTGAAAGTGAATGTCTTATAATTTTATATGTGATTAATCATTATTATTAAAACAACATTTAATGTGAAATAAAAAAAATGTTCAAATGTTTGTATAGTTTATGGGACTTAACAACATGGTCATCAGTCCCTAAACTTACAAACTACTTACGAACTAGGACGGCACAAACATCCATGCCCGAGGGGGGATTCGAACCCCCGACCGTAGTGGCCGTGCAGACCGTGACTGGAGCGCCTCAGTCCCCTCGGCCACCGCGGTTGGCTAATGTGAAAAAAAAAAAATATATATATATATATATATATATATAATATAGTGAGGACAGTTACAACTCACCGCAAAGACGTGGCGACGAGATGCGACAGGCACATACAAAAGACACACACATACAACACATTCAGCTATCGGCCATGGCCTTCCTCAGAAATAGAGCACTCACGCAATCACACAGGCACACAACACAGTCATACAACCATCACCTCCGACTGCCACACTTCGAAAGTCGGCAGTCGGAGGTGATGGTTGTATGACTGTGTTGTGTGCCTGTGTGATTGCGTGAGTGCTCTATTTCTGAGGAAGGCCATGGCCGATAGCTGAATGTGTTGTATGTGTGTGTCTTTTGTATGTGCCTGTCGCATCTCGTCGCCACGTCTTTGCGGTGAGTTGTAACTGTCCTCACTATATTATTTATTCCAACCTGGACTTTCCATTATATATATATATATATATATATATATATATATATATATATATATATATATATATATATATATATATATATATACCTCGAAAAAAGTTCAAGAAATATAAACCCAACTACGAAGGAGTCTTCACTATCTTCTATATGAACATCAACTTTGCAGCTATAGCGGACCACTTTGCAATCGACAATTCAAGCTAAAATTGATCTGCAATGAGAGCAGGAGATTCAAAGAAATAAAATACACACTGTACAAGAATTCTTACAGACAAGAAAAAAAAAAAGTAAGCTGCTGTTCTCGTCCTTCTGGAAGGACGTCAGAGCTATCTGGGTTAAAAAGACGCTAAATTAATGTTCAAAGTTACCCCACTTTACTGCAACAAAGAAGTTCCATTAACTCAAACCTCAGCGACCTATCAGCGTTGTTTTATCGTATTGTCTTAACGGAAAATGGTCGCATACCTCATGTACGACTTGGTTTTTTTAATGCAGCTATTGAGGTACCCGTAAACTGCTTCTGTCCAAGTAGTGATTGTGTGGGCAAAGGCACCAGCGCAGGTCAATGGTCTCGATAAACCTTCAAATAAACCCTCACCGTGCCTCGTCGACAGAAAATACAGAGGCTGCGGCCGGTGCCTCTTTGAGCGCCGCGCACAGTGGATGGCGACAATGCGGTTAGCAGCCGCGCATTCACTCGCCGGTAGAAGCGGCTCATCCCGCTGATGCCCGCTAATGAGCCTGCCGCTGCCGGCGTAATCCGGCGCGCCGCCGATCCACCTGTTCGCGGCGCTCCATTGTCATCGGATCTGCTGCGCAGTTTGTCGGCGGCCGCCGTCCCGACGCTCCAGCCGGAGCATTACTGCCTCGCTCCCTACAATTATCTCCTCCTGTGATCGATAGTCCCCGACTGCTGCAGCGTCACAGATGTTTGGCGTACATCCAGATGGTAGCTTCACGCGGAAATACAAAGTGATTCTAAAGTCACTATAGATTTTGTACTTAGACAAATTTTATTAACCCTTTCACTCCGGCGCCGTGATTGTTGCGCCGTGCGCCGTGCGCTGTGGACGAGCGCCAGTCGCGCCCGGCCGTGCCCGCTGTACGGCGTATTTTCCGCACTCCCCACGGCGCTACTCTGTCCTGCTTTCACACTCTGTGTTATCGCAATTATTGGACTTTATACTATATATTTATTAGTGAAAATTCATTTGGAATAGAGACAGTTTTCTTCCTTCTGTCAGAAAATTCGCGTAATTTTTGTGTAAATTCTAAAAGATCCAAGTTTTGGATTGAGCTCCGGTGGGATGTGGACGTTATTATTATTTTTGTGTCCCAGCCTCGTCGCCACTTTTGTGTCTCAACCTCGTCGCCGCTTTTGTGTCTCGTTTCCGTCGTAGGTGCCGGTGGCCGAGTGGAATGAGACCGACACAGGAATAAAGATAGCACGCTGGTGCACGTACGGAGGGGAGCAGCCAGAAACTAGAAACACTAGAGTAAATTAGAACGAGATATATATTGCACAGAATTTATACAATACTTAATTTTTACATAGATTAGTACTGCAGATACATAGTTGAGCTAGAGGCCTGCCTAGTACCTATACGATAGCCAAGTCTTCACTGGTGCCTATCTGAATCCGAAGTCTTAACTGGTTCCTATCTCAGTCCCAAGTGACCCAAGTCGTTCAGTGGTGGCCACGAGCGGAGTTGCAGCAGAGGGCGCTCGGGGCTGTCGTCGTAAGAACGCCGCGCCGTGCGTGCATGGCGGCGCGCGGCGAAAGTAGGTGGCGCGCACTTTGGACTTGTGCGACACCACAATTATAAACGTATATTTCGCTTGTTAAATAATATTTATTTACAATTGCTTTACGTTACATTTAGCATTACATTACGATGTAAGACGCGAGGCGGAACTGCTACAGCAGTCCACCGGCTGGGCGGCACAGACAGCACTCGACTGCTGCGGCAGTCCACCGGCTGTGGAGCACATTCGCTCTCGACTTCTGCAGAAGTTCACCGTAGCGAAAGGGTTCATTAATATGTAATGGCACTGCAACTTATGCTACAATAGAACTATTGCAGTACATTTAAATGTGACCACCACCATCCCCAAGTGTTGCACTGTAGACCGAAAAACCTCCCAAGCATATCTGGTGCAATCTCGACTCGAATCCGATGTGTTCAGTGCTGCGGACCTTCCCCTAGTCCAAATCAAATGTTTGTAGAGCTTATGGGACTTAACTACGGGGTCATCAGTCCCTAAACTTACAAACCACTTATGAACTAGCTTATACTAAAGACGGCAAAAATATTCATGCACGAGGGGGGATTCGAACCCCCGACCGTAGTGGCCGTGCAGACCGTGACTGGCCGCCACAGAGAGCTTTTTTTTTTTTTTTTTTTTTTTTTTTTTGCTGACGCTGATCGTTTTTGTTCGGTGTATTGTTGGCTCAGCTTTTTTATTACAGAGGGCGTTCAGCCCTCTGACCGGGCGCGCTGAGCCACGGCGCCCGGCAGCGCTCGGCCACTGCGGCCGGCTTTCACCTAGTCGTACCGCGCACTGCGGTATTAATTTGTTCGTAAACGGCGCCTGCGAATTTGTGATTCTTTAGGGGCTCCTATCTCAGGTTCTCTTCATCGCAGAGTGAAAGGGTAAAGTGTTCTGGATAGATCTTGGCCTAGTGATCATTTGTGTACGTATTAGAAGAGTGGGTATACTATACCTATCGTGCAGTTCATCGCCAAAATTTTCAAAGTTGCACACTTCCTGGAGCCCATCTAAACTGAGCAAATCAGTTGGCTTTTGTACATGACGTGTAGTCTATGGTGGGCTTTAAACGGCTTACAAAAGCACCATTCAATCATTGGCGGTTCATCAGAAAATCTAAAAAAAACAACAAAAAAACAATACTTTCTATTCATTGCAAATCTTCGAAATTTTTACCATATGTTCTTGTGATGATATTCTCGAGGCCGTTTTTAAATTATTTCGCTATCGTTGTTACCGAGATCAAGAGGTTAAAACTTATCATACTTTTGCCCAAAATCACAAAACTCGATTTTTATCCGTTTTAGCACCGTGAATCGCAAATATCTTAATAACTGCTCATAGAAAATTGTTCAAATACTTAAAATACATCCTATAGAAATCTTACAAGGAAATTACTTGGGATCGAACAAACACATATACACCAAAATCGTGTGAGAGATAATGTAAAAGTCCCTTATTGCACTAGCGACACTCCCGCATCTCCAAAACTCCGCAGTCGTCCGTTAGAGGCCTCTGCGTGTGCCTTGCGACATTGCACTTTGACCTGTCGGTTCGCCAGTAGGGACGGTGCAGTGTGCCTCCGAAGTTGCGTTTTGTGACATTATTTGTATGGTGATGCCTCAGATGGGGCGATTGGTAATCAATCCTGCTAATGTATTGCGATTGGTTGAGATGAAGTTACGAAGAACCCTTCTTCCTGAAAATGGTATTAGTGTAGAAGATGAATCATTCGCATGCTTTCTCGTATCTGTTATGGTACAGAAATATGAGCATAAGTTAGATACTGTTGTAACACTAACAAAATGTTCAAAAAATGTTCAAATGTTTGTATAGTCTATGGGACTTAACTACGGGGTCATCAGTCCCTAAACTTACAAACTACTTATGAACTACTTACGAACTAGGACGGCACAAATATCCATGCCCGAGGGGGGATTCGAACCCCCGACCGTAGTGGCCGTGAAGACCGTGACTGGAGCGCTAACACTAACACACACCTAATGATGATAATAAGGATGATAATGACGAACAACTCATTGCAATCGGTAGTGCAACGGTAAGTGCGGGAAGAGGCGATGGAAGCAGTGGCAGTGAATACCAACAGGTTAAAGTTGCAACTATCATCACGGCGTTTGATGACAATACGCTAGAGAACATGTACGATGATTATCACATAAGTTATAATTAAGATATCTGCATTACATAAGGCGCCTACAGTTACATCTACAGTGCTATCTAGAGCAGGATTGCAAAGTTTTGCATAAAAACGACACCCACCAGCACATTGAGGTGTACGTAGAGATTCTGTAACCAAACGTTCACACAGCCCAAGTACTTTCCTTGTTAGACAAATTTTATTAACCAATATGTAAAGTCACTGAAACTTATGTTACAATAGGACAACTGCAGTACATTTCCATGTGACCACCTTACATGTCTAGGCATACACCCCAGTGCTGCACTGTAGACCGAAAAACCTGCCCAAGCACATGTGGTGTAAAATCAGCAGCTGCGACTCGATTCCGCTGTGTTACGTGTTCAGTGCTGCGGACTTTCACGTGGTAGACGTTAGACTTGATAAACCCCCATGCAAAAAAGGCTAAGGGTGAAACTTACTGGGAGATTAAAATTGTGTGACGGAACCGGGACTCGAACTTTGCCTTTCGCGGGCAAGCGCACTACCGACTGTGCTATCCCGACACGACTCACGATGCCGCCTCACAACTTTACTTCCGCCAGTACCTCGCCTCCTACTTTCCAAACTTCACAGAAGCTCTTCTGCGAACAAGCAAGACTAGCACTCCTGGAAGAAAGGATATGGTGGAGACATGGCTTAGCCACAGCCTAAGGGATGTTTCCAGAATTAAACTTTCACTCTGCAGCGGAGTGTGCGCTGATATGAAACTTCCTGGCAAAGGTCCCAGGTTCGAGTCCCGGTTCCGGCACACAATTTTAATCTGCCAGGAAGTTTCATATCAGCGCACACTCCGCTGCAGAGTGAAAGTTTCATTCTAGAAACATCCCTTAGGCTGTGGCTAAGCCATGTCTCCACCATATCCTTTCTTCCAGGAGTGCTAGTCTTGCTTGTTCGCAGGAGAGCTTTTGTAAAGTTTGGAAAGTAGAAGGCGAGGTACTGGCGGAAGTAAAGTTGTGAGGCGGCATCGTGAGTCGTGTCGGGATAGCACAGTCGGTAGTGCGCTTGCCCGCGAAAGGCAAAGGTGCCAGGTTCGAGTACCGGTTCCGGCACACAATTTTAATCTGCCAGGAAGTTTCAGATCGGCGCACACTCCGCTGCAGAGTGAAAGTTTCATTAAGGCTAAGGGTGTCAAGTCAGGAGAGCGGGGTGCTCACATCCGTGAAGTGGCACAACAAATCCGTCTGCCGGGAAACCTTTGATTCAGATAATTCCAAACAACGTGGTCAAAATTGGTTACGCACCAAAAACAAAAATATCCATAATTTGGAAACGTTTTTGTTTCCCTTTGTGGGATTATCAGACAACACTCTTATTTAAATTTATATATAAAAACAGTCTAGAGTGCAATGGATTATTTATTTAGTCAAATAGTTTCGGTCCTTATTTTGGACCATCTCCAGGACTGCAGCTCAACTGATGTTGTGGAGCTACAGTCCTGAAGATGGTCCAAAATAAAGTACCGTAACTAGTTGACTAAATAAATAATCCATTGCACTCTAGACTGTTTTTTTATATATGAAAGTATCCATAATCCAATCAGATATCAATTGGGGATCCAAAACTGTATCAACATATCTAGGTATATAGTTCCAGTAACTGTTTGTTCTGCAAAAAAGAAGGGACTGTGCAGTGTTGACTTCGTTATCCCTAACCACACATTCACTTTTGCTGTGTCCCGTTGCCACTCCTGCAGCACACTTAGTTGTTCGTTTGTCCAAATCGTGCAGTTGTGTCTGCTCACATGTCCACTTGTATGAAATGTAGCTTCATCACTGAACTACACATTTTGCACCAAATTATCATTCTCCACGGCTTGTAGCAGGTCATGACACATAGCTTGTCTGGCTGCATAGTCCGCCGCTTCAAGCGTATGTACGACTTGTATATGGTACACACGTTTGTGTAGCTTGTAACGATGAACTCTCCACAAACTGGTTTGAGGAATACCGAGCATCCTATTAAGTCACCTGGTAGACGCGTCCTGCACACTTCGCGCGGTGTCTCGCGTTATGGCCGGCCTCCCTGAACGTTCTCCATCTGCAAAACTACCAGTACGCTCGAATTTATTGACTAGGGTCTTGATATTAAGCTTGATGGAGCCTGTTTTCTGGAATCGACAGCCAAAGTCTGTCCGCACCTGTTCATACGACAGTCCACGAAGACGAGCACAAAAAAGAACAACGATTTGTTCTTACTTGGTTAGCAGTCAGTTGTAGTACCTCCAAGAAACAAATATGCTGTTACTATATTTATTTATTTATTTATTTGTTTTTTCTGTTCCATAGGACCCAATTGAGGAGTGAGACTGCATGGCCATGGAACAAGCCAATACATTAAACGTTACACAAGAATGGTAATAGAAAATTTTTAAGTAGTCCTTTGCACACAACAATCTTAAGACAAAATGAAAAGAATCAATAAAGACAAATAAATTAGCTTAATTGTTTAACTTTTCTAGGAGTTCCTCGACAGAATAAAAGGAGTGAGCCATGAGGTAACTCTTCAATTTAGATTTGAAATCGTGTGGATTAGTGCTAAGATTCTTTAGTTCTTGTGACAGCTTATTGAAAATGGATGCCGCAGAATACTGTACCCCTTTCTACACAAGTGTTAAGGTGGTGTGATGCAAATGTAGATTAAACTTATGTCTAGTATTCACCGAGTGAAAGCTACTAACTCGTAGGAATAAGTTGATATTATTAACACCAAACGACATTAAAGAACAAACTTATTTTGACGCCAGAGTCAAAATTCCCAGACTACTGAAAAGGGGTCGACATGACGTTCGCGAACTTACACCAGATATTGCTCGAACCGCCCGTTTTTGAGCCAGAAATATCCTTTTTGCATCAGGCGAGTTACCCCAAAAAAGAATGCCGTACGTCATAAGTTAGTGAAATTAAGCGTAATAGACTACTTTTCGTGTTGAAAAATCACTTATCTCAGATATTGTTCTAATGGTAAATATAGCAGAATTTAGTTTCGGAACAAGATCCTGAACATGGGGTTTCCATGACAGCTTACTGTCTATATGAACATCTAGAAATTTGAACTGTTGAGTCTCACTTATCACATGCCCATTATGTGTAATCAGAATGTCAGGTTTCGTCAAATTATGTATAAGAAATTATAAAAACTGAGTTTTACTGTGATTTAACATCAACTTGTTTTCTAATAGCCATGAACTTATATCTTGAACTGCATTGCTTGATACTGTGTCAATATTACGAGCAACATCATTCACTACCAAGCTGGTATCATCAGCAAACAAAAATATTTTACAATCACCTGTTATACTCGAAAGCATATCATTTATATAAATAAGAAACAGCAACGGTCCCAAAACAGACCCCTGGGGCACTCCATACTTAATTGTGCCCCATTGGGATTGCACGTCATAGCCATTTTCTACACTGCGGAGAATTACCTTCTGTTGTCTATTATTAAAGTAAGATGTGAACCAGTTGTGGGCTACTCCCCGTATTCCATAATGTTCCAACTTCTGCAACAATATTTTGTGATCAACACAATCAAACGCTTTTGTTAAATCAAAGAAGAAACCTAATGTCCGTAGCCTCTTATTTAACCCATCAAGTGCCTCACAGAGAAACGAAAATATAGCGTTTTCAGTCGTTAAACCACTTCTAAAACCAAACTTTACGTTTGACAATAAATTATGTGAACTGAAATGATCAATTAATCTTGAATATACAGGCTTTTCAATAACTTTAGAAAAAACCGATGGCATACAAATAGGTCTATAGTTGTCTACATTATCCCTTTCTCCTTTTTTATAAAGCGGTTTCACTACTGAGTACTTTAATCTGTTAGGAAACTGACCATTCTGAAAGGAAAAATTACAAATATGGCTTAGTACTGGGCTAACATATGGAGAACAGTACTTTAGAATTCTGCTAGATACCCCATCATATCCGCAAGAGTCCTTAGTCTTTAGTGATTTAATTATTGACTCAATCTCACCTATGGAAGTATCATGAAGGACCATTTCAGGTAACAGCCTCGGAAAGGCATTTTCTAAAAACGTTATATGATTACCTGTAGAACCTAGAGTTTTGTTTAGTTCCCCTACTATATTCAGAAAGTGATTATTGAATATTGCACATATATCTAACTTGTCAGTAACAGAAACATTCCTACTACGCACTGACGTTATATCTTCTACCTGCTGCTGCTGACCAGACACTTCCTTCACTGAAATGTATACTGTCGTAAGACCTGCAAGAAACATATTTTCCGTTACTGTATCACTGAAATGTTTAGTGACTTTAGAATCACCCCGTATATCGCTCGGCTGTAATTATAAATTGTTGATTTCCTGACGAAACTTGTGAATCATCTAGCAAACATGGTCGGAGGCACATATTCATATCATCGGTGGGTTACCAAGTACTGTATTCCGACATAATAATGATTGAAGAGTGTGAATGATATGGGATTGTTTATTACATTACCATCTTATAGAGGGTTGCTCAAACGTATGGAAACCGTTAATCAGGAATGGATTTTCTTATATTGTTATAAGTGAAGAGTTCACAGTGAAGAAAGACACTTCTGACGTCAAACAAAGAGGTTTATCAAATGAAGTAACCAGACCGCTTTGCTGAGTATTGAACACTTAACAACAACTGTAAATGCATTGCCCTATTGTCAGGATGGCAAGCCTTAACTTTCAATTAACATTTTATTTTCAGGATATCATTTTACAAGGAATCTTATGAATATGCGGGATGTGGGATATTTTCTTTGGGTCGGGTATGAGGCATAAATGAAACAGCATTTACTCAAAATACATACATTAAACAATTAAACCACAAGATATTCGTACTGTGAGCCAGATGTCTCAGTGAGTGTTGGCGGCAGCGGTATGGCACCCAATGGCCATGAGGCGTTTCGCAACGTCGGCCGTGGATCTGTGGTTACGCTGGTGGCACATCTGCCAGTTGGTCATCAGTTGAACAGCGCTCGCTATCGTAGCTAGCTACTGTGCATTAACAGGCCGTAAATCCTGCGGAATTTTTTCGTGACAGTGCTGTGTAATTTTCCCATCTTCTAAGTCCATAAGTGTTTTGCTTCGACCAGTGGTAGTGGCGCGGCGCGTAGATGGTGCGTCCTTGTACTGGGGTCGACTCGACCGCCTTCGGGCTGCCAGTCTTCGAGTGCCAGAACCTTTGACGGATATCAAAGGTGACTTCCATGACCAAACTGTATCCTATCGTTCTGGCCAATCATCCAGGGAGAGTATTTCTGCTGTTCTTGATCTCCTTCCCGATCGCTGTTATTGGTGAACAGATTCTTCCGTCTTCGACTGTCATTGCCGATGGCTGATCATGACTCCAACTTCTGCTTCTGTTGCTGCTACTGCTAATGCCGCTACTGCCACTACTAACTCTCTATCACCATCTCTCTCAATCTGGTGACGTCTTCTTGAGTGTGCTATTTATTTAATGGACTAGCCTGGAAGTGAATGTTGAGACTGGACGGACGTTGCGAGTGTGACGGACCACGTGGTGCTTGGGAGCGAGTGCTCTGCAAGGCAGTCGATTAGCTGCGCCGAATCGCTTGGTTGAAGTTATGTCAACTGTGCGAACCGCTGTTTGGGCTTGGGTCTTGTTCGACCGTGAATGAAGCTGTTATGTTATTGTACAGACCAAGGGTGGATGAAACGTGTAAATTCTGTTTGTCCTGTGCGTGGTGGCGGCGTTTCTTCAAACACGGTGAGCTGTATATAGTGGTTCTGAACATTCTCGGTTGTCGAAGAGTGTTATTGGGGAACGTTCTCCGCTATCCGTTTTCGTCTGCATGAGTTTGCCCGGTTTGAATAGCAGTGTGTTGCATGAACATTCCTATGCCTTACTCAGCCTCCGAGTATTTATGTTGTAGTCACACGATAATATTGTGATCTGAAAATTTAAACTGTTTCATGGAAACCTCGTTATTGTGATTGCTGATCGGTTAACTAGTGGCCAACGCAGTCTTTGCAGCATTTTGTTCTAAAAAAATTCATGTGTTATTCCCTGCTGTGTGTCCCATGAACTTGGTTGTATTGGTACCGCTAACTGAAACTTATTGATGTGCACGATAAGTGTTCTATGTCCGCTGAACTATTCAAATTCGAGGGCGTGTATGTGCTGTTAAGAAAAATAACAACTAAGTATTTAATATGAATTAAAAACTCGGGCCACAGCAAATTACGGCCAAACCAATACATTTTATTGCACCCTAAGTCGTGATGTATTGGTTTGGCCGTAACTTGCTGTGGCCCGAGTTTTTAATTCATATTAAATACTTAGTTGTTATTTTTCTTAACAGCACACACACGCCCTCGAATTTGAATAGTTCAGCGGACATAGAACACTTATCGTGCACATCAATAAGTTTCAGTTAGCGGTACCAATACATTTATAACCCATTGTTACATCACACACCAATTCAGTAAACAGAATGAAAAATGTAACGATTTACACTAACACGATTCTTTGAATACAATTGATTAGTAATACATAAAACGTTTTGAGCAAGAGCGGTTCCATTCCAGAGATAAATTAGATAGAGTTCATGCTGGTGTTTTACTTGCTGTGATAGGTGAAACCTGATTGTCGTGCTGTGTTTGTCATGTAATTAATTTTATCGCCCCTGCTGTGGTCTTTAAGAAGTTAAATTACGATCATTATTAACTGTTGTCCCCATGCAAATTGAGAGTATGAATGTTTCTAACTTAGTAATTTTCATATATGTATATTTTTATTGCACCCTAAGTCGTGATGTATTGGTTTGGCCGTAACTTGCTGTGGCCCGAGTTTTTAATTCATATTAAATACTTAGTTGTTATTTTTCTTAACAGCACACACACGCCCTCGAATTTGAATAGTTCAGCGGACATAGAACACTTATCGTGCACATCAATAAGTTTCGTAATGATCGTAATTTAACTTCTTAAAGACCACAGCAGGGGCGATAAAATTAAATACACGACAAACACAAATAACGTTATTTTTCTTAATAAATAAGAATTTGTTTAAATTGTTGTTAATGAGTGATCTTCAATACCCTATCAGTCCTCTCCTCCCTGTGACATGACCACGAGCTGCTACTGACTCCTGTCAAGTTGTACAGTTCATCTACATCTATATCTGCATCTACAAATACATAGATACACTGTAAACCACATTTAAGTGCCTGCAGAGGGTTCATTAACAACTTTCATAACCTTTCTCTACCGTCCCATTCTCTAATAGCGCGGATCGTCTTCCTGGCTTCATTCTTCTGCAGATTTATTTTCTATACAGTATTACCAAAATACTTTATAAACACTTCTGCTGTCATACTATGTCTGTAGATACCAATAGATTTACAACCCATTGTTATATCACACACCAATTCAGTAAACAGAATGAAAAATGTAACGATTTACACTAACACGATTCCTTGAATACAATTGATTAGTAATACATAAAACGTTTTGAGCAAGAGCGGTTCCATTCCAGAGATAAATTAGATAGAGTTCATGCTGGTGTTTGAAATGACCTGAACACAGTAACTGAGGGTTGTGCATATTGTATAGTAAGAAGCAAAGGTATGCCCCCACACATGCTATGCCGGCACATTTACTTGGGTGTTAGTACGCGAATGTGACACTATTGTAAATTGTCTGTTTAGGCAGAGACCTGAGAGTATTTAAATTGCTTCCAGTGAAAGTAGCAGGAATCATATTTACTGTCTTGCTTGTCGAAAGTAGATTTGTTTTTTGTAATATGTCTTGATTTTAAAGGATGCACTTTACGAGGATAATTAATTTAATGAATGGAGAATATTACATACAATAATCTGTCAACCGTAGAGCAGTATTGCAGGGACAGCATTAAATAATTTTTAAATAATTCGTGACGAAGATTTTTAAAATTCACTGCTGTCGTGTTCTGACAGCTAACTACAGCTAATATGCTCTTCTGATTTGCTTACCATAACACGTGTACATCACAGAGCGTTAACTTCCATTTTAGACTTCACAAAGCTCGCGGGCCGTATTAGATTAGATTAGATTAGATTCATACTTGTTCCATAGATCATGTATACGACATTTCGTAATGATGTGGAACGTGTCAGTTTAGTAAATGTTGTCTATACTTGACAATCAATATTTTAAGGACTTTTTTATGTTGTTTTTTTTTCATTGATTTTTTTTTAAGTTTTATCTAAAAATGCATCTACATTGTAGAAGGAGTTGCCATTCAGAAATTCCTTTAATTTCTTTTTAAATACTAGTTGGCTATCTGTCAGACTTTTGATGCTACTTGGTAAGTGAACAAAGACTTTTGTGGCAGCATAATTCACCCCATTCTGAGCCAAAGTTGGATTTAACCTTTAATAGTGTATATCATCCTTTCTCCTAGTGTTGTAGCTATGCACACTGTTACAACTTTTGAATTGGGTCGGATTGTTAATAACAAATTTCATGAGTGAATATATATATATATATATATATATATATATATATATATATATATATTGTGAAGCTACAGTGAGTATCCCTAGATCCCTAAATAAATGTTTGCAGGATGCTCTTGGGTGGGCTCCAGCAATTATTCTGATTACACGCTTTTGTGCAATGAATACTTTTTTACTCAATGTTGAATTGCCCCAGAATATGATCCCATATGAAAGCAGTGAATGAAAATAGGCGTAGTAAGCTAATTTACTGAGATTTATATCACCAAATTATGCAATGACTCTGATAGCATAAGTAGCTGAACTCAGACGTTTCAGGAGATCTTCAATATGTTTCTTCCAATTCAGTCCCTCGTCAATGCAAACACCTAAAAATTTTGAATATTCTATCTTAGCTACAGATTTATGTTCAAAGTCTAAATTTATTAATGGTGTCATGCCATATACTGTGTGAAACTGTATATTCTGGGTTTTATCAAAGTTTAATGAGACTCCATTTGTAGAGAACCACTTAATGACTTTCTGGAAGATATCATTTACAATTTCATCAGTTAATTCCTGTTTGTCAGGTGTGATAGCTATACTTGTATCATCAGCAAAATGTACTAGCTTAGCATCTTCGTGTATGTAGAATGGCAAATATGTATTTATAATTCCGCATCAGATGCTATACGGCATCAAAGGTCTGCAGAAAGTGAGTCAAGAAATACATCGTAAAGAAATAATAACACCAAAATTTTCAGTGGAGTATGCCTAGTATAACCACTTAAATTTTGGGGCATGCTTGAGCGACCGAACATACATGTAGTCGACGCCTATGTCTGGTAACGTTGCTTCGAGTAGTAAGAGCTGGTCACGCTTGACAGTCTGTGCTTTCGCGTGAGGTGGTCGTTCGATGGCCTGATCGCTGAATCAACGGCTTCTGTTTGTGGAGAGGGCGATGGACTCTTGTCACGTGACACCACACGTGAACTGCCGGTGAGACAAGCGTTAGCGTTAGCTGGTCGACGCACTGTCGGAATGCAGTCTCAGGTTTCTACTCGCCTGTGCCTCTGAATTGAACTAAGCTACCATTTTTACTTTACGTATTACTTTTCATTTATTAGTGAATTTTATTTCAGTAATTTATTTATACACTTCACTGCACTCCGCATAACAGTCTTGACCGCAGCACGTAAAAATTTTTTTTATTTTTAACCGATTTCAACCAAATGTAGGTCGTCTCCAGAAATAATGATTCAGCCCATGTGGCCAGTGCTGAGCTCTGCAAGTCTGCCGTGACCACTTGGCTATATCATTATTTCTGAAGATGACCTATTTTAGGTTGAAACCGGTTAAATAAAAAAAATTATCTTCTGTGATCAGGATTCTTATTGCAATATAAATAGTGTCAAGGAAGATCGCTGTCTTCTCCTACGACTATGTTACCCAAATTAATAGATTTTCTTGAAAAATGTTAAATGCTTAATATTAACATCGTATCTTCCTAAAACCAATACGTGCCATAAGCGTCACAAATTTCGCTTTTGTAGTATTTGCTTTATCTTTCAATCGGAATATTTTTTTAATCAACACAGAATATACTTTCCGTTCTCATATTTTCAAATCTGTTGTAAGAAATGGGTCATATAATATTTTACTTAAATAAAAAGGTCGCTAATGACACCCAGACACCTAGCTCAATGACATGAAATGTGTATACAGCGAGCTCCGTTTGAACTTGTTATGTGACAGTCAGTAAAATGTGCATCATCCTTCATTTTAATAATTTATGTAACCAGCTTCACATGAGTGGTACGTATGAGCCATAGTTTAAAAATGTATTTATCAATTTCGCTTTATTTTTTTGCACAGCCTTGATTTTGCAGGTTTTTTACATTTTTACCTTGTATTCAGTTTCATGTTCAGCACTGATGATGGTCACTATGAAATTTAAATCCGTTTGCTATTAATGAAGCAAGGATTACGACCATTGCTGTACATTCCATGTGTTATATTCATCATATTGTGGTCGTGGTGCACATTGATCCTTGAAATGGAATCGAATCAAAAATATACCAAAGTTGTAGGCTTATGCCCTGGATAAGGAATGGCGACCATGATTTAGCTGTGAGCATTTACTTGAAGGTCATATCACACATTAAAAAAAATGTTTAAGTACGGACCCGACCATGTCCTTGATTATGGTGTTAAAACAGAGACTGTACTATGAGAAACCTTCAACTATCAGATTGCACAGGCAGGTGATATTTCTCAGCCTCTTTCGCCATTAGAGAAAATAAATGTAGGCCTAGTCTACAACAAATCTGCACAACGCAAATGACTGGAAAAGTGTGACACATACTTCAATGAAACCTAAAACTAATCAAAAACGAAATGAAACACCTACGTTATACGACTCATACTTTTCTCGCTTTGACACCAGAAAATTTCTGTATAACTGCGTTCAAATGCAAAGTATCTGCTACATCATGTTAATTCAACAACGTTGCCAGCCCACTGGGCTATAGTTGATCTCGGTTATGGTGCAATACATTTATACCTCGAGAAACGTCTTTCTCCACTTGCTTGTGTCACCGGTAGTGTCAGCAAAATTATTATTTACTCTTAAGCTGGGAGCTAAGACGTCTCTCGTATGAGTTGTATCACTTAACATGCTATCAGGGTGGAATAACGTTGAAACCACTTAACTTCATCTTTAAAAGTGACAATACTAATGTTCCTAACCTTTCCGTGACTCAATCTATTTCTACTTCCAAGCTATCCTCAAATTTCTTCCACTTTTCACAGTCTTTTTTAATCAATATTTTTGAACTACATAAAAATTCGAAAATCTACCGCCCTGTACGATGACATAACTCGCACACCCCTCCCCCCTCCTCGAGAGCAGGCCTTGGTTGTTTCGTGTCATAAATAAGGTTGAATAATTTTTTGAATTATTAAACTCATGAGATACTTGGTAATAAGTGTAGATGTGTATGAAACTATCAAATCATAAAGCACTAGGGTACATACTTTTACGTGGGTCTGAATCATTTGTGACTGAATAATTTACAAACGTGACCCGACGTCATCCGTGAGTTCATGAAAGATGGTTTCAGCCATAATTCGGCTGAAACGTAGGCTGTAATAGGATTTTTAGTTAATTTTTTTTACTGAATCCAAAACATTTCTCGGTCATTTCCTTAGTTTTGCCGTTGTACGTTTTCAACTATAAATTCATACGCTTTATGGGTGCCACTATTTGTTGAAAACTTGAATTATTTGAACTGGTGATCAAGAACCGCACGGGAATACACATGAATGAATCAATATTTTACAGCGGGGATCGCGACATTTTCCGAGTGCTTGTCTAAACATTTCGTACACCTTTTACTCACCCTGCCAATCAAAACATCAAAGACATTTTTATATTCCCCTCAACATAACATTTTCTAGTTATGAATCGTCTCCAAAAAACAGTACGGAAGTACCTATTGATGTATTACTATAGCTCCAGGACACAAGTATCTGCATTTCTCTTTAAGAGGATCAAAAAGAAAAAAAAATGAAAGATCTTCCTAAGACTATTAAATATAAATTAATGCTATTTTATCCTTGATAGAGGAGGAACTGATTATATTTTAACTTTCTGTTCTGTTATCAAGTGTAATGAAATACAGGATAAGAAAGATGAAAGTGAATTAATTTGTATCTGATAAGCCATAAAAAAAAAGCACAGATGCGAAAAGATCTCCAGTTTCAGTTTAAAATGAGATTTGGATTACCGTCCTTAATGTATTACAATAATGCTGGAGCGAAAAGGGAAATAAATTGGCAAGCAGGACGACGGGTTGAAGCGGTGTGTAGGAGATGAGCGTCCCCTAAGAAACACTGGCAGCTCAGTAAGTGTAGCATTTCCCTGCGGAAACTAGGGGGTTCCATGTTCGATTCCAGTTGTGGGACGGAGCTGGGACAACCAACGTATGGACATCATCTGATCTTTGTAAATGAAGGCTTTGCCTGTTCCGGTTAACAATGTCCAACACGCATTTCACGTCTCGAACCAAACTTAGTGAGTCCACTAAATTGTTTGTAATATTGGTATGAGAGCCCAAACAACAAAATACTAAATATGGTGTTTTAGAGAAAATTGTCACGTGCTCACAAATTTTTATGTATTGATTGGGGGGGGGAGGATTAATTTTATGAAAAACATCCTAAAAATCCCAATTTGAGAGAGGGTGGGTGAGCTTCTGTGATGAGCTGTCGTTTTCCTTCAATAACTAGAAATACATTGCTTGACGCGAAAATGTGTCTCCATACAACATTAAATATCATCAAATATCCTACAAACCAAGCTCTATTGATGTTTTCTCCGTGTCTAATAATTTCGATGTTAATATTTTTTTAAACTGTGCTTTAATTGTATAAAATTTTTGTTGATAAATAAAATGGATTGAGAGCAAATATTAAATAACTACATGTGTTTTAAAAGAGTTTTAACGGTTAAATTTTTTTCCTTTTGTTGTGGCAGGTGACACAGAGAAGTTGGAGGAGGGATGTACGTAGAAAATGACGGTAATTAGGTTGCTAGGAAGATGAACAGCTCTGACCATTTTTGGGTGAGAAATATGAAGAGCT
This sequence comes from Locusta migratoria, assembly GCA_026315105.1. Classification (NCBI taxonomy): domain Eukaryota; kingdom Metazoa; phylum Arthropoda; class Insecta; order Orthoptera; family Acrididae; genus Locusta; species Locusta migratoria. The sequence goes on along the minus strand of CM048745.1, from coordinate 835,221,115 downwards.
GGCTGTTGAGTTTCCACTCTGCCTGCCTCATTACGTCGCATGAAGGAAGAGGAGCATGTTTTACCAAGTGATTTCGGCCCATCCACAGAGTACCTAACAAAACACTTGTGATGCCGTCTGCAAAGTGTTGATTTTGCACAACATGTGTTTTGGGAGAACATGTCTCGAAAGTATTTTCTACAAATTGATTAACACAGAAAGGAATACAGACATAATCGATGACTGTAGTGGGGGGAGGGTGATATTGACAGTGCTTTGTGGCTTCCGACACGACAAGTAATATTTGCGTTTTGGGTCGCTGCGCGGCATGGTCTTGCGTTTGGAACACGCGCGTTTGGTACTGTGGCCGTCTGTGGCTGACCACACAGCCTGATGTTTGCTGCAGCGGTTTTTCCTGGTTCAGACGTGACGTCAGCGGTATTTGAGCATGGATGGCAATTGTTTCACTGAAACAGCATACGTCACAAACCATGATGAATTCATTAGAGATCGAGGTGGTAGATTAAAGGTTTCTGAATTACAATCTCATAATTCGCAGATATGTCCTGGAAGTCTCATATAAGAGCAGTTATGATAGAGTTTGCACAAGTAATAAATTCTTTAAATAAATTCATTCGTTCTTGTCGAGATTCGTCGAGCGAACTATTTACATTTCAATAACTTCAATAATTAAGCTGTGTGTGACATTTTAATTGAATAATAGATTGAATAAAACTCTAGTATCTTTGTTTATATCTTCTAAACACAGCTGCTGGAATTTTCTTCAGTATATTACTGTATAGAGTTGGTGTCCTGACCCATAAAAATGATAGAATTAAATGTTAATTGAAGGATTATTTGTTTTTCTTTGTTCGACATTATTGTCAAAAATGTGTGTGACTGACAAATCATTTTATTTCATACCACATATAGTGGTCAAGTCAGTTACTTGAAAAAATTTCAAGTACACCATTTAAATGTTTAGATCTTTTTACTTTTGTGGTACGTTTGTCTTGTCTAAAATGAAATTTTTAATACAACTACTCTTAATTTAAATTACAATAATGATATATAAATTTTATCAACGCCAATGGAAAGAGGAGTATAAATACTGTGGAATAGGTATACCATTCATATTTGTATCACAAATAATAAGTGTACCACACGAGTTTGCAGTGGGAGAGACCAGTGCTATGTAAGGTAGAACTTGGGCTTCACTCTTTGGTTTAGGCACTGCTTAGACCGCAAAGGAAGAAATTCTATGAGATAGACGGCGACAGGGCGCTCACAGATGTTTGAAATAATACGAGTTCAGAGATTTTGGGTGCAGTTTGGACTTCAGATATTTTCTGACAGTTTCTAAATTATTCTCTGACACTGCAGTGGGGTCTTGGTCTTATTTTCACTTCAGTAATTCATAGCGGTGAACAAAGTGAGGTGTTTTCCAACTTACTTATATGTTTAATATAGTGAGCTATTATTAATGAATTTTGAGTTGAGTTGAAAAAATGATGTTCAAATGTTTGTAGAACTTTAGGGACTTAACTACGGGGTCATCAGTCCATAAGCTTACAAACTACTTATGAACTAGCTAAGACTAAGGACGGCACAAATATCCATGCCCGAGGGGGGATTCGAACCCCCGACCGTAGTGGCCGTGCGGACCGTGACTGGAGCGCCTCAGTCCCCTCGGCCACCGCGGCCGGCGAGTTAAGTTGATAACCAGCCTACTGATTAGGATAAAAAGATTAATAAACTGTTTTTTATGAAATTATAAATCAACCACATTTTGGTACATGATTTGTAGGTGCACTTGCATGCAACCTATTAATGTTTACAGTGGTCACATGTCAGTAGTACTTATTTGTATTAAAGTAGTGCAATGTTTGGAAAATTTAATCCACCACTAGACGCACGAAGTTTCAGGAAGGTAGGAGTAAAATACTTTGTTAAAAGTCAAGAGCGTTGCTTTCTACATCACCCCCCCCCCCCCCCCACCATCCACAAGAAAGAGAGGCAGCGGGAAGTCTTCTTAATTCACTGTCTCTGTCTTTATTTCTTATACAAACGAGGGTGAAGGGGACCTTTAATTCACATAATACAAAATTTATGAAATCTCACCCACCCCTAGAGCGTAATCCTGAATACGCCAATCAGTACAGATAATATTTACTATCACATTTACAGATACGAACATAATGTTAACTACATATCTGCACACTTCTTTACAACGGTAGACGGTAGATTCATCGACTACACCCTTCCCATTTCTCCCATTTCTCTACTGTGAGTTCGCAAAATAGTAGAGTGATTTCGGTGGCTCCCTTGAACAATATGCTCATTATGCTACGTAATAGTTTAGATAGCTTCATGGGTGAGAGGTTTCTTGTAATAATTACGTTCTCATAACAGTGACTGAGCAGCCCACGATGTCACTCACTGATTTTCGCAGACAAGCACTAACACATAATTAATAAAGACAAGTTCTGAAGAGAATGATAGAATTTGTTTTCAACAAACGAACTTCTTCTACTTCCTTTTGCTGAAGGCATCATATCTTTAGCTGGTGTGGTAAACTCTACCATTTACAACAAAATCAAAGGAGGCAAATGAAGACTATACCTGACATCGCCAATAATCCCTCGTCACCAGCAGAAAAGGTCGCATAGGCAGGTGAGAAAATGTTTCTAGAAATGTACCAAACGACTGAATATCAGCAAGGTATAAATAAGTCAATATGAATTATTCTTCAAAGCATCAAACAAGCAAAAACCAGATATCGCTTCATTCTTGTTAACCAAAGGAGCTGCACACCAGCATTTGTTTAGAATTTATTACGTCGCGTAATAGAAAACGCTCTGTTATTCGTTGAAGCTCTGAAGACGTCACACTACACGTGAAAAACGAAGCTATGTATGTTATTGAAGCGTTAGCGAAATTTACTAGATTTGGTCTTTCTTATTTTTCTCGTACATTTTGTTTTTTGAGGATTGAACCTTGACGGCACGACCTATGTGTTCACTGGTTCAGAGAACCGCCGGAAAAAAGCTCGTCGTGAAAAAAAGTAAGCAATGAATAAAATGAAAAGTGTTTTTAAACTATCATTCTTCGTTTCGTTCCTCTATTAGATCATTTTATATGCACATTCAAAGTACTTTTCTTTCATGAGGAACATTTTACGTCGAGGAGACAGCACTTATAAGAGTCGTAACGCGACCGCTTAATATAAGCAGCAGTGGCCGCATCGTTGGAATGCGCAGTGCATGCGCGGCTGAGGTTCAAATTCTGTCCTGAACCCCCTGGAGGCAGCATATGTGAGCTCCCGCGGTGGGGAGGGAAGAGGGGAAACGACACTTTTAACATTGGCGTTGGAGCTGGTAGAGACGCCAGCTCCTGGCTGCTCGAGCTCTGGTGGTCACGTACGAATGGCCACGAAGCAAGCAAATGAAACTACTGCGCACCTCGCTTTGCGCATGCGCAAATTCTCTATGAAAGCAACATCCGACATTCATTCTTGTTTTTGGCGCATTGAAGATTAATAAAAAACACGTTATATTTGGTAAAATATCTTATAACTATAAATTAAAGACGCATCCACTGCAAAAGCCTTCAGAAAATCTGATTATGAATAATGTTATTACTCTCCGCCTCGCAAGAATAGCGGTGCTGTTAGCGGCATATGCCCAGCGAGAATTTTCTAATGCTCATAGAGGGCAGCTAGCTAACATAATTGATAAAATCAAATGTTTTTAATCTTTATTCAAAACGATTTTCTCTAAATTCTTACAACGACTGTAAAAATTATTAATAAGTACACGACTGACTGTCAATAATGTAATGCCGCATGTGGGAGTGGGGGCAGACGGAGCTGGCCATATATAAACTTGACCGTTACTGCAGTACTCCGCAGATGATTTCCACAGCCAACGGTTCCCGACCCGCCCATAATCGGCTGCTATGGGTATAACTTTTCACATTGTTATTATTTTACTGTTTATTGCCATAATATCGTATTCTGCACGTCCTTCTTAATATTTGTAATATTAATGTAGTGCAGTCGGCCTGAAGATGGGCTCACAAGCAGACTGAAACCGGTTGCCTAAGAACAATAAAAATTCCTTTGCGATCGAGTCTGTGTTTCTTAAAAATATAATTTCATTGACGATCGCTGTTTCTCCAGAAATGTATTCTAAAATTATAAAAGTGTTAAAAATTGGGAATAAATAAAAATACTTGAAGTTTCCTAGTAAAATGACGATTATATAAGTGTTCATTACCATCTATTTCATTAATTTCATAAATAAACGGTTAATGTACTCGAACACAACAAAAAAGGCGGAATTAGAAACACCGATACGATATATAAGAAGTATTTAAATGTGATTGCAACACTTCAAAGTCGATTATCTCGAGAAATTGTTAGAGTTGTATGGAATGAATTTGGCTGATTACTATTTGAGGTCTGAACATCGCGTACCGTAAGTATAAAAAACTACAAATTCAGAAACCCACGTGGTCTCCGTTTTAGATTTTGCCTCATTGTCGTTTCAGTTACTACTAGGAAGAGATGGAAAATAAGTTTCCCCTGTCAACTGTGGGCAGAGTTGTGAATGAAAGGGAAAAAATGGAATGAGACATTAAAGATAAGACATATCTTTATGTTTTTCCATAATTTCCAAGTACATTCAAACATTTTTCAAATCAATTTCAGAAAGCCGGCCAGCGTTGCAGACGGAGGAAGCGTTGAACAGCTATGGAGTGGAAACATCTGTCATCATCTGTCCGAAAGAACTTCAAAAACACCCCGTCTGCAGGTAAAGTGCTACTCACAATTTTTTGGGAAGCTCAAGGAGTTTTGTTGTTGGACTTTTTCGAGGATGCTACCATCAATGTTGCGCGATACTGTGCCACTCTGTCGAAACTAAAAGAGGCGATTCCGAAAAAGCGGCCTGTGTGTGGCCCTCACAGATCTGGCGTTCTGCTGATGGATTATAATGCGAGACCATACTCAGCGACGGCAAGGCAAAAACATATTTCAACTCTTGGTTGGGAGCGCCTACACCATCCGCCATACCGTCCTGGTCTCGCATCAAGTGACTTCCATTTGTTTCCATCTTTGAAGAAGACTCTCGGCAGAAGCAGCACCACCTAGGGACAAGGCCTCACAACAGCCCATGCTACGTCACACTGACCAGGCCGCGGCCGCCAGATGAATGGCTGGCCACTGGGCCTCGTAGCGGCCAGCCAGTAAGCTGGCGGCCGCAGCCTGGTCAGTGTGACGTAGGACGCCCTGTTGTGAGGCCTTATCTCTAGGTGGTGTTGGCGAAAGGCGCTTTGGAAGCAATGCTGACGTCAAACAAGCCGTTCAACGCTTCTTCTGTATGCAACGCCCTGATTTTTTTCCTGGAAGGTTTTCTGAAGTTTATAAAGCGGCATGATAAATGTGTTATCGCACTTGGAATTCATGTAGAAAAATAAAGATATGTCTCATATTTAATGTCTCTATTTTTTTCCTTTCATTCACAACTCTGAACACAATCGATAAGGAAAAATTATTTAATTATTTTCCAACTCGCCCTCGTGTAACGAATAAATGTACTCCACAGCTATTGGAAAACGACTTTCAGCGGTATCAATGTACGGCTGGGGCCATGAATGTGCATATTTGGAAACATTCTAAAACGAAAGGAAATGTGTTTTTTAACACAAACTTATGTTTTTTTTTAAATGGACACCCTATATTTTTTCTTCAGCAATCCATAGCATGACAAATCACATTAACAATGGCGTTGATTGCATCGCAATTCTCCAATTACATTCCGAGATATTGCGACGCAAAGTTGACGCTTGAAAAACCCGAAATGCGCTGCTAGCGCACGTCCTGAGGCTCAGGCGTGAACCCCGTGCTGCCCGTAATCGCGATCTATTATTAGTTTCGGACCTCTTGATAAGTATGTAAGTGCGATTACGCATGTGAATCACATTTTGGGTGGACAAGATAGATGGAACACCCCATATATAAGGTAAAGCAATCAACAATCCTAAGATTGGTGTGAACAACACAGTGCTTTACTAGGCATGGACGTGTTTGGAGGTGGTACGCCGTTGCCTTCCTTCGGCCGATTTACCTAGCCAGTTAGAGGGGTTAACGTGGGTTAAGAACCACGGTGCTACTCGGTATTTTTCACATGAGCAATACTGCCAGAGGGGAAAGAAGTGGAAAGTGGCAGATAAAAATCCCAAGACCTTTGGATTCATAGTGTGGCACTCTACCACTGTGCAGCCGAGGCGCATTTTATGATAAATATGTATGGAAATGTATGCAGTATATAATCTGACAAAATTTTTAATACACATGATGCAGTTATTCTTCTTCCGCACAGGAGACCCGAAGTTGCCTGATTTGTACCGAATTCGATACTCATTAATAAATATTTCTGGGATATTTGTGTATTTCCAATATGCGATTCTTAACCTGTCTAAAAGCTGTTCGACACCATCTACACAAAATAGTTCTTATAACGAATCAGTTAAGCATCCGTTTTCATGCTGAAGGAGGCAGTAAAGCAGATTTGTCTGCTTATCACGGGACACACGTCGTCTCTTTAAACAGCGGCCCAGATCTCTCTCGACCCGCCCCGCGTCAGCAGGTGTTTTATTTCCGCTTCAGACAGCCGGACGGCAGCGCAGTCGTACAAACAGACCGGACCGTAAAAGCGGGACTGCGCCTTTTAAAGACCGGCCGGGCATCTTTCCCCCTGGAGGCGGGGGATTCCCGCGCCGCCCCCTTTTAGTAGTCGTTGCAGCCGTAATGGCAGCACCGTAGCGCTGCAGTGTCACTGCGCACTCGCTCGGAAATCCGGGCCAGCTCTCGCAGCGCGATTTTATCTCCGGCGTCCGTCTGTGTAAAGCACTGGTGGCTCTATCTGCACGGGGCAGCGTCTGCAGGTGCTCAATGGTCTGAAGGCCCCGATTCCGACAGACATAGAGCAGACGCGGCATAGAAACAAGAGGGGAAGGAAGCCTTGCCTTACAGACTTTCAATAAAATTGCTGCCCGTTGCAAAGTGTCCTGTATAGTAACACGATGAAACCTACGATCGAGCCTCAAGCGACGACCGCGGTGGCCGAGGGGACTGAGGCGCACCAGTCACGATCTGCACGGCCACTACGGTCGGGGATTCGAATCCCACCTCGGGCATGGATATTTGTGCCGTCCTTAGTGTTAGCTAGTTCATAAGTAGTCTGTAAGTTTAGGGACTCATGACCCCGTAGTTAAGTCCCATAAGCTATACAAACATTTGAACGAGCCTCTAGCGTACTTGTTTACCTTATCACTAACCAATGAAAGGGTCTCGTAAAAATATACACACTGGTCAAAACAATTGACCAGGTGAGGTATCTACCGGCTGATCAAAAAGTCAGTATAAATTTTAAAACTTAATAATAAATCACGGAGTAATGTAGATAGATAGGTTAAAATTGACACACATACTTAGCATGACATGGGCAATTATATATATATATATATATATATATATATATATATATATATATAAGAAAAAAAAACGCACGGACGAGTTTTACGGCCCACTTTAGATTTGTAGTTTTATAAGCTTTTTCAAACATTTTGGACTAAATAATAATCTAAGTAATAAAAAATCAATTAATAAGAGAGTCTGAAACCCTTTTAAGGAAAAAAAACTATGTAGTGGCGGGTTCCGAACCACGGACCTTCAGCGTCACAGTTCAACGCATTGCCCACTACGCTACAGCTAACAATTAGAAGTTACGTTCTTTAAACTCAGACTATTGATGGCTGTTGTTAACTGATGCTAATATGGCATTTTTAGACATTAGATTATCATTTATCGTACGAAGAACGACGTGCTTTTATTAATTCTTCAGTGCGCCATTGCTTTGAAATGACAACGTGTAAGTTACAATAAGAAAATCATCAAGTACGCAACGCAAGATGGCGTATGCCAGAGAGTTTTGGGTGAGGAATGTCACGTGACATCTCCGAACGGCTGGTTTTCGTTAATTCAATGGAAGGTGTCAAATCTCCGTTATTTTTGTAAATATCTGTCAAACATAAGGGAGCAAAGTTGTAGAGAATTTTCTCCTCTACAAATTCGGTTATTCAATTTTCGCATGAAATGAACGGTTTATTTTCAATTAAAATTACATTACAAATGACTTGTTTTGGTATTACTAACGTATTTCTTGTCCTAAATATTTGAAAAAGCGAGGTTCTGGTCTCTGGTAGCCAACAATTATGTCTGTCAAATTTGGTGCCGATCGGTTGAACGGTTCGACGTAAAAAGTGGGAATACGTCACAGACAGACAGACATCGTCAAATCGAAACGGCTTTTTTTATAATTACTATCGTATTTTTGTCCGAAAAATTATAAAAAGGAAGATTCTGGTCTCTGGTGGCCTACAATCATGTCTGTAAAATTTGGTGCTGATCGGTTAAACGGTTAGTCTTAAATACAGGGAACACGTTACGGGCAGATAGACGGACGGACAGATAGACCGACATCCCACAATCGCTGTTATTTTTGCAAATATCTCTGAACCCATACGAGATATGAAAAAACATAACAAAGCAAAGTTGTAGAGAATTTTCTCCTCTACAAATTCTGTTATTCCATTTTCATCTCAAATGAATGATTAAGCGGTTATTTTCATTTAAATTTCGAGCTTCAAAAGACGATCGCAAAGACCCACTTTTACTGTTACTACCGTAGCCTAAAGTGGGCACAAAAAAAAAAAAAGTTTCAGAAAGTCCTACAGACTTCATCAGATCAGAAAAGCAATAATTAGCATAACAAATTGAGGCAAAGCAAAGATGCTGTTCTTTACAGTAAATGATCAGTATGTTCACCATCATTCCTCAACAATAGCTGTAGTCAAGGAATAATGTTTTGAAGAGCACTGTAAAGCATGTCCGGAGTGATGGTGAGGCATTGGTGTCGGATGTTGTCTTTCAGCATTCCTAGAGATGTCGATACACTTGCGACTTCAGGTAACCTCAAAGCCAATAATAGCACAGACTCTGTCTTGGGGACCTGGGAGACCAAGCATGACGAAAGTGGTGGCTGAGTACACGAGCATCACCAAACGATGTGGGAAAGAGATCTTTTTTTGAATTTCGTTCTTTTTTGTGTTCTAGTAAAACCCCATGTCATTCCCAACATGTGTATCAATTATTACCTCTCTATCTACATTATTCCGTGATGTATTAAGTTTCCAAATTTATACCGACTTTTAGATCACCCGGTAGATCATGAAGTATTGTCATCGGCAGAATGAACACAAATGATTCGACGTCTTTCTGTCGGTTCTACGGAGTTGAGACCAACATTACGGCAACCGAGATAATGGTAATAACAAAAAATTGCTAAAGAAAGGATTGGTCGTTGTGAGATTACAGCCCAATACAAATACTGGTAATTAATAGCATTTGATAATTAAACAGTATGAAGTTCACTGCAAACATTGACCATGCCAATGCTCTAAATGTTACACAATTTTAATCTTATTAATTATGGTAGCAATGTATGTACGCAGTTGGGTGACAACATTTATAGTTAGGCCAAAGGTAGAATTTCTCCACGTTGAGATTTGCTGTGTGCTTGTAGCTGACGGGAGGCCAGCAAGCAGGCCGACGTTGGTGGCTTGTTCCAGCTTAGGATTTTACAGTTCGTTTCCGGTGAGGGGAGAGAGGGACAATGGCGAGTGCCAGGCACAGTGCAATGCACAAATATTGTAATACTACTGGCATTTGAAGTAATACGATGCAGTTAGGAACCTTTAAGGACCTCATTACAAAATAGCCTGTTGACAAATAAACTATACATTAGCTGATATAGTCACATCTGACGTAATATGTTTAATTGACAATGAAAAGTAATAAATTACCAATAAATACAAGACAGTTACACAACTAGCATGGCAATGTTTGTTTATAAAAATAATATATAACTATTTCTCATTTTATTTTCAGTTAATCTTGTGTAATTTACCTTGAAAGATTCAGTTAAATCACTTATCTGTGGTATAAGAAATTGCACGATTATGATAAACAGTACAAAGGATGTTTATACTAATATAAAAACGTAATAAAATATTTGTTTAATGTGTAGTGTAATTATTTTGATTTTAAGTAAAGTTTTAGAAATGTATTGGCTGAGCGCTGTACGTTGGCAAATCGGTTACAACAGCTTACATGGGGAAGTTGATGACGTAGGGGAAAAAACCCCGGCAGTTGAGTTTTGGCGCGCGCGCGCGAGGGCAGGAAGTGAGGACTCCAGAGAGCACGTGGTGTGGCTGGCCTGGCGGCGTCGCTCTGCCTCAGTCGGCATGTGGATCTCGAGGTGGTGACTTGAGATTTGTCTGTGGCAATCGCCACGTGTGGTTGTTCGTCGTAGACTGCACCAAGTTAAATCGAGTGCTACTGTGTGTTTGTGAATATTTAGCCGGTGGAACAAGGTGTGCATCGCATTGAATTAAAGTGACTGTGATTTGTTAATGTAACACGTGTCGTCGCATAGGCATGAACATAAACGGTGTTTGAGACAGCCACGTGGTGTGAAAACAATTCGAGACAAATATTCATTTTGTCTGGGGGCTCTCGAGCTATAACTTTATTTGATAAATGTGCCGACGTACAGACGTATCAGCCACAGGGTTCAAGTATTGTGAAATAAACAACATAAAGTGAACTTTCATGTGTTTTCAAAAATAGTAGTTAGTACACCCTTTTCTCTCATGAACTTGAATTTATTATGAATTTGTTTTGTTAATCATATGCAGGGAAGGAAAGCTGCGAACGTGTGATATCATCCCCTAGAAAACGAGTCAAACAGTCGCAATAACAGTTCCAGTGTTTTTGCATGTTTAGGAATTTGGTTCGCAGCTGGTGGTTGTGAGTTTAAAAAATTAAACTTTCTCTAATTTAAACTCTCAACCCGACCTTCACCCTCGCATCGTGATTTGAGTTTACTGTACCAAATGAATTACAAAAGCAGTTGGGTGCAAATAGTATAGTGAGCAGGTAGTGCAATGGAACAACAATGTGACTTACCCAAAGTTATGGCATGGAAAACCATAGGAAGGTTGAAAGACAGACGGATACAGAGAGAGATGGCTGCAGCTATTGGAGTGTTCCGAGACTGGTATACTGGCAGTTGCTCTCAGTACCGGAGATGCGGTTCTATGGTTGCTGTGGTGCCACGAATATAGCAAAGTCAAGGCTGAAACTTGTATGTTGGACACGTCAGTAGGAGGACTGGGTCTTGCGGATGTGCCGCAGAATTTTGTAGCGTTACTCGTCCACCGACAGCTTCCTTGGAGACCACCAAGCCACAGGTCTCGACGGCGGCGGTATTAGCACTCTACCGGCCACAAGCGCACCGACTTTGGTGTTCCTTTCAAATTATCCTTTGTCAGTGATAATTATCTCAATAAGAGCTATTTCCTCCGGACAATGTCCGATCGGAACCGCACGGCCAGTCTTTTATATTACAAACTTTGCGGACGCCCACCAGCGCACAAATACGAGATCCGATATCCGAAAGGCAATTGGCTCCGTGTATGGGAGAACATCTTTACCCCTCATACCGGCTGGTCAATATAATGTCATCAAAACAAATCAGCGACTCGCCCACATCCACAAAATTATCTCGCTAAACTGCCCACTGTGCAGTGTTCCTGAGACATGAACATCGGTTTCAGTGGCTCCGTGTGTCAACTGCCAGGGCATTCAATAATTGAACCACCCCATTATGTGGGACGGTGAAGTGGTTCACCATGCCGGACGCATGGCTGCACCCTCGCACCAGGCATAATTTCACCCCGTGGTTACTGAGGAACTCTGCCGTTGCAATAATGGTCGACCGCAGTGGCGTATCCAGCAGGGGGTGGGGATAGTCGTGCTGCACCCCCCCCCCCCTAAACCTCCGGGAGCCCACGCCGCCCCCCTTCCACCCGAGACCTTGCGGCAGACTCCTCGAGAGAGACAAAGAAAAGGGGGGGGGGGGGGAATCAATCCTCTCAAAGTGATTTATTACGTCAGCTCGGAGATTGACCTCTGCTCCCACCAGGCAACGATCCTGGATATGCCACTGGTCCTCCGTCTTGGGGAAGGATTATATCTCATACTTATGGAATGGCCACCACCCGGTGAAAGACACCGTTCTTATGAGGAACTGTACGCTTTCTCACGGTAGTTCGTCTTCATGGCCACCAATGCTCTATACGTCAATAAATCTCACCTATGTTGTTCAGTGCAATACGTGGCGTAGGGCCTATATGTCCTTAGTCTTGTTTTTGTTCATTTCATGACGGGGTAAGTGGATCTCCCATTTACTTTCGACGCATTGGAGTAGATCGATTTTTCTTTCTTCTCCTTTTGGATCATTGCGAAGATGGTGTACCCCCTTCTGTTGAGATGTGATATACTTTTTTTAAGTTCTTTTTCCATTACGCCCTTTCTGTTTTCACTAATGGTCCCCCTACAGAATATATATTTCTGGTTTATGCTATATTGAGATTTCGATTTTCCCATTTATGGCTCGGGAATTTTGCATGTTTACATGAAATTGTTGCATTTTTTTACTGCACAAGAGAGTTTTAGTTTTCTAGAATTTTCTTTGTTGTTTATTTAGTTGTAGCGTGTCATCGGACAGATTGTAGGGGTGGTACAAGACCCCAAAAAAAGTAACTCGAAAAATAACAGTAAATAAAATAAAATAATGTAATTACAGGGACCTGGACACGATTTCAGAAAACAGAAACGGGTAAAAGAAGGCGTGGCCAGGGTCCTCCACGGGTGAATCAGCAAGAGATGACCGTTATCTCCGGTTAACAGCCCGTCGAGATAGGAGGCCGAATGCAATCCAGCTGCAACGCACCCTCCAGAAAGCAACAGGACGCGCAGTATCAACACAAACAGTCCGAAATCGCCTTTAAGAATGTGGCCTGTATGCACGGACGCCTATGTTGTGAGTCCCATTAAAACCATGACACCATTTAACGCGCAGACATGAGGCTTGAACTCGTAACGAATGCCGCCGGGTTCTGTTTACAGATGAATCAGCTGGACAATCGTGGTTCCCTCATCTGGAGAGAACTCGCAATAGTCCCCCTTGTGTGCGGAAAAGATTAAGCACATCATGGTGGTGGACGAATGGTGTGGGCAGGAGTCAATATTGGCGGTCGTACGGACCTATAAGTTTAACACGATGGCGCTTTGCCATTCTTTCGATCTTTGGTTACATCCTACACTGCCCACATAGGGGATGCGTTCCTTCTGGTAGGCGAAAACGTTCGACTCCACAGAGCTGCCCCTGGTGGACGACATACTCGAGACTGATGCAATTTATGGAAAGGAGCGTCAGCTTGTTCATCGGACCTGAACCAAATTTGGATGTCTGGGTTGCACTTGCAGACTCATTGCAGTTTGATCAGAACTCAACGGTTGCTGAACTGGATATTGCACTCGTGGCAGACTGGCCAAATATCCCTCAAGAACTGATAGATACTCATACTGTCCACGCCACGCAGGTGTGCAATTGTACTGGCCTTCCGAAGTCATCACACAACATATTAGATCCAACGAGAATGACTTTTCACCAGTAGTACTAGCCCCATGGTACCTCGATTTTAAATTAACTCCATGTAAAGCTCAGGTAAAAAGTCAAGACAGCTAAATATCGTACTGTATCACACGCTAATTACATTTGTAACCAATATCTTTCAGTTTAAAAAGACATGGAAGCAGTTGAGAGGCGACAAAGCTACGTTCTTTGCTGGTAGGTTAAACCAATGCGCGAGTGTCACGGTAATGCTTCGGGAACTCAAATAGGATCGCTGGAGGAAAGACGACTACTTTTCGAAAAATTCTGCCGAGGAAATTTAGAGGGCCGGAATTTGAAGCTGAGTAAAACGATATTCCTGCCGCCTAATTACATGTCGCGTAAAGATAAAAAATACAAGATAAGAGGAATTTGGGTTCGTACAGAGACATATAGACATTCGTTTTTCCTTCGTTGTATTTGGGATTGGAATAGGAAGGAAAATGCCTGGTAGTGGTGCGATGTACCCTCCGCCACGCACTTTACGGTTAACTGGGGAGTATATATGTAGATGCGGAAATATGTTGCCCTATGTATACTTTGTGTGACTCACTGACACCCTAATTGTTTTGAGCACTGCGTTTCACAGTCACACTTGACTGTAACAGTCACCAACTGAAAAATGATGCAGTCGGAGAACAAGAAACAGTAAATGTGTGTTTGAGAGTATCTAAAATAAAAATGAGAAACCAGCCGCCCTATTCATCATTTCGCCTTCTACGGTAAAAACGTTGGAATCCGGACAAATACCTGCTCTTTTAGCACATAACTGAATAAAACCTCACAACCATTCCCTCACTGTTGTTAAGTTTTTACACACACCATGGTGTTTCACTGTCACCTCCTACACGTCTCTCCCCACTTTTCTCCTGCCTCTCTCACTATCACCATTCTCATTCTTTTCCCTCCGTCTTCCATGCCACGGTTTCTGCTCTCCCACTTTTCTCTTTGGCATTGTCATTGTTGCCTCACTTCGTGACTGACTCTTCACTTCTCACAGCCGGCCGCGGTGGCCGAGGGGACTGAGGCGCGTAGTCACGGTCTGCACGGCCACTACGATTGGGGGTTCGAATCCCCCCTCGGGCATGGATATTTGTGCCGTCCTTAGTGTTTGCTAGTTTGTAAGTTTAGGGACTGATGAACACGTAGTTGAGTCCCATAAGCTATACAAACATTTGAACATTTTTCACTTCTCACACTCTGCTGTCTGACTCTTTGGCCACCGTTGCCTTCTCTCTGTCCTTGTACATGGTTTGGTCGATCTTGTAACCCCTAGACCGTGAAAGGAGGGAGGAGGGAATAAAGGACATAAATCTTTTGTTAAACCTCGACACTATCGCGGATCAAGATCACTAAACCTGAGTTATGGCCTCCATTCATCACCACATTTCCACCGTATCCTTTCTTTTACTCTCACTGCTACTATCTATATCCATTTATCTTTTCTTACTCCTTTTGTCTCTCTCACTCACCATGACTTCCTGCCCCACCTCTCTCTCTCTCTTTCTTTCTCTTTGACTTTTGCCCAACGCTGTTCATTTCGAACAAAATAGCGCAAATATATTCGCATGCTAAAATTTGTGGTGAAGAAAGCGAAATTAAAACTGTGGCAGCTGGTTCGCAATTTTCATATCAAACTCCTTATAAAAGGAAAATGTTACTCTTATTTCTAATCTGTCAAGAACATTTTTTTAACTGGTCGGTTTCTTTTCCTTGCTACAGAAAGGTATGTTGCTTACATAACACATATTCTGTAGATCTGCAAAGATTTGGCAATTTCTTCATATACTTTGACACTTTAAAAATACTGCGTATTGTAACGCAGCATGTTTGGATTTATTTCCATCTGCTTGCCTTCAGGAACCTCCAGATAACACTGTTGCATACTAATAGATATGAATGTAATTAGTCTATTACCATTTTCTTTTCCAAAACGTATGTTATTCTTTATTGTAAATTAACTAGTTGAAGTGATTTTCTGTTATTTGATACCGGAGAAGATTGTTTAATTAGCAAATATTAATTAGTTAATGCCAGAGGCGTATTGATAAATTTCTAATAGTGTGCTAATTAGTAATTCTGTTAAAACTGAGTAAATTCTTTTCTCATTGTATGAAAGTAGGTATTACCATGTTTCACAAATAATGTTAGCAAAGTTTTGCCCTATTTAGTTTCTGTAAAATTACCTTTAATTACGAAAGTATTCTTGATCAAACTACTTTGATAATACGTAAATGAAATACTATTAGTTGAACCGTGATTTGTATATTAATTTAATCAGTATTATTTACACTATCTTTTACTATAGCCAGTTGCATGTAATTTTTTACTTTTTTATTATAATTACTGTAATGAACTCAATTAAAAATACGTAATTTTAGTGATATTAAGAAAATCTTCTCAAGCTTACAGCCGCGTCAAGTGGTTGAAGCTCGAGAATGTTTTACTAATTCATATCGACGCGAGACCATGCACTCATACATTTAGTGACATGGTTTGAAAGATATAAATAGGATGCGTTCGCGGCAGGTAATAGAGTATTGTTTCATCAGTTGTCAGAGACACAACCCAAGCTAGTTGAGAGTATTGTTTCGTCATTTGTGTGATGCACAATTTATGCAAGTTCGGAGCATTGTTTCGGCCGCGATCTGAGGCACAAGCCACGTCAGTTGGAACTTTAATTTTGAACAATTATGTTGAAGTTCCTCAATATTATTCGAGTGGAAAGTGTTTATACGGGTATTATGAATGAACAATTAATACTTGTGCCACATTAAGAGGTACACCTCGAACTTATGTAGGAAACACACGAACTGAAGGCCTATAAAGTCGTATTATTGATGATAGGAATGTGGGTTACTAATCACACTAATTGTAATTAATGAGACTCGTAAGCTGGCCATAAATGGAGACTACTGGGAATTTATGGATCATTAAAAGTGTGGAAGAATTCCAGTTCTATGGTTGCCTTCGTCATTTCTAGTGAATTAGTTTTCTCCCCATAAGATTTCAGCTATCCACTACCAAGAGCAACGATCATCGGCAAAATTGAGAATCAACGATCTACGACCAGATAATGGCACAGTATGGCGAATAACAAAATGTAATGCAATAATGTATCGATACATGAATCTGACCGCACGATCTCAAAAGTTAAATTTTCACTCAATGTGGACTCTGTTCTTTCTAATTTTGCACGGAAATGTGATTTGCAGAGTATCCCATGTAGATCTAGATCGTTGCGGTCGTTTCGGGACTATCTCTTGCAGGGTCTACCACTGAAGTTTCCTATCATCTCTGTGACACTTTCGCGCTCTCTGAATGAGCCCGTAACGAAGAGTTCTCCTCTCCGTTCGATCTTCTCTCTCTTCTATCAAGCGTACCTGCTACCCATCCCACACTCATGAGTTATACTCAAGCGTTGGCAGAACAGTGTTTTGTTACCTACTTCTCCTTTGTTGACGAACTGCACTTTTTGTGGAATCTTCCAATGAATCTTAGTCTGGCATCTAACTTACCCACGATTAATTTTATACATTCTTTCCATTTCAAATCGCTCCGACGATCTACTCCCAGACATTTTATGGTTGTAACTACTTCCAGTGTTTTCCTACTATTGCGCCACAGTTATACAATAAGAGATCCCTTTTTTCGTGTAAACACAGCACTTCAGATTTGTTTCTATAGATGATAAATTGGCATCCATTGCACCATGCTTCGATCCTCTTGTATTCTGCTAGTCATTTCCAGAGTTGCGATTGCTCGATATAGGATAGCAAGCCTTATTCAATTCCCAATGTTATCTAGGAGATAAGTCATCACTCCTATGCAAATTAACGTTCCTGTAACACTTCCGCGGGGCACGTCAGAAATCACTTTTACATCTGAAAACTATGAAATATATCATAATAAAAAGTCATAAATTAAATATTAAATAGTTCTATAACTGGAAATGTATTGCGATCTGTACTGAGAAAAGGATTTGAGGCTGAAAGTTTTAATCCGCGAATGTGAAACCAAAAGAATTAATTTTAACACACTAATTAAGTAATTTGTGAATTTCTGAAATCTTTCGTAAATGAAAGTCACTAGTACAGAACAAATTAAGATACATTATAATTCCGTGGTGTAGATACATTTAACGTTATAATTCTGTGCCGTGGTAGACTGAATGGAAAAATTAAAACTTAGAAACGACACCGCAGAAGCTGGCAATGCACCACATTTACTGCTATGTAATAAAAGGATTCGTGGGCTATTATGGCGTCAGCAGAATAAATGAACCTTTGAAGTGCATGTAACCGATCTAGGAATACGTTGCCCACGACTAACTCAAAAGAAATGAATACCTAATTAGTCGGTTACAGGTCTAAGGGACGTGAAAAGTGGAGTTTGAAAGTCATAAAATGAAGGTAACGGACACAACAATGATTTCCGCTCAGTCCTTAATGACGCGTTTCGCTCTTACATCAGGACATCTTATGCGTGAGAAATATAGCACACGAATTACCAAACAGTTAGAGAAGTGATAACGGAAGTTGACATGGATTTATTTTGTGCTAAATAGGCTTGTATAAAAAGGAAAAAATCTCATAAATCACTCTTCGAGATGTAACATTTGTTGACTTTATAACAACTAAACGTTAATAGATTATTAGAGGACCCGTGAGAATAATTCGCACCGTTAGTGGAATGACAAAAAAGTTGGGAAAAAATTAAAGTCAAATGTTAACGCTTATCGTTCTTCAGAATCAATCAATTCAGGTGTTTAACAGCGCAAATGAAAGAGCTCGATCCGCTGAGTGTTGTTAGGTCAAAAAGAACTGCGTACCTTAATTAGAACCGAAGATATTGTAAAACAAACCGATTAGAATATTCAATACTAGGACAAGGATACCACGTTTGAATAAAAATAATGGGTGGAGAGACATAATTCTGATACTTGATGACAAATCTGCGAATAAATATCTTTCTTTAAAAGCAAAAATGAAGGACATCGGTCGATAGAACGGCCTGACCGACTGACTTTAGTTTACATGTAGGACATCGCCATACAAAATATACAGAAGGAAATCGCGTTTGAATACAGACAAAGGAATGCGATAGTTATGTATAGTATGATACTTGATGACAATTCTGTGGATGAATACCTTTCGTTTAAAAAGAAAAATGAAGGAAATCGGCGGGGTAGTTTGGTCTGGCCGATTGAATTTAGTTTTTGTAGGTTCTTTTAATATGTAAGATATGAATTTCTGTATTTTTCGTAAAACCCCTCAAATGACTGAGCAACACGATCGGACAAAAAACAGACGTGGTACTGATGGACTAAAATGATAAAAAATGTTGAATTACCAAACAGGTACTGAATAAACTGGCACCGATATTCTTCCTCTAAACTGTCGCACGAGCAAGAAACTGGGAGATGTTGCAGTAGATGTCAGAGGAATGGAAAAACAAATGCAATCGCTCATCGGGCGTTCCACAGGGTAGTGTTATTGGTCCTCTGCTGTTCCTTATTTACATTAACGATTTAAAGGAAAATCTAAGTAACTCTCTTAGATTGTTTGCAGATAACGCCGACATTTACCGTCTAGTAAAGTCATCTGAAGATCAAACCCAACTGCAGAACGATCTGAATAAAATATCACTATGGTGTAAAAATTGGCAATTGACTCTAAATAATGAGAAGTGTGAAGTCGTCCACATGAGTACGAAAAGAAATCCGTTAAACTTTGTTTACAAGATAAATCAATCAAAAAAGTGAAGGCCGTAAACTCCACAAAATACCTAGGAACTACCATTACTTCAGACTTAAACTGGAAAGAACACGTAGATAATGTCGTGCGTAAGGCGAACCAGAGACTGCGTTTTATTGGCAGAACCCTTAAAAGATGCAACAGAACTACAAAAGAAACTGCACACACTACGCTTGTCCGTCCATTTTTGGAGTATTGCTGTCCAGTGTGGGACCCTTATCAGGTGGGTTTGACGGAGGACGTCGAAAGAGTCCAAAGAAGGGCAGCTCGTTTAGTATTGTCACGATACAGGAAAGACAGCGTTACGGAAATGATACGGATGGGAATCATTACAACAACGGCGCTTATCGCTGCGGCGTGGGCTACTTACAAAACTCAAATCGCCAACATTTTCCACCGAATGCAAAAATATATTGTTGACTCCCACCTACGTAGGTAGAAATTATCATCAGAATAAAATACGAGAAATCAGAGCTCTAACGGAGACATTCGGGTGTTCTTTCTTCCCGCGAGCAATTCGAGAATGGATTGGTAGAAAAATAGTATAACGGTGGTTCGATGTACCCTCTGACAGGCACTTAAATGTGATTTGCGGAGTATCCCATGTAGATGTAGATGTAGATAACTAATTAAATAAAACGCTTTACTAAAATAGGATTCTAGTCACGATCAAATTACTGAAGTATTTGGCAGTCCTGTGCACAGCCGAAAGTACACTCGTGTTACTACTCCTTACATCTGCGTCGCTACCAAGGGGTTGCCACTGACTCTGCAAAGTGCAACGAGAGCGCAACTAAGTACACACTAAACAACTTTCGCACTAGGTATGACATGCTAAACTTTAAGTGATACCCGACTGTGAATTATTTAAACAATAAAATTCCGTGGGTAATGAATAATTGTTCTGAGAATATTAAAAGATTCTTTTCAACGCGAATGAGAATCTACATTTTCACTCGCAAAGGTGGGGCAAATTCTCTCTTTTGACGCCGGGGACGGGGGGTTATTTATTTATTTACCCTTGTTGCGGGCCAACTGCTTTTGGTTTTATAGCTGGTCGTGAGTACAAAAACTATGTGACATATTTATGCGACTGTGATACATTATTTCTTTACAGATTTAAAGTAATTAGATAAAAAATATAGAAAGAAAGGCGTAAAAACTTATCATAAGGAAAATAGAAAGAATAAGAGTGGAAAGTCCAGCGTGGGAGGCCTCGGAATTTACTTCGAGCGCTGCCATCCTAGAGTTTTCTCTTTTGGAGACTCCTATGGTGGGCTAGAACTGTAGATTACATTTCGCATGTGTTTATATCGTCCTCTGTGTCGGGGCTGTCATCCGGGGTGTAATTTGTACTGTTTGCGCTTTCAGTATCAGATTCTTCTGTTGTGGGCGTTTCGTGTTGCATTACGTCTTGCGTTCTGTGCCTTACGTCTTTTTTTCGTAGTGAGACTTCGTCCGTCAGCCTGTTCATTATGTCCCATCCGTTCTTATCTAGTATTACGAGACGCGTCCAGAAAGTAAGTTCCGTTTCAATTTATCTTCGCTGCAGCGCTGCGAGTGCAGTTCGCACATGCGCTGTAGACGATGTGTATCAAGGAGAAGAACGTACGCCATTTGAAGATCGGTCAGTTACGTACGCTTTGCTGTCCTTGTTTGAAATGTCGGCGTTGATTGAAAATCTCACTGTCTGTGAAATCAGGACGGTGATTCGGTTTCTGAATGCGAGGAAAGTGAAACCAAGTGAAATTTATCCGCAAATTTTCGATGTTTACGGACCAAATGCGATGAGTGATTCGGTGGTGGGAAGATGGGTCCGACAGTTCAATGGCGGGCGTAGTGATGTGCACGATGAAGAACGTAGTGGGCGTCCACCTTTGGTTAGAGAAGAACTGGTTAACGCGATTGATGACAAGATCCAGTAAAACCGTTGGTTTACAATTAGTGCTGTCGCTATGGACTTCCCCCAAATTTTACGATCACTAATGCATGAAATTGTTACCAAACAACTGAAATTCCGTAAACTCTTCTTACGTTGGGTACCAAAGATTCTCACTGAGCAACACAAAACACTTGAGTTTTTGACCCGTTATGCTGAAAGCTGTAAATAATTTCTGAGTCACAGGAGATGAAATGTCGGTTTCTTACGACGCCCCTGAGAGTAAGCGGCAATCAATGGAATGGAGGCACACTTCATCCCCACCAAAGGTAAAGCCGAAGCAAATCATGACACTTCACCAATGACGACGAGCTTAAAGAAGCTGTTTCCAACTGGTTGAAAACACAGGCGGCAGATGTCTATGAAGAAGATATACAAAACCTGGTGCCATGCTATGACGAAAGCCTACAAAACTTCGTTTAAGAGTTGTAGAATTTTGTACTATAAAAATGTATTGTGTATCTGTGTACAATTTCATTTTATTACAAAACGGAACTTACTTTCTGGACGCGCCTCTTAGTTGCCTCCGTTCAGTTATCTCTCGTCCAACAAGTTCGTGGACCTTGTCGTATTTTCTCGCCTTCAACAAGTACATAGAAGCTCTTAGTCGTATGGTTAGGTCTATTGGTGGTATCCCCAGTAACATGCAGAGTGCTTCGTCTGGGGTAGTGTTGAAGGCTCCAGTTAACTTTAATAGGACACTTCTTTGACCTTTCCTAACAGTGGCAGTGTTGGTCTGCAGTGCCAGACACTGTGCCCATGAACTGGCCACGAAGCAGATTACTGACTCGAAGAGGCCTATGTGGTATGTACATAGTGTTTGTGTAGCTAGTCGCCGGCCGCGGTGGCCGAGGAGACTGAGGCGCGCCAGTCACGGTCTGCACGGCCACTACGGTCGGGGGTTCGAATCCCCCCTCGGGCATAGATATTTGTGCCGTCTTTAGTATAAGGTAGTTGATAAGTAGTTTGTAAGTTTAGGGACTGATGACCCCGTAGTTAAGTCCCAGAAGCTTAACAAACAATTGAACATTTTGTAGGTAGTCTGTACGTTGTAAGGGGGGGGGAGGAGGGTTTGGGGAAGGGAGTGGCGCTACTGTTAAGATCCAGCACTCAAAAAACGTCAACAACCAGTCATCTGTAGCAGCCGCTGCCACTGTAGTTGTCTCTGACACATCTGGAACACTGCAAGCCGCGAAGACAGTAGCTGCGTCCCAGCGAATGCTCCGCGACGGCCCGTCGGCTGTCAGGGGGTGGGGGGGAGGGTGGCAAAAAGCCGGCGTCGGCAGAGGCGGCGGTCCGGAATTAATTACCGGCCAGATAAGAGGATCGCCGCGCACGCAGATTAGGCCTCCAGCCGTCGTCTCGTCCGGCGTCGCCCGCGGCGGCGGTGGCGGCGGCGGCGGCGGAGGCGGCGGGGGCGGACCCGCCCCCGTCCCCACTTATTAATATAGATTGAAAATGAATACGTAATCGCCGCTATTCGAATAGCGGCGACCGCCAAGGAGGCGGGACGGCGCGGGAAGAAGGGGCGCTCGGGAGGGTCTGGAGCGAGCCACTCTGGCGCCGCGCCGCGACAAGTGTTGTTGCCCGGCAATGCTGCGGCCGCGCCGTAATTGGACTGCCAGCCCGTGGCAGGCTCTCCGGAGGGGCGGGCCGCGGGAGGGGTGTCTGCCCTAGCCACTACAGCCCAGTTACAAACACCGAAACAAAGCACTCTGCTTGGTAGTTCATATTACATGCTATATTTACGTACCGTCAAACGTGGTGATTTCGGACACCTGGGTGACTTCGGACGATATGGCTCACCTCTTTCCCGTATAGCATCGAAATGTTCAAATGTTTGTAAAGCTTATGGGACTTAACTACGGGGTCATCCGTCCCTAAACTTACAAACTACTTATGAACTACTTACGAACTAGGACGGCACAAATATCCATGCCCGAGGGGGGATTCGAACCCCCGACCGTAGTGGCCGCGCAGACCGTGACTGGAGCGCCTCAGTCTCCTCGGCCACCGCGGCCGGCGTATAGCATCGAATTAGCCATCGAGCTATATGAACTACTAGCTGAAAACCCGGAAGTGCCTTGTAATAGGACTGAGGTTAGAAAGAAGGAAAAAAAAGATAGGTAAGTCTTTCTTCACTGTCAAATAATTAACTTTCTCAAATTTGAAAGACATCGCCATCTTCTTCTCTATTATCCCGCCGTAATCACAAGCCTCAGGTAAAACCCCGCTCGGTGGTCTATCGCACCGCTTTCCGGGTCGGGGGGCGTACCGGCCCTGGTTCGAATCCGCCCTGCGGATTAACGACAGGGGTCGGAGTGCCGGCCAGCCTGGATCTGACTTTTAGGCGGTTTTCCACATTCTCCTAGGTGAATACAGGTCTGGTCCCCAAATCCCGTCTCAGTTACACGGTTCGCAAACATTACCTAATACTTTACAGTTTCGCACACTTATAACATTATACGCAGACATTTGGGGTACACATTTCGCCGGCCGCGGTGGTCGCGGGGACTGAGGCGCTTCAGTCACGGTCTGCACGGCCACTACGATCGGGGGTTCGATTCCCTCCTCGGGCATGGATATTTGTGCCGTCCTAGTTCGTAAGTAGTTCATAAGTAGTTTGTAAGTTTAGGGACTGATGACCCCGTAGTTAAGTCCCATAGACTATACAAACATTTGAACATTTTTGGTACACATTTCCTCCTGGGGGCATGCGGTGGTGGCAGGAAGGGCATCCGGCCACCCGGTAAATATTAACAACATGCCAAATCTGGTTTAGCACCGCGCGAAAAGGGCCAAAGAGATAGAATAGAATCACAAACCTCATGTATATAAACAACTTTATATATAACAAGCTAAAAACCCGGCGTTGCCCAGGTATTTATTTATTTATTCCTGCGATTCTTCAGGTATACATTCATTGGTATAAGGGCTGTATGTCTGTAAAATGTCTTGGGAATATAAATAGTAGAAGTAATAGATTAAACCTTGGTGCGTGATGAGGTGGTTTTCCGTGAACGTTACTGTTTATGTGCTCATATCTCATGAACTGCGTGTCGTACTGTGATACAATTTAGAAGGTACACTCAACTGTATGCGTGTATTCTATCTGTGAAATTTCATGCGGCTACAATTTGTAGTGTAGAAATTATAAATTGTAACGTCATAACGAATACCGTAGTTTTAGTCCATGAACAACACAACGTTACTGTGTATGTGCTCGTATCTCATGAACTACGTGTCGGAATGTGATACAATTTAGAAGCTACATTCAACTATGTATGTGTATACTGTCTGTAAAATTTCCTGTCGCTACGATTTGTAGTGTTCAAATTATAAATTGTAACGTCTTACCGAGAGCCGTAGTTTTACTCCATAAACAGCGGAAAAGTAGTAAGCGAGAAAGTTTTTTTCTTTCATCATTTTGCTATGGTTGTCAGCGAGAAAAAGTTTAATAAATGTTTGAAATCATGTTTAAAATTCGTTGCAAGTCGCTAAGTAATTTCATGTAGTGTATTTATAAAGTCTCGCTGCATTATGTGGCAGTTTTTGCGATTGTTTATGATGTCATATATTCAAAACCATGTGCCGTACGTGATTCTTAACCCTGTATCAATTGTTACCTCACGGTAAGGAATGTGTGTACTAAACTTGGTTGAAATCGGTCCAGTGGTTTAGGAGAAAATGAGCAACATTGTCGCTAAATGCAGCAGTTATTCGCGCATCTCATTGTTTATGACGTTATATCTCGTGAACTATATATCGTTTGTGATTCTTACACTTACACTCATGGATTAAAGCTTACGTGTACAAAATTTCATAAAGATTGGAACAAAACTGTAGATTTGTATGCAACACGTTCAAACATACGGACACTCAGCTCTATATATTAGACATGGAGAGGCTATCTCTGGCTTAACAGCGCTACTTCTGGCAGCAAACAGGAATTGTGGGAGCCATTTTTTCAACGTCTAGTGCGCCGAATACGAAAGGCCGATGCTACTTACGTGGTTTGGTTTCACATTTTACGTATCATAGTAACCTTGAAAGGTTATTTATTAAGCTAAAATTATGCCGAGTGTAAGTGCAGCATATAACTGTACGAATCGCAGCAATAAGATGTTGGAATATCGTATTTCAGTAAGTATTTGTGAGTTTTCGTTGCTAATATTTCGTGTATTCGTCTTTTGTGCTTACCATATTTCAGCATAAAATAGTCTTATGGGTTCTGTTTGTCTTTAACTGTAACTAAAGTAAGTGTAATTATATTTTTCACTTTTCCTTTGAAAAATTAAGAACTTACAAGACGATGGTTAGCCAATATGAGGCGACATAAGTGGAAACCTACTGCATACAGTTACATTTGTTCATCGCATTTTGAGGAGAAATCATGTATCCAACAAATGATACAAAGCGGCTTATCGCTAATGCGATTCCGACGACAATTTCGTTCCCTGAACATCTTCAAACAACAAAAACGCCAGCAAGAACAACTCCAAAAATACGTCAGCTGAATCAGCTTCATTTGAAGATATGTCATGTAGCCAAGCAGGAAACATGGAACCTCGTTTATTACCTATTGCAAACATGATTTAAATTATTCAGAGAGCCTATTCAGTTTGACCATGACTATATGCCAGAATACGAAATGCTGACATATACCGAAAAACTAGTTGAATATATTTATGGAAGGAATTTTTGACGAATTACAGCGTTCAAATGAATGAAATAAATCGCAATTTGTGATGTTATGGCTTCACTGTATTAGGTTTAGATGAAATATCAAACTGTGGCGAATGAAGCGAATGAAGCCGTAACATCGCAAATTGCGATTGCCATTTATGGAAGCATCATTAGGCACGTGCGTAAAAGTCTTAAGAATTTAGATTGCTTGTAATTTCTCCTTGTTCCTGAAAACGAGAGTAAAACAATATTAATTGGATTATAGGGTATAAAAGACAGTCTGTTCAATCCCTCTAAGGATATTGTAAAACTTTTCGATGTGGCAGAAAGGGTTCTGATGGATCATGAAACAACATTAGGGAAGAAAACTTTTCTTTTGCAAATGTATGTAGATGCAGTTAGAATGTTGGGAAATAGACCTACTTTATTTACCAACTATGAGCACTTAATGGTATCCTTGGAATTTTGGAAGGAATGTCATTACTCCAGCCTCATAAAGCTATTATTAAAACATTACTTCAGTTGTAGAATACATCATTTATCTAAAGCTAAATCTGTGGAGGAAAGAGGTAATCAGATTAGGCAAATGTACACGAAATTCATATTGTTTAAAGGACAGTGAGAAGGTATGTTTTTTGTATGAATGAGACGATGTTTAGCCAATCCAGTGTATGTGACATTTGTCATTAAACTTTCCGATTTGTCCACCTCACACTTGTTGTCTATCATTTATCCTTTATCAATATTAGCTTGGCTATAAAAATAAAATTAAGCAGGTAGAGAATGGTTTGTTAAGTCATTGCACAAAGTGACAGTGATATGATTAAGAGCTATAGCAGACGCCTGGTTACGCCTACGCGACGTTGTAAAACATGGCGGCGGAGCTTTCAATTTGCTTCACATATGGCAGTTCCTTAGCCAGTCTATGGTGTTTAAATAGGTCGTTGGAATTAGCGCTAATTTCCACCACCACGAGCTGCTTATTTTATGCACGAGACTCTTAATTCCCGCGTCCCCTCGCTTTCGCCTTTGGATCGATAGTTTACCGACGCAAAAATTGCTCGGACAGTCTTATTGTCGAACGTTTTCGCTGTGTTATAGAGCGGAAACTTTCTGATGTTGCGACTTGCGGAAAAGTATTGTAGCGTCAGTTGCCATCGAGATCAGTAGGCTGCGACACTGTGAGAAATTTGTACCAGTATGTCACGAGTTTTGTGTAAAGTTTCAAAGTAAGCGAAGTTTTTTTCGAAAATGTGTACTTTATGGGGTGATTTCGGACAAATTCGAGAACGTATAAAAGTTAGAAAGTTTTTTAATATCTGTGTAAATATGACCTGGAAATTTTAATGAAAGCAGTTCGAGGTATTCGAGTGTATAGAAAAGCTTTTACTAAATAAAATCCCTTATCTCAGTCCTTATCCCTTATTTTAATAATGGACGTCCTTAAAATATGTTAAAATTCACTAAAACCAAAGAGAAGGAAAGTAAAATTAAAAAAAAAGTCTATTTGTGTCGAAAATCACCCGATACCGAAACACCGGACAGAAATTGTAAATATACGTTTGTCCGAAATCACCCCGGTCCATGGGGTGATTTCTGACAGTTTCTTAGACAAAAGTAGATGCACATGGATATTCTGTTTCTAGGATATTTTATTGCTTATACATATACACCACCACTTCTGACAAAACCTACGAAAGTTATATTGAAAATAATCTCAAAACTGTCGGAAATCTCCCCGTTTGACGGTATTAATAATTATTGACGTACATTGATTTATAATGTAATTACTCGTATCAGTTTGATTCCGGATAGGCTAAAGGTAAAAATAGGTAGGAAAATTGGAAATATTAATGTTGACTGAGAAATCTGGTTGATGCAGGTAGGCAATATTAACAATATTCTCAGGTATTACTTTTCTTGGTTGGAAAGGAATACACAGCCACGTCAGTGAGAGAGGCAGGCAAGCAGCGAGGGGTGTCTTAACGGTGTCACCGGTGGGAGGTCGCGTCAAACTCGCGGTCGACGATACGATTGGGAGCAAGGTTGCCAGGTGTGGTGATTTTTCGCTTTCTTGGCTATCTTTTTCTTATAATAGTAGCCATTGTAGCAGTCTGGTGACTGGCGATTAAATTTGGCTATTAAAGGATTTTGTTGGCTTCTTATTGGCTTTTTTATTTTACTTCAAATACAACGAATGTAAAGCAATTACTCTTTAGACATTGCGTCAATGATACTTCTGTTGAATGTTGGGGAAATGTAATCAACCTACACAGGTTAGCACAAATGTTTTCAAGTATCATGAATGTCTCGGAGAGTGTCACAGAGATGTAAACAAACTCAACGTACAGACTCTTGAAGATAGGCGTAAACTACCTCATGTACCCAACTTACGATGGTTCAAGAACAGGCCTTAAATGATATCTCGAAGTATACAACACCGTATGTATGGCTCCCTCTGAGAACATGAGGATAATATTATATAAATTACAGTATCCAAGGAGGCATTTAAACAATATTTTTCCGCGTTCCATACGACAACACAACATAAATTCGTAGTAACTGCTACTGTGAAGCGAGCCCTTTGCTACGCGCTTCACAGTAGTTAACAATGGTTTACAGAGTATAAATATCGATGGAGAACACGCGATGATTTCCCAGTCGTTCTCATGGCTGATTCTTCAGTGTGTAATGACGCATTATTACGAATTAAAGTCCACCTCACCTCGAAGTATGTAATGCTTAGTGCATTGTTATAAATTACCTCACCTCAAAATGTTGTAATGATTTTGTGTGTATTAAAGAAATATTTGAAACATTCAATAACTCTATTTAACATCTGTAAACATTTGTTTGTAAGAAGTTGAAAGTGATTGGTAATCGAACCTATGCAAGTAAGTTTGATAGAATGATTCTTGAGAAGATTTCTGTTGTAATTTTTATAAGTTATGAAATTAATAAATGTGATAGTTAAATGTAACTGAATTTCCGGAGTGTCTATATTATATGTACAATGTGACAATATTTTTACTGCCCTCATTGTCAGTTGGTGGTGTGTCTGGGTTCAGTTCTTGGATGTTTCTGTGAAGTATGAGTTTCCTTGGAAAGTTCAGTCTGATGTCTTTGAATGTGAGAGTGCCACAGTTTGTGTTACTTTTTACTCAATAACCAGCTTACTCCCTGAATTTCAGAATCATTATTGTCGAGTAACATGCCACAATTACCATAGCATAATAATGTTAACAGATTATAAGTTGCGATATTTGGCTATTTTTAATGATTAAAAGATAGTTACATTTTGGAATTTTATTGATGAAAAGATGGCGATATTTTGGCTACTTTTTATTTAAAATTTGGCGACAGAGCAATAGCAAAACCTGGCAGCTCTGGTTGGGAGATGATTTCAACCGACAAACGGTCGAAACGTTCTAGAAGCTTTTACAAGGTTCTTTTTCGCGGGAAAATTGTTTGGAAGGAAGTAATGGTTGTGGAGAGAGAGTTGAAGCTATAGCTGTGATTGTCTCTTGGGAAACGGTCTGGAGAGACTTGTGCCTTGCTGGAAAGTGAGACGAGTTTTTTCGGCTAGCTGCACTCGTGGTGCGAGGGTGCAGGTAGGCGGTTGCTGGCAAAGCGTCCAGTGACTCAGCTCACATTACTTGCAAGTGCAGATTGCATTGCTTAAGGTATTCGTAATTGTTTCTATGTAAGCAAAGGAACACACTTATTACTTGAGTGTGTTGTATTTGCATTTGGAAGCACTCATTTACAAGCTTACAACTGAGCTCTTCTGCTTCTAGCCAGTGAGGCAAGCAGTTTGCGAGAACCTCTTGTGCGACTTTGATACCTGAGTGACTCGAACTTACGAGTTTGTCAGTTTCATCATTTTGCAAAGGGACTATTACCTTCAGAGAAAAGAAAACTTACACAACAACTGAATCGTGAAGGCGGCGCAATGACATAAATACAAGTGAATCACTTTACAAACATTTCATTACAGGGTAACACGGTGATTCTCATTTAAAAGCTTTCCACAAAAAAAAAAAAAAAAAAAAAAAAAAAAAAAATAGACCTTTACTTGTTTATACCCACCTTATGTCACCCATACACTTTATGTTATTGTGAAGTTGAGTATTGCCAGAATTTTCTGTAATAACATAGGTTAAAATACACAGTATCTAAAAATTACCGGAATAGCTTGAAAAGAACTGTTTTTGTGGATGTCGAACTGAAGCTCCCAGATATTTTTAGTATCCGAATGTACTTCACTAACGAACAAACGAAGTCAGTGAAGACAATTTAAATATTTTCAAAATTGTGGACCGCGAAAAATTCTTAGGAGATTTAGTGAATATTTCATACCAGACGTGTTTTTCTTTTATTTACGTAGTATCTTCTTTGGTCATTGGTATTTGACCATTTCCTTATTGCTCTGCAAAGCTTGTTATTTTCTCCGATGTGAGTGGACATAAATGACAGATTTTTATGGAGGTACCATAAGCTAATGAGCCATCTGATTATAATCTTTGAGATTACGGGGTGTTATTTGCCTCTAGAAAACATTGCAGGTGCTCCAAGCAGTTCAATATACTGTTGACCATGGCCCTCGTGCTAGCTTAAGTGCAGCTGGTTCAAGTGGTAATACTGAAACAGTGACTGTCTGGTAACATGTAAGTTGGCATGACCGCACTTAAATGTGATTAAACGTTTTCTACCGTCTGAATACTTGTGATCGTGTTAGAGCGTCAATTCAAGAAGAGCAGAAGAGAAAAATGGAAATCCCTATGCAACTTACGAAAAATCCTTCCAGCGAATGAAAAATAAGAGAACAAAAATATAAAGGCAGTCTGAACAGAAATTCATGTCTTGATAAGTATCATAATTGAATAATTTCTGCTCAATAATATTTGAGAGCGTGTGGAGCAATGTCCCTTGTAACATGTTTGGTCTCTTCGTTCGCTGTTTTTTGTATCCCAAAGCAGACCTACATTGCGACGGCATGTTTCTTATGTACGCTGTATGGAAAAATCTCGTGCGACAACGCACTGAACTTTCATTCGATCCCAAGTATGTCCTACGTGCTTTGTTCCAGCTATATCAAGTGTTACTCCATTTGGTTAAGAGCTCCCTAGTGGATGAAGGTGTTAACGAATTGGCCGCTCTTTTGAAATTTGAATCGGTTGCTGAGATGTTGTCTTTAGAGCCCGCAAATACATTTTGGTTGGAAACGTCTGTCCACTCACTTCTGCAATACTCAGCAGTTGACAAATCCCGTATTCGTTGGTATAAAGAAGACCAAAGCATCTATCAATTTCGGTATTGCCTTACACATTTTCATGACTGGCGGGTGCGCACTGTTCTCCGTTGTGTATATCTGTTCATGTAAGTCTCTTTATTGCGTAACTTGCTTTTAAAAAAGAGACATATTTACTGTCAGACCGAAGAAAGAAAGAGAGACAAATTTAACGTCGCGTTGAGGACAAAGTACGGAGTAATCATGATAAACACACCAGTACGTTCATTACGGTGGAAAGCATAACACCTAACATCACACGCCATTACCACTTTATGGCCTCGTTAGGATAATATCAGCCATAATATTTGCCATTTTAGCAAGCAAAAGATTAGGAAAAGTTGAGCGCGCACAAATATGTGCTCCCTTGGTATCCTTGCACAGCCGTGAGGTATATTCGATGTTTTTAACGGAGAGCAAACCAGTAATAGAAACCACTGGCTCCCAAAATTAAAATGTCTAGGCACCCTAGATCACTCAACGTTTGATGACTAATAGCAGCAGATCTGTAAATCTACACATATTTAATATGCTTCGTGAAACAGAAGCACTGCGCAAGGTATGAAACACTGCGCCCATACACTGCGTAGCGATGGTTCCATACGATGTTTATTATGTATAGTATGCATTTTTTTTTTTTTTTTTTTTTTTTAGCTGACACCGACGTTGTCACAAAATAGTGTTTTATGAATTACGACAACTGTGGTTTATAGGTTAAAAGAGCAGCAACCAGTTGTAGGGTTGTAGATTGTGACACATAATTGCACCAAATTTCTGTATGCTTATTAAGAGCTAAAAATAACTCCCTCACAATTTAAAGAACATTTTGATTGTGTCTTAATTTCCTGTTTTATATTCTATACTGTTTAAGGCCATAAAAGTAATAGTTGTAACACTACATCGTGGTCATTGTATTAGAATCGCCATTTTTCATTTAATATAACAATGATAATGATTATTATTATTATTATTATTGTTTTACGAGCCAAAAAGTCAGTATTCTTCAAAATATTAATGATATCAAGTACCGTCTATGTAACTCAATAGTAATGTCCGTAGAGTAAGATGGTCAAAACACCTTAAATTTCAGTAATCTTTTGTCTGAATACGAGTATAAATAGTACCCAGAGTAGGGTTACTCTCTCTCTCTCTCTCTCTCTCTCTCTCTCTCTCTCTCTCTCTCTCTCTGTCTGTCTGTGTGTGTGTGTGTGTGTGTGTGTGTGTGTGTGTGTGTGTGTGTGTGTGTGTGTGTGTGTCTAGTCTCCGATATGTTTATTTCCTGTAATTGTGTCAGTCTGAGAATTCAGAATCAGTGAAATCTTAAGAAGTCTCTTAAACGATTATTCAAGTATTTAGATCCCTCAGCTAAGGTATGATTACTGTGAAAAGTTCTCATATATCAATACTTTTACTTCTAACACATCGCTTAAATGAGTGTCAAAAACAATTTAAGTTACGTTTGAAAGGAATTTTAAATAAATCCTTCCAAAGGACAATTAATGATGAAAATCAGCATGAACAATATCTTTTTGTAAATGGCTTCGATGAGCCAATTCAATGATGATGAATTTCCAGAACTAAATGCAAGAAGAAGCCAAGCCATTCTAAAACTAATACCAGTTTAAACCAAAGAAGAGATCCAATTCCAAAACTGGCCACAAGAAATAAAAATCAATATAAAATCAATATCACACAGACGTCCATTACATAATATTAATAATAATAATATTAATATCCACAACAATGGAAAGCTGAAGTTAAGCAAAGAATATGAGATCTATTTATCCATTATTTAGTTAAATGAGCCCTATTTATGGAATCACTTGAAGTTTAGTCTAAATCACATAGCAATTCTTTAAATTCTACCTCGTTCATAATGTAAATACACACCACGAAATTCAAAATAAACTCTTTTATGAATTGTTGTTTGTAGCTTGTGAACTAAAACTTTCCTAGGAAATATTAGCTTCAAAACACAAACACTGATGTTGTAAACTCTGTTCAAGTCAGATGTAGTCCTGTTACAATTTGATGTTTTAATTGTGAATTTATTTATATTTAGTACAAAGAGTCAAATATTGTATGCTTAATTTTTATAAGCTTATAACAGCAATTGAGCAGAGCACTTAGAAAGGGACTTTACCATTAGAGCTATTTGTGTGAAGTCAGGCGAATATGTTTGCAAATATCTTGCAAACTGTGTGTTTTTAATTTATATATTTTTATATGTAGACTTAGTGCTTTGTTGCACTTATTATTTAATCCTATATTTTTAAAATAAGATGATCATCTAATAAAATGTGATATGACCAGATCGAAACTAATCGTCGCTAAATAAATGAGTATTTCGTGATCTTGGAGTGTCACACCAAGAAAGGGAAACTTGACTGAATGGTTTCTAAGTCGCACAGTCGCTAAATAAAAATTAAAGTACTGCAACAATCCTGAGAAACTCTAAGTTCCACTGTCACAGAATATAGTTAGAGTCCACAAAGCATCAATGAAGACAAATATTTCGAAGTTTCACACTCGAACACTTTGCTGAAATTTTACAAGTCCTATATCGACTCCAGAGTCTCCCAGCATAACGAACACGTCTTGTCTGTCAAACCGTCACCAACAGACTGACCCCAAGAAGCCAAAATGGCCGCCTTAAGAACCCTCACTGGCTTACTCTGAAGTCAAATTAGTATATTATTTTCCCAAAAGTTACTCTTTTACATAAAATTCAGAGGAAATAAATACATGTGATGATAGTATGTAACGGAAATTTTGTGCTAAAACAGAATATGAAATCAAAAAATGTTTAAGCTATCATAGTTTTTGCATTATCAACAAATTAAACTTTTCTACACTTGCTTTTTCAGTATTATAACATAGATTATTCACTGTACTATTGATCCTGTGGTTTCATTATTTATTTACTTAAGTCTAGTTTACTGTACTGATTAAAAGTCCAGCTTTTATACCTGGAAACCATGTTACTGGCCTCTAATTCAAATTTACTGAATTTGGGAAAAAAAACTAAATATACATCTTAATAGTACCCACTTAGACCTATCATTTGACACGTTGTATGTAATATTTGGTTAAGCTATTTTCAAGATATATCCTTTATCAAATTGTTACTTTACAATGATTTTTGCATTACTATAACTCAAAAACTATTAAAGTGACAGTAGACATGTTTATGTCAGTGCATCCATCTAGTCTTTATCTTCGAAATGAGCCCACGCGCTCTTTTTATCACATATGAATCAATAGTTATTATTTTGCATATTTCTCCAAGGCCAAACAGAGCTTCTCCCGCCGATCGCCATTCACATAACGGTCTGGATTTTCCAGTCACGTTGAAACGTGTCTCTAGAAAAATGTTCATTTCTGAATTTGTAAGAAAATGTTTAATATTATGCCTCCTGTATTGTGTCGAGTAACTTGCTTGCAATAAAATGTATAAT
This sequence comes from Locusta migratoria, assembly GCA_026315105.1. Lineage (NCBI taxonomy): Eukaryota > Metazoa > Arthropoda > Insecta > Orthoptera > Acrididae > Locusta > Locusta migratoria. The sequence continues at coordinate 835,186,364 of CM048745.1, read as the reverse complement.
ATTACTTCGACTGTGTGTATCGATATGTGTACTTAAGTCTGTGAAGATTCATCTTTGGCAAAGATTATGTACCGCATAGCATAGTAGCTCGCGCAGAGAGAGAGTGGGACTTGTGGTTCAGCTCGCTTAGAGAGCAGTTGTGTTGTGTGTATGGCTCCGATGTACAGCAGAGGCCGCTGTGCCAGCAAGTTGATTTGATTGTATTTGGAATATATATTGTATTTTTTTATTACTATGACAACGTTGTACCACCGCTGGAATGAAGGTAATTGCATTTCATGTCATTATGAAATGGTTGTATTATGTAGGTAATGTAATGGTGATTATTAATAATAAGTAACAAATTTGACATTTCTTTCCTGTTTCATTTACATAGTTAGAAGATTAACCTACTTCCTTTATTTGATCATTAGTTATTTGTGGAGTTAAAGTACAGTACTGATTTTGGTAATCTTGTTGAACAGATTTCGTTATTGGTGCCATAGTAAATGATTGTTATGCAGTTAATTGATTATGATACTGAATTTTGATAATCAGGTACTGATCTGCATAAAATTCTCGCAGTCAAACATTAAGAAAGTGGTTAGTGTTTTTAATACCTTTCTCGCAGTCAATTTTTTTGAGTATAGTCAGTGTGTGTTTCATCTAGGTTATTTGTCACAGTTGTTTTGTTAAAAGATCCGTTGCGCACATAATCAGTTTAATGCACTGTTTCTTATGTAACAGTATTTACATCAATAGCAGGGCCATAATTAAACCAAATTACTCTGTTAATGAACAATTTGTTGTCTGATTTAACTATAGATTCAACATCAAACAACACGTACACAGGTCTATACACAAATCGAGCGAGCAGTCGCTCGTTTGACAGATGGGAGGTGCCGCTACCTATTGACTCACCCCTGAACCTTATCTGTCAAAACACATCACGATTTCCGCGCAAGTGCGCGATTTACAACACAATTGCAACACTTCAAGTGTCCTTACAAAACTGTCCCCTTAACAGGCAAAGAAAATTGCATAACATTAAATATTGCATAAAATTAGATATTTTACTTACATTAGTCGCAATAATTGGTAAATGTAGGTAACCAAGTCAACGTTCCTGAGAGTAATAGGATTTTTCAAAATAAAATAAATGCCGACAGCAATGTCAGAGACGTGTGTGTGAGTACCACACAGTATACAGAATCGAAGATGGCGCCCTCTTCCTGGGAACCCTGGCTGCCGGTGACATCCGCCGGCACTGAGAAGCGGAGGCGCGGCGCGTCCCGGGATGAGTCCCCGGAAACAAGATCCTCCCCCTCCCCTCCCCCCACCACCTACCAATGTCTACGGGGCGGCCCGCAGTTTTCTATTTACTCCGGGCTGTATCGGCTGCCGGGCAATCCCAACTGGTAGCCGGTATCTCGGGTCGCTGCCATCACACGAGAGCTCAGTCCGCCCACCCCTCCCCCAACACTGGGCTGCAGGTACGCCCACCCACCCCTCCCCGCCCCTACCCGATCCACCCTTTGTGCCTCTCACGCTCCCCGGCCGCGATAAGCGACGTCGCTACCCAGCTTCCGCACCCCTCCCTTCCTCCCCTGCTGCAGCGCTATTTGGCCTCAATCAGAAGACACGAACGGCGACTACGAGCTTAACCGTCGACGCTGAGGAGAATTCCGTCAAAGGGTGAGGACCTCTCTCCCCAGTCGCGTCTGGGCTGTGTCAAATACGAGGCGATGAGGCCGGTAACATTTTTTTAGTACGAAGGGAGTTCAATAAGTAATGCAACCCAACTATTGATATGGTGCCTGACCGAAAGAATAGATACCATTGGTTAATTAAAGGCCGTAATTTTACGATTTGAAGTGTGGACTTTTTTTTTCTTTTTTCTATTTTTTTTTTTTTTTTTTTTTTTTTTTTTTTTTTTTTTTTTTTTTTACGTCTTTCACAGTGGAACAGGGAATTGTAACTATGTTTCATAGATCAGGAAAAGGCTTATGACCGTGTTCCTAGGAGGAAGCTACTGTCATTTCTACAAGATTATGGTATAGGATGCAAGTGGGAAATTAAAGGACTTTACGTAGACTGTCAGGCAGCAGTTACAGTAGATGGTAAATTAAGCTCATGGTTCAGGGTAGTTTCAGGGGTAAGACAAGGCTGTAACCTGTCACCACTGTTGTTCATACTATTCATGGATCATATGTTGAAAACAGTAGACTGGCAGGGCGGGATTAAAATAGGTGAAAACAAAATAAGCAGTCTCGTATATGCGGATGACTTAGTTGTAATGGCAGATTCGATTGAAAGGTTGCAAACTAATATTTCAGAGCTCGATCAGAGGTGCAAAGATTATGATATGAAGATCAGCATCTCCAAAACGAAAGTAATGTCTACGGGAAAGAAATTCAAACAGATTGAGTGGCAAATAGGAGGAACAAAGTTACAGCAGGTAGACAAATTCAAGTACCTGCGATGTATTTTCTCACAGGATGGCAACATAGTGAAAGAACTGGAATCGAGGTGCAGCAAAGCTAATGCAGTGAGTGCTCAGCTAAGATCTACTCTCTTCTGCAAGAAGGAAGTAAGTACCAAGACTAAGTTATCAGTACACCGCTCTATCTTTCGACCAAATCTGTTGTATGGGAGTGAAAGTTGGGTGGATACAGGTTACCTTATTCATAAGGTAGAGGTTACAAATATGAAAGTAGCAAGAATAATTGCAGGTACTAATAGATGGGAACAATGGCAGGAGGGTGTCCATAATGAGGAAATCAAAGAAAAGCTGGGAATGAACACCGTAGATGAAAGAGTTAGAGCGAACAGACTGAGATGGTGGGGTCATGTTACACGCATGGGAGAAGCAAGATTACCCAAGAGACTCATGAGATCGGCAGCGGAGGGTAAGAGGAGTCGAGGTAGACCAAGAAGAAAATACTCAGATTCTGTGCAGAATGATTTTGAAGTAAAAGGCATAAAATCAGACGGGGCATCAATGTTAGCATTGAATAGGGGATCATGGAGGAATTTTATTAGAGGTACAATGCTCCCGATTGAACGTTGAAAGGCATAATCAGTTTCTAATGATGATGACGGTGATGATGATTATGTCCGTCAAACAAATTCAACGGCAAATTTAAAAGTTTATGCTGGACCGAGATTCGTGGCCGGCTTTTTCACTACCGCCCAACGGCCGCCTTAACGAATAATTATGTAATTTTTTAAAATGTTTTTCTACATCTACGTGGGGTACTCAGCAAATCACATTTAAGTGCCTGGGATAAATTCAAATGTTTGTAAATCTATGGGATTTAACTGCGTTGGTTATTAGTCCCTAGGCTTACAAACTACTTAAACTAACCTAATAACAACGCACGAACACACACACACTCACACACACACATACCACAGGGAGGTTACGAACCTCCGGCAGCGAGCAACCGCACGCTCCGCAGCGAGGCGCTTTAGACAGCTCGGCTACTCCACCGCGGCAGTGCCTGGCAGAGAGTTCATCGAAACATCTTTACACTATTCATCTACCATTCCGTTCCCGAATAGCAGGCGGGAAGATAGAATATCTGAATCTCTCCGTTCGAGCTCTGATTTCTCGTATTCTGATGATCATTTCTGCCTATGTATGTGGGAGTCAACAGTACATTTTTGCATTCGGAGGAGAATGTTGGTGATTCGAGTTTCGTAACTAGACCACGCCGCAGTGATAAACGCCGTTGTTGTAATGATTCCCATCCCAGATCCTGTGTAATTTCCGTAACTGTGTTTCCCCTGTATAGCGACAATACAAAACGAGCTGCCCTTCTTTGGACTCTTTCGATACGATCCGTCAAAGCCACCTTATAAGGATCACACTCTGGTCAGCCATACCCCATATCAGGACAGACATGCGAAGTGTATGAAGTTCGTTTAGTAGTTCTGTTGCATCTTTTAAGGGTTCTGAAATAAAGAGCAGTCTCTGGTTCACCCCTCCTACGACATTATCTACCTGTTCCTTCCACTTTAAGATTATAGTAATAATAATTCCTAGGCATTGAAGGGAGTTTACAGCCATAACATTTGATTAATTTATCTTGTAAACAAATTTTAATGTTTTTATTTTCGCACTCGTGTACGACTTCACACTTCTTATTATTTAGAGTCAATTGCAAATTTTTTACACTATACTTATATTATAAAAGAGGAACAACTTCCTGATGTTCTGCAAAACTTATTTGTGGCTGGCTTTCGGCTTCTTAGGCCATCATCAGGTGACAACATTGTAGTACACGTTTTCAAAGATGTTAAGATTTACAAAGATGTTATCAGAGACAATCGATACTTCACAGGAAAGTTCATCGCAATTACTTATTTATGAAAGTTATTAACATTTATATAAAAAATATAATAAGTATGTGTAAAGAATCAAAACTAATATGATTATTTTTTTTGAAAAGGAAGGATGAAAATAAAAGTTTTTTCAGTAGAGGGGAACTGGATCTGATCGTTTAATACTAAACTGGCATCCTGAGCCAAATTTTTATTGATTTCCTATATTTCCAGTAGTGTCATCTTTCTGCTTTTCTTCAGGGATGTAGGATCTCACAGTTTTCATCATAATTATGGCCTTCTCTGAGCAGATGTTCAGCAAAGGTTAAATCGTTTTTTTTATTTATTTATTTATTTATTTTTTAACTCCAGCTTCTCTCATGTTCTGACAATCTAATAGCTACACCCCTACCAGACTGACCGACAGTATCTCACAGTGTTTGCATGTGATCTTGTATACACCACTCTGTGATAGGGGTTGAATTTTGTCCTTACTATTGAATAAATACTTAGAAATGTTGTTTGTATGGTAAAATGCAGGCCTGTAATTTCGAGATTTTAACTTTCCGCCAATTTTATCTGAAATTTTGCCTAAATATGGGATGACACAACAGTTTTTCTGACAACTTATTTGTTCTTGTTGGGCAGCATATAAAAGTGTTCTGATTTTTCTCATTTTCTTCTTATTCAGTATACTGTCAATAAGGTTAGGGCTATAGCCATTACTGGATGCTATATGTTTGATTGTTTGTAATTCTGATTGAAATGAGAATCAGATAATGGAAGAGATATGAGGCGATGGAACATGGAATGGAAAGCTGCATGTTTCTGGCTGTGTGGATGCTGGGAACCAGCAGGGATATCTGTATCTGTTACTATAGATTTTCAGAAAATACTGAATAAGTGTTTCTTTGTGCTAATGTCAATAGTAAAGTCTAAAAAGTTTATCGTAGATCCGCCTAGTTCCATAGTGAACTTAATTTTCTTGTATTGGGAATTTAAATGTTGTAAAAAGGCACATCATCCACATACCTTAACCAGTATCCAATATTGCACCTCAGTGGTTCCTTCTGTGAGGAAACCTGCTCAAAATGATCCATGAAGATCGCAGATAGAAAGGGACTAAGTGGAGAACCCATAGCTAGGCCATCAGACTGATTGTCGTATTTATTTTCAAACTGGAAGTAATTTTGCTTCACACATGTCTCTGTAGCAATGATTATGTCATGTGATTCAACAGGGTTTACTTTACATTTATGCAAAAGATCAGTAAGGATGCCTATACTTTCATCAGTGGGAATATTTGTAAACAGACTAGTGACATCAAGTGATACTAGTTTAGAATTAGGTGGGACCTGTATGTCTTTAATTTTGTCAACAAGAGCTATGAAATTTTTGATTCCAAATTTTGGCTTAAAACTTGTTTTCTTTTTAATTATGTAATCTAGCTCTCTTGCTAGTAAGTAACAAGGAACAGAAAATGATGACACTACTGGCATTACAGGAATCAGATCTTTATGTAACTTAGGTAAACCATATAATCTAGGAGCCAAGGGGTTCATATTCACTAGCACTCGGCTGTTATTTTCAGATATAATGCAAGATATAATACATGATTTTATAGTGGCTTTAACTTGTTCATAGAAACTAGCAGTAGGATCTTTAGGTAGTTGCTTAAAATCTGGATTATTAAGGAACTGGTTCACTTTGTTGACATACTTTTGTTGAAACTGTACCAAAGTACCAAACTGTTTGATTTGTCGGCTTTAGAAACTATGACATCATCATAAATTATTTTGTTTTTAAACTTCTGCAACGTATTAAGTTCGTTGCGTGATAATACATCATTATTGGAATGAGCATTTTTAATTTCATGGGCTACTAAATGTTTTTGGAGAGATATGTTGTCCTAGAGCGAGCTCAAGTTCAATTTTCAGTATGTCCAAATGTTTACTGGTGATGGTGCATGGTAGAGCATATTTAATACCTTTATTTAACACTTTTATTTCGTCAGTAGTAATAACTGTATTGGATAAGTTTGTGATACGATCAGAAAACTTTTGAATAGGTAATGTTGCTATAGATACCTCCGACGTTGCAAGTGTTTTGTCACTAGTTAATTTTAGCAGCTTTTCATGCTGGCGCAGATAAATTTGGTGGACAATAGAGTTAACATCTTCACGCACAATACGATCAAAACAATCGAATTCTTACGGATGTGTGAAGGTCAGAATACATATGTGACTAACCCTTAGATGTAGACTTACGTTGTCACGAATTCTGTACCAATGTCGCATTTTTTTTTTCACCCACCTTCTTTCGGCGACTTCTATAGCCTTCATTGCTTCTGCCGAAGTACTTCTTGTTTTAATGTTCACGTACTTTGGAGTAACTTTGCGATGGAAACATTCCCTGTTGATCCATATATACTGTGTAGCTGTTAGCTTCAGCTTCAATAACCTTCTGTAGATGACGGTTAACTGCCCTTTGCTATCACACTTTATAAAATTAATTGATTTTTGCGTCGGTACTTTACAGAACATGAAAATAATATCTAAAAGGAACAACTACCTGATGTTCTGCTCAAAGATGTTAAGATTTACAAAGATGTTATCACAGACAATCGATACTTCACAGGAAATTTCGTCGCAAGTACTTATTTATGAAAGTTATTAATCTTCCTTTAATAATAATCATATTAGTTTTGATTCTTTACACATATTTATTATATTCTTTATATAAATGTTAATGACGTTCATAAATAAGTGCTTCCGATGAACTTTCCTGTGAAGTATCGATTGTCTGTGATAACATCTTTGTAAATCATAACATATTTGAAAACATGTCTACTACAGTCAGTTGTCACCTGATGATGGCCTAAGAAGCCGAAAGCCGGCTTGTGACCAATAAATAAGTTTTGCAGAACATCAGGCAGTTGTTTCTTTTTGATATTATATAAGTTCAAATGTTTGTATAGCTTATGGGACATAACTACGGGGTCATCAGTCCCTAAACTTACAAGCTACTTATGAACTAGCTAACACTAAGGACGGCACAAATATCCATGCCCGAGAGAGGATTCGAAACCCCGACCGTAGTGGCCGTGCAGACCGTGACTGGCGCGCCTCAGTCTCCTCGGCCATTGCGGCCGGCTTCATTGGAAATCTGGAATATTGGTTTCGTGTTCTTTGGTGAATGAGTTCCGAAAAGCTGTGTTGAGTAACTTTGCTTTAGTAGATCGCCATTACTATCACGCTGTGAGGATATTGTTTGTTTTTTGCCTCTAGTATATTTGACATATGACCAAAATATCTATGGGTTCTCAGTCAAATTACGAGAAAGAGTTTCGTTGTGGAAAGTATTGTAAGCATCTCGCATTGAAGTCCTCGCTAGAGTGGCAGGCTGAATGGCTATCCCCTGTGGCACGGCCCACTGTCTCATGACCGCCAGCTATACAGCTACGCTGTCGTAGCCTCCGCCCCCAAAAACTTTGAATGGTTCTAGCTGCCAAACTAAACGCGATAAAAATGTCATTCAAAATTCTTTGTACACAGCTGGTGTCACAATTTCAAATGCATGATAGGAACAACCATTGTGCCAATTGAAACATTGTATGTTTCCATAAAAAATACACTTTCTACGTGTTTTTGCAATCTGTTTATTGGCCAACAATACGAATCCTTGAATACCAATCCATTCGGTGAAAACCGCACATCAATCGTACTTTTCTTTTCCGCAATATTTGCAGTGCAGGTGTTATGTGATTCACCTTGTATAAGGTGCATATGAGTTGTGCTTAAAACTTTAGATCCCTTTCTCTTGGAATTTTTTGGGTAGTGCGCTTTAAATCTTCCGTAAGTGGACACCCTTGACGTACACTACACTACACTAAACATACATCACATGCGAAATCTCATCTCAAACTGAATTTCTGAGAGGTTTCCTTGTAAGTAGACATTGCCATAAATTCTGACGTCACTTCTAAGTACCGTAGTTAGTAGATAAGAGAAAAGGCAGTAAGTAATGCTTCGTACCATATTTTGTCACCAACACTATTTACAAAGCGGTGCTTATTCTAACCGAATGATTAAAAGTTTTTCTTAGATACTCATAAAAGTTTCACGTACGTCTAACAAATGTTTATTTAAAGCCGGCTAGGTCAATTCACCGTTGTAGCTCGTTTTGAAAATCAGTAAACGACTGTAAACCTTAATCTAGTAGTGTCCCGCTTGTGTACAAGTCGTCTTTTGTGTACGAATTATACATCAATTTTTTAAAGATGAAAATAACAGTCTAGTTCGCAAAATTTGCCAGATTATTACTACTGGTAACCGGCTTCGATCTAAGATTAGCTCATCTTCAGACCTCTCGCTGTAGATGTTCAAGCCATGAGCGTGCGGCGACTGCTCAATAAACATAAAGTTGTTTACGTACCTGAGGCTTCTGATTACGGCGGGATAATAGAGAAGAAGATGGGGATAATGTCTTTAAAGTTCGAGAAAGTTGATTATTTGACGTGAAGACTTACGTTTGTTTTTTCTTTTTTTCTGACCGCAGTCCTATTACCAAGACACTTCGTGCCAATGTTCCTATTTGTGATAGAACAAAGCAGTGAAGGGACCGTGTTTCTTCGTAAGTCGAAGAAGGGTATGAAGACGAAAGTTTCTTTTTACTGAACTGGTATCTTCTTTCGCTGCTGTTGTCCCCTGCGCAAAATCAGGATTCTGGTCGTAGGTCTGTTGTTTCTTGATGTGTTCAAATGTTTATAATTCTATCAGACCAAACTACGTTGGTCATCAGTCCCTAGACTTACAAACTACTTAAACTAAGTTGAACTATCTTTTTCAAAATGAAATGCCAAGATCGCACATTAATAATTTATTCAATAACGACCGGTTTCGGTGAACTGTGTCACCATCATATGGTCACATATATATTTTATAAGGTGGTCGTCATCATAAAAATTGGGTACAAAACAATAAATGCAACAATTTTTTTTTAAAAAGATGACCAGATGCCAAGATCGCACATTAATAATTTATTCAATAACGACCGGTTTCGGTGAACTGTGTCACCATCATATGGTCACATATATATTTTATAAGGTGGTCGTCATCATAAAAATGACCAGCTTGTAAAATATATATGTGACCAGATGAAGCTGACACAGTTCACCGAAACCGGTTGTCATTGAATGAATTATTAATCTGCGATCTTGGCATTTCATTTTGAAAACTATAAAACTATCAGATCGCCTCCAAACCCAACTTTGTCAGGTAGTCTTAAGTTTAACTAACCTAAAGACAACACACACATATATGTCCGAAGGAAGATTCTGACCTCCGACGCGGGAGACCGCGCGATCCGTAACGTGGCGCCATAGACCGCTCGGATACTACCGCGCAGCTTCTTGATGTGAGGCTGAAATCATATCACAGTCTAACATTTACAGTCATGGCGCTCACTGTTGTGAAAGTTGTTACGAACTGACAGCCGCAACGACGCTATGGCTTCTAGTGGTGGGCAAGCCGCCAAAAGAGTAATGATTGCTTATTATTGTCTTTGTAATTAACGACATAATTAGTATAATTTTGCGTTACAAGCGTTAGTAAAACATCAAGAGACATACATAATACGGAAATTAATGCAATGACTAAAAGAAGGGTTCGATTGGTGGGACACATTCTTAGACATCAAGGAATCGTTAATTTAGCATTGGAGGGAAGTGTGCGGGGAAAAATCGCAGAGGGAGAGTAAGAGATGAATACAGTAAGCAGATTCAAACGGATGCAGGGTGCCGTTCTTATGAGCAGATGAAGAAGCTTGCTCAGGATAGAGTAGGGTGGAGAGCTGTATCGAACCAGTCTCCGGACTGAAGACAACAACAATTTAAAAACAACCAAACTTAGCTGATTCAGTGGTATAACGAAGCACTTCGTCATGAAGCAATGCTTACGAATATGTGTATATTTGCAGCGTATTCCGCTGAAAGTAAATAAAATATAAACAAAAGAGAATCAAAAATTTCTATTGTGGTCTGTTATTACTATGACAAAGAGTTTTTTTTTTTTTCACTTGTCTCATTTCGGTATGGAGTCTAATGACTCGAACATTTTTAGGCTTCAATCGTCTTTCTTATACGCGCATGCTCTTTAGAGTGTGATTAATTGAGCTTAAGAAGACAATGTGTTGAAAAGGTTATTGCCGTTTGTGGTTAAAACTGTAGCAACAATTTGGGAATTGGTTTCTTCTTTGTTGAAAAGAGTTTGATTGATTTTTCGGTTATATTACCACGTATGTGACCTTATCCTTCAGCTACAATTGTTATGGCTGATTTGGTGTGTTAAATAATAGTAGTTATTGCTTTCTATATTCGTTTCCTACGCTCCACCCTCACCGATTTTATTGAAATTGTAGTGAAGAAACGTTAACGTTGTTGAGTAGAGAAACGACGTATTTCTGCCAAAGTGCAAGACTTCTGGTGTTTCCTAGCCAGTTTTCTATTCTTAATAGTACCAAAAAAATATTGAAATGTTTGTAAATCTATCGTACCAAACGACGTGGTCATCACTCCGTAACTTACAAACTACTTATACCTAGGTAAACTAACCTAAGGACAGACACACACACCCATGCCCCAGGGAGGACTCGAAACTCCATGGCGAGCAACCGCGGGCTCCGCAGCGAGTCGCTTTAGACTGCACGGCTACTCCACCGCGGCTTAATAGTACCGTACGTGAAATTATTCAGTAAAAGCCTGTAGGTTACAATTGTAAATAAACTGTGCTGCCATGTACCGTTTCGTACCTTGTCAGGAATCGTAAGAAATTTAAAAAAGACTATGGTTGGGATATTTTTATGTTATTACCTATTTTATGACACTACATACGTTTATCGTATTCAGAAATGTAGCTTGTTGGCCGTTTGGAGCGCTGCTGACGCAGTGTATAACGAAGATCTGCAGAGTGTCGTGATTGTATATGTTAGACTGCGCCGGCCGCGGTGGCCGAGGGGACTGAGGCGCTTCAGTCACGGTCTGCACGGCCACTACGGTCGGGGGTTCGAATCCCCCCTCGGGCATGGATATTTGTGCCCTCCTAGTTCGTAAGTAGTTCATAAGTAGTTTGTAAGTTTAGGGACTGATGAACCCGTAGTTGAGTCCCATAGGCTTTACAAACATTTGAACATTTTTTGTTAGACTGTGATAGTAGTGTAAAGAGTCTAGGTTTTAACAACAACGAATGTCATACGAAATTTCGGGATACAAGTAGTTTATTTTCCTTTCATTTGTGATTCACTGTTCCCTTACAAAAAGCCACAACTGTTAATAGAAATTAACAAACGCTTAACAATAAAACAAGTTATTTTATAATTGGGGCATCCGCAGCTGAGTAAATACATCTTCTTTTATGAATTTAATGTTTCTAATTCAAGACCTTCAGTTTTATTTTTTACAATGGCCACCTTCACTCCATTGGCGTTCAACGGGTAGTAATTTTAACAAGTTTTATTGCTCCCCACATCCTAACGATTACTTTATTTTGTCAACTGACATTGGCGCACCCCCCTCAACTACCCTTCCCCTATGATTTATTTTATGACTATGGACACAAAATTTGTCACGTATTTTTTTACCTTTACGTTTTATCGACAATACGGTAGTCAAAATGACGCGACTACATGACCCACATTTAAACGTCCATGTTATTAATCCTGAAAGACAACGGTTTGATATTGGACTTGGACCCATGTATTCCACCCTATTGCACTTTTATCCAATTGACGGATGACAGCAACTAGAATGTTGGGACTCAGTAACGAAATATGACGAGAGAAAAAAAAATTGTAAGTAATACCTTGTTCAATTCATGTATCACGTTTATCAAGTTATTGATCCTGTAATTTTAATTGTTTTGTTGTTTAACACAGTAACACCTGAAGATGCGTCTCTATTGACGCAAAACCGGTAGTGGGCCTGTATATAAAAAAATCTCAATAAAAACAGCTGACGCGGCTCCAGAATTTATTGACTGTTTTATGAGAGAACATTTTTAACTCAATTTTCAAAATAGTATCTTTTACTATATAAAGTCTTACAATCAATGTTTAAAAAATGATTTCTTAAAACAATTGATAAATTCATAAAAGAAAAGAAATAACATTTTACGCGGTACCCGCAGTCGACTGACGTATGTGTTATGCGTCTGATGCCCCTCGCTTGACTGCCTGCGGTAGGAGTAACACTCCGCGACTTTGGCTAGATTCTTTTAGTCTGTAAATCTATCGGACCAAACTACGCGGTCATCAGTCCGTAGCTTAAAAACTACTTAAACCTAGGTAAACTAACTACGGACAACACACACACACACACACACACACACACACACACACACACACACACACACACACACACACACACACGCCCCAGGGAGGAAACTCCACGGCGAGCAACCGCGCGCTCCGCAGCGAGGCGCTTTAGACCGCTCGGCTACTCCACCGCGGCGGCTAGATTCTGGCGCCAATGGAACATTCTAGAGTGTTACGCTTTGTATTAAACCTACATTTAAGTAATTTTATAAATAACAGGAACAAGCTTAATACAAGATAATTACATTGTATAAACAGACATATTTAAATTAATTGCGGTATGTTAAATATTAATAACTAGCTAAACCTGGCCCTGCTTCGCTGTGGCTCACTCTCATCTATATCTATAAATGTGAATGTCTGTTTATCACGTCTGAACCACAAGACATAAAGAGCTAAAAATTTGTACAGTTACTAATGTCTACCCGGGCAAGGCTTTAGGCACGGTTTTATGGCGATCTGTTAGCTATTTATCTATATATATTAATGTGAATGTCTGTTCGGTCTACGCTTATCACGCCCGAACGACAAGACGCAGAGACTTAAATATTTGTGCAGTTACTAATTTATACCTGAGGAATGTCTTAGGCACGGTTTTATAGCGACCTGATAGATATTTAGCAGTTTGAAGAGAAAATGCGAAATGTGGTATAATAATTAGTCTTTGAAAATTATATTTACTTTTTGTAAATGGTTTTATTGGTTGCATTGTTGGTTGAGGGTTGATAATGAAAAAAGGGTGGAGTATCTTGGGATGGAAAGTTACCGGTGTATATAAAATTGTATGCGTGTGTGTGTTAATATTTCGCTCTGTAGCGAAAACTACAGAACGCAAACGAATGGTGTGTGTGTAATTGTTGTCCGAAGTCTCCCGTTGTACACCATAGCAATTCCATGTCGATAGCTTTAAGAGGATGAAATATATTGTGGTTGAAAGACGTCAAATAAGAATTAAAAAAAAAAAAAATTCCGGACTGAAAGCCAGCGATAACGTTAGCGACTCTATAGCAAGGAGGTTATACACAGCGAAACCTGATGCCACAGACCATGTCCTTGGTCTATGCGTGCTACAATGTCTTCAGCTCTTTCTCTGTAAGGATAAGAGACGAATAAGGAAATATAAGAATAAATAAATAGAGCAGTACAAAAGAAATTTCTTTTAATAGATCTCTTTAAAAAAATTGATTTGACGTTTCGCGCATTACATCAAGTGATCGATCTCTGATATTATTACAATAATTATTGTTGAATTTCGTGATTGGATTCTTGGAAACGAGTGTATTTTCACGTGTGATTTCTTCTCATAATAGTGTATAAAATGACGACGCGGTCTCATACCCGGAAGAATTTTATTGATAGTGACAACAACCGCGGAAGCCTACGTTTGCATTTACTGTTTCCTGCATTATCTCCATCTATTTCCCATCCGCTTTGTCTATCGCCTACTTCCCCACAATCTACCTCTTCGCCCTTCCTCTTATTTAATCCACGGCCTCTGTTCATCATTCCCTTTCATTTCATCCATCTTCAGTCTCCTCCATTCAGGGGCCCCATATGTTCATCGTGCATCAGGCTGGCCGCGGTGGCCGAGGGGACTGAGGCGCGCCAGTACGGTCTGCACGGCCACTACGGTCGGGGGTTCGAATCCCCCCCTCGGCCATGGATATTTGTGCCGTCCTTACTTGTAGGTAGTTCATAAGTAGTTTGTAAGTTTAGGGACTGATGACCCCGTAGTTAAGCCCCATAAGCTTTACAAACATCGTGCATCAGTTCGTTTAGTAACAGGGTCGTCCTCCATGTCGTCCGACTTGGTAGGCGAGTTTGTAAGCGACTCCGCTGGGCTCCAATTGGTAATACTCATTGTATAACAGGGGACACTGCACAGACCACGTTCGAGAGATATTACAACAGATTGCAATGCGTGATATCTATAAATAAAAGGCCATGTTCCGAGTGACTGACTGACAGACTGATTACATGAATGACTTGTCATCGCCTAGTCAAACCCACTGATGATAAAAATTTGAAATTTGCAGAGGGTTTTCATCTTACACCCTTCGCGTCGTTTAAGAAGCGATTTATCATTATTCCGTTCCTAAGTGGTTGAAAAAGGAGATATAATTTTTTTTTGAAAATTTGATGACAGCCCTACATAAATTGATATATGTATTCTTGGTTAGAATTTTAAAAAAGTCATCTTTCAGCTTTTTCTGAAAATCAGCCATTAAGGGGGTGAAATAGGGGATGAAAAGATTTTTGAAAAATGGTGCTATTAAGCCAGTTGTGAAGCCTGAACTACCAAAGTTGGTATTTGGAGTCTTGACTACAATTAAAAGTGTACATCTCCCCTCCCCCTCTTCATCAATGCCTACCCTTCCTGCTTCTCATCTTAGAAATCCAACTTCGAAGCATGTTCAAAATTTTATATCTCTCAAAGGTCTTGACAGAATGCTTTGAAATATTGATACAACGTATTATTGGATAACGCGCATGTTTTTACATACCTATTTTTTAAATTTATATCATACACGAATTTGTATAAATTTTACAATCTGGAAAGGTTGTTGCCAAAAATCACAAAAGTGTCTTATATATAGGTTATGTGTAATATATTATATAAATAAGTATGCAAAAATCTTTCTTTGTTACAGTCCAACGTTGTGACAAATTTGGAGCTCAATCGGTGAAGAACTTTTTGAGATTTTCAAACATACGCAAACCAACACAATATATATATATATATATATATATATATATATATATATATATATATATATATATATATATATATATAGTGCTGGAGGATTTTGGCAGACTGACGCTACTTGTAAGAGCCAATCAGGTTTTAGAAGGAAATATGGGCAGAGTTTTCCCACGATATACTTGTTCACCGGACCATGGTTTACTCACACCACATTACGTAATGCGCTTCCCAACATAGTAGAAAGCACCTTACTGAATAAAAATATGAAGGAGCAAGTAAATGGCTGCAAGACAGCCCCGTCACGTCATTCAACGTTATTTTATGAATTTACAGGGAGTGATAGAAATAAAATCTATTTTACACCAACGAAAGATGCGTTTATACAATAGGAAAATCATTACCATAGTAAGGTATGTCATTTTCTGCCTCAAATATCTCACCTAGTAGCCAGTACGTGTTGGAGTGTGAGTTTAACGTATAAATTGCAGATTTACGTGCACCATCATATAAATGGTCCTCCCAAAAACGCGGGACAATGAAATAACAAGCCTCGGAGTTAAACTCTTTAAAAGAAGTTCCGAACACACAACCGCGACTTGGGCCCTCGCGACAACGTGTTGCAAACTCGCCAAACTTTCCACGGTAAGCGAAAAGATATTACCTGCCTCCAACAGCGTCCGTCGAGAAAAGTTTGCAGCCACGTCCTTAATCCTGGCACCTCCACTTAGGCGGCAAGTTATTTTCAAAATTGTGCCTGAGCTTTGTTAGTTGGGGCGCGTTGCAACTCGCTTTGCGCCAGAAAATTTTCGTTATAATGGTGGATAGCTCGGCAGCAGGAAAATTAAGTTGGAATGGACACTCTAATGACTAAAGAATATGAACTCTGATTAAACCGAAGAAAGGTAAAAGTGAGGAGTATAGCGAACATTGACAATGATGATCACGATAAAAATATCATGAATCCTGTTCAGTTGTAAGCAGAGTGACGAACATAACAAGGACGATATAAAAGGCAGGCTATTGTTGTTTATTCAATGAAGGCTTTTACGCAAGGAGGTTAGAATAAAGGGAGATGGCATTATCTATGCTGAGCACTTTCGTCAGTTGAAGCCTGTCCGCCATCTTGGTCAGTTTTGGAATGATATTTCTACGTTAAAAGTATGCGTTAAGTCTACCCTCTGACTGTTAATGCATTGAACTGACAGTCACTGCAAATTATGTACTTTCAAACAATATACTTTCTTGAATAAATAGCAATAAATAATCATCATCATATATTTGAAAACTTAATTTTAACGGCTAATTTGCACTTTATCAACACTTTGTCCATCACGGCAAACGCGTCGGACGTTTTATTCCAGTTTTAAGTGACGTAAAACAATAGCTCTACATTCCGAACACTTCTCCAAAACTTAGCAATATGGCGGTGACTGGCTTCAGTTTTTCAGCGTAAGGGCGTCTCCCTGTATTCTAACCGCCTTGCTTTTACGTAATAAGCGGAGATAAGCTTTGTCAAAGATAAAACTTAGCCTTCGAATGCAGTGATATCTGTACCACCCACTGATCTTTGCACAATGAAATCTGTAGTACCTGGATGTTGAACTAAAGACGTCTATGAGTACAAGCCCAAGATGTTTATACTCTGTTTCTTGCCTAATGAAAACATGGCTACTTTGAAGTATTACAAGAAAATCAAAGGAAAATACGTTTCTAATCCACTCTGATACCAATCTGTTACGTCCCGTAGTGACGTAAATTTCGAACCAAGAAGTGTTCAAGCAGTTCTTTGTTAGATAGTAACTCATGGAAATTCGTTAGACTAATTACAGTATCACTGGCAATGACAAATAGTTTGCGAAACATATGGAACTGCAGGCACGCTACGGTTCTATTCTGAGAGTTATATAACCTGGATGTATAACTCTGGTCTCTGAGCATATAACTGTAGCGTGACGGCGCATTCGTGTTTTTTGATATAATTTCGGTTTTCCGCCATGTTACAACATGGCAAACCGGGAGAAACGACTGCGTGTGTAGGTGAAGAGGCATCGGTAGCGATATAGTTTTATCGGTTGACCATGGCGAGAGGGACACAGGCCTGCATGTTCACACATCATATCGGCGGCGGCGCTTAGCATGTGGACAGTACTACGCGAGTGTCGAGATGTTTACTAGTCCAACAGGTGGCGTAGCTCTTTCGTTTATGGATGCAGTGCGAAAAATCTACAATATTATTACCATCAGACGTAGAATAATAAAATAAATGACAATTAATAAGAAGTCTTTAAACCTGAAGAAGGTGTATTTTTTATTAATATTATAAACAGATCGTTCTCCACAGGCGTAACCTACAAGGAAACTAAATTCTCTTTAATCACATTCAAGCTCATTCTGCTGTATTCGTTAACATGGCACATCACTGCAAGGAGGTCAGAAATCACTAATTTAAAAAGTTCACCCAAGCAGGTTTCTTTAACCGAAAGTTGTAACCTTCCTTCACTTTTCTTTTCCCATGTTTTCCAAATAATCATTTGGCTGACTTAGGCCAGGCATTAGTTTCCCATTTGAACAACGATCACACACATTCTTCCAGCAAAGAGAGTCCAGTTTATCATTACACAATATATTTTTCCAGAACTCTGAGTATGTATACTTCGGAGAAAGTGAATTTAGTTTCAGAATGAAATTCTCATGAATTCTGCATTTTCATTGGTCAGCTGGAGTTTCTTTCAGTAATAACACATTCTTCGGGCGGAGGCTACAAAATTTTGAATAGCCAATCTTGAAGTCTGGGTTTTACTTTTTGAAAATGCAGAAGGCTTCTTTTAGAAACGTTGTTAAGTAATGTTTCTGCAATTTTTTTCCTTTCTGCCATCAACCCATAGTGTAATAGCATCTTTCATCCCTGGACATGTGTAAACAATATCTGGTCGGAAAAAGAATCTGGTGACTACTGAATAATCAGTACGTTCACGACTGCTTGGAAGATCTTCCTCCATTCCAGTCATTAGTTTCACACCGAAGTGTTGTGCCAAACCTGTAACTACGACTTGTTGTTTCCTTGGCGATGTAGGTAAAGACCGAGCTGTTCTCCAGACAGCAAAGACAATGTTGCCTTGCAAGAATAAGGACTAGGTTTATTTTGTGTCACCAAACTGCTATTAGAACCAGTTAAATTATTTTGCTTTTTCTTTGCTCTCTGTAGCCTCTTTCTGTCCCTTTCATATCTCCTTAATTCTTCCTTTTCTTTCTCATTCATGGTGTTTCTCTTCCTTTTCTTTAAGTCTGCAATTCTTTTGTTTTCTTGTTTTTGGTAGTTTGGATTCTCAGCTTTCAATCTTTCCCTCATTTTCTTCATTTTTATTACACTAGCTGATTTGTTTGACACTTCCATTACAACTGTAAAAAAATATACATAGTAAATAAGTTAGTCTATAACACCAACAATAAATTCCATATTGTATGGTCACGTGTGGGACAGTAACAAAAATTTGTATATTTCTTACTATTAATGATTTAAACTTACCAAAGCTTGATAATGGAATTGTTGACTGTCAGTGTAGAAAAAAGTTAACCAAACCTCTTTGAAACAATACATTTGTAGAACAGAACAGAACAGAACAGAACAAAATCTATATTTTGAGTCACGTGTGGGACTCTTAGGTTGATTACTTTAATTCCTTTAATACATAATTATTTAGTGTATTTATGAAACTGTAGCAATAAAATTCATTTAAAATAGAAGGTTACCTATCACTTGGAACAGGAAAATCTTTGGACAACAATGTATGGGACGCAGATCAGTCACCAGCAAACAGTACAACTTTGCTCATCTTAGAAACAATTGACACAAGTCATATTAAAACAGACCTACCACTCTTGAAAGTTAAGAAAAAGAATGAAACCAGTTTATATTAAATCATGTTCCTATAGTAGATGTGGGGCAGAAATTTTGCTTGGACAAAATAAATTATAAAATTCATGTTGAGTCCTGTTTATCATGGAATGGTGCATATTAATTGCGTGGTCAGCCGCTAGGCGGCAGCTCTGCTTCAGCAGCAGTAGACACTCAGGGTTCGTTCAAGCAGCTGCCAGTTGCCAGATTTCAGCAAACTGCGCATGCGCAGACCTGCTGCTGATACTCGATCACAGCTCTTCCCATGCGCAGTTTGCTGGAACTGGCAGCTGCTTGAACGAACCTTCACTATAGTCTGCTTTCATTCTCAAAAAGCTGCACCTGAGCGTTTTAATGGATTTATCAAAGCCACGTCACCCTCGGTAGCGTTTCTTACAATTAAGTGTCAATCAATGACGCAGTGGCTGTAAAAGCTGTCAGAGATTGGAAAAGCAGTCACAATTTTCCACTGACTAAAGCTATTCAGTAGCGATGGTTAGCATGCAGTATGTCCGGGTGATTAACGGAGAGTAGTATTTTAAATGCAGTGATTGATGGTTCGAACCCTGGTACGCGATTATATTTTTTTCTCTCAGTTTCCTGTGTGTAACAGATTCTGGGACCAGAAATGACATTCATATTCTTACTTGTCACAAACATTTATCCACTTTTTCCTAATATGTCGGGACTTCAGAGGTCGTGGTGAAGAAAGAACCTCACAATAGAACTTAAATAATAATTCATCACTTGTCATAAATACATCCTATTTATTTCTGAAAAACATGTGATAATATTGAACTAAAAGGGAACAGCCACTGTGCTGTGTAAATCAGAAATCCGAGCAGCTAATTTCCAGATTCGGTTTTCAATCGGTCCAGGAAAACCGTATCTGGTCCTGACATGTACACACGACAGCGAAAACCGGTTTCCGAAATTCAGTTTTCCTGTTTCGGAAGTTGGGTCGCATGTAGAAGAAACAAATATTACTGTGTGAGTTAGGTATTGTTGTCTGCGGTGTTGCTCTTTTGTACATGTTCGTAGTTCGAAATGTTTCCTTTTCTTGCAATGAGTGTATTGTAATTGCTGCAGTCAGGATAAACATTAAACATGTCAAAGCGTACGGGAATTTTAGTTTCGTTTACAAAATACATTTAAGCAATACTTTTTTTCCTCCGCACCCGCTAGAACCATCTAAATTCTACCACATCTCCTTCTTCTTCTAATATACAAAGCAGTGTGTCCGCATGTTTGTACGTGTTGCATACAAATCTACTGTTTTGTTCCAATCTTTAGGATATTTTGCACATGTAAGCTTCAATCCATGAGGACGGTCGCCGTATTTGTAACAATTACGTACAACACATAGTTCACGAGATATGACGTCATAAACAATGAGATGCGCGGGTAACTGCTGCATTTAGCGACAATACCGCTCATTTTCTCCTAAACCACTGGACCAATTTCAACCAAATTTGGTACACAAAATCAAATGTCTGTAAATCTATCGGACCAAACTGCGTGGTCATCAGTCCGTAGGTTACAAACTACTTAAACCTAGGGATACTAACCTACGGACAAACACACACACCCATGCCCCAGGGAGGACTCGAACCTCCACGGCGAGCAACCGAGCGATCCGAAGCGAGGTGCTTTAGACCTCTCGGCTACTCCACCGCGGCTTTGGTACACACATTCCTTACCGTGAGTTAACAATTGCTGTAGGATTACGAACCACGTACGACACAAGGTTCAGATGATACAACATCATAAACTATAGCAATCTCAAAATAAATAAATAAAATAAAATAAAAATAAAAGTACTGTCACATAATGCGGCGAGAATGAGAGTGCTTAGCGACTTGCACTCCATGATGTGGTTCATGGAGTAAAACTACGGCATTCGGTATGACGTTACAATTTATAATTTGTATACTACAAATTGTAGCCGCAGGACATTTTACAGACAGTATACACACATATAGTTGAATGTACCTTCTAAATTGTTTCACAGTACGACACGTAGTTCATGAGATATAAGCGCATAAACAGTAACGTTCATGCAAAACCGCCCTATCAAGCACCAAGTTTTAGTCTATTACTTATTAACAGATTTTACAAACAACAACAGATTTTAGAGACATGCATACAAATAAATATACAGACATATAAATAAATATATACCTGAAAAAGGGCAGGAATAAATGTATGAATACCGGAGCAACGGCGGGTTATCCTCTAGTGTATTTATATTAGTGAAAGGGTGTCGCGCAAAACTGTAAAGGCTAGTTTACACGACGACACTACGTTTCATGAAACTGCGCTAATGGCCAGTGCGCATGCGCGGCAGGCAGTCGCGCAACTCTTTGGCGAAACTAAACGGTTTCGGCACATCACAACTTTGGCGAAACAGATTGCGCGTGTTTTTAGGTTAGGTGATAACCAATACTGAACAAAACACAGCATAAAGGGGTGAGGGGAAGAAATAATTCGGTTTTTGAACATATATGCGATGCATAGGTGTTTGTGCCATTTTAACGCTGAAAATTTCAGGAATAAGCAGCGGCGTGTTAGTGCTCTTGAAGCAATTATTCGTGAATTAAATATTGATGGGTTGAGGATTAGTGAATTGCAGACTAAAATACATTCAATTCCCAATACCTATACAAACGAACTATGAAACTGTGAATTTGGGAACACGGTACAGATACTGTAGATACGAATAACTACTTGACAAGAAACGCAATGCAATTTTTAATTTCAGTTCTGGTAACAATGCTTCACGCATAACAGTATCTTGTTTCTTTATTGCATTACTAACTCTGTTTAAAAGGAACGTAAACTTATCTGGTGACATTCTAAGTTGATTAAAATAGCTTATAGAGTCTCCAATTACAATTTCTTTCAGCAAGATCGCTAAGCAACCGAGCTGATGCTTCTTTTTAATCCATTCACAAACCCAAACACGTTTTTTATTCATTTTATGTTTAGTCTTATGTAGTGACTTTACACAGAGAAGCAATAGCTCCGACACAACTCTTACAGCTACCAAACCTTTCATTCTACGACGACTATGACACAAAACAACGAAACTGAAGTGTATAGTAATGGCGCCGTGTCTACAGACATAGACGAAACCAGTTGCGCGCAATTCATTTCATGAGACGAGTGTCACAACCTAGTGTCGTCGTGTAGACTAGCCTTAAGCTATAAAATGGTGTCACCATGAGGGAAAGTTAGGAAAGCACTGATATGCAGCAACCGACAGTACTCCCTCCAGTGATGTTCCTCGGTCGTCCGGAACCTGTGGGACGTTACTGTGTGCCATTCCCTTCATTGTACTTGCTGGTTCTGTGGTGTCGCACAAGTATGAAGTGCGCGCCACGTACTTACGCCGCTCGCCGCCATGCACGCACGGCGCGGCGTTCTTACGACGTCAGCCACGAGCGCCCTCTGCTATAACTCCGCTCGTGGCCACCACTGGACTGCATCGTCCACTTGGGACTGAGATAGGAACCAGTTAACACTTGGGAATCAGATAGGCACCAGTTAAGACTTGGCTATCGGATAGGCACTAGATATCATCAGTAGGCAGGCCTCTCTATATAATCTAAGTATCAGCATTCTGCAGTCAAGAACTATGTAAAAGTTAAGTATTACCAAGACTCTATGAAATATATATCTCGTTCTAATTTACTCTAGTGTTTCTAGTTTCTGCTGTCACACTGGCTGGTCACCTCCGTACCTGGACACGCGTGCATCATGTGTCGGTCTCTTTCTACTCGGCCACCGACACCTACGACAACCGGCAAACGAGACACAAAACTGGCGACGAGGCTGGGACACAAAAGGTTCTGCGAGCGTGAAGGTCGGGGTGAGAGTTTATAATTGGGAAGGTTTAACTTTTAAAACTCACAACCACCAGCTGCGAACCAAATTCCTAAACATACAAAAACACTGGAACCGTGATTGCAACTGTTTGACTCGTTTTCTAGGGGATGATATCACACGTTCGCAGCTTTCCTTCCCTACATATGATTAACAAAACAAATTCATAATAAAATCAAGTTCTGTAGAGAAAACGGTGTACGAACTGCTATTTTTGAAAACACGTGAAAGTTCACTTTATGTTGTTTATTTCATAATATTAGAACCGTGTGGCTGATACGTCTGTGCGTCGACACATTTATCAAATAAAGTTATAGCTCGTGAGCCCCCAGACAAAAAGAATATTTGTCGCAAATTGTTTTCACACCATGTGGCTGTCTCAAACACCGTTTATGTTCGTGCCTATGCGACGACACGTGTTACATTAACAAATCACAGTCACTTTAATTCAATGCGATGCACACCTTGTTCCACCGGCTAACTATTCACAACACACAGTGGCGCTCGATTCGACTTGGTGCAGTCTACGACGAGCAACCACATGTAGCGATTGCCACACATAAATCTAAAGTCTCCACCTGGAGATTCACATGCCGACTGATGCAGAGCGACGCCGCCCGGCCAGCCACACCACGTGCTTCCGACTCGTCACTTCCTGCCCTCGCGCGCGCGTGCGCCAAAAGCTCAACTGCCGGGGTTTCTTCCCTTACGTCATCAACTTCCCCATGTGAGCTGTTCTAACCGATTTACCAACGTACAGCGCTCAGCCAATACATTTCTAAAACTTTACTTAAAATCAAAATAATTACACTACACATTAAACAAATTTCTTATGTTTTATATTGGTATACACATCCTTTGCACTATTTATTACAATCGTGCAATTTATTATATCACAGATAAGTGATTTAACTGAATACTTCAAAATAAAATACACAAGATTAATTGAAAATAAAATGAGAAATAGTTAATATATTACTTTTATAAACAAACATTGCTATGCTAGTTGTGTAACTGTCTTGTATTCATTGGTAATTTATTACTTTTCATCGTCAATTAAACATATTACGCCAGATGTGACTATATCAGCTAATGTATTTTTATTTATCAACAGGCTATTTTGTAATGAGTGAATGCCAGTAGTATTAGAATATTTTATTTCACACTGTGCACTGAACTGTGCCTGGCACTCGCCATTATCCCTCTCTCCCCTCACTGGAAACGAAAACTGGAAAATCCTAAGCTGGAACAAGCCACCCACGTCGGCCTGCTCGCTCGCCTTCCGTCAGCTACAAGCACACAGCAAATCTCAACGTGGAGAATTTCTACCTATAGCCTAACTATAAATGTTGTCACCCAACTGTGTACATACATTGCTACCATAATTAATAAGATTAAAATGGTGTAACATTTATTGCATTGGCATGGCCAATGTTTGCAGTGAGCTTCATACTGTTTAATTATCAAATGCTATTAATTACCATTATTTCTATTGGGCGGTAATCTTACATACTATAGAAGATATGTAGATGATATAATAGTGATGATTAAGGGAACTGAAACTGATAGGATCAACTTACAAGCAGGAATGAAAAGTATGCAACACAAAATTACCTTCACATTAGAACCAGAACAGAACAACTCACTTAACTTTCTTGATCTTACCATTAAAAAAGAGAATAAAACACATGTATACAGCATATACAGGAAACCAACTACATCGATGCCATCATTCATGTTCCTCTTGCCACCCTCTGAGATACAAGTTAAGCTTTTTTCACTTCTATGATATACCGACTTCTAAAGATCCCAAGTAAACCAGCAGAAGTTAAAAACGAATTGAACATCCTTAAAAAATTACTGTTGCTGATTGATATAATGATGATGTCGTAATGAAAAATTATAAAAATTAAAAAAAACAAATCTACACAAAAAATGTGAATAATAAAAAAGGAACCAATAATGAAAAGGTTAAATATCTCTCAATGTCCTACAAAGGTAACCTGTCAGACAAAATAGAATACAAGTTTTGGAAAGCCAATGTTAAGCTAGCCTTCAAAACTTCAAACACCCTCAAACTAAGGTTACATCACAACTTGAAACAGCAAAAGAATGATTATAGTAAATCCGGAGTGTACACATTAAATTGTAATGATTGTGAATGTTTTTATGTAGGACAAACAGGACTATATTTCACCACAAGGTTCCGAGAACATACATACTCTCAAAACAAAACTGTTTTTGGCACACTTTTAAAAGATGCAATGCATAATGTCAATAATATTGAGCACAATATGAAAATATTACACAAAACAGTAAATGGGAGAAACCTAGACTTACTAGAAAATATACATTTTTATAGTAGCAACAAAAAAGCCCCAGATAAAATACTCAATGACCAGCTTGATTTTTGTCAAAAAAATTTTTTTACCATCTTTGATGACCTATGGCCTAACTATAAATGTTGTCACCCAACTGTGTACATACATTGCTACCATAATTAATAAGATTAAAATTGTGTAACATTTAGTGCATTGGCATGGTCAATGTTTGCAATGAACTTCATACTGTTTAATTATCAAATGCTATTAATTACGCTCTGCAGCGAGGCGCTTTAGACCGCTCGGCTACTCGAAAAAGTGTTCAAATGTTTGTATAGCTTATGGGACTTAACTATTGGACGGTAATCTTACACAGTGTCGCATGAAACCAGTTATAAGACTGATAATAACCTTCAAAAGAGAATAAAATAAATGAAATAATAAAAATAAAAATTAGAATATTCCGGATAACATCACGTGGTTTTCAAAATGTTCAAATGTATGTAAATCTAAACTGCATAGTCAATACCCCGTACCTTACAAACTACTTAAACTAAGGTAAACTAACCCAAGGACATCATACTCAACCCCCCCCCCCCCCCCAAAATGCCCCAGGGAGGACTCGAACCTCCGACGGCGAGCAACCTCGCGCTCTGCAGCGAGGCGCTTTAGACCGCTCGGCTACTCGAAAAAGTGTTCAAATGTTTGTAAAGCTTATGGGACTTAACTACGGAGTCATCAGTCTCTAAACTTACAAACTACTTATGAACTAGCTAATACTAAGGGCAAATCTCAACATGGAGAATTTCTACCTTTGCCCTAACTATAAATGTTGTGACCCAATTGTGTACATACATTGCTACCATAATTAATAAGATTAAAATTGTGTAACATTTAGTGCATTGGCATGGTCAACGTTTGCAGTGAACTTCATACTGTTTACTTATCAAATGCTATTAATTACCAATATTTCTATTGGGCGGTAATCTCACAGTTCCATGTGGTCTGATCACTACAGGCTGGCCGCCCAGCAGCCTTACTGAAGACTGCGTGGGCGGTGGAGGCAGAGGGCGCGTAACCGGCTGGACGGCATCGGCGCCTGTCGATACGCGTCTTGCAGCGCTCAGCCGAGGGAGTGGGAGCAGGAGGAGGCTACGGTAATTACAGGAGGCCGGGCTGCGCTCGCGGGAGACGGCGCGGCCGCGGCGAGGCATTCGTCTTACGGCTGTCGGCGGCTCTCCTAACGGAGATACATGGGCCGCGCAGAGCCCGCGCGGCGGCTCCCCATCGATTTCCATCGCACTCTGCGCGCGCGATGGATCGCCGCCCTCGAAGGCCTGTCCCTGACAGTTAAATGTGTGCCCCAGAAAGCGTCGCCCGCGAGTTAGGGGGGAGGGAGAGGCGGAGGCCGTGTGGGGTGTCGCGGGACCTTGGGGGCGCCGTGGCCGAGGAGGGATCCACTGGGCGAAACTTCTGCAGGCTCACCTCCAGGTCGCAGAGGACGGCAAATCACTTGTTTGTTTCACCAAGTGCTGGGTACTCTTTACCTGTTGTGGCCTTCAGCCCGAAGTTTGCCGTGCTTTTCTATCTCGTCCAAGCGTAGTCATCTCCAAATAACGCCGAACCACATTCATTTCATCCTGTTTGCTGGTATCGTAGCTCTCTTAGATTGTTCGCGGATGTCAAACAGATTCCGTATTTCTAGATTTTCCGGAGGCTTTTGACACTGTACCTCAAAGCGTCTTCTAATCAAATTGCGTGCTTCTGGACTATTTCCAGAGTTGTGCGAAAGCACACAGTACGTTGCAATTGACGGAAAGTCATCGGGTAGAAGTGATATCGGGAGTTCCCCAGGGAAGTGTTATAGGGCCCCTACTGTTCCTTATTCATAAAAAGATTTAGGAGACGATCTGAGTAGCTCTTAGACTGTTAGTGACTGATGCTGTCTACATCTACATCTACATGGGATACTCTGCAAATCACATTTAAGTGCCTGGCAGAGGGTTCATCGAACCACCGTTATACTATTTTATCTCCCATTCTATTCTCGAATAGCGCGCGGGAAGAATGAATACCTGAATCTCTCCGTTCGGGCTCAGATTTCTCGTATTTTATTCTGATGATCATTTCTACCTATGTAAGTGGGAGTCAACAATAAATTTTCGCATTCGGAGGAGAATGTTGGCGATTGTAGTTTCGTAAGCAGCCCACGCCGCAGCAAAATGTTCAAATGTCCAAATGTTTATTAAGCTTAAGGGACTTACCTACGGGGTCATCAGTCCCTAAACTTACAAAATACTTATGAACTACCTACAACTAAGGACGGCACAAATATCCATGCCCGAGGGGGGATTCGAACCCCCGACCATAGTGGCCGTGCAGACCGTGACTGAAGCGCCTCAGTCCCCTCGGCCACCGCAGCCGGCCCAGCAGACTTTACAAGGCTAGTTGAGAAGGACGCCATCAAAAGCTACGCTGTTGAAGTATACACAGATGGAAGCAAGTCAGACGACGGAGTGGGTTCGGGGACAGCAATATTTGTTAATAAGAGGCATACTTACCAGATACAGCTAAACTGTCTAATGAATGTTCAAACAATCAAGTGGAACAATTTGCCATCCTCAGTGCTCGTGAGTTCGTAAATAATCTCTCGAATACTGATACAACTGCAGTAATTCACACCGATAGCAGGATTACGTTGGACTCTTTGCGAAATCCGAAGAACCACAACTTGTTGATTGAAGAAATAAGATGTAAAATCAGAAGGTTGCAGACACACAACTGGCTGGTGCATTTCGAATGGGTTAAGACACATCGAGGGTTATGGGGAAATGAACTAGCTGACAACTTTGCTAAAAGAGCAGCTATAACAAGCTATACCAAAATACCTAAAAGTGCCGTAAAGAAGAAACTTCGAGAAGAGTTTAGGAACAAATGGGACATTGAGTGGCACAGAACAAAAAACGGGGGAAGCACTAAACCGTATTTTCCTACGATCCGACAACGTTTAATGATTAAACTTCCAATATCTCCTAATTTTACAGCTATGTTAACAGGTCATGGGAAACTGAAAGCCTACTATCAGCGGTTCAGAATAATTGAAGACGGAACGTGCACATGTAACAGTGCCGTCCAAACTATTGACCACGTGCTTTTTGACTGTTGCAATTTATTGAAAGAGAGGGACCAACTCAGGAAAAAAATAGCTGCCAAAGGTGGAGGATGGCCCGTCAGTAAATATGACTTAGTACATAAATACACTACAGACTTTTACAATTTTTGTAATTCAATAAGCTTTCCTAATGTATAAAATTGTTTGTTCCTTTGTAAACCCTGTCAACTTATATACTGTACTTGTGTTTGCAAAAATATTTGATGTAACCGCCTGAATCAAAACCATCAAACATGTAATAATACTATGTAATGGGGCATGTTAAATAATAAATAAATAAATCCTGTACAAGCGCAGTCATCTTCATATAATGGCAACCCACATCCATTTCAACCTGTTTACTGTTATCGTAGCTCTCTTAGGTTGTTCGCGGATGTCAAATAGATTCCGTATTTCTAGATTTCCCGGAGGCTTTTGACACTGTACCTCATAAGCGTCTTCTAATCAAATTGCGTGCTTCTGGACTATGGCCTGAGTTGTGCGATTGGATTCGTTATTTCCTGCCCGAAAGCACACAGTACGTTGCAATTGACGGAAAGTCATCGAGTAGGTGATATCTGGCGTTCCCCAGGAAGGTGTTATTGGGCCCCTACTGTTCCTTATTCATATAAACGATTTAGGAGACAATCTGAGTGGCTCTTAGACTGTTAGCGAATGATGCTGGCATTTATCGGTTATTAAAGTCACCAGAAGATCAAAAGTAACTGCAAAATGATTTAGATAAGATATCTGCATGAAAATCAGAAAGTAGTGTCTGTGGGAAAGATATTCAACAGATTGAGTGCCAGATAGGAGGAACAAAGTTAGAACTGGTAGACCGTTTCAAGTACCTGGGATGTCTTTTCTCACAGGATGGCAACATAGCGAAAGAACTGGAATCGAGGTGCAGCAAAGCTAATGCAGTGAGTGTTCCGCTAAGATCTACTCTCTTCTGCAAGAAGGAAGTCAGTACCAAGACTAAGTTAGCAGTGCACCGCTCTATCTTTCGACCAACTTTGTTGTATGGGAGTGAAAGTTGGGCGGATACAGGTTACCTTATTCATAAGGTAGAGGTTACAGATATGAAAGTAGCAAGAATGATTGCAGATACTAATAGATGGGAACATGGCAGGAGGGTGTCCATAATGAGGAAATAAAAGAAAAACTAAGAATGAACACCATAGAGGAAGCAGTTAGAGCGAACAGACTGAGATGGTGGGGTCATGTTACACGCATGGGAGAAGCAAGGTTACCTAAGAGACTCATAAACTCGGCAGCGGAGGGTAAGAGGAGTCGAGGTAGACCAAGAAGAAAGTATTTAGATTTGGTGCAGAATGATTTTTCAGACGCGGCATCAATGTTAACATTGAATAGGGGATCATGGAGGAATTTTATTAGAGGTACTTTGCTCCAGACTGAACGCTGAAAGGCATAATCAGTCTCTAATGATGATGATGATCTGCATGTTGCAAAAAGTGACAATTGAGCCTTAACAATGAGAAGTGTATAGTCATCCATATGTCCACTAAAAGAAGTCGGTTAAACTTCATTTACACGATAAATCAGTCAAAACTACAGGGCGTAAATTCAAGTAATTACCTAGGAGTAACAATTAAAAAAAACTTAAAATAGAAAGAACACACAGAAAATATTGTAGGGAAAGCGAACCAAACACTACGTTTCGTTGACAGATCACTTAGAAGATGCAACAGTTCTACTAAACAAACTACCTATATTACACTTCTGCGTCCTGTTTAGGAGTATTGCTGCGCATTGTGGGATCCCCACCAAGTGGGACAAACAGACGATTTAGCGAAAGTTCACAGAAGGGCAGCTCGTTTTGTACTATCGCGGTACAGGGGAGAGTGTGTCACCGAAATGATGCACAAGTTTGGGTGGAAATCATTAAAAGAAAGGCGTTATTTGTTGCGACGAGATATATTTGCGAAATGTCTTTCACCATCTTTAACACCTACATGGGAAGACATGATCTTGAAAATAAAATAAGGGAAATCAGATCTAAAACGGAAACAGTTGTTCCTTTTTCCCTCGAGCTATTACAGAACGGAACCGTAGAGAAACATCATAAAAGTGCTTCGATAAACCCTCGGCCGTGCCCTTCAATATGGCTTTCAGAGTATTTATGTAGATATTGATCGTCTACATCTACTTCAGTACTCTGCAGATCACACTCAAGTTACTGGCAGAGTTCATCGAACCACTTTGTACTGTTTGTCTAATATTCCATTCTGCCTGAGAGAAGTAAACACGAAACCCAGATAACAGGAAAGACGCCTTCGCAGGTAGATGGCGTGTTTATTGACTTCCGCAACGCGTTAGACAGGGTGCCACAAGCTCGACTGATGAGAGCATTTGGAATATCAAACCAACTCTGTGAGCAGACTGAATAGGTTCTTTTGCCTGAATTTTACGAGTTTATTTTTCTTTACTTAACCGGTTTTCTGTTTATAAAGCCATCATAAGAATTTTGACTGCTTTTTCAAAGTGGTTACAATGTTTTGAAACTGTACTGGAAGAGATGACAAACGTGTACACTTACATTGACATAGTAAAACACATCTTTGACATTTTGTTATTACAATTAGCAACTTGAAACCTTAACAGTATTAAATGAAAATACGGTGTGTGGAGTCTTAAAAAAGGAATATATAAATAATGCTAATAAATAAGTGCCTTGTTAAGGTCTTTAGTTGTGAAAGTGATTTCTTGCATACCCAACGAGAGTGTTATAGGGCGAATATCTCTCAAAAGCTTATTGTTAGCCTCATATTATCCATTCCACGCAGGTGTGCAACTCCAATGGCCGTACGAGGTGCTCACACACCATATTAGAGGGCAACGAGAATGACTTTTTCACTATTATGGTAGCCCCATGGTGCCTCGCTTCACGTAACGCGATGTAAACCTTAAATAATTTAGGAAACCAAATATTGCATTGTATTTCACAAAAAGATTTCAATTTTAACCAATATCTGAATAAAATACGTTAACTTACGTATATTTACACCTTTCAGCGTTCGCTTCAGAACAGATTTTTTTATCTGAGTTCATGATGTTCGTAAAGCTACTTTTCTTGTTTTTAAATGTCTTTTATTGTCCTGGAGGCGGTATCTATTTTTCCGCTAATGATACATTCGCTTACAAATCGTGAACAAATTCGAGTCGACCAGTTGCATAATATGGGTTATTACGTAAACATTTACCTAGGGTAAAAAAAAATTGCCTTCTTCAGAGGATTTACAAATTAGCTTAAAATAATAGTTGTTACATAAGGCAGAGTAAAATTCATAATATTAAAACTGTAATGTCTACAAGATCAAAAGATAAAAATTGTGGAGCACTGCCACACACACGCGGAGTGAGCACTGTAACGCAGCGCTCACTCGGTCTATGTGTGGCAGTGCTCCACTAGAGTACGTAAGGTCAGTAAAGTTATTTGTATCTAACGATTGCATCTTACATTCCAATTTTATTTTTAATGCCCATTAATTGCAAATGACGGATGAAGCTCGCATCTCACCTCTTTTTTTCTCTTACGTAAACTTATGATTCCCAACAAGGGTGGTATTCGTATTTTACACATCTTACTATAGCCATAGTAAGTTACTAAGTACAGTAACAAAACTCATGTATTGTTACATTTACTAATCTAATTCTCTCAACATCGTGTGGTTTAATTTGACTATATTTCATACCCTTGTTTCGGTGTCATTAACGTTAATCTTTACCCTTAATTTAATGCACTGTAAATTCCGTTCAACTACTTCTACGAGTGCTATTCTGTCTCAGACAGAATTACAATATCAGTTTAATTTCTCATGGAAATTGGATACTTTTTTAAAAATTTCTCCTCGATTTCCTTCACAACTTGCTCAGTGAACAGCCTGACAACATACAGAACAGTCAACAAGGGAAAGAGAGGCAGTTCCACCTATATAAAGTTTCATTGTTAATGTTTTGTACTCAAGATTTCCATTTCGTTAATTTATTTTTAATAGATTAAAATTTTGCCGACGCCCTTTTTGCCATATTATTGTAGTACAGGGTCTAAATTACTACACTTGCGTCGGCTTCTGATACACCACCCTCGTTCATTATAATGTCGCTGCTCCCGTTATAGGCGCCATTACAAGCTCTTCTTCCCTCCAGCTAACATAACAGTAACATGGAGAAAAAAACTCACTAATGAGTTTTCCGCGAGATAACAGTCTGAACACCAGAAGCCCCTCTGATTCAAATCTCTCTCCCCACCCCCTCTCTGAAATTACGCCCTGACAAAACCATAACTAAATTTCAGGTTGAAATCTGACAAAACCAGACTGCAAAGAAATCCTGCTAAGGGCAGGCTTTCTGTGAAAGCTGCTTGTCCCATTCAAGAACAAAAACGCCCGAGTTCCTGGAACTTGATAAGGTTTTCCTCCAAGCAAATTAAGATGTGCCATACACCACAATCAGATTTTACTACACAAATGATTGGTGTCTGAAATCATCAGGAAGATTATTAGTTTTGTCGTAAGTAATTTTTAGGAACACAGTAAGCAATGCTGTACATGCAGCCAATCAACAAAACCCAAATATTAACATAATGAGTCCCCTAAAATCTATGACAGTTAACTTAAAACTGTACCAAACACATTTTGTATGCGAAAAAATCATCTCTATGGATGCATGAGTGCAACAGCACAAATTAAATTATTAAAATTCATCTCCTTTTTCATTTCATTGCACTGAATTCTAGTTCAAGGCCTGTTATCAGTTAGTGCACTGGGATAACAGCTAATACTAGTTACCAAGAAATGCTTCATCTCCTCTTTGCTAAGTACAGACCATACTAATTCATTCCAGAATTTGAAAATAATTGCACAGTTCACAAACAATCCAAATCCTTACAGATAACAACAAATAATACAAGCCCCAAACTAAACTCAGATTCATCCGTACACAGAACAGATTACCCTAGAATTCTTAACAATGACTTTTATTACGAACATAGACACTCTCTATATAGGTCGTTTTTACAGGCACAAAGGAGTCGCATTGAATTTCTTAATTTGGCACAATCAAACAGTCTGCGTTTCAGTGAGTACAGTTTGCCATATGGCGCAGTCCATTACAGAACTATGCTTCTTCATATCCTCGTATACATCACTTGGCCGTTTCTTGGTTTTCCCGTAAGCCATTCACGTTGTATGAAATAGGTCTGTACCGTGTGTAGTGCCTACCTTTTCGCCGTGAAGCTACTGTTGCCATTTGTTCTGCCACTGATTTCAAACGTTTATGTCCCGTAATTGGGGCTCCAGGGGGTAATTCCACAAACTCATCTCTCAAATTAGCAGTTTTTTAATATATTTATTTTATTTGTTTTCCTTTTTAATTCAGCGTCACTTCATGTAGTGTGATCCTGCCGCTTACTGTACTCAATTCTCTCAGAACATTACTTTTCACTTACAGTGGCGGATACAGATTTTCTTTCTGAAAGAGGCATAAGGCTGAGTAGGGTGGACATATCCTTAAAGGCGTGGTGAGAGTAATTTTAAGACACACTGTTATAGTTAGTGTTATACTGGACTTCAATTAATACTGAACTTAGACCTAGAAGTACCTCGCTTCAGAACCATTAGAAGATGTATTTGTGAATAGTAATTTTATGTCTGGTGATGCCTCAACCTGGATGTACTCTTTTAGTATATAAAAAATGTCGTGAAGTTATGTAAATTACGACAGGTCTGAAGATGGCGTCGAGCACGCCGAAACCGGTAACATAATAAATGAAAAATGCGGGCTTGGCTGCAAAATCATTATTAAACAATTATAGATCGCCCCATCGAACTATGAGTTCCTTATATAAAGTAAGAAGTTAACTATTTCAATGACGGAAATACGTGAAACGTCGAGGAGAGCCGCTAAATTCTCTTTCAAATGACGTCAGTGTGGGAGATCGTAGTAATGCACCTGTGAGACTATTCACCGAACCGTTTATATTAAGAGAAACAACAGTGGCCCCAGAAAAGAACCCTGAGACAACTCCCACGTAACTGTGCCCCATTGAGTGTGCGTATCACAGTGGTTTTCAACACTGCAGAGGATCACCTTGTGCTTTATGTTACTAAGTTAAGAAGTGAGCCATTTCAATGACGGAAATTTGTGAAACGTCGAGGAGCGCTGCTACATTTCCCTTTGAATTGATGTCAAACTGCGTGGTTGTAATGCACCTATGAGAGTATTAACCGAACCAGATTGCACACGTGTTGAACGTGAGTGCAGGCCGTTTTCAGCTATGGAAGGGCTGCTATCTTGATGTCATTTAGCAGTGAGCGCTCCGCTGGGCTAGAAGGAGCTTAGCGCGGTGGGCAAGGCGGTTTCCATATAGACACGGCTTAGGAAAGTTCCCTGCATGTACTGAGTATGAATGGAAGTCCAGCTGCAGACGGCTTAGCGCTGTCTATAATACTGAGCTGTGGCAGAAAGGATTACCGAGCAGTGGTGCAGAGAAAATCCCATGTAGGCTTGTATTGGCGACTTGGAGAACTAGCTAGAATTCATATTAAAACGGAGAGCTATAACTTTCAACGAGATGTGCTAAATATGCTTTATCCGAAAATAAATTTGGTCATTTACTGCATGAACTGTAAATGATTAAGAAGGCAAACTTGCCCTCATAGTTACCAATAATTCCCAGCTCCAGGATTTTAATGCCTCTCGAACGATGGGACAAGTGTTTAAAATTACTGATGGAGTCAGTTGAACAGTAAAGCAATTTTCAGGCTTGCAGAAGTAGTACTGGTGTGTCTACGTCAGTTTGCGACTTATTTTCTGACTCACCCTCTTATACTGTTTCCCATACCTTGAGGAGGATTCTGCTTGAATCTTTGACAAAAGGTACTAATCACTGGCCAGACAGATCTATTTTAAACTTGCGAATTTTCCTGGCTTTCCACGGGTAGTACAAATTACTGTAACCACATGACTTCTGACGGGTGGGCGGAGAAGATCGTCTGACGAAGCTTTAGCAACAGTTCCATCCTAATCCCAAGAGAAAAATAAGTGTATTTAAGACAAATGGCTAATTATATAATCTTAGTTAATTCATATTAAGGTCATTAGACAGACTTTGGCTTTTGGTTTTTCTATTTGGAGCAGAAAAAAAATTTTTTTGGTCTGCCTACAAGGGAAGATGCCACATACAACTGGCGGTGTGAAAAGCAAGAAATAGCCAGCAATAGCGAGTGGTCTTGTGCTTTGTTGATGGTAATAACAAAGGCAACACTCAAAGGGACGTTGGGACGTTGAGCCTCTTCAGTTCGATTAGTAAATCGTTGGAAATACGTGGAATCTAAAGGTCTTTAAATCTGCCACCGATGATTATTGCATGGATTAATTTTGGTCACATTTTTTCAAATTAGTAGATATAATATCTAAATTCTCGACCGCATATTTCATTAATAAAGATAACCAGTTTCAAATCAATTATGAACCATCTTCAGATCACATTATGTGATGGTCTGTCTTTAACATCTGCCTACACGCTGTATAATCATTACAAAATTACGAATTATAAACTGTTCAAATGTTTGTAGAGCTTATGGGACTTAACCACGGGGTCATCAGTCGCTAAACTTAGAAACTACTTATGAAGTAGCTAATACTAAGGACGGCACAAATATCCATGCCTGAGGGGGGATTCGAACCCCCGACCGTAATGGCGGTGCAGACCGTGACTGGTCCCCCGCAGTCCCCTCGGCCACCACGGCCGGCTACGAATTATAGATCTATAACAGTTCATCTTAGTGAAATTTTTCAGAATGTGATTCATTTGGTCCAACGAAATATACGATAGTTTTTATGTCGATTAATGGCCTCAATGTTAATTTTATTCCTAATTAAATATTTTTATCTAGGTTGGGTAAGTATACAATAATCGGTGCTGTTCTTCAGCTTAAAGCTGAGGCTAGTGGCAAAGTTCTCGATTGAAAACTGTAAGGTCACAGATCCGAAACTCACTGAAATCCAGCCTTAAGATCTCAACGATGTAAGGAGTTGCCACAATCGCCAAGTGGTTCGCATTCCTCTTTAAACTTTCGGTCCCGTTTATCTAGTCAGACAAATGGCATAGGTTAGCTGCATGTTAGGTGCCGTAATGGAATCCAAACGGATGACTTGCACGAGGTTGTCACACCAGAAATTTATAAGAATAATTTAGTTAAGGTCGCAGAAATTGTAATTTTCATTTTTAATGGTGACTGGTTTCGACAGTACATAAGACCATCATCAGACAGATTTGTCTCCAGTTACATCCATCGCAATCAACCCAAAGGTGCGTGGCAGAGGGTACCCAGTATCACTATTAGTTACCTGCGATCCTGTTCCACTCCCGTATAGAAAGTTGGAAAAACGATTGCTTGTATGCATGCATGCAAGCCGTAATATCTCTGATCTTATCTTTGTATCTTTACGCGAAATATAGGTTGATGGGAGTAGAATCGTTCTGCAATTCGCCTCAAATTCCGGCCTTCTAAATTTCTTCAACAGCGCTTCTCGAAAAGAACGACACCTTTCCTTCAGCGACTCCCATTTCAGTTCACAAAGCATTTCGGTAACACTCACCCATTGATCGAATCTTCCAGTTATAAACCTAGCCACCAGCCTCTGAACTGCGTGACTCGTGCATTAACCTGCTGAAATGTAGGGTTTCGAAGCGATCGAATGAAGGGTAGAGCCACGGGTCGTAACACATCTGAAATGTAACGGCCACTGTTCAAAGTGCCGTCGATGTGAACAAGAGGTGACCGAGACGTGTAACCAATGGCACCCCATCCCATCACGCCGGATGATAAGCCAGTATGGCGATGACGAGTACACGCTTCCAATGTGCGTTCACCGCGATGGCCCCAAATACGGATGCGACCATCAAGATGCTGTAAACAGAGCCTGGATTCATCCGAAAAAATGACGTTTTGCCATTCGTGCACCCAGGTTCGTCGTTGCGTACACCGTCGCAGGCGCTCCTGACTGTGATGCAGCAGCCATGGTTTCCGAGCTGATTGTTCATGCTGCTGCAAACGTCATCGAACTGTTCGCGCAGATAGTTGTTGTCTTGCAAACGTCCCCATCTGTTGACTCAGGAGTCGAAACGTGGATGCACGATTCGTTACAGGCATGCGGATAAGATGCTTGTCATCTCGACTACTAGTGATACGAGGCCGTTGGGATCCAGCACGGCGTTCCGTATTGCCGTCCTGAACCCACCGATTCCATATTCTGCTAACAGCCTTTGGATCGTGACCAACGCGAGCAGCAATGATACGATAAACCGCAATCGCGATAGGCTACAATCCGACCTTCATCAAAGTCGGATACGTGATGGTACGCATTTCTCTTCCTTACACGAGGTATCACAACAACGTTTCACCAGGCAACGCCGGTCAACTACTGTTTGTGTATGAGAAATCGGTTGGAAACTTTCCTCATGTCAGCACGTTGTAGGTATTGCCACCGGCGCCAACCTTGTGTGAATGCTCTGAAAAGCTAATCATTTGCATATCACAGCATCTTCTTCTTGTCGCTTAAATTTCGCGTCTGCAGCACATCATCTTCGTGGTGTAGCAATTTTAATGGCGAAGAGCGTTATAATATATATATATATATTGGTGTTCGTTAGTCTCGCTAAAACTCGAGAACAGCTGGACCGATTTGGCTAATTTTAGTCTTGAAATATTCGTATAAGTCCAGGTGATAAAATATGGAATAGTTGTCCGCAAAAGAGGAAAATCGGGAAAAATTGAAACAGCTTTTTCCAGTGAGCTATCAATACCGTTTATACAATTGCGATAAAATTTTGTACATTTCATGTTGAAAGCAAGAGGAAGGTTTGCATCAAATAAAAATTTAGAAAAGTCGCCCGGAAAATAGAAAAATTTTGGATGAGCCTAAAGCGATGTTTTTCTTTAGAAATAAAAATCAATTGCCACAAGGTTGTAAGAGCACCAGTTGAGTACGGCTGGACGGGGCAAGGTTAGTATGAAACAATCTTTTTGGAAAATATACCGGAAAATTTGAGAAAATTGAAAATGCGTTTTGAATGCGTTTTTGATTGAATTCAGCACGACGGAGAGGGGTAATTCATTTATTGTTTTGTTCATTATGGTCTTGGAAAGGTTTTCATTAAAAAAAATAAAAAGGACTGTTAATAAGGAAAGTCGCAAAATTACAACCAACTCCCTTTTCATTGTGTTTCTAAATGTACTCCACATTATAAGTTGAGAACTGTTCATCCGATTGCGATAAAATTATGATCATTTGACGTTCAACGCTCTTATGAACTAAAAATTTGAGAAAGTTACCCGGAAATTTGAAAATTTGCGAGAAACTGAAAGAGCTTTTTTCAATGGGATATCAATATTATTCGTCTGATTGCGATAAACGTTTGCATACATGACGTTCAATGCTAGAGTAACGTTCTTGTGAAATAAAAATTCGGGAAAGTTTCCCGAAAAATTGGAAAAAATTGAGATTGTTCTCTGAAATATCAATACCATTCAACTGATTCCGATAAAATTTTGCACATTCGACGTTCAAAGCAAGAAGAAGGTTTGAGCAAAGAAAAGTTTGGAGTAGTTGACCAGAAAATAGGAAAATTTGTGGAAAACTGAAAGACTCTTTTCTTTGGGATATCAATATCATTCGTACGATTGCGATAAAAGTTTGCACATTTGACGTTCAAAGCAAGAGTACATGCACGTTAGCAATTGCGAAGCATTGCTTGGTCGACTAGATTACCCAGCGAACTACGTATCACTTACCTCTTAATATAAACCATATTAATTTAAATCATATGTAGTTTAGACTCAGTAGCTTTATAAAGGTATCATCAGATAGTCTGAACGCACCCTAAATTTTCTTTGCAATGTTTCCATATTTATCACCGTTTAAAACTTAACTTCAACGTATGTGACATGAACATTGTCCTGCCGGCCGCGGTGGCCGAGGGGATTGAGGCGCTCCAGTCACGGTCTGCACGGCAACTACGGTCGAGGGTTCGAATCCCCCCTCGGACATGGATATTTGTGCCGTCCTTAGTCTTAGCTAGTTCGTAAGTAGTTTGTAAGCTTAGGGACTGATGACCCCGTAGTTAAGTCCCATAAGTTCGACAAACATTTGAACATTTTTGAACATTGTCCTGGACATGTGTGCGTGATTTGCCCACTCTTTCCGCCCGCTATCGAGCTGATACTTAGACTATCTGATGATGCCTTTATAAAGCTACTGGGTCTAAAATACATATGATTTAAATTAATATGGTTTATATTAAGAGATAAGTGATACGAAGTTCACCGGGTATCTAGTTGTAATTAATTGACTTTTCCGTTGTCTGTTGCGCCTTGAACCAGAATTAAGTGTAACTATGGTCACGTTCCCCTGTTTTCTCCTTTTTTACTGTTCTTTCTATCTTAAATTGTGCCTCCATGTACTTAGATTTGTTAAAAGAATTCCACATTTTTACATCTGACGATGGGAAACCGAAACGCGTAATATGCAATAAAAATTACTGCTATCAAGTGCTTGTTACACGTTTAATTAATGCCAAATTAAAATTATGTAGCAAACAATCAAATATTTGACATCAAAGTCAATAGCCTTCTTTCATCATGACGCGTTACAACATCCAGAAAACTTTTTTCGTCAGACTCTGGCCGCGGAAGCCTACGTAATTAAATCGAATATTTATGAGTCATATAACATCAAATTAATTTGCCTTTTTTCTGTTAATCGGCCTCTCGGAAGGGAAATTGGAAATTTTGTAGTAATTTGTAGAGGTGTCCTTCTACAACCATTAAGTATCGCAATAAGAGTATTTTTGCCCGTCAACTGCACTATTCTGGCTTTATAAATAAATTTGTAATATATACCTCATTGCCGACCGCAGTGGCCGAACGGTCTGCTATCATACGGCCGCTACGGTCGGGGGTTCGAATCCCTCCTCGGGCATGGATGTTTGTGTCGTCTTTAGTATAAGGTAGTTCATAAGTAGTTTGTACGTTTAGGGACTGATGACCCCGAAGATAAGTCCTTTAAGCTTAAAAAACATACATACCAGACTGCACGAAAATAGTTTCTATTTGTTCTACTGTACGACGATACTACTGGAACGCTGCTAAATAATTTTTCCGCAATTTCACTGTATTACAATTTTCCATATCCCTTTTCGAAGTGATACAGGGAAATCAATATTAAATACAGTAACAGTACATATAACGAAAGGTAGGACGAAACTGTAAAAAAGTCACTCACCTACTTATATGTCACCTTACTTATATGTCGCACAATCATCGAACATTGGAAATGTAATTAATGTGACCAATCATGTAACCTATACATTAACTTTCATTTTTGCACTACGTTTTGTATGTACTATTACAGTTTCTAGTATTAAATCCAGTATACCTCTTTATCATTGATTAAGGATGACATCTGGATATTGGAAAAATTAAAATAGGAATACAGTCATGTTAGAAAAATATCGTTTAGCAAGGTCAAGATGACTGTTACTCGTGAATATGTGATTGTAATCTCTCGTGAAGGTGTAAAAGAATAAGAGACTAATAATGTAAAACCAATGAGACACTAAATAGCTTGGTAGTGGTGGAAACCACTGGATGGAAGAGTTTCAGGATAGTTGGTATCGAGAAATCAGTGGCAGTCCTCCCTTGAAAATAGTGTACATTTCACACTGTCAGGGACTTCAGTGAACAGTTAGTGCTTGAAAATGGCTACGTAATGAAAGGAGAGACAAGTTAGTAATGTCAGTTTATAAACAGTGCACAGCTACACATTGCAACTAGTTTTGTGAGATGAGTCAGTGTACTACTCAGAAGTTCCCACTGTTATGTGTGATTCGAAATCTGACACTGCCGTCAAGGGTCGCGATAAGAGCATGTGAGATGACAGTATTGGCTGCACATCTTGAATGGCAATTAAATTCGGGGGCGTGCTTGGAGCAAGTTGACAGTTCACGGTTCAATGTTTCCATTGTGCAGTCGAAGCTGCGACGAGGTGCCATAACATGAGAACTTAGGAGATGGCTTGGAAGCAGGCCACGCTTGGAAAATTACAAACCTGTGTTTCGGAAGCCGGGCGCATGGCGTGGAAAATGGCCGTCACAGCAGCGAACAGATTTACGTCAGAATCCTTAGTGAATTATTAGGCGTCTCCCTATATGTGTAAAAAAAGCAAGGGCACCATTTTACTCCCCCGGTGGGGAGGGGAAGGAGTGAGGATAGGAAAGGATGGGAGGGGGAAAGGAAATCTAGTCTGGGGAGTAAAGAAGGAAGGAAGACTGCATTAGCCGGGGCTCCGTGCTCGCCACGCACGTACTCACGAAAGAACCGTAAACCCTCTGGGATACAGAGTATTTATGTATATGATATACAGTATATCTATATGTAGATGGTGTATATACAGCGTGGTCCATTGATGGTGACTGGGAAAAATATCTCACGAAATAAGCATCAAACGAAAAAACTACAAAGAACAAAACTGTTCTAGCTTGAAGAGGGAAATAAATGGACTATGGCTTGCCCGCTAGACGGCGCTGCCATAGGTTAAACGGATATGAACAACATTTTTTTTTTAAATAGGTACCCCCATGTTTTACTACACATTCGTCTAGTACGTAAATAAATATGAATGTTTCATTTGAAACACTTTTGTCGCTTTGTGATTGGTGGCACTGTAATATTCACAAACATATTGTTCACAATTTTATACGAACAGTAACAGGTAGGTGTTTTAAATTAAAACACAGAACATAGGTACTTTTGAACTTTATTTCGGTTGTTCCAATGTGATAAATGTCCTTTTGTGAAATTATGAGAACGCAGGCTGCTACTGCGTGTTACCTTTAATTATCTCACGACTTCAATAAATGCTCAAAATAGTGTCCTTCTACTTCAATGCATTTGGTAATACGAGTAACATTGAGTAATTCGCCTTCAGTAATGTTCTCACATGCACTGAGAATGCGCTGACGCATGTTTTCAGGCGTTATCGGTGAATCACGATAACAAATATCCATCAATTTTCCCCACAGAAAGAAATCCGCGGATGTAAGATCCGGTGAACTTGCCGGCTATGGTATGGTGCTTCTTCGACCAATCCACCTGTCTTTAAATACTGCATTTAAGACCACTTCAACTCCACTTGAGCCTTGTGCAGGACATCCATCTAGTTGAATGTACATCGCCATTCTGACATGTAATGAAAAATGTTGTATTAAAATCGGTAGAACATTACGTAAGAAATCAGTATACGTTGCACCAATTAGATTGCCATCGATAAAATAGGGGCCAATTATCCTTCCTCCCATAATGGCTCACCATAAAACGGCCAAGGTCGTTGAAGTGGATTTCCGTTGCCCATTATTGCATATTATGCCGATTTACGTTACCCCTGTTTGTGAATCTCACTTCGTCACTAAATAGTGCGCGAAAAAAAAAAAAAAATTAAACAGTTATTGTCCCGTAATTTATTTTGTGCCCTGTGTCAAAACTGTACACGATGTTCAAAGTCTTCGCCATGCAAATCCTGGTACATAGATACATGATACGGCTGAAATTTATGTTGTGGTAGAATTCTCAACACCGACGTTTTTGAGATTCCCGATTCTCGCTCCGTTTGTCTGCTACTTAAGTGCGGATTAGCTGCAACTGCGGCTAAAATACTTACTTGGGCATCATCATTTGTTGCAGGTCGTGGTTGACGATTCACTTGTGGCTGAACATTTCCTGTCTCGTTAAATAACGTAACTATGTGACGAAAGGTCCAGACCCTTGGATGATGTCTTCCAGGATAACGATCAACATACATAGCACAAGCCTGTTGGGCATTTTGATCACAATAGTCATACATAAATACTATATCGATCTTTTCTTCAATTGGTAAACGGTCCGTTTTAACAAGAGTAATGTATCACGAGGGA
This sequence comes from Locusta migratoria, assembly GCA_026315105.1. Classification (NCBI taxonomy): domain Eukaryota; kingdom Metazoa; phylum Arthropoda; class Insecta; order Orthoptera; family Acrididae; genus Locusta; species Locusta migratoria. Next base: position 835,142,741 of record CM048745.1, on the reverse strand, counting down.
AGTACCGTCCGCACTGGCGAAATGTTACACGATACCATGTACTTCTACGTTTGTGACTATTACAGCGCCATCTATCACAAAGCGAAAGAAGTGTTCCAAATAAAACATTCAAATTTATATACGTACTAGACGAATATGTAATAAAAATGGGGTACCTATTTAAAAAATATATATCTATGGCAGCGCCATCTAGCGGGCCAACCCCCTTCAAGCTAGAAAAGTTTTGTTTATTGTAGTTTTTTCTTTTGAAGCGTATTTCGTTAGATATTTAGCCCGGCCAGTACCAATGGACCACCCTGTAGATCTTCGAGTACTGCGAAAAAAACAACTACAAGCAGACTCATTTCTGCTGTAGTCCTGTCAGCGCCATTACGTTATTGCGTGGCATAGTATGTGGGAACATAAGGAAATAAATCATATTTTGTGCGGTTTTACGCTTGCCATGACCTGGAACGCCACGCCCTCTGCCTCGCCTACCGTATCCGGCTTCCCTCCCCCACACGGATCCTACTTGAACTCATCCCCTTCCCTCACCTCCCTCAACACGTTGAACACCAGATATTTACCCCTCCTATCTACCCTGACTCTATCCCCGTAGCATCAGCACCCTCTCTTCCCATCCCCTCCTCTTCCCTCTCCCGCTTGGCTTTTCCCCTTCCCCACCCTGCAGTTTCGACCGCTCCCGTCTTCTACATCTACATACAAACTCCGCAATCTACCGTAAGGTGCGTGGCGGAGGGTACACTGTACCACTACTAGGCATTTCCTTTCCTATTCCGCTCCAACTCCTTCTCTCCAACCTCTCCCGTGCTTCCTAACCTTAGCCTCCCAACCCCCTTGCGAGGGCCTCAGTGACGAATTTTACAGTGTCATCTAGTGTCCAGTGCATCAGTGTCTCCGTGTGAGTTTTTACAGTGCGTCGAACAACAACCTCTCTTATTAACCAGTGTCATGGTGTTACTTCTTCGCCGGCGCTCCAGTCACGGCCACTACTGTCGGGGTTTCGAATCCCCCTTGAGCATGGATATTTGTGCCGTCCTTAGCTAGTTCATAAGTAGTTTGTAAGTTTAGGGACTGATGACCCCGTAGTTAAGTCCCATGAGCTATACAAACTTTTGAAACATTTGTTACTTCTTCGTTTGTCCAGAGACTGTTCTCCACGTGATTTTACAGCCGCCGTAGTGCAGACTGTTTTCAACTGGCTATGTGTTAGTTTCTCTCGCCTTGTTAATGTGTTTTATGTCTGCACTATTGTCTCCATTGTCCTGTTTTTAATTCATCAAATGTTTTTTTCGTGCCAAGTTTCTCATTCCTCTTGTTTTTACCCTCGTGACATGGTTTTTAATCTTAATTTGTAATTTGCATGTACGATCGGCTGAAGAGCAGCACCTGATGCTGCTGCCAGCCTGCCGACTCTGTCGGCGTTAAAATAACAATAAAGGAAAAAAATCGCACTGATGTGTTTTACGGCCCACTTTAGATTTGTAGTTTTATAAGTTTTAGCAAACATTTTGGAACAAAATAATAATCTAAATAATAAAAAATTAATTAATAAGAATGTCTGAAACCCTTTTAGGAAAACAAAAATTTTTTAGGTAGTGGCGGGTTTTGAACCACTGACCTTCAGCGTCATCGTCCGACGCATTGCCCACTACGCTATGTCCAACACTTAAAAACCACATCCTTTAATACTATTGATGGCTGTTATTAACTGATGCTAATATGATATTTGTACTCACTAGAGTATCATTTATCGTACGAAGAACGACGTGTTTTTGTTAATTCTTCAGTGCGCCATTGCTTTGGAATGAAAACGTGTAAGTTAAAATAAGAAAATCATCAAATACGCAAAGCAAGATGGCTTATGCCAGAGAGAGTTCTGGGCAAGGAATGTCACGTGACATCTGCGAACGGCTTGTTTTCGTTAATTCAGTGGAGGGCGTCAAAACTCTGTTATTTTTGCAAATATCTCTCCAACGATACGAGATATGAAAAAATAAGGGAACAAAGCTGTAAAGAATCGTCTCCTCTACAAATTAGGTTATTCAATTTTTGCGTCGGTTGAACGGTTTATATCCAATTAAAATTACATTACAAACGACCTTTCTTTGATATTACTAAAGAATTTCTTGACGGAAATATTTGAAAAAGCGAGGTTCTGGTCTCTGGTAGCCAAAATTTATGTATGTAAAATTTGGTGCCAATCGGTAGAACGGTTCGACATAAAAAGGGGGAACACGTTACAACCACACAGACATCGTCAAATCGCCGTTATTTTTGCAAATATCTGCAACGATGCAAGATATGAAAAAAAAAAGAACATAATAGAGCGAAGTTGTAGAGCACTTCCTTTCTACCAATTAGGTTATTCAATTTTCGTGTCAGATGAACCGTTCGTTTTCAATTACAATTATATTACAAACGGATTTTTTTGGCATTACTACCGTATTTTTGTTCGAAAAATTTGAAAAAGGGAGGTTCTGGTCTCTGTCGGCCTACAATTATGTCTGTAAAATTTGATGTTGATCGGTTGAACGGTTCGTCTTAAAAACGGGGAACACGTTACGGACAGGCAGGCAGACATCGCAAAATCGCCGTTACTTTTGCAAATACCTCTGAAACGATACGAGATATGGAAAAAAAAACATAAGGGAGCAAAGTTGTAGAGAAGTTTCTCCTCTACAAATTCGGTTATTCAATTTTTGTGTCAGGTGAATGGTTAAGCCGTTATTTTTATTTAAATTTCGAGCTGTCAAAAAACGATCGCAAAGGCCCACTTTTAGTGTTACTGCCGTAACCTAAAGTGGGCCATCTACATACATACGCCGCAATTCACCGTAAGGTGTACCACTACTAGGCATTTCCTTTCCTATTCCACTCCCAAACTGAACGAGGAAAAAAAGAATGCCTATATGCCTCCGTAAGAGCCCTAATTTCTCTTATGTTGTCTTTGTGATCTTTACGCGAAATATAAGTAGGCGTCAGCAAAATCGTACTACACTCAGCTTCAAATTCCGGCCCTCTAAATTTACTTAACAGAAATTCATGAAAACAACGTCGTCTTTGTTCCAGCGATCCCCAATTGAGTTGCCGGAGCATTTCCGTGACACTCGCGCATTAGTCGAACCCACCGGTAACAAATCTAACTGCTCGTCTCTGAACCGCCTCTATGTCTTCCTTTAAACTGACCTGCTGCGGGTCCCAAATACTTGAGCAATGCTCAAGACGTGGTCGCACAAGCGTTTTATACGCGGTCTCCTTTACAGGTGAAGTACATCTTCCCAAAATTCTCCCAATAAACCGAAGTCGGCCGTCCGCCTTACAACTGTCCATACATGCTCGTTCCATTTCATATTGCTCTGCAATGATATTTGAACGACGCGACAGAATCAAGACGCTCACTACTAATGCTGTATTCGAACATTATGGGATTGTTTTTTCTACTCATGCGCATCACGTTACATTTTTCTACATTGAGAGCTAGCTGCCATTCTTCGCACCAACTAGAAATTTTGACCAACTCATCCTGTATGCTATTACAGTCAGTTACAGACGACACCCTCCCGTACACCACATCATCAGCAAACAGCCGCAAATTACAACTTACTCTGTCCATCAGATCACTTATATAGATAGAAAATAATAGCGGCCCTATAACACTCCCCTGGGGCAAGCCTGACGATACACTCGTCTCTGATGAACACTCGCCGTCGAGAACAACGTACTGCGTTCTATTACTTGGGAAGTCTTCCAGCCAGTCACAAATCTGTGAACCTATTCCATAAGCTCGTATCTTCGTTAGCAGATTTGAGATGATCACATCATTGAACGAGAGTGCAACATCATTGGTTGTCCTATGAGATCTCGAACTTTTAGTAACAGGTTTCACAGCTTTAATGATATAAACGTGTTTTGGTAATAAATATTATCGACCTTCAGTTACTAATGTAAATGGAATGCATGAGCTGTTGTGTGACACAGTGCCTGCAGATTGCGCACAGTGTTTTGACAGCAGCTGCGTGGCTGTCCCGGCTGGCCCCAGGCGCATCACCGCGGGAATCCGCTGCAAACCCGCTCGCTAATGGAGGACATTTAGCCGGAACGCTTGGCGATGCACTTGTAGCGGCAGAGCGCCGCTCTAACAAATCAAAAGTTAATTAAGGCCGCGCGCCGCACATAACTCTGCTGTGTCCATTCAGAGCGGCAGCAACACCTGCAATTACGGTCGCCATGCGTCACCGCCGCCGATGCGTCCTGCGCCCGTCCCCGTGATTGTCGGCCGTGTTGTGTCGTTCACGCTCTTGCTCTGGAAGCTGCTTGTTTGCGCCGTTCTTCACGTTTTCCGGTCGACAACGGTCTGACAGTATCGTAAATGGATAATGTGAGCACGTGAATCCTATCAGTTCATACATGTTGGATCAATCGATTTTCTCACGTATGAAGTGTCGAAATTTTCGTTTGGTTTCACTCAGTTACTACCACACTGTCAGAAAGGAAATAATAGTGAAAAGACGACATCTTGAACCGATGACAGCTGTTCTGCTATTGATAGGGCGGGAGCAGCTACGGAAGGTGTAGCCCATTTGTAATGAGTGCTAGCTTTTGTTTACAGTGGCGGACGAAAGTTGTATGAGGCCCGGGGCGCCGGCAAAACAAAATGAGGTCCCCCGTCGACTTGGAAATCCGTGTATATAAGGACAGTAACGTTTGAGATTTGGAGCCCCCCCCCCTCCCCCCAGGACGACAGGTGACGACAGGTGCCAAACGTTTAGGAAACATTACTCACACATAAAGAAAGAAAATATGTTATGTGGACATGTGTCCGGAAACGTTTAATTTCAATGATGGAGCTCATTTTAGTATTTACGGATGAGGCTTCATTCCAACGTGATCAAATTGTAAATTTTCACAATCAACATGTGTGGGCTGACGAGAATCCGCACGCAATTGTGCAGTCACGTCGTCGACACAGATCTTCTGTAATCGTTTGGGCAGGAATTGTTGGTGATGTCTTGATTGGGCCTCATGTTCTTCCTCCTATGCTCCCTGGAGCACGTAATCATGATTTCATACGGGATACTCTACCTGTGCTGCTAGTACATGTACCTTTACAAGTACGACACAACATGTGGTTCATGCACGATGAAGCACCTGTACATTTCACTCGACGTGTTCGCACGCTTCTCAACAACAGAGTTTGTGATTGGTAGAGGCGGATAATGTGAGCACGTGAATCCTATCAGTTGCCACATGTTGGATCAACCCATATTCTATGAAAAGACACCTGTTCCATTCCCTATGCAGTGTCTAAATTTTCGTTTGGTTTCACTCGATTACTTAATTTTTTTAACTACTACACTGCCTGAAAAATGTTGTACACATGGAAATACGACATTTTGAACCTGAACCGTGCCGTTCGATTTTCGATTTACGGTCCGTGGAATTGCGATTACCGTTGCCTTTTCCGCCGATATATCTCTGTTTTCCCGAGTGGGAAGTGTGATTTTTCGGGGCGAAGGCGTGTGGCGGTTGGAGATGTAGCACGCACCAGGGGGCCAGGCGAGTCGGCATGTTCGCGCAGTGTGTCAGCAGACGGTGGATTTCGGCGACGGTTACACCTGTTGGCGGTTCTGTGCCCCATGGTTCTCTTGCAAGGGAATGTGGAAGTGAAGCAGATGTTTGAGTGCTGTACTGTAATACATCTGTCTGTTTCAGAAGTGTCACTCAAATAATTTGTACGTCGTGGATGGAGATGCCTGTTGTTATTGCCGTGTGATGCTGTGTGGCTGGCATAGTACCGTGACGCCTCACCTGAATACGGCACTAGTTAGTTGGTGATGCACTTGGTAACAAACTGATTACAAGTTGGTAAGCGTATGCTCGGTGGACTTGAGGTAAGTTGTCACTTCCAGTAAGTTGTCACAAGATCTGTAAGGTTATTTGGTGATAAAAGCGCTCTCGAACATTTGTGTCTGTGATACTATTTTATATTTTATGTGCACCGATTTTTTGAGCGCTTATATTTGATATTTATTCATTACTGGCACTCTGCGCTACCTTTCCGTGGTCCTTAAGTGTAGGGGACTATTTAACGCGGGTTGCAAATTCCTTCTATGTAAAAAAAAGCTTGTAAAGGTTGATCTGTCTGTTAGCAATATCTATCTTGTCTTGGGGTTGTTAATCGTATTTATCCCATCTGTTTATTTTGCTTGATTTTCTATTGTCGAGATTTGTTATAGAATGAGCTATTCAGGTGTCTTTTAAATAAATTGTTCTTTAAACTGGCAAATGTTGTTGCTTGGGGCTTGGGCCTTCCGTCAATAAAACCCTTTTTCAAAACCGATGACAGCCGTTATGCTATTGATAGGGCGGGAGCAGCTACGGAACGTGTAGCCCATTTGTAATGAGTGCAAGTCTTGTCGACAGTGGCGGACTAAGGTTGTCTCAGGCCCGGGGCGGCAGCAAAACAAAATGAGCGCTCCCCCCCCCCCCCTCCTCCTCCGTCGACTTGGAAATCCGTGTATACAGGGTGTTACAAAAAGGTAAGGCCAAACTTTCAGGAAACATTCCTCACACACAAAGAAAGAAAATATGTTACGTGGACATGTGTCCGAAAAAGCTTAATTTCCATGTTAGAGCTCATTTTAGTGTTTCACTTTAAATGTAAATTGAAATAATTCGTGCAGACAATTGTCAAAATACCCAACTGTTTCGTTAGTATGTACTGCAGTTCCTCGATTCACGTCATCAACACAGATTTTCTGTGAACGTTTGGGCAGGAATCGTTGGTGATGATTGAGCCTCATGTCCTTCCACCTACGCTCACTGGAGCACGTTATCATTATTTCATACGGGATACTCTACCTGTGCTGCTACAACATGTGCCTTTACAAGTACGACACAACATGTGGTTCATGCACGATGGAGCTCCTGCACATTTCAGTCGACGTGTTCGTACGCTTCTCAACAACAGATTCGTTGATCGATGGATTGGTAGAGGCGGACCAATTCCATGGCCACGCTCTCCTGACCGCAACCCTCTTAATTTATGGGGGCATTTGAAAGCTCTTGTCTATGCAATCCCGGTACCAAATGTTTCGTGCTTGTATTGTGGACGGCTGTGATGCAATACGCCATTCTACAGGGCTGCATTAGCGCATGCGACGGAGGGTGGATGCATGTATCATCGCTAACAGAGGACATTTTGAACATTTCCTGTAACAAAGTGTTTGAAGTCACGCTGGTACGTTCTGTTGCTGTGTGTTTCCATTCCATGATTAATGTGATTTGAAGAGAAGTAATAAAACATGGAAATTAAGCGTTTCCGGATACATGTCCACATAACATATTTTCTTTCTTTGTGTGTGAGGAATGTTTTCTGAAAGTTTGGCTGTACCTTTTTGTAACACAGTAACATTTGAGATTTGGATTCTACCCCCCCCCCCTCCCCCCAGGACGAGATGCGCAGGACAGTATATAGAGAAAATACTTTTCGAGATTCGGAGGCTCCAGAACGAGAGGCCAAGGGCGACAATTCTTCAAGATTATGGTATAGGAGGCAAACTTCTGCAGGCAGCAGTTAGAGTAGATGGCAAATTAAGCTCTTGGTTCAGAGTAGTTTCAGGGGTAAGATAAGGCTGTAACCTGTCACCACTGTTGTTCATACTATTCATGGATCATATGTTGATAACAGTAGACTGGCAGGGCGGGATTAAAATAGGTGAAAACTAAATAAGCAGTCTCGCTTATGCGGATGACTTAGTTGTAATGGCCGATTCAATTTCAAGGTTGGAAACTAATATTTAAGAGCTCGAACAGAGGTGCAATGATTATAATGTGAAGATCAACATCTCCAAAACAAATGTCTGTGGGAAAGAGATTTAAACAGATTGAGTGCCAAATAAGAGGCACAAAGTTAGAACAGGTAGAAAGTTTCAAGTACATGGGATGTATGTTCTCACACGATGGCAACATAGTGAAAGAACTGGAATCGAGGTGCAGCAAAGCTAATGCAGTGAGTGCTCAGCTAAGATCTATTCTTTTCTGCAAGAAGTGAGCGGTGCATCGCTCTATTTTGCGACCAACTTTGTTGTATGGGAGTGAAACTTGCGTAGATACAGGTTACCTTATTCTCAACGTAGAGGTTACAGATATGAAAGTAGCGAGAATGATTGCAGGTACTAATAGATGGGAACAATGGCAGGAGGGTGTCCATGATGAGGAAATCAAAGAAAAACACCATAGATGAAGCATGTTGAGCGAACAGACTGAGATGGTGGGGTCATGTTGCACGCATGGGAGAAGCAAGGTTATCTAAGAGACTCATGAGCTCGGCAGCGGAGGGTAAGAGGAGTCGAGGTAGACCAAGAAGAAAGTACTTAAATTCGGTGCAGAATGATTTTGAAGTAAAGGACATAACATCAGACGAGGCATCAATGTTAGCGTTGAATAGGGGATCATGGAGGAATTTTATTAGATGTACTATGCTCCAGACTGAACGCTCAAAGGCATGATCAGTCTCTAATGATGATGATGAAAAAAAAAAGACAATGGGCTTCTCAGGTATTTGACGCCCCCCACCCCCAAAAACAAAAGGACTGGGTGGTCCACCCCCTTTCCTAGTTTATTTATATTTTATTTATTTATTTCGTATTCTATAAATCCATATTGTGCTAGATCGCAAAGATGTGGAATGTGTCATTTTTACTAATGGTAAACTTGTTCAAAAATGTTCAAAAGTTTGTAGAGCTTATGAGACTTAACTACGGGGTCATCAGTCCCTAATCTTTTAAACTACTTATGAACCAACTTATACTGAAGACGGCAAAAACATCCATGCCCGAGGGGGGATTCGAAACCCCGACCGCAGCGGCCGTGCGGACCTTGACTGACGCGCCGCAGAGCGCTCGGTCACCGCGGCCGGCATGGTAAACTTGAAATCTTCTACCTTCTTCACTTCCTGTTCAATTTCTACAAGTTAGACTCCATATCGTCAAAATTTTTTACCAACTTATTCACTACTGTGCCCAACCTAGTATGCAATTCTGATTTTACCTGACCATTTTTTTTTTCAAGTTCTTCCTTATTCTCTGTGCAAGTTTCCTTGACTGACTGAAATGTGTTATCACAACCGCCACTGGTTGTCGTACGTATTTTATTAACACAATTTGTCGCGTCGCAAGCGTAGCGCGCGCCACCAGGCAGCAGCACTGCCGTCGATAGACCGAGGCGTCGACAGGGGATAATCGGTGATCGCGCGTCTTCACAGAAGTTGCGCCGCCGGAGAGTATTATACATAAGCGCCGACGCCATGCGCAGGGGGGATCTACGACGAGTGGCAGTCTTCGCGAGTGTTCGCCGAGTCTTCGTCTCTGCAGACCGCGAGAGCCGTCTCAGCCAGTTGCTAATGTGTACAGTACAGTCCGCATCGCCATCCAGTGTTTTCTCGGTACAGCGGGGTGCGCTCACAGTAGAGACAGTTAACAAGCTCTTGTCCGTCAGTCCATGTCAGTAGAGATGAGGACATTGAGTTATTCTTATTTAAACAGTCTGTTCTGGCATGTGTATCTTAGTGCTGCCTGTATGGCCCTCAGTTTATGTAAGTTGAGTATCTCCATAAATCTCATTTGTACATATGTTACTAATCAATGCTGGTGTTTTAGTGGGGGTCCCGCAACGCCCTCAGTCCTGTGGGTGGCGACGAACCTGTTCGTTAGTGTCCGACAGGCAAGGACACAATTATTAAATTATAATTTCATTTGACCAAAGTAATTTACAACAAGCCTCAGTTAGGGCCACAATCATTTACTTGCCCTACAGTGAATAAGTAAATAATTAACAATTAAAACTGAAAATCAAAACAGCCGTAATTCAAATAACAAGATACGAGAACAAACAACGAAATTCTCTTAAAACATACCAGCAGTTGACCTTCAAACGGTGAAGCATTAATTGTAAGATTTCAGAAACCCTTGCCTGTTATTTTCTATAGGACGTGCAACAATGATAGAAAAGGTAGAAAAGAAGTAATTACAGAAATATAGAAGTACAATTTGCACTTCTACAACCTTAAATGGAACGCGTTGCTCCGAGACATTAACAGGAGATTACCGGACAAAAGGCCCAGTTAACAGGCGTTATGTCTAGGCTGTCAAGATGGAACACTCAATAGTAAGCAAATATTTAAGCAAAATTTAAATTTACTATACGCAACCTTAGCTAACTGGCAGGAGCTATCAATTAACCATCGCAAGAGTGATACACGCACCGTAACGCATTACTCTCAACAAATTGAGCAAGGACCACCTTAAATAATTTAGTTGTGTAATGTGGCTTAAGGCAGAGGAAAAAAAACTAACGCCTAACCAAATTTGGGCAATATATAACATCGTGCGCCTTTTAGTGATACCCACTGCAGTCTTATTTGTTATTTGGTTGTGACAGGCTTTCAAATAGACACGCGCGGAGCCACTATACAATATATTTACCAATAAGCACAGAAAATTACTTAATATTTGGCACTGTCTGTGATCCAACAAGTTTGGCAATAACAAAACAGACAGGCCAAGCTGTCACTAACAATGTGGCCTTACTGAAACTCAAATACACAACATCAGTTACTAGTAAGCTAAATTACTGCTAAACAAGGTATATAAACACATGTAACTTAAGAATTTTTTACGAAATACCGTAAGGCTAATTATTATAATACACACAATAATTTAGAGTTGCATATGCAAGAGACATGACATTTAGGCAGACAAGTGCAGGCCTCTCGCTCGCAGCAAATCCCGGCCGCCCATACTGCCACCGACCGCATCGGCTCAAACGTTGCCACTGCCTCCCGTGCATCGGTGTCACTTCGCCGGATTCCACTCGTCAACTCCTTTTCTATCATCCGCAGACCGACAGGTGCGCCCTCTCACCTAGTTGCTCAGCAAGGATGTCCTGCAAGGCGGGAAAGAAGATAACAGCGGTGAAGGTCGGGAAAACAAACCAAGCATAGCCTTGACACGGTTCAACAGCAAATAAAGGGTCCACGAAAAGAATGAGCTAAGACATTTTATTTTACATTTTCCTGGCATTATATGAAACTATGTAAATGACCCAACATTTAACACTATTTGTAAGTGGGAAAAAAAAGAAAAAAAAAAAAAGAAATTCAATCACACTTTAATTTAGTTTTGAAAAATATCTGTACAGGGAAACAAAAACTAGACTTAGCCCAGTAATTGTCAGATTTTAAAGCAAAAGAGCTGTTTTCAAACAATGTTGTAATTCTGTGCATTGTTGGTACATTCAGTTTCTGTGAGTAGATCGTTACATCACACCGTACAATTCCTGAAGTTTTGTAAAGATAGTGTTACGAATGGTGAGCCACTCAGTAACGCCTCTAGTGATAGCATGGAAGGTCACCAACTGTTGAAGAAAAGAAGAAATTCATGGAAACAGTCCCTTCTTGAACAGCATAAGTAACTCTTACTCAACTTCTTAAAATATAGCAGAACAAGAGCGAATATATATGTGCCATAAAAAGCCATGTGTTTGCAAAATTAGCGTAAATGTTACAGAATTATAAGGTCAAGGCAAAATTAAAACAGGAAAATTAGTTTACTGTAAATTTATAAAAGTGGACTTGCTCTTTCTCTTGCTGGACCCTTCAAATGTCATCTGGGGGGTGCAGGATGTACCGATGACGATTTCAAAGTCGTCCGCAAATAATCACAGTTACGGATCTATCAGAGAGCCATCTGTGTGTACTCTTTAGTAAGCTACGACTAAGATTTGAATGGGGTTAAATTGCGGCCTTCGGCATGGCTTGGAGGTCCTTTCAGACAACAGCTGCACAATGTGAACGGTCTGAGTCCTTTATGCAAATATGCGATAGTCACGTAAATTTTCCCACAGCCGTAAACGACGTTCACTCGGTACAGACGACCACAATTATATATTGTAAGGGCAGCAACCACAGCACAGATTAGAGGGTTCGTGAGTCCATAAGTGTTAATATGAACTCTTTGCTGTCAGAGGATCGCTTAAAATGGCGAACCGTGGTGTACCGCGCTCTCCGCAATCCACCGAAAGGTGCGTGGCGGAGCGCGCTCAGTAACACTACTAGTTACTTGCTTTCCTGTTGCTCTTGCTTATGAAACGAGGGAAAAAAGAATGCTTGTATGCATTTGTACGACCCCTAATATCTCTCTCATCTTTGTGGTATTTACGCTAAACGTAGGTTGGCGACAGTAGAATCGTCCTGAAGTCCACTTCAAATTCCTGCCCTCTAAATATATTCAACAGTTTATCTCAAAAAGAACGTCTCCTTTCCTCCAGCGACCCTCATTTGCGTTCCCGAGGCATTTCAGTAACACTCGTGCATTGATGAAACTCACGAGTAACAAACCTAGCCGCCAGTCTTTGAATTGCTTCTATATATTCCTTTAAACCGATCTGGTGTAGTCGTACAAGCTTTGTACGTGCGGTCGTTTGCGCGTACAACATTGACCTGAAGTGCGTACTTAAAGTGCAATATGGTCTCATTCAGCATTCATTCTTGTGGCGCGAATTTTGATCAGCGCTCCATACGTGGAAGCTGTATGATCCGTTATTCTGACATTCTTCTGACAGGAAGGTGATCTGTTGCTCCAACAGGATAATTCTCGCAGTCGTGCAATGTATGAACAATTTTAGAAAACATTTTCGGAAAAGCAGCAATCGCTAATTAAATCCTATTTGAAAAAGTCTCGATCGCAAGAGAATTTTTGTTATTAGACAACCTGTTTCAGTCTGCTTGTGAGACCAGGCCAAGCATGGCAGCCGACTGTGGACAGGTTAGAAGCCGTGGGAACCTAGAAATCGACTGCTTCCCATAGTTGGCCTGAAGATGGTCTCATAAGCAGACTGGAACCGGTTGTCTAATAAAGATTTAAAAAATTCTCTTGTGATAGAGACTCTGTTTGTTTCTTTAAAACATGTTGCGCATGAAGCTCAACTTGCTCTGCAAAATGTAGGCCTACTGCAGCTTTCCTGTCTTGTATCCAACATGTCGTCACATATGACGGGAAGTCAAATGCGACTCGTCATCCCACAACTCTTGCAGAGCTACGAAAACTGGTCGAAGAGTAGTGGACCATCGTATCCCAGAATGGTACTCCTTATCTGGATGATCAACTGAACGCCAGAATCAGGACCTGCATTGCTGCCGTATGGGTTAAGCAACATTGATCGACAACTTCTAATTCAGTACCGCTTGCGCTATTGAAATGTATGCCCTGTTTCCACAGTACCGGTAAATCTTTTCCAAACTTTACAAAATCTTAATCTGCTGACTTTGCATTTATATTTATGTTGGCCGCACACTTTTACGGCCTCCACAAGACGGTGCAAGAGGAAAAGCAATTAATGTATGATTTAATGGGAAAGGTAGATGCATTTAAAATCAATATCACATTGTGGAAAAATGAACTTCACAAAAAGAATACTGCCTATTTCATTGAGCTTTCAGGGGATTAAAGAAAATACAACTTTCTAAAAATTAATTTAGGCTTTGGAACGAATACAGGAAAAGGTAGCGTAAATTGACGGTTTATTTTCGCGAAAAGCTGGTTGCAATTCTTTTCACGAAAATAAACCATCAATTCGTTTTCAAGATACTGTCACCGTTGATCCTTGTGACGGTTCTGGCTTTTGCCGTCCCTGTTCTAAATTTTTATTTGGCACGGTATAGCTGGAGAGTTGTAGCTCTTTCTATTTTCGCCAGCAGTGGAGTGAGAAAGCTGACTGTGGAAAGTGGTTGCAACATATGGTTTCTGTGGGGAAGTGAGGTAGTTTTCTAAAATATGCTTTCTGTTTGGGTGGCACCATGTTAGTGAGTCAGTGTAGACATAAAATAATAATACAAATATTTTATTGTTTGTAGATCATATTTTACGACGATATAAGACATTTAACATATCATAAAATAGGTCAGTGTTTTCAGTTTTACAAATAGGAAGCGAATTCTCAGAAGTTTAACATCTATATACAATTTCAGTAATAATTTTACAAAATTTCACCTGGATCACAAACAGTCTACGTTGCTTTTACCCTCGTTTTCGTAATTTGGAAGTAGTGTCCTCCGTTACTTGTTGCGGATTCAACTTTCTGTTAAGTAATCATTTATATTTTGCCAACTTCCAGCTATAACGTGTCCTTCAATTTACTTTTGAAGGTACTTAGTTCCTTTATGTTTTTTTTATACTACTAGGTACTCTTTTATATAATAGGTGTCCACCATATACAGGGTTCCTATCTGTCAGTTTTAGCCTTCTTCTAATGATATGGTAATTGTCATGATAACGTGCTCCAGTGAGCATAGGTGGAAGAACATGAGGCCCAATCAAGACATCACCAACAATTCCTGCCAACTAGCGATGAATCGAGAAGTACAGTACATATTAACGAAACAATTGGGTGTTTTGACAATTGTCTGCACGAATTATTTCAATTTACATTTAAAGAGAAATAGTAAAATGAGCTCTAACAAGGAAATTAAGCGTTTCCGGATACATGTCCACATAACATATTTTCTTTCTTTGTGTGTGAGGAATGTTTCCTGAATGTTTGGCCGTACTTTTTTGTAACATCCTGTATACAGTGTGTTCAAAATGCTGTACAAATAGAGAGGGCAAAATCATACTCTGCTGCATAGACCACATGTACAGGGCCACTGAAGTGTAGTTCAGTCGAACTGATTGGACTCTCGCGATAGTCTCAGTTAAGCGTGCGGCCTTTGACTGCAATCCAGGAAATGTTATTGCTGACAACAGAAATTGTCTATCAGATCTAAGAAGGAGAAACTGCTTTCACTGATTTGGTTCAAATTGTGTACGAAGAAAGAGATGACCGTTTGAAAATCCTGGAATATTTTGCGTGAATGGGCTATTACAAGAAACAAATCGGTCTTGAAGTAGTTCTGATTTGCATTTTAAGCTCAATTTAAGGGGGTTTCGCTCAATGGATAAGACAGTTCATATTTTTATGCCTTTCGTTCATTTTCCGCTACCTTCCTAATTCTTCCCTTCTTTTATATGGTTATTTGCAAAGTAAAACTTCATTTACTTTTTCCATTGTAGGAGGGCGATCTTCTTTTTTAAAAGTATTAAACTGCCAAGATCGCATTAATTAATTTACTTTTTTTGACAAGCGGTTTCGGTACATTCAGGGTACCATCATGTGGTCACTTGCGTCCTAGGCATTCCATTTCATGAAGGCTCACGTCATCATAATGAATGGTACGTCAACCATTTTACAAATGGAATGTCAAATGAGTTGTAAGAAGGCGTTCCGACTGTCAACATGACACATAATGGAGATTGTGTTTTAACTGTTTTTATGTTTGACATGCCATTTGTAAAAGTTAAAAGATTTATGATTGTCGTACCATTACATTGCCGTGCGCCTTCATGAAATGAAAAGTATAGGACACAAGTGACCAGATGCTGATCCCCTGAGTGTACCGAAACCGGTCGTCAAAAAAATAAATTAATTAATGCTATCTTGGCAGTTTAATACCATAAAACTTTGTGTAATTATATAATTTCATAAAGTTTTTGTGTTATGTACGTAATATTAATATAAACAGTTTAGCTAAAAATTTCCTTAATTAACTCATTTAATAAGTTAATTTTCGTAATTTGGTGAATTTTATAATAAAAATATAATTCCAGAAGATTGCAGCAGTTAACTATCTGCGGAAGTTTCATTACGGACACCTAAATAGACATGAGACTCTTCTACCAAACACTTAGCAGGGCAAGGACTTAGGAAAGAAGACGAGGGTATGACTAAGATTATATTGTAGAGACACAGAAAAGGCAGACGCATAAGGCAATAAGATGCTGTAGACATTACAACCAGTGTTCTTCTTCAGCAGCTGCAAGAGAAAGGGCTGATGTAGGAAGGCAGGCCGCATGAAGCGTGGCCAACGGTATGACCTGGTGACCTGATACCAGGGGTGAGACAAAGTACGTAATGAAGTTACAGGACAGACATTAACAGCAGGAGCCACCAGCCACCATAAATACAGCGGGCTGGGCTACTAAGAGGTTCTGCAGGTCAGACGTATTTATACGCACGGACGCCCACTCGATTACGACAAGCAGTGATTAGAGCCTCTTCAGCCTATTACAGTCAGCCGGAAGTTCTGCAGTGCAGCAGAAGGCAGTCTTTGCCTTCTTATGACCACCCCTGGGACTTAACGCCAGCAGGAGACGTTGCACAAGATAAATTTGGGCAGGGTTGAAACATGCGACATAGGCCAATGCTCGCCTAGCCGTCCGCAGCGTTAACAGAAGGCAGGCTACACACACATCTATTAGCACGTCAACCAGTGACAGGGGCATAACCAGCAGCAGAATTTGAGGTGTCTTCACAACATGAAGCTTGCAATTTCCTGACTTCACAATCATACTACATCTAACGGCAGGATTTTCGGAGTAGCAGCGTGATGGACCCAGTAGTCCCGCACTACTTTCACTGGGATCTAAACACCCATAGCAGCAGCCATGGGAGAGGGCTTCTTGCATTCAATGTAGCAAGCTAGTAGAAAATGAAGGTTTCGCCTACAACTTAGGCATCTATTGCACTTCTTCACAAACCCAATAAGAAGTATTCCATTACAACTGATGCCCACTAAAATATTTAAAAATTATGCTGTCTAAGTTGTGATATTGATCACACTTGGAGACGAGGAGAACTGATGTACAGAAGAAGTTGTGACATGAAAGAAGAGGAAGAATCCTCTAAAAATCTGATATTGACGTCATGCACATTTTATGAAAGCAATTCATTCACGCTTGCCGGCCGCAGTTACCGAGCGGTCTGCGGCGTGCCAGTTACGGTCTGCATGGCCGCTTCTGTCGGGGGTTCGAATCCCCGCTTCGAGCATGGATGTTTGTGTCGTCTTTAGTATAAGCTAGTTCAAAAGTAGTTTGTAAGTTTAGGGACTGATGACCCCGTAGTTAAGTCCCATAAGCTCTACAAACATATGAACATTCACGCTTTTGAATTAGTATTATCTGTGTCAATTTTGATGCTTACCGAAACAAATAGGTGAAAAGTGGAGCAATGAATTGATGCTGTATGATTTAATGTTTTATATTCTTCTCTTGTCAGTAGGTCGTGCTATTGTGAGAGCTATATTGGAGTAAAATAATATTAATGCAGAAAGGTTAATGCGGGCATTGATTGAAGACGCCTCTTAGAGGCTGTCAGGAACAGATCTTTAGCTTACGGCAGATAACGAAGTAATATGATTGGAACATGTAACTGTATCTTTACTTTAAAGATTAAAACGGCTTATGACCGTGTTCCTAGGATGTCGTTATTGGACTCTACAAGATTAAGGACGAAGCAAACTTCTACAGGTAATTAAATGTCTTTACGCAGATAGGCAACAGTTTCTGTTCACAGCAAATTGAGTTAATTGTTCGTTAGTTTCAGAGGCAAGGCAATGCTGTAACCTGTCAGCACTATAGTTCATTATGTAAGGTTCATATGTTGGAAAGATAGATTGGCAGTGGGAGTTTCAGTTAGGAAAGGAAGTAAACACTACGGTCGGGGGTTCGAATGCCCCCTCGGGTATGGATATTTGTGTCGTCCTTAGTATTAGTTAGTTCATAAGTAGTTTGTAAGTTTAGGGACTGATGACCCCGTAGTTAAGACCCATAAGCTATACAAACATTTGAATTTTTTTGAGGAAGTAAAAGAGTGTAATGTATGTGTTCCACTTAGTCGTCAATGCAGATACTATTTGAAGGTCGCAAACTAATCTTTCATTGGTAGATCAGAGACATGAGACTTATTGAGTGAAGATCAGTGACTCCCAAACAAAAGAAATATCTGTGGAAATCAAACAGATTGAGTGACAAATCCGATGAACAAAGGTAAATCAAGTTGGCAGTACTTACGACGTGTTTTCTCAAAGGATGTCCAAGTAGCGAAAGAAGTGTAGCAAAGCAGGTGTACTGAGTGATCAGCTACGACGTACTGTCTTCTCCAAGAAGGAAGTCACTACCAAGCCTAATCAACTTGAATGGAAACTGAGAGGACACAGGTTACCTTATTAATAATGTTGCGGTTACAGATATGAAAGAAAAGAACCAAGTATAATTCTATGGACTAACGGATGGGAGAAATAGTAGGATGGTGCCAATGAGGAAATAAAATAAAAACTAGGAATGAACTTCGTAAATGAAGTAATTAGAGAAAACAGATTAAATGTTGATGTCATGTTTCACTCATGTGAGAAGCAAGATTACATCAGAAAGTCATAGGGTTCATCAGGAGAAGATAGGAAGAGTTGATTTATACGAAGGAGAAAGGACTTGGATTCGTTCAACAATGATTTCGAACTAAGAGTTCAAATCAGTCGAGGTATCAATTTAGCAATTAGTAGCTGTACGTAGAGGAGTTTTAATATTGGGACTGTGATCCGGAGTAAATGAATGAAAATATAGACGTGATTGACGATGATGAAAATCGTGATGATGACCAGTTTTTGTAATGTCACTCAAACTCAGTTATACTTCAAATATACAGCAGTCGTAAATCTTCCAGGAGCGTTTTCCCTCTTCCTGCCCTCCACTGAGGCGACGTTTTTGAGCGACGTCGGTGGGACTATTTGTAAGGCACAACAGGAATTCTGTTCACATGAATAAAAAAACGTTTGGATCGCTAAAATTGTATTTATTTATTACGTAGTTTTGGAAACTGCCATGATCAGATTTGTAATTAAGATGAGAGGAACAAAAGTTGCTTGTATACTTTAGCTCCACAGAAAGATTCCAAAACAAATTGAAAAATGAAAAGCTTTTCCAGGGTGTATTAATTAATCACTCAGTTACAAACCTATGAACTTGCAAGCCACAGTTGAGTCAACAGTAAAATCTGTACCTGGTAGGGGCGTCCGAGCAAATGGACTCACCCGTCGCACATCACCAGCGTGCGCACAGACGAGGGAAACAGAGTCACTTGTGAGCGAACGGTCTAACGTAACGGTGTCACTATGCATTAGAAACAGGAACAACGGAGTTGGATCAAGATTGAATGTGCCTGGGCATGAGGAAAATTGCCTCACGATGGGATCCGCAGAAATGGATGGGTTACGATGCTGCTCAGACGTTCGTGGAGCACTACGAGCGCGAAGGAGAGGCTTTCTTAAGCCGTATCGTAACAGTGGATGAGACATGGGCCACGTCGTACGATCCAAAACTAAACGACAATCAAACGAACCATGACATTATAAGTCGTTGCGAAAGTCGAAAGTGCGCCAGAGCCCCAGTATGGTGAAAGCTATGGTAGTTGTCATGTGTGACTGTGATGGTGTTATACTAACGTTCCTCCACAGCAGACCGTAAGTGCACAGTATTACCATTCGATTTTGGATATCACCTGCAACCAACTTTGCGAAAGAAGCGGCAACACTTTCTGCGCAACCCAACGATCTTTCGCACGACAGTGCAACCTGAGATTGCTCTATTCGGACGATTGGACTGGGAAATACTGTACCATCCTCTCCGGACTGAAGTCCTTGTGACTTTGATTTGATTCCGAATATGAAGGAAACACTACGTAGAATTCGCTTCAGAACTGTTCCAGAGATTTGACAGCCAGTAGATCGCTCCATTCGCACCAACAGAACACGCTCTACTAACGATATACTATGCCTTCCACATCGCTGGCAATGGGTTCTACACTACGCTGGTGGATACTTTGAAGGACTGTAACAGGTCCAAACATGTAACGCTTTTGTAACGTTTGTGAATAAATCGTTACTGTTCCGTCAGTCGTCGGAAACGTCTGTCAGGCTGGCTACTTGCAACTCTCAAAACAATGCATAATCTCCATTTGCAGATGCCGAGGCCGGCAATTCCAATCATGGAAGTACATGTTACGTAGTAGCCATCACAACAACAACACTCCGTTAACTCATAACTTTGTTTTTCAGATGTCGCCAGAAGTTACTACACCAACCCGGGCTGGCTATATAAACTCGACCAGTTAGAACCCAAGGCCTCCGCCTCCTCAAACTCCTTCCTTGTTGGCCGAACCTGGGGGCTGAACCTACCGTCCTATACACCTACAAATCCCTCATCCGTCCTATTCTCTGTGTAGTCCATTCGGCCTGTATCTCCGCCCCCTCCCCTTTCCTTCTACAAATCCCTGGAGATACTGGAGAGCCATGACCTCTGCCTTGCCTTCAGTAACCCCCTTTATCCTCACTCCCCCCATGCAAATCCTCTACGATCTCATATAATTTGCTCATGGCAGGGAGCGATCTTATAAACGTATTTTGGTGAATAATGAAACGACAAGATCGAGGTATTTCGTCTTTATTTATCACACACGACCGGTTTCGATGTACATAGACATCGTCTTCTGTTCTCTGCACTAAATTATAACGTTATTACAGAAATGCGTATTGTAGCCAGTTGGATAGTACTGGTGGGTCGTCACACATTAAAATATGCCGTTTGGTTGTCAGATACAAAACGTGTGTACGATGTGTACTTCGAAACCGGTCGTCTGTGATAAAGAAAGACGAAATGCCGCGATCTTGGCATTTCATTATTCATCTCTACAATCTCTTTCCTTTTCCCCCGCCTCGTTCTCTTTATTGAACATCTCCGCCTCCGTTACCCACCCCGCAATTAGACCCACCTAATTCTCTAGTCCATCCCCTCCACCACTGTATCCACCCTGCTCTACATCTGTCCACTCTCTGAAGCCTTTCCTGTGGCAACTTCCGTACCCTCCCACTTCCGAATGATGGCGTCTGACCTGACATCTAGCCTTCCTACCAGCTGTGATCCTTCCCCCCTTCCTGCCCTTGTTCCTCATTCCATCCCGCTGCCCCTTCGGTTCCTCGCTTCCCCTCCCCTCCTTCCCCCTGGCTTCCTGGGACATTCTCCCTCCCCCCCAGTCCCTTCCCCACTGACACTGTGACTCCTCCCCTCCCTCCCCTTCCCCTTTCATATCCCCTTTTCCTCCACATCCCACCTTTAATACTGCGAGTGCTCCGCCGCAAGTCAAACGTTTTAATGTTCTTTCGTATGTGTGCTTCGCCATGTGGTGTCTTTTAGATATATCGTTTTCCTTACCAGCAGTGAACGACCAACCCGCAGTAGACACCGTAAGTTCTAAGTGTGTATCTCTTCGTGTTTCTTGCTTTTATTGAACAACAGCGAACGGCCCACGCGTAGCCGCCGCCCAGTGTTTACTTTAATTGATGTGTGCCTCGGCATCCACAGCAGTTTGTTTTACCCACCATAATTTCAGTGTTTTTAAAGACGTCACTCTTACACTTCGTTTTAAGTATTTTATGTTTTCCCCATTTAAAAAATCTCCATGTTTTATTTGTAACTTATTTACCAGGTTTTATCGCATCTTCTGTTTCAGTTGTTTACCCTGTTTCATGTTTTAAATTTTGTAGACAAGAGCGCTTGCAAGCGCTGCTAGCCCACCCTACATTAGGCAATGTAACGACAATTGAAAAAACAAGGCAATCCTCTCTCTCCTGCCTGCGGATATTTACAGTATTCTTACCGCAAAGAAAAGAAGACGAAGGAGATGAAGACCATGGCCTAGGAACGTACACGCCTGTACGTCACTCCGGACCGGTACTATCACCACTTCGAAATTTGACTTGGGACTATGACTGGACTGTAATAGTGCCTCCTGATGGTCCGACTTTGAGTATTGGTGGTATACTTCTCCTGACTAGAACCAGAAGAAATTTGTGTTCCAATTCGTGTAGTGCGTGTACTATTCATTGTAGTTGTTTGTGTTGTTCAAATTCACAACAGTTGTCACTGCTTAAGTTCCAATATATAAAGTTAAAATTGCAGGTAATGAAGTACCTCGATTACAAAATTGCTCTTAAATTTATTAAAATTATATGCTACTTTCTTTATCGTTTTGTATGATAAGCATAATAATGTGGAGGAGAATATTTTTTAATTATCTATGCCTACTAATTGGTTGAAATTCTTTAGGTGAATGAAACTTTCTGTGGAGCTCAACTGTACAGCCAACGCTTTTTCCTTTCATCTTAATTATAGATTTGTTGATGGCACATACCAAAACAACTTAATAATTAAATAAATACAATTTTAGCGAGCTAGACCTTTTTCATTGTTTTTTTAAAATTGAATATCTACATCTACATACAAACTCCACAATTCACCGTAAGGTGCGTGACGGAGGGTAGATGTACCACTACTAGGCATTTCCTTTGCTATTCAACTCCAAAATAGAACGAGGAAAAAAGGAATGCCTATATGCCTCCGTACGAGCCCTAATTTCTCTTATCTCATCTTTTTGATCACTACGCGAAATATAATTAGGCGGCAGCAAGATCGTACTACTCTCAGCTTCAAATTCCGGCCCTCTAAATTTCCTCAACAGAAATTCACGAAAAGAACGTCGTATTTCCTCCAGCGCTTCCCAATTGAGTTGCCGGAGCATTTCCGTGACACTCGCGCATTGGTCGAACCTACCAGTAACAAACATATCTGCTCGTCTCTGAATTACCTCGATGTCTTCCTTTAAACTGATTTGCTGCGGGTCCCAAACACTTGAGCAATACTCAAGACGTGGTCGTACAAGCGTTTTATGTGCGGTCTCCTTTACAGGTGAAGTACATCTTCCCAAAATTCTCCCAATAAACCGAAGTCGGCTGTCCGCCTTACTCACAAGTGTTCTTACACGTTCGTTCCATTTCATATCGCTCTGCAATGTTACGCCTAGATATTTGAACGACGCGACAGCATCAAGAAGGTCACTACTAATGCTGTATTTTGTCTAAGTCATCCTGTACGCTATTACAGTCAGTTACAGACGACACCTTCCCATACACTACAGCATCATCAGCAAACAGCCGCAAATTACAACTTACTCTGTCCATCAGATCATTTATATAGATAGAAAATAATAGCCGTCCGATCACACTCCCCTCTGGCACGTCTGACGATCACTCGTCTCTGATGAACACTCGCCGTCTAGAACAACGTACTGCGTTCTATTACTTGGGAAGTCTTCCAGGCAGTCACAAGTCTCCATAAGCTCGTATATTCGTTAGCAGTCTGCAGTGTGGCACGGCGTCGAACGCCTTTTTGAAGTCGAGAAAAACACAATAACCCAATCCGCCTGTTGCCCTTCATCCATGGCTGGCAAGATGTCATGTGAGAAAACGGCAAGCTGAGTTGCACGTGAACGATGTTTCCTAAACCCGTGCTGATTCATAGAAAGTAGCTTTTTAGTTTCAAGGAAATTTAATATATCCGGACTGAGAATATGCTCCAAAATTCTACAGGTAACTGATGTCAACGATATTAGCCTGTAATTGTGTGGGTCAGTTCTCTTTCCTTTCTTATAAACAGGAGTCACCTGCGCTTTTTTCCAATCACTAGGAACTTACCTGAATTAAAGATTCGCGATAAATGCAAGCTAAGTAGGGAGCCAACGCCGCAGAATACTCTTTGTAAAACCGAACTGGCATTCCATCCGGACCAGCAGACTTTTTCGTATTTAGCTCTCTCAGCTGCTTCTCTACACCGGAAATACCTATTGCTATGTCCCCCATTTCGGAATTATTACGCTGATCAAATGACGGTACATATGTTCGGTCCTCCTGCGTGAAAGATTTCTTAACCCTTAAGCAGTCGCGTGGGGTGTTCAGAACACCCCAGTTAGCTTTGTCACTGGATTATTACATAATGGATAGCGGTATAACTTCATGTTCTTTGGTACCTTTCTAGGACGTAATATGAAAGTTTTGAGTAGCAATAGAATCTACAGTGGAAACGCAAGTTCCAAGAAAACGCGCAACAATGTGCCTTGGGGTGTTGTCGACACCCCGCGCGACTCTTTATGTTGCAGTGCTGCGAGAAAGCGCACAGATGTGTTCCGTAGCAGCTGTTCGTACTTTGTCGCTCTGTGGAGCTAAAACATCTATGGATCGTTATGCTAGAGATCAATAAAGAGTGCGGAAGCTTGTAAGAGGTCTTAGACGGAACTTTAGAAGGAGGAGAAGAGGAGGAAATAGACAGCTGTGAAGTTCTCTCTCATCACAGTGACACGGCAACGGAGGATGCAGACGATCTGGAAGTCGAACCTCAAGCAAGTGCAGAGGATAATGAAAGCAGGCATATTTTTGTATTGGAAAGGATAACATTACAAAACGGATGAAAAATTGTCCTCGTCGCAACGCAAGGACTAGAAATGTAGACATTGTTATTCATCTCCCTGGTGTGAAATATATCGAAAAATCTTCGAAAACTGCTGTGGACTGATTTTCAATATTTGTAAATGACATAATAATTAGAATGATTTCATCGTGTACAAATATTGACATACAAGACATTGCATCAAATTTCACAAGGTAACGTGATGCCAAAGCAAAAAATGAGGATGAAATCAAATGTCTTCTGGGTCTGTTCATACTGGCTGGCCATTACAGGACAGAACACCAAAATATGGAACACGTATGGGACACAAATGGTTCTGGAATAGAAGTATTTAATGCAACATTGAGATTACGGCGAATTCGCTTCTTGTTGCGTTGTTTGAGATTACATGATATTCGAGACAGACCACAGAGTAGATAACTTGATCGCCTAGCTTCGTTCAGAGAAGTGTTTGAATTATGCATGTCAAGCTGTGTCAGTAATTATTGTATGAGTTGACTGAAAAAATGTTTAATTGTGTATATAATGTCTTATACCTGTAATACAGTATGAGGAATAAGAGAAATAAATAATTAAACAAAATGTTGTAAGAAAATGGGGATTATTACTTAAGTTTCATATAGCCCAATGTAATACTAAGGTAATATTAAATAAAACGACAATGTACCAGGAGATAACATTTTAAATAGCAATATGTGAAGTAAACATATTCATATCAGTGTAATGTTGCACGAAAATGTCATTATAGATAATTTTCAAAAGTTCAAATGTTTGTTAAGCTTATGGGACTTAACTACGGGGTCATCAGTCCCTAAACTTACAAACTACTTATCAACTACCTTATACTAAAGACGGCACAAATATCCATGCCCGAGGGGGGATTCGAACCCCCGACCGTAGTGGCCGTGCAGGCCGTGACTGGAGCACCTCAGTCTCCTCGGCCACCGCGGCCGGCATAGATAATTTTATTTGGGGTGTTAGCGACACCCCGCGCGACTATTAACGTTACGAAAAGACACGCGACGGCATAAGGGTTAAAGGTTAAATTTAGAACTTTAGCTTTCCGTTTGCTTTCTTCTATTACTGCCACGGAATGTTCAACGAGTGACTGGATAGTGGGCTTTCACCCACTTGTCGATTTTACATATGACCAGAATTTTTTCGGGTTCTCGGAAAGATCTTTTGGTAAGGTATGGCTATGTTAATTATTGTATGCTTCGCGCATCGATCGTTTTATAGACGAACGAATCTCTAATCAACTTTTGCCTGTCATCATTTGTGTGTTTATTTTTTGAATCGAGAGTGCAACATTGTTTTCTCATACAAGAAAGTCGTTTCCTGTATATATCAACCGGAAATGTGGGATGTAGCCAAGTAAGGCAAAGTAACAGAGAGGTTCTGAGGATGCCACAGCCCGCTGCGCTTCGCGAGGCAGACTGGAGGGCAGGCAGCCGAGCTCATCCGGAGTAGAGGGCGTGCATTTACATTCCGCCACGCTGCGCCTGCCACGCCGCTACCCGCGACGCAACCTCTGACGGCGGAGCTGCCCCGGGCTCAGCGGAGAAGCCGCCGCCTGGCCTGTCCGCAACACGCAACCCCTCAGCGGAGCGCGCCGCCGGCTACACTACACTTGGCCGTCTGCTCGGCGAGCAGCAACAGGGGAGCTGCGATTCTTGCAACTTCCGTAGCGTACTCCGGGATTGTTTTCTCACATACACGATGTTTCAACCGGTAAAATGCGGAATACCGCATTTGTGCTTTGCCTGGCTCGGGTTTCAGAGTAGATACCCACTTCTATACGCCAAACCACAAATGTCGGTTTTTGGCGGATGGTACTTTCTGTCCCACTGTGCCAATCACGTATGTTCGCGGAAAAAAGCCTGAAGGTATGCCACAGTAAACGCTCTAATTCCATCCTATTACCCAGAGTCGGTTCCTCCGGAATGCGAGTCTATTGTGTTACCAATGCACCTCCCCGCTCGATACATACACCAGGATGACTTAGACATAATTTCTAGTTCGTGCGAAGAATTGCAGCTAGCTCTCAATGTAGAAAAATGTAAGGTGATGCGCATGAGTAGGAAAAACAATCGCATAATATTCGAATACAGCATTAGTAGTCAGCTTCTTGATGCTGTCTCGTCGATCAAATATCTAGGCGTAACATTGCAGAGCGATATGAAATGGAACGAACATGTAAGGACAGTTGTGAGTAAGGCGGACAGCCGACTTTGTTTTATTGGGAGAATTTTGAGAAGATGTACTTCATATGTTAAGGAGACCGCGTACAAAACGCTTATATGATCACGTCTTGAGTATTGCTCAAGTGTTTTGGGCCCGCAGCAGATCGGTTTAAAGGAAGACCATAGAAGAAGTTCAGAGGCGAGCAGCTAGATTTGTTACCCGTAGGTTCGACCAATGCGCGAGTGTCACGGATATGCTTCGGCAACTCAATTGGGGATCGTTGGAGGAAAGACGACGTTGTTTTCGAGAATTTCTGTTGAGGAAATTTAGAGGGCCGGAATTTGAAGCTGAGTGTACTACGATCTTTCTGCCGCCTACTTACATTTTGCGTAGTGATCACAAAGACAAGATAAGAGAAATTAGAGGTTGTACGGAGGCATATAGTAATTCCTTTTTTCCTCGTTCTGTTTGGGTAGTGGAATAGGAAAGGAAATGCCTAGTAGTGGTATAGTGTACCCTCCACCACGCACCTTACGGTGAGTTGCGGAGTATGTATGTAGATGTAGATGTAGAGGCGGGCTGCTGAGTTTGTTACTGAGAGTTTCGATAATTGTGCGAGTTTTAGTTTTGGGAACCAAAATGGGAATCGTTGTGCGGAAGGTGACGTTCGAGACGTATTGCTTAGAAAATTGAAAAGGCCGGAAGTTGAAGCTGATTGCATAATGATAATACTGCCGTTAACTTATACTTCACGTAAGATAAGATTAATTAGGGCTCGAGAAGAGACATAGAGGCATTACTTTTTCCCTCCCTGCAGTGTACTTGGGAGTGGAACATCAAAGAATTGACTAAAAGTGATGGATCGCAGTGTATGTAAGTAGATGCATCATGTAAACTGAGTAACTCACTGTAGCGAAGGATTGTAGAGGGTGAAAGAGGAAGGCAGGAGAGAAGAGGTATTAACAGACGTGACGCTACTGCAGGAGAAGAAGATGTTGAGAAAAAGACCGGTTGAGGGATCTCCAGTTGAAACGAGTCACAAGACCGGTAACTTAAGAAGATGAAAAAGTAGTTCGCAGTTTCTCCCTTCAAGAGTTAAACGTGGCTGGTTCTATATGCACTCTTGAATGACATATACAGATATCTTACGTTGAGGCTGCATAAAGGATTATAGCTGCACATGTAACACTTAGAAGGAAAATAGAATAGCATAACTCTCTACGTAAAGGTAATTTCAAGAAAAAAAAATTATTCACCAAAGGAATGTCATCCCTCCCTGCAAATCAATCGACATCGACTGAAATGTAATTCAGCAGAATTCCTGACGTCTGTCGACGTTTTATGCTGTGGAATTCTGTCGGAAATGGCCGTCTTCTATAGTTTCTTGCAGTATCGGCTAGGTTAAGGTTTTTGATTTTACTGTGAATCTTTAAAGTTTAATATGAGTATTACTAATTTATTATGATACCTCAATTCGTGTTCCATGAATATAAGAGGGTAATGACTTTTAATTTTCATTTGTAGTTCTTCGAAACATCGAAAATCAAGAAGCTTAAATTTCAGGGATTGTGGAAAATGTCTTGCAGTATCGGCCCCTTACTTTAATTTAATATGTAGTGATATTTATTGAATAATAATATGATATACATATGAACATCTTCTTAAAGGTACAGTTAATTAATGTTTAGCTGACTGTTTACAGAAGTCACAAATAAAGTACAAAATGTTCTCATCATCCGCACTTCCAACACGGGCACAGCCACTACACTTGGTACACAGCACCCAGTCCTCCTGAAATGAATTCAAATGTTCAAATGTTTGTTAAGCTTAAGGGACTTAACTACGGGGTTATCAGTCCCTAAACTTACAAACTACTTACGAACTACCTACAACTAAGGACGGCACAAATATCCATGCCCGAGGGGGGATTCGAACCCCCGACCGCAATGGCCGTGCAGACCGTGACTGAAGCGCCTCAGTCCCCTCGGCCACCGCGGCCGGCTCCTGAAATGACTCACAGCACATAATGCACTTCTCTTCCTCGATTGTTATTCTATTACCACCAGGAAATTCAAGTTTTCTTCGGCGCTTCGTAATGGTCTTTTCATGTCAATTATTTGCATGTTTATTCACTTTTTGAATGTCTGAGTTATATTCAGCTTTCTTTAGCTCTCTTTCAGACGTCCTTTTTTCTGCTTTTAATCTCTTCTATTCTGTAGACATTCTTTTCTCTTGTAATTGTTGCTTAAAAGGTGATGATGTCAAGGTATCACTTTTCTGGCCCCTCGGTTTCCTCTTCTTTATTTTCACTTCAGAGGCCTTAGTCGAAAGAGAGATGGAGACACGTTCAGTTTTTCAGGCAACAAAAATGCAAGAATTCCTTTTTGTTGAGAGGCATAAACTTATTGTCAAAATCTTGTGTATAATTTACTACTTCTCCTTCCATTTCTTTTTCAAACGTGTTTTTGAACATGGCCATCTGAGGAGTTAATGCTACTGAATTACATTCTTTTAGTTGTCGTATCATATCTCCAAGAGTGCTTCGAGGAACAGAAAATACTTTGGCTGTTTCATTTTCCCCCGTTTCTGTCAATTGTTGCCTAAAACTCGCTCTGAAATTCTCAAGAACTTCAGCTTCCTTCAGTTTATCAAGGCCCCATCTCCTTATTTTCCTACCTTTCTGCAGTTTGTTCAGTTTCCGCCTACAATTTAAAAGCTGGTTCCTAAATCTCTATCTTACCCTTATAAAATCTATCTGGTATATCCCGGTGTCTCGGCGTCTCTTCCATGTATGCAACTTTCGTTCGTGATTCCTAAACCAAGTGTTCGTTATAACTAAATTATGTTCCGTGCAAATTCTACCAGGCCGCTTCCTCTTTCATTCCTTTTGACCAGACCATATTCACCTACTATGTTCCCTTCCCTTCCTTGCCCTACTACCGAATTCCAGTCTCCCATAACAATTAAGTTTTCCTCTCCCTTAATTTACTGAATAATTTCTTTTAGCTCCTCGGATATTTTTTCGATCTCCTCATCATCGGCAGAGCTAGTTGGCATATAAAACTGTACGTGGTCAGTGTTGGCTTCGTACCTATCTTGACCACGATATTGCGATCACTGTGTTGCTCATAGTAGTTTACCCGCATTCCTATTTTCTTATTCATTATCAGACCAACTCCTGTAATATCCCCAACTGATTTTGTATTTATAATCCTGTACTCTACTGACCAGAAATCCTGTTCCTCTTTCCACCGAACTTCACAAATCCCCACTACGTCTAACCTCATCATATCGATTTCT
Source organism: Locusta migratoria (assembly GCA_026315105.1). Classification (NCBI taxonomy): domain Eukaryota; kingdom Metazoa; phylum Arthropoda; class Insecta; order Orthoptera; family Acrididae; genus Locusta; species Locusta migratoria. The sequence continues at coordinate 835,113,033 of CM048745.1, read as the reverse complement.
CTTTTTAAATTTTCTAAACTCCCTACTCGATTAAGGGATCTAACATCCCAAGTTCCGATGCGCAGAATGCCAGTGCTGTCTTTCCTCCAAGACGGACCAGGACCTTCCACAGGGGCAAAGATCTCGATCTGACTCTTCACCTATTATGGGCTTTCAGCCCCCTTCAGAAAGGAGGGGGAAGTTACAACTTCCTTGATTGATAGCTACAAAACTGAAATGGAACATTCAGGTATTTAGGAACTTTAGAACTACGATTACTATGTCAGTGACATCGTAGGTGCCTATGTCAATTTGTGATCGCTTATGGCTTCACTGTACTAGGTTTAGACGGAACACCAAAGTGTGGCGAATGAAAATTCCTGCCCGGCCAGGATTCGAACCCGGGATCTCCTGCTTACTAGGCAGACGCGTTGACCACTCCGCCACCGAGGACACAGTGACCAGCCCGACTGCAGAGGACTCTTCCCTGCACACCCAAATCTCCATTTGCCACGCTCTCTTTCCTAATACCACAGCCTACTTGTTTTGTAATGCTCGCAGCCACAATACTGTATTCCCTCAGCAGTTGGTGTTCCATCTAATCCTAGTACAGTGAAGCCATAAGCGATCCCAAATTGTGATTTATTTCATTAAAATTAACGCTTTAATGTCTCCAAAAAATATATAATCGTATACAATCCGAGGCTGGGCTCCTGACGACAATTAATTGTGTCTCGATATCTCATGATCTGTATTCCCTGATGCGGGACTGCGAGCATTACAGAACAAATAGGCTGTGGTATTAGGAAAGAGACAGGGAGACGTGCAGGAAATAGTCCTCTGCAGTCGGGCTGGTAACTGTGTCCTCGGTGGCCTAGTAAGCAAGAGATTCCGGGTTCGAATCCCGGCCAGGCATAAATTTTCATTCGCCACACTTTGGTGTTCCATCTGAACCTAGTACAGTGAAGCAATAAGCGATCACAAATTGCGATTTATTTCATTAAAATGAACGCCGTAATGTCGTCAAAAAAGATATAATTGCATGGTTAGTGGCTTCAGAAATCATTACGAGATGTTCTGGTGTTGGACTTCTCCAACTGCGGCCTTCGATTTTATAATATTGCTCTCTCACAACCAGAGACTAACGTTGTAGCAAGGAGAGTGTTCTAAGATGACGCATCACATTGTCGAAGTATTGTGCCTGAACGACTCCGATAAACCAACGCGTCAAGGTGACAATACGTGTCTTCTCCAAAATATAGAAAATGGTAATACAATCTTGAATTATTAGCTCGCATTAACAAGCATTAGCCTCACAAAACTACACGAAAAACACGGCTGCTTTCGATGTCTTATGGTGAAATACGCAATTCAATTTTAGGGAACTATTTATATTGCTTACACTGCTCCTGCATCAGTAGATTCCTTTAATCATTTGCGTTTGCTTTCATACGTTTATTCTGTGGTTAATCTTTTTGACAATCGTTCAACAAATTTTCATTCTCCATAATAAAATTTGTGCCTGCAATTTATCAGTTCAACAGCAACAACAACAATCCAGCGATCGCAGGCCCTGCAGACCACGCGCTGCTTCCACAAACTGCCACTAGTCCCTTCTGTTTTGCGCCCGGTTCCTCCAGGTGTGTTCAATCCCCAGGGCTGCCACGTCATTCGCCACGCCTCCATCCAGCGCTGCCTTGGTCGTCTAATGGGGCGTTGGTGTTTGGTTTCCCTTCTACTGCCATCTTCGCCTGTCATGCTTCTGGCATACGGGCTACATAGCCCACCTACTGTATTCTCTTGCTCTTTATCTTCTGTAAGATATTTGACTGTCGCATCAGAAGATAGATTTCCTCATTCTTCCTCTTCCTCCATTCTCTGTTATCTTAAATTGGTCCCCACATCTCCCTCATGACTTTTCTTTCAAATATTAATAGTTTTTCCTTGTCCCATTTAGTCATGCCTCATGTTTCTGAACCGTACATTACCGCTGGGCAAATCACCATGTTATAGAGTTTTATCTTAGCGCTTACAGAAACTGATTTTGATCCGAGTGTCTCTTTCAGGTTGAATCTCTATTAATTCCTTTTGACATGTATCCGTGTATTGTATACATCACAGTAATGGCAGAGGTTTATTTCCTTTTTCCTGATAATTAATGTCTACCTTACGTTTCACAGTTATTGTAGAGTGTAACGACTGTTAGCAGAAAACATACCTGTATACAGTAGAACCACATTTTTACACTTTCCAAGGAACTTCATGAAAATTGTGTAGAATGCGGGAAAACGTAAAATGCGGAAATAATGTTTTCAAACGGTAAAATATGTTTACTGCATCACTCTTGCATTTTCGTAGTTTATTTGCGATATAGTACCGTACCGTAGGTGCAACCACAACGGAGGGGTATCTGTGGAGAGGCCAGAGAAACGTGTGGTTCCTGAAGAAGGGCAACAGTCTGGATGATTGACTGAGCTGGCCTTGTAACATCAGCTAATGTGGCTTTGCCACATAGTTACTGCCAACGGCTGAAAGCACGGGGAAACTACAGCCGTTACTTTCCCCGAGGACATGCAGCTCTACTGTATGAAAATATGATGATGGAATATTCTGGGGTAAAATATTCCGGAGGTAAAAACTTAATTGTGATGGGAGACTGGAATTCGGTAGTAGGAAAAGGAAGAGAAGGAAAAATAGTTGGTGAATATGGACTGGGCAGAAGGAATGAAAGAGGAAGTTGACTGGTAGAATTTTGCAAGGAACATTATTTAATCACAACAAACACCTGGTTTAAGATCGCGAAAGAAGTTTGTATACGTCGAAGAGACCAGAAGACACCGCAATGTATCAAATAGATTTTATGATGGTAATACATAGATTCCCGAACAAGGTTTTAAACTGTAACACATCCCAGAGGCAGATATAAACTCTGACCGTAATTTAATGGGTATGAACTGTAGGCTGAAACTGAAAAAACTACAGAAGGGTAAGAAAATAAAGAGATGGGACTTCGATAAATTGAGAGAACCTGAAGTTCTTAAGAATTTCAGAGGGAGCTTTAGGCAACAACTGAGAGAAACAGGAGGAAATAAAACAGTATAATAAGAGGAATGGGTAGCATTGAGAGATGAAGTAGTGAAGGAAGTAGAGGACAATATAAGTAGAAAGGCAAGACCTACAAAAAACCCTTGGATGTCACAGGAAATACTAAATTTAATTAATGAAAGGAGATAATATAAAATGCAGTATATGAAACAGGCAAAATGGAGTACAGACGACAATCAAATGAGATTGACAGGAAGTGCAAAATGGCTAAGCAGGAGTGACGAGAAGCAAAATGCAAATCTGTAGAAGAATGTATAACAAGGGGAAAAGTAGATACTGCCTACTGGAAAATAAAAGAGACATTTGGGGACAAGAAAAACAGCTCTACGATTATCAAGAACTCAGATGGAAAACCAGTTCTCAGCAAGGAAGGGAAAGCTCAAAGAGTACTTAGAAGAGCTCTACAAAGGAAATGAACTGAAAGACAATGTTGTAGACAGGACAAAGTAAGTAGATGAAGATGAAATATCAGATACTATACTGAGAGATGAATTTGATAGAGCCCTGAAAGACCTAAGTTGGTATAAAGTCCCGGGAGTAGATGACATTCCATCAGAGCTACTAAAGTCTGTGGGAGAGCCAGCTATGACAAAACTGTTTCACCAGATGTGTAAAATGTATGAGACTGGGGAAATACCCTCAGACGTTAAGAAAAATATAATAATCCTCATTCCAAAGAAATCAGGCGCAGTCAGGTATGAAAATTACAGAACCATCAGTTTGATAAGTCATGGTTGCAAAATTTTAAGAACAGTTTGGATTAAGGAGGAACATAAGTACACGGAAGGCAATACTCACTTTACAACGTATCTTAGAAGATAGGTTAAGGAAAGGCAAACCCATATTTCTAGGTTTTGCAGATTTGCAGAAAGCTTTTGACAATGTTGACTGGAATACACTCTTTCAAATTCTGAAGTCAGCAGGGGTAAACCTCAGGGAAAGGAGAATTATTTACAACTTGTACAAAAGCCAGGCCGCAGTTGTTAGACTCGAAGGGCATAAAAGGGAAGCATTAGTTGGGAAGGGAGTAAGACAGGGCTGCAGCCTTTCTCTGATGTTATTCAATTTGTACATCGAGCAGGCGGTGAAGGAAAACAAGGAAACATTTGGGTTAGGGATTTACGTTCAGGTTGAAGGTATACAAACATTGAGTTTTGCTGATGACATTGTAATTCTGTCAGAGACAGCAAAGGAACTGGAAGAGCGGCTGAATGGAGTGGAAAGTGTGTTGAAGAGAGCGTATAAAATGAACATTAACAAGAGCAAAACAAAGATAACGTAATATAGTCTTAGAAAATCAGGCGATGCTGAAGGAATTAGATTAGGTAACGAAACAATGAAGGTGGTAGATAAGTTTTGTTACTTGGGTAGTAAAATAACATATGACGATCGCAGTACAGAGGATATAAAATGCAGAATGGCAATGGGAAGAAACGAGTTTTTGAAAAAGAAAAATTTGCTAACATCGGTTATTAATGTAGGGACAAGGAAGTCTTTTCTGAAAGCATTTGCGTGGAGTGTTGCCTTGTACAGAGTGAAACATGGGCGATAAACAGTGCGGACAGGAAGAGAATAGAGGTTTTTGAAATACAGAAGAGTGCTGAAGATTAGGTGGGTAGATCGCGTAACTAATGAAAAGGCATTGAACAGAATTGGGGAGAAGAGGAATTTTTCGCATACCTTGACTAAAAGAATGGATCGCTTGGTAGGACACATTCCTAGACATCGAGAAATCGTAAATTTCGCATTGGTGGGAAGTGTATGGGGAGACTAAGAGACGCATGTAGTACGCAGATTCAAATGGATGTGGGTTGCCGTTCCTATGAGGAGGTGAAAAAGCTTGCCCTGGATAGAGTAGTGAGGAGAGCTGCATCAAACCAGTTTCCGGACTGAAGACCATAACAACAAGAACATGTACATACAGTATCATGTATACTACTGAATACTTGAAATGATATTTTTGTACATATGTATCGAAATACCGTGAAATTTATCTGACAAGTTCAGAAATACGGTCTTCTTATTGAGTATCAGCACATACGTTAATGCTAACGATGTTTACCTTTGAAGAATATTAACCAAGTCAAGTTTACGAATATTTACACTGAATAGTGTAGTAATTAGCTATAATAATGGGAGATAACTATGAGTATGCCTAGAGTGCCGGATGCGTAGAACAAAAGAAGTTGGAAAACGTGACCACAAGCTTATCCTAAAGCTAAAACTTTTTTTCTCTCAAGGGTCATGGTGATGGAGAAAGGTATAATGGAACAGAGCCAACGGTCTTATTATCGTGTGCATACAAATTGTACTATTAATGCTTGAGTAAAACAGTGCTCGGGCATTATACAGGTCCGTTTCCTTTGAAATGCGCAATGGATTGCAATCGAGGATGTTCACAGAGGTTATTCTCAACACACAGTTAATACTCCATTATTCTCAGAGATAAGGACATGTAACTCGTTATGGTATCAACGTCAGGGCTGAAAGGATAATTAAGTGGCACATCGAATTGCGCTCCACAGCTAATCTAGCGAGAGGAAGATAGCACAGATGATCCCGGCGTGAGAATGAATTAAAAGACCTGACTGAAATTATTATCTGTTTGTCTGTGTGGAACTGGGTCATGTTCTTTGAGTAGCTTCATTGGTATTAATGACATTTTCATGTTTATTTCTCATGTAACGTAATTTCTTTAATGCTATTAAAATAGCTAGAAAATAAATATTCATCTTCTCATGTCAATATTTTTATCTAAACATCTGTACAATATATACTTTGAACACGTATTGAACCACAATCACATTTAAGTTGTCCGCCTCAACCATATGTTGATACACAATAACTTGGATAACAATAAAGTAGGAAAACCTCTTACTATGTATGTTAATGGTAAATTTTTCCTTCGACATGCCTATTGTCACAGAATATTGTGAAATCTAGTGCTTATAAAACATTTGTTTCAGAGAATAAATTATTTTAAACTATGAATTATCAATCCCAATGCCTTAAAACACCCACTAGTATTGCATCGAGTATGTTCCTTCAGTATAACGAAAATTGTAGTGTCATTTTCAAAATTTCTCTCGTTAACGAATGAGCTGTAAAGAAGAATTTTCTTAGAGTCCTAAACTGTTTTATAGTCCATTCAAGAAGTACGAATGTACCTATTTTGCCGCAGCGCAGCGCATTGAGTCGCTATGCTACGATGTGCGAGGCCGTTCCCTGTCAGGGGTTCGAACATCCCCTCGGGAATGGATGTTTCTGTCATCTTTAGTATAAGGTAGTTCATAAGTAGTTTGTAAATTTACAGACTGATGACCCCACTGTTAAGTCCCTTAAACTTTACAAACATTTGAACATTTTGTACCGATTTTTCCAGACTTCCTGATACGACTATGGAAAACTGGTATTATGATGCAGAGGGGTTCAAGTCAAATTTCAGAAGATACATGAAATGTATTTTTATGAGTGAGTATTGCATTTTAACGTTAATGTAGTCACCAAATCTCTTGTACAACTTGCACCGCGTTTTTACACACAAAGTTAGTTCCCATTCATTGAGCGACATAGTGCTCTTCTTTCAGTAACATCAAAACTGCAGAACACTTCTAAAAACAAATTGTGAAATTTTAGTATACAGTAACTGTCATAGTTGTTATCTGTTGATTGTCGCAATACAAATTCATTTTTCATAACGCATGTTACCAACATGGGATATAACACTACCGTTACACTGTTCAGCTTAGGAATAACTACAGCACGGAAGTGTAATAATTCAACGCTATAGCCGAAATATTACCCTCTGAGAAGAAGTTTTATAAAAGTGAACCGTGTATATGTAACCTTCCAGATGAAGGGCCTCAATAGAAACTTCCTATCGTTCAATTTAGTAAATAACTCAAGATAGAAAGTTGATTTGTAATCAGTTTTGTAAAAAAGTCAATTACAGCAAAAAATTTACCAGTAAAAAGTTCGTTATATATAAACTCCGATAGAAGTATGTTGTATGTTGTACTATACTGTTAAAAATTGTAACACAGTTTTGACAGTAGCTGCAGAGAAATATAGTGTGCTGAATATTAATGAACTATGAAATAATGGGGAAAAATAATGAAGAAGTTTTGATAAATCAAACGTATGTACTCATATTAATTTGCACTGTTACTATTAGTTATCCCAAAAGTAAAATATTTTACTCAATACAGGATAAAAGGAACACCAGTCAGTGAATCAGTGAACCTAATTGTTTTAATAACAGCTATTAATCTATCAGTAAAGAAAATAGGCAACTGCAGACAGAATGCCTAACCAGCTAATCTTCATAAAACACAATATTTTTACCGATCTCGATTTGATACTATACAAGTAAATCAAAGTTTCACGTTTATGAGAATCACTAATAAATGTATATTCTATTTTCTGTTGTCATTAAATTTAAAATCACTAGTGGCACATATATCTGAGATATACCTTGAGTAACACTATACAATGATCAATTTACACTCAGTGCCTGTATTGGCATCAATCGTCTTTACTGCTGAATGAGATTGATAGCAATTATAGTAATCTCGTTTGTTAAACACCAATTTTAATGTTGGTATTCTGTGGCAAAGTGTTTTGGTCCTGATTTCCTCATTCACTATAAATAAAGTGTGGACCCTGAATCTGATCTACTCTTTATACAGCATTAAGTTCAATATTCATGAGCAACAAATAACTAATAATTATTCAGTAATGCAAATACGATCACTTTAACACACTTTTGATAACTTGTACATATACTGGTTTCACATTTTACACGTACAGAAATTATCAGACTTGTTTTTTGCCAACCTGATAACCTAACTAAACTGTTACTTACATTCCAAACTAATATCGTAAATGATAATTTACTTTGTCTAATTCAAAAATATAGGATTTTCGTAAAGTTCACAATAAAATGGTATGGGATCCTACATGGATAAACGACATACGACATACGACCAAGTTACACATTATTAGAAGAATAATACAAACAGTTAATCCATATAGTATTACACACAAGTGGAATATTACTTGACAGTCCTTGGCTAGATGGTGAGGGGAAGTTGTGGCATACTTTTTGGCGGTAAACATAGTTTTCTTCGTGTTGTATTTAGAGCTCTTATAATCCTCTTGTTGGTGACGTAATTTCTCCTTACTTTCCTCCACAGCTTGTTCAAAATACGATTTGAAAAACATTGGAAAAAGGTTACAATCCTGTCTTATTCCATTCCCAACCAGTGCTTCCTTGTCATGCCCTTCTATGACAGCAGTTTGGTTTTTGTACAATTTGGAAATAACCTTCAGTTCCCTATATTTTATACCTGCCTCATTAAGAAAGAGTGTATTCCAATGAACGTTATCAGAAGCTTTCCACACACCTACAAAAACTAGAAATGACGGTTTGCATTTCCTTAATCTATCCTCCAAGATCCTTTTGTAAAAAATTCGTGTTAAAATTTTGCAAACACTCATTAAACTTATAGATCTCTAAGTTTCAGACCTGTCTGCCCCCCATCTTTGAAATGGGAATTATTACATTTAATGTCTGAGGGAATGTCACCTGCCTCGTACATCCTATGCACCAGATGAAATAGATCTGTCATGGCTGGTTCACCCACAGACTTCAGTAGCTCTGAAGGAATGTTGTCTACTCCAGGCGCCTTGTTCCGACTTAGTGCTCTGTCAGTTTCTTCTCTCAGTATAGTAGCACGTATTTCATATTCATGTACTTCCTCTTCCCTTCCTACAATATTGTCTCTAAATTCATTTCTTGGTAGAACCTCTCTTTATTCTCTTTCCACTTTCCAGCTTTCCATTCTTTCCTCAGAAATTATTTTACATTTGAGTTCTAGATAATCATTTCTTGTCTCCTGTAGGTGATATCTATTTTTCCCCTATTTACAAATTCTTCTATACATTGTCATTTGCTTTCCAGCCACTTCTGGTTAGCCATTTTAAACGCCCTGTCACTCTCGTTTCTTAGTTGCCTGTACTCCATTTTGCCTGCTTCATTTACTGCATTTTTATATTTTCTAATTTCAGCAATTAATTTTAGTATTTCCTGTGATATCCAAGGACTTTTCGTAGGTCTTAACTTTATTTGGTCCTTACCCCGTTTCTATCAATTGTTGCCTAAAGCTTCCTCTGACAATCTCAAGAACTTTAGGTTCCTTTAATTTATGCAGGTCCCATCTCTTTATTTTCCTACCTTTCTGCAATATTTTCAGTATCAGTCTACACTTCATGTCAAATAAGATATGGCCTGAGTCAATATTTCCCCCAGGATATGTCTTACAGTTTAAATCATGGTTCCGAAATCTGTGTCTTACCTTGACACCTGCTACCTTCTGGTGTCTCCTGGTCTCTTCAATTATTCTTAAACCAAGTGTCTGTTATGATTAAATTATGTCCCATCAGAATTCTACCGGGCAGTTTCCTCTTTCATTTTTATTCCCCAGTCCAAATTCACCTACTATTTTTCCCTCCTTTCCTTTCCCTATTACAGAATTACAGTCCCCCAACTAAATTGAGTTTTCCTCGCCCTTATTTGTCTGAATAATTTTCTTTGTCTCTTCATACATTTCTTCGATCTTCTTATCATCGGCACAGCTAGTTTGTATATAATATTGTACTACTGTGTTTGGTGTTGGCATCTTATCTATCTTGACTACGATAATGCAATCACTGCACTGCTCATAATTGTTTCCCACATTCCTATTCTCTTATTCATTATTAAACCTACTCCTGTAATACCCGCAACTGATTTTCTATTTATAATGCTACAATCGCCTGACCAGAAATCCTCTTTCCATCGAACTTCACAACCTACCCATATCCCTTTTTAATTTTTGTAACCTCCCTGCCCGATTAAGGTATCTAGCATTCCACGTTCTGATCCGTAGAATGCAAGTGTTGTCTTGCCTGATGACATCCTCCTGAGTAGTCCCCACCCAGAGACTATTTTACCTCCATAATATTTTACCTGATAGTAAGCCATTATCATATATTCATACAGTTGAGCTGCATGTCCTCCGGAAAAGTAATGACTGTAGTTTCCCCTTGCTTGCAGCCGTTCGCAGTAACTTTACGGGAAAACCATGTTAGCTGATTTTAGAAGGCCAGCTCAGTCAATCATCCGGACTGTACCCCTGAAACTACTAATAACGCTGCTGCCCCTCTTCAGGAACCACACGTTTGTCTGGCCTCAACGATTTTCCCTCCATTGTTCAAATCAAATGTTCAAATGTTTGTATAGTCTATGGGACTTAACTACGGGGTCATCAGTCCCTAAACTTACAAACTACTTATGAACTACTTACGAACTAGGACGGCACAAATATCCATGCCCGAGGGGGGATTCGAACCCCCAACCGTAGTGGCCGTGCAGGCCGTGACTGGAGCGCCTTAGTCCACTCGGCCACCGCGGCCGGCCCCTCCATTGTGGTTGCACCTATGGTAAAGCTACCTGTATCGTTAAGGGATCTGTGATTCATGGGGGTTGTTTTATATGTACATTTCAACCTTTTCCTATGCATGAAATAGCACATTCTTCATAATTGTAACAAGATAAACTTTTAACAAATACATAATTTTACCAGTAATTATAATAAATAATAGTTCTTTAAAAAGTCACTCAAATAGTACATACAGAAAAATTATTCATACATAACTATTAAAGAACATCACACAGATAGTACGTTATATGAAGAGGAATACCAAAAATCGATATACACAACATCATAAGCATAAACATATTAGCATAATAATGCGATTTTTACCTATAGTGTTACCATGCAGGGAAGGAGCCTGAAGGTAGTACATCATGACCAACCCAAAGGATAGTAATAAAAATTCTTTGCTGTTGTTGCTTAATCTAACAATGTACTTTCAAATCCATAATTTTATGTAAGTAGGCTCCAGAAGCTGAACATTGCTTTTAGCACACCCCTCTTGACAAAACCAAAACATAACCAAAATCTTCTAAGATGAAGCACAATGCAACATACAATTTGTATATATGGTGTTGAGTCCAGAAAGCCGAGGTGGAGTAGCCGAGCGGTCTAAAGCGTCTCGCTGCGGAGCGCGCGGTTGCTCGCCATGGAGGTTCGAGTCCTCCCTGGGGCATGAGAGTGTGTGTTGTCCTTAGTTTACCTAGGTTCAAGTAGTTTGTAATCTACGGACTGATGACCACGCAGTTTGGTCCGATAGATTTACAAACATTTGAACATTTTTGAGACCAGAAATACGACCGAACGAGGTGGCGCAGTGGTAACACATTGGACTCGCATTCGGAAGGATGGTGGTTAAATCCGCCTCCGGCCATCCAGATTTAAGTTTTCCTTGATTTCCCTAAATCACTCCAGGCAATTGCCGGGATGGTTCCTCTATAAAGGCACGGCCGATTTCACTCGCCATCCTTACCCAAACATCTGAGAGTAAGCTCTATCTCTAATGACTACGACGTCAACGGGACGTTAAACCCTGAGCTTACTCCTCGAGAAATACTGACTATGACATCCATTCAGAAGTTTGCTTTTACTACTAAAACCTGGCGGCTTCTGTTACGTATATCTGAAAAATTTAAAACATTTATGGAATATGGTGACCAACTTCGTCATAAATAATCAGTTTTGTTTTCAAGAAACATTTTATCTGATGAAAATACAACATTTTCAGAAGGTAGACACGAAGTCCAACAAACCCTAATCAGAAATGTTCAAATGTTTGTAAATGTATCGAACCAAACTGCGTGGTCATCAGTCCGTAGCTTAAAAACTACTTAAACTAAGGTAAAATAACCTAAGGACAAACACATACACCCGTGCCCCAGGGAGGACTCGAACCCCCGACGGTGATCAACTGCGCGCTCCGCAGCGAGGCGCCTTAGATCGCTCGGCTACTCCACCGCGGCAAACCCTAATCACTCTCGTATTACTTGATTCTACTTTTCGAACTGTAAATGTAAGTTTTCCACCCTTTCGGTTTTTTAAGAAATGCTTAATCCACACATGTAAAATACAGTTGTAAATGAACTTGATTCCAAATATCATTCTTGTCCAATAGTCTGTAACCCAGAGTGCTGTGACGTGATTATATGTGATGAGAATTGATTACTCTCTGCTTTCACTTGCAGCTCCCTAATATCGTTGTTTACTGCTGCACACTTGGCTCTTTAATGACACTCAGATGTAGGCTCCCAGGTCACCTACTCGTGAGGCGTGGCTTGTCTGGCGAGGCTAATTGCGTGGTGTGCGGTGCGCACCGCAGTGCTGCCCACCCCTAATGACAGAGGGCAGCCCAGCCCGAAATGTCGTCCAGCCAACGGTGCCCTTGGGATCCTGGCGCGGTCGCCAAATATCATGCGACATGGCGGCGCGACGGGCCGGCCGCTCTGGTGCCTGTCCTCTGCTCAGAGGACACGGTCGTCTTGTCCACACGTACTGAACAGCGCGCCATCATAAAGCTCTATGAGGATGTAATGTACCAAATGACAAGCCTATATTCCGTGTCCCACCTTGAAATGTATGTATGGTAAAATTAGCTATCAAGACAGGACGCAATTGTCTCTCGGAGTTGTCTAAGATTATTATCTGTGATGAAAAAACAAAGTCTACTGATCAGTGTCGTTATTAAAACTAACCAGGTTTTGGGCAGTGTCTAACATCTATACATGAATTCGCACAGTTGTACGGTAATAATCTAATATATAAAAGTTAATGTCTTTTTGTTGCTCGCCGTGGACGTTCGAGTCCTCCCTGGGCATGGGTGTGTGTGTTTGTCCGTAGGTTACTATACCTAGGTTTAAGTAGTTTGTAAGCTACGGACTGATGACCACGCAGTTTGGTCCGATAGATTTACAGACATTTGTCTTTTTGTTCGTATTTTATGCACGGCCCTACCGTACATCGGATTGTGAAAAAACTTTGTCAGCATATTGCTTGCACTTACGTGAAGATTATAGGCATAATTATGTCACTTTACGACCTAAGTTCAAGAGATATAGCGTTTTATGAATGACGTTTAGGATTATTAATTCTTTGTTACTTAATAATTTGGAAACATATTTTTCAAATAGTATCTTTTTATACTAATGAATGTAATTGCAATGTTATTACTACTTTGTACTAATTATAGTTTATGAGGTATGACGTCAAAAACACGGACACGCGTTGGAATCCGCCGTATCACGTTTGTTCGTATTATATGCTCTGCCATACCATTAATCTGATTGCGATTAAACTCTGCACACATAAGAGGAATGACGTTACCTACGTAAAATTTTGTATGGTGCATATCAGAGGATACTTTATCTGTGAATTTTTACAACATCTTCGCATTTATTCAGACCTGGAAGAAATTTTGTATACTTCGATTAGATTATATTAGATTAATACTTGTTCCATAGATCCTGAATACGACATTTGGTAACGATGTGGAACGTATCAAATTAATGAAAGCTGTCTGTTCTAGTAGTTACATTACACAAAATATTACATGACAATTTTTTATATATTTTTTAAATTATTTTTTATTTACTAATTTATATCTAAAAACTCTCCAATGAGTAGAAAGAGTTGTCATTCAGAAATTCTTTTAATTTATTTTTATAAGCTAGTCGGCTATTTGTCAGGCTTCTGATGCTGCTTGGTAGGTGACCAAAGACTTTTTTGTCAGCATAATTTACCCTTTTCTGTGCCAAATTCAGATTTAGCCCTATATAGTGAAGATCATCCTTTCCCCTGGTGTTATAGCTGTGCACATTGCTTTTACTTTTGAACTGGATTATTAACAACAACTTTCATAAGTAAATATATATACTGTGAAGTTAATGAGGATACCTAAATCCTTAAATAGATGTCTGCAGGATGATCGAGAGTGGGATCCAGCATTTATTCTGAATACACCCTTTTTTGCAATGAATATGTTTTTACTCAGTAGTGACTTACCCCAGAATAAGATACCATACGAAAGCAGTGAATGGAAATAGGCATAGTAAGCTATTTTACTGAAATTCTTGTAGCCAAAATTTGCAATACCCCTAACAGCGTACGTACCTGAACTCAAACGTTTCAGCAGACCGTCTATATGTTACTTCCAGTGTAATCTCTCATCAATGCACACACCTAAAAATTTCAAAAATTCTACCTTAGTTCTGTTCAAAGTCTATATTTATTACTGGAGTTGTACCATTTAATGTGCAGAACTGTACATATTGTGTTTTATCAAACTTTAATGAGATTCCGTTTGCAGAGAACCACTTAATAATTTTGTGAAAAACATTATTTACGATTACATCACTTAGTTGTTGTTTTTTTTTTTTTTTTTTTTTTGGAACGTAAACATCTATGTACCGTGAAATATACTTAGAATCCACTTCACTGATCTCCATGAAAGTTAATAGAGTTACATAATTTTAACAGATGGAGGAGCGAATGGACTGAGGAGGTAGAGGAGTTCGACAGAGAAGAGGAGGTGACGGCAGAGAAAGGGGAAGGTGGAGATGGGCAGAGAGGGGAGAGTAGAAGATGAGGAACAGAGATATAGGAAGGGAGATGAGGAGGTGGGCAGATGGAGAAGGAAAGAGAAGGTGGATAGAGAGACAAAATCGCAAGGAGAGGTGGGTTAACTTAAGACGGAAATAAATATACCGGGTAATCAAAAAGTCAGTATAAATTTGAAAACTTAATAAAACACGGAATAATGTAGATAGAGAGGTAAAAATTGACACACATGTTTGGAATGATATGGGGTTTTATTAGAAACAAAACAAAACAAAAGTTTAAAAAATGTCCGACGGCTGGCGCTTTACATGATCAGAAAAGCAATAATTAGCATAACAATTTAAGACGAAGCAAAGATGATGTTCTTTACAGGAAATGCTCAATATGTTCACCATCATTCCTCAACAATTGCTGGAGTCAAGGAACAGCACTGTAAAGCATGTCCGGAGTTATTGTGAGGCATTGGCGTCGGTTCTTGTCTTTCAGCATCCCTTGAGATGTCGGTCGATCACGACTTTAGGTAACCCCAAAGACAATAATCGCCCGGACTGAGGTCTGGGGACCTGGGAGGCCAAGCGTGACGAAAGTGGCGGCTGAGCACACGATCATCACCAAACGACGTGCGCAGGAGATCTTTCACGCGTCTAGCAATACTCATTTTTTTTTTTTTTTTTTTTTTTTTTGTTCTAATAAAACCACATGTCATTCCAAGCATGTGTGTCAATTTCTACCTCTCTATCTACATTATTCCGTGATTCATTAAGTTTTCAAATTTATACTGACTTTTTCATCAACTGAGAGACGCCAGGCCTTCAGCTCGTACCTAATATTAAATGTAAATCTTTATTTGTTTGTTTCTCCACGCTTTACGCGCTGTCATACCGTTCAACTGACTGCTATGAATCTTGGTCAACATATTGTCTCCGCGTTCTTGAAAATTACAGGCATAATTAAATAAGTGTACGACACATAGTTAAGGAGATGTTAACTAAGGAACTGACACAAGTGAAAAACTGCCGCGTCATTAAGGACGTTTAAATTAATTACTTCATTGCTACTACATGTATTCACAACAATTTTACATACAGTATTCGTTTATTTCAATGAATTTTTCTACAAAATTCTTTCATTGTACGACTTGCAGTTTAGGGATATTGCGTTATAAAAATCAAGATGTGTTTCGTATTTTATGCACTGCTGTACTGTTCGTCCGATTGCTATGAAACTTTGAACACTTGATCTTCAAAACAAACGTAAAGTCACTGTCTCCGGAAAATATTCTATGGTGAGTTGAAGAAGATACTGTTTTATTCCTATCCGAAGGAAAGTTGCTCACTTACCTTTCGAAACAAGATGCACATGTTCTTTACCTAAGATTTCATTCTGTGCTTGGAGGAGGGTACTTTTCAATTACGTTAGACACCACTTCACTCATCACCATGAATGTTAACAGAGTTATATTATTTTTCACGATGGAAACTAAGGAACTGACACAAGTGAAAAACTGCCGCGTCATTAAGGACGCATTGGGCAGAGTAGGTGGAGGAGGAGTTCGACAGGCGACAGAGAGACTAGGAGGTGATTGGCAGAGAAACGAGAAAGTGGATATATCCAAAGGCAGGGGCAGGAGGAAGTGAACAGTGTGAGGAGTGCCAAAGACTAAGAGAGTGGGGACGGAAAGAAATAAAAAAAGGAAGAGATAGTGGACACAGAGACAAAAGAGAGAATGATGGTGTAACTCAAACCTTGGGAGATTTGCGTGTTGGCGTGCTTACTTGAACCTTCCCTTTTTTCTGTCGCACACTGTATGTTACTAGTGCAAAACATCAGTTCATTAATATGTAGAAATGTTGTAGCTGCAGACCCCAGCACCATGTGTAAAATGAATAAAATAGTTTCTCCTGTCTACACTACACAAACACGGGCAAAGTCATACAGTTGAATTTCTAACCACGTTTTGGCTTCGTTTTAGGTCTAGGGGGCCATCTGTGGCCTCCTAGCTTCAAAGCCCAAAATTATTTGTAACAAAAGCAAAAACACAGTTTACAAGAAGAATTTATCATCACAGTCATGGTTATTACTACAAATAACCGACACACTCAGGGATTGTTTATCATGTATAAATTATACAAGTTTATTTGTCTAATTTTTCAAATGTTCGTAAAGCTTAAGGAACTTAACTGTGGGGTTATCAGTCCCTAAACTTATAAACTACTTATGAACTACCTTATACTAAAGACGACACAAACATCCATGACCGAGGGGGATTTGAATCCCCGACGGTGGACGGCCGCGCACACCGCAACACGACGTTTCAGTACGCGCGGCTAATCCACCTCGGATGTCTAATTTTTCCACAGAACGAGTACTGTTCTAGTTCAATAAATACATTATAAATAGTGAGCGCTTTCCGTTGAAAATCCGAAATTCATTTTACAGTTTTTGTGCTCTGATTGATCAAATATCCCCTTCCCGAGATATGTTCGAAGGTACCAACATCAGCGATCTAAAAAAGAATAAAGAAAATTTGCGTGTCTGAAAATTAAATTAATGTTTGAAGTCAGTTTCAACATCATGATAATACCATAGTATTCCTTGATATAATTCTTATTAGAAACTACGTAAAGCTTACATCCGCACACTTCAAACAGAAAATTTTAGTCGTACAAACTAACACGTATCTTAACTGCCACTGAACTGTAACTGTAACTCCACAAGAGAATCTTATTGGTATTTTTAACTACTGGTTGTCCGACCGATAGCTAGGACGGCAGACACACACACTGACGTATCCCTATATATCTGAAATGGTTTCACAAAATCTTCAAGTTGGGAATTGTTCAGTACAAATTTTGTATCGATTTGATCAGAAATTTCAACAGTATTAATTAATTTCTTTATACATTAAACAGTTTTTCTAATATATAGAAAGTTAGTTGTAAGTTCAAAACTGTCAGTTCAGGGTGAGATAAATAAATATAAACAATAAATTTGTCTACTGCAAAAAGTTTCCCACTATTCATGAAACATGTGTAACACTGTTATTTTGTTCTTTTAAATAATTCCTATGTCTTAAACAAATAAAGTTGGTTACAGAAAACATTTCTTATTGCACAATTCGCAAATGTTAAAAGTTACAACACTTTTGAGATTATAATCCGATAGATATTTGCGAGATGATTCTATTGCCATTTTATACATTAAAGTCCGATCACTTGAATAATAATAATAATTTCGTGTGGCCTATTGGCCTAGTGCAAGTCTTTCAATTGGACGCCACTTCGGCGACTTGCGTGTTCCTAGCCTACCACAGTTATCCAACCGGGTAAAGGGGACCTACAGCTTAACGTGGAATCCGAGCCAGGTGTCGTTTCTGGCGACTCCTCACATCGTTGAGAGGTGAAGGATGGGTTAAAGTGCAGACTGAAAAATTCCGAGGTCCGACCGGGTTTTGAACCCGCGACCCTTTGGTTTGCAGTCGAGCACTTTACCCCAAGACCACCAGGCCCGACCGATCACTTGAAGCATTGTTACTTATTTTCTGCATTTATATTTGTTACAAAATTATTTATTGTTAAATAGTGTGACAACGTAGATTTATTACACAATTTTATTCGTCTCAATATTCTATTTAATCTGAGGGCACTGGCTTGCGAGTAATTAATTTCGTTCTGTTGCTTGTGTGTTTGGCAGTGTTCTCGTTATCCGCTATGGCATTCCATCTGCAGCCCTCTTTCCTATTAACAGTTAGCGGGGATTCCACCAGTTACCTAACATTCAACGCACGCTCGCTCTAGCCTGCTGCTGACAGCCACGTGTGCGCTGAAATTCCTGACAGCGCTGTTGCACATAGAAGGCCGCAGTCGTGATTCGTGCGTATGATATTAAAATTTAATGTTAGTTCACGGGCTGCACCGTTACAGACTGGTATAAATACACTCCTGGAAAATGAAAAAAGAACACCGTGAATTCGTCAACCCAGCAGAGCGAAATTTTATTGATACATTCTTGAGGATGTATACAACACACTATCACGCAGTCAGAACCATACGCACGTCAGTACAGTCACCAGGGCGTGCACAATGTCGACGCTAGTATCGTGTATACCCTCCTTTTGCGGCAATGCGGGGTGCAACTTCTCATGAAGACGATCGTAAAAGTGCCGAATGAAGTCTTACGGTATGACTTGCCATGAAATTTCCATCTGATGCCTCAGTTGGACCAGATCTCGTGCCGGTCGTGTAGACCGCGGCAAGATCACGTTTCATCCGGTCCCAGGCATGCCCAATGAGGGACAGATCTGGGGATAATGATAGGCAGGGTAACTGACGCACGCCTAGAAGAACACGTTGGTTTGTACGGGATAGGTGTGGACGTGCTTTGTCCTGTTGGAAAAGCACATCACCTTTTTGGAGTTGAATGACTGTTTTAATGTACTGTGTACTGTTCAATTTTCCCGCAACGAACACTAGAGGAGAATGCCCTGTGTAGGATATGGCTCCCCACATCATGATGCCACGTGTGGCCCCGTATGCCTCTAACGCGTACACTCCAGATTTTCGCACTCCCCTGCATGACACCACACACGCGTACGACCATCATTGGCACCGAGGCAGCGATGTCTCTCATCACTGACGATGACACGTCTTCATTCGTCCCTTCATAAGCGCCTACCATGACACTATTGGAGGCAGGCTGAACGATATTGGGACGTGAGCGGAGGACACTGTAATGGCATACATGATCGTGCATCATTGTGAGGGGAGCGATATTTTACACTTGCCTTTCCCCTCTAGTGATCGTGTAGAGAACAATGAACAGTGCACGGTACACTGAAACCATCATTTATCCCGTATTGCTGCCAGTCATCCACCAACAAGGTTAAATGCTTTTCCAACAGGACAACGCAGATCCACATGTATCCCGTACCACCCAACGTTCTCTCCGAAGTGTATGTCAACTACCCTGGCCAGCACGATTCACATTTCTCTCCCCCATTGAGCATGTTTGGGACCAGACGAAACGTCATGTTGGGCGGTCTACGTGAGCGGCAGGAATTCTGGGCCAACTGAGGTACCAGGTGGAAATTGCATGGCAGGGCATTACACATAACCACATTCGGAACGTCTACGATCGTTTCCATGAAAGAATTAGAACTTGCATTGCTGCCAAAGGAGGGCACACACTGTACTAACGCCAACATTGCGGACGCTCTGGTGACTGTCCTCACGTGCGTACGGCTGTGTGATCGTGTATTGTATACAAGCCCAAGAATGTGTCAATAAAATTTCCCTCTACTGGGTGTACGAATTCATGGCGTTCTTTTTTCATTTTCCAGGAGTGTATGTACTCGAACGACGCCTGTTCTCCAGGTGGTAAGGATACAGTGCTTCAGCAAGGCATACTGGCGCTGGGCTTCCTTGTACCGGATGCTCTTGTGTCTCATGCCAGATGAAGATGGGTCATAATCGTCTCAACACCACAAACACAGGTCACAGATTCGTTATCGCAGAGGCCTCTCTTCAACAGGGCGTGTCAACTGTCACGAAAAAATACTGAATGATCCCCATACTGACCACAGTAGTATCAAATCTCGTTTAAATTTTCTCCGCCAAATTGGAAGTGTCTCATGATCAGAATGTTGCGCAGGGTATTGTTACAAGAAAATTGGCCTCTTAGTATCACACTAAACTTTAATTCTATTTCTGTTCCTTTTACTGTAGTTCCCCCTGTGTACAGTACTCCTCCATCACTAGCGTACTTTCTATGCTCGTCTGTCCCAGTTCGTCCACATCTCTTAGGTCTTCCTTCATCCTGAATCCCTTGCGTTCTTGGTATTTTGCTCCAAATGTCCCTTTTTTCTAATATTTGGTAATCTGTGAGGTTGGACTAGTTTGAATCATTCCAAATTTCCTTAATCCAGGTTGTAGTAGTTTCATCCCGTATAAATATTCAAATATTCATTAGTTATCCTATTTTTGTTTATTCTGTGTAGATGTCACTCTTGTCCCAGCATAGTTTTAGATTCCTTAGACGTTGTGGAAGATATTTCTGTCGTTTTACCGCTTCCATCCGTCTTCAGCCCAAACAGCATCCACGATTTTTCTAGTAACTTTTCTTTCTAAGACTTTTAGGCTATATATAATCGAGAATCTTTTACTTTCGTAGCGGTATTCTGTTTTCAAGGCGTTGTTACAATGCCTGTCTTGCAATCAAGGAAGTGCACTTCTTGATTAATATATTTTTTGTCAGTCCATATGCCTTTTTTAACCCATTCTATTGCACCGACATACTTTAACTTCCTCAACCTCGCAATCGGTTTCTCCCTATAAAGGAAGTTTCTCATTTCAAAAAAATTAGGATTTTAAACTATCCTGTTTCGCTAGCGATCTCTTCCAATAAGTTAAATTGTACTCTTGTTTCTCCTGAGTTTTCCGGTCCAGTCTACTTTGTTTCCCCTCAACTCTTTTTCTAAACTTTTCAAATGTATGTAAACCTATTGGACCAAACTGCTATGTTCATCAGAGCCTAGATTCACAAACTACTGAAAGTAAATTATGACACAGACAACACACATACCCAGGACACGAACATCTGGCGGGAACGGCTGTCCAGTCCTTAGCATGACGCCTTAGACCACGTGGCATTAAGCGCGGCAGTTTCATTCGAGTCAGATTGATTTTATTCCTCGTTTATCCAGTTCCGAGTTCCTAACCCTCACAATGTTTTCTAGGACACAATAGAATTGAAGCGTTTAATGGCCTTGACCTTGTATTACTCCTGACTTAATTTCAGTCATCAGTGCTCTCCCATGAACTTCATACTGGATATTGTTAGGACCTTTGTTTTTTAAGTTCAAAGTTTGGTTTCCACATTCCCTCATGGAATTTTACAAGGTCCTTTTGTCTAGTGAATCGAATGCGTGTTTGAAGTCTTTAAAAGATGCCACAACTTTCTTCTTTTTCAGCATTCCAAGACGCATTGTTGATTTGTAATTAAAGATCTGCTTCACACAGACAAGAGAAAGAAGGAACATTTCACTCTGGTTGCTAAGGTTCTGCTAATAACCTTGTGTATCAGAAGCATTAGTCGTGTTTTACATCTTTCTGCAATCTTATTTTCTTGGACATTGCCATTAATTCTATGAAGGCTGTCTCGAATTTCTGAGGCATCACACTCGAAAATTTCTCCTTTTTTTTTGCCTTTGATGTTTTTGATGACATCTCTGATTTCTTCTTCGGTACTGGTTCATACTCTTCTGTGTTTTGTGGTAGGTCCAGTATTTGTAACTGGCTCGTGGAAAATGCAGAGGAACTTGTATGTACTTCGCAAGTGTCTTGCAGTTTCTTGATTGTTAATCCCAATTTTTCCTTGTACATTCCTAACAAATGTTCAATTTTTTTTTTTTTTTTTTTTTTTGGCTGCGGGGGACTTTTAAAGTTGGTTTGTGGAAGTATATTAGTTCATTATTTCTAATAACCTTGGCATTTGTTATCTCTTGTGTGTTTTCCTTGATATCACTATAGGGCTCAGTCGGAATTTCCGTAGATTTTCATTTGGAAGATTCAATGTTTTCGTTTCGTTGGGAGTTTCTTCAACTTTGTTGAAATACGTCTGGAATTCTCTGCAGGGTCCCATGAACCTTTCCCTGTTTCTGCTTGTTTTCCTTTTCTTTATAGGCTGGATAATCTTCCATGATGTCTTTGTATTTTCTCACATGTTCTATTTACACATTAAAATCCGACAGATTTCAGTTTCGAAAACGTCCCAGAAATCATCTCTTTTCTTTGGGTTCTTCTTGTTGCCTTCCTTTACGGGTCTTGACAGGTAATAAATGTGACATTCATGTTTTTACGCTTGAATGTAAGAAGCGATAACCTTTTGAATCTCTATGTGCATTCTATAACTATTCACTGTCGTTTGATTTACGTGTACGACAGCCCCGAGCAGAGGCAAGTTCCTCATTAATTTTACTGTCGGCTTTCCTTTGCATACACTGTAGTCCACAGCATCCATTACATTCTTATCTAAGAATCTTATTTCTTGTACAGCTAGTATCTGTACTTCATTCTTGTCTAAGAGTTTTTTATATTATTTTTGCTTTCATACTGTGATGGGTGGGTTGACATTTATGTTCCAATTGAGGTGATTTTGTTTGAGTCTCCATTTGGAATGCGTTTCAAACGATCCGACTCCTGCTTGTTGAAGATTCCCTATAACTGCAATGATGGATTACACTACAGAGCTACGACCTGCGTTTTACTTCATTTTGTCTGACTTTCCGTTTCGCGAATAAATGTGCCCTGTATTCGTTATGAGAATTCAAATAAAAGTCTGTTATGATCGAACTATCTACTCGTGCATAGACCATATTACATGCATATGATAATCAATTATGTGTGTGAAGGGAGTATTCATATCTTTGTGGTTGTGTAAACTTTCTCCGTATAATATCTTTTCGGGAGTGTAGTCGGATAACGTTGTCACCTTGACACAATATTTCAGCAGATTAATAGGCTTCCACCTTCAAGGGTGTAAGCCGAATGCAATGACTCGCCGAAAACTCCTTTACGTGCCGTTGACGGGCCACCACACGTGCGTAAAACCAGAGTAGACGCCCTCTAGGCACAATGGATCTTGTAGCACACCTGCGGAGACAATTGGCAAAAACGATGGATCTAAACAAGTAATAGTCAAAAAAGAAACTTCTGGTCGAAATGAAGACTTTATTACAATTATTTATTAAAGGGAAACACTTCTCCCTATTAAAAATATTGTCAGAAATACGAATTTTCAAAGATTCTTTAAGAGAGCATTCCTAATAGCGGGAGGAAAGAGCGAACACTTGTTTCTGATTATGTAACGTCTTATGTGCTCCATTAAGACAATAATCTGCAACATCTGAGTTTTCTGGTCGAAGAAAAAAAATTATGAGAATAATTGGGGCCAAAGAATCAATACTATTGAGGATCAGTCAGTGAAACATCACTGATAGATGCTTCACCAAAGAAATAAAAACAGATTTTGCTTTATCTTAATCAGAGGTAAAATATGTTATATAACGATCGCTCCTGCCTCCCGCTACTGGAAACGTGTTCTTCAAGAATCTATGAAAGTTCGTATGTCTGATTATACTATTAATAGGGAGAAGGATTTCCCTTTAAATTAATAAATCTGTGCCAAAGGATTAAAAATAAACAGGGTAGGCTTGAATTGTTTCGAATGCTATACCGATACTGTTGGGTCCCAGTGTCCTATTTAGAGGATGCTCACGACACCAGAAACCAAAAATATTCTTAGGCTATTTTAGTACTTTCTGTGAGTCCTACGGTATAGACATTCGAAAATTTGAAAAAATAAACAAATTGGGAGTTAATGGGTTAACTTTAAGTAGCGCCTACTATGTAAATTGTACATTTTCGGCCGGCCGCGGTGGCTCCAGTGACGGTCTGCACGGCCACTACGGTCGGGGGTTCAAATCCCCCCTCGGGCATGGATATTTGTGCCGTCCTTAGGACTAGCTAGTTCATAAGTAGTTTGTAAGTTTAGGGACTGATGACCCCGTAGTTAAGTCCCATAGACTCTACAAACATTTGAACATTTGAATTTTTTGTACATTTTCGAACTGAAATTGTTGCCGCAACAATTTATCCTGTATGGTTACCGTAAGGGTGAACAAATCCCCCTCCCCAATTACTTACACCTTACCTGCTCCTCACTTGTGCTCCACTTATCACATTATATTCAAAAATGTTCAAATGTTTGTATAGCTTATGGGATTTAACTACGGGGTCATCAGTCCCTAAACTTACAAACTACTTATGAACTAACTAATACTAAGGACGGCACAAATATCCACGCCAGAGAGGGGATTCGAACCCCCGACCGTAGTGGCCGTGCAGACCGTGACTGGAGCGCCTCAGTCCCTTAGGCCACCGCGGCCGGCTATCAGATTATATCCCACGATCTAAGACGCTATAGGTTCGATAAACGATAAAGCCGAGATCGCAAGTACATAATTTTATTTCGACGACCGGTTTCACTGGTCTCTGGCATCATCTTCTGGCCATAAAATGTTTTACACAGCCGTCAGCTTGTAATGTCAACAGTTATTGTATAAAATAATTTAGTATTAATGAAATAGTTCATCTACTCACTTTAAATTACTTTATACAACAAATAATGAAATAACGAGAGCCCCCAGGGTGCTCACGATGTTTCGCGAGTACGTGCGTGGCGAGCACGGGCCCCGAGCTAATGTAGTCTTCCTACCTTCCTTACCCCATCCCCTCCTTTCCTATCCTCACTCCTTCCTCTCCCCACCGGTGGACTGATACCCTCAGTAGTTTAGTCCCCCTATCCCAAGCACACAACCCAGCCCAAATCCATAACAAGATGACGGCTGTGTAAAACATTTTTTGAAACCGGTCGTCTAAATAAAATTATATGCTAGCGAACTCGGCGTCACCCTTTTTGGGACCTATCATAATAGTGGAGCGCCTCCTCTCTACATAAACTAAGACGTTACAGCTATAACCCAATCATCTTTGCCGCCCCCTCTCCACAAACATTTACACAGATTTTCAACTTTATTAGAACTCCTTCACTTCACCCACAACTATGTATAAACACAATTCCCTATCTCCCCAATCCGCACCCAACTGATACTTCTTCACTACATTTACACAAAAGACATAAAAAGTAAAATTAATACACAATAGCTTATATATGGTCTTTGTTCCGAAAGAACAAACGCCACTTCTGATCCTGCAGTTGTTATTCAAAAATATTCAAATGTTTGTTAAGCTTATGGGACTTAACTACAGGGTCATCAGTCCCTAAAGTTACAAACTACTTATGAACTACTTACGAACTAGGACGGCACAAATATCCATGCCCGAGGGGAGATTCGAACCCCCGACCGTAGTTGCCGTTCAGACCGTGACTGAAGCGCCTCAGTCCCCGCGGCCGGCGCAGTTGTTATTGTTTCATATTGACAGAATATATGACATCAACTGCGAATAGGAATATTCTGTGAATATAAAACAATAACAACTACAGGATCAGAAGTGGCGTTTGTTGTTTCTGAACGAACGCCACATGTATATATATATAATATGCCTGTGACGGGCAATGATCCTTTCGTTAGTGGGGAGGGGTGTTCAAGTTTGTGGCCCTTATTTCATAACTACGAGTTTGAGTACTGTGGGCAGGGCGAAGCGGGGAATTTGTGTCTGACGGGAGGCGTGATTAGATAATCGTTGCAGGTGCGGTGATCACTGTGTCCCCAGTGATGTAGGGGTCAGCGCAATTGCCTAGAAAACAGGAGAACCGGGTTCGAATCCCGGCTGGGTACATATTTACAGCTTTGTCCATTCGCAGTTGATTGTTCCGGAGACTGGTTTCATGCAGCTCTCCACAATACCATATCCTGAGCAAGCCTCTTTATCTCCACATAAGAACGGCAACCTACATCTCTCTGAATCTGCTTACTGTATCCATCTTTTAGTCTTCCTCTGCGGTTTTTACCGCACACATTTCCCTCCAACGCTAAATTCACATTTCCTTGGTGTCTAAGAATGTGTCCTGCCAATCGATATCTTCTTTTAGTCAAGGTGTTTATATATATATATATATATATATATATATATATATATATATATATATATATATATATTCAGCTTTATCATTATGAAATTCAAGTCTTGTAATTGCCCCCCACAAAACCACCACTCCAACACTTCCAACACCTAACCATCACTCTTATCTCACTCTACGTCTCACTACTTACCACTTCACAACCACTATTCAGTCATCTTTGCTCTGTCACTGCCCTCCAACAAACACTCATCAAATAGATTTGAAATTTCGTCATTAATTAGTCCTTTTCATCTTTAGATAACAAATTGTTTTGTATTCAAGTTGTAGTTATGTATCATTACAGACAACTGAAGATGTTTTTCCGTCATTAAAACAAAACGCGACTAATGAAAATTAGTCGCATGTTATTTGTAGCTGCATAGACATACCAAAGAAGTAGTTCCATGGTGTCGCACAAGTCTGAAGTGCGCGCCACGTTCTTTTGCCGCTATGCAAGCACGGCGCTGCGTTCTTAAGACGTCTGCCACGAGCGCCCTCTGCTGCAAACCCGCTCGTGGCCATCACTGAACTGCATCGGTCACTTGGCAGTCGGACAGGCAATAGATAAGACACTCGTCAGTAGGCAGGCCTCTACCTAACTAGTCTGCCATCATGAAACTTGTAAATATATATATATATTGTACACAGACAAACGTGTGGTTCCTGAAGAGGGGCAGCAGCCTTTTCAGTAGTTACAGGGGCAACAGTCTGGATGATTGACTGAGCTGGCCTTGTAACATCAGCTAATGTGGCTTTGCCACACAGCTACTGCGAACGGCTGAAAGCAAGTGGAAACTACAGCCGTTACCTTTCCCGAGGACATGCAGCTCTACTGTATGAACATATGATGATGGCATCCTCTCGGGTAAAATATTCCGGAGGTAAAATAGTCCCCCATTCGGATCTCCGGGCGGGGACTACTCAGGAGGATGTGATCATCAGGAAAGACAATACTGGCTTTGTATGGACCGGAGCGTGAAATGTTAGATCCCTTAATCAGGTAGGAAAATTAGAAAATTTAAAAAGGGAAATCGATAGGTTGAAGTTAGATATAGTGGTGGTAGTGAAGTTCGGTGGCAGGATGAACAGGATTTCTGGTCAGGTGAGTACAGGATTATAAATACAAAATCAATTGGGGTATCACAGGAGTAGGATTGATAATGAATAAGAAAATAGGAATGCGGGTAAACTACTTTGACCAGCACAGTGATCGCATTATCATTGTCAAGATAGATACGAAGCCAACACCGACAACAGTAGTACAGGTTTATATGCCAACTAGCTCTGCCGATGATGAGGAAATCGAAGAAATATATGAGGAGCTAAAGGAAATTATTCAGACAATTAAGGGAGAGAAAACTTAATTGTTATGGGAGACTGGAATTTAGTAGTAGGGCAAGGAAGGGAAGGGAAGATAGTAGGTGAATATGGTCTGGGCAAAAGGAATGAAAGAGGAAGCCACCTGGTAGAATTTTGCACGGAACATAATTTAGTTATAACAAACACCTGGTTCAAGAATCACAAAAGAAGGTTGTATACGTGGAAGAGACCAGGAGACACCGGGAGATACCAGATAGATTTTATAATGGTAAGACATAGATTTCGGAACCAGGTGATAAACTGTAAGACATACCCAGGGGTAGATATAGACTCTGACCATAACGTGTTGGTTATGAACTGTAGGCTGAAACTGAAGAAACTACAAAAAGGTAGTAAAATAAGGAGATGGGACCTGGATAAATTGAAGGAACCTGAGGTTCTTAAAAATTTCAGAGGGAGCTTTAGGCAACAATTGACAGAAACAGGGGAAAATAAAACAGTAGAGGAGGAATGGGTAAAACTGAGAGATGAAATAGTAAAGGTAGCAGAGGACAAAATAGGTAGGAAGGCAAGACCTACAAAAAAATCCTTGGATATCACAGGAAATACTAAATTGAATCGATTAAAGGAGAAAATATAAAAATGCAGTAAATGAAACAGGCAAAATGGAGTACAGACGACTAAGAAATTAGATTGACAGGATGTGCAAAATGGCTAAGCAGGAGTGGCTAGAAGGCAAATGTAGGGATGTAGAAGAATGTGCCAAAGGGGAAAAATAGATCGCGTAACTAATGAGGAGGTACTGAACAGAATTGGGGAGAAAAGAAATTTCTGGCATACCTTGCCTAAAAGAAGGGATAGATTGGTAGGACACATTCTTAGACATCAAGGAATTGTGAATTTAGCATTGGAGGGAAGTGTGTGGGGTAAAAATCGCAGAGGAAGACCAAGAGATGGATACAGTAAGCAGATTCAGGCAGATGTAGGTTGCCGTTCTTATGTGGAGATGAAGAGGCTTGTTCAGGATAGGGTATTGTGGAGAGCTGCATCAAACCAGTCTCCGGACTGAAGACCACAACAACAACAACATTGTACTAAACTAGCTTAGTGTTTCTAGTTTATGCTGTCCCACTGGCTGGTCACCTCAGACTCCGTACACGCACACGAGTGCATCCTGTGGTGGTTTCTCTCCACCTAGGACAACCGGCGGCAACGAGACACATAAGTGTCGATCATAATTATTAAACAAAAACTACTTAAGTGACGCCCACACAAATGAAGGTGTAAGGAGTTTTGAAAAAGGCGTACAACACGCGTAACATTAGCATCTTAAGCAGAGGAGTGAGCTCAACTTTGAGCGTACTTTTCCTCCCTCTTTTAAACCCGGCTCCAGTGCTCCCTCCGTCGCCCACAGGACAGGGCGGGGCGGGGCGTCAGGAGCAGATTGCGGGCTCGGCATCTGTGCCGGCCGAGTGGCTGCCAAATGGGGCGCGCGGCGTGTCAGGGTGACGAGGCGGCCAGCCGACGTCTGCCTGCTGCCTGCTACTGCTGGCTGCTGGACGACGGCCAACAGGGGACCGGCGAGAGCTCCACACCCACCCACAGGGCGCGCTGCCGGCCGAGGTACACCAGAGAGCATGTAGAGGGAGAGAGTCGCCATGCGTGAGACTGCTCCTGATTGGCTGACAGCCCAGGCCGCCATGTTTTTACCGGATTTAGCGGGCTTTACATGTGTGTCAATTAGAGTTGGGCAACACGATTCTTTTTTAGGAATCGATTCTTGCGATAAAATCCCACACAATCGCATGACATCTTGCGAGCCATTGATGAAGGGCAGCAGGCGGATTGTGTTTTTCTCGACTTCAAAAAGGCGTTCGACGCGGTGCCACACTGCAGACTGCTAACGAAGATACGAGCATATGGAATAGGTTCACAGATTTGAGACTGGCTGGAAGACTTCCTAAGTAATAGAACGCAGTACGTTGTTCTCGACGGCGAGTGTTAATCAGAGGCGAGTGTGTCATCAGGCGTGCCCCAGGGGAGTGTGATAGGACCACTATTATTTTCTATCTATATAAATGATCTGATGGACAGAGTAAGTTGTAATTCGCGGCTGTTTGCTGATGATGCTGTGGTGTAGGGCATTGTGTCGTCTTTAACTGACTGTAATAGCATACAGGATGACTTAGACAAAATTTCTAGTTGGTGCGAAGAATGGCAGCTAGCTCTCCATGTAGAAAAATGTAAGGTGATGCGCATGAGTAGAAAAAGCAATCCCATAATGTTCGAATACAGCATTAGTAGTGAGTTTCTTGATGCTGTCGCGTCTTTCAAATATCTAGGCGTGACGCTGCAGAGCGATATGAAATGGAACGAGCATGTAAGGACAGTTGTGAGTAAGGCGGACAGCCGACTTCGGTTTATTGGGAGAATTTTGGGAAGATGTACTTCACCTGTAAAGGAGACCGCGTATAAAACGCTTGTACGACCACGTCTTGAGTATTGCTCAAGTGTTTGGGACCCGAAGCAGATCAGTTTAAAGGAAGACATAGAGGCGGTTCAGAGGCAAGCAGCTAGATTTGTTACCGGTAGATTCGACCCATGCGCGAGTGTGACGGAAATGCTCCGGCAATTCAATTGTGGATCGCTGGAGGAAAGAAGACGTTCTTTTCGTGAATTTCTGTTGAGGGAATTTAGAGGGCCGGTATTTGAATTGAGTGTAGTACGATCTTGCTGCCGCCTAAATTTCGCATGGTGATCACAAAAAAGAAGATAAGAGAAATTAGGGCTCGTACTGAGGCACATAGGCATTCTATTTCCCTCATTATATTTGGGAGTGGAATAAGAAAGGAAATGCCTATTAGTGGTACAGTGTACCCTCCGCCACGCACCTTACGGTGAATTGCGGAGTATGTATGTTAGTGTAGGTGTAGATGTAGACATTATGAATCGATTCATACGATTTTCGATTTTAAACTGGTAATAACTTTCAATATACAAGATGTCCCATTTTATTCTACTCTGGCCGATATCTCTAGAGTGGGGCAGTTCTGCAAAAAAGTCTCTAGTGAAAGTTCTAAGGTGTGAAGGGGGTAATGGAATGGTTACCTCGAAATGACCTTGAACAGAGAAGGAAAAAAGACTGCATTAGTTCGGGGGCCCGTGTTCTCCACGAACATACTCAATGAAGAACCGTGAGCCCCCGGGGGAATTTTCAAGGTCGAACCAAAGTGAAGTTCATTTTTTTCAAATGGTAACCATGAGTTTGGGTTCAGGAGAAATGTAGGAACACAGGAGGCAATACTCACTTTACGGCTTATCTTAGAAGATAGGTTTTTAGCATTTGTAGATTTGGAGAAAGCTTTTGACATTGTTGATTAGAATAAACTCTTTCAAATTCTGAAATCAGCAGGAGAAAAATATAGGGAACGGAAGGATACTTACAACTTGTACAAAAACCCGACAGCGGTTATCATAGTTGAAGGGCATGAAAGGAATGCATAGGTTAGGAAGGGAGTAAAACAGAGTTGTAGCCTTTCTCCAAAGCTATTCTATTTGTACATTGAGCAAGCTGTAATGGAAAGCAAGGAGAAATTTGGAGAAGGTATTAAAGTTCAGGGTGAATAATTAAAAACATTGCGTTTTGCCGCTGACATTGTCATTCTGTAAGCAAATGACCCGGAAGAGCAGATGAATGGAATGGACAGCGTGTTGAAAGGTGCGTATAAAATTAACATTAACAAGAGCAAAACAAGGTTAATGGAGTGCAGTCTAAGAAAACGGGCGATGCTGATGGAATTAGATCAGGTAACGAAAGAATAAAGGTAGTAGATGAGCTTTGTTACTAGGGCAGTAAAATAACACATGATGGTGGGAGTATGGAGGATATAACGTGCAGAATGACAATGGGAAGAAAGACGTTATTGAAACAAAGAATTTGTTATCATCGAATTTACGTGTACAGAAGTCATTTCTGAAGGCCTTGTATGGTAGTGAAACATGGACAATAAACAGTGCGGACAGGAAGAGGATAGAGGCTTTTGAAATGTGGTGCTGTAGAAGAATGGTGAAGATTAGGTGGGTGGATCGCGTAACTAATGAAGACGTACTGAACAGAATGGGGAGAAAAGGAACTTCTGGCATACCTTGACTAAAAGAACGGATCGATTGATAGGACACATTCTTAGACATCAAGGAATCGTCAATTTACCGTTTGAGGGAAGTGTGTGGGGTAAAAATCTCAGAGGGAGGCCGAGATGAATATAGTAAGCTGATTCCAATGGCTGTAGGTTGCGGGTCTTATGAGGAGATGAAGAGGCTTGCTCAAGATAGAGTAGGGTGGAGGTCTGCATCAAACCAGTCTCATGACTGAAGACCACAACAACAACAACCATTATTTTTATTCCATATTCGTATTATACATGAAAACATGTGCTTTTCTTGTAGGAAATATTATTTTCGAAAACCCAATCATGTCACCAAATGACACTCCATTGTAACTTTCCCAGGTCACCAGTACCTCTAGAAACAAGTAAGATCGGGAAACATTTTCGATGAGAAACTTGTGTGGTTTCTGAAATCTGTCCACTGGTGAAATTTTCGTGTACGTGTTATGACCTTGAAATT
This sequence comes from Locusta migratoria, assembly GCA_026315105.1. Taxonomy (NCBI): domain Eukaryota; kingdom Metazoa; phylum Arthropoda; class Insecta; order Orthoptera; family Acrididae; genus Locusta; species Locusta migratoria. Next base: position 835,080,835 of record CM048745.1, on the reverse strand, counting down.
TTTCAGTACTGGATTAACCTGAAAGTAAATACCATCGGCATTAGCGTAACCCAATGTGCACCACGTGGAGGGTGCCGAATCTGAGAACAGCACTATGCTTGTGCCATCACAATCAGAGGAGAGAGGGTTGGAGCTTCGAAGCTAACTAATAAATTCCATTGTCGGAGAAATTGAAATCATGACTGGTGGTAAAGAGAAATTTTATCTTTGGAGACTATGCACATTTCTTGACTGTGCTGATTTGTAATGATTCTTGACTGGCGTGACTGCAATAAATTTTTTCTCTTTTGGACTTAGAAGCACTGTTGGTTCAGAGATTTAGAAAAATTCTTCCTCGTCGAACTCAGTTTCGACTCGTGGGGCTCCATATCCGTAAAAGCAACAGTTTTCTCAACAAGAATATTTAAAGATAAAATGCAGCTGAGTCATTTTGTCGCGCAATCGACTTCCTCCAGCACGTCTGTCGTTTCTGCCTTCTCTTCAAGTTTGAAAACGATGTTTTACCATGGGGTATTTCATTGTTTTATTATTTACGTCAATATCGAGATACGTAAAGGTGCCCTCCTGAAAGACACACAGATCCGTTAGACACCTAAGTAATTCTGTAGAAGAGCCTCGCTTGACTACTGTATGGTTTGGCTTAACATTGTGGCGGAAACTACGGTAAGCATGTGTAAACAAACGTGTCGCGTACACTGTAACAAGTCAGTTGTCCTGCAACACGCTTGCCGGATGGTTCGTTAAAGGGAAAAATCTAAGAAAACCAAGACTAGTAAAAGTGATCAGTACAATTTTTTTCTACCCTAATGCGTATCTCCGAAATTGATAATTACATACGACTGTAAATAGTGAGAATGAAAAAAACTGTTGGCGAGTGTCGCGATAATTATGCAGCCGCGCAAGCATTATATGCCGAAAGGTATCCCGAAGTCCATCATCTCACGAAGGAAACAATTACGTCTCTGGTAAGACGAGATGAAAGAGGTGCCTTGAAAAGACAAAGACGAAAGACGGAATCGAGAGAGGCTTTTGCGCTGGGAGTTTGTGCTATCGTTGCTGGAGATCCACACCTTTCATCTCGTCATATTCAGCGGATGCACGGCGTGCCTCAATCAACAGTAGCTCGTGTTTTAAGATACTCTAAATTCCATCAATATCTCTTACATACCAATTGAGCCAGGGGATCCTGAGAGACGCCTGTACAACGCTGTACCGACACTCAAATACCTCGTGATCCCTTTTTCTTCACACACACACACTCTCGTTACAGACGAGGAAAACTTCGACAACTTGGGAGGAGTCAATCTTCATGACGCACACGACTGGGCGGAAGCAAATCCTGCTGGCAACGAGATCACCGAAACCAGAGACGGTGGTCAATATCTGGGCGGGCATAGTCGGAGATTAGGTGATAAATACTGCATTTTGGGGAGAAACGTTGAACGGCGTGCTCTATCTTCATATTCTTGAGAATCTAGTGCCCCCTTTGCTAGAAAACATGACTGTGGACATACGAGCACGTATGTGGTATCAACATGACAGCACCTCTGCACATCGGACCTTACCTGTCAGAAGGTACCTTAATGCAACTTATCCGAATCTATGGATTGGTATCAGCAATGCAATTCTTGAATTTCCACCACGATCGCCAGACTTAACACAGTTGCGAATTAGAAATATTTGAACATTTAGACCGTTTTAGGGCACTGAAATGAATCCCATGGCAAAGATGAATTTGTGCTGGACCGGGATTCGAACCTGGATTTGGACCGTCGGTCGCCTTAACCAATTAGGCTCTACATGCACGCTTCCCTTCCAACGCAAATTCTCATCTTGTAGCACACTACGATTGTAATATCCCCTGCCAATTTGATTCGAAATGGAAATTTGAAATGTGTGTCTTTTGCGACCAAACTTCGTGGATATCATTTGCTAGACTTACACACTAATTACTAACTTAAACACACATTAAGGACAACACAAACACCCATGCCCGAGGGGGCGATTCGAACCTCCGACCGCAGTGGCCGTGCAGACCGTGACTGGCGCGCCGCAGACCACTCGGCCACTGCGGCCGGCTATTTGATTCGACTTGCTCTCAGCCTATACTGTATTCCCGCAGGGGATCGAGTGTATTAATGCCTGTTAGGGCAGATACACAATTATTTATATCATGTCTGTTCTTTTTGGACAGTGTAGGTAAACAAAGTTACAAGACACATAAATCAATGAAAATGTTGGATGATTTACAAAGTCTCTTCATCACAGAATTCTGCTCTGTTACGTTTGTGTTCTGTAGCATTTCAATGGGCCACCGTCCAAACATCTAAGTATGGAGTAACGTAACCTCGATCAGGCAACGTACATACTGTCATGTACTTCGCTTGAAATATCGAGATCACCCTTACAAAATCACCAATTTCATTTCTCCCATTTTCAGATGTAACGTCAGTTGTTCCCTATTTTTTCCTAGACCACACCTTAAGGCAACAAAATTATTCAAATCGCTGAACCATCTCTGAATTTTAGAAAGACAAACACGCAGCAACTGACAGTTAAAAGTTTGTGTAACTATGGAACCAAAATTCTCAAGGTATCGGTCCTTTACCTCACACATTACTAAAACTAAATCGAGAAATGAGGAGCTACATTTTAACGTTCAAACCGAACCACGTCTCATTTCTGGCGAATCCTCACATCGATGAAGGACATGGCTTGGCTAAATACTGAAGTGAAAAAATCTTGCATCTACGCAAGATTTTAATCCAACGTAATAACCTCTAGCCCACAAAAAATGTTCAAATGTTTGTTAAGCTTATGGGACTTAACTACGGGGCATCAGTCCCTAAACTTACAAACTACTTATGAACTACTTACGAACTAAGACGGCACAAATATCCATGCCCGAGGGGGGGGGGGATTCGAACCCCCGACCATAGTGGCCGTGCTGACCGTGACTGGAGCGCCTCAGTCACCTCGGCCACCGCGGCCGGCTCTAGCCCATACTTCAAGCTGAATAATACTACAATGTATTGGTTTCTTACCCACCGTGATGAAAACATTTAAATTGAAATAAAAATAATATTGTGCTACACATTCAGATAAAAACTATCCTATCTTCAACTTGGATCAAATGACACACACAGAGTCAAATATCATTAAGATCACTGAGGAATTTCAGATTTCAGTGTGGACACACACATTGTGTGTGTGTGTGTGTGTGTGTGTGTGTGTGTGTGTGTATCGTGTCACGTTGTTTGTCTCCGATATACTTCTAAACTGTTCAACTAATAATAATGATATTCTACACACTGTATGATTCGGTCCAACTTTAAAGATAGGAAAGTTTTTCCCTCGATTAATGGTATCAGTATTTTTATATTGTATATTAAATGTTTTCGTATTTTATGTACTGCCTTACAGTTCGTCTGCTTTAAATTTTTCATATTGGACCTTCAAAATTATAAACCCAGCGCTGTCTGCATAAGATTTTCCAAGATGCTTGGCGGATGATACTTTATAACATATTTTGACGATAGTTTACAATTTTATTCCGATTTCGATGAACTTTTTTCCATGCCAACATAAGAAAAAGCCCTATCTATATAAAATAAAGTGCCTGGAGGAAGTTACATTTCTCTAGACGTCGACACCTTTTGACTAGAGACCGTCACATTTGCCAATATACCAAATTTTCCATATACAGAGGAGCGGGTAGATAAGCAGAGGATTGGGGCAGGAGGAGATTGACACAGAGCTGGGGTACGTAATAACTGAAACAGGGGATAGGGGAGGAGTGGAGAATAAGGGAATATGAGGTGGAGGAGGAGGTGGCGATGGATGAGCCTGAGGCAGCCAAGGAGGCTGTTGGAGGGGGGGGGGGAGGGGGTTGCGATGGACCGGGAACGAAGACGGGAGGGAGAAGCAAACGGTGGTACGGAATAAAGAGACAGGGTAGGCGATGGACGGACAAATTAGGAGATGTAGGACGTATATACGATTGTCAGCCATATACAGGGTCTTTCTAAATGATACATACAAACGTCGTGGGGTGATAGAGGATAGCTTGAAGAACAAAATGTGGTAGGAAACCCGTGTCCGAAAACGTCACCCAACGGCACTACCGAGCGTCAAAATTACAGGTGCTGGCGCCTGCCGCTAGGATACCCCTCTGGCTGCGAACGCGTCGTTCTAGGCACACACAGACCGCGGGCAGGTCTGTAATATGTGTGTGTGTGTTTTCTTTTATTATTATTCGGGGTTTGCGAGTGACTGTAACGATCGCCGATGGAGAAGATGGAGCTAGCGGCTGTATGGGCAGGCCCTGTGATGTACTCGGGATTCTCCCCATTGTTTATTGCCTCTCCAACACAATATCCGATGTTGTACGCTATAGCATAGTGTAATGGATGTGACTGACAGAGAATGACAGCGGTATTATGTTGTGTTTTGCAGACTAACGTCGTCTTGTGCAGCAGCCATCACCATGTACGCTGCTGGAGTGTACAGCGATGGGCCACACGATATGTATAACGGTAGATATTTCGTCATGTCGACGCCTTTATTATATTTAACGGATGGATACCATACATTCAAGGAAATGAAGAGGGGCAATACGTGTAGACACGAGAAGGCGCCAGCACCTATAATTTTGACCCTCGGTATCTCCGTAGGGTGACGTTACCGGACATTGGTTCCCTACCTCAATTTTTTCCTCAATCCATCCTCTACCATCCCGCGAAGTTTGTCGGTGTAATTTACAAACTCCCGTATAAAGCATTTACGAAACGTTGCCGGGTTCGCTACAAATGAAAAAAATTTAGGAAAGGGAGAAGTGTAGATATTGTAGTATTATGGTTTCTTTCATGGCGTAAATTTCCTCACACAAGATCTTCGAACAGTCTACCGTCAACTTCAATGCATTTTGAAACTCTTCTAGACAAGTTTTCCGATAGGAACTCACTTTTGCATTACTTTACTTGAGCACAAGCATGTTGATACGAGCGAGAAGTTCCTCTCTTGTGCCCAATCTGCACTGGAACACTTCGCTGATTAGCCAACCCAACAGTAAGTGCAAGGGGGCACTATGTTTTACAAGACAATCTGTTTTGTAATTGTGTTTTACTGTCTTATATTGAGGACCTAAAAAGTTCAATTTTGAACGAACCACATATCTGCTTGACGAAGCTCTGTCAAATCTGATGTGAGTCAGAGAGCACTTTGCTTATCCGTTGTCGGTCCGTTCCGTACAAATTTTATAATAGATTTTAAAGTAACTTTAAGCTACATGGTTCATAACTGGACGATTAACTCGCTTTCGGTAGACGTAAGTCCATTCTGTACCTGTGGTACCAGCTCACCACGACTCGATGATAAATTGTAGTACAATAGTGTACCAATATAGGCTCTTCTTAAATAAATACGTTTGTCTCACCAGTCTCGAAGAATCGTGTCATTTTCAAGTTATCTGGCATAAGTGACAAACATCATCTATTGACACATGTCAATCCAAGGCTTCTATAGACTCCAGGAAAAGTGTACTCCTGAAGATGACGTACTGAGGAGTCGAAACAGGTAGCCTAGATGAATTTGTGTAAAAATAGCATTTGATGTACTCTTTTAGAGTTTAGAAATCATTTTCATGTCTGGTGCTATGCGGAGGGCGCTTTGTCTACCACTACTAATTTTTCCAGGCGCAAACGTTTCATGGTAAGACCATTCACGAGTGAGACTTGAATATTTTGCTTCCTATCGCGTGCCGTTTCCACAAGCTAGCAATATACTGGCCGTCGGGGGACGCTTTACGAATACAAAGGCCTCAGGTGGTAATGCGGCTGTTATTTATTTACGCGTTTCGAACTTGTCATCGTCAGAATCTTCCCGTACTTCAGCAGCGCCATGACGTTATACATTTGTATGACAAGTTCGAAACGCGGAAATAAATACAACCGCAACACCATATGTGGCCTTCATATTTGTAAAGCCTCCCTTATAGCACTGTTTATTAACGAAATTTGAAAATGGGCGTATACCTCATTGGTGAGTTCCTGTCACATTTGGGATATTGGACGTTTCAGTCGAAAAAAACAGAAATTTACAATAATTTTATATGTAACTTCCTGGGAGATTAAGATTGTGTGCCGGAACCGGGATTCGAAACTGCCTTTTTCGGGTAATTACTCGACCGTCTGAGCTATTCCGGCACGCTTCACGATCCGTCGTCACAACTTGACTTCTGCAAGTACCTTGCCTCCTACTTTCTAAACTAAACAGAAGTTGTCCTGCGAACCTTGCAGAACTAGCAGTCCTGCAATAAAGGATAAGGTGAAGACGTGGCTTAGCCACAGCCTAAGGGATGTTTTCAGAATGAAACTTTCACTCTGCAGCGGAGTGTGCGCTAATATGAAACATCCTGGCAGATTACAATTGTGTATCGGAACCGGGACTCGAACCTGGCACTTTGCCTTTCCTGGGGAAGCGCTCTGCTGTCTGAGCCATCCCGGCCCGCTTCAAGGTTTGTAATTGGCTTAAAATATTTGAATGCAATTGAAAAATTTCCCATACAAAATACTAAAAAACGAATATAATTATTTAAATAAAAACACATTTGACATAAAGCAATTTAATATTCAACAAAAGGTGTCACGCAATAGTAGAACAATAACATAAAATCGTCGTTAAGTGACATCCTTCATAACACCACACAGATCCAAGTTTCCGTGCGCTGCCTTTGACACGCTATGTTTTACGGTCTTACTCGGCCAACTTGACTGGGACGTAAGATGATACTCGTAAAATAAATCGAAAAATAGGAAAAAAGACTGAGGATCATAACACAAACACACACACACACACACACACACACACACACACACACACAACCCAGAAACTGAGAGAGAGGTGGGGAGAAAGAAGAGAGATAACGGTGCCTTCTGCATACACCGTGGTACAAATTGTGCTCTCCAACCACGCACAACGGTCCCGACGTCAGTACATTCGTGCAAAATTCTTATTAAACCGGACGCAGAGAACGGAAGATAAGCGCTTAGTGAATATTCAGGAGCCAACCGGCGCGTATTTTACCTCGAAATATTGGCAGAACATTTGCTAACTTCCCTCTCGTGTTAGTCCTTATATCAGCAGAAGAAGATCCGCCCAGAGAATACACTGCTTCCGCGTAGCAGTTTTAGGGTGAAGCCTTTACAGAGCTGATGTTCATAGACGCATACGCTTCTTATCTGCTGTTGAGATTTTCAGCCCGAGAACTGTTTCGAGCGAGTTCTCCACGCTAGTCTGCCCTGTATTAATTTATGAATCACTACGGTATCCTGCATTTCAATCTACATAAATAGTCTGGAAATCACATTTAAATACGTAGCAGAGGCTTCATCAAACCGTATTTATGATAAATCTCTACAGTTCAATTCTCTAATAGCACGCGTGAAGGAGCAGCACATAAATATTTTCGTTTTCGATCTCTCTTATTTTACTACCATGGCCATGCCCCCTATGAAGATGGGTGCTAAACAATAGGTTCACATTCAGAAGAGAAAGTTGGTGAAGGAAATTTTGCAAATAAATCTTAGCACATCGAATAACGCTTTTCTTTTAATGATTTCATTCCAGAGTCGTGTATAATATCCGTGAAAGTCTCTAACCTATAAAGCGATAACACAAAACAAGCTGCCCTTCTCTGAACTTTCGCTATAGCTTCTAAAACTCTTCTGGGTGTTGGACCGCATCGTCAATATGTCAAATACTTCACTGACGTTTCGGCCACTATTAAAAGTGGCCATCTTCTGGGTTATGTAACACCCAGAAGATGGCCACTTGCAATAGTGGCCGAAACGTCGGTGAAGTATTTGATATATTAACGATGTGGTCCAACACCCAGAAGAGTTTTAGAAACAATGACAACGGCCGCGAAAGCCTTCGTTTACATTTCGCTATAGCGTCTGTCAGCCCCACTGAAACGTAACTTTTGGTTCGCCTTCCCTTTTCTGTGTTCTTCCCAAATTACGTCGTTCCTAATTGTTATTCCTAGCTGTTTACTTGAATTTAGGGCCTGTAGATTTGTCTGATTTATCGTGTAACTAGCTTAAGCCCGTGGTTCCGCTCCCGTGTTGGTTGCTTATGATAGATAAGTTATCTTTTAGTAGTGTGCTATGAGTCTGAATAGTAAGTAGTGTAGATCAAATCACACGTAAAAATGCACTCGTTTCGAATAATCCAATCACGAAATTCAACAATTATGATTGTAATAATATCACAGATCGATCACTTGATGTAATGCACGAAACGTCAAATCGATGTTTTTAAAGATATGTATTAAAAGAAATTAATTTTTACTCCTTTATTTATTTATTCTTACGTTTTCATATTCGTATTCTTATCCTTACAGAGAAAGAGCTGAAGACATTGTAGCACGCAAGGAGGTTAGAATAAAGGGAGATAGCGTTATATATGCCAACACATACGTCAGATGAAGCCTGTCCGCCATCTTGGTAAGTTTTGGAATGCTATTTCTCCATTGAAATCATGTATTAATTCGACCCTCTTACTGTTAATGAATTGAACTAACAGTCACTGAAAACTTAAATTTTAACGGCTAATTTGCACTCTTTTAACACGTTGTACATCACAGCAAAACCGTCATACGTTTTATTCCTGTTTTAAGTGACATAAAACATTAGCTACACAATACGAACATTTCTCCAAAACTTAGCAGTACAGCGGAGGCAGGCTTCACTTTTTCAGCGTAAGGGCGTCTCCCTGTATTCTAACCTCCTTGGTAGCACGCAACGAGCTTGAAATTTAAGCTCGTTGGTAGCACCCATAGAACAAAGTTATGGTCTGTGGCATCACGTTTCGCTGCATGTAACCTGCTTGCTTTAGTGTCGCAAACGTCATCGCTGGGCTTCAGTCAGAATTTTTTTATAATTTGTCGACTTTCAACTACCATATCTTAAACCCCCTTATAGCTATCGGCATGGAACTGATATGGTGTACAACGGGAGACTTCGGACAACAATTACACACGGACCATTCATTTGCGTTCTGTAGTTTTCGCTGCAGAGCGAAATATTAACACACACACGCGCGCGCGCGCGCGCGCGCGCGCACACACACACACGCACACACACACACACACACAAACGTAGAATTGTATATACACCGATAACTTTCCATCCCAATATACTCCACCCTTTTAACATTATCAACCCTCAAGCAACAACGCAGCCAATAAAACCGTTTTCAAAGAGTAAATATAATTTTCAAACGGTAATTATTGTTCCGCTTTTCGCGTTATATTCTTCAAATTATGAAATATCTATCAGATCGGTATAAAACCGTGCCTAAAACATTCCTCAGATATAAATTAGTAACTGTACAAATATTTAAGTCTCTGCGTCTTGTCGTTCGGACGTGATAAGAGAACATCGAACACAAATTCACATTAATATATGTAGATAAATAGCTATCCGATCGCCATAAAACCATACCTAAACCCTTCCCCGGGTCGACATCAGTAACTGTACAAATTTTTAGCTATTTATGTCTTGTACTTCAGACGTGATAACAGTACACCGAACAGACATTAACATTTATAGATATAGATTAATTTTAACGGATTTATTTTAATTATCATATCGATTACTTCACAATTATCATTATTATGGGTTACCATCCGCGTGGGAGTAGCCGATCGGTCTAGAGCGCCAACTTGCGGATCGCGCGGCCTCCCGCGTAGGAGGTTCGAATCCTCCCTCGGGCGTGGATGTTTGTGTTGTCTTTAGCATCAGTTACTTCATAGGTAGTTTGTAATTTTATGGACGGATGACCGCACAGTTGAGACCCATAAGCTTTACAAACATTTGAGAGGTTAATGTCCAATTTTTGCACCTACAGATACCTTACTTAAATAATCTTTCACTTTCTTTCCATCTTCTAATCTTCTGATGACTTTACTAACGGATATATAAGACAGCATCATCCTCTAACAGTTTAAGAGAGCTGTTCACATTGTCTCCTAAATCGTAAATAAAGATGAGGAACAGGAGGGGCCCTTAACACTTCCCCATGGAAAGCCAGATGTCCATTCTGTTTTATTCGATAATTTTCTGTCAATTACCTGACAGGAAATCACAAATGCAGTCGCGCAACTGTGGTGACGTCCATCTGAACCTGCTTGTTTCTGGTGGACTTAAGACCCCTCTCTGCCTCTCTACTTCAGTTACCATTTCACACTTTATTACCGAACTGTATTTTACACAGTTGTTGACGTCAAAAGATTTCATTTAGTACAATTGTCAGAAATTTCTTGCTCCCCTGCCCCTAACGCCCCTTCATCAGCTTAAACAGTCCCCTTATAACATGCAGGTTCCATGGATTCATGAGGTTGTCTCCATACCCGTAAACATCCTTCCAGAATGAAACTTTCACTCTGCAGCGGAGTGTGCGCTGAAATGAAACTTCCTGGCAGATTAAAATTGTATGCCGGAACTGGGACTCGAACCTGGGACCTTTGCCTTTCGCGACACGACTCACGGTGCGGCCCACAACTTCAATTCTGCCAGTAACTCACCTCCTACTTTCCAAACTTCACAGAAGTTCTCCTGCTAAACTTGCAAGACTAGCACTCCTGGAAGTATTTTGAATATTCTACCTTAGCTACAGATTTATGTTCAACGTCTAAATTTATTAATGATTTCATGGCGTTTACTGTATGAAACTGTATATATAGTGAGTTTTATCAAAGTTTAATGAGAGTTTGTTTATAGAGAACCACTTAATAATTTTCTGAAAGATGTTGTTGTTATGGTCTTCAGTCCAGAGACTGGTTTGATGCAGCTCTCCACCCTACTCTATCCTGAGCAATCCTTTTCATCTCCTCATAAGAACGGCAACCCACATCCGTTTGAATCTGCTTACTATACGCGTCTCTTGGTCTCCCTCTGCGATTTTGACCCCACACACTTCCCTCCAATGCTAAATTCACGATTCCCCTATGTCTAAGAATGTGTCCTACCAAGCGATCCCTTCTTTTAGTCAGGATATGCCAAAAATTCCTTTTCTCACCAATTCTGTTCAGTACCTCTTCATTAGTTATGTGATCTACCCACCTAATCCTCAGCATTCTTCTGTAGCACCACATTTCAAAAGCCTCTATTCTCTTTCTGTCCGCACTGCTTATCGTCCATGTTTCACTCCCATACAAGGCAACACTCCACACAAATGCCTTCAGAAAAGTCTTCCTTACACTTAAATTAATATTCGATGTTAGCAAATTTCTCTTGCTTTTCTTCCCATTGCCATTCTGCATTTTATATCCTCTGTACTGCGACCATCGCATGTTATTTTACTACCCAAGTAACAAAACTCATCTACCGCCTTCATTGTTTCGTTACCTAATCTAATTCCTTCAGCATCGCCTGATTTTCTAAGACCGCATTCCATTATTTTTGTTTTGCTCTTGTTAATGTTCATTTTATACGCTCTCTTCAACACACTGTCCATTCCATTCAACTGCTCTTCCAGGTCCTGTGCTGTTTCTGATAGAATTACAATGTCATCAGCAAAACGCAATGTTTTTATATCTTCCCCCTGAACTTTAATCCCTATTTCAAATTTTTCCTTGCTTTCCTTCATCGCCTGCTCGATCTATAAATTGAATAACACCGGAGAAAGGCTACAACCCTGTCTTACTCCCTTCCCAACTGATGCTTCCCTTTCATGCCCTTCGAGTCTAATAACTGCAGTCTGGCTTTTGTACAAGTTGTAAATAACTCTCCTTTCTCTATATTTTACTCCTGCTGACTGAAAGATATCATTAGTTATCATTAGTTAATTCCTGTTGTCAGGTGTGATAGCTATACTTGTATCATCAGCAAAAAGAACTAGTTTAGCATCTCCGTGAGTGTAGAACGGCAAGTCATTAATATATATTAAGAACAGCAAAGGACCCAAGACCGAACCTTGTGGGACCCCATTTTTGATAACTCTCCAGTTAGAGGAATTAATTGTTTCATGTATATCATGTGAACTGCTTATTTTAATATTGTGCACTCTCCAGTTAAGTATGATTTAAACCATTTGTGCACCTCAATACTTAAGCTAATCTAGAAGAATCCCATGATTTACACAATCAAAAGCCTTTGAGAGCGTGATCATTGAACTAGCGCGATCATTGAAACTTTTAACGGGCGGCGGATTAGCCACGCGTACTGGAGAGCCGTGTTGCGGTTCGGGCGGCTGTCTGCCGTCGGGGGTTCGAATCCATGGATGTTTGGGTCGTCTTTAGTATAAGTAGTATGTAAGTTTAGGAACTAATGACCCCGCAGTTAAGTTCCTTAAGTTTAACAAACATTTCAACATTTAGTAGTTTAGTCACCCTATCCCAACCAAACAATCCAAACCAACCTAATCTAATTCCTTCAGCAGTGCCTGATGGTCTAAGAATGAATTCCATTATCTTTATTTTGCTCTTGTTAATGTTCATTTTATAAGTTCTCTTCAACACACTCTCTATTCCATTCAACAGCTCTTCCAGGTTCTTTGCTGTCTCTGACAGAATTACTATGTCATCATCAAACGCAGTTTTTTTTTTTTTTATTTCTTCATCCTGAACTTTAATCCCTATTGCAAATTTTACCTTGCTTTCCTTCATAGCTTGCTCGATGTACAAACTGAATAACTTTGGAGAAAGGCTACAACCCTGTCTTACTCCCTTCCCAACCAATGCTTTCCTTTCATACCATTCAAATCTAACAACTGCGGTCTTAATATTGTACAAGTTGTAAATAACTTTCCTTTCCCCGTATTTTAGTCCTGCTGACTTCAGAATTTGAAAGAGTGTATTCCGTCAACATTGTCAAAAACTTTCTCCAAATCTACAAAAGCTATAAATGTAGGTTTGCCTTTCCTTAATGTATCTTCTAAGATAAGACGTAAAATGAGTATTGCCTCTCGCTTCCTACGTTTCTCCTGAATCCAAACTGATCTTCCCCGAGGTCAGCTTCTACCAGTTTTTCCATTCTCCTGTAAATAATTCATTTTAATATTTTGCATCCATGACCTATCAAACTGATTATTCTGTAATTTTCACACGCCTGGTTTCTTTGGGATGGGGATTATTACATTTTTCTTAAAATCTGAAGGTATACACACCAGGTGAAATGGTTTTGTCATGATTGGCTCTCCCAGAGGCATCAGTAGCTCAGCATCTACTCCCGGAGCCTTGTTCCGACCTAGGTCTTTCAGAGATCTGTCAAATTCATCTCTGAGTATAGTATCTCCTATTTCATCTTCATCTACTTCCTCTTCCCTTCCTACAACATTGTCTCTAAGTTCATTTCCTTTGTAGAGCTCGTCTATGTGCTCTTTCCACCATTCAGCGTTTCCTTCTTTGCTGAGAACTGAGTTCTTGATATTCATAGAGCTGTTTTTCTTATCCCCAAACGTCTCTTTTATTTTCCTGTAGGCAATGTCTACTTTTCTTGTAGTTATACATTCTTCTAAATACTTCCATTTGGCTTCTAGGCACTCCTGCTTAGCCACTTCGCACTTCCTGTCAATCTCATTTCTTAGGCGTTTTGCCTGCTTTATTTACTGCAGCCATTGGAATCACCTTACTGTATCCATCTCTTGGTCATCCTCTGCGATTTTTACCCTACACACTTCCCTCCAACGCTAAATTCACAATTCCTTGATGTCTAAGAATGTGTCCTACCAATCTATCCCTTCTTTTAGTCAAGGTATGCCAGAAATTTCTTTTCTCCCCAATTCTGTTCAGTACCTCCTAATTAGTTACGCGATCCACCCACCTAATCTTCAGCATTCGCCTGTAGCACCACATTTCAAAAGCCTCAATCCTCTTCCTGTCCGCACTGTTTATCGTCCATGTCTCACTTCCATACAAGGCAATACTCCATACAAATGCCTTCAGAAGGGACTTCCTTAGGCTTAAATCAATATTGGATGTTAACAAATTTCTCTTTTTCAAGAACGCTTTTCTACCCATTGGCATTCTGCATTTTATATCCATTTTATATTTCATATCCATTTTATATCCATTTTGGTATCCATTTAAAAAGCTATATATTTGTTGAAAATAAAATGATAGCGCATAGTAAAGAAGGTAAACAGTAATTGGCGAAGAGGAAATAGTAGATGAAAGCCGAATATAGCTAACAACGATAGACGAGCATTAAGAACGATTGTCGCTAGACACCATAAAACAGTCATGGAAAAAATCCACTGTAAAACTCAACACTCACTTGAGTAAAACTGTTTAGAGAAAAAAGTGTACTGCTGTAGCTTGACATATATGGACAGACTACAGTTACTAAGATCTTAACAACTGAAGGAAACTGATGAAACGATCGTAAGACTTGGACATTTGATGATTCTAGTTATTTGGTATGGCCCGATGAATTATCGTTTACAATACTTCGTGCAACCTATCCTTGCCGTACCATTAGTAGTTACTATGGACTATCACTCTGCATCGAGATAAGTTTACGTTTATAAGTAAAAAACAAGAAAGAACGTAAGAATATATATATATATATATATATATATATATATATATATATATATATATATATATATATATATAAAACAAGTACAGAACATTTATAAAGCAATAAATAATATGTAATTTCACTGAAATACTAGTTAATTAATGTGTTACACTTCTTTCATTTTCGCAAATAACAGTGTTAATAACATCGTAACCAGGATGAAATACTTTGGCTATTACAGTTAATTCACTTCGTACATTATTAGTCGCAGTGTTCCATTTATATCCAGCTGAGCAAACAACACTTGCATGCTCTGAACGGAGAAATTTCCGAAATTTGCAGCAACTCTATCTAGTAGGTCTACTTTTAATCTATCCCTTCAATTTGGATAATTTAACAAATTCTTGAAGGGATATTTCGTATGGATCCTTTCGAAATATAGTAACATAAACCGAAGTTATGTAAATAATAAAAGATAACACTCAGACAAAGTAAAATAATTTGTGTAGCTCATTGGCCTGGTGTCTTTCAATTACACGCCACTTCGGCGACTTGCGTGTCTCTAAAATGTTCAAATGTTTGTTAAGTTTAAGGGACTTAACTGCGGGGTCATCAGTCCCTAAAGTTACAAACTACTTATGAACTACCTTATACTAAAGACGACACAATCATCCATGCCCGATATGGGATTCGAACCCCCGACCGTAGCGGCCGTGCAGACTGTGATGGCGCGCTGCAGACCGCTCGGCCATTGCAGCCGGCTCGTGTCTCTAACCTACTCCAGTTATCCAACCGGGGAAAGGGAACATACAGCTTCACGTGGAATCCGAATCACGTGTCGTTTCTGGCGACTCCTCCTCACATCGTTGAGTGATGAAGGATGGGTTAAAGCGCAGACTGAAAAAAATCCGAGGTCCGATCGAGTTTCGTACCAGCGACCCTTCGGTTTCCAGTCGAGCGCTTTACTCCAAGACCACCAGATCCGACACTCTGGTAATAAGAACCCACGTCGAAAAAAAAAAAAAAAAAAAAAAAAAAAACCGGAATGCAGCCATTTCTCCGAACGCCAACAGAACAATTTACCTGAACGCCGTTGCTCGCGCTCAGACTGTGAGTATGCAATTGTTGACAGTTCCCGTACTGTTTCTCTAATCGAAATGAAGAATTATTATACTCCTGAATGATTGTTGGAAGGTACTCGGCTTATGTGACACCTATGTCTAAAGATATGAAGAGTAACGTAAATTCGTGCGGACTAAATTTGCAGCCCCTTTACCGTTGAAGTAACTAGCGAATATTTTGGTACAACACTGGATAACATTCTGTTGGAACCCTAAGAGACGCTTTACGGATGAGTTCTTCGAATAGCAGCGGCGGAATAGCCGTGCGCGCTGAAGCGACCTGCTACGGAGCGCGCGGCCGTCTACCGCGGGGGTTCGAAACGAATCTTGGAGTTTAACGTTCCTTCGACAGCATGGTCATTAGAGACGGGCGGATTTTCAAGTCCACCCTAAAAAAATAAAAAAATAAAAAAATAAAAAAAGAGGTTCAAATCTTTGTAAATCTATGGGACTCAACTACTTTGTTATTAGTCCCTAGCTTATAAACTACATAAACTAAGAATGAAACTTTCACTCTGCAGCGGAGTGTGCGCTGAATTGAAACTTCCTGGCAGATTAAAGTTGTGTGCCGGAACCGGGACTCGAATCTGGGAACTTTTCCTTTCGCGGGCAAGCGCTCTGCTACTGATCTCTCTGTCCTTTATCTGGTAGTGAAGTCAACAGAGGACCAAAAGCAATTGCAAAGCGATTTAGACAAAATTTCTACATGGTGCGAAAATTGGCAATTGACACTAAATAAAGAAAAGTGTGAAGTAACACACATGACCACTAAAATAAATCCGCCGAACTTCAATTACACGATAAATCGGTCAAACCTTAAGGTCGTAAATTCTACCAAATACCTAGGAGTTACAATTACGAACAACTTAGACTGGAGAGAACACATAGAAAATATTGTGGGGGAAGACGAGCCAAAGATTACGTTTCATTGGCAGAACGCTTCGAAGATGCACCAGCTCCACCAAAGAAAAGAGACTGCCTACATTACACTTGTGCGTCCTCTCCTGGTGTACTGTTGTCCCTTGTGGGACTCTCACCATGTGGGACTGACGGAAAACAATGAGAAGGTCCAGAGAAGGGCAGCTCGCTTTGTTTTATCACGTTACGGTGGGGGGGGGGGGGGGGGGGGGGGTAGTCACGGAAATGTTGCACGAATTGGGGTGGAAATCAGTAAAACAAAGACGTTATTCACTGCGGCGTGATCTGTTTGCGAAGTTTCAATCACCGACTTTTAGTTTTGAATTTGAAAATATTTTGCAAGCACCCACGTACTTGGAGAGACATGACCATCCCAATAATATAAGAGAAATCCGATCGAAAACGGAACGATTTAGGTCTTCTTTCTTCCAGCGCGCTATTAGAGAATGGAACGGTAGAGAAAAGTTATGAAAGTGGTTAATGAACCCTGTGCCAGTCACTTAAATGTGATTTTCGCTTTCTTATCTCAAAGTTTTATTTTTTTATTTTTTTTACCGTCATTAGTGTGTGGAAACAAATTATCGCCGCGACGGAGTGGCCAAGCGTAATCAGGCGCTACGTTCCGATGCGCGAGGCCGCGAGGCCGCTCCCCGTCGGGGGTTCGAATCCCCACTCTGATATGGATGTTTGTGTCGTCTTTAGTATAAGGTAGTTCATAAGAAGTTTGTAAGTTTAGGGACTGGTGACCCTGCAGCTAAGTCCCTTAAGCTTAACAAACATTTGAACATTTGAAGTAAGTTATCTTCAGCAAAATATGTAAGGTAACCCATACAGTAAGCTTTACATTAAAACGATATATAAGCCCTATTTTAAGAGATTTTGTTTGTTTGAACCTGTAGGTAGTGTATTCATAGTAATTATGATTTTCTGATGACAATTAATTAATGATTGTGATGCGTAATGTATGTATGCATTGAAATTGTAAAACTTTCATGTCATTTGTTTATTGAAACAAATACTGAACCAGTCTTGCCCAGTATGGCAAACCCCAATAATGCATGAATATTAATTTAATTAGATCATCTTGACAAAGAGAGAGATCACCTAGAATAGAGACAGTGATAGTTAATTGAATGTGACTTGATCATAGACAGTTGCATGCCAGTGTTACGATACTGAATCAACCAATAAAAAAGAAGAAAAAAATCATTTCTTCTGAAACTTAGGATAAAATTAAGAATAGCAATTGAACTACATTACAGTGATTACGAAGATTAATGAATAATTCTATTTTTTATAACTGAGTTCAACAATAATTACCACCGCCACATCTATCCTATAAAGAACCAAACTCATGCGATTATCGGTTGCATTTTATCAGCCAAGACTGATTTACGTAAATTTACTGTTTGCTTAAAAGCATTAATTTTTATCAAATACTGACTTCAGTGGTTGGACTGCACCCACTTGCCAACCACTTCCCACTGAATTTATTGCTATTACTATTTCAAAATTATTACTACCACTGCCGTACTAATTAAGTCGTACGCATTGCACATACGCGGTAGTGTATCTTCAACTATCAGTGTGTGCACAGTCTGCGTTGGAGATTTTGTAAGGAAAGGAAAGGTGAGTGACCTTTTGAAAAGTGTGCCAGTTAGGGCCACAGTTTCCGTTAATAACATTAATAGCGAATGCTTTGGTGAGGCGAGTGTCAACAGCCGTAATATATTTCATAAAATGCATTGTTTTAAAAACCATCAGCTGTTTATTTACTTTGGCATTCTACTCTATATATGTAATTATCATATTGGTACGTTTTGCCCTGCCTTTTTCATCTGGGACTCTATCTGCACACTTGTGTGTACAATGTTGTTTGACGCATGAAACCTGTTTATGATGATGATCATGTTTATTTTCTTATTTATAACACGATATATTGATGTAATAACTTCTTATGTTTTGTTTTGTATGCTGTGACACTGTATTTTACTACACCACACGTTATTTGTTATTGTTAACCTTTGTATACCAAATTTCGTCGTAATTTGCTGATGACTAAACCTTGTAACTTTGTTTACACTTGTATCCAAAGATGTTCATCCAAAGATAGTGTACATCCCTGAATGGTACTACTAATATCGATAACATAGGTTTCATCGTCTCTGACTCATGCAATTAGCACAAGACACTCCCTCCATTTTTATTCATAGACTGTTCTCACCTTTTATGTCATGTTTGACTGATAGATTTTATATAAGATGACCACAGTAATTTTTTACACTTTTAGTTATACTGACTCCTGTTTATCTCAGTTGGATGTATTTTATTTGATGCATTTTACCATTCTGTTTTAACACCTTGTAAGTATTTTAACTATATGTTAAATTGATATGATTCTCTATTTTCAGTCTCTTTGTATGTAATTTTGCTGATTATGTCCTCTCTGTGTTTGTGCACATCAATTACATTTATTTTGTATTTTTTGTATAGTTTATCCATGAAGATGGTCTATGACCGAAACTGGTAGATGTATAAGGTTTTTTAATAAACAGCTGATGGTTTTTAAAAAAATGCATTTTATGAAACATTAATTGTGTTGCTGATTGTTTCAAAATTTAATCACACCTCTTATTATTACAAACCCCTTTCTTCTATTTTTTTCTTTCCTTACAAATAAACTTAATTGCAGAGCGACAAGTGAGGTGTTTTGTTTTGGAAATTAGCGACGTGTTGGTGAAGCGGTGGTAGTGGGTCGTTTCTCTCAGACAGCCGTAATGAATATGCCCCGCTTGCTACACCGGGGAGCGCCAACAAATCGAATGCGGAATTTGATAAGCCGGTGTCCCGGTGCCTGGCGCGTTTGTGCTTGCAGTGATTTATACTGGCACCCAGCAGCGTTAATCTGCAGCGGCGGAGAGGGTGACCTGCGACCTACAGTAGTGGCCCACCGCGGCGGACAATGTGACGTGTGGCGCACCGGACGGAAGGGCTGTGGCAGGTAGCAGCGGCCGCGAACGCAAAGTAGTTACCATTACAAGGCCTTCCCCACCAGCTCTGATGAGCAACACTACACGATTTTCTTTCATGGAAATGGTATCGTTAGATCTAATGTCGTGGTGGAAAGCTACCTTGGGGAAGATCACTTTATAACGAGTTCTGATGAGGCGCAGCTGTTTTCCGTGTAGCTACACGTACAAAATAATGTCAGATAAGCAGGGGCCGGCGAAACCCCTAGTGCCGCCCCGTGCGAGCTGCTAAATTTCCGCCCCCCCCCCCCCCCCGCAACATTTTTGTTTTGTTTTGCAAACGGCCACTACAGTCGGGGGTTCGAATCCCCCCTCGGGCATGGATACTTGTGCCGTCCTTAGTCTTAGCTACTTCATAAGTAGTTTGTAAGAGGGACTGATGACCCCGTAGTTAAGTCCCATAAGTTCTACAAACATTTGAACATTTTTTGTTTTGCAAAACGTTTTTGGAATTTTATTTAAACAAGTCAGTAGGAAAAGTCAACAACCAATCGCAATTTTTGTTTTTACGTTTCAGATCTACCTAGGTTTCGACCTCTGAGTGGCCAGTCTCAAAGGTTAAAATATGTGCTGACATCTAAACCGTCATGTTGACAGTTACGTTCAGCATGACAGCATAGATGTAAACCTAAGTCAAAACATTGAGAATAGCCACAAGCCGGCCGAGGTGGCCGAGGTGACTGAGGCGCTCCAGTCACGGTCAGCACGGCTACTACGGTCGGGGGTTCGAATGCCCCCTCGGGCATGGATATTTGTGTCGTCTTTAGTCTTAGCTAGTTCATAAGTAGTTTGTAAGCTTAGGGACTGATGACCCCGTAGTTAAGTCCCATAAGTTGTACAAACATTTGATTTGAATAGCCACAATGTGCCCGAAATCTATGTAGATCTGGAAAATAAAAACAGGTGAAATGGTCGAAGTGTGGGGCAGAAGACAATGGCGAGACGACGAATAAGGAGATGGAATAACATAATAATGCAATAAATACACCTCGGCATCGACGGGTACTAATGCCAGTCGAAATATATTAGCTCACTGTATTCCGGTTGTTCATTACAAAGAACTAACACTCGACATCTGTCGTAATTTCCATGTGTCAGTTCTTTCGTGTCTGATTATGGAATAAAGGGGAACAAATTAGTCATCGCCGTATCACTTCACTTTTCTTCGCTTTACTTTCATTCTAGCTATTGGGATGACGCGTGTTTATTTGACGACTTCCCAATTTTTGAAATAACGTATCGTAAGTAAAATTAATTTTCCTGTTCTGCGATCTTGAAGGAGAAAAATTCTAACTTATGAGTAACGTGCATTCACAGCACTAATTTTACGTTATATGAAAAGCACTTACCTATTACATTCCAAGTTGCAAAAAATTTGGGCTCACCAATTCTTCTGTTCTTACGAAACGCAATGAAAGTGCTTCTGACCAATCTCGACTCCCTCGGCCAACTACGTTGTAGAGAACGCAACAATACGTATTGCATGGAAAGGCGTAGTGTTGACGCGGCAGTACTAGGAACTAGGGCACGTGGCGAGTTACAGCGAGGCTACGGTTAAACTAGCGCCCAAGAAAATGACGCAAGAAGCTCACAATAAGTATGTGACTAATGATATGGATAAATGTATTATTAGGCAGCAATTTCTATGGCATTACGAACAATAGAAAGAAATATGAACTTGCGAAAACTGTACAAATTTCTTCAAACGTAAATGAGCTTCAAAGCTGGAAGGTAACCCTTAGAAGCAATGTTTTGTCTATGGATTTTCGTCTCAGAAGGTTTCAAAATTAACGTTTTTTTTTGTGCGAACGAGAGGGCATTGTTGCTAAAAGTCCATACTTTTTTCAGGTTTTCATCAGAATCAAAGCGACCAATAGTTTACTTAGATGAAACATGGATTCAGTAGCGGACTAAAGCTGTTGGAGGCCCGGTGCGGCGGCGAAACAAAATGAGGCCCCTTCCCCGTTAACTTGGAAAAAAAAAAAACAAAAAAAAAAAATAAATAAATAAAAATGGACCTTGCGTTCGAGCCATTTCAGGGCCCCCCAATCCCGGAGGCCCGGAGCGGTCCGTACCCTCCCCCCCCCCCTACTCCTTACTCCGCCACTGCATGGATTCAGACCCTTTATACAATAAGTAAATGTTGGCAAAGTGGTAGTGTGCGATTAGTATTGTCAAACAAAAGTACCGGTCATAGTTTGTTATTCATGGCTCAAAAACCAAAACGTAGGATTTTCAAAAATGCGTCGAAACCCAACTTATGCCAGACTCACTACCAATGTCTTTATCCTTTGTAATTAATCGCAGCGTAATTACCCATTCAGAATATTTCTAGCCATTGTAGGTGTTCGACATGTTTTACTATTGTAATGTTCAACCATATTTTTCTATAATGCGGGAAGAATAAAACACTCGGAAACTGCCATTGAAGGGCTTAGGAAAAATGCTTCAGACTTTACATGTAACCGCAGAATCGAACATTGTACTCGAATTTCCAAATTAGATTTCGTCTTCTGCAAAATTAGTTGTGAGTAAACGCTAGACTGCTCCCGTCCCCCCTCTGTTCCTCCGGCGTAAACACGACGATGCTCGACAGTTGCGAGGAAGAAATCAGTCGCCGGCCGCGGTGGCCGAGGGGACTGAGGCGCTCCAGTCACGATCTGCACGGCAACTACGGTCGGGGATTGTAATCCCCCCTCGGGCATGGATATTTTTGCCGTCCGTAGTATTAGCTAGTACATAAGTAGTTTGTAAGTTTAGGGACTGTTGACCCCGTAGTTAAGTCCCATAAACTATACAAACATTTGAACATTTTAGAAATCAGTCCTCCTCCCTCCCCTTGTTCAACAGGGGCGGCCGGCCGGCTGGTAGTCGATGCGCCATGCCACAGTTCCCGAAGCCGGTCTCTCCGAGGTTTGGTTTCGAATCCCCTCTTGGGCATGAATGTTGAGGTTGTCAAAAAATGGGAGGGGGGGCGGCACTTTTGCAGCCCCTCGGAAAGTGACGCCCCGTGCGGCCGCACGTTTCGCACGTGCCTTGCGTCGGCCCTGCATTACAAGTCCTTCCCCACCAGCTCAGAAAAGCAACACACACTACACGATTTTCTTTCATGGAAATGACATCGTTAGATCTAATGTCCTGGTGGAATGCTACCTTGGGGAAGATCACTTTATAACGAGTCCTGACGAGGCGCGGCTGTCTTCCGTGCTGCTACACGTACAAAATAATGTCAGTTAAGGGATGCCACCTACGTGAAATAAGAGACGTAGAACTCTGTAAATGCCTCGTTCTATTACACACGGACACACACCTCATAATACGAGGGCTATCCACAAAGTACATTATGTTTTCGTTTGTGTCCGTTAGGGGCGGGGTTAGCGCGGCCATCTTGGTGTCATGGCATTCCGCCGCTCAGTCGGCATCCCGCCGTGCTTGTGAGAGGTTCGTGCTGTAGTCCGTTACTGTGACAGTTTGAAATGTCAGCGTTAATTGAAAATGCCGCGAAGCGTGAAGTGCGTGCTGTAATAAGGTTTCTGATTGCAAAAAGCTGTATACCGAAAGAAATCTATCTGCAGCTTTGTGAAGTGTATGGGGACAACATAATCGCTAAAGGTGGAATGCGTCAATGGGTCATAAAATTTTAAAATGACCGACCTAACGTTCACGACGAAGAGCGCAGTGGAAGACCCAGCATAGTGACTGCCGAACTTGTCGAAAATGTCGATGCCACGGTCCGTGAAATCCGTAGTTTCACCATAACGGAACTCTCTATGAGTTTTCCACAAATTTCACGAAGTTTGTTGCACGAAATCATTACCGAAAAGCTTGGTTACCACAAGTTTTGTGCAAGATGGATTCCAAAATTCTTCACATAGATTCACAAAAATCAGCGAATGGCTGCAGCGTTAACGTTTTTGGACGCTTACGAGAAAGATGGCGACTCATTACTCGATCGCATCGTTACTGGTGACGAAACATGGGTTAAGCATGTGAACTAGGAGACAAAATTGCAGTCAATGGAGTGGGGGCACACAAATTCCCCCCAAAAACCCAAGAAATGCATGCAGACAATGTCGGCAAGGAAGGTCATGGTGACTGTCTTTTGGGACAGAAAAGCTGTGATATTTTTGGATTTCCTGGAAAGAGGCACTACAATAAACTCTCAAAGGTATTGCCAAACTCTGCACAACATCAGAAGAGCAATACAAAACAAGCGCAGGGGAAAGTTGGGCTCAAAAATCTTGCTGATTCACGACAACGCCCGGGCCCACACAACAAATGCCACTCGTGAAGTTCTCGAATCTTAAGTGGGAGTTGTTCCCTCATCCGCCGTACAGTCCCGACCTGGCACCGAGCGACTTCCACTTATTCCCAGCAATGAAGAAGTGGTTGACTATGCAGCGTTTTGATGACGACGCACAGCTTCAAGGAGAGGTAATCACGTGGCTGAAGGCGCAGGCGGCCGAATTCTACGACGAAGGAATTTCCAAGCTCGTCAATCGCTACGATAAGTGCCTTAATTTAAATGGCAACTATTTAGAAAAGTAGTATTTAAGTGTGGCTTTCATCTGCATATAATAAAAAAAAATCCAGTTCTTTATTTATTTTTAATTCCAAAACGTAATGTACTGTTTGGATAGCCCTCGTATTCAATGTTCCTATCAGTGCTCAGATTTACCAAGCGTGTGCCTCTCCCACACACTCTTTTCAAAATAAAGTCTAACAGGATTCTTACCTGTAGTAAAACTGTAATGTCCCTCTGGAAGTTCTTCTCTTCAGGCCGCAGATTCTAACGCTTTCCAAATTGCAGTGCGTCTGTCAAGAATAATGAGCATAGAGGATGTTGCTTTAACTACTTGAAATAAGTTGAAAATGTTCCTTTACTGACTTTTATTTTTATCAGTGTGGCAGTTAAGTATGAAGCCAGATAAACAATAATCACCTCAAAAAAAAAAAAAAAAAAAAAAAAAAAAAATAATAATAATAATAATAATAATAAATAAAAATAAAAAAATAAATAAATAAATAAATAAAATAAAATAAAAATAAATAAATAAATAAATAAATAAAATAAAAATAAATAAATAAATAAATAAAAATAAACTTTCCACTAACTACTGGGCGCGTTAACATATGCTGTCAAACAACTTAATAAATGCTTGGTTCCGTACCGGACACCAGACTTTACTATCTACACGCCCGTAGCGCGATCGAAACAATAAGTGACTCCACACGGGAACGTCACACACCAACGATAAACACTCTGATATCCACCGACTGTCTACACAGTTACCCGAGCGCACTATCGCCGCACACACAATGCTTGGTTCCACACAGGACACCAACCGTTGACTGCCAAGTGGAGTTGTGGCGATTCGTCAATGAGTCGTTCATTTGAACGAATACAAATAAAGAATCGTAAGAATCGAATCTTGATTCGGACGAATCGTCGTTCAAAAAAATCGTCTGTCTCGTGACGATTCTTAAGTTGCAACGATTCACGATGCGGAGGCAACTGCCGAATCTTGCCGAATCGTGTCGAATGCCGGAGAGAAGAGGGGAGACGAATCGTCGTACAAAAGACACGCCTGTCTAATGATTCATGATTCGAAAGCAAGTGGCGAATCGTGCCGAATAATTACGGAAGCCAGAAACCGCGTGGACAAAGGAAGCACAGGACGAAGATCGTGAGCTGTTAATTATTAGCCTATTCACGAATTACACATGACAGAAACAAAACGCAGCGAAATACATAGCTGCCAATACATACGAATATACGTGTTTTATAAAGTTTACATATTACGTATTTAAACGAGCAATCCTTAGACATTTATATTTCGCGTATCCTGGAAATGGCTGTAACGATTTAGATTATATTTTGTGTTTAGAGAGGTTTAAGCTTTTCTAGTTCATCTACGTAGTTATAGTTTTTGTAAAAAATCAATTTTACAAAAATATTATTTTTACAAAAAACGGGATTTTAAATGTTTTTAAAGCTATCTCAAAAAACTTTTTTCCATTTTGGTTTTTACGTTATCAGCTTTCCTGAAAGAAACCGATTTTAGAAAAAAGAAACATTTTAATAAACGTGAATTTCTTGCATCTCGAAAGAAATTTAATATTTAGAAACGGATTTTTATTTTTAATCTTTATTTCGGGTTTCCTTCAACTAATTGATTTTACATAAGTATTTTATAATGATTAGATACCTATTAATTACCATAGATTTAATTATATTTGTATTTAAATTGCCGAAGTATTCAAACAGAACGAAAAAGAAAAAAATTATAAGGTTATTGCAGGATTCGAAATAAGTGACCTACGTTCACTAAACATGCAACGCTACTAAATGAGGTATGATGACAGCAGAAATAGTTGGTAGTGTAATATGTATTTATAACCGCTCGCTAATCTTCAGACTATTTACTCGAGAATTTTTGAGAGCTGAATCGAATGGCTTTGCCTCATTATTATTTTAAGTCTGAACTTTCCGCACCATAAATATTAAAAAATCTGGTACCCATATTGTCACCTTTTCGGCATTTTGTAAGAATCGTGCCGTCGCAGACCAGAAACAATCGTGAACGAATCGTTGGAACAGATGGAAAAGGTTAAGATTCCAACATCCATAACACAGGCATCTATTGCCGTCTATGAGCAAGATGTAGAAGTAAGAATCGCACCAATGCAGACTAAAGAATCGCGAAAGAATCGTGAACGAATCGTATGAATCGATTCTCAATGTGGGATTGAATCGCAAGAATCGATTCATAAAAAAGAATCGTGTTGCCCAACGCTGGTGCCTAGTGTCCCCCTCAAAGTCTTGGCGCGAGAATCCATCATACTATCACGCCATTGGCTGACACTTTCTGTCCAATAACATCACCCGTTCTACATTCCACTTACTCTTAATAACACTAAACTTTAAGACACTATTAAATAAACAAAATATTAATCGGCCATTGCTGTAGCCTTGAGAAATGTTGGAGCTCAAAACAAGAATCCTACAAATTTAATAAAATGTATTTCACGAAGCCGATTCCCGCCGTTCGCAGTGACGGTAGAGCCCCACGCTATACGCTCAGCGCTCCCATCTGTCGCTTGCTAGCCAGGACCGGCCCGCGCTAAGTGCACCGTATCTGCTATGGCCTGCCACGGCTGGCCGTGCGGAAGAATAAAATTTGGAAAATAAATCTAAGTAATATAATGAAACGAGCGAAATGTGAGGTAACGTCACAACTTTCGTTTTTGGAGAAATGTAGGAACACGCGAGACAATACTCATTTTTACGCCTTACCTTAAAAGATAGATTAAAGAAAGGTACGTTTTTAGCATTTGTGGATCCGGAGAAAGCTTTTGACAAGTTTGGCTGGAATACACTTTTTCAGATTCTGAAGGTAGCAGGGGTAAAATATACGGAGAGAAGAGCAATATTCATCTTGTACAAAAACTAGACATCAGTTATCAGAGTTGAAGGGCATGAAATGGATGCAATGGTTGGGAAGGGAGTAAGACAAGTTTGCAGGCTTTCCCCAATGTTGTTCAATCTGTACACTGAGCAACCTGTGAAGGAATGCAAGGAGGAATTTGGAGACGGAATTAAAGTTCAAGGAGAAGAAATAGAGTCTCCGCGTAGTAATTCTGTCAGGAACAGCAAAGTACCTGGAAGAGCAATTAAACGGAATGAACAGTATCTTGAAAGGAAGGAACAAAATGAAGATTAGCAAGAGTAAAACAAGGATTATGGAATGTAGTGTCGGAAAACTAGCGGCTACTAACAGTAACTACTCCTCCAATACCAGATAGCATGAAAGAAAGCGCAATATTACAACAGCTATTGACCATCAGCGATTTCGTCATTACGCCGTCCGTATACAAACGAAATTTTTAATTTTGTTCAAAATTATACATTATTATTATTATTATTATTATTATTATTATTATGTCTGAAGAAGGAAGAAGGTTCTTTTAGGAAATAGGAATATGATTTCAGTCGAGCTGGCAAAATAAATGAAATTGTGACTGTGTATTTCATAAAATTTCCACAAAATATTTAGTCGAATATTCTCCGTTGTTTTATAAACCACAGATATGGTTTATGAATGAGTTGTGATATAAGGTATCGACTCACAAACTCGAACACACCGTTTCCACATTATATAAACCGATAATGAGCCTCTAAAAGTCTTGAATAAAACCTGTAATAATCTTCAAAAATATAATTCATTTCAATATTTAAAATTTCGGGTGTCTTAATGGCTGAAATGACTCTCATCAACAGAGTGATACTTAAAATTTTCAGTTTTATTTCCCTACACACAAATCAGTATAATAAAATACACACTGTCTTAGAACATTCTTCTAGAGACTGAAGATAGTAGCTGACTTTCTGACACGACATTCCATTTTATTTTTGTTAATGTTCATCTTATGCCTTCCTTTCGTTGCTCTTCCAAGTCCTTTGCTGTCTCTGACAGAATTACTATGTCATCAGCAAACCGCAAAGTTTTTGCTCTCTCTCTCTCTCTCCTTGGACTCTACTTCCCTCTCCAAATTTCTCCTCGCACTGATTCACAGCTTGCTCACTGTACAGATTGAACAACATTGTCAAAAGCTTTCTCCAGGTCTACAAATGCTAAAATCGTAGGTTTCCCTTTCCTTAACCTATCTTCTAAGATATAATGTATTGCCTCGCGAGTTCCTTAAATTCTCCTAAATCCAATCTGATCTTCCCTAAGGTCGGATTCCACTAGTTTTTCCAATCCGTCTGTAAATAATTCGTATTAGTATTTTGCAACCACGTCTTATTAAATTCAGAGTCCTGTAATTTGTACATTTGTCTGCACTTGCTTTCTTAGGAATTGAAGTCCGAGGGTACTTCTCCTATCTCAAACATCTTGCATACCACGTGGAACAATGGCTGGCTCTCCTATTGATAATAGCAGGTCAGACGGAACATCATCTTCTCCATGGGACTTGTTTCTACTCAAGTATTTTAGTGTTCTGTAAAATTCTTCTCGCAGTATAGTCTCTCCTATCCCATCTTCCTCTACTTTGTATTGAATTTCTAGAATACTGCGTTTATTTCCTTTATATAGGCCCAATATATATTCCTTTCAGCTTTAATTCTATGCTTAGTACAGGTTTTCCATCTTAGTTCTTGATATTCATACTACTGCTGTTCCCTCCAAATATCTCTTAGTAGTATCTATCTTTTCCTTAGTTATACATTCTTCTACGGTCTTAGATTACTCAACAAGCCACTTCTGCATAACCAGTCTGCACTTCATGACAACTCATTTTTCAGACGTTTGTACTATTTATTTGCCTGCTTCGTGTGATTTATCTCCTTTTATCAATTGATTTCAGTATCTCCTGTGTTATCTAAGGACTTCTATTAGGCTTTGTCCCTCTGTCTATATGATCCTCTGCGGCCTTCACTACTCTCTCTCTCTCTGAGCAACCCCTTCTTCTTCTACTGTATTACTTTCCTCCTTTTCAACCAATCCTTGCCCAATGCTCTATCTCTGATACTCTCAACTTCCTCTGGTTACTTTGTCCAGAATCCATCTCATTAATTTTCTACTTTTTATAGCTCTACTCTACAGATGACTAAGAGCAAGAATACGTTAGTGGGACACATTCTGAAACATCAAAGAGTCGTCAACTTAGCATTAGAACGAAGTGTGTGGAATAAAAATCGTAGAGGGAGACCAAGTGACGAATACAGGAAGCGGACTCTAACGGATGTAGGTTGCCGTACGTATTCTCAGATGAAGAGGCTTGTGTAGGACAGGGTAGCGTGGTGAGCTGCATCAAACAAGTCTGCGGACTGAAGACCACAACAACTGTAAATACACTCATTTCATGTTCTTTTACGAGCACTGTTTGAACAATAAATTATGCGTGAAATTTCAGCTGTGTATTTGCCGCGGTGGAGTAGCCGAGCGGTCTAAAGCGTCTCGCTGCGGAGCGCGCGGTTGCTCGCCGTGGAGATTCCAGTCCTCCCTGTGGCATGGGTGTGTGTGTGTTTGTCCGTAGTTCAGTTTACCTAGGTTTAAGTAGTTTGTAAGCTACGGGCTGATGACCACGCAGTTTGGTCCGATAAATTTACAAACAAAATGTTCAAATGTTTGTACAGCTTATGGGACTTAACTACGGGGTCATCAGTCCCTAAACTTACAAACTACTTATGAACTACTTACGAACTAGGACGGCACAAATATCCATGCCCGAGGGGGGATTCGAACCCCCGACCGTAGTGGACGTGCAGACCGTGACTGAAGCGCCTCAGACCCCTCGGCCACCGCGGCTGGCGATTTACAAACATTTGAACATTTTCAGCTGTGTATTTCTCTGCGGTTACGCAATTTTTTGGCCTACTTTAGGTTACGGTAGTAACACTAAAAGTGGGCCTTTGCGATCGTCTTTTGACAGCTCGAAATTTAAATGAAAATAACGCCTTAACCGTTCATCTGACACGGAAACTGAATACAAGTGTTTGTAGAGAAGAAATTTCTCTACAACTTTTCTCTCTTATGTTTTTTTCATATCTCGCATCGCTTCACAGATATTTGCAAAAATAACGGCGATTTTACGATGTCTGTCTGTCCGTAACGTGTTCGCACGTTTTAAGCCGAACGGTTTAACCAATCAGCACCAAATTTTACAGACATATTTGTAGCCCGTCAGAGACTAGAATCACCCTTTTTCTAATTTTTCGGACAAAAATACGCCAGTAACACTAAAAAAAAGCAGATAGTAATGTAACTGTAGAGGAGAAAATTCTCTATATCTTCGCACTCTTATGTTTTCTTTTTTTTTTTCATATCTCGTATCGTTTGAGAGATATTTGCAAAATGTGATTTGACACCGTCCATTGATTATACGAGACCAGCTGTTCGCAGATATCACGTGACATTCCACACTCAGAACTCTCTCTGGCATACGCCAACTTGCGTTGCGTATTTGATGATTTTCTTATTATAACTTACACGTTGTTATTTCAAAGCAGCTGCGCACTGCAGAATTAACAAAAACACGTTGTTCTTCGTACGATAAATGATAATCTAGTGTCTAAAAATACCTTATTACCATCACTTAGCAACTGCCATCAATAGTACGAAAATATAGGACCAATTTCGTAACTGTCCGCTGAAGTGTAGTGGGCAGTGCGATGGATTCTGAAACACACGGTCAGTGGTTCGGAACTCGCCGTTACCACAGTTTTTTTGCTCCTTTTTTTCCTAAATAAAAGGTTACTTGTTGGGGGTGCATATATATGTCGTAATCATATCACTATAATTTTTTATTATTTACATTACTATTGTAGTCTGAAATGGTTGTAAAAAATTGTTGTTGTTATGGTCTTCAGTCCGGAGACTGGTTTGATGCAGCTCTCCACCCTACTCTATCCTGAGCAAGCCTTTTCATCTCCTCATAAGAACGGAAACGCACATCCACCTGAATCTGCTTACTATACGCGTCTCTTGGTCTCCCTCTGCGATTTTTACTCCACACACTTCCCTCCAATGCTAATTTTACGATTCCCTGATGTCTAAGAATGTGTCCTACCAAGCGATCCCTTCTTTTAGTGAGGATATGCCAAAAATTCCTTTTCTCACCAATTCTGTTCAGTACCTCTTCATTAGTTATGCGATCTACCCACCTAATCTTCAGCATTCTTCTGTAGCACCACATTTCAAACGCCTCTATTCTTTTCCTGTCCACACTGCTTATCGTCCATGTTTCACTCCCGTACAAGGCAACACTCCACACAAATGCCTTCAGAAAAGATTTCCTTACATTTAAATTAATATTCGATGTTAGCAACTTTCTCTTTTTCAAAAATGCTTTTCTTCCCATTGCCATTCTGCATTTTATATCCTCTGTACTGCGACCATCGCATGTTATTTTACTACCCAAATAACAAAACTCATCTACCACCTTCATTGTTTCGTTACCTAATCTAATTCCTTCAGCATCGCCTTATTTTCTAAGACCGCATTCCATTATTTTTGTTTTGCTCTTGTTAATGTTCATTTTATACGATAGCTTCAACACACTGTCCATTCTATTCAACTGCTCTTCCAGGTCATTTGCTGTCTCTGACAGAATTACAATGTCATCAGCAAAACGCAATGTTTTTAATTCTTCACCCTGAACTTTAATTCCTTCTCCAAATTTCTCCTTGCTTTTCTTTATAGCTTGCTCAATGTACAAATTGAATAACATTGGAGAAAGGCTACAACCCTGTCTTACTCCCTTCCCAACTGATGCTTCCCTTTCATGCCCTTCGAGTCTAATAATTGCGGTCTGGCTTTTGTACGAGTTGTAAATAACTCTCCTGTCCCTGTATTTTACCCCTGCTGACTTCAGAATTTGAAAGAGTGTATTCCAGTCAACATTGTCAAATGCTTTCTCCAAATCTACAAAAGCTAAAAGTGTAGGTTTGCCTTTCCTTAATCCATCTTCTAAGATAAGACGTAAAGTGAGTATTGCCTCCCGGGTTCCTATGTTCCTCCTGAATCCAAACTGATCTTCCCCGAGGTCAGCTTCTACCAGCTTTTCCATTCTCCTGTAGATAATTCGTGTTAAAATTTTGCAACCATGACTTATTTAACTGATGGTTCTGTAGTTTTCACACTTGTCTGCGCCTGTTTTCTTTGGAATGGTGGTTATTACATTTTTCTTAAAGTCTGAGGGTATTTCGCCTGTCTCATACATCCTACATACCAGTTCAAATAGTCTTGTCATGGCTGGCTCTCCCAGAGACTTTAGTAGCTCTGAGGGTATGTCATCTACTCCTGGGGCCTTGTTCTGACCTAAGTCTTTCAACGCTCTGTCAAATTCATCTCTCAGTATGGTATCTCCTATTTCATCTTGATCCACTTCCTCTTCCCTTCCTACAACATCGTCTCTAAGTTCATTTCCTTTGTAGAGCTGCTCTATGTACTCTTTCCACCTTTCAGCTTTCCCTTCTTTGCTGAGAACTGGTTTCCCATCTGAGTTCCTGATATTCGTAGAGTTGCTTTTCTTGTCCCCAAATGTCTGTTTTATTTTCCTGTAGGCGGTATCTACTTTTCCCCTTCTTATACATTCTTCTACAGATTTGCATTTGTCTTCTAGCCACTCCTGCTTAGCCATTTTGCACTTCCTGTCACTCTCATTTTTTAGTCGTCTGTACTCCATTTGCCTGTTTCATTTACTGCATTTTTATATTTTCTCCTTTCATCAATTAAATTTAGTATTGATATCCAAGGACTTTTTGTAGGTCTTGCCTTTCTACCTATTTTGGCCTCTGCTGCCTTCACTATTTCATCTCTCAATGCTACCCATTCCTCTTCTACTGTTTTATTTCCCCCTGTTTCTGACAATTGTTGCCTAAATCTCCCTCTGAAATTCTCCAGAACCCCACTTTCCTTCAATTTATCCAGGTCTCATCTCCTTATTTTCCTACCTTTTTCTAGTTTCTTCAGTTTCAGCCTACAGTTCATGACTAACAAGTTATGGTCAGAGCCTCTATCTGCCCCTGGGTATGCCTTACAGTTTATAACCTCGTTCCGGAATCTATGTCTTACCATTATAAAATATATCTGATACCTTCCGTTGTATCCTGGTCTCTTCCATGTATACAACCACCTTTTGTGATTCTTAAACCACGTGTTTGTTACGATTAAATCATGTTCGGTGCAAAATTCTACAAGGCGACTTCCTCTTTCATTCCTCCTGCCCATTCCATATTCACCTACTATTTTTCCTTCTCTTCCTTTTCCTACTACCGAATTTCAGTCTCCCATCACAATTAAGTTTTCCTCTCCCTTAACTGTTTGAATAATTTCCTTTAGTTCTTCATATATTTCTTCGATCTCCTCCTCATCGGCAGAGCTAGTTGGCATATAAACCTGTACTATTGTTGTCGGTGTTGGCTTCGTATCTATCTTGACAATGATAATGCGATCACTGTGCTGCTCATAGTAGTTTACCCGCATTCCTATTTTCTTATTCATTATTAGTCCTACTCCTGTGATACCCCCAACTGATTTTGTATTTATAATCCTGTACTCACCTGACCAGAAATTCTGTTGATCCTGCCACCGAACTTCACTAATCCCCACTATATCTGACTTCAACCTATCCATTTCCCTTTTTAAATTTTCTAATTTTCCTTCCCGATTAAGGGCTCTAACATTCCACGCTCCGATCCGTAGAACGCCAGTATTGTCTTTCCTGATGACTGTGGATTGCAAGCAATATAGTAACAAAATAGCTGAGTTCTCAATAATCGATTTTTTTTTTTTTTTTTTTTTTTTTTTTTTTTTTTTTTTTTTTTTTTGCTTACTCTCCGTATTGCAGGAGGTTAATTCCTGGATTTTTTAATAACTTTCCCCATTCTCCTATTCCCACCGAACTACCCTCTCTTGCCCGGTGTCCCTCTCGCTGCGCCGTTGTTTTGCCCGAAATTGGAAATAACACGTAGATTAAAATGTTTGTAAAGCTTACGGGACTAAACTACGGGGTCATTAGTTCCTAAGCTTACAAACTACTTATGAACTAACTAATACTAAGGACGGCACAAATGCCCGAGGGGGGATTCGAACCCCCGACCGTAGGACACGTCGATAATGTCGTGGGAAAGGCGAACCAGAGACTGTGTTTTGTTGGTAGAACCCTTAAAACATGCAACAGAACTACAAAAGAAACTCCATACACTATGCTTGTCCGTCCATTTTTGGAGTATTGCTGCCCAGTGTTGGATCCTTATCAGGTGGGTTTCACGGAGGACATCGAAAAGAGTCCAAAGAAGAGCAGCTCGTTTCGTATTGTCACGATACACGGGAGACAGCGTAACGGAAATGATACAGGATCTGGGATGGGAATCATTACAACAACGGCGCTTATCGCTGCGGCGTGGGCTACTTACGAAACTCCAATCGCCAACATTCTCCTCCGAATGCGAAAATATATTGTTGACTCCCACTTACATATGTAGAAAAGATCATCAGAATACAATACGAGAAATCAGAGCTCGAACGGAGAGATTCATGTGTTCTTTCTTCCCGCGCGCTATTCGAGAATGGTATGGGAGATAAACAGTATAACGTTGGTTCGTTGAACCCTCTGCCAGGCACTTAAATGTGATTGGCAGAGTATCCCATGTAGATGTAGTCACAATCGACACTTCCCCTTAAATGCTTAAATGTTTTCGCTTACTCTCCGTATTGCAGGAGGTGGATTCCTGGATTTTTTAACAACTTCCCCCCTTCTCCTCTTGCCACCGAACTACCCCCTCTTGCCGGTCCTCCCTCTCGCTGTGCCGTTGTTTTGCGGGCAGCGCGTGACCCGCATACGTCCCGCCACCCCCGCCGCCACTGCATGAGCCTCCCCTCTCCCACCCCCTCCCGCCACCCTTATTGCCGCTATATGTGTCGTGGCCGGCCTGCGGCCGCACCCTGCAATATCCGCGTTATTTATCGCCACCCCTGCGACACGCGGGTCGGACAGTAGCCACAGATACGCAAAGTGCGCACCCGGCCGTTCTTCTCCGGCGGTAACACACGCGAGCTCGGTTTCCTTATGGTAGGCGCACGCCAGATGTGTGCATCGTAACCACAGATTGACCACTCCGCTTAGAATCTTTGTCTACCGGAAGGCCGAATCCTTCGCTTATTGCCCCTCTTACCGTACATCTCGGTTGAAGGTAAGAGGGGAAGTGGTTGAAATTGAGCAAAATCCAAGTGAAATACTGTTGCGTTCGTAGCTGATCGGAGCACCCATGACAGAAACGAAAGTTATTCTGCCTCAAGCAGACCAACTGCACTAAGGAATGAAAAATCTTTCCAATATTCCCTCTGTTTTCTTCTTCCTTTTTTTTTTATCTTTTGGCCCACTTTAGGTTACGGTAGTAACACTAAAAGTGGGCCTTTGTGATCGTCTTTTGGCAGCTCGAAATTTAAATGAAAATAACGGCTTAACCATTCATCTGACACAAAAATTGAATAATCGAATTTGTAGAGGAGACAATTCTCTACAACTTTAATCTCTTATGTTGATTTTTTTCCACATCTCGTATCGTTTCAGACATATTTGCAAACATAGCTGCGATTTAGAAATGTCCGTAACGTGTTCCCTGGTTTTAAGACTAACCGTTCAACGCATCAGCACAGAATTTTACAGACATATTTGCAGGCCGCCAGAGACCAGAACCTCCCTTTTTCAAATTTTTCGGACAAACAATACGGTAGTAATACAAAAAAGTCGTTTGTAATATAATTGTAATTGCAAACGAACCGTTCATCTGGTACGAAAATTGAATAGCCTAGTTGGTAGAGGGGAAAATTCTCAACAACTTTGCCCTGTTATGTTTTTTTTAATATCTTGAATCGTTGCAGAGATATTTGACGATGTCTGGCTGTAACGTGTTCCCACGTTTTAGGTCGAACCGTTCAACCGATTGGCACCAAATTTACAGACATAATTGTTGGATACCCTTTTGGAAACATTTCGGACAAGAAATACGTTTGTAATACCAAAAATAGCCGTTTGTAATGTAATTTTAATTGCAAATAAACCGTTCATCTGATGCGAAAATTGAATAAACGAATTTGTAGAGGAGAAATCTCTCTACAACTTTGTTCCCACATGATTTTTTTCATATCTCGTATCGTTTGAGAGTTATTGGCAAAAGTAACGGTGTTTTGAATTAACGAAAACCAGCCGTTCGCAGATGTAACGTGACATTCCTCGCCCAGAACTCTCGTGGCATACACCATCATGAGTTTCGTATTTGATGATTTTCTTATTGTAACTTACACGTTGTCATTTCAAAGCAATGGTGCACTGAAGAATTAACAAAAACGCGTCGTTCTTCGAAAGATAAATGATAGTCTAGTGTCTACAAATGCCATATTAGCATCATTTAACAACGGTCATCAATAGTATGAAATTAAATAAGAAAACTCCTAAGGTGTAGCGTAGCTGCAGCTGTAGCTAACTCGCGTCAGCTGTAGCATAGTGGGCTACGCTTTGGGCTGTGACGCTAAAGGTCAGTAGTTCAAAACCAGCCAATAACTAAATTTTTTATCCTAAAATGATTTCAGACACTCTAATTAATAAGTTTTTATTATTTAGATTATTATTTATGTCCAAAACTTTAGCAAAAACGTATAAAACTACAAATCTAAAGTGAGCCGTAAAACACGTCAGTGTGATTTTTTTCCTTTAAATCGAACAGTCTACAGCAAAAATTGGTCGTTTTATTAGACTATCATTTCGTGTCGCTGGTGGCGAGGTGGTGGCTAGGGAGACGACGGTAGCTGGAGGTAGTTGTTGGTGGAAGTCGGAGGGTCTGGTTTTGTCTGTTGAAGAGGTGAGATGCGGAACAATTTTATTGTGATGTAGACTGTGAAAGTTTTGATGTAAATTTTTTATTGTTTCCACAGCATTTATAAGAATAAGCGAATTCAAACATGCAATTTTGTTATCTTTTCATCGTATCAGTCTCCAAGATCTTCCTATTTCCCTCATTTGCTTATTTTCCTCATAATTAATTTCTCAATGTAATTATCAGGTAACTATATATCTTTCAGAATTACGCAGCATACATACTGATCTATGACACTACTTAAGATACTTTCTGATGTCATATGATATGTTTTTTGGAACTACATATTCTGTACATGATTACATTATTGACTACACTATTTCTTCCGATGACGTGCGAATGCCGGCCGCGGTGGCCGAGGAGACTGAGGCGCTTCAGTCACGGTCTGCACGGCCACTACGGTCGGGGGTTCGAATCCCCCCTCGGGCATGGATATTTGTGTCGTCTTTATGATTACCTAGTTCATAAGTAGTTTGTAAGTTTAGGGACTGATGACCCCGTAGTTAAGTCCCATATGTTTAACAAACATATGAACATTTGAACATTTTGACGTGCGAATGCTATCATAAAAAGGTGATTGACATTCCATTTATTTATACTTGACATTACGAGTATGGAAGATTGTTTGTTTGTGAGTTTATTTAATCATTTACACATACTTTTGGGACTCCCCATTTATTCTCGGACTTTCATTTAGCAATTGAAATTGACCCAATTAATCTAGCACATAGTTTCCAGTATTTCTTGTCATTTGTGGAAACAATATGAAACACCACTTGATCACAACACAGTAATTTGTTGATTACTGAAATTAAATCTCGATCTTATACTGATCCTTGATGTACAACAATTCTCTGTCTTGTGAGCCAAGCAAAAATTGATATTTGCTCTCATACTCGGATGAAACATGCATTTATAATGTATATAATTAATAAATTGAGGAGATGAAAAGGCTTGCTCAGGATAGAGTTGTGTGAAGAGCTGCATCAAACCAGTCTCCGAACTGAAGACCATAACAACAACAACAATTAATAAATATTACGTCTAGCGATGTCAACCTGTTGTTATCGCTTCCTTAAACGTTGTCTCTCCTAACACATATCTAGAAATTTATAATCAGTATTATACTCGTGTTAAGCATTTGTCCTTACTCTGTGTGATGCATAAATTACATGAATGACAAATTAAACAGTTCCACTTTATGCTACAAACATACATATCCAGAATTCGTATCAAGAACAGCTGCCAAGTAAGTCTCCCGGTCTCGATTGTATATCAATAATTAGGTTCCTTTCAGAGTATGCTCATTGAATAGCCCCATACCTAGCTATCATATACAAACATTCGTTCAGTGTAATGTTCGTACCCAATGACTGGAAAGTTGCACAGGTCTATCCAAGTTACAAGGCAGGCTATACATGTGATCATCAAAATTACAGACTTATATCACTGACGTCGGTGTGCAGCAAGATTTTAGAACGTACACTTTCCTCAAATATTATTATTTACCTCGAAGGGAACGACCTGTTAACCCTTAGTCAACACGGATTAAGAAAGTACCGTTCTTCTGAAACGCAGCTCTGTACTCACAAGGTGTGATGAGTGCTAACGACAAAGAATGTCAAATTGTTTGCGTGTTTCTAGTTTTTCGGAAGACTTTTGTGAATGTACCTCAGAAGCGTCTTCTAGACAAATTGCGTGCTTACGGAATATCAACACACTTGTACGATCGGATTCGTAATTTCCTGTCAGAATGGAAATAGTATGTTGTTGTTATGGTCTTCAGTCCGCAGACTGGTTTGATGCAGGTCTCCACGCTACCCTGTCCTGTGGAAGACTCTTCATCTGAGAATACATCCTTTTGAATCTGCTTACTGTATTCGTGCCTCGATCTCCCTCTACGATTTTTACCCCACACACTTCCTTCTAATGCTAAGTTGACAATATCAAGACGTCTCCGAATGTGTCCCACCAATCTATCCCTTCTCTTAGGATATGCCAGAAACTCCTACTCTTCCCAATTCCGTTAAGCACCTCCACATTAGTTATGTGATCTACCCATCTAATTTTCGTCATTCGTCTGTAGCACCACATTTCAAATGTTTCTTCATCTTTTTGTCTGATCCTCTAGTCCTCCACATTTCAATCCCATAGAGTACTACACTCAAAAGCTTTCAGAAAGAGCTTCCTAACATTTAAGTTAATATTGGATTTTAACAAGTTTCGCTTCTTCAAAAACACTTCTGTTCCCATAGCCATTCTACATTTCATATCTTCCTTACTTTGGTCATCAGAAGTTATTTTGCTACGCAAATAACAAAACTCATCCACCACCTTTATTGTCTGATTACCTACTCTAATTCCTTTAGCATCTCCAGGTTTTCTGACATTACATTCCATTACCCACCTTTTTCCTTTTGTTAATGTTCATGTTATGTCTTCCTTTCAAGACACTGTCCATTACATTCAATTGTTTTTCCAGATCCTTTGCAGTCTCTGACATAATTACTATATCATCGGAAAACAGCAAAGTTTTTATTTCTGCTCCCTAAACTTTAATTCCCTTTCCAAATTTCTCCGTCCATTCCTTCACTGCTCGTTCAATGTACTGATTGAACAGCAGTGGGAAAAGGCTTCAACGCCGTCTTACTCCCTTCCCAATCTCTGCATCCCTTTCTTGCCCTTCGACTCCAATAACTACTGACTGATTTTGGTATAGGTTGAATAGGATTCTTCGCTCCGTTTACTTCTGCTATCTTCAGAATTTGAAAGAGTGTATTGGAGTTGACATTGTAGAAAGCTTTCTCCAAATCTACAAACGCTGAAAACGTAGGCTACCTTATCCTTAGCCTTTCTTCTAAGATAAGTCGTCATGTCAGTATTGCCTCGTGCGGTCCTACATTTCTCCTAAATCCAAACTGATCTTTCCTGAGGTTGGATTTCACATATTTTTCCATTCGTCTGCAAATAAATCTTGTTAATACTTTACAACTATGACTTATTACACGGATAGTTCTGTAATTTTCAGATTTGTCTCCACTTGCTTTGTAACTGATGGTAAGTCTTCAAGTAGAAGAGAAGTGATATCTGGTGCTCCGCAGATACGAATGTCAATGGTGGATAAATTGACAATT
The DNA here is from genome assembly GCA_026315105.1 of Locusta migratoria. Lineage (NCBI taxonomy): Eukaryota > Metazoa > Arthropoda > Insecta > Orthoptera > Acrididae > Locusta > Locusta migratoria. The sequence goes on along the minus strand of CM048745.1, from coordinate 835,040,728 downwards.
GACTGTTAATAATAATAAGTGTGAAGTCATCCATGTGATCACTAAAAGAAATCCGCTAAACGTCATTTACATGATCAATAAGTCAAAACTACAGGCCGTAAATTCAACTAAATACCTAGGAGAAACAATTTTTAACAACTTAAATTGGGAAGAACACAATGAAACTGTAGGGAAAGCGAACCAAAGGTTACGATTCATTGGCATAACAGATGATGCAACAGCTCTACTAAAGAAACTACCTACGCAACACTTGTGCGTCCTACGTTGGAATATTGCTGCAAATTTTGGGATCCATACCAGGTGGGACTGACAGATTCAAATGTTTGTAGAGCTTATAGGACTTAACTACTTATGAAATAGCTTATATTAAAGATGGCACTGCAGCCGCCTTGCAGACTGTGACTGGCATGCCGCAGACCGCTCGGCCACTGCGGCCGGCCGGACTGGTAGATGACTTAGAGAAAATTTAGAGAGGGGCAGCTCGTTTTGTAATATCACGATATACGGGAGAGAGTATCATGGAAATGGTGCACGATTTGGAGGGAAATCATTAAAAGGAAGGTTGCGACAAGTTGTATTTGTGAACTACCTTTCACTAACTTTGTCTTCCAAATGTGAAAATATCATGTAGGCACCCACCTACATAGGGGTACATGACCATCATAATAAAATGAGAGAAATTAGACCTAAAACGGAAGGATTTACGTGTTCATTTTTCCCACGAGCTATTAGAGCGTGGAACTGTAGAAAAATATCATAAAGCGGTTGAATGAAGCATGTGCCATGCACTTAAATGTGCCTTGAGAGTTATTTTAAATGTGTTTATTTCCGTCAACAGTTGCCATATAATTGTTTAATTAAACAACTGTTGACGGAAATAAACACATTTAAAATAACACAGTGCAGTTGCGGACACTCTCCAGTCGATCATGTTGACTATAATAAAAGACTTGCAGAGTATTCATGTAGATGTATAGTTAAGCAAATTGTCATCAATCAGTTATTCAGACCAAAAGCGCATTTACAGGCCATACATGTGTCTATTTCGTCACTGCAAGACTGATTTAATACAAAATTTAAGAAATATGCTATCTCAGAGGATTGCTGCAATTGGCAATGTCAGTCTGTGTCAACCAAACCATTTAAAGAGTACATAATCAGACAATTGTAATTCCACACACACACACACACACACACACACCTGTAGTTTTATTTACATATACAGTCATACCCCGTAATCTACCCTAAAGTGCGTGGCGTAGCGTACCAAGTACCACTACCAGTTTCTTGCTTTCCCGTTCTTCTCCCTCATAGAACGACAGAAAAGCAAATACTGTTAAGCATCCATACGATCCCTAATCTCTCTGATCTTATCCTTGTGGTCTTTAAGTGAAATGTATGTTGACGGCAGTAGATTCGTTCTGCAGTCTGCCTCAAATTCCGGCCCTCTAAATTTCGACAGTAGATCTCGAAAAAACCGTCGCCTATCCTCCAGCGACTTCCCATTTTGTTCGCGAAGCATTTCAGTAACACTCGCACATTGTTCGAGTCTACCAGTTACATTGATTTGATTTGATTTTTCCAGGGAAGCCAAAACAGTCTTGGTCCAACCCGCCACTGCCCGCACCGAAACTAAGTTTATTGTGCGGTATCGCTCCCTGTATATCTAGTAAAGCCAACCAATGCCCTTGAACAGTGCAAGGAGTCCCTTTACCAGTTCTTCATTAGACACAATTTCTTCGGGTCTGTTTGTCCTAAATGTCCTGTGCCTTTAACTCTCCAATTCAATGCATTCGAAGATTAGATGTGATGCAGTTTCATCACCGTCTTCACAGATTCTACATTTAGGGTCGTCTTCTGTCATTCCCATTGTATGTAGGTGTCTTTTGAAATTCCCATGGCCTGTCTGCAATCCAACCATGAGTCTAATCTCTCTCCAGTTTAGGCCCAGGATTGCAGAGCTTCTTTTAAAACATGGCTTTGGCATCATTACCTTGCCATGTTTTTGTTGATGGACTTCGGTCCAATATTCTACGTGCTGTCTTCTGAGCCAGTTACGTAGCTCCAATTGCCTTGGTGAGTGTCAGGACAGGTTCCGGTCCAATAAATGGAGTCTCTGCCCCCATCCTGGCTAATCTGTCGGCATGTTCGTTGCCACTGATCCCCGAGTGGCCAGGGACCCACAATAGGTTAACTCTATTGCTTTCCCCTAGCTACCAGTTACATACCTAGCCGTCCGTCTCCGAACTGTGTGTCCTCCTTTAAATCGATATGGTGGGGATTCCTAACAAGTAAGCTACTTCGAGCCAGACTTCATCGACGTATATCGATACTTCTCCTCAGTGTACCTGATTAAACGTATCGCTGCGAGAATGGAAACTGTAATAAAGGCGAAGGGTAGGCCAACACCATATTGAATATCAGCATTACCGACGGAGGGCGCCACGAACTTTTAACGGATAAAGCCCAAGTAACGCCTACTCAGCGGCGGCCGCCATTTTTGTGCCATGCAGCTGGAGTGCTCTCATAGCGTAGCACAGGGCCGATGCGTTAAAAAGAGTTCAAAGAGGGGTTATAAATATACATGCTGAAATACAAGAGGATCACATAAAGAAAGGAGTACGACAAGGATGCAATTTATTACCAGTGCTCTTCAACTAGTATATTGAGGACAGAATTAAGGAATGTGAAGAGTCTATGGAATAAATTAAGATCAATGGAGAAGAGATTAAAGTTATAAGGTTTGATTATGACATAGCCATCATTGAAGAGAGCGAATAAAATCTGCAAAATGCGTTATCAAGAATGAATGTGATTCTGCCAGCTAAATATAACATGAAAATCAACACAAAAAAGACAGAGATCATGGTATGCAGCCACGAGCAAATTACAACTGATACAACTGATATTAAGACTAATGACGTACCGTTGACACAAGTTCATGTATTCACATACTTAGGAAGTAAAATTAAACCGCGGTGGCCGAGGGGACTGAGGCGCTTCAGTCACGGTCTGCACGGCCACTACGGTCGGGGGTTAGAATCCCCCCTCGGGCATGTATATTTGTACCGTCCTAGTTCGTAAGTAGTTCATAAGTAGTTTGTAAGTTTAGGGACTGATGACCACGTAGTTAAATCCCATAAGCTTTACAAACATTTGAACTTTTTTTTTAATTACACCGGATGGCTAAAGTTCAGCAGACATAAAAATTAGAATTGCGCAAGCTATACTAGCCTTCAACAATAATCGGATGCTTCTTACATCAAGAAATATAAAAGAAGAGACCAAAACAGCATTTATAAATTCCTATGTGTGGAGAGTGGCATTGTATGGCTCCGAAACTTGGACACTCGGCATTTGCGACAAGAGAAGACTAGAGGCTTTTGAATTGGAGGAGGATGCAGAAAATCCCTTGGACGGCCAAGATGACAAACGAAGAAATTTTTAGAAGATTCGGCGAAAAAAGAGCACTTGTGAAAACGATAATGAAGAGAAAAGTTAAATAGATCATATGTATAGGAACAATGAGTTTATAATTAATATTATGGAAGGGATGGTAGAAGGAAAAAGAGGCAGAGGAAGACCCAGATTGCAGTACTTGAAACAGATTCAAAGAGATATAAGTGTGGAATCATATCAGGAAATGAAGAGGCTGTCCGAGAACAGAGAAGTGTGGAGGAGAAGAATTGCTGCCAACCAATCTTCGGACTGATAACGAAGAAGAAGATAATTAGTTTACGACGAAAGTGAAAGTGCAGATGATATCGTAATGGTAAAAATATATACTGAATCACATTAGTGCGTCAATGAATGCTAGACATACAGATATAATTTGTAATCCGTCTGCTAGAGCAAGTTAGTAGACATAGGCTTTCGTTTGCTTCCTAGCAGGAATGAAATCATAATAAATTTCTGTTCAAATGAATATTAAATAGCTTCCTTAAATATCGTTAAACCTTTTTTTAACTAGACTCTATTGTTACCTTGAAATAATGTGCGTTACAATAAGCCTTGCGGAACATCATGTTTATAAGACATACGTCACTGAAAGATCGGAATAAAAGGTGCAGATTAGGATTACGTTAACTTTTTCATTATATTACTAATAAATTAATAAAAAGAATGAAATGAAGAACAAACAATTACTTTTATTTTGTAAGTCTCATTCTGGTACTCTTTCTCCTGTATGTTTTATTTTTTCTTTTTCTTTTTTTTTTTTTTTTTTTTTTCTTTTTGTCTGCTTCGAATGTATATACTCAACTCACACTCACACAGAATTGCCTGGGAAGCAACTGTTTCATATGACTCCTTACATCAATTGCAAAACGTGAAATCATGCCTTGATGTAATAGTGCAAGTATGGCAAAAGTGTGGTGTCTTAGCTCACACAGTTTAGCAAATGTATGCAAAAAAATAAAAGCCTGTGACATTCAGTACTGCTTTCTCGTTGTGGTGGTGGTGAATTGTTTCCAATCAAACTGTAGAGTTCAGCTACAACTAACGGAATGACACCGAGGCATTATTCCTGGAAGAGTAATATGAATGAAAAAAAAAAAAAAGGTAGGAGTAATATCTGTTTCTCAAACATAATTTTTGTAAGTTGTCTTACAAAAATTTCCGTTTGTCGTGATGTTTTATTTGTGTGCACTGTGACGTATCTGGCAAGTAGAAAGAAAAATTAAATCCTTTGGGTACGATCGAACTCACGCACATCTCTTCTTGTGCTTAAGAAGCAACAAGGTTACCGATCACGCTTTAATATCGTTAAATCTGTGGAGTCTGTACAAAGAACTACTTCGTAATGTAACCCTAACTTTGCACCAGTGTTATTAAATGAAATGAAATAATTCTTACAGTTAGTTGTTTATTACGCAAAAATGTTCATTGTTCAAATGTTTTTATAGTTATGGTCCTAACTGCATTGGTTATCGGTCCCTAAACTTACAAACTACTTAAAGTAACTTATCCTAAGAACAACACAAACACATATACCCGAAGGAGGATTCGAGCCTCCGACGTGGAAAGGCCGCGTCCTCCGTTGCAGGGCGCCTCAGTGCGCACAGGTATTCCGCCGCTGCGTTTATTACGCAGATGACGGTATACAGATGAAACTTCACTCTTCAGCGGAGTGTGCGCTGATATAAAAACTTCCTGACAGATTAAAATTGTGTGCCTAAACCGGGACTCGAACCTGGGACCTTTGCCTTTCGCGGGCAAGAGCACTACCGACTGTGCTATCCCGACACGACTCACGATGCCGCCTCACAACTTTACTTCCGCCAGTACCTCGCCACCTACTTTCCAAACTTCACAGAAGCTCTCCTACAAAAACGCAAGACTAGCACTCCTGGAAGAAAGGATATGGTGCAGACATGGCTTAGCTACAGGCTAAGGGATGTTTCCAGAATGAAACTTCACTCTGCAGCGGAGTGTGCGCTGATATGAAACTTCCTGGCAGATTAAAATTGTATGCCGGAACCGTGACTCGAACCTGGGACCTTTGCATTTCGCGGGCAAGCGCACTACCAACTGTGCTATCCCGAAACGACTCACCATGGCGCCTCACAACTTTACTTCTGCCAGTACCTCGCCTTCTGGAAACATCCCTTAGGCTGTGGCTAAGCCATGTCTCCACCATATCCTTTCTTCCAGGAGTGCTAGTCTTGCGTGTTTGCAGGAGAGCTTCTGTGAAGTTTGGAAAGTAGGAGGCCTGGTACTGGCGGAAGTATAGTTGTGAGGCGGCATCGTGAGTCGTGTCGGGATAGCACAGTCGGTAGTGCGCTTGCCCGCGAAAGGCAAAGGTCCCAGGTTCGAGTCCCGGTTCCAGTACACAATTTTAATCTGCCAGGAAGTTTGGTATACAGATGTTATATTAAACATCAGGTAAACGTGAGTTACCTAGAATTTTCTCCAGAGACAGAAAAAATAAAAACTATATTGCTCAGTCCTTCACGGAAATTTAAATACGAAGCTGCCTTGTATAGGCTTGAATTTTAAACCATAAAAGACCTATAGATAATACAAAACGAACTTTTATAACACAGAACCTTAGTTTGGAGAAGTAAAATCTTAAAGTATTTCTGCTGTATACCTAATGGCTACGTAAGCCCAAGAATGGCTGCCGGGTACCACGTAACGAGCAGCTCACCAGTGGTAAGGCGCAATTGTCGACAATCCACACAGAAAATGTTATCGCATCTTTCTTGTATTCAGAACCTTAGTAATTGATTTTCAGCCAGGTGTCTGGATATTTAGATCACGTAGTGAAGCTGTCACCTACAAACTAACAGTGTAAATGATTCAGCGGTTGCTATCTAAAGCTGTCCCCACACGGGACGTGTTATCCCAACGTGGCGCTGGCCAGACGTGCTGTCTAAGCACGCTCTGAAACGACCTGCTACATCACACGGAACGTGCTAATCGTGATTTGCAACCACAGCGCTTTCCAGCGCCCGTCGCGTGGTTTACAAAGATAGATATGCGTAAAATTACACTATATCTCTGTTAGCGATCGTCGAAACAAAGAAAAAAAACATTTGTAACTGTAGCTTTTTTTTTTCAATAAACACACACCGGTACATTTATCGGACAGCAGATGAGAATAATAAAAAATTTTACGACCAAATCAATTTCGACAAAAAAAAAAAAAAAAAAAAAAAAAAAAAAAAAAAAAAAAAAAAAAAAAAAAAAGAGTCATAAAACAAATTGTCAACGGTGAAATACATAAACTGCACTAGCTCAACTTGCCTTGCTCTCTTATATTCCCATTTTCCACGTTGTACTTATTCTGGATATGCAAATGATTACCTTGCAATTCATTCACAAATAATAGGTTCTACCTGATACATTTCACTTCTTGATACAAGCGGGACGACGCCTCTGCAAGACAATGTTCGTTGTTGTGCTTTTATTGTACATAAACACTGTTCCTCCTTCACTGTATCTGCATCCGTAACCACACTGTACTGAACTGCAACAGAATTCAAACACCGGAAGGAAAACCGAGTGACGTAGAATACTGCCTTGAAATTTTTTGGTTCCTGTGCCCTAGCACGAAAAACAACAAATTCTCTCGCGGACAGTGTTTGTTCTTGATTCTAATAAATAACGCCGAATACCGGATATTATAATTGTATTAAATCAAGAAATACGTTACATAAACAGTAATTAAACGAAATCGTTATATCTTGGAGAGTCTGCAAATGAATGATAAAGGAGAGGAAAGAAGAAAGATTAGGAAGGAAAGGATTGACAGACTGATTTAGGGTAATGAAATTAAACAATGGCGACAAGTGAAAATGTGAGCCGGACCGGGAATCGAATTCGGGTCTTCCGGTTTGGGCCTGAGGTCGCCCTAACCACTTGTCCACCCGTATTCGCCTCGTAACCATCTCAAATTCCCAAAAGTCGCACGCTATGGCAGTGGCTTCCCTATCATTTATGCCCTATCACACTCGCCATTGCGGATTTCCGTGCGAGGTCGAACGTATGATCGCATCTACGATGAAGTAATTGAAGCTGACGCCGTCTTCGCGCCTAAATAATTATTTTGGTGTGGTATCTGTTCTTTCCACACCACACCAAAATAATAAATCATTGAGAGTGTAGATACAAACCTGTTATTTATATCTCTTTTCCTCCACAGTTCGAGATGCTAACCACCGCGCTAGTACATCATCTTAAAAGAAATAACAACGAATATCGGATTTATACTTAAATTAGCAAGAAAGAACGAGAAACATTAAGGAAACAAAGAAGTAAAAAATACGAATACTTCGAGAGTACCCAGAGGCAAACCTGGCTACCTAGTAACCCCTACATCGCAGTCTACGACGCTAGCAGCTACGCTCCTTCTGCACTTCACCTACGGCCCCAGTTTCCAGGTATACTACAGATTTAAAACGTGTTGTAACACAGAATCACAAAGACGCTCCTTTGATAGAATGGCATTCTTACACGGTTTACAAATTAACACTGACACACTTTAAATACGATAAACCTTAAAGCTATGAAAATGTTTTTATTTCCGGTAATGTATTGTAACAAATCATATTGAGAAATAACGCGTTTTCTAAAGTTCCTCAATTTTCCGACGCTTTAATAAAGATTATAATCATGCCTTGTGCGCTACAACGAAAGAAGGCACGTGAAAAACCAGGTCGCTTCTCATTGGCCACGTTCCACCCCACGAAGCAAAAATCTAACATGCCAGATCCTTCATTCCACGCTTCGCAGAGCAGTGGAACGTGGAATTCTACGCTGCAACGCCACCACTTCCTTCTCCACGTGCGTTTCCACGTGTACATCTGCATATATTGCAAATCACATTTAAGTGCCTGGCAGAGGGTTTATTAACCACTTTCACAACCTTGATCTACCGTTCCATTCTCTAATAGCGCGGGAGAAGAAAGAACACCTATGTCGTTCCTTTTTCTATCTGATTTCTCTTATTTTATTGGAATGGTCATGGCTCCCTATATAGTTGGGTGCTAGCAAAATAATTTCACATTTAGAAATAAAAGTCTATGATGGAAATTTCGCAAATAGATCTCGCCGCAACCAATAACGTCGTCCTCTTAATGATTTCCCCTCCTATAAAAAAACGAACTGCCCTTCTCTCAACCTTCTCAATGTCCTCCGCCAGTCCCACTTGATGAGGGTCCCACACTGGACAACAGTACTCCAGGAGAGGACGCACAAGTGTGATGTAGACAGTCTGTTTGGTGGAGGTGTTGCATCTTCGAAGCGTTCTCCCAATGAAACGTAACCTTTGGTTCGCCTTCCCCACAATATTTTCTGTGTGTTTTCTCCAATCTAAGTTCTTCGTAATTGTAACTCATAGGTATTTGGTAGAATTTACGACCTTAAGGTTTGACTGATTTATCGCGTTATTGAAGTTCAATGGATTTCTTATTGTGGTCATATATATTATGTAACACTTTTCTTTTTTTAGTGTTAATTGCCAATTTTCACACCATTTAGAAATTTTGCAGTTGCTTTTGATACTCTGTTGACTTCACTAACCGATATACGACAGCATTATCCGCGAACACTCTAAGGGAGCTATTTAGATTGTCTCCTAAATGGTTTATAAACATAAGGACGAGTGGTGGACCTATAACGCTTCCCTGGGGAACGCCAGATTTGACTTCAGTTTTACTCGATGACTTACTATCAATTACTACGAACTGTGTCCTTTCTGATAGGAAGTCCTGAATCCAATCGCACAATTGGGGCGATATTCCGTAAGCACGAAATTTCATTAGAAGCCGCTTGTGAGGTACAGCGTCATAGGTCTTCCGGAAATCCATAAATATGGAATCGATTTGGATCCCTTGTCGATGACACTTTTCACTCAATGTTAATAAAGGGCAAGCTGTGTTTCGTAAGAGCGGTACTTCCTGAATCCGTGTTGACTGTCGGTTAATAGGTCGTTCTCTTTGAGGTAGTTCATGATGTTAGAACAAAGTATATGTTCCAAAATCCTACTGCAAATCGATGTCAATGAGATGGGGATCACTGATATTGTCTTTCTTGACTGTTGGAGTGACCTGGGCAACTTGCCAGTTTTTGGGTACGAATCTTTCGCTGAGTGATCCGTTGTATATGATAGTATGGAGCTATTGCATCAGCATACTCTGAGAGGAATCTAGCTCGTATGCAATCTGGCCTGGAAGATTTGTTTTTGTTTAGTGACTTAGGTTGTTTTACCACTCCAGGAACATCTACTTCTAAATTATGCATGCAGGCAGCTGTTCTTGGTACGAATTATGGAGTGTTCTCTTTGACTTCTTTGGTGAAAGAATTTCGGAAAGCTGTGTTTAGCATTCAGATTAAATATCTGATTCCCTACTTTTCCGCCGTGTGAATCTCTGTAGTTCTCTGTGGTTACCTTAGTTCCTCACTCTAGAGTCCACATCGCGCCGTGTTAGCCGTCACTTGTCTGGGTACATTTGTTTTTGTTTAGTGACTTAAGTTGTTTTACTACTCCAGAGACGAGGTACACGGGGTAACTGGCCTCAGTATTCCATGCCGAAATCACTGCCATCAGGGCGTGTGTGGAGGAGAATTTGCGTAGGTGCTACAAAGACCGTAGCATCTATATCTATTCAGACAGCAAGGCAGCCCTGAGATCACTGGCAGCTCCTGAAACAAGGTCTAAAATTGACTGTCACAAGGTTCTGGTGGAGCTAGGGGAAAGCAATAGAGTATACCTATTGTGGGTTTCTGGCCACTCGGGGATCAGTGGCAACGAACATGCCGACAGATTAGCCAGGATGGGGACAGAGACTCCATTTATTGAACCGGAACCTCTCCTGACAATCACCAAGGCAATGATCAAATTGGAGCTACTAATTGGCTCGGAAGACAGCATGTAGAATATTGGACCAAAGTCTATCAACAAAAACATGGCAAGGTAATGATGCCAAAGCCATTTTTTAAAAGAAGCTCTGCAATCCTGGGCTTGAACAGGAGAGAGAGATTAGACTCATAGTTGGATTGCTGACAGGCCATGCGAATTTCAAAAAAACACCTACATACAATGGGAATAACAAAAGAGGACCCTAAATGTCGGATCTGTGATGACGGTGATGAAACTGCATCACATCTAATCTTCGAATGCATAGCATTGGAGATTAAAAGGCACAGAAGATTTGGGACAACCAGAAATTGTGTCTAATAAACAACTGGTAAAGAGACTCCTTGCACTGTTCAAGGGCATTGGTTGGCTTTACTAGATATACAGGGAGTGATACCGCACAATAAACTTAGTTTCAGTGCAGGCAGTGGCGGGTTGGGCCAAGACTGTTTTGGCTTCCCTGAGAAAATCAAATCAACTACAGGAACATCTACTTCTGTATTTCGCATGCTGGCAGCTGTTCTTGGGTCGAATTCTGGAGTGTTTACTTCGTCTTCTACGACCCGTGAGAGGGCGGCATAAGAGTACGAAATATTTAGAGCATTTATTGACGTGTAGCCCGTTCCCCCCTTTAGATGCTTCACCGTATAAAGACGACCACGGCGTCTCATGCGACTGCACAGGCCTACCGCGCGGCACCGACAGACGTCTCGGCGTCGCGTTGCATTCGGCGCTGAAACCGGAGCGGCCGCCCGCTGGCGCCAGTTATCCAGCCTGTGGCCCGCTGCTTCTACAGGAGGCCCGGGCGCGTTCCTTTCCGCCAGCGCAGTGGCGCCAGCGGCGACCTCCCGTGCACGCAGGTGCGCCATTAGCAGCGCCGACACGCGCCTATTTACCCTGCGCCCGCGGCCGGCACGTCTGGTTGTCCGAGCAGAGGCGGGAAACAAAAGAGCGCGAGATTAATGACGCCAGCTCCCGCGGGGCGCGCTGGCCTCGCGGCCCGCTTCCGCAGAGCATATTCATCACCTTAATAAATGGTGTTTAACTTCCGTCTCGAGTGTGGCACCCAGGGGAGCAGTCCCGGAGTTCACAGAGAGAGAGAGAGAGGGGGGGGGGGGGGGGTTGTGCGGATGTAGGTGCAGCGCGCTCATGCGGACTGCGTCGCGCCGCCTTCATGCAGTGGCTCGTCATCTGCTGGAGCTGTTTAAACAGCCACGAGCCACATGTTCTGCTGGTTATTTTTTATGTCTAGGACTCCATCCTATTTCCACTACTAGGCCAGTCGCCAGGTATGTTTAGGTCCAAAAAAATTGCAGGAAGCTGAATTTTTGGTATGTTGTTAGGACACATTAGAGTAGTATTAAACCAAGTTTGCAGCTTCGAAATCCTTTAGCTTAACTTTTAACAGCCAAAAAACTTCGAAATTTTCCGACTTTTTTCCGGTTTTGGCTTATAACTCGGGTGGTTTTTTGACGAAAAGTCACTCACACCTTTATTAATGTAGAAAATTTTCTAAAATTTAAGCCCAACCGCAGCTCTTTAAGTCCAATAGTTCCCGAGATATTTGACCTCAAAAATTGACTTATTTCTTCATATTTCCGATATTAGTCATCTTTCGGCTACAATATTGGCTCTAATAATCAGTCTCCGGACTGAAGACCACAACAACACGAACATCTTGAGGGAACCAGGGGAATGGCGTCACCTTAACGGAGACCAGTTTGTTTACCTTATTAGAAGTGTGTCTTTTTCATTCAGATTAATACTACAGCTTCGACAGGTAATACCACTTTATTATAATTTTTGTCAGCCATATATCTTGTTAGGTTTAATTGTTAAAATTATAGTGTGAAAGTACACGCAGTGACGCCATTACCCTGGGGTTCCGCGGTAATGACGCCGTACATTTGAAAATCAAGGATAAACCTACACGATGAATGAGTAGTAGTAAATAAGTGTTACAACCGTTGTAATTTATACTTATCGCTCTTCTTTAGTAGACATTTAGAAGGCTTCAAGTACTTGTCGGTGTAAAATTGGAATAAAAATACATTTTATAACTAAGGCTTGATTAAGACACCGCAAGAGTCAGAACTATAGTTTTTGGTACTTCAAAGCTACTACATTCGCTACATTCTGCAAGTGCCCATTTCACAAAAGTATGAATCTATATTACACTTCAGTTTGCCTAAATTCTCCACCATGGCGTCATTGTCCCAGTTGTAAAAATGTCCAAGAACGTCAGTTTAAAGCCTAAGATTTTGGGAAACAATTAGATTAGAGAGACGAAATCAAACCTAAATACTTACAGATTACGTTAACTCGAGTATTAAAAAGCCGTGACAGTCTGTAGAGGTACTTATTTCAATAAAATACAGGCTCGAAAATTAGATCCGAAAGGTCGAAGCTACCAATTTCTTTCACGCGTTTAATACGTGTCAACAATCACGGACGGCGACTACAGGAATTAATTATAGGAGATAATAGGTAACGGAGATAGAACACTGGTAAGCATACAAGTACTGCCAACCATTCGTCATGAAATTGGGGTGGCGCGATTACCAAGAGTGACGCTGTTACCCTGGTCTCCACTAATACCTGGACTTACTCACTTTCCTTCTGATGTTAAATTCCTTTTATACTATTACAAATGTAATTAATTTTAGGTTTCAGAAATTACAAGTAATTAATTTTGTTGATAATTAATTATATATCATATTATTATTTATATTTGCATATATTGAAATTCAAAGCTAAAGCAAATGTAACAATGCAACTGTTTATAACAGTCTATTATTTTACTCCAAGTTCAAAGTCGGCCTAAATTTTCATGGTTACCTACTTTTTGTTGTTTTATGTTGACGAAATCTAAGGATTCCAGGTCCGTGCACGAGCTCCACTTCTCTACTAAATAAACTCATACACTATTTTTATAAACAGCTCTATATGCAAACTTTGTGGTATACAATGTCACACATATATGAAGTGGTACATCTGTCCTTCATGACATCAGATGTGAAAGACTTCATCAGTATCATTTGTTAAAAAAAAATAATAATAATAATAATTTAAGACTCAATTAGTTATTTTGTTTTCTACCTGCTTACATTACGCTATAATTACATCTGAGGATTCATATCTAAAGCCACTAGATCCCGTAAATAAAATTCGCTCTAGCCCTCAATATAACAGAAAAAATCCAGCTGTACGATATTCAACGATTGGATAAATGTCAAGTAATGTTCTGTTGTAAAATTCTAAGTCAACTCAACCGTTTAAAACTGTCCCACGCAAACGTTCCTGCGGCTATCATCAACAAGTTTCATGGCACCAAGAAGTCACGACATCGGCCAACATAGCTCCACCGTCTAGAACGACCACCTCCGCACTCTTCTGCAGGCTTTCTTTCGGCCCGGTTGACGTAGCTGTTTCGGCAAACCTGATAAAACGTCATCTAATGACCCAATGGATCTGCCAGTACATTTCATAACTTTTTATATGATTGTTGAAACAATTTTATGGCATCATTAGATGCACTCTCAAATTCTCGTACATACGAAACCTCTACTAATTTCCAGGTGTAATACTTCCTCTAAAAATACGCTTTCAACAACAGCACATTTCATTCAAGTCCGTTGCATATTAAATATAAAAGCAGTCTTTCAAGTGAAACTGTTCTTCCGAAACGTCCTCTAACAGCTCTTTTTAATGCACCATCCAGATTCACTGGGCGCACAGAAATATATATATATATATATATATATATATATAATGTGTGTGTGTGTGTGTGTGTGACATCTGTTCCGAAAGAACAGACGTCACTTCTGATCCTGCAGTTGTTATTCTCTCATATTCACAGAATATATGAAATAAACTGCAAATGGGCAATGCTGAAAATGTGTACCCAGCCAGGAATTTGTATTTGACGGGAGGCGTGCTTAGGTAGTCCTTGCAGGTGCCTTGATCGCTGTGTCCAGAGTGGTGTAGTGGTCAGTACAACTGCCTAGAAAGCGGGAGACCTGGGTTCGAATCCCGGTTGGGTACACTTTTCAGCTTTTCCCATTCGCAGTTAATGTGATATATACTGTGAATATGAAATAGATAAATTATAATTGATTTAGCTTCATACCAATGTAAAGAGTGGGACAACAGCTGGTTGACATTATCATTCAGAGTATACTAAAAGTAAAAAATAAATAATATAAAATAAAAAAGAGCTCAAAATTAATAATTAATAATGTTATTAATTGGCAACCAGTTTCAGCACCTCATAAGTAGAACAAATAATCAGCAGTCACATCCAAAATTCCCATTATACATAATATCATGCAAAAAGTGAAGAATAAGCATAAACTAAAACAAACGTGACCATACGTTGGCAGCACTTCCAACAAGATTGGCCGCATTTTGCGTACAAACAATATGAAATGTATGTTTCGTCCAATGCCTAAACTTAAGGCACTATTGGGATCCGTTAAGGACGATCTCAGTTTGCGCAAGGCGTGTGTCTACCGTATCCCATTCAGCTGTGGCATGTCATATGTTGGTCAAACTATTAGGACTGTTGAGGACCGTTGTATTGAACATAAACGGTACCCACGTTTACAACAGCCAAATAAATCTGCTGTGGCCGGACACTGTCTTGACACAGGTCACCCTATGGAATACAACAAAACGGAAATTTTTCCATGCTCTTCCAGCTACTGGGATTGTGTTACCAAAGAAGCCATTGAAATAAAACTAGCTGACAACGTTATGAATCAGGATGGAGGATTTTGCTTGAATTCCGCATGAAATCCTGCTCTCTCACTTGTCAAAAAACGGAGGTACAAAACGAATTCGAACTCATCCGTTGAGAACTGATGTTTATTATCGATATTATGACAGGTTTCATCTTTGGTCGTGTCACCGCTGTGACCTTGCTACCTCCGTGTGTGTTGTCTTTCCCGTTTACTCATTGAAATACGAGGATTTTAATATTGTTGCACCTAGCTTCCTGACGGCAGTTTCGGCTTGAAAATGGCTGCTGGTCTCCTGCCGAAATATCGGCAGACGTCGAATTTCATACCTGGCTGGCGAAGAATAAAAGTTATAAATTATTAACTACATCTGCATCGACATAGATACTCTACAAATCACATTTAAGTGCCTGGCAGAGGGTTCATTAACCACTTTCATAACCTTTCTTTTCCATTCCATTCTCTACTAGCGCGCGGGAAGAAAGAACTCCTAACTCGTTCCGTTTTCGATCTGATTTCTCTTATTTTATTGGGATGGTCATGTCTCCCTATGTATGTGGGTGATAACAAAATATTTTCACAATCAGAAGTAAAAGTCGGTGTTTGAAATTTTTCAAATAGATCTCGCCGAAACGCATAACGTCGTTCTTTTAATGATTTCCACCGCAAATCGTAAAATATTTCCGTGACGCTTTCCCCCCTATAACGCGATAAGACAAAACGAGCTGTCTTTCTCTGAACCTTCTCAATGTCCTCCGTCAGTCCCACCTGGTGAGAGTTCCACACTGGGCAACAGTACTGCAGAAGAGGACGCACAAGTGTGACGTAGGCAGTCTCTTTGGTGGAGCTGTTGCATCTTCGAAGCTTTCTGCCAATGAAACATTATCTAATTTCTCTATAACTGTTGGATAAAACAGAAACGATTGATATCATCATCAGAATTGCTCTCCGTTCCTGTTTCATATGCCGAATCGTGCTGGTCTGCGATTTCAATAGCTAGTGCGTAATATAAGTAAATGTTATATGACATTGTAGTAAGGAGTGTGTCACTGATTAATTATTTATTATATTCCACATATATAGTGGTTAAGCCACGTCACACAAAATGAATTTTAATTTACAAAACGTAACATTATCAAACGTAAGGAAAAATTGCACTAAACACAAACTGAGAAAATAATTAAATTATGAAAAGGTGTAGTAAATGTAGCCAGGCCATCTAGGGGTGTGACAGTGACTCCCAACTGTCTGCCATAGTCACACATTGTGAGATTACCGCACAATAGAAATATTGGTAATAAATAGCGTTTGATGATTAAACAGTATGAAGTTCACTGCAAACATTGACCATGCCAGTGCACTAAATGTTACACAATTTTAACCTTATTAATTATGGTAGCAATGTATGTACGCAGTTGGGTGACAACATTTATAGTTAGGCCATAGGTAAAAAATCTGCACGTTGAGATTTTCTGTGTGATTGTAGCTGACGGGAGGCCAGCGAACAGGCCAACGTTGGTGGCTTGTTCCATTTTAGGATTTACCAGGCTAGCTTCCGGTGAGGGGAGAGAGGGACAATGGCGAGTGCCAGGCGCAGTGCAGTGCAGTGCGTGCAGTGCAGTGCAGTGCGTGAAATAAAATATTCTAATACCACTGGCATATGAAGTAATACTATGCAGTAAGGAACCTTTAAGGCCCTAATTACAAAATAGCCTGTTGACAAACAATACATTAGCTGATATAGTCACATCTGGCGTAATATGTTTAATTGACAATGAAAAGTAATAAATTACCAATGAATACAAGACAATTACACAACTAGCATGGCAATGTTTTGTTTATAAAAATGATATATTAACTATTTCTCATTTTATTTTCAATTAATCTTGTGTATTTTATCTTCAAGTATTCACTTAAATCACTTATCTGTGGTATAAGAAATTGCACGATTATAATAAATAGTACAAAGGATGTTTATACCAATATAAAAAAAAATAAGAAGACATTTGTTTAATGTGTAGTGTAATTATTTTGATTTTAAGTAAAGTTTTAGAAATGTATTGGCTGAGTGCTGTACGTTGGCAAATCGGTTAGAACAGCTCACATGGGGAAGTTGATGACGTATGGAAAAAAACCCGGCAGTTGGGCTTTAGTGCGCGCGCGCGTGCGCAGGGACAGGAAGTGACGAGTCGGGAGCGAGTGGTGTAGCTGGCCGGGCGGCGTCGCTCTGCACGGTCGGCATGCGGATCTCCACGTGGAGACTATAGATTTTTGTCTGGCAATTGCCATGTGTGGTTGCTCGTCGTAGACTGCACCAAGTTGAATCGAGTGCTACTGTGTGTTCTGAATATTTAGCCGGTGCAACAAGGTGTGCATCGCACTGAATTAAAGTGACTGTGTTTTGTTAATGTAACACGTGTCGTCGCATAGGCATGAACATAAATAGTGTTTGAGACAGCCACATGGTGTGAAAACAATTTGTGACAAATATTCATTTTGTCTGGGGGCTCACAAGCTATAACTTTATTTGATAAATGTGTTGACGTACAGATGTATCAGCCACAGGGTTCTAATATTGTGAAATAAACAACATAAGGTGAACTTTCACTTGTTTTCAAAAATAGTAGTTAGTACACCATTTCCTCTCATGAACTTATTTTTTTATGAATTTATTATGAATTTTTTTGTTAATCATATGCAGGGAAGGAAAGCTGAGAACGTGTGATATCATCCCCTAGAAAATGAGTCAAACAGTAGCAATCACATTTCCAGTGTTTTTACATGTTGAGGAATTTGGTTCGCAGTTGGTGGTTGTGAGTTTTAAAAGTTAAACTTTCTCTATTTTAAACTCTCACCCCGACCTTCACCCTCGCAACATGGTATCGCACCATTTCCAGCTATATATAAATCCATACCATGCCACAACAGCTGTATTTGCAATATGAATGGTATTTGGTTGTTGAGCTGCAATAACTATGTGATATGGCAGGCACAACCAAGATTTGTTGTTCCTACTTTGAGCAGACCACGTTGACCGCGACGAAGCACTGTGTGGGAAGTCATGCTCTGGACCCTGCGCCCTGTGCTGCGGCACGCGCCAGGTAGCCAAACAGGCGAACCCAGCCTGCGGTCACGTAGCCCGGCGATAAGCCCGCGAATTAACAGCCGGCTGCGAGGCGGTGGAGGGCCGTCCTCAATGCGGGAACTGCCGTTAACGTGGCCCTGCAGCCGCTACTGGTGCTAGCAGGGCCGGCTAAGCTCCTTAAAGCAGCCGCCGTCAACGTGGGTGCTTCCTTTGGCAGTGTATTCACGAACGTAACAACTTACTAATAAGAAGTATATAATTTCAACACTGTATATTCTTAATTCGTATTAGTTACACTATGAGCTTATTTCGACTTTAAAGTCATCTTCAGGTGTTACGTCACATTCTGTTATGCTGTGCATTTCGATATTATTGTGTCGTGATTTATTTTATTATTATTTTACTTCATCTTCTTATACAGGGTGTTTTACTAAGTTTGTTTGCCTCTGTAACTTATAATAGGTGACGGGAAATTTTCATATATATATATATATATATATATATATATATATATATATATATATATATATATGTTTGTAGAACTTATGGGACATAACTACTGGGTCATCATTCCCTAAGCTTACAAACTGCGTTACGTACTAGCACAAATATCCATGCCCGAAGGGGATTCTAACCCCCGACCGTAGTGGCCGTGCAGAGCGTGACTGGAGCGCCTCAGTCCCCTCGGCCACCGCGGCCGGCGGGAAATTTTAATGCGGTAGGTCAACACAAGAAATGTTACACTTTCTGCGGAGCTATGAACGTAGTTTATTGTATCACTTTCCAAAAAGTTACATCACAAAGATATAAATTTTTAAATGAAACAAACTTTTTTTCTATCGTGCATTGGATTCGTTGAAACCAGCTGCGTTCAAATCAATTTAAACTACATTCCTATCACTGTTAGTTTGAGAGCTACAACCCTTCAAAGTTTAGAGGACGGAGGCTGCGAGAGCTTAGCTGACTGGCCGAGTGGCTATCCCCTGGGGCACGGCCCACTGTCTCATGGCCACCAGCCAGTCAGGTACGCCGTCGTAGCCTCCGCCCCCTAAACTTTGAAGGGTTGTAGCTCCCAAACTAACAGTGATAAGAATGTAGTTTAAATTGATTTGGACGCAGCTGGTTGCAACAAATCTAATGCACGATAAAAAAAACTATTTTTCCATTTAAAAATTATATCTTTGTGGTGTAACTCTTTGGTAAATGATACAATAAACTATGTTCATAGCTCCGCAGAAAGTGTAACATTTCTTGTGTTGACCAACCGCATTAAAATTTCCCGTCACCTATTATTTTATAAGTTACAGAGGAAAACACACTTAGTGAAACACCCTGTATATTGTGTTGTCATGCGAGATCTTTATCAAGTTACGGATTTTGTCATTTATTTGACAGCTCAAATAAATAACAAAGTTGAACTGTCAAATAAATGTCAAAATCCGTAACTTGATAAACATCTCGCATGACAACACAATATTATGTTACGTGATATTAATACGAGGCGCGTCCAGAAAGTAAGTTCCGTTTCAACTTATATCCGCTGTAGCGCTGCGACTGCAGTTCCGCACATGCGCTGTAGACGATGTGTATCAAGGAGAAGAACGTGCGCCATTTGGAGATCGCTGTCAGTTACGTACGATTTGTTGTGCTTGTTTGAAATTTCGGCGTTGATTGAAAATCCCGTCGCCTGTGAAATCAGGTCGGTGATTCGGTTTCTGAATGCGCGGAAAGTGAAACCAAGTGAAATTTATCGGCAAATTTGCGATGTTTACAGACCAAATGCGATGAGTGATTCGATGCTAAGAAGATGGGTGCGACAGTTCAATGGCGGGCGTAGTGATGTGGACGATGAAGAACGAAGTGGGCATCCACCTTTGGTTACAGAAGAACTGGTTCACGCGATTGATGACAAGATCCAGGACATCTCAAGTCTCTCCTTGGCGGTCATCACTTCACCAATGATGACGAACTGAAAGAAACTGTTTCCAACTGGTTGAAGACACAGACGGCAGATTTCTATGAAGAAGGTATACAAAACTTGGTGCCACGCTATGACAAATGCCTGCAAAAATTTCGGCAGTTACATGTAAAAGTAGTTTAAGAGTTGAGGAATTTGGTGCAATAAAAATTTCTTCTGTATCTGTGTAAAATTTCATTTTATTACCAAGCGGAACTTAGTTTCTGTGACGCGCCTCGTATTATATATATAAAAGAAGAAATAATAATAAAATAAATCACGTCACAATAATATCGAAATATACAGCATAACAGAGTGTGGCGTAATAACTAAACATGACTTTAAAGTCGAAATAACCTTATAGTGTAACCAATATGAATTTAGAACATGCAGTGTGAAATTATATAATTCTTATTATTAAAATATCGATGTACGACGTCACTAACACTGTGGGCCCTGCAGATAACAAGTAACAACTTACCGACTTTTTCGTTACAGCCAAAGCTACTTGTAAAACTATTCAGCCTTGAATGAAACTTTCACTCTGCAGCGAAGTGTGCGCTGATATGAAACTTCCTGGCAGATTAAAATTGTGTTCCGGAACCGGGACTCGAACCTGGGACCTTTGCCTTTCGCGGGCAAGCGCACTACCGACTGTGCTATTCCGACACGACTCACGATGCCGCCTCACAACTTTACTTCTGCCAGTACCTCGCTAGTGCTGGTCTTGCATGGTTCGCAGGAGAGCTTCTGTGAAGTTTGGAAAGTAGGAGGCGAGGTACTGGCAGAAGTAAAGTTGTGAAGCGGCATCGTGAGTCGTGTCGAGATAGCACAGTCGGTAGTGCGCTTGCCCGGGAAAGTTATTGGTTTCAGCACACAATTTTAATCTGCCAGGAAGTTCCCTATTCAGACTTTTCTGTATTACTCGGCAATGCCAAGTGGCAATCTCGCGACGGTGGAAGCATCGTCAAGTTTACGCCGGAGAAACAGAGAGGGGGGGAGCAGTATGGCGCACATGTACGCTCCAGTATTCTTGTAAGTTGGCCGCTGCTAGCCTGTTATACGTAGCGCGTCTACTAATGATTAATTTTGCGGAAAACTAAATCTTATTTGTAATTTCAAATGCTATGTGGTTAGATGTTAAGCCTGCATTGATTTTACTAATCCTTTCAATGGCGGTTTCCGAGTGTCTTATTCTTCTCACATTATGAAAAAAAAATGCGAAGCAATCATTGATTGAACATTACTGCAGTCAAGCATGTCCAACGCCTACGATAGCTACAAGAATTCCGAATGGATGAAGTACTTTCGAGTACGCGGAAGGGGTAAAGACAAAGCTAGTAATCAAAACAAAATATTTCTTACAATGAAGAACATTGAAAATTAAATTCATTTAAAATCAAAAGCTAGAATACTGATTCTACGATATATTCCTGAAAGAAGTGTCTTACCTCAGCTGTTCACGGAGCTTCGCTGGCAGAATCTGTAGAATTACTTCCCATGCTGATCTAGTCTTCCTCAGCTGTCTCTGTCGTCTGCCAATTCGGCCACTGACGATTATGATTCGCCTCTTGAATCCAGCCCGACTGATATTATTATTTCATTTCTTCGTCCATCAGAGCATCTCTTCTCCAATAGTTCTCGCACACTTTTTCTAAGTGACATACCGCCTTTCTTCAAACTTCTAATGTCACAGCAGGAAAAGCATCAGCTGTAATTATTTTCAGACTCGTGAGCGAAACGCTTGAGACATTCTGAGTACGGATTTTATTTTCTACAATATTCCAGATTAATTCGATGGGTTTCAGGTCTGGATGTTACGGAGTCAGTCGGAGGAGTACAAATCCGTTCTCTTGCAAACTTTTGTTAATATAATAAACAGGAGACCTTTGGTGCCCTTAACTACTGTCAGAAGTTCGGCTTTCCGTAGGTCGGAGGCATTATGTATGTTGTTGTTGGTCAGACAGGATTGTATTTCACTTTTTAGAGACCTAGAGGAAGGCGGGTTGTTCTCTTGTTTATTGTGTTACGGAGCATTATCGATATATGTTCAAATGTTTGTAAAGATTATGGGACTTAATTGAGGGGTCATCAGTCCCTAAACTTACAAACTACTTATGAACTAGATGATACTAAAGACGACACAAACATCCTTGGCCGAGGGAGAATTTTAATTTCTGACGCGGGAGGCTGCGCTATCCGAAACGTGGCGCTCCAGACAGCTCCGCTACTCCAGCGTGTCCATTATCAAAAATGACAATACTTCTTGTAGGTAAGCCTGCCATAGGTTGAGTTTCAAGGTATTTATGAATGTTTTTGCTATCCGTTTGGTTTTTTAATCATATATGAGAAGTGCACTCGAAATGAAACCCATATCTCCGGCTGCAAGAACAACAATTAAACGGTGACCGGCACTTTTGTTTGACAACACCCCTCGCACACTATCACTTTGCCAGCATTTATTTACTGTATAATGCGTGTGAATCCATATTTCATCTAAGTAAACCACTAGTCGCATTGATTCTGATGCTACATTTTTACGTAAAACTTGAGAAAGTAAGCCCTTTTAGCAACAATGTCCTCTCGTTCTCACAAAACAATACGTTTATTTTGGCAACTTCTAAAACGAAATCCACGGACAGAACAATTTTTCTAAGGATTTCCTTGCTAGCTTTGAAACTCAGTTCTGTTCGACGAAAGTTGTGCAGGTTTCGCGATGTTGGTGATAGTTTCTTGCTTTTCCTTCTCTCTCACAAAATTTACGTCTGCTGCGAAAGTTATATGCTTTACCATATGATCTAAGAAATGTAACTAACTGACTGATGCTACTTGAATGAAATGTAACTGAATGCGTTTGAAGCTGTTCTATCTGAATGCCTTTGCAAAACGTTATGTTATCTGACTGCGTATTTTTTAACTTTATTCTATATGAATGTCTAGGTATTACAAAACCTCTCTGACTGCATATTCTTCATTATAATGAAACACAAACTGCTAATTGTTTCTATATGAAAATGTCGTAACAAAGTTAAGTTTCTGAAAATTACTGATACTAAAAATCACTGTGTTAATAATTCTGGCCCTAGAAACTTGTTTCTGACTGAACCAACAATCTTTAACTGAATGTAACGAATACAATATTTATCAATGCATTCTGACTCAGTGTAAACACTTATTAACCTGTACTGAAAACTGTATGAATTGTTCTACCCTGAAATCTGTAAATTATACTGAACTGTAAGCATGACAACAAGAACTGATTCTTTCTCACATTCACTTACTGCATAAATTTGCGCAACACCAAAGTGCTTCCTGCTGTACTAATTACTGGAAAGCTAACTACAGAAAACATCTATGGCACTTTTAATAAAAATGTGAGGAGGCATAAACTGTAATAAACGCTTTCAGAGAAAAATATAACTCAGATATTTAATCTGCCTACAAAATTATTTTTAAACAAAGGTAAACATTTCTTTACTGTTAATAAATTTAACTTGATTCACACTAACAATGTTACAACAATACAATATTTCAAGAACACTATCCATGAAATTCTTATTTAATAAAAGACGCACTCGCAGAACTAAAGTATTACGATAAATACTTTTCCTAACACGGAAAGGGGTTCCCAACATGAATCGTGAGACAACAAGCTAACAGAAAGATCTTTCCCGACCGTTTCTGATACCATCAGTTCAACCTAACAATGCGAAGTTGTGCCATAGAAACATACCAAGTATTTCATGAAAAACTTTACCTTATAAAAACATCAAAAGATCGTTTCCCCAACGTCATATATTCCTGTCGTCTCCATATCTTAAACAAACAGCTTGGCTCAGCATTCAAGTCTCAAAATCTCAGCTCCTCGGCTACCCCGCTGGAACGACAACTGCACACAACCACGGTCCCCACGCTTCTGCAATCTCATCCGCGCGTCTAGCCAAGTCTGCCCTCTCAATAATTACAACCCTACTTCCCGGCAACAATACTATCACCGTCTTCAATATCGATAGTACTGCCATCGAAAAATAAACCTGCAAAGATAAACAACCCATGCCTGACTAGCTTGACACTGGTCTCAAATTCGCAGTTCATTAGAATATGAAATGTATACCTTCTCATAGCAGGTATCTTAAATCATCTCCTTTTTCCCTATCACGAATTTGATAGGATTTTGTTTTGTAAACAACCTAGAGAGAGAGATAATAACCTTTCATTGATATTTCTTTATATTGTTCGTAATACCGTTGAAATTGATGTCCGTTAAAACATTTATCCCTATCATCGATCACATACTTATTGTGAGGTTCTTGCTTCTTCTTCTTCGGTGTAGGAACGTTTCACTCTGCTCGACATCGTGTCCATATTTCCGTAATTTGGAAATCATCCCCTTGCTCAGCTTTACCATTTTGGCAGCACGTTCCGTCTCCCTCTGCACCGGCACGGTCAGTCCATTCTGTATCTGGTCGTCAATGAATTTAATTACGTTAACCGCAAGCCTCCGCGCCTGTCGACGAAGACACTTTCCACGCTCATTTTCAACTCTCGCACCAACAGGTTAGAACGCACACTGGTGTATTCGTAGCCCGGCTGTACCTCGTCACGTGACCGAGTTAGTTCCTACCGCTGCCTCGTTAGCACTTCGCCTTGCCGGGCAATACTAGCGACGCGTCAATTCTCTGAAATCACTAAATATTAGTAGAGATTCGATGATATATCACAACGCCGGATACAACAGTGACACAATTCAGACGTTCAAAACTTCAGAGTCGCGACAACGTTCTCGGCATGCCGGACTAGATTGCAACAAAAAATTCACTCCTGTCTTGAAGCAAATACGAGGGTCACTCCAAAAGAAAGGCACACTATTCCTTTTTTTAATACAATTTTTATACTACTTGTTTGAAAGTTTTACAGTGTGTAGATACATCCTTGAGGAACAATATTTTCATTACTCCACATAATCCCCATCCCTCTCAACTGCCTTACGCCGTCTTGGAACGAGCGCCTGTACACCGGCACGGTAAAAATCTGGACCAACACGTAGGAACCACTGTTTAGCAGCGTGCACAAGGGAGTCATGATCTCCAAACCTTGTTCCACGAAGAGAGTCTTTCAATTTCCCAAACAGCTGATAGTCACATAGAACCAGGTCAGAACTGTAAGGCGGTGTTTCAGTGTTGTCCATCCGAGTTTTGCGATCGCTTCCATGGTTTTATGATTGAGATGTCACTGCCAACATCCTGGATACCTGGTGGGTACCTGGCACAAACCTTTTTTAACTCCAACACTTACAGTATTCTGTAAACAGTTCCTTCCCCTATCCCAACGTATTGTGACAATTCGTTCACTGTGATGGGTCTGTCTGCAGTCAGCAATTTGTTAACTCTCTGCACATAGTCTGGAGAGTGTGCATTACGAGGCCTGCCTCTGCGAGGACTATTCTCAATATTGCCGTGCCCACTTTCATCACGTAACCTGCTCGTCCACCGACTAACTGTACTGCGATCGACAACAGCATCTCAATACACCTTTTTCAACCTCTTGTGGATGTTTCGCACTGTTTTCACAGCACAGGAATTCAATGACAGCACGTTGCTTCTGACGAACGTCAAGTGTAGCAGCCATCTTGAAGACATGCAGTGACGGCGCCACTCACGGGAACAGGTTGAACTAAGTTTCAAAACAAGTGGGAAGGATGTGTCTACACAAACTTTCAAACATGCAGAATGAAAACTATATTAGAAAAAAATAGTGTGCATTTCTTTTAAGTGGCCCTCCCTAATGCGAGATAGAGCAGTTAAAACTTATTTTTAACTTACAAGGGACGCCTTTGACCTCGGTTGATCGGAAACACTCGAAACTATTCTTAGAATAGAAAGAACTCATAAACATAACAGAGTTGTGTATAATTTCCATACAAAACGCCGCCCTTGTCTGCTAGTGCCACTAGACGTTGGCATAGTGTAGCTGCCCTAACCATTGCTCCAGTTGCGTGAGTGGGCGTTATAGCTGCAGGACGTATTTGTCTCTTTATGGTTCGCAAGGAAGTTACTGTGTAAACTGTGTACAGTGCAGTGATATCACAGTCTAACAGATACAGTCACAACACTCCCACAGATCTTCGTTATACACTGCGACAGCAGCGCTCCAAGCGGCCGGCCGGAAAGCTACATTTGAACGAGTGCGAATAGTATCGTTTATATTAACATAATATTTACATTAGGGAACTCATGAAGTTTCATAAAATAGGTAATAACTTAAAAATAGCTCCACTTTCGTCCTTCTTAAGTTTCCTAAGGTCCGCAATAGGGTAAGAAACGGCACAGTACATGACAGTTTATTTACATTTATCTTCTAACCTACAAGCTTTAACTGAATGATTTAATTTACTATTAAAAATAGAAAAAATACTAGGAAACATCAGCAGAGCTGCTCTTTGGCAGGAAGACATCGCTTCCTACACAAGAACGTTAACGTTTCTTCACTACAATTCCAGTAAAATCGGTGAGGGTGGAACGTAGGAAACGTATATACAATGAAATAAGTACAGTATTTAACGTAACAAATTAACCACGACAACTGTAGCTGAAGGAGGAACGTCACAGACGCGGCAACAAAACGACAAATGGAATCACACTGTTTTCCAAAAAAGATGAGTCCAATTCCACAATTGATACTACATATGAGCCACTGACGGCAAGAATATTCAAAACATTGTCTTTTCAAGCTCAAGTAATTTTACTCAAAGGAATATGCGCCTATAAGAAAGACTAATGAGGTTTAAAATGGGTGAATATACTCCACACTGCATTGAAACATGTCAAAAAACTTCCTGTCATATTAATAAGAGACCATAACAGAAATTTATGTTTGTCTTGTGTTTATATTCTACTTACTTTCAGCGGAATAAGCTGCAAATATACAAATATTAGTAAGTATTTGTTCATTACGAAGTTGTCCTTTACAACACTGAACGGGTTAAATTTGGCTGTTTTTACATAAATTTCCATATTATGTACATCAATTGATATTTTAATAAACCTAGTAACACAAAATTATACTAAGTATTTGTGTAAATACGTTCAAAAATATTTATAAACAAACATCTCTCTTACGGCGGCTTGCCCACCTCTAGGAGCGTTAGTGTCGTTGCAACTGTCAGCAGTAAGTGTCGCGACTGTGTATGTTAGACTGTGATGATATCATGAAGAGCATACCGATATGACATCGGGACCGAGAATAGAGTTCACGGATATATTATATAACATAATAATTCACAATTTTAAACATGGTTGATTAGCAGCTACCGTAATCCAGTTATGTGTAACAGCCAACCACATGCGTTAAATTTAAAGGTTCTTAGAAACTTCTTAAATTTTACGCAATCAATTTGCTGCTATACATTTAAAAAGAAAAAATAATAACAATTCATACAATGGCGACGACACAGAAATACTTGACGCTACCGTGGACCGATATACGGAATTAGACAGGAGAAACATGAACCTGAAGGTGGCTCTTCAAGCTTTATGCGACATTCACCTACAGACCAACAGTCAACTCACAGAGACTGGCTGAATGCGAAAGTGATACGGAATGTGATAATGTAGCTTCAGTGAGATGTGCACTTTGTTCTCTCCCACTTTGTTTTAACCACTTCATCGAAATCCCGCATCTACAATTTGAGAAGTAATAGAAGCTCTTCCAGGTATTGTGGTAATGCTGTATATGCGTGTTTTGCGCTATCATAAGTACTTTAAGAATAACGTTTTTTGGCGAAGCTGATTGAATGTGTCATGATCCACTGACATGTAATTTCCTTCCTATGCTATTGATATCTTGTTACTTTGTTTCTCTCTGTTAAAATCTTAGCTGTGGTACGATGCAACATTTTGCATGGAAATGACGCACACCACCGTCCTGTTTATGACTGTCTGTTATTCCTAGCACGGTTTCATGCGTTTACGAGCGTTCGGGTCAAAGACATTCTACATCTATATCTACATGGATACTCTGAAAATCACATGTAAGTGCCTGATGGAGGGATCATTAACCACTTTCATAATCTCTCTCTACCGTTCCATTCTCTAACAGCGCGCGGAAAGAAAGAACACCTAAATCCTTCCGTTTTCGATCTGATTTCTCTTATTTTATTGGGATGTCCGTGTCTCCCTATATAGGTGGGTGCTAGCAAAATATTTTCACATTCAGAAGTAAAAGTCGGTGCTTGAAATTTCGCAAATAGATATCGCCGCAAAGAATAACGTTGTTCAACATTTTCGTGACACGTTTTCCCCCACGTAACGTGATACAACAAAACAAGTTGCCCTTCTCTAAACCTTCTCAATGTCCTCTGTCAGCCCCAACTGGTGAGGATCCCATACTCCAGGAGAGGACGCACACGTGTGATGTAGGCAGTCTCTTTGGTGAAGCTGTTGAATCTTTGAAACGTTCTGCCAATGGAACCTAACCTTTCGTTCGCCTTTCCCACAATATTTTCTGTGTGTTGTCTCCAGTCTAAGTTGTTTGTAATTGTAACTCCTAGGTATTTGGTAGAATTTAAAACCTTAAGGTTTTACTGATTTATCGTGTAATTGAAGTTCATTGGATTTCTTTTAGTGGTCATGTGTATTACTTCACACATTTCATTATTTAATGTTAATTGCCAATTTTCGCAACATGTATAAATTTGGTCTAAATCGCTTTGCAGCTGCTTTTGATCCTCTGTTGACTTAACTCGGTGGTCGTAGTCACCACATTGTTCAGTTTCTAAAAGTCCAGCTTTACAATAACGTAGTACGCAGTATTGGTCAATTTCCTTTAAATTTTATTCGAGATAACTTGCACTATAAACTTCAAACAATTTCCATTAAACTTAAACTTAATTTATCCGGGATATTGTGAGATTACCGCCCAATAGAAATACTGGTAATTAATAGCATTTGATAATTAAACAGTATGAAGTTCACTGCAAACATTGACCATGCCAATGCATTAAATGTTACACAATTTTAATCTTATTAATTATGGTAGCAATGTATGTACACAGTTGGGTGACAACATTTATAGTTAGGCCATAGGTAGAAATTCTCCACGTTGAGATTTGCTGTGTGCTTGTAGCTGACGGGAGGCCAGCGAGCAGGCCGATGTTGGTGGCTTGTTCCAACTTAGGATTTTACAGTTCGTTTTCGGTGAGGGGAGAGAGGGACAATGGCGAGTGCCAGACACAGTGCAGTGCACAAATATTGTAATACTACTGGCATTTGAAGTAATACGATGCAGTTAGGAACCTTTAAGGCCCTCATTACAAAATAGCCTGTTGATAAATAAACAATACATTAGCTGATATAGTCACATCTAACGTAATATGTTTAATTGACAATGAAAAGTAATAAATTACCAACGAAGACAAGACAGTTACACAACTAGCATGGCTATTTTTGTTTATAAAAATAATATATTAACTATTTTTCATTTTATTTTCAATCAATCTTTTGTATTTTACCTTGAAATATTCAGTTAAATCAGTTATCTGTGATATAAGAAATTGCACGATTATGATAAACAGTACAAAGGATGTTTATACTAATATAAAAACGTAAGAAAATATTTGTCTAATGTGTAGTGTAATTATTTTGATTTTGAGTAAAGTTTTAGAAATGTATTGGCTGAGCGCTGTACGTTGGCAAATCGGTTAGAACAGTTCACATGGGGAAGTTGATGACGTAGGCGAGAAAACCTCGGCAGTTGAGCTTTTGGCGCGCACGCACGCCTGGACAGGAAGTGAGGACTCGGGACCACGTGGTGTGGCTGGCCGGGCGGCGTCGCTCTGCAGCAGTCGGCATGTGGATCTCGAGGTGGTGACTTGAGATTTGTCTGTGGCAATCGCCACGTGTGGTTGCTCGTCGTAGACTGCACCAAGTTAAATCGAGTGCTACTGTGTGTTTGTGAATATTTAGCCGGTGGAACAAGGTGTGCATCGCTTTGAATTAAAGTGACTGTGATTTATTAATGTAACACGTGTCGTCGCATAGGCATGAACATAAACGGTGTTTGAGACAGCCACGTGGTGTGAAAACAATTCGCGACAAATATTCATTTTGTCTGGGGGCTCTCGAGCTATAACTTTATTTGATAAATGTGCCGACGTACAGACGTATCAGCCACAGGGTTCAAGTATTGTGAAATAAACAACATAAAGTGAACTTTCACGTGTTTTCAAAAATAGTAGTTAGTACACCCTTTTCTCTCATGAACTTGAATTTATTATGAATTTGTTTTGTTAATCATACGCAGGGAAGGAAAGCTGCGAACGTGTGATATCATCCCCTAGAAAACGAGTCAAACAGTCGCAATAACAGTTCCAGTGTTTTTGCATGTTTAGGAATTTGGTTCGCAGCTGGTGGTTGTGAGTTTCAAAAATTAATCTTTCCCTTTTTTAAACTCTCACCCCGACCTTCACGCTCGCAATATCTAGCACTTGGCAACCCTGCCAGGATCGATAGTTATGTTTTTAATTACAAAACTGGAAACGAAACTTATAACATTGCCAGGCTTTGCTGTGCATTACTGAATAATTGTAAAATAGCTACGCATTATTTAAATTTTCGTACGCTCTTCGAATATTATACTGATTTTGACATTAATGACTTGATTTTGACCAAAAATAAAATACGCTTTACTTGTCAAAATATTATTTCTAATAAGCTGCGCATCGTGTGAACCTCTCATTGCATGTTGCTGCGCACTTTATTACAACTGTGTAAATTACATGTTCTGAACGCTTTTGCAATTTGATTTTGTTTGATATATTACTTATGAAGGTTGTAGGAATATACTTGATTTTTTTACGTTCTGGTTCTTCCTTTACAAGTTTTATTTTTGTGTGTATAGAAAGTTTCTTTTTAGGTTCTTTGCATTTATCATAAATTTTGTGGACTATATCAGGATTACAATCCTGATATAGTCCACAAAATTTATGATAAATGCAAAGAACCTAAAAATAAGCTTTTGCAATTAACCATAGGATGATAAAATTTTCATTACTTTGATTGTGACTGTCTCGCAAAACTGCGTTGCTGCTCATTGTTTGCACTTCTTTTTGCATGTCGCTGTGCACTTTATTCGAACTGTCTTACAATCAGGATTACAATCCTGATATAGTCCACAAAATTTATGATAAATGCAAAGAACCTAAAAATAAGCTTTTGCAATTAACCATAGGATGATAAAATTTTCATTACTTTGATTGTGACTGTCACGCAAAACTGCGTTGCTGCTCATTGTTTGCACTTCTTTTTGCATGTCGCTGTGCACTTTATTCGAACTGTCTTACAATACTAACAGGATAAAATCAGTTTTTCTTCTGACGACTCAGTTTTACTTCCTCATCGGAGCACAGCGTAGATCCACGAAGAGAAAGGCAGTTGCAGCAGGGGATGCCGGCAAGGTGCAGACAAATCACCACCTCCTCTCTAGATGTGCAACGGCGTGGATAATACCTGTCCAGCTCCTCGCACATAGAGTGACCAGCGGAATGAAGTACGGGCAGCGAAACGGGACGGTTCAAATGTTCAAATGTTTGTTTTTATGATACACAAGTTTTCATATTTAACTTATAACGTCTTGCAACACCCCTGTAAATTTACAGACAGCATGCAGCGGTGGAATGGCCCCACGGTTCTAATCGCCTGATTGATGACCACAGTAGTTTTCTCACAAAGATGTACATTTTTACATACAGCGTTTGTATGTGTGTGGTTGCAGATAATAGTTTCCGCAGTGGAGTTGACACGGATATCAAAAAATTAATGTACCCAGAGGTAAACACTTGCGGAAGTTTACACGTGACATAAAATCTCTCAAGAAGTAAGCACCGATGATAATGGATTTCAATTATTAAACAGTGTTATTAACGACGCTGTTGGAAATGCACGCCTCGGTTCACAATATACACATGGTAACTTATTTCAGATTCAGAAAGATGTAGGTTGCCGAACGTTTTCTCAGATGAAGAAACTTGCACAGGACAGGGTAGCGTGGAAAACTGCATCAAACTTTGTGATCTTGAGCAATACTCAAGACGTGGTCGTACAAGCGTTTTATACGCGTTTTCCTTTACAGATGTAATAAATCTTCACAAAATTCTCCCAATAAACCGAAGTCGGCTGTCCGCCTTACTACTGTACTTACATTTCGTTACGCCTACATATTTGAACAACGCGACTGCATCAAGAAGCTCACTAATAATGCTGTATTCAAACATTATGGGACTGTTTTTCCTAATCATGCGCATCATTGCGCCAACTAGAAATTAAGTCAGTCTGTATGCTATTAAAGACGACACCCTCCGATACACCACAGAATCATCAGCAAACATCCGCAGATTATAAGTTACTCTGCCCATCCGATTATTTATATAGGTAGAAAATAATACCGGTCCTATTACACTCCCCTGGAGCACTCCTGACAATACAATCGTCGCTGATGAACACTAGCCGTCGAGACCAACGTACTGAGTTCTATTACTTAGGAAGTCTTCCAGCCAGTCACAAATCTGTGAACCTATTCCATAAGCTCGTATCTTCATTAGCTGTGTTGCACCGCGTCGATCGCCTTTTTGACAGGAACTGCATGTATAATTCTTTTGTAAACACAAGTCAACGGCTACCCGCTCTCCAGCAACTTTCTGTTAATATTGAATTTTTTCGGTTGTCATAATCTTTTGCCTTTCACAGAAATACGTCGAACCGCTTTAGTTTATTCTGCTGATGGCAATACTCCAGAACCTAGATACCTCAATTGATTCCATAATTGTTTTGACAAGATTCTAAAGACATAGGTGGTGATGTGGCTTTAAGTTTGTTAACAGGGCTGGATATAATATCCTCAGAATCCAGGCGTGGGGCACGAAACGTATATTCTGTCTTACTCATGATGGATATTTTTGAAAGTGAATTATATTGAAGTGAATCAACGGATACCACAGAAATATTTAACAACAATCAAAGCAAGAAAAAACGTGCAAACGTAAACAGGAAATTTAAATCCTACTTTTAATCTAAATATGAGACACAGAAGATATCTGTGGTTTTATCAGAAATCGCGCCCTATATAACACGTGTGAAAATGAGTCTGGTTGGTACTGAATAACACAGTGAATAATAAAATATTCACTCTGACTGGCAGACACAACTCAACATAGTTATTGCGAATTTTTTTTATATTTGCCGAGCCACGATCGGTTTCGAGGTCTGTTTCAAACATTCCGGACAATTAGCAAATTCGCATCAATGGAGTGTTGGAATGGAATGTGGGTAGAATCCCTGCGGGCGCCTGTGTTGAATGTATAACTGCCAGAAGCTTCATTACTGTTTATTGGTTACTTATTTTTCACTCTAATACTGAATAGAACGTTGTTCCGCACGGATTGCGTATTTCGAGCCGGCATTTATAGGTGCCACACGTTTTCATTAGATTTGTGCGAAACTCAAGAGACACTGTACCTCACCAGCGTCTTCTATAGTAAAATTGCGTGCTAATGGAATGTCGCCACAGTTTTGCGACGGAATTCGTGATTTCCTGTCAGAAAGGACACAGTACGTTGTAATTGACGGAAATTCATCGAGTAAAACAGAAGCGGTAGCTAGTGCTCCCCATCGCCTCGTATCTTATCGTAATCTGTGAATTGGCTATGGATCGTATAATTACATACGAGTTGTTCTTTAAACAATTAGCGCTACTTTGTATTTCCAAATTTTAAAACCTGCTGAAACGACGAAAATATGAAGCGCTAAACGAGGTACAAGAAAATTCACAGACGGCGTTTCGCCCGATGCAGCAAAAGGTGTACCAAGATTTTTTTAGGAAGAGGAAACGACATTGTTTACAACGATAAGTAAAAGGTAAGCGTAAAAATATTTTCTGAACAAGTTTCCGAATTTTTTTGAACAGGAGAGTGCTATGAAGGGTCATAATGCAGCGTCAATCTTCTATATGGAGTTGGCCATAGTGCAGATGAACGGGTTTGCTTATCTGTAGAGCAGTGGACGTAATAACTGCAGCGCCCATCTTCTTGGTGTACGAACGCAAAGAAGCACTTCTAAATATTCCATACTCCACAAAAGAAGCATAGTATCGTATCTCTGCTCACAGAGAAACATCTATTTCGCTCAAAGTTGCGAATTTGACTCTTATAAAAAAACTTGTATTTTTGTTGTACTTGTTTGACACATTACTGCATTAAAGTTTAAATTAAAATGCTAATTAACTGATAAAATAGTATCAAGTAAGGTCATAATCGTCTGGAAGTACGATTTAATTTTTTTATATGTCGTCGCGCCCATATCACAATGCTTCACCTCATAAGGAAGATTTCCATCATTTACACATTTAAAGGCCATTGAGAGATTAAAAAAAAATCCTAGTGGGTGATTTTCGGTTGTTCAGAGCATGTAATATTTCGGAAGTAAGAGCATATGTAGACTTTAGAGATATTTTTTTTTTCTGAAAACCAGTTTGTTTCGATAGTACTTTATTTTTACAATTATATGAAGCATCTCTTGCTGGTCTTGCAAGTTTCACAGAAGAACTTCTGTGAAGTTTGGAAAGTAGGAGGCGAGGTACTGGCAGAATTGAAGTTGTGGGGTGGCACCATGAGTCGTGTCGGGATAACTCAGTGGTAGAGCGCTTGCCCGCGAAAGGCAAAGGTCCCAGTTTCGAGTCCCGGTTCCGGCACACAATTTCAATCTGCCAGGAAGTTTCATATCAGCACACACTCCGCTGAAGACTGAAAGTTTCATTCTGCGAACTCTTGAATACATCAATTTTTCAAAAATCTGTATAAATATGTCAGAAGTGTCATTGGCCTTTTTTATGCAGTGGTTTAGCATTAGCATTAAGAGGGCTATTGCATTCCAAAGAATTCTAGTTACTTGTTGGAAACAGACGTTAAGTACTCCACTCGAAATGCGGACTTTTCCTTTTAGTGAGTTTATTACTTTCATTCAGTTTGACGCCAATTCACTCTTCCTGTACTCGTGGTTGCTCTGTTTCCGTTTCTATATTATTACATTATTTTTTTTATTTTATCTTCAGAGGTAGATCTCAGATATGATAAACACACTTGTGAATCCTTTATAGCTTTTCTGGTAATAGCACAGCAGTTTTTATATTTGACTATTTCTTGTTAGTACATAGAGTTTTCTTCACAGTTTAAAAGATAATAATCCTTCAGTAAGACATGGAACTTACAACGTTTCTTTCAATTAGAATTAACGAATTCGTTCCGGAAACAGCTTCAAAATACATTTACGAATATAACACGAAATAAATTGTATTTAAATCAGCATCGGGTTGCTTGTTCCCTCATCCTAGAGTAAATGTTGTAGGCTTTCCCTGAAATTTTTTAATTGTTAAATCATTTACTTAACGCACTACTTTGGACTGTGTCGAGCAATGTGTACTGTAACCAACTGTCAAAGGAAACTCCACGTTTCACCGCCGCGCCCCCTCCTACTTGCCGCACAGCGTTTGTGGTAAAAAGGCGTATCGGATAGCCGATCATAAACTGAACACATATCAGATACGAAAATAGGAAGAAGTTGTACGCAACTGTGGAAGAAAAAGCAAAGTAGCTACAATTAATGGTAGAAACGCCAAATATTCAACAGCGAACATAGCTTCGTCGTTGTTGTGTGGCAGGGCCTCTCAGTTTGGTCCACGCACCCATTAGGGGTCTGCCGAGTGTTTCAAGGTCGATTTTCACCAGAAACTGTAAATTAATGAATGTTGTTGTTATGGTCTTCAGTCCGGAGACTGGTTTGATGCAGCTCTCCACCCTACTCTACTCTGAGCAAGCATTTTCATCTCCTCATAAGAACGGCAACCCACATCCACTTGAATCTGCATACTATACCCGTCTCTTGGTCTCCCTCTGCAATTTTTACCCCACACACTTCCCTCCAATGCTAAATTTACGATTCCCCGATGTCTAAGAAGGTGTCCTACCAAGCGATCCCTTCTTTTATTCGGGGTATGCCAAAAATTCCTTTTCTCACCAAGTCTGTTCAGTACCTCTTCATTAGTTATGCGATCTACCCACCTAATCTTCACCTTTTTTCTGTAGCACCACATTTCAAAAGCCTCTATTTTCTTCCTGTCCGCACTGCTTATCGTCCATGTTTCACTCCCGTACAAGGCAACACTCCACACAAATGCCTTCAGAAAAGACTTCCTTACCCTTAAATTAATATTCTATGTTAGCAAATTTCTCTTTTTCAAAAATGCTTTTCTTCCCATTGCCACTCTGCATTTTATATCCTCTGTACTGCGACCATCGCATGTTATTTTACTACCCAAGTAACAAAACTCATCTACCACCTTCACTGTTTCGTTACCCAATCTAATTCCTTCAGTATCGCCTCATTTTCTAAGACCGCATTCCATTATTTTTGTTTTTCTTGTGTTATTGTTCATTTTATACGCTCTCTTCAACACACTGTCCATTCCATTCAACAGCTCTTCCAGATCCTTTGCTTTCTCTGACAGAATTACAATGTCATCAGCAAAACGCAATGTTTTTATTTCTTCCCCCTGAACTTTAATCCCTAATCCAAATTTTTCCTTGCTTTCCTTCACCGCCTGCTCGATGTACAAATTGAATAACATCGGAGAAAGGCTAAAACCCTGTCTTACTCCCTTCCCAACTGATGCTTCCCTTTCATGCCCTTCGAGTCTAATAACTGCGGTCTGGCTTTTGTACAAGTTGTAAATAACTCTCCTTTCCCTATATTTTACCCCTACTGACTTCAGAATTTGAAAGGGTGTATCCCAGTCAACATTGTCAAATGCTTTCTCCAAATCTACAAAAGCTAAAAATGTAGGTTTGCCTTTCCTTAATCTATCTTCTAAACTAAAATAATGAATAACATTATCAATAATGAAATGTGAAAACCAAATTCATCACTAATTTCTTCATTTGAAAAGTGCGTTTTCGTTTACATCACATCGTGAACTCAAGCAGTGATTGACCTTTCCCACTGAGGACGTGGTTGCGACCTCTCAGCTCCGCTTTTGTGCAACAATTCGGGGGTAGCATGCACTCGATGGGCAGGAACATTCTGCGAATGATATTCTGAAATAGTCACCGAATCAGAGCACCTCGTGGTCAAATATGTACTTCTGGACAACATCCAGTTGTAAACTTCCTTTGTCAGTGCACTACTTGTTTCATCAATCGGTTTTTTACTAGTAAATAACTTCCAATATGCTTCGATGACTGAAGTCGGGATCAGTGAATAGAAGAGCAGTTTCGCCATAGCCTTCACAGCAAGGGAAGCTTTCGGTGGAAATTAATGAGGGAAGAGGCAATCGAAGATCAGTCACAAGAAGCGCCACAGCTGCATGTATTATGCGAAGTGCCTGAAAGTTTGTTGCAGTACGCTGTAGAAGTGAAGTAACAAAAAAGCGTAAATGCGACGAAAGCTATCTATGCATTAACACTGTCGAGACAGGGGAGATAAAAGCTCAGTGTGTAATATGCGAACAAGTCCTACTGAACAGTTTTAAGGTTCCAGTTAAATCCCGCCGAACTCATCCAAAGATAAGGCGATCGACGCGGTGCCACACAGCAGAGTGCTAATGAAGATACGAGCTTATGGGAATAGGTCCACAGATTTATGACTGGCTGGAAGACTTCCTAAGTAATAGAACGCAGTACGTTGGTCTCGACGGCGAGTGTTCATCAGCGACGATTGTATTGTCAGGAGTGCTCCAGGGGAGTGTAGGACCGCTATTATTTTCTACCTATATAAATAATCGGATGGCCAAAGTAACTTATAATTTGCGGATGTTTGCTGATGATTCCGTGGTGTATCGGAGGGTGTCGTCTTTAATAGCATACAGACTGACTTAATTTCTAGTTGGCGCAATGATGCGCATGATTAGGAAAAACAGGCCCATAATGTTCGAATACAGCATTATTAGTGAGCCTTTTGATGCAGTCGCGTTGTTCAAATATCTAGGCGTAACGAAATGTAAGTACAGTAGTGAGTAAGGCGGACAGCCGACTTCGGTTTATTGGGAGAATTTTGTGAAGATTTATTTCATCTGTAAAGGAAACCGCGTATAAAACGCTTGTACGACCGCGCCTTGAGTATTGCTCAAGATCACAAAGTTTGATGCAGTTTTCCACGCTACCCTGTCCTGTGCAAGTTTCTTCATCTGAGAAAACGTTCGGCAACCTACATCTTTCTGAATCTGAAATAAGTTACCATGTGTATATTGTGAACCGAGGCGTGCATTTCCAACAGCGTCGTTAATAACACTGTTTAATAATTGAAATCCATTATCATCGGTGCTTACTTCTTGAGAGATTTTATGTCACGTGTAAACTTCCTCAAGTGTTTACCTCTGGGTAAATTAATTTTTTGATAGCCGTGTCATCTCCACTGCGGAAACTACTTTCTGCAACCACCCGCATACAAACGCTGAATGTGAAAATGTAAATCTTTGTGAGCAAACTACCTTTGTCATCAGTCAGGCGCTTAGAACCGTGGGGCCAATCCACCGATCCATTCTATCTGTAAATTAACAGGGGTGTTGCAAGACGTTAGAAGTTAAACATGTTTTTCTACCTACTGAAAACTTGTGTGCCATAAAAGAGTACGTTAATTGTACCAATTACACACACTAAAAGACAGCAGTTGCTAAATTTGTCTCGTCAGATGTGTTGAGTATGTGCCTTAGGTTGTGCTAGAGTTCACGATCAGTTGCTAGGGGCCGTCCCCTTTCGCTGTCCATACTTCATTCCGCTGGTCACTCTATGTGCGGTGAGCTGGACAGGTATTATCCACGCCGTTGCACATCTAGAGAGGAGGTGGTGATTTGCCTGCACCTTGCCGGCATCCCCTGCTGCAACTGCCTTTGTCTTCGTGGATCTACGCTGTGCTCCGATGAGGAAGTAAAACTAACTGAGTAGTTAGATTAGACACGGTTTTTTTTCCAAGAGGAAGGGCAATCAATTAGCTGCTTCTCAAAACTGCATGAACTATCATGGAGAAACAATAAATAAATTTCCTCAGAAGCTTCCTTCTCGGTAGCTATCGTGTGGCAAAGTCAGATAAAGCTCGTAGAACAGTGTGTTAATGATACTGTTTCCTTTGTGCTAGACGAAAAAGTAGTATCTTCTGTGCCGCTATTAAACAATACTGTCAAGAGATGCACTGTTGGCTTATCAAACGTCGTGTAAGAATCTGTGGTTTCTCGTATCAGACATCATTCAGTTTCTCTCCAAATAGGTGAACCTACTGACGTTGCGGGATTAACAATTTTATTGGCTTTTGTCCGTCATTAATACTCAGGACATTTCACAGGGAACTTCTAATTTTGCAAACAATTACCTGCAAATACATCAGGCGCTGAAATATTCTGTTTATTGGACGATTTTTAAAGACCAACGAATTTCGTGTCTAATTGCATTGATTGCGTGCACATAAGTCGAAACAGCTGTGACTGGTCCAACGGTTGGAGCGACAATGGCAGTAAAATAAACTCTAAAAACTGCAACAGTAGTCACTGCATTCTCCACAGATGCATTAATGCATTGTAAATAAAGCGCTGGAGAAATACGTTTCGACAAAGTGGACCAAGGATGGGAAAGACCCATCGTGATTTAATAGTAATATTAAAAACTACTGAGAAAGCAAAGGCACTTGCACTCTCGGTTCATAAAAGCATAAAATATCTACCACCGTCATACCTTAGCAAAACATCTTGCCGAAGACCCGAAAAAATTCCGGATCAAAGGTATCTATCTAGTCACCTTTTGATCATTCTGGGATAGTAATAGAAGGCAACAAAATGAAGGCCGAAGTTTTAAATTTAACAAAGACATCATTCACGCAAGCGAACCATGCAAACATACCTTCATTTAATGCTCACATTAACTTCCAAATGAAGGCGATAGTAATAGGCATAGCAGTTGAAAACAAGCAAGTCGTCAAGTCCCGATGGGGTACCAATTCGGTTTTACAAAGAGTACTCGGCGGCATTTGCTTGCATCTATCGTGAATATTTGGTCCAGCGCAAAGTGCCAAGAGCCATGAAAAACGCCCAGGCAATATAACGGACCCACCCATATCATTAATATCAGTTTGCTGTAGAGTTCTTGAACATATTCAAATATAGTAAATTTCGTTGTGGCGGAAAAGCTTCTGTCCATGGATCACCAAAGCTCTAGGGAACCCAACTTGCCCTTTTCTCTTATGACATCTTGTATGCAATGGAGGAAGGGCAACAGGCAGACTGCATATTTATCGATTTTCGAAAGGTGTTTGACACGGTAGTGCACTACAGACTGCTAGTGAAAATACTAGCTTATGGAACAGGTAAAGAAATATATGCGTGGCTCGAAGACTACTTAAGTAATAGAAGCCAGTACGTTGTCCTCGATGGCGAGTGTTCTCCATAGACTGGGATATTAAGGGGGTGCCCTGGGGAAGTGTGATAGGACACCTATTGTTTTCTGTATACATAAATTAACTGACGGACAGAGTGAGTTGCAATCTGCGGCTGTTTGATGCTGATGCTGTGGAATACAAGAGGGTGTTGTCATTGAATGAGTGTAGTAGGATGCAGGATGACTTGGACCAAATTTCTAGGTGGTGTGATGAATGGCAACTAGTGCTAAATGTAGGGAAATTTAAGGTGATGGAGATGATTAGAAGAAACAATCCCATAATGTTCGAATACATCATTAGTAGTGTGCTACTTGACGTCTATTAAATACCAAGGCATAACGCCGCACAGCGATATGAAATGGAAGGAGCATATAATAGGCAAGTCGCCAGGTATGTTTAGGTCCAAAAAAATTGTAGGAAGCTGAATTTTTCGTATGTTATTAGGACATATTAGAATAGTATTAAACCAAATTTGCAGCTTCAAAATCCTTTAACTTTTAATAGCCAAAAAGCTCGAAATTTTCAGACATTTCCTGGTTTTGGCTTATAACTCATGAGGGAGGTTTTTTTACGAAAAGTCACTCACACCTCTATTAAAGTAGTTAAAATATTCTAAAAATTAAGCCCATCCGCAGCTTTGTAGCCGGCCGTGGTGGCCGAGGGGACTGAGGCGCTCCAGTCACGGTCTGCACAGCCACTACGATCGGGGGTTCGAATCCCCCCTCGGGCATGAATATTTGTGCCGTCTTTAGTGTAAGGTAGTTTATAAGTAGTTTGTAGGTTTAGGGACTGATGACCCCGCAGTCCCATAGACTATACAAACATTTGAACATTTTTTAGGAGCTTTGTAAGTTCAATAGTTCCCGAGATAGTGGACTTCAAAAATTGACTTATTTCTCCAAAAAGTTCAAATTTTCGATTTTACTCATCTGTCGGCTAGAGTGTTGACTCTAATGATCATCCCACGGAGAAAGTCATACACAAAAAATTGTAGAACAGTTACCTACCTTTAATCTAAGTACAGAACGAAGTCCATAGCCCTAATAGGTTTCAAGTTATCACTAAAAAACTAAAAATTAGGATTAGGAAAATCGGATTGTTCAATAAATTGGTCCAGATGATTAATTTTTAAGAAAACGTATTTTTATTTACAGGTAGTACTACTTATTACACAATGTACATGTAAAATCGCACTGACGTGTTTTACGGCCCACTTAGATTTGTAGTTTTGTCAGTTTTTGCAAACATTTTGGACCAAAATAATAATCTAAATAATAAAAAATTAATTAATAAGAGTGTCTTAAACCCTTTTAGGAAAAAAAAATTTAGGTAGTGGCGGGTTTCAGAACCAGTGTCCTTCAGAGTGACAGTCCAAAACGTTACCCAATACGCTACAGATAACAGATAAAGTTCTTTAATCTTATATTATTGATGGCCGTTGTTAAATGATGCTAATCTGGCATTTGTACACACTAGAATATCATTTATCGCACGAAGAACGACGTATTTTTGTTAATTCTTCAGTGCGCCATTGCTCTGAAATGACAACGTGTAAATTACAATAAGAAAATCATCAAATACGCAACGCAAGATGGCGTATGCCACGTACAGTTCTGGGCGATAAATGTCACGTGACATCTGCCAACGGCTGGTTTTCGTTAATTCAATGGAGGGTGTCAAACCTCCGTTATTTTTGCAAATATCTGTCAAACGATACGAGATATGAAAAAAACATAAGGGAACGAAGTTGTAGAGAATTTTCTCCACTACAAATTCGTTTCTTCAATTTTCGCGTCAGATGAATGGTTTATATGCAATTAAAATTACATTACAAACATCTGGTCTCTGACGGCCTACAATTATGTCTGTAAAATTTGGTGCTGATCGGTTAAACGGTTCGTCTTAAAAACAGGGAACACGTTACGGACACACAGACAGACGGACAGACAGACATACATCCCAAAATCGCAGTTATTTTTGCAAATATCTTTGAAACGCTACGAGATATGAAAAAAAACATAAGTGAGCAAAGTTGTAGAGAATTGTCTGCTCTACAAATTAGGCTATTCCATTTTCGTGTCAGATGAATAGTTAAGCCGTTATTTTCATTCAAATTTCGAGCTGTCAAAAGACGATCGCAAAGGCCCACTTTTAGTGTTACCTCCGTAACCTAAAGTGGGCCAAATTGTAAGTGGTTCGTCGAGGTGAGGGATGTGCTGGGCGAGGGGTGTGTGAGGGGGGTAGGGGGGTGTATCGTTCAGAAACGCCTGGTGACTCCTGCAACAGATTTACAACATAAATTTGTAGTGATGTAATGCGCTACTTCTCCATTTTGAAGCTGCAACGAGAGTTCCGGGATTTCTTTCTTCCTGGCTCGGGCTCCGTTGTTTCTTCTATCTGTTGGAACTCTGTAACCGAATTTTGTTCGTCAACATCTTCGTCTTTCTCTTCCTAATCTGCCGAGACGTTCGATGTCTTGCCCTCGCAGATTCGGCAAAGAACAGAGCAGCTGGATCTTGGATTGTATTGGAGCCTAACCCATTTAGGACGAGCAACAAATCGACATCCTCTCCAGCTATTAGACGTGTTCATGTTGTCGGCTTTTCTCCAGCGCTGCCCTGACGATAAAGCAATCAGCATCGTGGTAACTTGCTTGGTCCCCACTCTTTCGCTCTCTATTCCAACGCGAATAAAGTTGATCAAGCGCTACTTGTTCTTTCCGTTGTAAAGAAATTTTTTCTCAGCCACTTTGATTACAGTACAATCTTGGAATATTACTTTCGTTGCATGCAGGTACTGCATAACAGCGTAGATGCTCAGCTGCTTTTGTGCTACTGCCAGCCCCCTCCTCTGAGAAGCCATCGACCACCACAGCCACATTCCTCCCATAGTGACGGACAGTGTAGGAAATGTAGGCTGCTAAAATTTCACGGATGTTGTTGGTACGTTGCCATATAACTGTGTGTTGCAGATGCCCTCCATCAACAGCAACAAACGTACTTTGTGTGATGGAGATGTTTTTAGTGAGAGGAATGAAAGCGCCGGCCGCGGTGGCCGAGGGGACTGAGGCGCTCCAGTCGCGGTCTGCACGGCCACTACGGCCGGGTG
Source organism: Locusta migratoria (assembly GCA_026315105.1). Taxonomy (NCBI): domain Eukaryota; kingdom Metazoa; phylum Arthropoda; class Insecta; order Orthoptera; family Acrididae; genus Locusta; species Locusta migratoria. The sequence goes on along the minus strand of CM048745.1, from coordinate 834,997,017 downwards.
TTCGAATCCCCCCTCGGGTAGTAGTTTGTAAGCTTAGGGACTGATGACCCCGTAGTTGAGTTCTACAAACATTTGAACATTTGGAGTGAAAGCACAGAAGAAGGTGGAATTTGTGCCCTTCCGCATATCCTCCTCCGAAAATAGTTCCATGGGATAGGGAACCAATTTGAAGGCAAAATGCTCTCTTAAGCCTTTATCTAACATCTTCGTAATGCACAGCCTTTTGAAGATTGTGAGAGGGTCAACCACCTTGTTCCGCACTTAAACTGTAGCTGCAGCCAATGTTCGTACCTTGTCTTTCCTTTCGAAAGTAACATTGCCAAATGTTATAATTATAGTGCAGAATTATTAACAAGGCACTTATATATATTTATTTATCAGCATTATCAGTTTGTTTGTAATAGCAGGTAGTTTCAGTTCCCTAGTTATATTCAAATTTATTCCTTGTTTTATCCTTCACACATTGTATATTCTTGTACTACAGTTTAGTTTTTAAGTTCAAAAGTGCAGTATCACAATGTCAAAGAAGTGTAATACTATGTATGTCGATCTAAACTATGTAACCTCTTTGCCACAGCAGTAAATACTCTGAAGATGGCCTAATAAGCCGAAAACCGGTTAAGTAAGCAAAAATAAACTTGTAGAACACACACAAAATTGTGTTTTTAATTTATTTGATTATTTTCTACCAAGAAGCGAAGGAAGAATCAGTCAAAAAAAAAAAGAAATAATAATAAAAAAAATGCCAAATGTCTCACCTATGATTTCTTTGACGCCATTGGTTTGCATTTCACGTACCATGTTGCAAATGACCTCCGGACCTCCAACAATTCCGCTGCTGATGGACAATAGCTTCTCATTCCAAGCAAATACTGTGTGAGGTTCAAACCACGTTTTATACAATGCATTACTCATCATCGCCAGTGAGTAATTCCATTTTTTCTTTAACATATATAGGTTAAGAAGACTGCAATTCGTTTGGGTAAGTTTATTGAATACTTCAATTTTTCCAAACCTTTCGTTTTTTAACGATAAATCTGTTGGGCCTATGGACATCTTTCTGTACTTAGATTAAAGCTAAATAACTGCTCTATTACGTTTTTTGTGTGACTTTCCTTGTGGGGTGATCATTAGAGCCAATATTATAGCCGAAATATGACTAAAACAGAAAATTTGAACTTTTTGGAGAAATAAGTCATTTTTTGAAGTCCAGTATCTCGGGAATTATTGGACTTACAGAGCTGCGGTTGGGCTTAAATTTTAGAATATTTTTCAGCATTAATAGAGGATTTTTGGCTCTTAAAAGTTTTGAAGCTGCAAACTTGGTTTAATACTACCATAATATGTCCTAACAACGAAACAAAAATTCAGTTTATTGCAAATTTTTTGCGCCGAAGGCCATTTTTTTGCCTGCGACAGGACAGTCGTGGCGAAGGCGAATGGTCGACCGGATTATTGGGAGAATTTTTGGAAGGTGTGAGTCGTCTGTAAAGGAAACCGCACACAAAAGGCTTGTACGACCCCGTCTTGAGTGTTGCTCAAGTGTTTGGGATCCCCACCAGATTAGTTTAAAGGAGGATGTAGAGGCAGTTCGTAGGCAGGCGGCTAGTTTTGTAACTGGTTGATTCGATCAATGCGTGATTGTTACTGTGATGTTTCGGGAATTAAAATGGGAGTCGCTGAATGGATTTTCGAGAATCACTGATGAAGAAATTTTACAGGGCCGGATTATGCAGTGGACGTGCCAACCTACATTTCGCGTAAAGACCACAAAGATATCTGAGAGATTAAGGAGCGAACAGATACATACACGCATACAAGCATTCGTTTCTCCCTCGTTCTATATGGACGTGGAACATGAAATCTAGTACTGAGTACCCTCCGCCACGCACATTTGGGTGGATTGCGGAGTATGTAGCCTATGTAGATGTAGGTGTAGAAATTTTTGCCACGAAACAAACGTTTGCTCCCTTCAGAAACGCTTAATACGAATCCGTTCAAATGATAAATTACATAAAATCATGGCCGTTCATATCAAGACTTTTCTCAATACTGCGTGAAAATATAGGAAATTCAGCAAATAGAAAAAAAAAATGTTTTCAGAATGAAACTTTCACTCTGCAGCGGAGTGTGCGCTGATATGAAACTTCCTGGCAGATTAAAATTGTGTGCCGGAACCGGGACTCGAACCTGGGACCTTTGCCTTTCGCGGGCAAGCGCTCAGCGCTTGCCCGCGAAAGGCAAAGGTCCCAGGTTCGAGTCCCGGTTCCGGCACACAATTTTAATCTGCCAGTAAGTTTCAAAAAAATGTTTTGTCTATCATAGGGCTGCGAAACAACAGATACAAAACGAGGCTCCACCTGGAAAGCATGTAAACCATCTGAAGATGGATTTGTAAGAGTAAATCCGATACCGGTCACTGTCAAATAAACATTTTATGTCATACTTGTGGCTGGTCATTTGTTTTGATTATAATCATTACAATACCACAGCCACGGTTCTCACAATGTCAATTTTTGATAAATAGTCCTAGCTTTCCTTTTACATTACAATACCAAATTAGCAGACCTTATAAATCTCGAAAATTGGCAGTGTTTAAGTGTTAATTTGGCACATATTTATTCCAAACTAAACGAAATGAAGATTTCACTGCAACGATAACTGCCAATGACGAATTTCAAGGTTTTAAGAGGAAAATCATTTTTTCTGTTGAGTATATCGAGGAGGGGAAAATTGAATGTTTTCATCTTTTCAACGACTTCCTTAAATACGGAACATTGGATTTCAGAAATGTTTCTCGATTGATTTCTTCATGACACTGAGACGTTTTGTCATATCTGAAGACCGATTGAAAGCCAGAGATAAAGCCGTAGTAGGAATTTCAACATAAAAGAATTATTTTGTCAGCTTTGCTACATGGCTATATAGCACCACGGAAGGAATAAGGCCCTACGAATGCCTAAGACCGTGCCCTGGGCGGCTACAGAACACGGAATGACACAAGACGCAAAAGGAAAACACAAGTTACACTCCAGGAAACTCTTTCTAAGGCTACGCGCGGGGAACCGCACTGAAGGACGTAGTAATAACTAGGAGAACTGCTAAGATGCAGCTCCAGAAGCAATCGTTGATCTGAATTAACAAGAGCTTCGGTCGACTCGCCTCTTCATTCGCATAGCGGAGCAACGGCGTGTTCCACCCTCCAGCTTTCTCTGCCCTGACTCCGGACACTTTCAAGCACCGCTGGCGCCTGACCCAGCGTCACACCGCCCGAGCCAATGGGAAGTCTTCCTTATCCGAGACCGGTGCGCCGCCGTCCCTGCTCTCAGACCAACGGTCCACACGTCACTCGTTATACCCCGTGGGGAAGAAAAGAGAGGGCATTCGCAGTAACCAACACTGCGCCATCGGGCGGCTGTAAAGCCCTTTTTAAACGATGAACGAAAGTGAACAAGATAGATAATAGTCTACTGAAGCGCCCCTAGCGTACTAGTCCTGAACTACAAACTCATGCAAGATCTTGTGGCAGTGTGTTTAGACGATAAACGTAATCCAGCAGTAATACCCTGCGAGGGTGAAGGTCGGGGTGAGAGTTTAAAATAGGGAAAGTTTAATTTTTAAAAACTGACAACCACCAACTTCGAACCATATTCCTAAACATGCAAAAACACTGGAACTGTGATTTCTACTATTTGACTCGTTTTCTAGGGGATATCACAAGTTCGCAGCTTTCTTTCCCTGCATATGATTAACAAAAAAATTCATAATAAAGTCAAGTTCATGAGAGAAAAGGGTGTACTAACTACTATTTTTAAAAACACGTGAACGTTCACTTTATGTTATTTATTTCACAATATTAGAACCCTGTGGCTGATACATCTGTATGTTGACACATTCATCAAAAAAATTATAGCTCGTCAGCCCCCAGAAAAAATGAATATTTGTCGCAAATTGTTTTCACACCATGTGCCTGTCTCAAACACCGTTTATGCGACGACACGTGTTACATTAACGAACCACAGTCACTTTTAGTGCGATGGACACCTTGTTCCACCACCTAATTATTCACAACACACAGTAGCACTCGATACAACTTGGTGCAGTCTACGACGAGCAACCACACTTGGCAATTGCCGCACGAAAATCTAAAGTCTCCACCTGGAGATCCACATGCCGACTGATGCAGAGCGACGCCGCCCGGCCAGCTACCCCACTTGCTCCCGACGCGTCACTTCCTGCCCTCGCGCGTGCGCTGCCCAAAAGCCCAACTGCCCGGGTTTTTTACCTACGTCATCAACTTCCCCATGTGAGCTGTTCCTACCGACTTCCAACGTACAGCGCTCAGCCAATACATTTCTAAAACTTTACTTAAAATCAAAGTTGATCTGCTCCTCCTCGTCCAAGTCCTAGAATGGTTTCATTCAGTTAACAGTACCTCCTACTTTCCAAACTTCGCAGAAGCTCTCCTGCGAAACACGCAAGACTAGCATTCCTTCGGCCATGTCTCCACCATATTCATTCTTCCAGGAGTGCTAGCCTTGCAAGTTTCACAGGAGAACTTCTGTGAAGTTTGGAAAGTAGGAAACGAGGTACTGGTGGAAGTAAAGGTGTGAGGCGGCATCGCTAGTCGTGTCGGGGTAGCACAGTCGGTAGTGCGCTTGCCCGCGAAAGGCAAAGGTCCCAGGTTCGAGTCCCGGTTCCGACACACAATTTTAATCTGCCAGGAAGTTTCATATCAGCGTACACTACACTGCAGAGTGAAAGTTTCATTTTTGGAACAGCTGCATGGCCCCATTTCGGAAGTCAAAGATGACAGTATCCAGCGCCTTTTTCGCAACGGAATTGAACTACAAACGTGAAAGATACTTCAAATGAACACGGGACAACCATTACAATCATTGTGTACTACGACAACAAAATACATGTTAAAACCAATGGAAACACCTGAGTTGTTTGTACGAAATTAAAAAGAGTTTTTTCTTTGTTTTTTGACCGATTCCAAACACAGAATGACCATCATCAGTGATAGTACAAGCTAACTAGATTGCTATTTAACATGCACCAATCATATAACAACGTGCATACAAGTGTTTACAGTTACACCTGAAATATTCTTCATTATAAACACGTATACGTACCCTGCTTACTATCTACTGGCACTGAAGGTCGTCACACTGTGCTTTAAACCGATACGAACAAAAAATAGTACAAGAGTTATTTGGAATTCATTATTACCACACGCATTTCGTTTGTTGTTTTAGCTGTAAAAGACAACGTAGTGGTGGTGGAGCGTTCTGCAGCGCGACAGTCACGTTCTGCACTGCCACTACGGTCGGGGGTTAGAATCTCCCCTCGGGCGTGGCTATTTGTGCCGTCCTTAGTGTTGGCTAGTTCATAAGTACTTTGTAAGTTTAGGGACTGATGACACCGTAGTTAAGTCCAATAAGCTCTACAAACATTTTTGAAAACGTAGTCATGATTTTAAACAGAATATTTGCTCCTTATTTTAGCGCAGAAAGTAAGATGAAATAATTCTTATCTGAACTACAGAAAAAGTAATACACGCAAAATTTGAGTTTCACCAACAGAATCAAATTAGTTAGACCTTTTACATTTCAACATTAAAGCTGAAAGCAAAACACACATACGCCACCTTGAAGGGGTGCCAAACATATTCTGCTCTATTAAAACTTGGTTTTACACAAAATTAAAAGGAACACTTTGCAAATGATAGCCGGAAAGTTAAGTTATAAACACTGTCCATCCGAGTCTTTCAAACTTTTAAAAACATATTTACAAAGAATTACAGGAGAAGTTTACGTAACTTAACGTGTTCTACTGGTGTACTCCAGGATCTGACAAAAATTCCAGGACTGCTTGGCCTCTGTTCCTCGTGCCTGTGTGCACGTATGTGTTGTTTCTGCGCCCTCACAGTTGGCAGCATGCACGTGTGCACCAACACCCAACAGCCTCGTGCTGCAACAGACTAAAGGCGCGTCAAAGCATGCAGTTCATCACACGGACGCACCCCCTTTTCTGGCACCAAATTCAGTATGTTCCGACACGGAGCCCACTCAGTGTTAAAGTCCAACTCCAGTACTGACTAGTTCTCGAAACAACTCTGAAGATAACTAGACCCAAAGTAGCCCACCAGGAGCCTCGTGCTGCAACAGACCACGTGAATCCATCAGTCACACCCAGACGGTTGCAATTCGCCCGTCGAAGTCACGGACACCTCGGAACCTTCCTCTGGGGCTACCAAAAGCAGAACTCGTCCCAAACCAAAGCCGCAGGCCCAGTACAGCTGCACGGTGCTCGCGTGGCGCCCCCCTGCACGCACGCGCGCCATCACCGAAAGGAGCGCGCCAAACCAATGAACGCTCCGCCAAACGGAGGCGCGGCGGAAGATTCAAAAGCCGGCGCGGCTCAGGTGCGGTGAGGCAGATGGGGTGGCATTTAAAGTAAGATGAAAGCCGTGGAGTCGGAATGATCAGTGGTGCGACCTATGAGGTTAGCATGGTATTTATCGGGGTTGACAATGGGAAACCACTGGTTACACCAGGACGGTAGTTGGGGAAGATATTTTTGGAGGGAGGCAGCCTGGGAAATTAAGGCGGTGTCATCAGCATACTGAAGCAGATGGAATTGAGGTGTGGGTTCGGACATGATTGCAGTATACAGAGCAGAGATGGAGCTTTGAGACACCCCAGTGGAGGGGTAGAAAGAACGGGGCTTGTAGACAGAGATGTGGGTGGTTGTAGAGACATGATTAATAGGATGGGTTTAGGTATGGTGTTTGAAAATGGGGCGGGATACCATACACAGTCGTAAGCTATCTCGATACCAAGAGATATGGCGAAGTGAGGTAGTGACGTGCAGGAGCTGGTCATCGGCGGAGAAGTAGTCAGACGCCATGTTGGGAAGGAGCTGTTGTTGATGGAGAATGGGACGAGACGGATAATAGTTCGTGTGCGTGAGTTTCTGATACACGCTATCATCATCTTTATTGAACATATCACATCAAGAAAATTCGACTTCCATCTTCCTCTTTCTATACACAAACTAAATCTTCGGATTAATCCCGCTGGAGGTGTCCGAGAAGCTCTCTGCCACGCCTCTTCAAATCCATAGTCCACATACCAGAACAAATTGTCATTTTTCAGTTTCCAACTCCGGTTTCTTCGAAACGTTTGCTATAACTGTGTTGATATAGCCACGCCAACCGTTTGTTGGTAGAAAGCATCATTCCAATGGAAAAATTTGGCAATCTATAGACGGCTCATCAATATTCAGAGTTTAACGCCGCCTAAGATATACTGAAGTATTCGATACTCGATTTTAAACATGTACAGGGTGGTCCACTGATAGTGAACGGACCAAATATCTCACGAAATAAGCATCAAACGAAAAATCTAAAGAAAAGAAAAAACTTTTCTAGCTTGAAGGAGAAAACAGATGGCGCTATTCTCATAATGTATAATAATTTCACAAAAGAACAGTTTCACATTGGAACAACCGAAATAAAGTTCAAACGTACGTACGTTCTGTTTTTTAATTTAAAAAACCCACCTGTTACCCACTGTTCGTCCAAAATAATTGTGAGCAATATTTCTGCGAATATTACAGTGCCATCTGTCACAAAGCGAAGAAACTGTTCCAAATAAAACATTCATATTTATTTACGTACTAGACGAATATGTAATAAAATGGGGGGGGGGGGGTGTTATTTAAAAAAAATGCAATTGATATCCGTTTGACCTATGGCAGCGCCATCTAGCGGGCCAACAATACCGCAATGTTTTCCCCCTTCATGATAGAAAAGTTTTGTTCATTCTGGTTTTTCCGTTTGATGCTCATTTCGTGAGATATTTGGCCCGGTCACTATCAATGGACCAACCTGTATATATATGTCTCAATTTTCGAAGTACAAACTCACTTAACTATTGTAACACATACTGAAACTTAAATCTGCAGCAGAGTGTGCGCTGATATGAAACTTCCTGGTAGATTAAAATTGTGTGCCGTAACCGGGACTCGAATCTGGGACCTTTGCCTTTCGCGGGCAAGTGCACTACCGCCTGTGCTATCCCGACACGACTCACGATGCCGCCTCACAACTTTACTTCCGCCAGCACCTCGTCTCCTACTTTCCAAACTTCACAGAAGCTCTCCTGCAAACACGCAAGACTAGCACTCCTGGAAGAAAGGATATGGTGGAGACATGGCTTAGCCACAGCCTAAGGGATGTTTCCAGAATTAAACTTCACTCTGCAGCGGAGTGTGCGCTGATATGAAACTTCCTGGCAGATTAAAATTGTGTGCCGGAACCGGGACTCGAACCTGGGACATTTGCCTTTCGCGGGCAAGCGCACTACCGACTGTGCTATCCCGACACGACTCACGATGCCGCCTCACAACTTCCGCCAGTACCTCGCCTCCTTCTTTCCAAACTTCACAGAAGCTCTCCTGCAAACACGCAAGACTAACACTCCTGGAAGAAAGGATATGGTGGAGACATAGCTTAGCCACAGCCTAAGGGATGTTTCCAGAATGAAACTTCACTCTGCAGCGGAGTGTGCGCTGATATGAAACTTCCTGGCAGATTAAAATTGTGTGACGGAACCGGGACTCGAACCTGGGACCTTTGCCTTTCGCGGGCAAGCGCACTACCGACTGTGCTATCCCGCCACGACTCACGACTCACCTATAACAATTTATTTTTCTTTAAAGGTACTGGCGGAAGTAAAGTTGTGAGGTGGCATCGTGAGTCGTGTCGTGTCGTGTCAATTATACTTAGTTCATAATTTAAACCCACTCGCCACTATAGTGAAAATAAATACTTTCACGAATTGTTATTTGAAGCGACTTCCTTCATTTGATAATATTAACATTCAGCCTTTTATATCGAATGTGCTCATGCCACCATTTCATATGTACATTACGTATTTATTTATAATATTTACTACAAAGACTATTCTCTAGTTTTGTAATTTTATTAAAGCAATGGAGCAGAGCACTCAAAATGGCAGTCGGACAGTAGATCCCATTGCGTTAGGTCAGGCAGTTGTATCTGTCGTATGGCCTGTAAGAATACTGTGCATCTTCATGTTTTCACGGCGCAATGACTGTTCAAAGAAGTTTCGGGCGTGCAGCCGCATAAAGTTGACTTCTTCTAATATTTCGGCTGAGAAACGTTCAGCCATCTTCAGAGACGAGTCGAAGACTCAGTAGTGAAAGAAACAATAGAAATTCGCTTGGGGACGAATTTAATTAACAGAGACAGTGGCTTCAGTTTAGATAAATCTTGGAATCCGGCACTTTCTTTAATAAATTTACAAAGACGCCGCCACAGCACAGATCATAATACATCGATTTCTCCGCAGTAATCGACCATGCAGCCACAGACATAATTTACACATACGTGTACTTCCTTGCCGCCGAGTAACGTCTTTGGCGCCTTGTTGTATCTGTGGCCGCATGCGCAGTAGCGCGGCCCGCGCGTTTATAAGCACGAAGCGCGTGCTGGAGCGTCAGTCTTCGACTCGTCTCTGAAGATGGCTGAACGTTTCTCAGCCGAAATATTAGAAGAAGTCAACTTTATGCGGCTGGACGCCCGAAACTTCTATGAACTGTAAGAATACTCTTTGTATTTTATATTAATTTAGTTTTCCAGCTAGCTCAGTAAATGGATGAAACATAAACCTTCTCAGGGACGTGATTATTCAGGTTAAATTTTAGTTGAAGGTCTTCAACTGGTGCGAGTATTCTTACAAAGAAGTTCCACATTAAATTCTATAAAAATAATGTTCAAAGGCAAATGTTATTAATATTTCCTATTAAATTCATTGTGGAACCTATCTTTTATAGTAAAATTCTGAATATTATTCTCAGTTACGTATATCATTGAAACTGCAATTTAATTTCCAACTTGAAGTAAAGTCTGAAATCACTGAAGCTAAATGAACTAACTTTTTAATACACGGCTATCAGGAAATTATTTAATAAAATATTATTCACGTCTCACTCAGAATAATAATAATAATCACTTTGAATAATTATGCACTTCGTAATTTATAAATCTTTGTAAGATACCACATTTTACTATACATTACCACAGAAGTTAGCGTGATTTTTATACAGGTCCAGTTCGGTTTTGCGCAGCTGAAATAGATAATTATTATTTTTTATTAAGCCTTATTTTCCACCCGTCCTTCCTTTATCAGTTAGGAATTCTATATTTGCCACGTAATGGCGGCGGGTGATGAAATCTATGTCGTTAGCTTGTTGCTGAAACAAATGCTAATGGCGTCCTTTAGCATTTCATATAAATGATCAGGGTATTTCTAACTAATTAAAGTTCGTACACTTATTTGATTGAATACATATATTTTAAGTTTATCAAAAATGTTCAAACATATTTACAGACATTGTTTCCTTCATTTTCATCAGAAACAATCTCGTCACGATATATGAATCGGCCAGAGCAGACAAGATATAATCAGATACAACCAGATTACTTTTTAACATTACATATATTTATATATCTTAATTGTACAAAGATACTAACACACATTAAAATAATTATTCTTTGTTACGAGTGTATACACAGACCCCTTTTGTTACATGGTGCGTCTATATTGGTGGTACCACTAAACTTTCCAATCGTCGATTTCGGTAAAAATTGCAAGGAGATTTCAGGCCAAAGAGCTTATCCGGTATCTCAAGATGGCCACTACTTTTTGTGGATAATTTGTGGTTAAGATATGTGAAAATAAATACCAACTTCCCGGTCACACCTGTTTAGTGAAAAAAAATTATTACTTGTTTGGCGGAAATCCGAACCTCCGTCAGGATAATCACACTTGCTGAGACAATGAGGCGACACGTTTTTTCGAGAGCCAAGGTAAGTCATATATTTTATCTTCTTACTTTTTTCGATTTGTGCATTCCACTGCGCAATAATTTAAGGTACTAGGTAGAGCGTTGCCCGTCTCAGTTGTTTGTCAAGATTTGGTGATTTTAAGATTTGCCACTATACGCGTCCAGCGGACCGCGCGGCCGGATTTGGGTTGGTAACACAGGGATAAAATTTTATTATTGGCGCATCTGAGGTCGCGTCGTAGCAAAAGCAGTAGGCATTACGAAGACGACTAACAATAAAAGTAACGCAAACTATAACAATTTATTTTTCTTTAAATTGCGTAGAAGGGGTTGGCGACCAGCACTGCAACAGGCGGAAATCTACCTACTTCTTCTCTGTTAAATATTTTTCCTTTTAAACAGAAGTTACTATTTTAGTAAATTAGTAGATAAATTTCTCCTGTGATTATTTTTTAATTAAACTGTTAATGTTGAGATAAAATTACTTTATGTTCATAAACCGTTAAGTGTCAATTTTATTATTACTGTTTTACCAGAATTCTCGCGAGTCTTCATGGCTCGCACAGTGGCTCCCAACAATGGTATGAACCTACAATTACTAAACTAAAGAATTACTGAAAATAGTCATTTATTAAAAAATGAAAGAAAAATGGATATTTAAGTGTAAAATAATATTCAACGCCAATTTTTGTGAATTCTGAATTTTAGTATTTTATTAGAAAAATAAAAATAAATTTTGCTCACTACAGCACTTACATAATTGAGAGCAGTCAACTAAATGCCTCCGATCTCATCCTTGCCAGGAAAAGGCAATAGACTGGGAAGACAAAGGTCATAGATGAGAAACGAAAACGATAGCGGAACAAAGGGTAACACCACTGTCTATGGCTTACGTATGTAATCGGCGATGTAATATTATATAGGATTAAAAATCAATTTAAAAATTGGACTTTAGAGCTCACAGGAAACCACCACAAAGTGGGGCCTGTTTGAATGTTCAAATTTTTGTATAGTCTATGGGACTTAACTACGGGGTCATCAGTCCCTAAACTTACAAACTACTTATGAACTACTTACGAACTAGGACGGCACAAATATCCATGCCCGAGGGGGGATTCGAACCCCCGACCGTACTGGCCGTGCTGACCGTGACTGGAGCGCCTCAGTCACCTCGGCCACCGCGGTCGGCTGTTTCAATGTTACAGGAGGATAAGATGTGACGTCAAGCTAATGCGCGAGAGAACGTGAAAACGCAATTTGGCTGCAACTAGTAACAAGCCAGGGTGACGTCCAAACAAGCTACATTCTCCCCTGAAAAGTCCTCCGCATATGGGGACGAAACGTTGGGACTGAATAATGAATCCATCAGACCAGGGCACAAGAAACCGGAATAGACTAGTAATTTGGATATTTGCGTCCATGAAAGTTTACATTTGATACCACATGATTTGTTAAGTCTCTGGAAAGAGAATGTTTTATCTAAATACTAGCTGAAACCCCGCTGCTTCGGATGCTTAGGCTGGTTGGTCTGCACCAGTTGTTTTTTTTTTTAATACGGATAAAGAATCCGTATCTTAAGTTTCGTAATTATAGCTTGAAATTTGAGTTAACAGCACCATATTTTTGAAACACAAATTTTGTGGTTTTAGCTTCAAAATTGCCTTATTAGCAAAAGATTTTCGAAAAACATCCCCTCTCCAATTTAACCCTCTTGATAGTTGCATTTCCAAAAATGCCGGAACACATGTCTTTTTAATCCTGATCAAGAGTCCATATCCTGTTTCGTAGTTATAGCTTGAAATTTGAGTTCACAGCAACATATTTTTGAAAATCATTTTTTTTTGCGTTACCTATTTTACCCCTTATTTGTCGAATTTCAAAAAATGCCGGAACACGTGTCTTTTAAATTCGAACCCTGAATTAAAATCCGAAATTTTGTAGTACTGGCTTCAAAATTGCCTAAATAGCTACGTAATTTCAAAACACGTTTCATCCCCTATTTCATCCCCTTCCGGACGGAATATCGAAAAATCGCTTCTTAAGAGACTCCTACAGAGTAAGATCAACGCCCTCCATAAATTTCAAGTTTCTATCTTCAGTGGTTTGGGCTGGGCCATGATGAGTCAGTCAGTCAGTCAATCGGGACACTTCCTTTTATATATAGAGAGAACTACAAACTTATTAATCACATCTGTTTAGTTAAAAGCAAATTAATACTAGTTTGGCGGAAATCCGAACCTCCGTCTGGATAATCACACTTGCTAAGACAAGGCGACATTTTCCTTCGAGAGCCAAGGTAATTCATACATTCTACCTTATTATTCCCGATTTGTGTAGTCCACTGGAAAATAACTTAAGGTACTAGGATTTAATTGGACTTTAGAGCTCGCAGGATACTTCCACAAAGTGGGAGCTGTATGAATGTTACAGGAAGATAATATATATATATATATATATATATATATATATATATATATATATATATATATATATGGAACTCATAGTTCAATGGGGCGATCTATAATTGTTTTAATAATTTTGCAGCCAAGATCGCATTTTTCATTTATTAATTTACCGGTTTCGGCGTGCTCGACGCCATCTTCAGACCTGTCGTGAAGTAACGTGAATTACGACAGGTCTGAAGATGGCGTCGAGCACGCCGAAACCGGTACCATAATAAATGAAAAATGCGATGTTGGCTGCAAAATCATTATTAAACAGGAGCGTAAGATGTGACGTCACGATTCTGCGCGAGAGCACTTGAAAGCGGAATTTGTCTGCAGCCACTAACGAGCCAGGGTGACATCCAAAGAAGCTACAATCCCCCTTGAAAAGTTCTTCGCAAAAGGGGGACGAAAAGTTAGGTCCATCGGACCAGGGCCCAAGAGACGGAAATATTTGAGCTATTTTTGAAATTTTGGGTCCATGAAAGATTACATTTGATACCACGTGGTTTTCTAAAGTGTCTGTAAAGAGAATGTTTTATCTAAATATACCTGGTCTTTTGTAGTACAAATTCATCCGGGAGGCGAGCGCCAGAAATACGTCCCCTCGTTGCGCTAAAGCCGGGTCTTCCACCGGCGGATTAACGCACTGTGCCGTGCCCTAGACCTAATTATCCCACCGACACATTTTACGACCATTAGATCGCCGGTTTGAGTTTCGCTTCCGTCGGCTGGAGTTTGTTTTAATGAGCTACTCAAAAACATATTTCTCCGCTGTCTAATTAGAAGCCGGCGGTAGCTTTACAGTGCTGTCGGGCAGGTTGTTATTGGATACGCGGGCCGGAATAATTGGGCCGTGGAGTGACGGATCCCTGGCAGAGGGCCAATTTAGATCGGCCTCTGCGATCGGCGCGCCGAGCGGCCAGGAGGGCGGGCACAGTGCCGTGTCGTCTGCTCCTACCAGCGCGGTTTCCACCTTCCCACTTACCTGTGAAATTATTTGTTAAATTCAGCTCTGCTGCTGCCCAGAGAAGGAGGCGCGTCGCACTCTGTCGTTGATATAAGAGCAAAACAGACGCTCCTGGCAATTATCTGGGAGTTTTTATATATAAATGCTCTCGCAGATTACGAGGACGACCGTTCAGAATATAAGTTCGGACGTTGTCTGACGCGCCGTGGAGTGAGGGCTAGCACAGTTATCTCTATATATGAAAGGAAGTGTCCCGATTGAGTGACTGACTGACTCATCATCGCTCAGCTCAAACCACTGAAGATAGAAACTTGAAATTTGTGGAGGGTGTTGATCTTACTCTGTAGGCGTCATTTAAGAAGCGATTTTTCGATATTCCGTCCGTAAGGGGGTGAAATAGGGGATGAAAGGTTTTTTGAAAATACTTAGCTATTTAGGCAATTTTGAAGCTAGAACTACAAACTTTCGGATTTTAATTCAGGGTTCGAATTTAAAAGACATGTGTTTCGGCATTTTTTGAACTTCGGCATATAATGAGATAAAACAGGTGATGCAAAAAATTGATTTTCAAAAATATGTTGCTGTTAAATCAAATTTTAAGCTACAACTACGAAACTTCGGATATGGAATCTTGGTCAGGTAACAGCTGCGTCAGTAAAAACGCAACCTCCTACATGGAGGTAGAGATATTTTAAGTATTTTAATTGATTTTAAGCATTGATAATGACCACGCAGTGGTCGAAATCTGGATTTGCTAACAAATAAAGAATTTATATTTATGACGACTGATTGCTGAATAATTACCACAAAAATCCACGACTTTAAGTATTTTTGGAAATTCAACAAGTAAGAGGGTTAAATAGAGGATCAAAACCTCTTTTTGAAAATACGTTTCTATTGATACAATTTTGAAGATAGAGCTGCAAAAATTGATATTTGTATAGTTGGTTAGACGTTAAAAAATACGTGTTTTGGAATTTTTGGAAATTAAATCATCAACGGGGTTAAATTGGAGGGGGGGGTGTTTTTCGAAAATATGTTTCCATTTAGGCAATTTTGATGTTAGAACTACAAATTTTCGGAATTCGTTTCGGCATTTTTTGAAATTCAACCAATAAGCGGGGTAAAATAGAGGTCGCAAAAAATTGATTTTCAAAAATATGTTGCTGTGGACTCAAATTTCGAGCTATAATTACGAAACTTAAGATATGGATTCTTCACCAGGATTAAAAAGAAACAACTGGTGCAGACCAACCAGCCTACGCATGCGAAGCAGCGGGGTTCAGCTAGTTATTATATAAATACTCTAACACGAAACTGAGGGTACACATCTCATATATAAAGCAGAGTGTCCGTATGTTTGTACTTGTTGCATACAAATCTACAGTTTTGCTCCATTCTTTATGAAATTTTGTACACGTAAGCTTCAATCCATGAGGACGGTCGCCGTAAGAGTAAGAATCACATACGATGTATACTTCACGAGATATGACGTCATAAACAATGAGATGCGAGAAAAACTCCTGCATTTTGCGACAATGCTGTTCATTTCCTCCTAAACCATTGGACCGATTTCAACCAAATTTGGTACACACATTCCTTATCGCGAGGTAACAATTGCTGCATGGTTACGAACCACATACGGCACATGGTTCAAACGATATTACGTCATAACCAATAGAAATCGCAAAAAATTCCATATAATGCGGCGAGACTTTCGAAATACACTGTATTTAGTTCTTAGCGACTTGTAACAAACTTTAAACATAATTTCAAACCTTTATTAAACGTTTTCTCGCTGGCAACCATAGTAAAATGATAAAAGGAAAAAAGTTTCTCGCTTACTACTTTTCCGTTGTTTATGGAGTAAAACCACGGTTCTCGGTATGACGTTACAATTTATAATTTGTACAATACAAATTGTAGCTGCAGGAAGTTTTACAGACAGTATACACACATGTAGCGGAATGTACCTTCTAATTCGTATCACAGTACGAGACGTAGTTCATGAGATATGAGCACATCAACAGCAACGTTCACGGAAAACGGCCCCATCACGCACTAAGTTTTAATCTATTACTTCTTTACTACTAATTCTATCGCCAAGAGATTTTACAGTCATACAGCTGTTATACGAACGAATATATACCTGAGGAAATGGCAGGTATAACAAGTTTGGAAGAGCGCTCCCACAGGCGAACTACGCGAACTAGTTCACAGATCCCTCGCGTCTTAGTTCGTCCGCTCCTTTTCCGAAGACTGACGGGGAACAGCGAGAGGACGGGAGAGCGCGCAGAATCGCGTGATTCCCTTCTGCCAGTTACCTCCATTTCGAGCTGAGATGCAGCTCAGCTGTAGATTCATAGTTCACTGCCAGAAGAAATATATTTTAAAAATAAAGTACTATGAAGTATGAGTACTAGAAGGAGCGGACGAACTAGGAGCAGCGGACGATTATGCCAAACGTATGTCGCTTCATAGTTCGTTGGATTCTTTTCCGAAGACCGACGGACTGTAGCGAGAGGGCGCGTAGCAGAATTAAAAATCACGTATTTGCCTTTTGCTGATGAGTCATTTCGAGGTGATCGTCTGCCTGCTAGATTACATAGTTCAGTGCCACAAAATTTCTGTTTTGATGTGTTCTGCACTCTGCAATATCTGACTAATAAATTCCATAATGCCAAGATATAGAGATAACTCTAAAGTTAAAAGCGAGAAATTATGCACAAACTGTTTCTTTTGGTTTGCATGATATCGTTAGCGGCTCAAGCAGCAAGCGCCTGAAGCAGCGAGGTGGGGGAACTTCCCCCTCCACCTGCACGCGCAGACCACGCTGCTCAGCAGTCACAGGGAAAGGACGAATTAAAAGAGCGAACTAGTTCGCGGCAGAGCGCTCCCGATCGAGAACTATTATGCGAAAATCTAGTACATAATTCGAAAGGTGGTCTCTCGTAGACGTTGCAAATATAAAAATTATTTGTGTACGTAGCCGTTCAGAGTGAAAAATATAAAGAAAAATTTACGATGATGTTCCATATTTTCCATAAGTTTTGCCAGTATATTAAAACCCGTTGTAGGTGCCTTATTAGTATAGACAAAATTAGCTCAGTCAGTTAGCTTTTGGAGTTACAATCTTAAGGTCCTGGATGCAAACCAAATTGCCACAATGTTTTTTAAACTTTTGGTAATGTTCAGTTCTTAACTTTTAAATATACTTTTCAAATATAATTAAACAATTCTGTTTATGAATGTTCAAATGTTTGTCAAGCTTATGGGACTTAACTACGGGGTCATCAGTCCCTAAACTTACAAACTACTTATGAACTACTTACGAACTAGGACGGCACAAATATCCATGCCCGAGGGGGGATTCGAACCCCCGACCGCAGTGGCCGTGCTGACCGTGACTGGAGCGCCTCAGTCACCTCGGCCACTGCGGCCGGCTTCTGTTTATGAATGCAGTGTTTTAATGTAAGTCTGCAAGGCATCCTCAATAAATTAAATAAATTATTTTAATAGAAATTCGCAAGGTATCTCGAAAAGATTAATGTTACTGAAAATTGATCAGCACTGCGTACTTGCAAAATTGAACTTTTAAAAACCGAACAATGAGGTGATAACGACCACCGAGGTAAGTCTTGGAAAACATTAATATGTGCAACGGATACACCCAGGGAATGGGGAAACTCAAACACTAGAATTTATGGCCCTGTGTAAAGTACTCCCAATGGTTACAACAAAACTGATTAACGTGAATAATGAAAAATGGGGAAACAATCTGATGAAAATAAAAAAAAATTGAATTACCTCGTATCTTCTTATTACAAAACTGGAAACAGGAAACAGGAAACAGCAAGCAGCTCGCGTCAGCAGTATTTTAGTATTAAAATTTTTCAAAAGTGATATGTGGGTACTAATTAAGTCCAACAATAATCATAATTCAAGAAAATGAAAGGAAGGGGAAACTAAATACCAAATGCGGACGCAGAACGCAAATTGAATATGAAATTATATATTCTTAAAAATTATGAAATAGAAACATATTACAGAAAATTAAATTAACTCATGGATTACAGTAATGGCGTGTTGCAACATATACTTAACAACTGCCTTCTCCAACAGCCTTCTCTCGCTACCTCACCAAACAGCTAACTCTCTCCCAACACAGTTTGCAACATACTTGCTACTGACTGCCCTATCTCGCAGCCTTACAATCGAACTTCCAAAGATTACTGTGCCACTCACAATAAACATCTGTTGCCAGTTTACATATGTACAAAATATTACAGAAAACCGACTTATGTAGGGAACATGGTGACCTTAGAAGTCTCACGGACAAACATATGAAAAAGTTGGGATTCTAATAAGAATACCAGTTTTCACACATGGTCAGCTATATGTTGCAGCAAGTAGAGTTCGAACCTTTGATGTTTTGAAATTCTATATTTTTGAACATTGAGAACAAGGATGTTTTTACTGAAGTTTTGTAATGCTAAATTGTGAACTAAAGCAATTAATTCCCTCATTTGTGTCTTTCATTATCTCATGTTTCCTCTTAGCCCTTTATTTCACCCGTTCTCATAGCATTCACATGAAACCTATAAATTTGGAGTGCTCAATGAATTCAAATTACTAGTGTAACGGGGACGGCCGTAGCGGATTGGTTGGGTGTGGGGGAAGTGGCAGATTAAGACTCGTGATGCCTGGTGTAACAATAACCTGAAATTTTTATTTATTTTTTATCTTTGATCAGCGATACTTATCGCCTCCGGTTCCCTCTGACTCGCAATGCAACAAATTTAATTTCGTTCGTCATTTTTTACTCCCAAACAAGCGAGAAGACGGAACCGAGGTGGTAGTTTTACTCACTCTCTTGTCTATGTTCGTTCTGTACGGACGTCTTCCATTCAGTGTAAGTGATGCAAGTTGTTGTAAAAATATATTACTTAAATTTAAAATCATCCCTCTATTTGACTTTTATTTAAATGAATCCCTCCACGTCAAATACTTATTTTCTACTGTTTTCAGCTCCTTCGCTTCCGTAATAGTTTAATGTTCAGACGCCATTACAATCGCTTCGCATTGTCTGCAAAATTTCAATCAATCAATCATCCTTATACTATACTTTGCTTGATTTTTAGAACCTTCAGTCATTTCTTTTGTAATTTCAGAAAGTCCGATCATTTTTTTAATTTCTTTTTACCATTACCAGTAACTTCATGTTCCATCCACGGTCACACAACAATGAAAAGCGAAGTGAACAGTCTGAACATTGATCTACTACGGAAAGTATCTTCAACGTTCATATATTAAATTAAAAAAAGTTATTATTTCCAGCTTCTACAATACGAAGCGCAGGATCCAGCTAGATGCTGGATGCTGGCCACACCCAGAAGATGGTCACTTGCAATAGTGGCCGAAACGTCGGTGAAGTATTTGATATTTTGACGATGCGGTCCAACACCCAGAAGAGTTTTATAAACAACCACAGCAACAACAGTTCAGCAGCGCCATGACGCCATGTATTATACTATAGCATATTACGAGGGTTGGAACTGAAATAGTAGCAACTGTTTATTCACAACCTATACAAAAGCGTTACATGTTTGCACCTGGCCTTCAAAGTAGTCACCAGCGTTGTATAGAACCCGTTGCCAGTGATGTGAAAGGCGTAGTATACCGTTAGCAGAGCCTGTTCTGTTGATGGTGCGAATGGATCGGTCAACTGCCTGTCGAATCTCTGGAACAGTTCTGAAGCGAATGCCAAGAAATGGTTCCTTCATCTTTGGAATCAAATCAAAGTCACGTGGATTTAAGTCCGGGGAGTATGGTGGATGCTACAGTACTTCCCAGTCCCATTGGCCGAACAGAGCAACCACAGGTTGCGCTGTATCCGCCCACGCGTTGTCGTGCAAGACGATGTGTTGCCACTTCTTTCGCAATGCCGGTCGCAGGTTATGCTTGAAAACAAACAGTAATACTGCATTGACGGTCTGCCTGTAGGAACGTATTGCGTTATGATAAAACCTTCACAGTCGTACTCGAGAATCACCATTACTTTCACAATTTGGGGGCTCTGACGCACTTGAGACCCTGATGACACTGTCTTGCCGTACGACCTCTGCCAATTCAATCTGGAGCCAACTCTCTTGTTTCTGTTTCGAAAACATAGTGACACCGTTACGTTAGACCGCTCACTAATCACTGTGTGTCCCTCGATTGCGCGCACGTCATTGACGCGGTAAGGGCGAGGCCATTTGCTGGAAAGTAAGGTAGGTATGTCAACAACGACAATAATAGATTCCCTTCCATAGTGTCTCCACAGCAATGATACCGCTATTTAACTAATTACAAGTCATCAGGGCCATGACACCTTACGTTTAATATCAAGTTTTACCCCAGGCTTGGATTCCGTTAATATTTCTAAACACTTAAATAAACATATACCCGCATCACCACTTGCGGCCTTTTGTTTATCTCTTTTCTTTCTTTCTTTTTTTTTTTTAACTTCGTCTTTAGTAACACTGATTAATATTTGAAAACAATGTCGTTTCAATCCCAAACTTTTGCCAAACTTTTCGCATTACTGGTCCTATATCCGGTTGGGTGGTATTGGATTTTATGCCGAAAACCCCTTCCAACTACGCATTGAGGGTACAGTAACCGCCGGCCGCGGTGGCCGAGGGGACTGAGGCGCTGTTCCGTCTTTCGTATAAGGTAGTTGATAAGTAGTTTGTAAGTTTAGGGACTGATGACCCCGTAGTTAAGTCCCATTAGCTTAACAAACATTTGAACATTTTTGGTACAGTAACCAGCAAGCCCAGCTTCTCTTAGATGTTGGCGCCAGTTGTCCTCCCATACCTCTACACCTTGCCAAATGCTACATTGGAACAGCTACTGCAAGACAAATTTCGCCAGCAATGTTCATGCCTTCTTCTCGCTCTTCGAATTCCATTTTTGGTTTCCTTTCCTCTTCTCCCACATTTCGAAAACATCTGGTCTGCGGCACGAATAGACAGGAAGATACCCATCACTGCTACACCATAATAACTTTTGCAATACCGTATTGGGAAATATCATGTATTTATTCACTGTCAAGGCATGTTCCAGCGATTTTAATGGAAACACTCAATAGTGTTTCATTTACTCCCTCGAATCACATGGGGCGCATTTTCAAATGTGTATGTTTTGACAACGTGTTATCGCAAAAAGTTTATTACGATATATCCACTCCTCCTTAGTGTTTTGAACGGTTGGCAGTATATATGCTCTGCACGCATATTATTTTCTTTTATTCTTACATAAGATATAACTTGGTAGAGGTTTTGGTTTCGCGTCTGAAATGGCGCTCTTCGAGATTTCCTGAATAGCGCTCCTTGAAAAGAATGTCGTCTTCCATCCAGTGATACGCATTAGAGTTCCCAAAGTTTCTCCGCATCACTCGCGTGTTGATGGAACACAACAAACAAGCCATCCTGAATTGCTCCTTTCTTCATTATTACAAAACTGGAAACAGGAAACAGCAAGCAGCTTGCATCAGCAGTATTTTGGTATTAAAATTTTTCAAAAATGATATGTGGGTAGTAATTGAGTCCAACAATAATCATAAATGAAGAAAATGAAAGGAAGGGAAAACTAACTACCAAATGAGGACGCAGAAAGCAAATTGAATATTAAATTACATATTCTTAAAAATTATGAAATGGATAAATATTACAAAAATTTAAATTAACATCATTCATTACAATAATGGCGTGCTGCAACATATACTTAACAACTGCCTTCTCCAAAGCCTCCTCGCGCTACTTCATCCAACAGCTAACTCTCTCCCAATACAGCTCATTCTTACCTGTGGCTGATCCCAAATGCTCTAGTGGAGTTCAAGTATTGGTCGATGTACCGTTGTGCATGTGGTTTCGTTATGTATGTGGTCTCGTTTAGTTTCTAGCATTTACTTCCTAGAAGGTGAAGAGTGAAAATTTTACTCTATAAACGAAATCCCAAGATGACACTATCCCACGTATTTGTAATATCGTTTCCCCCAAGAAAGCTACTGTTGCAAACGTATTCGAGAGAACCTTTGTGCGATCAAAAAAAGCAGGGAACGACGTACTGGTAGAATTACATCTGCGAAGAAGGGCCGTGAGTCGTCATCAGGTAACTCAGCAGGTTTAGCGTTTGCCCTCAAAATGCATAGGCCTCAGTCCGAGTCCAGGTTCGGCGGAAGGCAGCGAGACGTCATCAGCCTACACCTGGGCGGGGTCGGCGCCCCCAGGGCGTACAGCAAAGCGGCGCGAGTCTCCAACGGCAGCTATAGCCGGCGCTCTGACGTCAGCTCGGCTCAGCGGAATCCCAGCTGCGTCTGCCGGCCGGCCTGGCGCCTCATCTGCCGCTTCCGCCTGACACTCGCAACGCCTGCCCAAGCCACGGGCAGAGGAGTCATTCAACCACAAGAAACTAATAAAGAAGTAAATTATATCTTTCCCAGTATAACGTTGCCCTTGCTTCGTATGATGCCATAATTGTTAAAGTAGATTCCGCGATTTTATATATATATTGGACGAGGAATTGATGGCACCGATTTTTTTTTTTTTTTATTTTGAAATAAGTTAGTTAAAGTACAGCACAAAATGAACATTAAAGCAAATAAACCGCGGGTTGCATATTAAAGTCGGGCACCATACAAGCAACAGCACGTTATAAGACTTCGGAAAGCATCTAGCTGGATCCTGCGCTTCGTATTGTAGAAGCTGGAAATAATAACTTTTTTTTTTAATTTAATATATGAACGTTGAAGATACTTTCCGTAGTATGCAATAGTGGCCGAAACGTCGGTGAAGTATTTGATATTTTGACGATGCGGTCCAACACCCAGAAGAGTTTTATAAACAATGATAACGGCCGCGGAAGCCTTCGTTTACATTTGTTGTTGCTGTCTTCCGTCCAAAGATTGGTTGATGCAGCTCTGCATGCTACCCTGTCATGCTAAAGATTTTTCATCTCCGAATCTGAACAGTAACCTACTTCCTATTAAACCTGCTTAGTATGCCCGTCTCTCTGTCTTTCTCTGCGGTTTTTACCCCACACATGTCCCTACAATGGTAAATTAACCAGTCAGTGCTGTATGAGAATCTGTCCCATCAATCGATCCCTTCTTTTAACCAAGAAATGCCGGAAATTTCCTTTCGCCTCAATTCTGTTCAGCACTTCTTAATTATCTGATTATGAAAACAGACAAAATGAATGTCATTTTAATTCAAATTATTTGTTTGAGCAGATTAAACTGCTAACATAAAATCTTTGATTTCATTCATCTCCAAACCAACAAAACTTATTAGTTATTTGTGATGTGGTGCTTTTTTTTCATTCTTACGTCTCTGGTGTTTCGAATGGTATTCAGTCCTCTGTAGTGTGTGTTTCAAATCAAATTTGTCCAATATTAATTCTATGTGAGGCATCTTTGGCTTTACTGGCAACTAGAAAACTGATGTGAATAATTTACTACGTAAACATTTTGGGGGAGCACAGGGGATTTAGATTTGCATGCTCTCATCATCGATGTATTTTCTATGACAAGTGGAAGTGAGAAAGAACTTTGTAACTCAGCTTGCGATTGCCTGGATGAAGGACGATGATTGTACCAAATTTGAAGAATATCCAATAGTACGACCATATTGAAGATTCTATAAATCTAAATTTTTACCTGAACTTTTATATTTTTAGTTAAAAATTTCGTTTGGTAATAATAATACACAAAAATATTTGAAAAATACAGTGTATCATTGATTATACCATAAACATAATGTGAATCCGATCTAAATCCATTTATGTGAATAATATTGTTGCATAATTAAATTGTTTTCAGCGTCAATTGGAAGCAAAAAAAAAGCGACGTTATAAACGTTCTGTGTAACAGATTTTTTTTTTTTTAATTTAAATTTTTTTATCAACACTTAATGAAGTTCTACGACAAAAAGAAAAATAAATACTCAGTTGCACACTTACGTCATTTTCTTTACTCTCAAATTATTGTATTAAAGCAAATTAAGTCCAACACATTTTCCTTAAGTTGGAAAAACACAATATGAATTTCATATCACTTTTTCATATTTTGAAAAGTACACCTCAAACAATAAATATAATTTAAAAATTTTTGGAAATTCATAAGGTTATGAGTAATTACTTTTTTTTCTTGTCCTGTAAAACTTGTTTGTTTGGACGTAATACTATTTGAAACGACGCACCTCATTTGTGTGTGGTATCTGCGATGATTTTTGGTGGTGCATTTTGGCTGGCCAGTATTGTATGGAGCCGTTTTTCCCTTGAAGCATAGGGAATGGCGAATAGTTGTACAATGCCTACTTCACCATGTACCGTGCAGTATATTACACAGTAGATACGTAGATGTAATGCTCCTATAGTTATTTCAAAGGACCCTTTCGGTTGTAAAACAATAATTGTGCGCCTGGCTGTGATCAGAAGCCATTAGTTGATGCCTGTGGCCTATGCAAGCAAACCACCGACTGTCAGAGGCTTTCCATTTCGGTTCCGCAGGTCCGGCAGTTTCGCTGGAGTTTCGGCGGTTTCGGTCGGCCCCTGAGGTTAGGACAGGGCGGCTGCCCGCAGAACACAGAAGGCCCAGTCTGGTCAGATTGTTAGGCGGTCTGCTGATGCAACTCTGTCGCCAGTGACTCCTTTACAGAGTCATTACCGCCTCAGTGAAAACTAACTTAAAATGGAACGGTAGACCAGGTACCAGAAGGGGTCACTCAAAACTGGAAAATTGTGACTCACCTTTTGTTACGCAGGCAACACTGTACGACATTTTCAGTGTTATCCTGTCCACTCCAGCAATACAAAATTTAGAAACGAAAGGGCTTTCTTATTTTCTTCTAACTTGTATTTGAAGGAACAGTGGGTAATTATTTAAACGAAAAAAGTGGTGTTCCTCTTCTCATATGCAGCAGACATTGTACGAGAGTAGCAGGCAGGCGTTCGAGCAGCAAGTAGGTCGAACATGAAAGTTATCTGTTTTATGATACTTATTAAATGTAATTTATTTTTTTGAATTGGTCATGGAGATGGAACTGGGATTTGCTATCTGACCGTATGGGGGTGTATGTGTCACTTTGTCTGACTAGCAATGATTTCTGTTGATAACACACGATAGGTTACGTAAAATTCAGATTTTCCACACATAAGAGAAGCACAGCAAATTCTTTGTGACTGTTCCCCACACTGGATCAAAAACCAAGCCCTGATAGTAAATTATGTGACTAAATATTTTTTTTTATCGTCAGGCCCGCGCAACAACTCAGTCGTGCATTGCTATGAAAAGAAGTTCTAACTGATCCTTTAATTACTTCCATAAATTACTTCAAAATGAATGCATCACTTTAATGCCGTGTTGAAAAATCTCAACATCAGTATCAAAAATGAAAAACCTCATCTATTGTGTAGGGTGAAGTTAAGCTCTCGTTTCAGAAAATCAACTGAGAGTGTACATAAATATTTTACCGTGAAATGAAGTGAACCCTTGTGACACTTCAAACATGCCAATACCTTTACTTAGAAGTAAATGGAATTTTTGTAGCAGCTGAAACGTACTCTGGTTGGCTCATCACACTTAGTCAAACACTTCATCATCGTGCGTTGTTAATCACCTAATTACTTTATCAAAAAAATGATATCTTGAAATTCTCTACTCACAGTTAATACAAGCACAGAAAATCTGAATTAACCCACAGATAAGCACTCTAACTTTGATATTTCACTCATTGTAACTGCCTCATCATTATCATAGTCTCAACATAGTCTTCAACAATCCTAACCTGGACCCAAAATATTTTAGTGAAAGTTATCTGTTAAAACATACACTCACAGAGCCACCACGTGCAAGTACGTTTGAGATTGACACTTTTACTTCACTTCAAAACAACTTAAATCAATTAACTGGTCGTAAAACTTATTGGAGGAAAAATGAAGTTTCTCCACACTACAAAATAATGGAAGAGAAATTTCATTATCACACTTACATTGTAAATTAAAAAGCATTACAAAAACATATACATAATACCTTATACATTCTTAGTCTGAACATCTTCACCCTATTCAGCAGTCGAGCTAACAGACATCCTCTGCCCACAGCTCACAGTTCAACCTCCTACTCCGCCCGCTACATTACAACAACAAGACACGACCGTTACACTGCGACACCCAGCGCGCCACCCGCACCACCATTACCAGACAGAGCAATAATGCTACCTCTCTGACCAAGGAAGCTAACTATACAGTATATACTCTTTGACTTACAGGAATCTTATTCACAAAATAATAATTCCAACAGAATATTACAAAATATTAAAACCAACTGAATATAGAACCCTCGCAACCATTCATCAAACTTTCAGTCGGAATTTGAAGCTAAGTGTAGTACGATCTTCCTGTCGCCTGCTTACATTTCGCGTAGTGGCCACTGAGGCAAGGTAAGAGAAATTAGGGCTCGTCTGAATCATCTAGGCATTCTTTTTTTCCTCGTTCTATATGGGAGTGGAATAGGAAAGGAAATGCCTAGCACTGGTACTATGTATCCTCCGCCACGTACCTTACGGTGGATTGTGGAGTATGTATGATGATGTAGATGTATGAAGCAAGTCTGGAAATAGTGCTTGGAATTCAACCATCGATGGTTGGTTACATTTGCCGGTGCCTCAGAGGCTTGTGACAGTATCCACATTTTAACTACATATAACATCGTTAAAGACCTTGGTGTACGAAAGAAGTTTATAACTGTGGTGAAGTTGTTTACAGGGAGGATAAACGCCAAAGTGAAATTTCAGACAAAGGTTTCCAATGAATTCAATATTAGAACAGGTATAGGACAGGTCCATATTATTTTATCACCGCTTTTTAATCTGGTCCTAGAGAAGGTAATCAGAAAAATGAAAAACAGGGGGTGTAGCTAAACTAAAGAATAGATCAAGAGCATCGTTTCAAATGGTATTATGTCCAAAAAAACTAAATTTTACAGGAGAAGCAAAATAATGACTACTCGTAACCGCAGGAACATCTCACAAATTTTTAAATTTTGCAGTTGTTTTATTTGAGGTGTACTCCTAGGTACGTGAAAAAGTAAAATATATTTCCAGTTGTGTTCTTCAAATTTGAAGAAAATGTGTTGGACTTAATATGCTTTGATCCAATAAATTGTAAAAGGTACAAATAAAAAGTGATTATTCTGGTAAATATATAACTAAACATTTATTTTTCTTTCTTTGCGGTTAATATATAACTAAATATTTTTGTTTCTTTATGGAATAACGTTAACTGTCTCAGATTTAAATTTATGGGCATGTTTGGTTTTTTTTCCCCTCTTTCGGCTTCCCGTTGAATTATCACAGACAGCAATTTCTTCCTCCATAATCTAAAAATTACTCTCTTACATTAAGTTCACATTATAAATGTGATTACTGAATGCGGAGCATTGTTGAAAATAGCGTGCTAGCTGTCAGCATAGCCAACAGAGCAAAGTGACAATACTGCTTCACGCTGGACACAATATGATTTGAAACACGATACAGTGGACTGAATACGATTTGAATCGATGTTCCTCAGATTTATTACGAAATGCAGACGACATTGCAATGCTAGGAAAATCAGAGCAAGACATGGATGAAACCGTGGACGTGGAATGCGTCTGCTAAGTGCAAGTAAGATCGGTCTACGGATTAATGCGCAAAAAAGGGTTAATGGAGGTATCCAAAAGAGCCCCAAAAGAAATCCATTACAGGTGTACATTCGGACCTTTGCTAACGTGCAAAATTTGAGGTTCTTGGATACATGGTTCACTAGACAAAATAATTTTAAACAGGAAATGAACGAACGCATTGTGAATCGGTCTAAAAATTATTTCATTATGAGACAGATAATAACATCAAAGAACGTGTCGATAACATAAAATGCAGTGATAGTACGAGTGTTGTATTGAACAGGAATCTGTAGCACAAAATGGAAAGATGATGACAATTTGGATTCTGAAAGAAAAATCATGAGAATGATCTCTGGGCCAGTCCGTGGAATGCTCTCATGGAGACGCAGAAAAAACTAAGAACCACAACTGCTCAAACAAATTAGGGGATCAGCTGAGATATCGCACACAATATACATATGGTAACGTAATTTGTTCAGATATTGCTTCCGATTGCAATTGGTGTGTAGTACAATATGATATTTTGAGTTGAGACTTGGTGTTTTTCAAGTTTACTTCGAGCGAGGCAACGGGGCTGCCATAATAGTGAAAAAGTCTTTCTGCTTGTCCTCTAATACGGTGTGAGATCGCCTCGGGCGACCAGTACAGTTACACACCTGCGTGGCATGGACTGTATGACCCTTTTCAATCAGCTCTTTAGGGATATATGGCATCTATGAGTGCATCTGTGGTGCGAAAATTGGCAATTGACACTAAATAAAGAAAAGTGTGAAGTAATACACATGACCACTATAAGAAATCTGCTGAACTTTAATTACGCGATAAATCAGTCAAACCTTAAGGTCGTAGATTCTACCAAATACCTAGGAGTTACAATTACGAACAACTTTGACTGGAGAGAACACATAGAAAAAATTGTGGGGAAGGCGAACCAAAAGTTACGTTTCATCGGTAGAATGCTTCGAAGATGCACCAGCTCCACCAAAGAGACTGCCTACATCACACTTGTGCGTCCTCTCCTGGAGTACTGTTGCCCCTTGTGGGACCCTCACCAGGTGGGACTGACGGAAGACATTGAGAAGGTTCAGGGAAGGGGAGCTCGTTTTGTTTTATCACGTTACGGGGGGAGGCGGGGAAGCGTCACGGAAATGTTGCAAGAATTTGGGTGGAAATCATTAAAAGAAAGACGTTATTCATTGCGGCGTGATCTGTTTGCGAAGTTTCAATCACCGACTTTTAGTTCTGAGTGTGAAAATATTTTGCTAGCACCCACCTACTTAGGGAGACATGACCATCCCAATAAAATAAGAGAAATCAGACCGAAAACGGAACGATTTAGATGTTCTTTCTTCCCGCGCGCTATTAGAGAATGGAACGGTAGAGAAAAGTTATGAAAGTGGTTAATGAACCCTCTGCCAGGCACTTTAATGTGATTTGCAGAGTATCGATGTAGATGTAGATGTAGAATATCCAGCTCTTCAACAGTTGTGGAAGATGCTGGTCTGGTTGCAATGCGTCTGCATAGTGCACCCCAGACTTGCTCAATCGGGTGTAAGCCCGGTGAACAAGCTTGCTACTCCATTCGTTCATTTCCCCCAGCTTCATTATTGTTCACCAGTACAACTCTGTGAGAAGGGGCAGTCAAAGTGCCATTATGAACGACATATAGGTCCCTACGACCTCCAATACTAACTCCTGCACACACCCTTTGTCCTACACATAAGCAAGATTGCTCCGAGTACCACATTATCTCCAGATGAGGAAACGATGATTGTTGGCAGAACACAAAATCATGGCTCACCTGTGATCAGAACCCGGCGCCGTCCGTTACGACTCCAACGCTGATGTTCGTCCATCCAGTTTCTGCGGACTAAAATGTGTCGTGGTTTTAAGGGAGCGCACATCACAGGCTTCCGTGCGTAGAGGTGGTTTCGCACTGATATTGCGCGTTCTGTTGCTACCTAGACAGTGCGTTTCAGCTGAGTATCATTCACCCTCCTGCCTCGACGGGTTGTTAACCGCTCATCTGTTGCTGACGTTAACCTTAGGTTCGTTCCAGCAGCTGCCAGATGGCTACTTTCGAGCGCAAAGAAACAGGTGTTACTGGACATGCGCAGCTACTATGACGTAAAAACCGTTGTTGGATACTTGCATTTCTGGAACGCTTTTTGCATTGTTTCTGGCTACAGGCGTAGGTGTTAAAGAGGGACCTGTGTATATCATGGTTTTTTAGGATAGCTCTGTCTATAAACTCAGTTCTCCTAGCCAAGATGTCAAATTTAAGTAGAAGTTTTCATAAAATTTTGATGCAAAAAATGAAATTAATTTGAATCCGTACTCCGGAACGATGCAAATTCAATGTTAGGTTGTGTTCATAAAGTTAAGACTGCGGTGTGTAACTCTCTGTTTGGCGTATATTTCTGAAAACACTTCTATCGTTGAGATGAGAAATAGTAGTAATAATAATAATAGTAATAATAACAGCGCCATGTATTGGTTCTATGGTTTATTACTAAACTGTTTATCTCTCGCATTAGTGTATGCTGAAGCACTGGTATGTTTCAGTATTGTTCTTGGCACAATGTAGTGAATCTGTATGCAGTGCTCCCTATTATCGAAAACTCGACGAATGATGAATGTCTGGGAATTCAATCAACAGAGCAGTTTAAGTCTGTTTACGTAAGACGTCATGGTGGTGTCAATGTGCGATAATGTCTGGTTAATCGAAGGAATGGCGTCAGCTGGTAGTCTGTATAGAACTTTCCATTAAATGTAGTATTTTCAGTGAATTTTTTTGACTGTGTTTTCTAGGCATTTCTAAATATACGGTACCAAAACTCACCGAAATCACAGAACAAATTCTTATATAAATGAAATCATTCGATTATCACGAATAAACGTCGTTATGTTTTAAAGATAAATGAAACCAAACGAAAGAATCAAATAAATGTTTAGGTTTTTAATACACGAAGCGACATCAGTAACTCGCTGTTCAATGTTTGTTGGTATTCGTAGAGATTGCGGCGCTTAATTCTGTCACAGACGTACGATTCCTTGCTGTATTATGCCATACTTATTACGCAGCAGAGGCGTCTATTAGATCTTTGGTGCACTAAACCTCATGAATTTTCGTGTAGTACTTTTAGAGATTAGCCTTTGCAGAGAGACACTGACTGCTTTATACAAATTTTAAATGATCATACCTTTATTTTCTCTGATCCGATTTTCATGAAATGAAGCGTGTATCCAACCGCACGATATGTTTAAGTTACGGCTGAAAATCCTATGAAATTTCGTCAACTAGTTTTGGAGATAAACGTGTTTAAAGAGACAGACTGACATGACATAGTAGATATGAAACTTTATATTACGACATCCTTTATTTACGTAATCCAACTTTTATGAAATTAAGTTGCTCCCATGTAAATCCGTGAAGTAGTTTAGGAGATTAGAGATTTGTAACAGATAGTTGTACACCCATGCTTCGCAACGGATATTAATGAAAGGATACCATCAGTTATTGAAGAGAACTATACCATAGTTATGAGCATGAAAAAAGCATCATTGACTTCTATTAGTTATTGGGTGTAATACGTAACTAACAGTGCCTCTATTTGTTCTTTACTGTACTGAACCGTTTTCTAGGCATTTCTAAACAGAAGGGACTCAAGATCTAATAAGTACGCACCGAAATCAAAAAAAGGAAACTACATACATTCGATTTTTCTTTCGGAGAATTCTTATTGAATGAATACATGGATAGACGTGAAGGAACGCCATTACTTCTTAAATTCAAATTATACCCGTCGAAAGATGCACTTTTCTTTCTATGAAACTGCAAGGCATTCGGGATACAGCTAGTAAAAACAAATATTTTTTTTTTTTTTTTTTTTTTGTGTCGTACCTGGGTTAAATTTTACTTGCGGTGGTAGCGGTTAACATGTTAACATAGGCAACGAATTTTCAAAAATGTTGGAATGTTTGTAGGGCTTAAGGGACTTAACTGCAGGGTCATCAGTCCCTAAACTTACAAACTGCTTATGAACTTCCTTATACTAAAGACGGAACAAACATCCATGCCGGAGTGAGGATTCGAACCCCCGACGGGGAACGGCCTCGTGCATCGGAGCATTGCGCCTCAATGCGCTCGGCCGCTCCGCCGCGGCAGCGAAATGTTCGGTTTATTATTATTAATTTACTGATCGGAACAACATTAATTATTTACTTCATTATTCAAGAGAATTATTCCCCTCATTGTACGTGACTGATTTTTCAAATTGTATTCAACGCCTGTTACCAATATCAGTACAAAACACCGCTGCCATAAGGAAAATCGTAGACCTTGTTTAAGTGTATTACACTTTAGTTGTGAGAATAAAAAACGCAGCATTGCTATCAGTTATTTGGTATACTATTTAAGTAACAACGCCTCTATCGGATCTTTGCTATACTACGCTGGAATTCAAACATAACATACAACAGAAACCACAAATTACGATATCTTTCCTCTGATCCGATTTTGATTATATGAAGCCGAGGTTACTCTCCAACTATTGTCAGTATGGAAACCCATGAATGTCCGTGTAGTACTTTTGATGATTATCCTCAACGAATAGACATACACGATGGATTTTAAAAGTAATTAAATTATGATATCTTTATTTTCTCTGATCTGCATGATGTGCGCAAGCTACATGTGAAAACCCCATGAAAATTTGTCAAGTAGTTTTGGAGATAAACGTGTTCAAAGAGACAGACAGACATGACGGTCGTAGATAAAAAATTTCACATTACGATATCCTTATTTTCCGTGATCCCTTTTTTATGAAACGAAGTCTATATGTTGTCCAGAGTTACGCTCAAGTTACCTGTGAAAACCCCATGCAAATCGTGAAGTAGTTTTAATAGTTGAACAAACAGACACGACGGTTACTGAAAACACTTAAAATTACGATGTCTTACTTTTTTCCGTTGCTCTTTGTTGATAAAATCATGCCTATATGTTGACCCAACCTTTTCTCGTATTTCCTGTGAAAACCGCATTAAGATTCGTCCAGTAGTTTTGAAGATTGAAGTGAACAGCGACAGGCGTACATTTACTGATTTATTATTAGTCTAGATTGTCAAATTTTTAGGCCCCGTTGTAAGGACAAAAACTTAACAGACGTTCTCACACTGCGTTTTGCGCGATCCAGGTCGAAGGTTACTACATCTACATGGGATACTCAGCAAATCACATTTAAGTGCCCGGCAGAGGGTTCATTGAACCAGCGTTATACTATTTATCTCCCATTGCATTCTCGAATAGCGCGCGGGAAGAAAGAACATCTGAATCTCTCCTTTCGACCTCTGATTTTTCTATTTTATTCTGATGATGATTTCTTCCTATGTAGGTGGGAGTCAACAATATAATTTCGCATTCGGAGGAGAATCGAGCTTCCCTTGTTTGAACTCTTTCTATGTTCTCCGTCAAACCCATCAAATAAGGATCCCACACGGGGCCGCAATACTAAACAAATTTAAAAAATAAATAAATAAAAGAATAAATGTGGAGTTTACAGCCTTCACGTTTGATTGATTTATCTTGTAAACACAGTTTAACGGATTTCGTTTCGTACTCATGTGGACGACTTCACACTACGCATTATATAGAGTAAATTGCAAATTTTTACACCATAGTTATATCTTATTTAGATCGTTCTGCAGTTTGTTTAGATCTTCAGATGATTTTACTAGACGGTAAATGACGGCGTCATCTGCGAAGACCTTAACCCTGTCAAGCGTCGCGTCCTCAAATGAGGACACTTAAATTTTGTCTCATTTCTGTCAACTTTTACATCTGAAATGACCATAAAAGAACAGTAACCTCATATGAGGAGTAATATTGAATGCTAGAATGTGTCTTAGACGACAGTGTTAGCCGTTGGGCTAACAAAAAAATGGAAAGTAGAAATCAAAAGGAAGAATAGAGGCAGGCCTTCAGATAAAAGCACTTTGTCGATAAAAAATGTCTATCATTCGGTACCCAACAAATTACGCTTATAGGGTATAACACTGGCCAATCAAGTAATCCCAATAGCAGGTGTCATGATCAAGACTGCCGAAGGAAAACACGTTACATTTGAGGAAAGTGTAAGCTTGATGTGTGCCATGAGTGCTTGAAAAAGATTCATTGTACGAAAAATAGAAAGTAGTGTACTCTCGTCATGTATTCTTTGATATTATTAATAGATTTTTCCATATAAAATGTAGCAGTTTTCGCACTCACTGTCCTCATTTCAGGACACCTCGCTATTGATGTATGAAACTTTTTTTTTTCTTTTTTTTTCCTACAGATAAATTATGATGAATACTGCACAAGATAGGTCTTGTCGGGGTGATAATTCGTGCATGAGAGGGTTAAGAGAGCTACTTAGATTTTCTCCCAAATTGTTTATGTAAATAAGGAACAGCTGAAGACCAATGACACTATTCTGTGGAACGCCCAATATTGTTTCGAAGGCGTGGGGGAGACTGTTTCGAAGAAGATGCTGCACAATGAGTAAAAAGTAATCGCAGAAAAAAATGTGTGGTTAACGTTCCGGAATTTTCTGAACAGTCCTCGTTTATCAAATGAATGCCTCCTGCAGCCCCATCAGACACCACGATTTCCCGGTACGTCGTAACGGTTTCGCAAGTGTGATCGACCACGCTCAGGGCGCGTACTGTGAGAACGACCTGCTGTTAATCCCCGCGTAATGGAGCCATTACGCTGTTTTGAACGCCTTGTGATTCATCGTCCCGTTCCCGGAACGAGAGGCCCCGTTTCCGACCGATCGCGCCAGAAGAGGGCGGCTTAGCCGGCCCGTCCACGGCGCTGGTCGGTTCGGCGCCGCCGGCTGCGGTATCGGAAATCGGATCAGCGACACAAGACGGGCGAGCATCCGCCAATTAAACGGCAGCGGCAGAGGCAGAGGAGAGGACAGGACGAGCGCTCGGCGCGTCTGCAGAGCGGGTTGGGGCGTGGTGGGTTGTGTCCCACCGGTAGAAGGCTTGTAGCACGACAGGCTGGGCCACAAGGTGTCAGTAGATGTAAGCCCCAAAACCAGTCATTTCGTACAGAGTCTTCTTCTTCTACTTCCTCTTTCGGCATGTTCCGCTGGCCGCGGTGGCCGAGGGGACTGAGGTGCTCCAGTCACGGTCTGCACGGCCACTACGATCGGGAGTTCGAATCCCCCCTCGGGCATGTATATTTGTGCCGTCCTAGTTCGTAAGTAGTTCATAAGTAGTTAAGTCCCATAAGCTTAACAAACATTTGAACTTTTTTTTTTTCGGGATGTTCCCGCACATACAGAGTCGGCTTTGTCAATCCTGAGTTGTTTTACGTTCTAGGAGGCGAACCAATTATGATATTGTAGAAAGATATAAAAAAAGCCAAGATCGCTGATCATCAATTTTTATTTACAACGACCCGTTTCGCTGAACAATGTCAGCATCATCTGGTCAAATAAAATGTTTTACAAGGCCATAGTCTTGTAATGTCAATCAGATGCTATATAACAATTTACAGTGCATAGGTGCACACGTCATTATAATAAAACATAATTATCACAGCAAAAGAGCAAAACAAAAATAATGGAATGCGGTCTTAGAAAATCAGGTGATGCTGAAGGAATTAGATTAGGTAACGAAACAATGAAAGTGGTAGATGAGTTTTGTTACTTGGGTAGTAAAATAACATGCGATGGTCGCAGTACAGAAGACATAAAATGCAGAATGGCAATGGGAAGAAAAGCATTTTTGAAAGAGAGAAATTTGCTAACATCGAATATTAAATTAAGTGTAAGGAAGTCTTTTCTGAAGGCATTTGTGTGGAGTGTTGCCTTGTACGAGAGTGAAACATGGACGATTAGCAGTGCGGACAGGAAGAGAATAGAGGCTTTTGAAATGTGGTGCTACAGAAGAATGCTGAAGATTGGGTGGGTAGATCGCATAACTAATTAAGAGGTACTGAACAGACTTGGGGAGAAAAGGAATTTTTGGCATACCCTGACTAAAAGAAGGGATCGCTTGGTAGGACACATTCTTAGACATCGGGGAATCGTAAATTTAGCATTGGAGGGAAGTGTGTGGGGTAAAAATCGCAGAGGGAGTCCAAGAGACGCGTATAGTAAGCAGATTCAAGTGGGTGTGGGTTGTCGTTCTTATGAGGAGATGAAAATGCTTGCTCAGGATAGAGTAGGGTGGAGAGCTGCATCAAACCAGTCTTCGGACTGAAGACCATAACAACAACATATCACAGTGAGTTTGCTATTGTCACTCACTGAGATAATTATGTTTTATTATAATGACATAGTGCACCTGTTCACTGTAAATTGTTATATAACAACTGATTGACATTACAAGATTATGGCCTTGTAGAATATTTTATTTGACCAGATGATTCGGACATATTACAGTGAAACCGGACGTCGTAAATAAAAATTGATGATCAGCGATCTTGGCTTTTTTTATATCTTTGTCAATTCTGATTTGGCGTGTTAACGCTTCGACAGTCGCGTATGTATCTCTGATGACCTATTTTGGCCCACTTTAGGTTACTGTAGTAATACTAAAAGTGCGCCTTTGCGATCGTCTTTTGACAGCTCGAAATTTAAATGAATATAACGGCTTAACCATTCATCTGACACGTAAATTGAATAACCGAATTTGTAGAGGAGAAAATTATCTACATCTTTGCTCAGTTATGTCTTTTTCATATCTCGTATCGTTTCAGAGATATTTGCAAAAATAACGGCGATTTTTGGATTATGTCTGTCTGTCTGTCCGTCTGTCTGTCTGTCCATCACGTGTTCCCTGTTTTTAAGACGGACAGTTCAACCGATCAACACCAAATTTTACTGACATGATTGTAGACCGCCAGAGACCAGAACCTCCCTTTTTCAAAGTTTTCGGGCAAAAACTACGGTAGTAAAACAAAAAAAAACCCTGAAAGGGTTTCAGACACTCTTATTAATTTATTTATTATTATTTAGATTATTATTTTGGTCCAAAATGTTTGCAAAAACTTATAAAACTACAAATCTAAAGGGGGCCTTAAAACATGTCAGTGCGATTTTTTTTTCTCTAATACTAGTCGTCCTGGCAATGCTTCGCAATTGCTAACATGTATGTACGCTTTGAATGTCAAATTTGCAAAATTTTATCGCAATCGTACGAATGATATTGATATCCGAAAGAAAAGGGCTCTATTTTCCTATTTCTGGCAAACTGTTCCAAACTTTTAGTTCCTCAGGCTTTGCACGTCGAATGTGCAAAATTTTATCGAAATGGTTTTGATATTTCCTAGAAAAATCTCTATTTTTTTCTGAATTTTCCAATTTTCCAGAAAATTTTTGCAAATTTTTATGTCTCGCTTTGAACTTCAAATAAGTAAAATTGTATCGCAATCAAACGAATAATATTGATATCCAATTTGAAAAAAAGATTTTTCAGTTTCTCGCGAATTTTCAAATTTTCAGGTTAACTTTCCCAAATTTTTTAGTTCATAAAAATGCTCATCTTTCGTCGAACGTCAAAATTTTATCGCAATCGGAAGAACGGTTCTCAACTTATAATGTTCAGTACATTTAGAAACACATTGAAAAAGGAGCTTGGTTCGAATTTTGCGACTTTCTTTTTTAAATGCCCTCTACGTCGTGCGAATAGTCAGTTGTGGTGCCGAATTCCATCAAAAACACATTGAAAAACGCCCTCTCAGTTTTTCTAAAGTTCTCCTATTTTCCAAAAAATTTATTTCATACAAACCTTTTCCTGTGAAGCAGTTCTCAAGTAATGTTCTTACAACCAAGTAACAATTGATTTTTATTCATAGAAAGAAATAGATTTCGGTTTTTCCTAAATTTTCCTTTTTTCCGGGGAATTTTCTAACTTTTTATTTGATGCGAATCCTCCTCTTTCTTTCGACATGAAATGTAAAAAAAAAAATTATCGCAAACGGACGAATGGTATTGATAGCTCACTGGAAAAAGCTGTTTCAGTTTTTCCGGATTTTCCTCTTTTCCTGACAACATTTCCATATTTTATCACCGTTTAAACCTTCCCTGAACTCGCACGAATATTTGAAGACTAAAATTAACCAAATCGGTACAGCCGTTCTCGAGTTTTAGCGAGAGTAACGAACAGCAATTCATTTATATATATGTAGATTACCGCAATGAACAGTGATAACGGCTTGCTGGCCCACGACATCTTGAGTCATACCTTTCTTATTGCTTCACAGGAGATTCAGTCTTATCCCGGTACTGACAAGATCATAAATGCCTCAGACGTAAGCACTTGTATTTTCTGTATCTATCAGATAGCCGCGGTGGAGTAGCCGATCGGTCTAAAGCGTCTCGCTGCGGAGCGCGCGGTTGCTCGCCGTGGAGGTTCGAGTCCTCCCTGGAGCATGGGTGTGTGTGTTTGTGCTTAGGTTAGTTTACCTGGGTTTAAGTAGTTTGTAAGATACGGGCTGATGACCACGCAGATTGGTCCGATAGATTTACAAACATTTGAACATGTGTCAGATACAGCGGGCCTACTCGCGTAACGAATTGTGGCCGCTAATGGCAGCAGCCGTAGCATTGTTTGCAGCTTACTCAAGTTGGCAGTTTCGTTGTTGCCTTCTAGATGAAGCAACGTTTCGTTGTAGCTACATGTACTCTTCTTCAAAATGTGTAAACTATATGATTTAGAAAATCCTAAGTGTTTCGAAGAAGTACATCACTTTCTTTTTGACTGTGATGTTTCAGTTGAAGATGATCGTGTAGAAACTAATTCGGTAAACGAAGATGTACTCGAAACAAGATCTGTAGACTCAGACAAAAATCATGAATTTGATGAAGAATAATGAAGTGCAAGAAAGTGACAAACATTACTATTTTTGTGAATAAAAAAGACAACTAAAATGCTTTCAGTTTTAATAATAATAAACATTGCCGGCATCAACTCAAGAGTAATTATCCTGGGCAACAAGAATAAATACTCAAATAGGCGCGACTACCTCAAAACTGTGGCTCTGACTCTACTGCAAGATCAACTGAAAAGAAGAGCTCTTATTATGACTCTATCAGGTGATACAAAATCGATGCTGGTAAAGTACAAACCTCAAGCAAAAGAACAACGAAAAGCTAAACTATCTTTGCACCCAACAAATAAGAAAAGACAAAGATACCAGTCATGTTACAAGGAGTAAAAAAAATGCGGTACATATTTTTGTTTACAAAAGCACGCAAAAATAATTTATGAACAATGTCTTTCTGTAGAGAGCAATACATACACAGACATGCTCTGATTATTTCAATAATTTATTTTTATCTATAATAAGTCACTTTGTAAAAGAATTCCATGTACTTTATTACAATATGTTAAATTGTTAATTTGTTAATTGTTAATTTGAAAGTGTAATGAGCCTAATGTTCATTTAGGAATTTGCCAAATCTGTAACAATAAAGGTAACTGCTGTTTAAAACAAAAACAAAAGGAAAGGAAGCTGTAAACAATGGCACAACCACAAAAATCATCGCATGTATCCAGGAGATACATTGCGACTTGTGACGCCATGAGAGTTGACGCGCCTCTTGGAGGGTTAATATTTACGGTTTGGCCGACTGAGCTACACGGGTAGCGGGGGCTGTGTGGCGTGTGCTGGGTGGTTTTTTAGAGGGCCTCGGGAACACATAAAATGGGTTTCAGTCTCAAAGGGTGTAGGTCAGACACAGGACGTATGCAGATCTAGAAAGCATTGGAGTGACAGTTTGTAACGCTCCTGCTATCCAGGATACTCAGACGTAATCTATAGAAAACGGGAAGTTACGTGTAATAAGTTTACACCGTTAAAGTTTCACCTACTGCACCGTTCCCAGCTGCTTCCCACAATTACGCAAAGTTCCTGAACAGTAAGGAGCCCCTCCAAGAGGATTACCGTGTGCTTACTAATGGATAACGGCATCAATGTTTCGTCTCTCGAAGATTTCATACAAGGGAAAACTTTGTAAACTAGTACACTACTGACATGAAAATTAATGTTTCTTTGGACTGAGGTACCAAGAAATTTAATAATAAATCCGGTCGCCAGACTATATAGTCAAATTAATGTTTCACGTGATTTTATAAATAGTAGCATCAACTATGTGCACAGTTTTTTAACTTTGGAATAGACATACAAAAGCGCAAAGACTATCAGTAATCAAGTATGCACTCTATTATGAAAGTAAGATAGAAAATAAATAATTTGAATGGTAACTTTTTGTAATCAGAAAGTGAAAATTATGTCCCACAGTAATATACACTGCTCTTAAGATGTTGTACCAAATATTTCGCAGTAAGTCTAAGCGGTTTGTAGGAAATATCAAACTCTGTATATTCTAGGCCTAAATTGCCTAAAATAAGAATAAAAAGGATCTAAACGAGGACTTAAAAGCACTTACTACTCAGTAACACACATTTTCAATAATTTACCATCAAGTATAAAAAAATTAGCTACAAATAAAGATCATTTTAAAAGGAACCTAAAAGACTTTCTAGTGGCTAACTCCTTCTACTCCATTAGTGAATTTCTGAATTGTATCAAATGATGCATGCATCGGTACTCATACTATATTAGTATTATTATACTATTAGCTAAAAATGTATATATCTGTATTTAGATTATTAGTATTATATGTTATTCAGCTTGTAAATTTTGTTTCTTGTCATGTTCCACATCCACGAGGTTCTCCTCAACATGGATCTACAGAACGAAAAACTAATCTAATCTAATCTAATCTGCATAGACTGTATATTTTCACATAGACTATGTGCTTCCTTCAATTAATAATTTACTTATATGGAACAACCTTTTTCATTTCATTCAAATAAGATGACTTTCAGGCTAAATAGTTGCAGTATAAGCCTGTAATTATCTTTAATTTTGTTGTTACCTTTCAGTAAGATCGAATGCCTGTAGGATAGTTAATTTGTAAAGCAGAAAAGTCTACACTGATATACCAAATCTGAACAGAATATAAATTGCAAAAGTTATTATGTTTTAAATAGCCTGAACTGAGTAAGCTACTGTCTCGATCAGAAAAAAAGGCTGTACAAACTAACTAAATTGCTGATTGATCATAAATCTAATCCTGTCTGAGAACATTCACAAGTATTTTTGTTAAGAATGCAATAATAAGGAATAAAATCAGTTTCTTCACTGCATTATTATATATTTAGGACACTCGGGTAATTTTTGCACTTACAAGGTTAGGAAACTACATAGGTCAATGACTTAGAAAAATGACTGGTGGAACATAGGTTAAAATGAAATTTGGTTGTTATTCATAATACACACAAATGTGAGTCTCTGGCTTACAAAAGTAATAAAGATTGCATTGCCTGTGTTCGCAGGGAAGAGCAGGTGCGTGGTTCGTCGTACAAGTATGGGCTCATACAGTGCTGTCGCTTTTGCAATAATCTTCTCGTCGGAAATTTAAAGCAGTTAAGCCACCTATATTTGTGCCATTGCCCACAATTTGCAGCGTTCGTCATCCGAGGCCATTTCCACAAAATATTGCAACATTAGCCTGATAAGACGCACGCTGCTCACCCGTCGAAGTCTCAGACGCTACTTCTCATCTAGAATGTTCGTAGCGCGCACCAGCATTGCTTTTGGTGCGCTTTCCCACCTATTCTATTCATGCGTGCTATTTCCGTATCTTAGTTTTTCCCAAAGGGCCGGCCGCGGTGGCCGAGGGGACTGCGGTGCGCCAGTCACGGTCTGCACGGCCACTAAGGTCGGGGGTTCGAATCCCCCCTCAGGCATGGATATTTGTGCCGTCCTTAGTATTAGCTAGTTTATAAGTAGTCTGTAAGTTTAGGGATTGATGACCCCGTCGTTAAATCCCATAGACTCTACAAACATTTGAACATTTTTCCCACAGGCTTTTACATTACACATACATTTATAAAATCCCTAAGCCAGATCCTCTATAAAACTATTACAATAAAGTAATCTCAAAATTATTAACATTACAATCCACACAAGATTAAAATACTCAT
Organism: Locusta migratoria; assembly: GCA_026315105.1. NCBI lineage: Eukaryota > Metazoa > Arthropoda > Insecta > Orthoptera > Acrididae > Locusta > Locusta migratoria. Next base: position 834,954,962 of record CM048745.1, on the reverse strand, counting down.
TTTTAAAATACACTAGATGACCCGGTGAACTTCGTATAACTTAATAAGTTAATATGAACCATATCAATTTAACTAATTTGTATTTTAGACCCAGTGGCTTTATAAAGGCATTATCAGTGGGCGAAAAGAGTGGGCACATCACGCACATTCGTGGAAGTTCAGAGCAGCTTTATACGGTGATAAAATATGGAAAAATCGCGAAAAAAATGTAAATTTAAAATATGTAAAATAATTACTTGGTTGTTGTGTTATCTAGTCGACCCGACAAAGCTTTGCATTTGCTAATATGTATGTACTCTTGCTTTGAACGTCAAATGTGCAAAATTTTGTCGGAGTCGTACGAATAATATTGATATCCCAAAGAAAAGAGCTCTTTCAGTTTTCCACAAATTTTCTGGTCAACTATTCCAAACTTTTACTTCCCTGAAACCTTCCTCTCGCTTTGAACGTCGAATGTGCATAATTTTATCGCAATCAGGTGAATGGTATTGACATTTCATAGAAAAATCTTGGTATTTTTCAGAATTTTCCGATTTTCCGGGAAATTTTTCCACATTTTTATTTCATAAGAACGTTACTCTTGCTTTGAACGTCAAATATGCAAAATTGTATCGCAATCAGACGTGAATTTTCATATTTTCCGGGTAAGTTTACGGAATTTTTAGTTCATAAGAACATTCATCTTTCGTAGAACGTCAAATAATCAAAATTTTATTGTAATGAACGGTTCTCAACTTATAGTGTTGAGTACATTTAGAAACACAATGAAATAGGAAATTGGTTAGAGTGCTGAATTCAATCAAAAACACAATGAAAAACGCACTTTCAGTTTTCCTAAAATTTTCCAATTTTCCGGTAGATTTTCCAAAAATATTATTTCATACAAACCTTGTCCTGTAAAGCCGTAATCAAGTGATGTTCTTACAACCATGTGACAATTGATTTTTATTCGTAGAAAAAAACTCGCTTTTGGTTTTTCCTAAATATTCCTACTTTTCGGGTGACTTTTCCAAATATTTATTTATGCGAACCTTCCGCTACCTTTCAACATGAAATGTACCAAAATTTATCGCAATTGGACGAACGGTACTGATAGCGCACTGGAAATTGCTGTTTAGGTTTTTCCCTATTTTCCTCTTTTCCGGACAACATTTCCATATTTTATCACCGTTTAAACCTTCCCTGGACTTACAAGAATATTTAAAGACTAAAATTAGCCAAATCGGTGTATCCGTTCTCGAGGTTTAGCGAGACTAACGAACAGCAATTCATTTATATGTATATAGATTAATAAAATATAAACCTCACACATAGAACATTACTACACATACATTAATATAATTATGGAAAAAAATCAATATGCAACAAATTTATACATTTTGATGAAATATAGCAATATTAAGATATTGCATTTTATTGTGTCAGAAGTTATAAATTGTCGTTGCTGTGAGCTGATAGAAAGTACTGAGGCGCAAATCGTTATAGGTTCTGAAAGCTGGCTGCCGTCAGCAATCGGCCGAAATTTTTTCAAAGGGCCAAATGGTCTTCAGAAAGGATAGAATAAATAAAAAAGAGCGTGGTATGTTTGTTGCTGTTACAGACGGTTTATCCTCCAGCGAAATTGAGGCAATTACTTCCTGTGAGTTGGTGTGGGTAGAGGTTATACCTGACAACCGGAATAAATTAATTATTGGATCAGACGATGCAATTGCCGAAATGTTCAAAGAAAGCTTGAATCACATTTCAAACCGGAACCCGAAACATAATGTTATAATCGGTGGTGACTTTAATTTACCCTCGATATGTTGGCATAAATACGTATTCAAAACCGGAAGCAAATATAAAATGAATGGTTTTTTCTGGAAACTTGTTCGAACAGTTATTTCATGAACCCACTAGAATAGTAAATAGTTGCGAAAATACCCTTGATCTCCTAACAATAAATAATCCTTAGCTAGTAAAAAGCATCAAAACAAATACCGGGATTAGCGAACATAGAGTTTTAGTAGCGAGACTGAATATCGAAATTCACAAATGCACCAAAAATGAACGAAAAATATACCTATTCAAAAGAGCAGACAAAAATTCCCTTCCGCTTTCCTGAGTGTTAGTCTCCAGTCTTTCAAAACTAAAAATGCGAGTTTAGATCAGTTGTGGCTTACTATAAAAGACACAATATCAGTAGCAATCGAGAGATTTATGCCAAATAAATTAATAAAAGAGGGGACTGACCCCCGTGGTACACAAAACAGGTCAGATCACTGTTGCAGAAACAATGAAAAACGCATGCAAAATTTAAATAGAAACATAATCCCCAAACTGGCAAACTTTTACAGAAACTCGCAACCTTGCGCGGACTTCAATACGGGAAACTTACAATAGTTTCCACAACGAAATCCTGTCTCGTAATCTGGCAGAAAATCCAAAGAAATTCTGGTCATATGTCAAGTACACTAGCGGCAAAACAGAAACAATTTCTTCACCACGCGATAGCAATGGTAATACTACCGATGAAAGTACTGCTAAAGCGGAAATGCTAAACACAGATTTCCGAAATTCTTTCTCCAAAGAAGACGAAGAGAACACTCCAGAATTCGAACTAAGAACAGCTGCCAGCATGCCAGGAGAGCTTCTGTGAAGTTTGGAAAGTAGGAGGCGAGGTACTGGCGGAAGTAAAGTTGTGAGGCGGCATCGTGAGTCGTGTCGGGGTAGCTCAGTCGGTAGAGCGCTTGCCCGCGGAAGGCACAGGTCCCAGCTTCGAGTCCCGGTTCCGGCACACAATTTTAATCTACCAGGAAGTTTCAAAAACAAATCTTCCAGGCCAGATTGATTACCAACTAGATTCCTCTCTGAGTATGCTGATGGAGTAGCCCCATACTTAGCTATCATATACAACCGATCATTCAGCGAAAGATCCGTTCCCAAAGACTGGGAAGTTGCTCGGGTCACTTCAATATTCAAGAAAGGCAATAGGAGTCATCCCCAAAATTACAGCCCATTTCATTGACGTCGATTTTTGGACATTTTCTTTGTTTGAACATTATGAACTACCTCGAAGATTACGATCTATTTACACTCTCCGTACCAGACCTTTTTTTACGCACCTGTGCATACAAACCAGTCAATTTTGCTAATATACGAAACTAATTGCGTAGTATGTGCTGATTGGATTGTAGTAAATTTAGTATCCTTTTAAAGATGCACGTTCGTGCTTTAATACTATGGGAAAGGAAATTAATTTAAATGCGTTGATTTGAGTTATTGTTATAGGAAAGACCTAGATGTTTTCAAGACTTTCGAAAAGTCGTAGGAAGTAGAAAACTCTAGTACCGAAGGTAAGTCGTCAATACAGACTAGATTTGCCTGTTGGCCAAGGTTGGTAAGTGTCCAGTTTAGTCTGGTTACCGTCTTCTGTAACATGGGCGTTGTATTCGACCCAACTGCATCAATATAATTGTTATCTGCATCTGAAGACAATATTTCAGAGATATCATTCTCGTAGGAGAATTTGACATTATATGAAACTATTTACATCATTTACAAAACAAATATGCACGCACAGGATACCGTGCACACGGATGCGGTTCCTGTAGGGGGATGCTTGTCCACTGTTGTTCGAGCTGATCTCTACGAGATTACGAGAGTAACTCGGGCGTCTGATCCTTGATTGTCGTGAGTGCACTCGTATTCTCTCGATAATCTATTTTTAGTCCAGGATAATTCCCGGAGATAAATTAAATTGGTCCCAATCCCCCGGCTCCGACCAAGGTTTTCGGGAGGTTTCCCTTGGTTGTAAGGCGTATGCCGGAGCTGGTAAGCCCCTCGCATTTATTCCCAATTGGGATTCTCCCTTTGCCCCACTATCAGCTTGTCTGATAATTGGCTGAATAGAACCGCGTCTCTTTATGGGCCGGATCTCAAACAGCCCGCTCCACTCCTCGGAGTGGAGAATGAAAAGAATAAGGTTTTTTTTTTTTTTTTTTTTTTTTTTAATATGTTCACCATAAATGTGAGTACATCACAGTTACAGGCAGTGTTATACTGTTAGAAATTACCATCAGATAAACCAGTGGCTAGAGAATTATCTAAATCACCACTATCGTTAGTCAAATAAATGACTTCTGAAACTGATAAACCTAGACGAAACGCGATTGGAGACGAAATAGTGACATAAGCAATAATGAGAGTGCAAAGAAAAGGTTTATCTCGAAAGACGATGCTGTAAATAATGCTTCCTGCCATCTATGGATGCAGTCCCTTACTGTGTAAAACACTTATCCCTGACCAAACACCTCAAAGTAACATAGTAGGGTTTTTCACTAAAATAATTACATGTTGTGGACCGTACAAATTACGGACGTGGTGATTTTCATGGGAACCTGGCCCGTAAATCTTACAGTTTTCGTATTTAAGAGTGTTAACTAACAGTCAACATGGATTCAGAAAGTACCGCTCTTGGAAACACAGCTTTCCCTTCATTCACATGAAGTGATAAGTGCCATCGGCAAGGGATCTCATATCGATATCATATTTCTGGATTTCCGAAAGGCTTTTGACATTGTACCTCACAAACGGCTTCTGATGAAATTGCGTACTTATGGAATATACCCTCAGTTTTGCGATTGGATTCAGGATTTCCTATCAGAAAGGACACAGTTCGTAGTAATTGACGGTAAGTCATCGAGTGAAACAGAAGTGATATCTGGCGTTCCCCAGGGAAGCGTTATAGGTCCCCTACTCTTCCTAGTGTTTATAAACGATTTAGGAGACAATCTGAATAGTTTCCTTACACTGTTCGCAGGTGATGCTGTCGTTTATCGGTTAGTGAAGACAACAGAAGACCAAAAGCTACTGCAGAGCGATTTAGATAAAATTTCTACGAAAATTGGCAATTAACACTAAATAATGAAAAGTGTGAAGTAATACACATGACCACTAAAAGAAATCCGCTGAACTTCAGTTTCACGATAAATCAGTCAAACCTTAAGGTCTTGAATTCTACCATACACCTAGGAGTTACAATTACGAACAACTTAGACTGGAGGAAACACATAAAAAATATTGTGGGGAAGCGAGCAAAGGTTACGTTTCATTGGGAGAAAGCTTCGAAGATGCAACAGCTCCACCAAAGAGACTGCCTACATCACACTTGTGCGTCCTCTCTTGGAGTACCGTTGCCCAGTGTGCGACCCCCACCAGGTGGGACTGATGGAGGACATTGAGAAGGTTTAGAGAAGGGCAGCTCGTTTTGCTTTATCGCATTATACGGGGAAAGCGTCACGGAAATATTGCACGATTTGAGGTTGAAACCATTAAAAGAACGACGTTATTCATTGCGGCGAGATCTGTTTGCTAAATTTCAATCATCGACTTTTAAGTTAGTTTATGTTCTATGAGGCGATCCAATTATGATATTGTAGAAAGATATAAAAAAGCCAAGATCGCTGATCATCAGTTTTTATTTAAGACGACTGGTTTCGCTGAACTATGTCAGCATCATCTGCTCCAATAAAAACATAATCTTGTAATGTCAATCAGTTGCTATATAACATAATTTACAGTGCATAGGTGCACTATGTCATTATAATAAAACATAATTATCACAGTGAGAGACAATATCTATTGTCACTCACTGTGATAATTATTGTAATTGTAATGACTTGTTAATTTTAACTGTGAAAATTGTACTTGAGTAAGATTTTTAATAAGGCTTGCTATGTAATTTAAATAAGTACTGATACTTGAAAATTGTTATACGAACTCCATACTCTCAACAATATTTCGTTAACACTTATCATTCATGATATTCAGTGACTGCAAACTTTTAATTAATACTGTCATTAATTTGATCTCTATAAACTGTATGAATTACTCTGTCTTTTAGAAAACTGTGGAATAACTACGCAGTGGCACACATAATAGTTCAGTAACATTCAGTTTTAATTAATAATACCATGACTTCGGATTTATATAACACCAAATTAACTGACTACATGTGTCACTGAAATTATCTCATTTTATCATTAGTACTCTTTACTTTCATGATTAAGTCTCGGTATAACAATGATATGGATAGGACTCTGTCTGGTATAAGTCTCAGGTGAAAAACTCGTTATCACAGATTTTCACTAATTCTGGTTCACTATTGACAATATCAGTTCTACTATGCTGGCTAGCCGTACATGCTAAAAGATGACTAATTTGCTGGATCTTACTTTAGTGAGGTGGCGTGCGACGTGGTCAGATATTATTGGCACAACAGGCTCTTCATGGCGAAGAATTATTTATAACAAATTTAGGCCCAGAGTACTATTCTTCATACACGTATCCACTTGATCAAATATGTACTGTGCCCACAAGCATTAAATCGTGCCTGATTAATAATAGCCGGCCGCGGTGGCCGAGGGGACTGAAGCGCGCCAGTCACGGTCTGCACGGCCACTACGGTCTGGGGTTCGAACCTCCCCTCGGGCATGGATATGTGTTCCGTCCTTAGTATTAGCTAGTTCATAAGCAGTTTGTAAGTTTAGGGATTGATGACCCCGTAGTTAAGTCCCATAAGCTCTACAAACATTTGAAAATTTGAACATTTGATTAATAATTTCCTGTTGTATTATGCCGATGCCACAACAACTCTTTGGCCGTCCTTAGTATTAGCTGGTTCATAAGCGGTATGTAAGTTTAGGGACTGATGACTCCGTAGGTAAGTCACATTAGCTCTACAAACATTTGAAAATTTGAACATTTGATTAATAATATCCTGTTGTATTGTGCCAAGACCACAACAACTCCTTGCAACAACCACTCGCTACCACTGCCAGTCTCCAATAACCTTTCGCCTCAGCTCTCCAGCGAACCAACTCACAGTCAAAGATCCTACTAATCTTACAATGCTAAAATCACTGACTTGGCCAGCGTGTCTACTAGACTGATATAACATTTGATATCGTATTTACAATATTGCAACGTTATCTAAAATTAACTGTGTCTACACAACAAAATTGGAGAAAACAAGTCTATGTTAGTCACTGAGTTGCTGTGTTACAGGTAGACTAAAAATGCAGTTGGAAGTAAATTCCGTCCCTGTACCTTCGCATGTTACCGGAGACTGTTACGGCATGTCTGCGGCAGAGAAGTTTTAGAAGCCACGTCGGAGTCTCGTGAATCTACTTAGGAGTGACCTTTGCGCTAAAATAGGAGGAGGGGGTGGGGGAGACGCCGTGGCGACGCCTCCCTAGCCGGAGTTGGGCGCCCAATACCCGCGGCTACAAGTAGTTTTGTTTGCCGCGGAGTGAAGTTCGCCGACACGCGAATGTGACGACTTCCGGAAGGCGGGAGCGCCGACACGGCGAAGCAGACGGCCCATCGACCCAGGGTGTCGCCGCCGCCACCGCCACCACCTGTCAGACGTAACACAGTAAGCCTGTCCCACTGATGCAGCTAGATCACCCACGACGCACCGTTTCGTCGCCCGCCTACAGTATAAACGTTGACACAGGAGACACACGTAAGATCGTCTGTAGATCCAATATGATGGAACCTATTAGTGCCTATACACGGGACGATTTTTCTGCCGATATGATTGGACAGGGCGTGATATTTCGGCCGAAATTTAGCAACGATAAATTTGACACATGTATATTTGTAACGACACAAAGAAAGCCTAGTCTATTTTGTCGCTAAGCAAAATGTTCAAATGAAACTTCCTGGCAGATTAAAATTGTGTGCCGGGACTCGAACCTGGGTACTTTGACTCTCGCGGGCAAGTGCAATACCGACTGTCCTATCCCGGCACACAATTTTAATCTGCCAGGAAGTTTCTTATCAGCTCACACTCCGCTGCAGAGTGAAAGTTTCATTCTGGAAACATCCCTTAGGCTGTGGCTAAGCCATGTCTCTACCATATCCTTTCTTCCAGGAGTGCTAGTCTTGCATGGTTCGCAGGAGAGCTTATGTGAAGTTTGGAAAGTAGGAAGCGAGGTACTGGCGGAAGTAAAGTTGTGGGGGGGACATCGTGAGTCGTGTCGGGATAGTACAGTCGGTAGTACGCTTGCCCGCGAAAGGCAGAGGTCACAGTTTCGAGTCCCGGTTCCGGCACACAATTTTAATCTGCCAGGAAGTTTCATATCAGCGCACATTCCGCTGCAGAGTGAAAGTTTCATTCTGAAAATGTTCAAATGTTTGTAAATCTATCGGACCAAACTGCGTGGTCATCAGTCCGTAGCTTACAAACTAGTTAAACCTAGGTAAACTAACCTACGGACAAACACACACACCCATGCCCCAGGGAGGACTCGAACCTCCACGGCGAGCAACCGCGCGCTCCGCAGCGAGGTGCCTTAGACCGCTCTGCTATTCCACCGCGGCTGTCGCCAAGCGACTTTTCCACTCGTTAGTGGTCGTATTCACAAATATATCTTTCATCGCTGGTTGGTTGTCTTTTCTGGCCAATTTTAACTTAACGTAGTTATATACAGGGTGAAACACCTAACACTTGCACCGAAAATATTGCGGAAACGGAAAGTGCGATTAATGTGCGGTTTTCACAGATTGGATTGGTAGTCAAGAACTCGTATTGTTAGAGAATAAACAGTTTGTAAAAATACCCAGAAAATGTACTTTTATGCAAACATGCCATGTTTCAAATGGAACAATGGTTTAATAAAAGTTTTTCAGTCTAGATCGCTTTCTTCTTTTAATTATATGATCGGTTTCGGCGTGTGAGACGCCATCTTCAGACCTGTCGTAATTTTTTTACATCACTGCTTTAACAACAGTTGCTAATATAGCACATTGGTATACATCCATATTAATGTGTCACGCAAATAAAATTTACATGTCAGTAATAAAATGACAGAATCCACCCTTCTCAAGGTTTACGTTAGAGGCACTTCAGAATCAAGATCAGTACTAACTTAAGTGAAGCACAATATTGAGTCAGTACTGAGCTTGATGCTGACATGGGTGTTTAGCAGAAGTTAACCTAAGTTAAAGTTCGTTTAATTAGTGTGTAAGCCTTAGGGACTGATGACCCCGTAGTTAAGTCTCTTAAGGTTTACAAACATTTGATTTTACTACTTGTAACCCCCTATGGCACCCCTTAATAGTTGAATTTCGAAAAATACCCCAACATGTGTCTTTTAAATTCCAACCAAGTATGCAAATATAATTTTATGTAATTTTAGGTTCAAAATTGGCTTAGTAGCAACGTATTTTCAAAAAAAATGTTTCATCCTCTATTTCACTCCTTAAATGATTAATTTTCTGAAAATACAGAAACCCGTGTCTGACCAAGAAATCATATACCAGTTTATATGGTTGTGTTTCAGAATTACCTTAATAGCAAAAGATTTTCGAAAAACATTCCCTCTCCAATTTAACCCCCTTGATGATTGAATTTCCCAAAAAAAAGAAAAGAAACACGAAACACAATGGATAAAAGTTTTCCTTAATTCTAACCAACAATGTTGTTGTTGTTGTGGTCTTCAGTCCGGAGACTGGTTTGATGCAGCTCTCCACAATACCCTATCCTGAGCAACCCTCTTCATCTCCACATAAGAACGGCAACCTACATCTGTCTGAATCTGCTTACTATACCCATCTCTTGGTCTTCCTCTGTGATTTTTACCCCACACACTTCCCTCCAATGCTAAATTCACAATTCCTTCATGTCTAAGAATGTGTCCTACCAATCTATCCCTTCTTTTAGTCAAGGTATGCCAGAAATTTCTTTTTTCCCCAATTCTGTTCAGTACCTCCTCATTGGTTACGCGATCCACCCACCTAATCTTCAGCATTCTTCTGTAGCACCATATTTCAAAAGCCTCAATCCTCTTCCTGTCCGCACTGTTTATCGTCCATGTCTCACTCCCATACAAGGCAACACTCCATACAAATGCCTTCAGAAAGGACTTCCTTAGGCTTAAATCAATATTCGATGATAACAAATTTCTGTTTTTCAAGAACGCTTTTCTACCCATTGCCATTCTGCATTTTATATCCTCTGTACTGCGACCATCATTTGTTATTTTACTGCCCAAGTAACAAAACTCATCTACCTCTTTTATTGCTTCGTTTCCCAATCTAATTCCTTAAGCATCACCTGATTTTCTTACACTGCACTCCATTACCCTAGTTTTGCTCTTGTTAATGTTCATCTTATATGCACCTTTCAGCACGCTGTCCATTCCGTTGAATTGCTCTTCCAGGTCCTTTGCTGTATCTGACAGAATTACTATGTCGTCGGCAAAACGCAATGTTTTTAATTCTTCCCCCTGAACTTTAATTCCTTCACCAAATTTCTCCTTGCTTTCCTTTATGGCTTGCTCAATGTACAAATTGAATAACAATGGAGAAAGACTACAACCCTGTCTTACTCCCTTTCCAACCACTGCATCCCTTTCATGCCCTTCAACTCTGACAACCGCTGTCTGGCTTCTGTACAAGTTGTAAATAACCTTACGCTCCCTATATTTTACTCCTGCTTGCTTCAGAACTTGAAAGAGTTTATTCCACTCAAAATTGTCAAAAGCCTTCTCCAGATCTACAAAAGCTAGAAATGTAGGTTAGCCTTTTCTTAATCTATCTTCTAGGATAAGCCGTAAAGTGAGTATTGCCTCCCGTGTTCCTACATTTCTCCTGAACCCAAACTGATCTTCCCCGAGGTCGGCTTCTACCAGCTTTTCCATCCTTCTGTATATAATTCGTGTTAATATTTTGCAACCATGACTTATTAAACTGATGGTTCTAGTTTTCACACCTGTCTGCACCTGCTTTCTTTGGAATGGGGATTATAACATTTTTCTTAAAGTCTGAGGGTACTTCGCCTGTCTCATACATCTTACACACCAGGTGAAACAGGTTTGTCATGACTGGTTCTCCCAGAGACTTCAGTAGCTCTGAGGGAATGTCATCTACTCCAGGGGCCTTGTTTCGACTTAGGTCTTTCAGTGCTCTGTCAAAATCTTCTCTCAGTACAGTATCACCTATTTCATCTTCATCTACATCTTCTTTCCTTCCTACAATATTGTCTCGAAGTTCATTTCCTTTGTAGAGCCCCTCTATATACTCTTTCCACCTTTCAGCTTTCCCTTCTTTGCTGAGAACTGGTTTTCCATCAGTGTCCTTGATATTCATAGAGCTGTTTTTCTTATCTCCAAATATTTCTTTTATTTTCCTGTAGGCTGTATTATTTTCCCCCTATTTATATATTCTTCTATATCCTTGCATTTGCCTGCTTAGCCGTTTTGCACTTCCTGTCAATCTCATTTCTTAGTCGTCTGTACTCCATTTTGCCTGTTTCATTTACTGCATTTTTATATTTTCTCCTTTCATCGATTAAATTTAGTATCTCCTGTGATATCCAAGGATTTTTTTTTAGGTCTTACCTTCCTACCTATATTGTCCTCTACTACCTTCACTATTTCATCTCTCAATTTTACCCATTCCTCCTCTACTGTTTTATTTTCCTTTGTTTCTGTCAATTGTTGCCTAAAGCTCCATCTGAAATTCTTAAGAACCTCAGGTTCCTTCAATTTATCCAGGTCCCATCTCCTTATTTTCCTACCTTTTTGTAGTTTCTTCAGTTTCAGTCTACAGTTCATAACCAACAAGTTATGGTCAGAGTCTATATCTGCCCATGGGTACGTCTTACACTGTAAAACCTGGTTCCGAAATCTATGTCTTACCATTATAAAATCTATCTGGTATCTCCCGGTGTCTCCTGGTCTCTTCCACGTATACAATCTTCTTTTGTGATTCTTAAACCAGGTGTATGTTATAACTAAATTATGTTCTGTGCAAAATTCTACCAGGCGGCTTTCTCTTTCATTTCTTTTGCCAAGACCATGTTCACCTACTAACTTCCCTTCCCTACCGAATTCCAGTCTCCCACAACAATGAAGTTTTCCTCTCCCTTAATTGTCTGAATAATTTCCTTTAGCTCCTCATATATTTCTTCGATTTCCTCATCACCGGCAGAGCTAGTTGGCATATAAACCTGTACTACTGTTGTCGGTGTTGGCTTCGTATCTGTGCTGGTCATAGTAGTTTACCCGCATTCCTGTTTTCTTATTCATTATCAATCCTACTCCTGTGATACTCCCAATTGATTTTAATTTTTATAATCCTGAACTCACCTGACCAGAAATCCTGTTCATCCTGCCACCGAACTTCACTAATCCCCACTATATCTAACTTCAACCTATCCATTTCCCTTTTTAAATTTTCTAATTTTCCTACTCGATTAAGGGATCTAACATTCCACGCTCCGACCCGTAGAATGCCAGTATTGTCTTTCCTGATGATCACATCCTCCTGAGTAGTCCCCGCCCGGAGATCCGAATGGGGGACTATTTTACCTCCGGAATATTTTACCCGAGACGATGCCATCATCATATGTTCATACAGTAGAGCTGCATGTCCTTGGGAAAGGTAACGGCTGTAGTTTCCCTTTGCTTTCAGCCGTTCGCAGTAGCTGTGTGGCAAAGCCACATTAGCTGATGTTACAAGGCCAGCTCAGTCAATCGTCCAGACTGTTGCCCCTGTAACTACTGAAAAGGCTGCTGCCCCTCTTCAGGAACCACACGTTTGTCTGGCCTCTCCACAGATACCCCTCCGCTGTGGTTGCACCTACGGTACGGCTATCTGTATCGTTGAGGCACGCAAGCCACCTCGGCAATGTCTGTGGTTCATGGGAGTGTCATCCCCCCCATTTCATCCCCTTACGGACGGAATATCGAGAAATCTCTTCTTAAATGACGCCAACAGAGTAAGATAAACACCCTCTACCAATTTCAAGTTTCTATATTCAGTGGTTTGGGCTGGGCGATGATGAGTCAGTCGGGATATAGACTTATATATAGAGAGATTACGATAAAATGAACAACGACGCAAAACAGTTAAAAAGGAGGAAATCACTTTTTTCTGGTCTGAAACCACACCGTTTTACCTGAATTGTCATAAGAAAGCATGAACAATCGAGGTTATGTTGCAATTTCGGCAGAACGTATTAGAATCCTGCACTTGGAACAGATGTGCGTCGCATTCTCCTGAGAATAATCTGCGTGAGGCACTCCGTTGTCTGAAGGGCACAGGTAAACTTCCCCGCAGACAGGATCTGAGAGCTGAGGTCTACGTACGGAGGTTGCTAATTTGAATTTCCTGAGCTCATTATCCCTGTTTTGGCTTGCTGCCGGCAAACATTGTCTGGTACTGCACGGCTCTGCAAGTTTCACGTTCGTAGGCTTTCATTTGAATATATCATGGGGTTCCTTCGAAATTTCAAAGTACTTGGTGTTATTCCAGTAAGAATAAAAATCCCACTGGATCTCTAAATTGTATTTCTTTATTAGAATTACAACTCGATCTTACAATGAACACTTGTTCCAATCATCTTAGAGATCTGATTATGGCACATGCCGAAACGCCGCAGTAAAGAAATACAATTTTAGCGATCTAACAGTTTTTAATTCTTATTGAAGAAAATTAAGATCGGGAACTCGAACAAGAAATTCGTTTCCTTTAGATAAAAATACTTTGTATTATGATGCAGTGCGTGAACAACTCTTAGCAGGCCTACTACTACACAATTTATGTTTTCCCTCTTTCTTCTGCTCAGTGCTAAATAACCTTCACTCGCCAGTTCCCAAATTGATTTTGTGTTATTTATTAACAGTTAATGCACTTACCACGTTTTTGAATTATAAGAAACGTTTGAAGTGAAAACTTGTTTGTACCTTACTAAATTTAATTAGCAATACATGCATTAATAAAAAGAGAACAAAACAGAGATTAATGAGAAAAGGTTACACATGCTTGTACTCAATATTAATGAAACATGAGTACGAATATGAAAACAAAAACCAAATTCAATAAATTACTAAATATGTTCAGTTACATGAATCGGTGTGTATAGTGTGACTTGTGTAAGCATATGAAAATATTGATTGTAAACCCCCTTCTACACGGGAAGTAAGAGCTTGCAAGATTAACCATGGTGCGTCGGTTACGCCTGCTGCGTACCGTGTAGACGCGTCCTCTTGCACAAGTTGCACGCGTGCCATCGCTAGTAAAAAGGAGTAGAATGGATCCTCATACGTGTGGAAGTGATTCGCGCATGCGCAGACGACCGAGTGAGGAACCAAGCTGACGAACGGAACCAAGAATGGAATTTGTTTGAGAAATGTGTACTCGTCTCATGCTCAGGGAAAAGTAGTTGTTTGGTTCATATATATACAAGCTGCCTAAGAGCAGTCGTCAATATTTTAGGAGGTGTGACTATAGACGAAATGCAATTTCCTGAGTGATAGTCTCCAGTCTTTAAAAATGCGACTGTAGATCAGTTGTGGCTTACTTTCAAAGACATAATATCAGTAGCAATCGAGATATTTATACCAAATAAATTAATAACAGAGGGCTGACCAACCCCCCCCCCCCCCCCGTCCCACCTGGGGTACACAGGCCAGATCATTGTCGCAGAAGTTTCACTAGTACTGCTAGCATTAATTTTATTAGACTTTAGTCAATAATATTTATTTACAACATCTTTATATCTATTCAATGCATTTAAATAAAGTTATTAATACCGTATTAATCGTTTATCTATTAAAATCAAAGTTATATTATCGGTAAGTCAGATGTAAAAAGTACTTTATTGGTAAATCTGGTCCGATGTGAAAGTTGATGGCCGTAATCTGACAGGCTAAATCAATAAATGAATGAAATATAAGGTTATAACTTTAGATCTGATTCTTGTATATTTGCGCGATTGTGCACATAAATTCAATTTCGAGGAGTTAGTGCATTTTTTAATTAATTTCAGGCAATTTATGCAAAGATTCTACTTTTTTCACTGATTCTTCAAATTAAAATATTTCCCAATAGTACTTTGAGAGAAGCGAAGGAGATGCACATAGGGGCCAGGAGACTTACGGAGACACCAAACTGATTACATTCAAGTGGAATCCCGCTTTAAGAACTAGGTAAAAGACTACAGGAGTTATCCATCTGTAGGCATAGGCAATGATGATAACCTGGTCATGATGAGAAGTTCATTCATATTCAAATGCCTGAAAAATAAGACAGTAAAACTTAAATTGCAAATAGAAAAACTGAAATCCGAGAGACTGCCAAAACACTGAACACAAAACACACAACCTACCTAAAAAACGTTGACATGTGCGACCCATTTAAGATTGGGAACAAGTCAAAAATAGGAGCAGAAAAAACACTTGCGAAAATTAAGGCAAAAAAATGAGAGGAAATGGATTATAGTAGAAGTTATTAAGTTTGAGGGAAACAGGAGACGATACAATGATTCGCAAATTTTACACATCTGAACACCTCGAACACATTCATTCAAACTTGAAATACATATTAAACTACAATAAAGAGAACTTGAAGAGTGGGGAAAAACTCACCATCGCAAACGAAGAAACATCTGCAGTAATACTAACTGCCTCACAAGTCATCGACTATCCTCAGTGAGACTAGAAAACTGACAGGCAAAACGTGGCGCCACATGGTTTGTCTTAGACTGAAAAACAAACACGGAGACAGAGGAAGGTACAAACACAGACACAGATTGAACACTATTGGTTCCTAAATAATAAGAGACACTCTCAGCACGGAGTTTCAGAGGCTATTCTTTACGACGTCAACAGCGAGAGTTGATAATACAATCACTGTAAAAAGTCACTGCGGATTCCATATTCATCCTCTAACTGATCGCCAAGAATGTCAGTTTCTGAGAGAACGTTTGCGAGTTATGGTTGCAGAAAAAAAAAAAAAAAAAAAAAAAAAAAAAAAAAAAAAAAGATTTAAGAAGGCAGTAGTAAAAATTTACGACGTAACAGAACTGAGCAGTATCGAAGAAAGAACTTACGAACTTCTTGTGTCTAAGACCGTTATCGAAGTGCAGAATGGTCTCAATGAACTGTCTATGTGCTGGTTCTCTGCATCTTTGTTAATCGAATAGACAGTCTATCTCCTAGGCGCTAATGTCAGAATTTAAAAAAAGTCTATTCTGCTCTGGTAATCCAAAGTTTTAAGAGACGTGACTAAAAAGCTCGTGGAAAAGAAATTTCGACCGGAACGGTAAATGAACTGCTGGTCTTTAATTGACGTTGAGAACCTAATGTTAGCGTACTGCATATAAAAATAATTTCAAAAGGAAATAATAACACTTTTGCCTTTGAACTAAGGTTGAAAATCAGTTTTAAAGCTTTAGGTCATTCCAAGGAAAATTAAAGTTTGGAAATAAACACATAAAGCATGCTCATTCAACCTACGCATGCCACTTGCACTGTTGTATTTGGTCACGAACGGTACTAAGCAGTGTTCTCAATACGTTGGAGGTTGGAGTTGTGCTTAGAAACGTCTGAGGTGGTTACTTTTTTTTAACAATTAATGTAATTGATGTGTCGCGTGTTCCAAGAGGCACTATGACACGCCTAGAAGGACAAAAGGTGTCAAAGCACCATTTGTTTCGCAGATGTTTGGAAACATAGGCCCCTTTGTGAAATTTGGAAGATGAAATCAGTAATGGGTGTTCCCACTGTGTGTAACCGTTTACACCCATCGAAATTGAATCAGAGTTTAGCAATCCACGCTGCTTTTACATATTGCCAAGTGGATCTGTTGTAGCCATCCAACATACATCCCTAGTGATGGCTTCCCTAGGATTCGTAAACTCCAGCTGCTGATCCTGGATCAATTTCCAACTTGCATATGTAGATTAATCCCTCTACTTCAACGAAAAATAGTGTGAAAACTAGTTTTTGGATGAGGAAGTAGGTGGGGGGTGAGGGGGTGGGTCCGCACACCACCAGTAGGGTATGTAATATGGCCCATGAGTACAATTTACGCGGGTTTCCACGTGCAGACCACATGATAAGTGCTCTATTCGTGTACATGGACATCAGAGGCGGCCGCTGTATTCGTTGAACAACTACCGCCCCATCTCACTTCTGACAGCTTTAACCAAAAGTTTTGAAAAAGTTATGTATACGTGAGTAGCTTAACATATTAGTAAAAATAAAGTTCTTACAAAATGTCAGTTTGGTTTTCAAAAAAGCTTTTCAACGGAAAACGCTATATGTACCTTCAGTGTAGATGAATTTTTAGATAAAGCTTTAAAATAGAAATAAGAAAAATGAAAATTAAAAAATCCTTAAAATAGTGTCATGTATAGACACCATTTACTAATCTGACACGCTCCACTCCATTACAAAATGTCGTATAATGTTATTTTACAGCATAAAAAGTAAATGTGTGTTATGTAATCATTTGGTGTAACATTAGACCCGCATTTGTCCCAGAATGAATAATTTTAAATGAACGTAATATGCTAATTGTTGGCAGCCAGCTTGCTGCCAAAAATTATCGAGAGGGGAAGGTATCGCAGAAAAAAGACCTGGAGTCACGGGAAGGTTCCGCTGGATTACGTCGTGCTCAGACTTTTCAGCCCCAGGACTGTTCAGTTGACAGTTCTTACGGATTCCACGGCGTTAGTTGCTTAGTTGCGTGTTACCTATATTTTTACACCTAAACATTAGTGCTTGCAGCTTACTGTCAAACATTTGTACACATATTATCACAAGCTCACGATGAGGCTGTTCGAAGATGATGGGCCGTTCAGCGTTAATGAATTTGAAATGCGTTATTACACTATTTATCTGTATCTTAAAATTTTTATTCGCAAGATTGTTTCCAAGAACAGCACATTGTAATGTGCATTTCAAATAACAGAAACATGGTGGTAGTATCGTTAAGAAATGACGTGACATAAATATTAGTGCAGAGCATTGCGGCTAAAGCCTTTTGTATACGGGACGTGTGACACGCACAAGAAAGTCGTTGTCAGGTGCAGCGCTCTTTGCGATAGACCTCTGAACTACAAAGAAGGCTTTACAAGGTATGCGATTGTCGCTTCGTCTGTCACGCGTCTACTTAGTTTGTTGTCAACTTAGAGCAAATGAATCGCCGAGTTAAGATCACTTTTAGAAACTGTCAGATATATCGTTATTATCACAATGATTAAAACATTTATTTGTGTTTTAAACTGGCTCTGTGAAACTGCATTTAATTGTTTCCCTACAGTTCATGTGAAACTACGTCGCGCACATGTGTAGAAGTGTGTGAAACTGTATGTGATTGTTTACATGCAGTTCATGTGAAACTGCGTCGCTCAATTGTGGAAGCGTTCGCATTAGAAAGGCTATTAAATATTTCCAGGGCGCTTGGTTTGAGGATCTTATGTACATCATAGTCAAGCTCAGGTGTCTATGAAAGTCTGTCAATACATAGACCATTCACTTGGATAAAACTTCAAATGATGCTCACCGAAAAAATATATTTCACCTATTAACTACAGCATGTTGCAGGAGCAATATCAAATATTTTAGGAGATGGTAATAAACACAAATTGCAATAAAAATGCTATATGTGTACAATTTTTAGTGAGTATAGCATTACAAACTTAAAGCATTTTAACTTCCCAATTGTTAGGCCTGCAGTGCCATAAATTTCATTGAAGGACATTATAATAAAAGATCCGTAATCACTGCTTAAAGTTTATTATTTATCGCTATAGCTGTTTCGGCAATTTGTCATTATTAAGCGCCTACGTCTAAAGAATAGAAAATTTGAATATTTTCACATACTTTCATCGGTTCTTGTAAAATCATCAAAGGAAGACATAGAGGCGGTTCAGAGGTGAACAGCTAGATTTGTTACCGGTAGGTTCGACAGCATTGTGTCACGGAAATGCTCCGGCAACTCAATTGGGG
The DNA here is from genome assembly GCA_026315105.1 of Locusta migratoria. Classification (NCBI taxonomy): domain Eukaryota; kingdom Metazoa; phylum Arthropoda; class Insecta; order Orthoptera; family Acrididae; genus Locusta; species Locusta migratoria. The sequence continues at coordinate 834,936,174 of CM048745.1, read as the reverse complement.
ATCGCTGGATGAAAGACGTTCTTTTCATGAATTTCTGTTAAGTAAATATAGAGGGCCGGAATTTGAAGCTGAGTGTAGTACGATCTTGCTGCCGCCTACTTACATTTCGCGTAAAGATCACAAAGACAAGATAAGAGAAATTAGGGCTCGTACGGAGGAATATAGGCATTATTTTTTTCCTCGTTCGATTTGGGAGTGGAAAAGAAAGGAAATTCCTAGTAGTGGTACAGTGTACTCTCCGCGGAGTATTTATGTAGATGTAGATGTATTTAAATAACCGGTTTTCGACTTACTTGAAAGTCTGGAGATGACCTTGTAAGCCGAAAGCCGGTTACCTAAGTGGAACTGAAGAACACACAGAAAATTATACTTTGAAGTCAGTAGGCCTATGATGTTCTACCCAGAACCAAACTAAAAAATTTGTGAAAGGTCTTCATTTATATTTGCTCTAAGTCTGTTTGGGTTTCATGTTAACAGCTATATCCCTGTTCTCAATAAAACTGTAGACATGTTATGTGTAATTTTTATTCTACATCTACAAAGATACTCTGCAAATCACATTTAAGTGCCTGGCAGGGGGTTCATTAAACACTTTCATAATCTTTCTCTATCGGAAGAGCTGTTGCGGCTTCGAAGCGTTCTGGCAATGAAACGCAACTTTGGTTCGCCTTCCCCACAATAGTCTCTGTGTGTTCTCTCCAGCCCAAGTTGTTCGTAATTGTAACTCCAAGGTGTAGGGTAGAATTTACGACCTTAAGGTTTGATATATCGTGTAACTGAAGTTAAGCGTACTTTTTTTAGTGGGCATGTATATTACTTCACACTTTTCATTATTTAGTGTTAATTGCCAATATTCATGCAATGTAGAAATTTTGTATAAATCGCTTTGCAGTTGCTTTTGATCCTCTGTTGACTTCATTAATCGATAAATGACAGCATCATCCACGAACAGTCTAAGGTAGCTATTCAATTTGTCTCCTAAATTGTTTATAAACACAGGGAACGCCAGAGATCACTTCTGTTTTACTCGATGACTTGCCGTCAATTACTAAAAACTGTGTCGCTTCTGATAGGAAATCGTGAATCCAATCGCACATTTGGGGCGATATTCCATAAGCAGGCAATGTCATTAGAAGCCGCTTGTAAGGTATAGTGTCAAAAGACTTTCGGAAATCCAGAAATATGGAATCTATTTGAGATCCCTTGTCGATGGCACTTATCACTTCATGTGAATTAAGGGCAAGCTGTGCTTCGCAGATAACAGAGATATTTGGTCCGGTCACTATCAATGGACCACCCTTTATATAAATATATAAAGCGCTTACAGGAAAACAAAAAAAGTTGTTTGGAGAAAAGAAAGTCGCCTGAATATGAAGAGCTCAGACGGAAAACCAATCCTAAATAAAGAAGAAAAAGCTGAAAGGTGGAAGGAATACAGTGTAGGTCTGTAAAATTAAATGAACTTAATATTCCCTCGTAAATACTGACTTTGTTTGGAGAACCACTAATGAAGAAGATGTTCTTCGCCTTGGGCAAAGTGTATGAGACAGGGGAAATACCCTCAGTTGGAAGTATGACCTGCTTGACTGTGTGTGTGTGTGTGTGTGTGTGTGTGTGTGTGTGTGTGTGTGTGTGTGTGTGTTTGCATTATTTTGAAATATGGTTGTGTTTGTCAGCAAAATGTCACAGGCAATTTTCTGTCGAGGATGCTGAGATATTCTTTCACAGTTATCCGACCAGAGCGAGTAATGATACAAACAGCTGAATACCACGAGATACAGGCAGATGCCAGAAATCATGGCGTAACCTCCCCCATGCATTACTGGAGGAAGCAGGAATGTCTTATCGTTAGCGTTTCTGAAACAGAGACTTCGTTGGTTGAAGGAAGAATTGTAAACGATGCATCATAGATGCATACCACATACCTCCAGTCATAAAGTGTTCACGTTTTATTATAGTGGCACCACTAACTTCGAAGATTTTCACTGGTTTTCGTTAATAAAGGTTTGCAATCACAAACCTTCCATCAATCTGAAGCTCCAGCCGTACTGTTTTCGTTTTAACAGGGCAGTTAGTATTGAGTTCTGCAGTATTTTTTCATGGTGTTCCTCCGTTGTGTGGCCACAAACCTTTTCAGTGCTCGTCAGTTAATTTTGGTTTTCGTGGACTATTCATCTTCGCCAATCGTGATTTACCTTGTTTTTTGTGTACGCTATCACCACCGTGCATAAAATGTTCAAATGTTTGTAGAGCTTATGGGTCTTAACTACAGGGTAATCAGCTACTAAACTTACAAACTACTTCGGAACTAGCTTATAATAAAGACGGGACATACATCCATGGCCGAGGGGAGATACGAACCCCCGACGGGGAACGGCCTCGCGCATCGTAGCATAGCGCCTCATTGCACTTGGCCGCTCCGCCGCGGCCCATCGTGCACACTTTCCCAGTTGAAACGAAAAATAGTGTAGCCGTTTTCATCACGGTTCGCCCCACTACCTGCACACCGATGATTTGTGTTGACCGTCATGGAACCAAAATTATAATATACTGCATTGTGACGTCAAAAGCTTATTACGTCAACTGCCATTGAGTGTTTACACGTACGAAGCGTTGCCAGCTTGCATATTACTCATTATTTGCCCCCCCCCCCCCCCCTACCCGTAACTTCATATTTTAAAAAAGTTGAATTCATTTTACTCTTATCTCGAAGAACAAATTTTCAGTTATTTCGCTTTATAATTTAAGTTTTGTTCGTCTCACCCAAATTTATACTTTTTCTTATCACCAAGGAATAAATTGTTAAATTAGATTTTAACTTTTTACACGGTAGGTGCATTAACACTCCGCGTAAATGACCTTCTTTCCTCGAAATTCGCAATGAAAATTAATATGCTAATGAAATTTGACGCCCTTGTAACCACGAAATTAATTTTATCGGACACCTTCAATAAGAGAGAAATAATTCCTTTAGGTGAACGATTTATATTCTGTTTAAAGAATTTAAGATGCCGAAGAATAAAATTCTGTCAATTTCCTAGCAATTTATTTGCGTCGGAAAGGTACCATACCCTCATTTTAGTAACAATGGAATTGTTCTTCACTTTAGGTGAGCCTTTAGGCCCATAAAATTCCCCTTGACAAGTAATCTGCTTAATGGCTTATCGATCGAAAAAAGAATGCCGACGCACAGCGGCAGATGGAGAAGAGACAAAAAATTTCAATTAAGTGTTCTGACTTCTTGTCACATGTTATAAAAGCCTCATATCGTACTACATGCTGAAACTCCCTGTACGTTGAATATTCCATTCCGCTGGATTAGAGTCGTCGAAACTAATCACTATGAAGGCGTCGAACGCGTTAACTGTCCCTGTTTGTTAGGATCATTTTCTACAGCTATTGATCACAGACTTAATTATATAGATTTTTACACAATCCACGATGGTATATCAAAAAGGTGGAAAACTTATTTTTTTAATTTCCCCTTTTTTTTCCTTTATGACGGCTTTGGGTAGCGAGTAACATACAGCCAACAATTCATAGATGAGTGCAACGGGAACATAGTTGCAAATATAACAGTTCAGTGATATTAAGAGTATGATGTTAGAACATAGTACTTAAAATAAAATGAAATAAACTCGAAAGACAAACACCGAATAGCCTACAAGCATTTCAACAATTACATGAGAGCATAATTATAAAATTAAGGTATTACTTAATAGGCAAAGTGACGCATGCCATACAGTCAATACTAGTTACCATAATGTCATGGGAACAAAATTGCACATAACACAGTATAACAATGTTAACAATGTATCCTACAAACATATATAAGAACACTATACATCGTACGGCAGTTGCAATAATTTTAGTGTAACATATTTAAGTGATATCAATGGAAATCTGATTTGCCAAGAGGTCTTAATTTCTATATAAATGAAAGTCTCCCTTTTTTGTAACTCATACGAATATACAGTTTTATCTTGATCTTAATGGAATTTTCAAATGTTCAAATGTTTGTAGCACTTATGGGACTTACTACGGGGTCATCAGTCCCTAAGCGTACAAACTACTTATGAACTAGCTAAGAATAAGGATGGCACAAATATCCATGCCCGAGGGGGCATTCGAACCCCCGACCGTAGTGGCCGTGCAGACCGTGACTGGAGCGCCTCAGTCCCCTCGGCCACCGCGGCCGGCATTGGAATTTTCCAACTTGACACTAAAAACTAGAGGAAGATCGCTGTCCGCGTTAGGTTTCCTATCATGCATGTTGGTGAGTTCCTTACGACAAACTTCGACATCTCTTGACGTGTCAACATAACATGAAAGGTGATATGTAGCGTTCCGAGTCGGGAGTAAGGATTGGGGAGGGGGGGCAGAGGAGGAGTTGCAGAAGGATCGGGATGCGGTCAGAGGTAAGGATATGGAAAGAAAGGGGACAGATACGCCGAGAACAGGCTAGAGGGAAGAAATGAAAAGAAAGGCGTAGGTGAACAGAGGGGGAGATAAGGAGGACAGGTACTAAATACATAATGTCGGAAATGGCGATATGAATTACTATTACCATCGGTAACATCAGAACAAGGGGGAGGGATATGGTTCAGTACAAGGACTGGATATCGGGGGAAAGAGGCAACGAGAAGGTTTTAACGGACTAAAATAAATAAATAAATAATAAATAAATAAATACTCCTCCGTTTTCTTCGAGCGTGGCTGGTGCACTCGCAGTCAGATCCAAAGCTAATAACAGGTTCTGGCGACAAATTGATACATTCAGACCGAAAAAGTATAACAATCGGAGGGTGGGGGAGACAGGCTGAACCCTCGCAGCAATAAATTTCAAATGCAAAACCGTTTGCTGGTGTGTCCTCGTTACACGGCAATATGATGTTGATATCTGTCACTGGCATCCGGTGCTTTCCGTAGGTTGTGAGCAGTAATTTGTAACCGTTGTAAGTAGGCAGTGTTCCCTAATTTCAAGAGAAAGACAGTCGAAAGGACACGTTTGGTTACATGATCAATGTGACCTCAATGAGACTGTAACCTCCACATACCACAGTCGTATAATAGCAATTAGAAGCTACAACTAAATACATTGTTTATTGATTATTACTCCCTATCAGACCCTGCATCAATCAATATCTTAAGTCTGACAATGCCAGTATTTTCAACGGAGAAACGCAGTTTGCTCCGACATGATCACACATTTATTTTTAGAACGTTTCACACGCATGTAAACCAAATTTCACAAATATTAAATACGAAACTGTGTGCCACTGATTATTAAGATACACAACCTAACTACGTCAGCTCAGATAACTCCTCGACTGTTGGAGCTCAACAACATTACAAGACTGCTGGCGATCAACAAATGAACGGCTGCTATAGCACACCAGCTATACGAGAATTAGGCCTAAGTTAAAGCAACTATTATGTATCCTAACAAGTCGTGCCTTAGATTTTTCCAAGCAAGAGATGCCCTTATAAGGCATCGGCTGAATGTCGAAACCGGTTATCTGAAATAAAAATATTCAACAAGCAATGTTGGCATATACAGGGTGCTACAAAAAGGTAGGTACGGCCAAACTTTCAGGAAACATTCCTCACACACAAAGAAAGAAAAACTGTTATGTGGACATGTGTCCGGAAACGCTTAATTTCCATGTTTGAGCTTATTTTAGTATTTCCCTTTCAAATATAAATTGAAATAATTCTTGCAGACAATCGTCAAAATACCCGATTGTTTCGTTAGTATGTATTGTACTTCCTCGATTCACCGCCAGTTGGCCCACTTGAAGGAATTGTTGGTGATGTCTTGATTGGGCCTTATTTTCTTCCACCTACGCTCACTGGAGCACGCTACCATGATTTCATACGGGATACTCTACCTGTGCTGCTAAAACATGTGCCTTTGCAAGTACGGCACAACTTGTGGTTCATGCACGAAGGAGCTTCTGCACATTTCAGTCAACGTGTTCGTACGCTTCACAACAACAGATTCGGTGACCGATGGATTGGTAGAGGCGGACCAATTCCATGGCCTCCGCGCTCTCATGACCCCAACCCTCTTGCCTTTCATTTATGGGGGCATTTGAAAGCTCTTGTCTACGCAATCCCGGTGCCAAATGTAGAGACTCATCGTGCTCGTATTGTGGACGGCTGTGATACAATACGCCGATACGCCGTTCTCCAGGGCTGCATCAGGGATTCCATTCAACGGAGGGTGGATGCATGTATCCTCGCTAACGGAGGACGTATCGTATTTTTTTTTTTTTTTTTTTTTTTTTTTTTTTTTTTTTTTTTTTTGTGGTGTGTGTGTGTGTGAGGAATGTTTCCTGAAAGTTTGGCCGTACCTTTTTGTAACACCCTGTATACAAATGACACATGAAGGAGACCCTACCAGTCGTAATATACCAAAATGTTCGTCCTAACGAAGAGACGCCAGTGTTGTCTAGCGTACAGTGGAGTAGCGTGCAGCGTGGCGGGCGGAGCAGAGGCAGGCGATGTTCGGACAGCAGGTAGGAGGGGCTGGTGTCTGGTGGCCGGTGTGGGCAGGTAGCCCTGCAGCCGGAGGCAGTGGCCGCTAACGGCAGGCGAGCACGCCACAGCAACACGCGGCGCCACGCGACGACCACCATCGATCCCACTGTGCGCTCTGGCTGCTGGACGCAGGGCCTCTCCGCGGTCCCAACACCTGCCGTTAGGGTCGCTCGCGCCAAGTTCTTACTTGTCACTGCCGTACAAATGAGAAAGTGCATTTATCTGCATCTACATAGACATACACTCTACTCAAGAGGTCATTACAACGAATTCAATCAGTAAAATTGGACAACGCAAATATTAAACGAACAGTAGTCACACGCTATCTAGGTGTCCACATTGATGAAAGACAAAATTTCCACGAACACATTTATTTATTTATTTATTATTTAACATGCCCCATTACATAGTAATATTACATGTTTGATGGTTAGATTCAGGCGGTTACATCAAATATTTTTGCAAACACAAGTACAGTATATAAGCTGACAGGGTTTACAAAGGAACAATTTTATACATCAGGAAATCTTATTGAATTACAAAAATTGTGAAAGTCTGTAGTGAATTTATGTGCTAAGTCATATTTACTGACGGGCCATTCTCCTCCTTTGGCAGCTATTTTTTTCCTGAGATGGTCCCTCTCTTTCAATAAATTGCAGCAGACAAAAAGTACGTGGTCAATATTTTGGTCAAAACTGTTACATGTGCACGTTCCGTGTTCGATTATTTTGAACCGCTGATAGTAGGCTTTCAGTTTCCCATGACCTGTTAACATAGCTGTAAAATTCGGAGATATTGGAAGTTTAATCAGTAAACGGTGTCGGATCGCAGGAAAATACGGTTTAGTGCTTCCCACGTTTTTTGTTCTGTGCCACTCTATGTCCCATTTGTTCCTAAACTCTTCCCGAAGATTCTTCTTTACGGCACTTGTAGGTATTTTGTTGTAGCGTATTGATTGTCGTGATCGAGCTGCTCTTTTAGCAAGGTTGTCAGCTATTTCATTTCTCCATATCCCTTGAAGTTCCTTAACCCATTCGAAATGCACCAGCCAGTTGAGTGTCTGCAACCTTCTGATTTTACATCTTATTTCTTCAATCAACAAGTTGTGGTTCTTCGGATTTCGCAAAGAGTCCAAAGTAATCCTGCTGTCGGTGTGAATTACTGCAGTTGTATCAGTATTCGAGAGATTATTTATGAACTCAAGAGCATTGAGGATGGCAAATTGTTCCACTTGATTGTTTGAGCATTCATTAGACAGTTTCAGCTGTATCTGGTAAGTAAGCCTCTTATTAACACATATTGCTATCCCCGAACCCACTCCGTCGTCTGACATGCTTCCATCTGTGTAGATTTCAACAGCGTAGCTTTTTCTGGCGTCCTTCTCAGTTATCCTTGTAAAGTCTGCCGGGTGTGCCCAGCTTCTGTACTCTAGGGCGATGTCGATTGACTCTTTGGCGTCTTTGGTTTTGACCAGGTTATAATTTTTGGCTATTTCCTGTATCTTAAGTGTTATGGCCATGAGACCTGATAAAACACGAAGTGCTTCGCTGGATGTCGTTCTATAAGCTTTGACCATTTTTAAATTGATTATCCGTTGGACTCTATTAATTTTGGTACGGTTGTATTGTCGCTCCAGTGCGTCTATCCACATCGGTGAGCAGAACGATAATGTAGGCAGTATTACTCCTTTATAAATAGTTTGCAGTGCGGTAGCCCGCAGACCCCAGTTGAGTTTAGCTGGTCTGGAAAGAGCGTTAATCAAGACCGTGCATTTATCTGTAATATGTTGAACGTGTTTGTTGAATGTAAACTTACTGTCGATTATAACGCCCAGATATTTTAGATAAAATAATCACAGATAGAGCAGAAAAAATACTACACAAGTTGGCAAGGCTTCATTCGAACACATACCGACTGCCTCTGTCAACTATACGAACATATCACTGTGTCAGTATTATGCTTTGCAGCTAGTACCTATGCTCAAAGATTGAGCCTAGTAACCAACAAAACAATTGTGAGACGTGGGACTGGGCGACACCAACACTTGCACCTACGAAAACACCGAAGGCTCCCCTGAACACATCGTCTTACTCTGCGGACGATGCACACATGTCAGAGAAACACAGCAGCTTGACTTTACAACAGACGATACGATATATGACATAATAAGAGACGAACAAAAAATGGACACATCTCAACACACTAGCAGACAAGATATCCAATGCAACCTATGAAGAATACAAAAGGACAAGGCCCTACAGGAGGCGTGCCCATATGCCCCGCAGAGTAGACAGATATAGTTGGGAAGAAACAGACGAGGTAGAAGGCGATAAAACTTTCATAAATGAAGGAACTGACACCGATGAGACTCAATATTGATAGGGGAGCAATCTCCCACTGTCATAAACGCAAACCACACCTTCTTTACATTAATATGGATACACCTGAAACACAAGAAATAAAAAAAACAATATAAAGAAAAGACAGACTTTCTTTCCTATTACATTAGAATTAACAAATTTCAGAATACATTGAATTTCGACATATGTATAACAACCTTGTAACCAATCATGTCTTTATGTTCTCCAACTCATATAATCATTGTAAAATACACGAATTTTAATTTGTTATAATTGTAGCAACAACTGTAGGCACTTGTACATATGTATTTTCTCTTTGCTTTTATTTTATTTTTTCTTCTTATCTCTATTTATCTTAAATACTAAAATTATGTAATATTAATGAACTAATGTATACCATATAAAACTACAAATATACGTCCTGCTTTATATTAAAAGGTAGCAGGATTATAACTGAGAAATAAAATAAATAAATAAATAAAAAATATACATAAATACTCAGCAAATCGCATTTTAGTGCGTGGCAGGGTGTTCATTACACCTAAATCGTTCCTTTTTCGATCTTTTTTTTTTTTTTTTGGATGGTCATGTCTCACTCGCCGCAACGAATAACGTCGTTCTTTTAATGATTTCCACCTCAAATCGTGCAACATTTAAGTGACTCTTTCCCCCCTGTAACGTGATACAACAAAACGAGCTGCCCTTCTCTGAACCTCTCAACGTCTTCCGACAGTCCCACCTGGTGAGGATCCCACACTGAGCAACAGTACTCCAGGAGCGGATGCACAAGTGTGATGTAGGCAGTCTCTTTGGTGGAGCTGTTGCATCTTCGAAGCGTTCTGCCAACAAAACGTAACCTTTGGTTCGCCTTCTGCACAATATTTTATATGTCTTCCCTCCAGTCTTAGTTATTTGAAATTGTAACTCCTAGGTATTTGGTAGAATTTATGACCTTTAGGTTTGACTGATATATCGTGTAACTGAAGTTCAGTGAATTTCTTTTAGTGTTCGTGTGTATTACTTCACACTTGTCATTATTTAGTGTTGATTGTCAATTTTCGGTCGATGTAGAAATTTGGTCTAAATCGCTTTGTATTTCCTTTGATCCTCTGTGAATTCACTAATTGATAAACGACAGCATCATCCGCCAACAGTCTAAGGGAGCTATTCAGATTGTCTCCTAAATCGTTTATAAACACGAGGAACAGTAGGGGACCTATAACGCTTGACTGGGGAACGCCAGTCTGGTTTACTCGATGACCGTCAGTTACTACGAACTGTGTCCTTTTTCATAGGAAATCGTGAATCCAATCGCACAGTTAGGGCGATATTCCATAAGCACGCTATTTCATTAGAATTCGCTTGTGAGGTACAGAGTAAAACGCCTTCCAGAAATCCAGAAATAAGGAATCGATTTGAAATTCCTTGTCGATGGCACTTACCACATCATGTGAATAAAGGGTAAGCTGTGTTTTGCAAAAGCGGTACTTTCTGAATCTGTGTTGACTATTGGTTAATAGGTCGTTCTCTTCGAGGTAGTTCATACTGTTCGAACTTTTGTGTCCCAGCCTCGTCGCCGCTTTTGTGTCTCATTTCCGTCGTAGGTGTCGGTGGCCGAGTGGGAAGACCGACACAGGAATAAAGGTTACACGATTGTGCAGGTACGGAGGGGAGCAGTCAGTGGGACAGCAGAAACTAGAAACACTAGAGTAAATTAGAACGAGATATATATTGCACAGAATTTATACAATACTTAACTTTTACATAGCTCAGTACGGCAGAATGCTGATACATAGTTGAGGCCTGCCTAGTGCCTATCCGATAGCCAAGTCTTCACTGGTGCCTATCTGATTCCCAAGTGTTAACTGGTTCCTATCTTAGTCCCAAGTGAACGATGTCGTTCAGTGGTGGCCACGAGCGGAGTTGCAGCAGAGGGCGCTCGTGGCTGTCGTCGTAAGAACGCCGCGCCGCGCATGCATGGCGGCGCGCGGCGAAAGTAGGTGGCGCGCACTTTGTACTTGTGCGACACCACACCCCTTCCCCCCCCCCCCCCCTCCAAACCGCCGCGCCGTCGTGGCGTAGGGCTGAGGGCCACGGCGACGGCACTGGAGGAGGGCCTGGGCGGGGGCGTTACTGGTGGGACGGGCGTCGTAGCTGAGGCTGGGATCGAGACGCCGTCCGCGCCCCGGTATACACCTTGAGATCCGCCGTGAAACCCGCCAAAACCAGCGGAAGGGCGCCCGCCTCCGCCCAGAGGGAGCAGGTCATCTTCTTCTGAGGTGCGTGGCCCAGGCGGCGGGGGCACGCACGGTCCCGGAGTCCTTCTCGGTGACGCTGTCATCTGCGGCGGCGACAGCGGCGGCGACGCCTGCGTCGGAGGTGCATCGACGTCCATAGGGATCTCGTAGTCCGGGGACGAACGATGTGGCTGTGCTCCCTGGCGGTGAACTGGGTCTGGAATCAAGAAACCCGAGACACGATCGCGCGGCCTGTGCAGGCGCAATTGGATTGCGTGGCGCCGCAGCTCCGACCCTGTGGAAGAACGTACAACATACATATTGCGACCGAGCACGCGCTGAATGGTGCCCGGCATCCATAGTTTCTTCTTGTTTCCAGCAAACACCCTGTACAGCACCGGCGTAGAAACCTGAAAACGCGTAGCGCCATACGAACCGACTGGGAGGCTGCAGCAGGTGAAGGAGAGTGCGGTGACGGCGGCCGTGTAGCAGCTCGGCAGGAGACGGGCCGTCACGTGGCATGCACCCATACGTAGACAGGAAAATTTGAAGAGCTTGCTGCCTGGAGTGCTGACCTTTCATCTTTTCCATGTGAGACTTGAATGTTCGAACGAAACGGTCTGCTTCACCATTGGACTGAGGGTGAAAAGGTGCGGTGGTTATATGCTGAATGCCATTCACACGACAAAACTGTGAAATTCCGCACTAACAAACTGAGGTCCATTGTCACTGACGATAGTTTCAGGCAAGCCTTCGATGCAAAACACTGATGTTAAGGCACTGATTGTACTAGTCGCCGTCGTTGAGTTCATGGCAATCACAAAAGGAAACTTGCTGAAAGCGTCTACACCGATTAGCCAGCGCGTATTCCAGAAAGGTCCGGCAAAATCAATGTGTAAACGTTGCCATGGTCCCTTGGGGCGTGGCCAGTCTGAGAAACGTTGCGGAGGAGCCGCCTGATGCTCCGCACAAACAGTACACTGTGACGTCATGCTCTCTATCTGAGCGTCCATAGCAACCCAGGTACAATGACGTTTGGCCAGTTGCTTTGTCCTAACAATACCCCAATGTCCTTGATGCAAGAGGCGTAACACTTCTCGTTGCTGGGAACGAGGAACAATAACCCTTGTTTGGTCGTTGTCCGTATGTAACAACAGAACACCCTGACTTAGAGATAATGCCTGACGTTGTGCAAAATAACGTCGAACCAGAGGCCGATCAATGTCTTTGGCTCTGGCAGGCCACCCTGAGCGAACAAAACGTGCTACCACACTTAGGTCTGCATCCGCAGCTGTTTCCTGTGCAACCCGAGTTCAAAGGAAAGTGTCCGACAGCGGAAGCATCTCTGGAGTCTATCTGGCAACACGCCATTTCCGAAGAATCAAATGACACATCCTGGCCAACCGGAAGTCGGGAAAGTGTGTCCGCGTTGGCATGTTTAGTGGTAGGTCGGTACAAAATCTCATACTGATAATTAGACAATATCAAGGACCATCTCTGAAGCTTTTGTGCCGTTCGTGGCGGAATTGGCTTTGTGGGTGAGAACAACGACGTGAGAGGCTTGTGGTCTGTCAACAAATAGAATTTTCTGCCATAGAGATAATGATGAAACTTTGTGACGCCGTAAATGATTGCTAAGGCCTCCTTTTCTATCTGGCTGTAATTCTATTGCGTTGGCGTCAGTAGCTTGGACGCAAAGGCAATAGGTCGATCGTGAGATCCAATGCGATGTGACAAAAGTGCACCCAGACCGTACGACGAGGCATCAACTGCTAGCACCACAGGCTTCTGTGGGTCAAAGGGGAATCAAACATGCATCACTGAGTATTGCACACTTTAATTTGTCAAAGGCAACTTGGCAATCTTTAGACCATACAAAAGGAACATTCTTCCTACGTAAGTGATGCAGTGGAGCTGCAATCTGAGAGGCATTAGGAATAAATCTGAAATAATAGTTAAGCTTCCCCATTACTGCTTGCAATTCATGCACATTCTTAGGAGGAGGCAAGTCTTTGATTGCTCGAAGATGTGACTGTAAGGGATGGATTCCTTGGGCATTAATCACATGACCTAGGTACTCCATTTCAGTTTGAAAAAAAGAACACTTTGCTTTATTACAACGTAGACCTGCTGCAGTCAACACTTTGAAAAGGCACTCCAGGTTTGCTAAATGTTCTTCAACTGTACTTCCGGATACCACAATATCATCTAAGTAGTTCGAGCAACATGGTACAGAAACTGTCAGCTGTTCCAAAAAGTGCTGAAAAATAGCGGGGGCGGAAGAACAGCCAAAGGGTAGGCGTTGAAATTGAAAAAGGCCCAGGTGAGTATTAATGACGAAAAACTTTTTTGACTCGTCATCAAGCGGAATTTGTAAGTATGCCTCTTGGAATAGAAGCGAGACTGTCCTAATTTCTCCATTAGTTCGTCAGGCCTGGGCAGGGGATAAGTGTCTACAATTGTTTGACTGTTCACTGTTGATTTGAAGTCCGCACAGAGACGAAGTTTTCCTGACGGCTTGGGTATAATTACTAAAGGCGAGGCCCACTGACTCGCAGAAACAGGAGAAATCACCCCACTATCTTCCCAACGTTTAAGTTCTTCGGCAACTGTATCACGCATTGCGATAGGCACTGGTCTAGCTTTACGAAATTTTGGTGCAGCAGATTCTTTCAAAGTTACATGTGCCACGAAGTCTTTTGCACAACCTAGTTCCGGTGAAAACAAGTCACTGTATTTTTCACACAATGCATTAATTTTGTCCTGAGGCACTACTGACGAAATTTGAAGCACATCTCTTTGAATCGATAAACCAAACAAGTCAAAAGCATCTAGTCCAAAAATGTTCTGTGTCGATTTGGCCTGAAGAACTACAAAAGCAACTGTTTTTGTTACACCTTGAAAAGAGGCAGGCAGGCTAAACGTTCCTAGCACGGGAATATTCTGTCCTGTGTACGCTGTTAACACTTGCTGTGACGGCGACAATTTTGGCGAACCCAGCAGTTCATAAGTGTCTTTATTAATTAATGTAACAGCGGAACCAGTATCAAGCTGAAATTGCACAGTTTTATTTTCTATCAAAGATTCACAAAAAGCTTTTGCTTGTGGCGCTCGACAGGTGCGCGAATGTGGGCAACGTCTGATTGAACTTGTTTACTACGCTTGCGCATGCGCGGGCTGCGTAGTGAAGGAAGCGGCGCAGACTCGGCACGCAGCGGATTAACAACACTGTCACTATATGGCACTAGCGCCGGATCGGCGTCCGCACATTGCGAGGCTACTACAGATTCACTAACTACTGCACTAAAACTACTTTGATTAGCTAAAGCAATTCTACTGTCACTATCTACACAGTACTGGGTACTATTGCAAGGAGAAGTTGCAGAAGGCACTAATTTCACTACAGGATTGCACTGTACATAGTCATTTTGTTGGTCCCGAACCCGTTCCCGTTGCACAGTTTTACACGCTCGTCGGCGCTTGATACGTGGCTCACTACATAGTTTTGCAGTAGGCGCAGAAGAACTTTCTTGCATGTGAGAATTAATAGAAGCACTGTTTAAGTTCACAGCCTGTATAACATTTACAGAATGAATTGTTCTCGCACTCTGCGAAGCAATGTTCCGAAAGGCACCGTTCTTGCTATTTTTATTTTGCATACACACTGTTTGTACGTGGCCTCATTTGTCACATTGATAACAGGTTGCGTTGCGACTAGGGCATTGCGCACGCTTGTGGCGAGATACACACTGGGGACAAGACTTCCGAACATTTTTCTGAAATGTGCGTTGGCGCCCGTAATTCAAATTACTTTGTCAGACACGACGGGGCGACCTTTGTGTCGCACTTTTACACTGGCTACTGTTCACTGTCCGTTCAGCTCGGCCGGTAGAATTTAAAGAATCACTAGTGCTATACTGAGAACTACGGCTAGGAAAGCGTCCATTGCGGCGCACTGAGTTAACACTGTGGCTTTGCATTTCTACATCTGCTAAGTCAAAAGTATCATGCGCTTCAATGAGCTGCAGTACACTGTCTAATGGAGGGTCAGATTGTTTCAGAATTGCTGCTCTAATTCTGGGGTCCTGAATGTTCTGTGTAATTGCATCTCTCAACATCACGTCACTATAAGAAAGTCCACAAGAGCAAGTAAATTTACATTTGCGGGTTAACCCCTTCAGTTCCGTGATCCATTCCTGGTGTGACTGCTCAGATAATTTTTTAAGTCTGAAGAAACGGTACCGTGCTGCAGCTACGAGAACTTTTCTCTCATAATGAGCATTTAGTGCCTCTACAATTTGATCGAATTCTAGATCATGAGGTGATGCGTGGGGGAATAGTTTCTGCAGTAACACGAAAGCTTTGGTGCCCACCACTGCTAATAACAAATGTTTAACCGTCTGACCTGTAAGTTGATGAGCCGCAACGAGTTCTTGAAACTGCGCGAAATAGTCGCTCCATTATTCCTCACGTTCGTTGTACTGGCGAAACGTAGGAAGCGTTGCAGCGGCAAGTGTGGGCTGCTGAAGCGGCGGCTGTTGTTGTTGGTTAGCTGCTTGCGCTGTTAGCTGGGACACGGCTTGCAGGAGTTGTGTGATTTGCGCCGTCTGTAACTGAATAATTTCCAGTAAGTTTGGGTTCGGGGTAGTGGCCATGCTGACCGATTAGGCGCAGCGCATACAAGTAACTTATAACAGAACACAAATGCAATATGAAACAGGACGCTCTGCAACAACAAAAAGTCCACAAAACACGTAACTGAATGTTCCCCCAAAACTCTTATAATAAGGGTGGGTGGGCAGGAGCAATTTCTGCGTACTCAGACTGCTGCTGTCTGGCTGCTGCAAGCGGGCTGGTCCAAGGTTCGTCTATCGCTCCTCGTCACCACTTTTGTGTCCCAGCCTCGTCGCCACTTTTGTGTCTCGTTTCCATCGTAGGTGTCGGTGGCCGAGTGGGAAGACCGACACAGGAATAAAGGTAGCACGCTTGTGCAGGTATGGAGGGGAGCAGCCAGTGGGACAGCAGAAACTAGAAACACTAGAGTAAATTAGAACGAGATATATATTGCACAGAATTTATACAATACTTAACTTTTACATAGCTCAGTACGGCAGAATGCTGATACATAGTTGAGGCCTGCCTAGTGCCTATCCGATATCCGGTGCCTATCTGATTCCCAAGTGTTAACTGGTTCCTATCTCAGTCCCAAATGAACGTTGTCGTTCAGTGGTGGCCACGAGCGGAGTTGTAGCAGAGGGCGCTCGTGGCTGACGTCGTAAGAACGCCGCGCCGTGCGTGCATGGCGGCGCGCGGCGAAAGTACGTGGCGCGCACTTTGGACTTGTGCGACACCACACGAACAATGTTCCAAAATCCTACTACAAATCGACGTCAATGAGATAGGCCTGTAATTTTGGGGATCACTTCTATTGCCTAACCTGAATATTGGAGTAACCTGGGCAATTTTCCAGTCTTTGGGTACGGATATTTCGCTTAAAGGATTCCACATAAGAAATGACACTTGACATTTATAAAAAAATTTGCACCTCTCTGCAACCCACGTTTGTACACATTCTCCTTTCCTTGAATATAAAATACTACTGAAATGCAATCAATAGTGCATCGCCTTTTCTGGTTTCATTTGTCAGTGTTCATGTTATGCACGTCGTAGGCCAACATTTCTCTTTTTAGTGTTGCCTTCTTATCAAGCAACAGATAGCTCTGGTATGCTATTAATTTTATATAATATTGCAAGTAAAATGACAAGTCTAAATTCGACTGAAGTTACTAATCAAACACATAATTAAAATGTTTAATATAACAACCGTTCACAAAAAAATAATAGCTAAATATGCATGTTATCAATCATAGCGTGCCACATTAATAAATAATTGGGTTCCATGCATAGCAAAGAGCACGTAGTCTCTACTCAGCCATAACATGACAATACATTAGATAAGTACTAAGAATGCTACACTTATCATTGACCTTTATTTACATGTTATGTGCATAAATTGTAACTATTAGTGTTACCTGCTCGGGTATGCTCGCAAGTCCACAATATTTCACGAATGTCACTTTTCACCTAACTGGGTATATACCAAACAGTAAGCATTAGAGTGAGGAATACTTTTATAACTGAAAGTTCCGTATAAATGAATTTAAAGATTTGATTTGTTTTTGTCAACACCTTATTTCCCTGTTTTAAATTGACTGGTTTAAAATGAGCGTATTGCCTTCTGATTCGTGTTTGAGCACACTTGTTCATCTATTTTCTCAATAAGTCTTTCTTTTGCTCCACTACACTTTTCTGTTTAATGTCGAGCATTATCTCGCTAGGCTTGAACCCTGTACTTTCGTGGGATAATGAGTTCATAATTTCCTCAATATCATATATACTTTATTTTTAACAGTGATTTTTTGGGTACGCTATATCTCCAGTATTACTTACCCAAAATTAGCGATTGTGGTATAATTGTCAAGGTTTCGTTCTCCACTAACGACGAAAATTACACAGATAGTTTAAAGTTATTGTTTCACACAAAAAACTTTGTTTTGAAACAAATTACGCTGTTTTTTAACTGCACCACACTTTATTTGTTATTGTAAACTTTTGTATACACAGATTTCATCTTAACTTGTTGATGATTGCACCTTGTAACTTTGTTTACTTTTGTATCCTAAGATGTTCATCCAAAGAAATCATACATCCAAAATGGTATTACTAATATCGATAACATAGGATTCATAGTCTTTGACTCATACAGTTGGCACAAGGCATCCCCTCCATTTTTATTCATAGTCTGTTCTTACCTTTTATGTTGTGTTGACTGATAGGTTTTATCTAAGATGTTGTTGTTGTTGTTGTGGTCTTCAGTCCGCAGACTGGTTTGATGCAGCTCTCCACGCTACCCTGTCCTGTGCAAATCTCTTCATCTGAGAATACGTTCGGCAACCTACATCCTTTTTAATCTGCTTACTGTATTCGCCCCTCGATCTCCCTCTACAATTTTTACCCCACACACTTCCTTGTAATGCTAAGTTGACAATTCCTTGATGTCTCAGAATGTGTCCAACCAATCTATCCCTTCTATTAGGATATGCCACAAACTCCTTTTGTCCACGATTCGGTTGAGCACCTTCTCATTAGTTACGTGATCTACCCATCTAATTTTCATCATTCGTCTGTAGCACCACATTTCAAAAGCCTCTATCATCTTTTCATCTGAACTCCTTATCGTCCACGTTTCACTCCCATACAATGCTACACTCCAGACAAATGCTTTCAGAAAGGACTTCCTAACATTTTAATTAATATTGGATGTTAACAAGTTTCGCTTCTTTAGGAACGCTTTTCTTCCCATAGCCATTCTGCATTGTATATCTTCTTAACTTCGGCCATCAGAAGTTATCTTGCTACGCAAATAACAAAATTCATCTACTACTATTATTGTCTCATTACCTAATCTAATTCCTTCAGCCGGCCGCGGTGGCCGAGGGGACTGAGGCGCTCCAGTCACGGTCTGCAAGGCCACTACGGTCGGGGGTTCGAATCCCCCCTCGGGCATGGATATTTGTGCCATCCTTAATATAAGGTAGTAGATAAGTAGTTTGTAAGTTTAGGGACTGATGACCCCGTAGTTAAGTCCCATAAGCTTAACAAACATTTGAACAGTAAACATTAATTCTTTCAGCATCGCCTGATTTTCTGACTTTGCATTCCATTACCTTCGTTTTACTCCTGTTAATGTTCGTCTTATATCTTCCCTTCAAGGCACTGTCCATCCCAGTCAATTGCTCTTCCAGATCTTTTACGGTCTCTGACAGAATTACTATGTCATCAGCAAATCGCAATGTTCTTATTTCTTCTCCCTGCTCTTTAATGCCCTCTCCAAATTTCTCCTTCCATTCCTTCACTGCTTGCTCAATGTATATGATTTACAAGTTCTGCAATAAAAAATATTTACATTTGAAACATTACAAATTAAATAAATGATGAATTGATATATAAAATACATTTACAGAAAGAAATAGGATTATACGCATAGAATAAATTTTACATTGACAATTAAAGTAATACTTTTACAAAAAAGCGTAACAGAAAGATAAGAGAAAGAATGAAATCTGTACAGTATATATGTTACCCACTGCTTTTTTTGTGCTCCATCATGCATGAACCAAATCTTTTCGAAATCAGGGTCACTTTGCATAATGAGGATGAAATCATCTTGCAACACCTGCATATCCTACCATTAGATAGTCAGCGCGGCATCGAGGAACAAGGAATATCGCACCGACAATCGCATGAGCACACTAATTCCAACCATGCTTCATTGCGAAGCGTCAGTTTCACAGTATTAACGCAAGCTGTTCAGAAGTTATGGCGAATTCACTTCGTTCGATAACTGTCACCCTGTATTAGGAAATGTCGATCACATGTGGCTCAATGTTAAGCAGTACGAAATTACGATGTGGTCTGGTTTAATACCAAATATAATATGCCTGATTGGGCATTTGAAACGCAGTGCTTGATTTGATCGTCAGTCCACCCATATGGAAATGGAATTTCTCGTTAATTTCCTGGCTGACTGCATCGTTTCCCTATCACTTTACGTCATATCAAAAAATGTATAAAACCAATCGTTTGTTTTCCGCATCTGCTGTAGAGATAGCGCTGGATATCAATTCAGTAACGTATGAATCCTATATAATAAGAAGGTAAAATTTCACAAGCAAATTCTGTAATTGTTGTATAGCTCGTAAAACTGACAGCCAAATTTATCATTGTTATTCAAAAGATAAATCTCAAATAAGGAAAAATCTTTCGGTTACATTTTTGAAATATAGTATCAGTGAGATACTATTCACAACATTAAGGAACTACCGTTCGCAGTGGAAAACAGGCTAGCTGAAAATTTGTTTTTCTGTCACTGCAGAAGAGAAATAAATTAAAAAGTACTTCAAATAATGATAAAAATGTTGTGAATCAATTTCCAATTTGTGTTACAGTACATAACTTCCTTTTACCTCTCTGTCCTCGTAGATGACATGTCACTGTTCCAACTTCTACTGAGCATGGTTGTTGTCAACGGCCTGAATGAAATGCATCAAGTTTATGATCACCAACCCCTACATCACAGAGTAGCTCTTGCTGCTGATGCTTTAATTATTTGTTGGGAGTAGTCCAGTCCTTTCTGTATCATGGAGATTAGTCCCTGATACCTTAATACGAGTACTTAAACCCTTTCTCTTGTCAGTTATTTCCTCATGATTATGCCCAGTATCTCTTTTGCTATGCTATCAGTCCGCCCAATTTTCAACATTTTACTTTGACTATCTAATCACCGAAACTTATCAGCGGTATCCTTTCACATTGCATTATACCCTACTGTTCAACCTTCCTTTAAGGCATTCTCCGATGAACACAGAGGAGTGGCCGAGCGCTCTAACGCGCCTTGCTGCGGAGCACGCGTTTGCTCCCCGTCGGACGTTCTAATCCTCCCTTGGACATGGGTACGTGTGTTGTCCTTAGTCTGGAGACCGATGACCATAGCAGTCTGGCCCAGTAGCTTCTCAAATATCTGAACATTTGCACTTCTTCCATATAAATATTGAGGGTAGGGGCAGGACCATTAATTCCTCTTGTACGCTCTTTTTTGATTTCGGGCACATCGATTTTGGTTGTGTAATCTTGTAATTTCCTCTTGGTTCTTGTACATACTGTATGCCCATCTTTCCGTATAGGTTACTTTTATTTTCCTCCAAGTTTCGGATCTACTGTGCCATATTACACTATCGAACGCTTTTTCTACTGGTACCTCCCATCACGTATTACGTCTTTTGTATATTGCTACAGTGTCAACTGCCCTGATAAAATGCTAGAACTTAATATGATGACTGCTAAAGTCAGCTACATTAGACAACCATAACATTTTCAACATTAATATTCTATCAATTTAAACTGGCAGTAAAACTACTTGATTATAGATTGATGAGGATACGTAACGAACAAGGCAATTTGCCGTATTATTAACATATTAGGAAAGACGGATTATAAAAAAAGAAAAAAAAGGCAGTATTTCTCAACATATACTGCACAGGAACAGTACCGTGCATTTCTAGATGTAATGTGTACCTGTATTTGTGAGTCCATGTAACTTGTTCAGCTGAACATCAAAAAATTACCTTGAACGCTGGAACATCAGTCTACAATGGATCACACTCCCGACATTTGCTGTTTCCTTGGAAGTCCTATCCAGGTAACCAGAATGTCCTGAGCAAAATTTAATATTACGAGGGTCGTCCACAAAGTAAGTTGTTTCTATTTCTATCCGCGGCAGCGACACAAACGCAGTTATGAACATGCGCTGCAGTTACTCTGACTCAAGAAGACATTCTACTGCCGACGAGTGCTTTGTAATGCTTCTTTATAATGTCAGCCGTAATTTGCTGCCGCTTGTAAAATCACATCTGTGATTCGTTTTATAAATGCAAATGAAGATGAACCTCAGGAAATTCATTGGCAAATCTGTGACGTTTACGGATAAAATTCTACGAGTAATTCAATGGTTAGATGATGGGTCAGACTGTTCAATGAAGGACGTGATCAAGTGCACGATGAAGAACGAAGTGGGCGCCTGTCTGTGGTTACTGATGCTAATGCTATGGAAGTTCCGCAAATCAAACGATCACTAATTCATGAAACTGTTAAAAACTGGAATTTCGAAAACCCTGCTCACGTTGGGTACCCAAAATTCTTACTGAACAACACAAAAACAACGAACGATCCGTGCACTTCAGTTTTTGACACGCTACAATAAAGAATGCGATGGTTTCTATCTCGGATAGTCACGGGGGAATGAAACTTGTACGACACCCCTGAAACAAAACGACAATCATTGCAATGGAGGAACGCTTCATCCCCGACAAAGGTTAAGCCAAAACAATTCTTGACAACTAGAGAATTTATGTGCACCGTTGTGACAGAAAAGGTATTTTATGTTTGATTTGGAGAAAGCTTTTGACAATATTGACTGGAATACACTCTTTCAAATTCTGAAGTCAGAAGGGGTAAAATACAGGGAAAGGCGAGTTATTTACAACTTGTACAAAAGCCAGACTGTAGATATTAGACTCGAAGGGCATGAAAAGGAAGCATTAGTTGAGAAGGGAGTAAGACAGGGTTGTAGCCTTTCTCCGATGTTATTCAATATGTACATCGAGTAGGCGGTGAAGAAAAGCAAGGAAAAATTTGGAATAGGGGTAAAAGTTCAGTTTGAATAAATAAAAACATTGCGTTTTGCTGATGACATTGTAATTCTGTCAGCAACAGCAAAGGACTTGGAAGAGCAGTTGAATGGAGTGGAGAGTGTGTTGAAGAGAGCGTATGAAATGAACATTAACAAGAGCAAAACAAAAATAATGGAATGCGGTCTTAGAAAATCAGGCGATGCTGACGGATTTAGATTAGGTAACGAAACTATGAAGGTGGTAGATGAGTTTTGTTATCTGGGTAGTAAAGTAACACATGACGGTCGCAGTAAGGAGGATATAAAATGCAGAATGGCAAAGGGAAGAAAAGTATTTTTGAAAAAGAGAAATTTGCTAACATCCAATATTAATTTAAGTCTTTTCTGAAGGCATTTGTGTGGAGTGTTGTCTGGAACGGGAGTGAAACATGGTCGATAAACAGTGCGGACAGGAAGAGAATAGAGGCTTTTGAAATGTGGTGTTACAGAAGAATGCTTAAGATTAGGTGGGTAGATCGTATAACTAATGAGGAGGTACTGAACAGAATTGGGGAGAAAAGGAATTTTTGGCATACCTTGACTAAAAGAAGGGATCGCTTGGTAGGACACTTTCTTAGACATCGAGGAATCGTAAATTTAGCATTGGAGGGAGGTGTGTGTGGTAAAAATCGCAGATGGAGACCAAGAGACACATATAGTAAGCAGATTCAAATGGATGTGGGTTGCCATTCTGATGAGATGAAAAGGCTTGATCAGGATAGAGCAGGGTAGAGAGCTGCATCAAACTAGTCTCCGGACTGAAGACCATAACAACAACAACATGTTTGATTTCTTACCACAAGGCCAAACATTCAATGTACATGCTTACTGCGAGACCATGAAGAAATCGCGTAGCGCAATACAGAACAAACGCTATTACTGTCAAAAGGTGTTTTTCCCCCACGATAATGCCCGACATCACACGGCAAAAATGACCAAACAACTCTTACGGAAATGTCACTGGGACGTGTGTGATCATCCTCCGTACAGCCCGGACCTCACTTTTAGCAACTTTCACCTCTTCTTACGCCTAAAATCTGTCATAGATCGTTCAACAGTTCAACGATGATGACGAGCTGAAGCACATGTTACCACATGGTTGAATACAGAGGTGGCAACCTTCTATGAAGAAGGCATACAAAAACTTGCACCACGTTATGACAAGCACCGACAAAAATTGTTAACAATAAATATTTTTTCTATGTCTGTATACGTTTGTCTTACATAACCAAATGGAACTTACTTTGTGGACATACCGCGTATGTCAGCCTTCCACAGACGTTGTCATTCGCGTTCGTACCATGTCATACGTCTCTGCTATCAACAGTATGAAGAGCCGCCACAAATACAGGAAGGCGCGAGGACTCAGCCACGCCTCCGTAAGTATTCACGCGCGAGCGATCGGCTTTATAATCGAAAGAAATAATCAAAAGAGATGTTTTAGCAATTGCTTGCATAATTGACCATTATCTGTCCAATTTGCTGGGTACATAAGAAAATTTTTGCTTGATTAGAACTCTAATGCGAATTTCACGCTTTCCACTAGCAGTCGCCACATATTGGCTTAGTAGTTATTGGTGTGTTTTCTCACATTCCGCTACTTTAATTCAGAACCAGAAGCGAGGTTTATTATTAGCGGAGACCTTGATTTTGGCTTGAAAAGCATTGTGAATATTTCTGGTTTAACAACTTCAGCAATACAATGTCTTTGACACTTGTGTGCATGACCATCGCACTTTGCTTCTATAAACTGTCATACTGGATATGCGAGTGCGTTACGATCTGCTTCGAGCGATAATGGAATCGTAGTGAGATGCAGTTCACCAACTGATTTTCATCTAACTTGTCCTCAATTAATACTCGCACTCTCCTTTCAACAATACCTGAGAATATTTTGCCTACAACGCTAATTAAAGAGATACCTCGATAGTTGTTACAATCTTTTCTGTTTCCATGTTTGAAAATTGGCGTGATTACCGCTTTCGTCCAGTCAGACGGAACCTGTCCCAGTTCCCACGCCTTTTCAGTTATCCTGTGTAACCATTTGAGACCTGATATTCCACTGTATTTGACGAGTTCCGGCTTAATTTCGTCCACCCCAGCCGCTTTATTGCACTGTAATCTACTGACCATTTTCTCCACTTCCTCAAATGATATCATGTTTCCATCGTCGTTCCTATCCCATTCTACCTGAAAATCTGACACATCAATGAACGTTTCACCTACATTGAGCAATTCTTCAAAATATTTCCTCCATCTGCTCAAGGCTTCCGCAGGATTGACTATTACCTTTCCTGACCTGTCCACAACACTTGTTAATTCCTTCTTCCCTCCCTTTCGAAGATTGCTAATTACGCTCCAAAATGGTTTTCACGCGGCTTGACCCAGAGTTTCTAGCTTGTTTCCACTTCCCAGGATTTCTGCTTGGAGTCTGCAATTATCAGTTTGGCTTTGTTTCTTTCTTCAACATAACTTTCTCTGTCTGCCTGATTTCAAGTATGGAGCCATTTTTGAAATGCCTTATTTTTGTTTTTACAGGCTGCCTTGACTGTGTCATCATTTCACCAGGCTGTCTGCTTCTTCCTACCTTTACACACTACTGTTCCAATACATTCTCTGGCTGCTTCCAGTAATGTGTCCCTGTACCTTGACCATTCCTCCTCCATTGCCTGTAAATCATTACATTCAACTAACTGGTACCTTTCCGAGATCATTGCTATGTATTTCTGCCTAGTTTCCTTGTCTTGAAGCTTCTCCACTCTTATCCTTCTACACATGGACTTGACGTTCTGCTCTTTTGGCCTCACAAAACCAGTTTCACTGCAGATTAAATAATGATCAGTATCATCAAAGAACCCCCTGAAAACACGTGTGTCCTTGACTGTCTTCCTGAATTCCTGGTCTGTTATTATGTAGTCAATGACAGATCTGGTTCCCCTTCTTTCCCAAGTATAGCGGTGAATGTCCTTATGCTTAAAGAAGGAGTTTGTGATAACTAAGCCCATACTGGAACAGAAATCCAAGAGCTGTTTACCGTTCCTCTTGGCCTCCATATCCTCTCCAAACTTACCCATAACCTTCTGTTCGATTTCCTATCCTAGCGTTGAAATCACCCATGAGTAAAACACTATCCTTATCCTTCACTCTAACAACTAAGTGCGTTGTAAAATCTGTCCATCTCATCTTGATCTGTCCCTTCACAGGGTGAATATACTGCCACAATCCTAATTTTCTTGCTGGAGATGGCCAAATCTATCCACTCCACATCAGTCGTTCATTTACATACCTTATTGCAATTATGCTCGGTTCGATTGCCTTCCTGATGTAAAACCCTACACCACACTGTGCTCTTCCCACTTTGACTCCTGACAGGTAGACCTTGTATTCTCCGACTTCGTCCTCTTTCTCTCCCCTTACTCTAACGGCACTAACAGCTAAAACATCTTACTTGAAGCCTCCGCCAGTTCTACCTTCCCTCCGTTGTAATCCCCATTGATATTAATAGCTCCTCATCTCATTCCTGATCGTTTGCCAGGTCGTATCTGAGGAGTCCCTGGTCTGTAAATTAGAGATGGGACTCCATGACCTCCAAAGGTCCGAGGCATTTTGCTCTGATTGTTGCCAGCATGATATTGAAGTACCTGGGAAGCAGATTGCTAGCCCAGGGCCTCACTGGGTTTTAGCCCTAACGGTTGAGGGACTTACCGGTGGATTTGGTAGTTTTTGCCGTCTGAGCACAAAGGTGGCCACGACTCAGAATATGTCCGAGATGCTCAACCTTATTCCAAAGTAACTGGTATCCCAACTGTCAGGATCACTTACTTGGTCACTCATACGTTGCCCGTGCTTCATGAAGTAGGACATGACTACAGGAACCCACACCATGAAGAAAAAAAAAAAAAAAAAAAAAAAAAAAAAAAAACTCTTCACAAAATGAAAGTACTGACTCTGTACTAATACAAGTGATTATAGAAAATATAAATAAAATATCCTGTCTAAAATACATCAGGTTGTGACATCATTCCTGTATTACGAGAACAGGACTGGGCTGAATAGGAACAAAGCTTATAATAATTCAGTCCAGACATGTTCTCCTATTGCAGGAAAAATTTAAAAACCGGATGTAGGAGTCCATTATTTTAGACAAGATATTTTATTTTTATTATTTTTATTTTTCACAATCCCTTGCATTAGTACAGAGTACAGTACTTCAATTTTGTGAAGAGGTTTTAATCTACATGTACATAGATACTCTGCAAATCACATTTAAGTGTCTGGCAGAGGGTTCATTAACCACTTTCATTACCTTTCTCTACCGTTTCATTCTCTAATAGCGCGCGGGAGGAAAGAACATTGCGATGGTCATGTCTCCCTAAGTATGTGGGTGCTAGCAAAATATTTTCACATTCAGAAGTAAAAGTCGGTGATTGAAACTTCGCAAACAGATCACGCCGCAATAAATAACGTCTTTCTTTTAATGATTTCCACCCCAATTCGTGCAACATTTCCGTGACGCTTTCCCTCCCGTAACGAGATAAAACAAAACGAGCTGCCCTTCTCTGAACCTTCTCGTTATCTTCGGTCAGTCCCAACTACTGAAGGTCCTACAGTACTCCAGGAGAAGACGCACACATGTGATGTAGGCAGTCACTTTGGTGGAGCTGGTGCATCTTTGAAGAGCTCTTACAATGAAACGTAATCTTTGGTTCGACTTCCCTACAATATTTTCTATGTGTTCTCTCCAGTCTAAGTTGTTCGTAATTGTAACTCCTAGGTATTTGGTATAATTTACGTCCTTAAGGTTTGACTGATTTATCGCGTAATTGAAGTTCAGCGGATTTCTTTTAGTGGCCATGTGTATTACTTCACGCTTTTCTTTATTTAGTGACAATTTCCAATATTTGTACCATGTAGAAATTTAGTCTAAATTGCTTTGCAGTTTCTTTTGATCCTCTGTTGACTTCATTAACAGATAAACGACAGCATCATCCGCGAACAGCCTAAAGGAGCTATTCAGATTCTCTCCTAAATCGTTTATAAACACAAGAAAGTGTAAGAGACCTATAACGCTTCTCTGGGGAACGCCAGATATCACTTCTGTTTTACTCAATGACGTACCGTCAATTACAACGAACTGTGTCCTTTCTGACAGGAAATCTTGAATCCAATCGCACAATTGGGGAGATATTCCATAAGCACGCAGTTTCATTAGAAGCCGCTTGTGGGGTACAGTGACAAAAGCCTTCCGGAAATCAAGAAATATGGAATCGATTTGAGATCCCTTGTCGATGACACTTATCACTTCATGTGGATAAAGAATAAAAAATATCTCTGTTGATAGAGAAGTACTTGAAAATGGTGACATAGATTCACTGAAACGTACAAAAAGAAAGAAATAATATAAACAAGCATTTTTCATAGCGTGGCAGAAGTCTTTGTATGCCTTCTTCGTAGAAGGTTGCCACCTGTGTATTCAACCATGTGGTAATATGTTCTTTCAGCTCATCATCATCGCTGAAGTGTTGACCACCATGGACAGGTTTTAAGTGTAAGAAGAAAGTCGCTAGGAGCGAGACTGTACGGAAGATCATCAAACACGTCCCAGTGAAATTCCCGTAAGAGATTTTTGGTCACATTCGGCTTGTGAGGTCGGACAGCAACGTGAAGGAAAGGAGAAGACTCCTTTCATCTCTTCTTACACCTAAAATATGTCCTTGGTGGTCAACACTTCAACGATGATGAGTTGAAAGAAGATGTTAGTCACATGGTTGAATACACAGGCGGCAACCTTGTATGAAGAAGGCACACGCTATGACAAGTGCGTACAAAATTTCGGAAGCTATGTAGAAAAGTAGTTGAACAGTTGCAGATTTTTATACAATGAATATTTTTTCTGTATCTGTTCACGTTTGGTTTATGTAACCAAACGGAACTTACTTCGTGGACATACCTCGTATCTTGCACGGCAGTTATCACAAGAAATACTATATATATACATGGGGATTTGGGGGATTTGGAAGGCTCATTTTTGACTTCTCCCTGTGTCTGAATTTTTGACCAATATTTTTAGAGACGAAGTAGGCTGGGGTAATGACCTGTGCAGAGAGGTGTTTTTTCACTTTCCTTTAAACGTTACCGTAGTAAGGTAATCTATGATATTTAAAATTCCTAGGAGCATTGTCCCGTATAGGAATCAAGGACTCCCTGGGGCATGGGTGTGTGTGTTTGTCCTTAGGTTAGTTTACCTAGGTTTAAGTAGTTTGTAAGCTACGGACTGATGACCACGCAGTTTCGTCCGATAGATTTACAACATTTGGAATCAAGGAAGAACCACCTTTAGACCCCCGTGCAGCACTTGAAGTAGCCTCCTTTTTCTTTAGTATACTGTTATTAAGATTTTGAACAACACTCGCTTCATAGCCATTAGAAATTGCAGTGTACTCTATTATGCGCAACTCACACTTGAAAGCTGCACTGGACAGGTAATCTTCTTTTACCCCCTGACGCGGCTTTGTGGCTGAATACCGTTCTTAGCTGATGAAAATTTACTGTTTCAAGTATGGGATTTTATTCGGTATTCAATACATGTTGATGGAGCCCAACTTTATGAAGAAATGTATTTTATAGATGGTTTTGTAGGCAGGTTGGTTTCAACTCAAGAATAATAATGGAGTTCAGCTAGTACAGAGTCAAAGTAACAAATGATTAACATATGAAAGAAATAAGCACCTGATGATGCAAATTTAATTCGCGAAACCGGTCGTGAGTTCTTAGTAAAGAATTTTTAACAGTCATAGCGGTGTGTTATTAAAAAAAAAAATAAAAAAAAAATAAATAAAGGCTATTACAAGTCATGTCGATTTATACCAAAATGAAGAGTTTTCTGATGGTCGGTGAGCGATAACTGCAGATAGAGCGGTGTTTGCTGCCTGCACTACCTGCTGCTGTACGTACTCCGGGCAGTTATTTGTGGGCTACAAAGTGCGCACGCACCTGCCGGTCTGCCCGTGCCGCGACAAATGGCTTGCCTGAGTAATGTGTGGGTGTGGAGCTCCCCTACCCTCCCCTTCCCACCCCTGGCCAGGCGGCTTCATTAGCGGGATGCGGTGGCCGGCCCCGGGCACCAGCCACAGCGGCTGCTGCTGCTGCTGCCCCTAGCAGGCACACCGCCCAGCGACACACAGGCCCCTGCAGCCACCACTGGCTGCTTGCCCGCAGCACACTCAGAGCTCATCCTGCCCCTCGGGGGTGCACGTCCATTATTTACGAGACGTGTTTAGGAGGGGTTGGGGGTCGACCCCAATCTCACCAAATCACGTGGTGGAGAGGGTGGTCTCGGCAGATCTCGAGTAATTTTTTTCTTCAAGAGTGTAAAACCGCTCTCTAGCATATACATTGTAGTGTTACATGCGCCTCTACATACATAACAATATTTACTTGCCCGTATTTAAATTAATTATGCTGATATTTGTATATTTTTTCTT
The DNA here is from genome assembly GCA_026315105.1 of Locusta migratoria. Taxonomy (NCBI): domain Eukaryota; kingdom Metazoa; phylum Arthropoda; class Insecta; order Orthoptera; family Acrididae; genus Locusta; species Locusta migratoria. Next base: position 834,906,263 of record CM048745.1, on the reverse strand, counting down.
GTAATTTCGTATCATTTTCAATGTGTCACTAAATTCTTAAAGACGCAATATTCTTTGAAAAACTTAATTCAAAGTCTAACTCTGAACAAAGAGCAATTAGAATAATACATAGATTTAACTATTGTTTCTTTTAAAAGAAAGGAGTACTGATGCCATTTTTTTCTTCTGTATTATGGTCTCGTCTAGTAAACGTCCCTTCCATATTACGCTTGTATATGACGTGATGAATTGTGAAAATTTCTGTACGATATATCTCGATGAGAAAGTTGTAATTGAAATGATGTACTGAATTTATGACATGATCTCGACTGTATGATTTTAATGAGATTTCACTAAGGTAACTGAACTTTGAATGTGATGTATATGTAGACTTGCTTCATTTATTTGAACAATAATTGTTTCGTGAATTTATCGAAATTTGTCCGAGTACTTATTTGTAGTGAGATTGGAACCTAATTTTTTCCTTTTATTTTTCATTTAACTGTGATGCAATTTATTTTTCAGGACAAAAGAATAATGAATTACACTGATTTACGAATCTAATTGTTGGAGATGTGTACAATAGGACCCGTTTTTATCACGTTCTTTTGTTGAATAATTGTTCTAAATGCGACCCTGAGATTACCAGCGACTTACCGTTTTCGATTAGTAACAGATCAAATAGCCGCAAACTTAGTTACAAAATCAGCAATAGTGATAATGTCTCCAACAGTTAGGTTCACGTTGCTTATCAGTATCAGCCAGGTTAGAAAAGGGTTTTAACTACTTTCTTGGAGCGTATCTCATTAATTTCTCTAAAAGTAAAGCATAGTAGATTCATTTCAATAGGTAGATGGTTTTGCTACGTAACCAGTATTGAAATATTTCTCCCAACCACTCTTTACAGTTATTCTGTTTCATGCTCACATTTACTTGCAAAAATTTATACTGACTTAAAAATTTTAATTAAAATAATAAATTAAGAAAGGAATGATTCAACATTCACGACATTCTCCTTGCTTTCGTTATACGCCACGATAGCAGCACTCTAATCCGTTGGAAAGGTACATTTCTGAATGCGATATCCGAGAAGTGTGGATTGTATTATTCAGTTCTGTAATTAGTCATTTCAGCATTGAGGAAAGTGAATGGAATAATTTATAAAATAGTCACTATCTTTATTACCAATACATGACTAATTTCTACAGTCTAAACTGTCATTCCACCCCCATGAACTACTACGTCACACAGGAGTCTCATGCTGACAGCAAATGAATGAGAGATAGGTGCTGTGTGTCGGAGCAATGTATTTAAGTGAATGACACTGTGTTACCTGTAGCCATCCCCTCATGTACCACAGACATTTCCGAGGTGGGATGGCTGGCGGTGCTCCAGGCACGGTCAGCCTGGCCACTACCGTCGGGGGTTCGAATCTCCCCTCGGGCATGGATATTTGTGCCGTCTTTAGTCTTAGCTAGTTCATAAGTAGTTTGTAAGCTTAGGGACTTATGACCCCGTAGTTGAGTCCCATAAGTTGTACAAACATTTGAACATTTTGATGGCTTGCGTGACTCAACGATGCAGATAGACGTACCGCAGGTACAACCACAGCGGAGGGGTATCTGTGGAGAAGCCAGACAAACGTGTGGTTCCTGAAGAGGGACAGCAGCCTTTTCAGAAGTTACAGGGGCAACAGTCTGGATGATTGACTGAGCTGGCCTTGTAACATCAGCTAACATGACTTTGTCAAGTAGTTACTGCGAACGGCTGCAAGCAAGCGTAAACTACAGTCATTTTTCCCGAGGATATGCAGCTCTACTGTATGAATGTATGATGATAGCTTCTTGGGTAAAATATTACGGTGGTAAAATAGTACCCCATTCGGATCTCCGAGTGGGGGTTACTCAGGAGGAAGTCAACATCAAGAAAAACGAAACAGGCATTCCACGGGTCGGAGCGTGGAATGTTCTAAACCTTAATCGCGTAGGTAAAGTTAGAAAATTTGAAAAGAGAAATGGATAGGTTGAAGTTAGATATAGCAGGAATTAGTGAAGTTCGGTGGTAGAATGAATAGGATTTCTGGTGAGTTGAGTACAGGGTTATAAATATGAAATCAGTTGGTGGTAACACAGGAGTAGGTCTGATAATGAATAATAAATAGGAATGCGGGTAAATTACTATGGAAAACATAGTGAACGCATTATCTTAGCAAAGATAGACACAAAACCAACACCGACCACAGTAATGCAAGTTTATATGCCAACTATTATTATTATTATATTGCCCTTTATTCACATGAAGTGTTAAGTGCCATCGACAAGGGATCTCAAATCGATTCCATATTTTTGGATTTCCGGAAGACTTTTGATACTGTACCCCACAAGCGGCTTCTAATGAAATTGCGTGCTTATGGAATATCTCCCCAATTGTGCGATTGGATTCACGATTTCCTATCAGAAAGGACACAGTTCGTTGTAATTGACGGTAAGTCATCGAGTAAAACAGAAGTGATATCTGGCGTTCCACAGGGAAGCGTTATAGGTCCCCTACTCTTCCTCGTGTTTATAAACGATTTAGGAGATAATCTGAATAGCTCCCTTAGACTGTTCGCGGATGATGCTGTCGTTTATCGGTTAGTGAAGTCAACAGAGGATCAAAAGCAACTGCAAAGCGATTTAGACAAAATTTCTACTTGGTGCGAAAATTGGCAATTGACACCAAATAAACAAAAGAGTGAAGTAATACACATGACCACTAAAAGAAATCCGCTGAACTTCAATTACGCGATAAATCAGTCAAACCTTAAGGTCGTAAATTCTACCAAATACCTAGGAGTTACAATTACGAAAATCTTAGACTGGAGAGAACACATTGAAAATATTGTGGGGAAAGCGAACCAAAGGTTACGTTTCATTGGCAGAACGCTTAGAAGATGCACCAGCTCCACCAAAGACACTGCCTACATCACACTTGTGCGTCCTCTCTTGGAGTATTGTTGCCCCTTGTGGGACCCTCACCAGGTGGGACTGACGGAAGATATTGAGAAGGTTCAGAGAAGGGCAGCTCGTTTTGTTTTATCACGTTACGGGGGAAGGGGGAGAAGCGTCACGGAAATGTTGCACGAATTGGGGTGGAAATCATTAAAAGAAAGACGTTATTCATTGCGGCGTGATCTGTTTGCGAAGTTTCAATCACGGACTTTAAGTTCTGAATGTGAAAATATTTTGCTAGCACCCACCTACTTAGGGAGACATGACCATCGCAATAAAATAAGAGAAATCAGATCGAAAACGGAACGATTTAGGTGTTCTTTCTTCCCGCGCGCTAGTAGAGAAAAGTTATGAAAGTGGTTAATGAACCCTCTGCCAGGCACTTAAATGTGATTTGCAGAGTATCTATGTAGATGTAGATGTAGATGTAGATATCATGGCAGATGAGGAGGATATCGAAGAAATGTATGAAGAATTAAAAGAAATCGTTCAAAAGTTAAGGGAGACGAAAACTTGATTGTGATGCGGGACTGGAACTCGATAGTACGAAAGGGAATAGAAGGGAACGTAGTAGGTGAATATGGACTGGGAAAAAGGAATGAAAGAGGAGATCGCTTGGTAGAATTTTGCTCAGAGCACAATTTAATGATCACCAACACTTCGTTTAATCATCATGAAAGAAGGCTGCATACGTGGAAGATACCAGGAAGGTACCAGATTGAGTTTATAATGGTAAGAAATAGATTTAGAAACCTGGTTTTAAACTGTAAGACATTTCCAGGGGCAGATATAGACTCTGACCATAACGTATTCATTATGAACTGCAGATTAAAACTTAAGAGATGCAGAAAGGTAGAAACGTTAGGAGATGGAACCAGGGCAAATTGAAGGAACCAGATGTGGTTGAAAGTTTCAGAGGGAGCATTAGACAAGGATTGGCTGAAAAAAGGAAATGTAATGCAGTAGAAGAGGATGGTTAGCTCTTAGAGATAGGGTAGTGAAGGGAGCAGAGGATTATATAGTCAGAGAGACAAGGCCTATTAGAAATCCCTGGATAACACAGGATACACTGAACGTAATTGATGACAGGAGTGAAACCGGCAAAAGGGAGTACAAACGTCTGAAAAATTGAAAAATGAGATTGACAGGAAGCACAGACTGCTTAAGAAGGAGTGGCTTGCGAAAAAATGCAGAATTGTTGAAAAATGTATAACTAGGGGAATGATAGATACCGCCTACAGGAAAATAAAAGAGATATTTGGAGACAAGAAAATCAGCTGTGTGAATATCAAGAACACAGATGGAAAACCAGTACTAAGCAAAGAGGGGCAAGCAGAATTGCCGAAGAAATATATAGCGGACCCATACAAAGGAAATACAATTGAAGGCAGTATTCTAGAAATGGAAGAGAAAGTGGAGGAAAATGAGATAGGAGATATGATACTGCGAGAAGAATTTGACATAGCGCTGAAGGATTTGAGGTACTAGGGGAAGGTCGCCCGCATGTTGAAGAAACACCAGGTTGGAACTGTCTTTTGTCCGCCGAATAAAATTCGTGCACTGGTGGGGAGCGCCAAAGATGATCTCGGTTTGAGGAAGGCCGGCGTTTGCCAGATTCCGTGTCAGTGTGGCAAGTCATATATTGCACAGACAATGCGTACCGTCGAGGATCGATGCGTTGAACACCAGAGGCACACACGATGGATGTATCCGAGCAAGTCGGCGGTCGCTGAACATTGTTTGTCGAAGAATCACGCGATGGAGTATGAACGCACTAGGATTCCGGTACAGACGTCGAGATAATGGGACTGCGTCGTTCGAGAGGCCATTAAAATTCGCACTAGTGACGACCTCATAAACCGTGACTGTGGCTATAATCTTAGCAAAGCTTGGGAACCAGCGATTGGGTTAATTAAGAGTAAATCTAGCGAAAGTAACACAGTGACGACCACGGCAGACAGAGCCCTCACATCGACGTGATCTCAGACGCCGTCGCAATCGGTTCCACTGCGCGACCGCGGCGCTGGGCGTGGACCACGGTTGGTTCGCTCCGCGGGCCGAGGGTATTTAAATACCCCACTACTGCGCTAGAACCCAGTTCCTTCCGAGCAGCCGTAGCGTGTGGATCTCCGTGCCGGCGCGTTTCCAGGAGCTCAGTCCGTCAGTTCACCTGATAATGGCGACATGTATTATCGCCGAAATATTGTGCCCGTTAGACACTAAAGACAGTATACCCGTGGATATTTTGATTACCTTATGTTGATATGTTTGTAAATCTATCGGACTTAACTGCGTGGTTATTAGTCCGTAGCTTACAAACTACTTGAACTAAGGTAAACTAATCGAAGGACATCACAAACACCCACGCCCGACGGGGAACTCCTATGTCCGTTGGACACTATAGACCGGCTGTACACCCGTGCATATTTTGATTATCAAATTTTGAGGTGTTTGTAAATCTGTCGGACGCAACTGCGTGATTGTTAGTCCGTAGCTTACAAACTATTTGAACTGAGGTAAACTAACCGAAGGGTAACACAAATACCCATGCCCGACAGGGAACTCCAGCCCCCGACGGAGAACGGTTGCGCGCTCCACAGCACAGCGACCCAGTGCGCACGGTTAATCCGCCGCGGCGCGTCGTCCGATTCTAGTGGACATTTGCTATGCAACCCAACATACCTACATTCGCAGACATTGAACCAAATCATTTTTTCTTAAATCTCTTCCAGATCGTAAGGTAGGATTATGTGCTTGCTTTCAGCTGACTAGTTGATGCAGCCAGCCACTATTCAAACAGGGAACTTACTTCAAGAATTACGGCTTACAGTAAATACGTAATTTCGCCTTCTTATAGTGTTAACTGCCTCTGCCCATCCCACTTCATGTCAACTCCACTCCATTAGGACATCGAACGTTTTGAATATGCAATTATTTCAGTCCTAAATTTCAAAAATAGCTACATCGTACGCAGAGGCGCCAGCCAGTGTTGCCCGACGTAGGGAATTTTCAGTACACGTAGGTACTTTTAAGCATTAAAATCATGTAGGGAATTTTCATCCAAAACTCCCCAATGCGTAGGTACTTTCGTAAAATTTTACAATCGCTGACACAGACCTAGCGGATAATGTTGCAAAAGAAAAGTTGTCAGCACGTCGGAATGAAGCCGAACAATTGTGGCAAAGTTTAAAGTAGCCAATGATATTTTAGACGGCATAGTTATTTTCTGTTCGTAGTAAACAAAATTAATTTGAAAACTTTTTTTTCAGACACATTAAAAGTGATGTGAAATATGATAATTTCAATGTATATCATTAGAATGGAGAGTCCGTTTGGAAGTAGTTTAAGAAAATGTCAGCACAAGAAAAATTCATTGTTTCCATGAACAAAAGACTTTTATTACCTTGACTAGACTTATTTATTTAAGTAAAGACGATACACTAGTTAGTAAATGAGAAAATGCTGGCAAGAAAACGCTGAAACATTTGCGACAGTCAACGTTATAATGAACAATTCGTTGTCAACATAGCATTACTCTTTGAAAATCGAATTATGTAGAGTGATGGACTTCTTTTTTAGTGCTGGCTGTAAACTACTGACTGTTCCTACTCTACGGTCGATAGCGTCTCGATGAATCCTTGTGTGGTCAATAAAGCAGTTATCCTCGTGTAACAGTGCACTCGAAATTAGCAGCATATTTGGGGAAACTAATTAATGCTGTTCCTCTCTATGGTTGACAGGTTCTTGATGTACCCTTCTCCGATCGATAAATCAATACTCCTCTTGTAATATGTTGTTGTTATGGTCTTCAGTCCGGAGACTGGTTTGATGCAGCTCTCCACCCTACTCTATCCTGAGCAAGCCTTTTCATCTCCTCATAAGAACGGCAACCCACATCCACTAGAATCTACTTACTATACGAATCTCTCCCTCTCCCCTCTGCGATTTTTACCCCACACACTTCCCTCCAATGCTAAATTTACGATTCCCCGATGTCTAAGAATGTGTCCTACCAAGCGATCCCTTCTTTTAGTCAGGGTATGCCAAAAATTCCTTTTCTCACCAATTCTGTTCAGTACCTCTTCATTAGTTATGCGATCTACCCACCTAATCTTCAGCATTCTTCTGTAGCACCACATTTCAAAAGCCTCTATTCTCTTCCTGTCCGCACTGCTTATCGTCCATGTTTCACTCCCGTACAAGGCAACACTCCACACAAATGCCTTCAGAAAAGACTTCCTTACACTTAAATTAATATTCGATGTCAGCAAATTTCTCTTTTTCAAAAATGCTTTTCTTCCCATTGCCATTCTGTATTTTATATCCTCTGTACTGCGACCATTGCATGTTATTTTACTACCAAAATAACAAAACTCATCTACCACCTTTATTGTTTCATTACCTAATCTAATTCCTTCAGCATCGCCTGATTTTCTAAGACCGCATTCCATTATTTTTGTTTTGCTCTTGTTAATGTTCATTTTATACGCTCTCTTCAACACACTGTCCATTCCATTCAACTGCTCTTCCAGGTCCTTTGCTGTCTCTGACAAAATTACAATGTCATCAGCAAAACGCAATGTTTTTATTTCTTCCCCCTGAACTTTAATCCCTATTCCAAATTTTTTCTTGCTTTCCTTCAACGCCTGCTCGATGTACAAATTGAATAATATCGGAGAAAGGCTACAACCCTGTCTTATTCCCTTCCTAACTGATGCTTCCCTTTCATGCCCTTCGAGTCTAATAACTGCCGTCTGGCTTTTGTACAAGTTGTAAATAACTCTCCTTTCCCTATATTTTACCCCTGCTGACTTCAGAATTTGAAAGAGTGTATTCCAGTCAACATTGTCAAACGCTTTCTCCAAATCTACAAAAGCTAAAAATGTAGGCTTGCCTTTCCTTAATCTATCTTCTAAGATAAGACGTAAAGTGAGTATTGCCTCTCGGGTTCCTACGTTCCTCCTGAATCCGAACTGATCTTCCCCGAGGTCAGATTCTACCAGCTTTTCCATTTTCCTGTAGATAATTCGTGTTAAAATTTTGCAACCATAACTTATCAAACTGATGGTTCTGTAATTCTCACACATGTCTGCACCCGATTTCTTTGGAATGGGAATTATTACATTTTTCTTAAAGTCTGAGGGCATTTCGCCTGTCTCATACATCCTACACACCATTTCAAATAGTCTTTATCACTTGGTTCATAAAACCATCCATTTTTGTTGGACACTCGACCTTACGTTGGCATGTATGAAAAAATTGTTGAAATGTCTTGGTCGCAGTTAGCTTTATTTCATGACGCGTTTCGAGACATCATCATCAGAAAAAGATTTTAAAAAACGATGGTAATTACACCATCTTGGTATAGATTCATGAATACAAATTTAAAATACCATCATGGATGTCTGGTGAAGGTGTTCAACCAGACTTACATGTAGCATGTAAGTCTGGTTGAACACCTTCACCAGACATCCATGATGGTATTTTAAATTTGTATTCATGAATCTATACCAAGATGGTGTAATTACCATCGTTTTTTAAAATCTTTTTCTGATGATGATGTCTCGAAACGCGTCATGAAATAAAGCTAACTGCGACCAAGACATTTCAACAATTTTGTCATACATGTCAAATAGTCTTGTCATGGCTGGCTCTCCCAGAGACTTTAGTAGCTGTGAGGGTATGTCATCTACACCTGGGGCCTTGTTCCGACCTAGGTCTTTCAGGGCTCTGTCAAATTCATCTCTCAGTATAGTATCTCCTATTTCATCTTGATCTTCTTCCTCTTTCCTTCCTACAACATCGTCTCTAAGTTCATTTCCATTGTAGAGCTGCTCTATGTACTCTTTCCACCTTTCAGCTTTCCCTTCTTTGCTGAGAACTGGTTTTCCATCAGTGTCCTTGATATTCATAGAGCTGTTTTTCTTATCTCCAAATGTTTCTTTTATTTTCCTGTAGGCGGTATCTACTTTTCCCCTTGCTATACATTCTTCTACATCCTTGCAGTTGCCTTCTAGCCACTCCTGCTTTGCCATTTTGCACTTCCTTTCAATCTCATTTTTTAGTCGTCTGTACTCCAGTTTGCCTGTTTCATTTACTGCATTTTTATATTTTCTCCTTTCATCAATTAAATTTAGTATCTCCTGTGATATCCAAGGATTTTTTGTAGGTCTTGCCTTCCTACCTATTTTGTCCTCTGCTGCCTTCACTATTTCATCTCTCAATTTTACCCATTCCTCCTCTACTGTTTTATTTTCCCCTGTTTCTGTCAATTGTTGCCTAAAGCTCCCCCTGAAATTATTAAGAACTTCAGGTTCCTTCAATTTATCCAGGTCCCATCTCCTTATTTTCCTACCTTTCTGCAGTTTCTTCAGTTCAGCCTACAGTTCATAACCAACAAGTTATGGTCAGAGTCTATATCTGCCCCTGGGTATGTCTTACAGTTTATAACTTGGTTCCGGAATCTATGTTTTACCATATAAAATCTATCTGATACCTTCCGGTGTCTCCTGGTCTCTTCCAAGTATACAACCTTCTTTTGTGATTCTTAAACCAGGTGTTTGTAATAACTAAATTATGTTCTGTGCAAAATTCTACCAGGCGGCTTCCTCTTTCATTCCTTTTGCCCAGACCATATTCACCTACTATCTCCCCTTCCCTTCCTTGTCCTACTATCGAATTCCAGTCTCCCATCACAATTAAGTTTTCCTCTCCCTTAATTGTCTGAATAATTTCCTTTAGCTCCTCATATATTTCTTCGATCTCCTCATCTTCGGCAGAGCTAGTTGGCATATAAACCTGTACTACTGTTGTCGGTGTTGGCTTCGTATCTGTGCTGGTCATAGTAGTTTACCCGCATTCCTATTTTCTTATTCATTATCAATCCCACTCCTGTGATACCCCCAACTGATTTTGTATTTATAATCCTATACTCACCTGACCAGAAATCCTGTTCATCCTGCCACCGAACTTCACTAATCCCCACTACATCTAACTTCAATCTATCCATTTCCCTTTTTAAATTTTCTAATTTTCCTACTCGATTAAGGGATCAAACATTCCACGCTCTGACCCGTAGAATGCCAGTACTGTCTTTCCTGATGATCACATCCTCCTGAGTAGTCCCCGCCCGGAGATTCGAATGGGGGACTATTTTACATCCGGAATATTTTACCCGAGAGGATGCCATCACCATGTGTTCATACAGTAGAGCTGCATGTCCTCGGGATAGGTAACGGCTGTAGTTTCCCCTTGCTTTCAGCCGTTCGCAGTAGCTGTGTGGCTAAGCCACATTAGCTGATGTTACAAGACCAGCTCAGTCAATCATCCAGACTGTTGCCCCTGTAACTACTGAAAAGGCTGCTGCCCCTCTTCAGGAACCACACGTTTGTCTGGCCTCTCCACAGATACCCCTCCGCTGTGGTTGTACCTATGGTACGGCTATCTGTATCGTTGAGGCACGCAAGCCACCCCACCTCGGCAATGTCTGTGGTTCATGGGGGTGGTCTTGTAATAGACCACTTGGAATTCGTGGCATAATCTACACTTGACTCCATCAATCAGTAGCATATCTAGCAAGTGAAGCATGATGCCAAATATTTATTTTAAAGTTTTTCAAAATTATAAAATCAAATGGTTAACCTCTGCTGGCCGGACTCCTGGATTCAGCCCCACCCAGACTCAAATCCTGGCTCCAACCCTGGTGTAGGGGCATCAATGAAGTGGTGGGGAGAAAGTAGGGAAAACGTAGGTACATTTTTGTGAGACTGTAGGTATTTTCTCTCTCTGCCATCTGGCAACACTGGGCGCTACGGTAGCGCGTGTTCCCGACAGTTCGCACAGCCGCCGCTATCAGCGCTGCGTTAGCCGGCACCGGTTTTTCTTCCTCCAATCGCGAGCCCGTCGATCGTCGTAGCAGTATAGGTGGTGGGCTATAAAGGGCTTGGTCCCGCCGACCGGATCTAGTTTGCACCGGGAGTCACTCGAGGCCGCTACTCACCGGCTCCATCCCGCCGGTCACTCAATCGGAGCTCCGGCAGCCCAGGGCGGCCATAAGCCCTGAGCCACGGCTGATGGCTTCCGGCGCCTCGTTCGAGTGAACCCACGCTGGACGCAGCACCGGCCCGCCGTTGTAGAGCTGACCGTCGACACGGGAGCACACAGGCCACGTCCTCGGCCCATCAGACAGACCTCATCTCGCTGCACGAGTTGCGTCACGATCGACCAGCTACTGGCTGCCGAGACTTCTGGCCAGGGCTCCAGCCAAGTCACTCTCCAGCGATACGGCCGCAGCGACGTCGCGCTTCCGAGAAGTCTCCCAGTGGCACAACAACGTATACCGTTGGATTTCGAATGCCGACTGCTGAAGAGATAGTTCCTTACTTAACAGCTATATACAACCGCTCCCTCAAAGAAGGATCTGTTTCAAAAGATTGGAATGTTGCACAGGTTACACGTATACGCAAGAAAGGCAGTGGGAGTAACCCACTAAACTACAGGCCTGTTTCATGCCGTCATTTTTCAGCAGAATTTTGGAACATATCTTGTATTCAAATATTACGAATTATCTCTAACGCTATCTCACAAGCGTCTTGTAATGAAATAGCCTCTTTATGAAATATCACCACAGTTGTGCGGTTGGAATCGTGATTTCCTGTTAGAAAGTACACAGTACGTTGCAATTGACGGAAGTGGTCGGGGGTTCGAATCCCCTCTCGGGCATGGATATTTGTGCCGTCCTCAGGATTAGCTAGTTCATAGGTAGTTTGTAAGTTTAGGGACTGATGACCCCGTAGTTAAGTCCCATAAGCTATACAAACATTTGAATTGACGAAAGTAATCAAGAAAAAGCGAAGTATATCTGGCGTTTCCTAGGGAAGTGTTATAGGATTCCTCCTTTTTCTAATTGTTAATAAACCACTTAGGAGACAATTTCAGCAGCTTTCGTAGAGTGTTCGCAGATGATGCTGTCATTTATCGGTTGGTAAAGTCACCAGAAAATCTGAAGATACTGCAAAATTATTTAGGTAACACATCTACATGGTGTAAAAAATGGCTACCGATCGTAAATAATGGTAAGTGCGAAGTAATCCACATGATTACTAAAAGAAACCCGTTAAACCTTATTTACACTAAACATCAGTCAAATTTAAGGACGTAATTTCCACTACATATTTCGGAATTACAGTTGCGACAAAGAAAATCAGAAAGAAGAAACTCAGAAAACGATTTAGAATAGATACCTGCGCGAAAGAAAATTGACAATAAACCATAAATAATAAATAGTGTGATGTATTAGAGCACTAAAATAATTTCCAAGATATATCAGTCAAATCTGCAGGTCGTAAATTAAATTCCTAGTAATTACGAATCCTAACAACTTTAATAAGACAGAACTCATACAGAATTTCGTGAGTAGGGCTAAATAAAGGCTGTATATCATTGGAAGATCTCCCAGGAAATGCAAACGTTCTACGAAAAAAACTGTGTACACTAGGAAATCCTATTTTGGAAAATTTTTGCGAATTATGGGATCCCCTCTAGGTGTGACTGTTGTATGACACACAAAAATTTCAGATAAGGGCAGTTTCTTTCGTATTATCGCCGTATAGATGAGAGTGTCACAAAAATCATACAAGAGTTGAGATTGAAAACATTAAAAGGAAGGCTTTATTCGTATTGACGAGATCTATTTGCAAACCTTCCGCCACTTCTTACCTCAGAATGCGAACATATTATGTTAACACCGTCTACATGTGCGAGGCATAATAAGACAAATCAGACTGAAAACGTTAAGATTTCTTTCTTCTCAGTACCGCACGCTATTCAAGAGTGGATCGGTAGAGAAATATTGCCGCGAGAGACCACGCAACTGCCGGCGTGGCGCAGGGGATAGCATCACGGACTGCGGAGCAGAAGGTCACCGGTTCAATCCCGCCCACCGGCAAAAATTTATTTATTTATAATTTACATTTCCAGAAGGTTCTACATCTTTCTTACGTTCACTTGTAAATTCTACTTGTTTCTTATGTTAACTGTTCTTCTAAGTTCTGGTAAATTCTGTCTGTGTATAAATAGCAGAGCACTCTGCCTGAGAGGCAGTCAGTGCTGCGTGTATGTTGAGTTCGTAATAAACGTGCTTTCAGTATAAGTGCTGTGTTTAGTTGCCTTCGAAGTCAAGCCTACTTCCATTGCAACGTGACATTGTTTGGTGGAGGCGCCGGGTACACTGTGCAACAGCTGCATCACCGTGGCTCCGATTAGGCAACGTAAAAGCCGTCGCTTACACGGACTGGAACCGGAATACAAGGGAACACCGAGTACATCCTTCCAAAAGTCCGTATTATCAGAATAAAGATGGAGACGAAACCAGCAATAAGTCAGCTGCACATCAGACACCCGTCGGTGTTCTCTGGAGATGCTGGACAGGACCCCAACAAATGGCTAAAAGGGTTCGACCGAGTCGCCAAGTACCACAGATGGGATCATACGATGTGCTTGGCCAACGTTTATTTCTACCTGGATGGAACAGCCCAGCAATGGTTCAAAAACAACGAAGACAAGTTGAATGAGTGGTAAACGTTCCAGGAGGAACTTAAGAAGACGTTTGGAGGCCGCCAGCGACAAATCCGCTCGGCGGAAGAACAACTGAAGAACCGGGCCCAACGACATGGTGAGCCGACACAATCGTACATACAGAGTGTTTTGGCCCTGTGTAACGTGGTCAATCCGAACATGACTAAAGCGGACAAAATCACGCATCTGATGAAGGGAATTGCAGAAGATATGTGCCAAGCTCTTCTGATAAAAGACGTCGCTACGACAGAAGAGTTCATCAAGTGGTGCCAGCGTATTGAAGAGATGCAACAAAGGAGGGTTGGACGCAAGAAGTATGACAGACTCCCAAATGTAGTCCCTATGGCCGTTGTGGAAGACCAGCAGGACTTGGCTTCTCTCATACGACAAATCGTGAGAGAAGAATTACAACAGTGCATGGCAGCCGGGACTATTAGACCGAGCGAGCATCAGCTTATGCCCATGGATGTGAGCCCTGTAAGTCACGAGGTAGCCGTCGCCGCTGAGGACGAGGTATTTCAAACATTAGCTCCTGTCTGCCCCGTCAATCGCACCCGACGTGAAGAATGGCGTCGCCCTGCTTTGACTTACGCTGCAGCCGCCAAACGGCAGCCCATGAACCGACCGACGCGACTACAGCCAACTCCTCCGGTAACTATGATGCCCCGCAGAAGAACAGACGTCTGGAGGACAGAAGACAACACATCACTGTGTTTCCACTGTGGACGCCCTGGACATGTCGTACGTTACTGCATAGAGAGGAGGCGAGTATTCGATGATTATTTTGCCGCAAGACGTCAGCCGTCTGAGCAGTTCTATCCAAGGCAGTCACCCGCTGATGAGTTCAGTCGACCTATGGGAAGAAGCCCATCGCCGTACCCTAGACGAGGTCGCTCCCCGACGCGCCGCAGCCGTTAACCGTCGCCGTACAGAGGTACCAGCCGCTCCCCTAGCCGCCGCGCCCAGGAAAACTAAGCGACGCGATCATCTACGGAGGTGAGGCCGCCGCAGATGAAAATCCTCCGTGGACGACAGTCGCCAAAATGTCGGGAAATCTCATCGACGTCATAATCGACGGCCAACCTGTCCGGGCACTTGTTGATTCAGGAGCCTCTTTTTCTGTGTTATCGAATAATTACCGCCGCACACTAAAGAAGACAATGTTCTGTGATACGGGAGCAACTGTGCTGAAGGTCGCGAATGGAAAGTACGTCCATTTAGCAGGAACTTGTGTCGCAAGAATAACCATCAACAACAGGACGCAGCCGTTTGAATTTGTCGTGTTAACAGAATGTAGTCACAATGTCATCCTCGGATGGGACTTCCTTCAGGCATCCCAAGCTATCATTGACTGTGGAAGATCTGAGCTGCAAATTGAAGAAGTTGTTCCGCCAGATACACGTAATACAGAATTTTCTGGGAAGTTATTCGTCGTTGACAATGTGACGATACCGCCGTTGACAATGAGAAGAGTTGCAGTCACAAACACAAATGACTGGTTAAACTGTGAAGTTCTTGTTGATAGTAAAAAGTTTATCAGGCTCACAAAAGAAATTTACATACTAGTGGCTATCATAGGCATTACCGGTGGTCAAGGAGAGATTTGGATCACAAATTGTCACGAGCAGTCACAACTTATCCCCAAGGGAATGTGTATCGGGACAGCTGAACCAATCCAGGACGGTGAGCTCAATGTCATCAATGAAGACCCATGCCCTGCTATTAGTACAGACAACACGCTGGAGGAAACAAACGTGGAACTGCCAATAGGGCCTGGACTGACCAAGGAACAACGCCAGCGGGTGTTAGGTATACTACGCCAATTTTCGGGTGCATTCAAACCTCAGCAGGGGAAAAGTCAGACGAAACGGCCCACGATCAAGCACCGTATCAATACTGGGGATCATCCGCCAATTACCCAGCGTTCGTATAGAGTGTCGCCAGCTGAAAGACGGGTAATTCGGGAGGAAGTGGAGAAGATGTTGCGAGATGACATTATTCAACCTTCGGAGAGTCCTTGGTCGACTCCGGTGGTCCTCGTCAAGAAGAAGGATGGCACGTGGCGATTCTGTGTCGACTATCGGCAGTTGAACAGTATCACAAAGAAAGATGTCTACCCATTGCCGCGTATTGATGACACCTTAGACTGCTTGAAAGTAGCTACATACTCCTCAACTATGGACATGCAGACAGGTTACTGGCAAATCGAGGTTGACGAAGCTGATAGGGAAAAGACGGCTTTTATTACACCTGACGGTCTCTATGAATTTAAAGTAATGCCATTTGGATTATGTAATGCTCCAGCCACATTCGAACGCATGATGGACAACTTGCTTCGACACCTAAGGTGGACGACGTGTCTCTGCTATTTAGATGACATTGTCGTTTTCTCGAAAACATTTGAAGAACATCTGAGTCGCCTGTCAACTGTGTTGAAGTGTGTTCAGGCTGCAGGTCTCCGCCTCAATCCAAAGAAGTGCCCCTTCGTCGGCAAAGAGATAAAAATCCTTGGGCACCTAGTCAACGGAGATGGAGTCCGTCCTGATCCAGATAAAGTATGGGCAGTCACAGAATTTCCAACTCCTCAGCACATTCGTGATGTGAGAAGTTTTCTCGGGCTGTGCTCATATTACCGACGTTTCATAAAAGGATTTTGTAACAAGGCACGTCCATTACAAAAACTTCTGCAGGGAGACGCCAAATTTTACTGGGATGAGACAAAAGAAAGAGCTTTCCGGGCACTTAAGGAGGCTCTAACTTCCGCACCAGTTCTAGCCTTGTACGACGAGGATGCAGAAACGGAACTTCACACAGACGCCAGTGGCTATGGGATTGGTGCAGTGCTTGTAGAAGTTCAGGAAGGTGCCGAAAAAGTGATAGCCTATGCGTCAAGAGTACTCTCAAAGTCCGAGATAAACTACTCTGTAACTGAAAAAGAATGTCTCGCGGTTATCTAGGCTATCAACAAGTTCCGGCCGTATTTATTCGGCAAACCATTCACCGTCGTGACAGACCACCATTCTTTGTGTTGGCTGACTAGCTTGAAGGATCCCGGTCATCTGGGATTCGTGAAGACCCTAGACAGAATCAGACGCAGGTATTACTGGAAACGTCTCTACCGATCTGTCAAGCACTATGTGAGTCACTGTAAATAGTGCCAGCGACGGAAGCATGTGCCGCAATTACCTCCAGGACATCTCGTACCGATTCCGCCGGCAGCAGCTCCATTCCACCGAGTTGGGATCGATCTTTTAAGGAGGTTCCCGAAGTCGACAACCGGTAACCGTTGGATAATAGTCTGCACTGACTACCTCACACGCTACGCTGTCACCAAACCTGTGCCGACTGCAGAAGCTCCAGAGATCGCAAAATTCCTTGTAGAAGACATTATTTTGAAGCATGTAGCACCTCGTGTCATGATATCTGATCGTGGAAAAGTATTCCAGTCAAAACTAGTATCAGAGGTAATGTCACGGTGCAACATTGTCCACAGAATGACAACTGCATACCATCCTCAGACAAATGGTCTTACGGAACATTTTAACAAGACGTTAGCCGACATGCTGTCGATGTACGTCGATGTTGAGCAGAAGGACTGGGATACAATTCTGCCAGTCGTGACATTTGCTTACAATACCGCAAGACAAGACACCACAGGCTTCACTCCGTTTTTCCTGCTCCATGGCCGTGAAGCTGAGACAATGGATACACTGTTCCCGTTCCAACCGGACGACACTCAGGATGACTATGTTAAACAGCTAATCGCCAGGGTCGAAGAAGCAAGACAGCAGGCTCGCATACGGACACTGGACGCCCAGGAGAAGGACCGTCAGCGGTATAACGACAAGCACCGACCTGTTGTGTACATCCCAGGAGATCTGGTATGGATTTTTACCCCTGTACGGAAGGTTGGACTGTCAGAAAAGTTATTGAAGCGATACTTTGGTCAGTATCGTGTCATACGCCACCTGTCAGACGTCACATACGAAGTTGAGGATTATGAGCCGTCGTCGAAACGTCAAAAACGAAGAGACATTGTCCACGTCCTGCGCATGAAGCCTTACTACGATCCTGAAGAGCAGGTAGACGACAATGGCTTCTTGTTCAAGGACTTTAAGGACGGTAATGTTCCTGATGAAGCCACGACAGGAACGTCTGTCGTCGATAATCGCGAGGAAGGGAAGGATTCTCTTGAACTGTCATACAGAGGACCCATGACACGGTCAAGATCCAGGACATTGCAGCTGGCTCCACAGGGATCGTAACAGCGGGTCGCTGTTTCTCCAGGAGAGGGAGCAATGCCGCGAGAGACCACGAACACCAACTGCCGGCGTGGCGCAGGGGATAGCATCACGGACTGCGGTGCAGAAGGTCGCCGGTTCAATCCCGCCCACCGTAAAAATTTATTTCCTTGTAATTTATAATTCCAGAAGGTTCTACATCTTTCTTACGTTCACTTGTAAATTCTACTTGTTTCTTATGTTAACTGTTTTTCTAAGTTCTGGTAAATTCTGTCTGTGTATAAATAGCAGAGCACTCCGCCTGAGAGGCAGTCAGTGCTGCGTGTATGTTGAGTTCGTAATAAACGTACTTTCAGTATAAGTGCTGTGTTTAGTTGCCTTCGAAGTCAAGCCTACTTCCATTGCAATGTGACAATATTATGAAATATGGTTGATGAACATTCTGCCAATAAGTTAAATGTCATTTCTAGAGTAGATATGTAAATGTAGATATTAATTTAGATTTAGATATCTGCTTTGCATACACTACAATGTATTAACAGAAAGCAACATACGCAGAGTGTACGCAATACGATTTTACTTACATGTAGATCTACAGGGATACTCTGCAAGTCACATTGAGGTGCATAGCAGAGGCTGCATCGAACCACTTTTTCGTTATTTATCTATAGTTCTATTCTCTAATAGCTCGTGGGAAAAACGAACACCTAAATCTTTCTGTTTTCGATCTGATTTTGTCTTGCCGCAGCGCATTGGCCGAGCGGATTGAGGCGCTATGCTCCGATGCGCGAGGCAATTCCCCGTCGGGGGTCCGAATCCTCTCTCTTCGGGCATGGATGTTTGTGCTTTCTTTAGTATAAACTAGTTTATAAGTAGTTTGTAAGTTTAAGGACTGATGACCCCGCAGTTAAGTCCCATGAGCATAGCAACCATTTGAACCATTTGATTTCTCTTATTTTATTATGATGATAATGACTCTCTATGTAGGTGGATGCTAACAGTAAAAAAATGTTCAAATGTTTGTAGAGTCTATGGGACTTAACTACGGGGTCATCATTCCCTAAACTTACAAACTACTTATGAACTAGCTACAACTAAGGACGGCACAAATATCCATGCCCTAGGGGGTATTCGAACCCCCGAGCGTAGTGGCCGTGCACATCGTGACTGAAGCGCCTCAGTCCCCTCGGCCACCGCGGCCGGCTGCTAACAGTATATGTTGGCATCCTGCAGGGATATCTGGTGTCAGAAATTTCGCGAATGGATCCAGCCGCAGCAAATAACACCTTTCTTTTAATGATTTCCACCCAAACTCGTGCATTATTTCCGTGGCATAGTATTCCCTATATCGCGATTATACAAATCAAGTTGTCCTTCTCTGAATTTTCTGTAAATCGTCTGAGTCCCCCCGGGTGTGGATACAACAATGCGCAGCAATATTACAAAATAGGACGTACAAGTGCAGTGCAGGCAGTTTCTTTAGTAGAACGCTGCATCTTCTAAGTGTTATGCCAATGAAACGTGGTCTTTGGTTCGTCTTCCCTACAATATTTTAAATGTATTCTTTCCCATTTTAGTTGTTCGTAATTGTTACTCCTAGGTAATTAGTACAATTGACGGCCTTTAGCTTTGACAGATTAGTCGTTTACTGAAGTTGAACGGATTTCTTTTAATGGTCACATGGATGACCTCAACTTATTATTAAGGGTCAGTTGCCAATGTTTGCTCCATGTAGATATCTTAATCATTCTGAAGTTGCTTTTCACTTCTGGTGACGTTACTAAGCTATAAATGGCAGCATTATCCGCGAACAGTCTTAGAGAGCTACTCAGATTGTCTCCTAAATCGTTTATAAAAATAAGGAACAGTAGGAGCCCTATAACACTTTCCTGGGGAACGCCAGATTCACTTAGTTCAACTCGATGACTTACAGTCAGTTGCAACATACTGTGTTCTTTTGACAAAGAAATCACGAATCCCGCCCAACAACTGTGGCGATATTCGATAAGCACGCTATTTGATTAGAATACGCTTGTGAGATACAGAGTCAAAAGCCTTCCGGATGTCTAGAAATACGGTATCTATTCAACATCCCATGTCGATAGCACACATTACGTAAGAGCTAGCTGTGTTTCACAAGAATGATTCTTTCTGAAGCTGTGTTGGCTATGGGACAATAGTCGTTCTCTTTTAGGTAGTTCATAATGTTTGAGGAAAGTATATGTTCTAAAATCCTGCTGCAAACCGACGTGATCTTTAATACACCCCTGTTCAGGAAAGACATGAACACCTTGAAAGACTAGAGATTATAAGTTCATATTCTCATGGACATTAGTACCCTCTGCAGAAGTGATTAGCATTTCACTAACAATTCTTCTCAGTGGGTGCTGTCAGCTAGTAGGCACACGGTCCCCTTTGGGCAGCGGAGCGTAATGGCATCGACAGGTATAAGGCGAAAACGTCGTTCTGTTGCACAGCCATCCATCCACCTGCTTACACAGTTCATCTGTGGTGTTTAGTACTGTGTTACAACACCTGTTGTTTGACCATATCCCACATATTTTTGATTAGCGACAAATTTGGTAATCTGGCGTGCCATTGCAAAACTCTGATATCCTACAGATCTGCAGAATGTTTTACCTTGTCCTGTTTCCGCTTGCTTCAAATCGAGCTGAGGCGTCGACTTACCAACCTTCGATATTTCACACTTATCTTCCCAGCTTAAAGCTGAGTAATTTGTTTCTAAAAATACTAAACGTTGTTCATTTTTTATATAATAAACACCAAGAACATATGAACAAGCACATGAAAACTAAATGCATTAAGTAACTTATTACACTGTTAAGTGGCTGTAACAAAATGAATGTAACGATGAAGAGACAAGCTATCTTCGGGTCATGTGACACCGTGAGCAGTATCCCTGCCTAACCATACGCATGTGCAAAGGCTGATCTTCACATCTTTTCAAACAGTTAAATATTTATACATGTTAAAACGAATAGTCAAACAATTAAAATCCATTAAAATAATTATAAGGTTGAAAACTGATTAAAAGTCTCGTTCTCCATTTCATCTGCTTTATTTTTGTGCTTTTTAGGATTTCGCAACTGGTTTCTTGCCTTATAGACACATCATTAGATGATTGGAATACAAAACTTACTGGGAGTTCTAGTTTCTCATACAAAATGATACCGTATGTACCTAGGTTCAAAACAGGTGCACTGACACGTATTCCCAGCGGTATTTAATTCAAAAAGCATTGTCCATGGTAAAATGTTGGAATATCAGTTACATCAAGGTCCTCTAGTTTAATTTAGAATATATATATTTGGAAGATTTTACCCTGAGTAGTTTATTTTTATAAACTATTCCTGCCCGGAAGACAATAGTGAATATCAAACTGAAAGTAATTAAAAAACTTTTATTACTTTTAGGAAAGTTAATAAAGAAATAAATAAGGAAGCCAAACTAATTTGAACCTGTCTTTCCTGACCCAAACGAACGAAAATATCGTCGAAAACGGGCCCGCCATCCCCATCAGGGAGGGAATGAGAAACCAAGTAAGTGTCTGATGGGGCTGCTGCACAGGCAAGTCCATTGAACTGCTGAAGAGAAGCCAAAGTATTTTCGTCGTGGGAGGCGCTCTCACGCTACTGTGTATAGGGCGACTGAAAATGTCAGTTTTAATAGTAGAGATTCCACTACGAAAAAATATTGTCAAAACTAAAGGAACAGGATCGGAGGCTATACTTGACGGTACCTCTGTTTTTGTGGGAGCAACTTTAAATTTTCGTACAGAAAAGAATGATTCTCTTCAAGCAGGTTGTAGATGCTTTAATGTAGGGATGGTTCGTTCCTTGATTGGAGGATTCGCGAGTTTTAATGGTCGCGACATTATTACGTACAAGACATTAGATATATCTTAAACATGGCTGCAGTTCAGCAACGGCTGAACAAGAGCGAATTGTGAACAAATTTCAGCCGACAAGTTGCATAAATTCGTTTATTACGTAAACCTTGACCTATGATGCGGCAAAATTAATGTTGCCTTCTTCAGAACATTTATTAATTATGAAACTTCCTGGCAGATTAAAATTGTGTGCCAGAACCGGGAATCGAACCTGGGACCTTTGCCTTTCGCGGGCAAGCGCTCTACCGACTGAGCTATCCCGACACGACTCACGATGCCGCCTCACAACTTTACTTCCGCCAGTACCTCGCCTCCTACTTTCCAAACTTCACAGAAGCTCTCTTGCGAACCATGCAAGACTAGCACTCCTGGAAGAAAGGATATGGTGGAGACACGGCTTAGCCACAGCCACTCTGCAGTGGAGTGTGTGCTGATATGAAACTTCCTGGCAGATTTTACAAGATAAAAAGATAAAAATTGTGAAGGAAGGCCACACACGCACACACACACAAACACACACACACACAGACACACGCACACACACACACACACATAGGAAGAGTGAGCACTATGAACTCAGTGTACACAGTACTCACTCGGCCTTTGTGTGGCCATGCTCCACAATTCTTTTTTATCTTGTAAACATAACAGTTGTAATATTTTAAATTTTATTCCATGACATGGAGATAGCTACATATTGGCAATTGATTCTGTTTTATTTAACAACAACTTCCATGTTGAGTTAATTTGTAAATGTTCTTGAGCCGTGTCGGCTCGATTTGTTTGTATTGGCGCCAGCTACCCGTCGCGCGCATTCCGATATTCCTTATGTGTATCAAGCTAGCACACCCACCATAAAAAATCGAACATTTATGCCATAATTTTGTGCTAATTTGTTGCTCTATTCAAAAGTTTTGTACTCGAGTCGTTTAGCCGGAAATCGAAATTTAAGAATGCGGTGCTAGCTTAATATTAAGCTAGCACCCCACCTCTGAAAATCACATTTCCAAACAAAATTTCGGAATTACAGCCACGTGGGAATTTTGTACTCTTAAATGACGAAAGCCCCAACCTTCCAGCTGCATTAAATAATAGCAGTTTTAAGTATTTTCGCGCCGTGGTATGAAGAGTAAAGTACCTCAATGGAATTCGTTGCTCCTAGTTTAACAATGCCGGACTATAGGTTGAATTATGTGCTTTTAGGATATTCAGGTCCCGAATTTTGTGCTCGACGGGAAATGTCAATTTTTTTACTTTACTTCATTTACGCAACGCTCGAGACAAGAGTAAAGTACATTAACGGAATATGTTGCTCCTAGTTTAACAATGCGAAATTACAGTTTTAATTATGTACTTTTAAGATATCCAGGTCCCGAATTTTATGCTCCACGGGAAATGTAAGATTTCGGACTTTACATCATTTACGCAAAGCTCGAAAAAAGAGTAAAATACATTAACGGAATTTGTTGCTCTTAACCCAACATTTTCGGGATTTTAGAAGGAAATTGTGAACTATTATGTGGGTCCGAAACTGTCACAGTCTAAATCGTTTTCCATACTGTATTAGCCCGGATGTTTATGTGGAGTTCTGCAGATAAGCATGTATTTTAGAAGTATCACTTTTAATGCGTTGCCAGTAGCGCAAGATACTTCGTTGCTTGGTGTGAAGCACCATTAGAATTTTTCTTCAAATGGCATAATGAAGCAGAATTTATTCCTATGATTAATCAGAAATGCAATATAAATTCCTACATCCTTTAATGATACGAGGTGTTCATATATTTTATTAGGAATATAAATATATGTTTCCGAATAACCTTAAACAGTGATTTAAAGAAAATTGTTTATACAAGTTATATGAACACTAAATATTTCTCATTATTCAATGCTTCAAAGTGTATTCTGATTTGCAGCTTACGTCGACCCTGTCACGATATTGCCCTATGGTGCCCCGTCTCTGCATTACTTTGTAGTGCGGCCCTGGTAGAGTTACCTACTTCAATACCAATCCGAACCAGCAAGGCCATAGAAGGGACTAAAATTGCAATGCTGTACTAACCAGGTGCAGTCGTCAAATTCCATAAACCATCCAAAAACTGACAACGGAAGAGCCTCGTAGTAACTCACCTAAGATAACATACTTGATTTGATTTGATTTGATTTTCCCAGGGAAGCTAAAACAGTCTTGGTCCAACCCGCCACTGCCCGCACCGAAACTAAGTTTCAAAAATTTCAATTCAAATGTTTGTATAGTCTATGGGACTTAACTACGGGGTCATCAGTCCCTAAACTTACAAACTACTTATGAACTACTTACGAACTAGGACGGCACAAATATCCATGCCCGAGGGGGGATTCGAACCCCCGACCGTAGTGGCTGTGCAGACCGTGACTGACGCGCCTCAGTCCCCGCGGCCACCGCGGCCGGCTAAACAAAGTTTATTGTGCGGTATCGCTCCCTGTATATTTAGTAAAGCCAACCAATGCCCATGAACAGTGCAAGGAGTCCCTTTACCAGTTGCTTATTAGACACAATTTCTTCGGGTCTAGTTGTCCCAAATGTTCTGTGCTTTTTACTCTCCAATGCAATGCATTCGATGATTAGATGTGGTGCAGTTTCATCACCGTCATCACAGAGCCTTCTGTTATTCCCACTGTATGTAGGTGTTTTTTGAAATTCCCATGGCCTTTCAGCAATCCAACCATGAGTCTAATCTCCTGTTCAGGCCCAGGATTGCAGAGCTACTTTTAAAACATCGCTTTGGTATCATTACCTTGCCATGTTTTTGTTGATGGACTTTGGTCCAATATTCTACGTGCTGTCTTCCGAGCCAGTTACGTAGCTACAATTTTATCATTGCCTTGGTGATTGTCAGGACAGGTTCCGGTCCAATAAATGGAGTCTCTGCCCCAATCCTGGTTAATCTGTCGGCAAGTTCGTTGCCACTGATCCCCGAGTGGCCAGGGACCCACAATAGGTTTACTCTATTGCTTTCCCCTAGCTCCACCAGAACCCCGTGACATTCTGCAACAATTTTAGACCTTGTTGCAGGAGCTTCCACTTATCTCAGGGCTGCCTGGCTGTCTAAATAGATATAGATGCTACGGTCTTTGTAGCACCTAAGCACACACGCCCTGATGGCAGCGATTTCGGCCTGGAATACTGAGGCCAGTTTCCTTAGATAGATGACGCCCTCCAGTCTTGTAGCCTCGTATTAACTCACCCAAGATAACATACTTACTGTCCTAACGTTGTCGCATTATTATTACAAGACAATTAAACATGTACCGTACCAAATGCAATTGTACTGAAAACAAACAATCCGTATGCACACAACATAAATAATACAATATATTTTAAAGATAAACAAATGTTTTCTTTGCAGTCCACCTTATAACTAAAGCACATGGAGGAAACCTATTTAAGTAAAAGACGTCTGAGCTTCTCATTAACTCAGAAAATGAGGAATTAACAAAACATAATACCAAGAATACAATCCTAACATTGAAAATGAACCTTAAAAGGGGACGTAACGCTACTATGATGCTTACACTTCTGTGAAACGCACGTGTTTCTTACCGCCATTACAAAGCATCCTACAATAAACGAACTGGGCTCACACAAATGCAACCGAACACAAATTTGGTCTGAAGACATTATGAAACATTAAGAAGTTTCTTATTTCCGCGAATGATACCCCCAATGGCACATTTGCTGCAAGAAAATCCGTTAATATACTTTATTCTTGTCTAGAGTGTTGCGTAAATGAAGTAAAGTCAAAAATTTGACATTTCCCATCGAGCACAAAATTCGGGATCTGGATATCTTAAAAGCACATAATTTAACCTATAATCTTGCATTGTTAAAATAGGAGCAACAAATTCCATTGAGGTACTTTACTCTTCAACCCGCGGCGCGAAAATACTTAAAATTGCTATTATTTAGTGCAGCTGAAAGGTTGGGGTTTGCGTCATTTAAAAGCACAAAATTTGCACAAAATCCCCACGTGGCTGTAATTCCGAAATTTTGTTTGGAAATGTGATTTTGAGAGGTGAGGGTGCTAGCTTAATATTAAGCTGGCACCGCACTCTTAAAATTTCGATTTCCGGCTTAACGGCTCGAGCACAAAATTTTTTAATAGAGCAACGAATTAGCACAAAATTATGGTATAAATGGTTTTCCGATTTTTTATGGCGGGGGTGCTAGCTTAATTCGTCTATATTCCTTCTTACTTCACCGCGGGTGGCGCGGCGTGCTTGGCATCGTTTGTCATTTCGCTCGCGGACGGCGCGAGTCGCCGCGGTCGCCGTGTATTTCTGGGGCCCCGCGCGCTCTCGGGGACTTGACGTGCGGAGTGGGCAGTTCTGTCCGGGGAACAAACAGCAAGTGGAGGAGATCGCGGCTTGCTGGTTTAGTGGAGTCGCCACCGGCGAGGGCACAGAATAAGGAATATACAGAAAGGAAACTCCTGCTGCAGTCTGTCGTCCGAAATTTAGTGCGCATGCGCGGAACGGCCATCTTGAAAAGCAGTAAACGCGTGATCACTCCCTACTCTGTAGCGTGGTAATGCGCCGTCTTTATTTGTTAATTGTGTATTTTAACTGCCTGAATCTCATAGAAGTAATCAAGTATTTGGTGCAGTGAAAAGAAAAACTGTGTGTCAGTAGTTGGAGCTGTCCGTTTTTATTACGAGCAGCAATAAAAGAAAAGGCGGCCGATGGTGTTCAACACCTAATTGCCGCAATAATTCGAATAAAAATAAGGATATAAGTTTCCTCACCTTCCCAAAACATGCTGAGCAGTAAGTGAACGTCGCTATATGTGCAGTGAAAGTTAAATGTTATCAGTTTCGAATTAGAGCAATGTGTGCATAATTATTAAAAGTAGCCTTGCTTCTTCTCTCGACGATAACTCTCGCTGTTGCTGCAGCAGTTCAACAGCATCGAAATGTTGAAGTACATTTACATTTTATAAGTTTAACGTTGTAGGGAATAATATAAAATGAATGACAAAGAATAGTGCGTAAGTAGGCAGGTAAAATTTTACTTACGGCATTGGAGGCGTAGCGTGCTAATGTTGGCAGCGAATGTTCTTCGGATACTCAAACAAATTGATTAAGGGCAATAATTATTTTATGCTGTTCCTGCTCTGTGATTGACAGATTCCTCTATATGCCCTTCTCCGATCAGTACATTAATGATACTCCTAAAGCAAACACAACTTTTATATATTCCCAGACGTCATTAGTTTTGTGTAATCACGTTGAACTGCTAAGTCTCACTCAATATTTTGTGCGAATTTATTCGTGTCAAATAAAACCTGGCAGTTGTAAAGTCACTTTCTTATCTATAACTAATTTCCCACACATAACTTCGCGTTATTTGGGATTTTTCTAGAGATAAGCACCAAATAAAACGATCATCGACTCCAATGTACATTTTCGTAGTTGCATTAAAATTTAGGGCTATTTTTTTCGTTGGATTACAATTAGGTGCAAGAAGATGGCGCAAAATAGATGAAAGCCGTTTCCTTTCGTAAAATTCGGTGATATTAGCTGCAGTTCGTAAAAAGTCCATTTCCAGCGAAAGTACTAAGTGGCTATAGTTCCGCGTTTACTGCTTTTCAATATGGCGTCGAGCGCAATGCTTGGTAACATACAGATCAAAGGCGCCGCCCCCAGCTTTCCCTTCTGTATACTCCCTATTCTGTGGCGAGGGCACGTAATTGCCGGAGGCCGTATTGACAACCATTCCACCCGGGCCGATGCAACTTATCAGGGGGAATTCGCTTTGAAAACAGCCGCCGCCTGGTCGCGGCGCGCCCGTTCTGGTGTTACTCCGAGAGTGCTCTGGTTCCTCATCTTGCCCTATGGAGTACATCATGGTCACATCCGTCTAGTGCATTCATCATTGGAAGACCCAGCTGATTTATGGAGTCATTGCAGTTCAGTACTTCGAGTTGTGGCGTCGATAACTTGGGTATTTTTACAATTTGTGCATTCCCACTCCTCTTAGTGTGAGGTACAGGTACTGTTTCCCTGCGACCGGTTATTTTGTGTCCCAACTTCGACGTCGCTTTTGTGTCCCAGCCTCGTCGTAGGTGTCGGTGGCCGAGTGGAACGAGACCGACACAGTAACAAAGATAGCACGCCGGTGCAGGTACGGAGGGGAGCAGCCAGAAACTACAAACACTAGAGTAAATTAGAAAGAGATATATATTGCACAGAATGTAACAATACTTAACTTTTACATAGTGCTGCAGAATGTTGATACATAGTTGTTAGAGGCCTGCCTAGTGCCTGTACAATAGCAAAGTCTTCACTGGTGCCTATCTGATTACGAAGGTCCTAACTGTGCCCAAGGTCCCAAGTGCGAAGTGAACGATGTCCTTCAGTGGTGGCCACGAGCGGGGTTGCAGCAGAGGGCGCTCGTGGCTGTCGTGAGAACGCCGCGCCGTGTGTGCATGGCTTCGCGCGGCGAAAGTAGGTGGCGCGCACTTTGTACTTGTGCGACACCACAGGTTAATTATACCATTCTGTTGTTGTGTCGAATGTTTTGCTTTGTTCTATCTTTAACTTGGTGATTTGATTTCATATATGTGTTTTCGTCGGTTTGACTAGTCCTTATAATCTAACCCCAGCGGCTACGTGTGTCATATGTGTTATTGATCTTGAAATTGGCCTTCCCGTTCCCGACAGGTCTGTACTAATCCTCTTAGATCAATATACTTAAACTTGTTATAGCTTACATTTCTAAGTGCGTCTGGGGTATTTATTTGCCGAGTGGCCGTTCGTTACTCCGTTCCCTTTCCCGGGGAGGTATTTGTGCAGTTTATCTTATGGTCTCAGATTGTTCCTCCTCTTCATTTTCCTTCCCTTGATAGCTGTGCTCACTAACCAACGTAAGTTTATCTATTGCTGCAATTTCTGTTCTAATGATTTGTTATATGTAAACCTGTTTTGAGAAATATCAGACAAGTTTATTTCTTGGCTGCTTCTCTAAGTTATCCTGTTTATTTTACCTCATTCATTGGTGCTTCACACTCTCTTAATTATTTTAAGTTGTGTGTTATTTTAAATTATACATTAAAGGATAGTGCGGCTCGGTAGCACGGTGGTAGAGTGCCAGTCTATGAATCTAAATGTCGCGGGTTCGATCCCCGCCATGTCTTCGGATTGTTATCTGTCACTCCCCACTTCTTTCACCTCTCGCAGTGTTGTTGATGTGAAAAATATCGAGTAACGCCGTGGTTCGGAACCCACGTTAAACTGTAGCTCCCCCTATAACTGACTCGGTAAGTCAGTTCGAAGGTCGGAGGAAGGCAACAGCGTACCACCTCCAAACAGGACCATTACTAGTAAAGCACTGTGGTGTTCAAACCAATCTGCGGATTGTTGACTGCTTTACCTTTTATTATATGGTTTGGCTGCCGGTTTAACTATTGTGGTCAACTGTTTATTAGTTAGCATGTTCTTACTCAAATTTATTGTGATTTTAACTGTCATATTTATGGGGCATTATCTAAGCTCACGTTATTGTTAATAACTTTGTGACACTACCCAATCAGTGTGAATCTTGCATCTTTGAAATTAAGTTTAACTGTATCTGATTCTACCGCTTGCTCCAATTTGTTACCTGTGGGCTACGTATTTAATTATGAATTTATGCTTTGTGTGGTGGATTTTAATCTATGGTTTATCCTGCCTTTTCTAATTATCTATAAATGTGAATGTCTGTTCAGTGTACGTCTTACTAATGTCTACCCGGGGAAGGCTTTAGGCACGGTTTTATGGCGATCGGATAGCTATTAATCTATATATATATATATATTAATGTGAGTGTCTGTTCGGTGTACGCTTATCACGTCCGAACGACAAGACGCAGAGACTTAAATATTTGTACAGGATTAGCTAGTTCGTAAGTAGTTTGTAAGTTTAGGGACTGATGACCCCGTAGTTAAGTCCCATAAGCTATACAAACATTTGAACATTTGATTTAGACGTTGTTGGTGGCCCCGCCCCTAGTGGAACAGAGCAGAACACTATATAGCATCTTACGTTAATCAGTCACAGGTGCTGGAAACCGGATCGAACATTGCAATTTGATATTATTTAATAGTGAAAACCATGTCCTTCTAAGACGAAACACTATGTCTCTGTTTGTTAAATTGTCCATCAATCTGATTTCACTGGCGTCTCTGTAACCACTGTTCGAGAAACAGGAGGTATCGGCTACTATGCGGGTTTCATCATATATCATCTTGTGTACCTCCGTTAAACAGTGTTCTGTTAACGTCAATTTATCGCCTACAATATTATAGTGTGGCGGCAGTGTTCGACGCATCTATCTTGCACAGTTTGCAATACCGTGTGAGTGTGGCAAGGCATACATCGGCTACACGAGTCGTACCTTCATAGGTAGAAATGATCATCACAATAAGATACGAGAAATCAGAGCTCAAACGGAGAGATTCAGATGTTCTTTCTTCCCGCGCACTGTTAGAAAATGGAATGGTAGATAAATAGTATAAAGGTGGTTCGATGAACCCTCTGCCAAGCAGTTAAATGTGATTTAGGTGTAAGCCATAACTGAGCATATTTTTCCCACAACTCTGATTAAGGAGATATCGCTGTGGTTGTTACAATCCATGCTTAAAAATTAGTGTGATTTCCACTTTCGTCTAGTCAGGCGGAACTTGACTGAACTTCCACGCCTTTTCACGTATCCTCTGTCACTATTTGAGCCCTGACATTTCACTGTATTTGATGAGTTCCGATTTAATTCCATCTACACTAGCCCCTTTAATGGACTGCAATGTATTGACACTTTGGTGTCCATATTCTGTGGTTAAAAGGGTTGTAGCTCCGTTGTCTTTGATTGTTTACTATTTTTAGTGCCGGGATTTGTCAAGATTAAAACCAATATCACGACTAACTAAGTTACTCGCCAGTCGAATTTCAATGGCCTGAACATTTTCGTAATCCATGTTATAGCCATTCTGATTACAATGTTCAGCTACAGCAGATTTATCAAATTGTAGTAGACGGGTGTAACGTTTATGCTCCGCACATGGTTCATGGACTGTGCAGAAAGGGCGTCCGCTATACCAACGTCCACATTTACACAATGACCACTTTTTTCCACTTCCTTGTATGTGATATTATGTTCGAATGTTTGTAAAGGTTATGGGACTTAACTACGGGGTCATCAGTCCCTAAACTTACAAACTACTTATGAACTACTTACGAACTAGGACGGCACAAATATCCCTGCCCGAGGGGGGATTCGAACCCCCGACTGCAGGGGCCGTGCAGACCGTGACTGTAGCGTCTCAGTCCTCTCGGCCACCGCGGCCGGCTATGTGATATTATTTTCTTCCCCATTCCTATCCCATTCTACATCGAAATCTGAAACGTTACTTAACGTGATTTCTCCTATATTGACCAGTGTGCCCAAAGGATACACAGAAGCCGCAGTGGAGTGGCGGAGCGTTCTATGCAGCTTTGTGCAGAGCACAAGGGTGCTCGCCGTCGGAGGTTCGAGTCCTCCCCTGGGCACGGGTATGCGAGTTGTCCTTAGGTTTAAGTTAGTGTAAGTAATTTGTAAGTCTATGGTTTGATGACGGTATAATTTTGGTCCAATAGGTTTACATATCCACAGGATTAACTAGCAGCTTGGCTGACCTGTCCGAAACGCTTGTCACTACCTTCTTTCGTCTCTGCTAATTATAGTCCATAAAACAGCAAAGACGATTGCTGAACTTCCTCAAAAAACCATTATAACAAGCATGAGACAGTTCGGACAAAAACTTATTTCAGCCTTGCGCCAACAGCATGCAAGAACACAAGATCAGGAAAATGTGCTATAAAAATTTTAATTGTACTATTTTGTTAATTTATGGCCTTCACTACTGGGGTTATCAGTCCCTACGTTTAGTTAAACTAATAGTTGTGACGTAAAGTCACGGAGAAGGCAGGCGACTATGATTAATAGTAAATGAAGTCTGTAATTGGCTGTATAGGTCGCTGCATTGATTGAAGTCATAAAGTAGATAAAATATGTCATTTTTTATATAATTTATGACTTTCATCAATACAGCGAGCTATACAGCCTATTGCAGACTTCATTTATTATTTATTAGTCAAACTAACATAAACTAAACTCAGGATAACAAACGAACCCATACCAGTGGGAGGACTCAAACCTCTGACGCGGCAAGGCGCCTTGGACGATCGGCGATTCCACCGTAGCATATATTTTTTTCTTTTTCTTTTCTGTTTCTTTCCTTTCCTTTCTTTTCCTTTACTTTTCTTCCCTTTCCTTTCCTTTTCTTTGTCTACACACACTGAGTAGCCGGAACCATGCGAAACGAGTATCACCTCCCTACGTTAGCATACTACTAATACTCATGTATTTGTCCCCTACGGAACATTTAATCTCTCAACGGCAAAAGAAGTCACACAAACGGTATTACAATATAAGCTTCAGGTGAAAGATACACGATCAAAGTACATCGACCAGCTACAGAAAGCGAGGATGGACAAACACACAGCAGGTCCGCATTCAAACTGCACCCCGACCATGAATCGTATGCGGAGTCACTTTTACAACAAGGAGTATGCAAGAACATAACTTGGCCCACTGGTATAGGCGGCGTAGAGTGCACACACGATAAATTGGCTGGTAGATGGACAGGCAGCTGGGCAAGCGTGACGATAGTGGTAGAGGCGAGGGTAGTTGACCAGCTACAGAAAGCGAGGATGGCCAAAAGCACAGCAGGTCCGCACTCAAACTGCACCCCGACCATGAATCGGATGCGGAGTCACTTTCTCAACAAGGAGTATACGAGAACTTAACTTGGCCCACTGGAATCGGCGGCATAGAGTACACGCACAATAAATTGGCCAGTAGATGGACAGACCACTGGGCAAGTGTGGGGATAGCGGTAGAGGCGAGGGTAGTCGACCAGCTACAGAAAGCGAGGATGGCCAAAAGCACAGCAGGTCCGCATTCAAACTGCACCCCGACCATGAAGCGGATGCGGAGTCACTTTTACAACGAGGAGTACGCGAGAACTTAAATTGGCCCGCTGGAATAGGCGGCGTAGAGTGCACACACGATAAATTGGCCGGTAGATGGACAGGCAGCTGGGCAAGCGTGAGGATAGCGGTAGAGGGGAGGGTAGTTGCCCAGCTACAGAAAGCGAGGATGGCCAAAAGCACAGCAGGTCCGCACTCAAACTGCACCCCGACCATGAATCGTATGCGGAGTCACTTTTACAACGAGGAGTATGCGAGAACATAACTTTGCCCGCTGGAATAGGCGGCGTAGAGTGCACACACAATAAATTGGCCGGTAGATGGACAGGCAGCTGGGCAAGCGTGAGGATAGCGGTAGAGGCGAGGGTAGTTGACCAGCTACAGAAAGCGAGGATGGCCAAAAGCACAGCAGGTCCGCACTCAAACTGCACCCCGACCATGAATCGGATGCGGAGTCACTTTCTCAACAAGGAGTATTCGAGAACTTAACTTGGCCCACTGGAATCGGCGGCATAGAGTACACGCACAATAAATTGGCCAGTAGATGGACAGACCACTGGGCAAGTGTGGGGATAGCGGTAGAGGCGAGGGTAGTCGACCAGCTACAGAAAGCGAGGATGGCCAAAAGCACAGCAGGTCCGCATTCAAACTGCACCCCGACCATGAAGCGGATGCGGAGTCACTTTTACAACGAGGAGTACGCGAGAACTTAAATTGGCCCGCTGGAATAGGCGGCGTAGAGTGCACACACGATAAATTGGCTGGTAGATGGACAAGCAGCTGGGCAAGCGTGAGGACAGCGGTAGAGGCAAGGGTAGTCGACCAGCTACAGAAAGCGAGGATGGCCAAAAGCACAGCAGGTCCACATTCAAACTGCACCCCGACCATGAATCGTATGCGGAGTCACTTTTACAATGAGGAGTATGCGAGAACTTAACTTGGCCCACTGGAACCGGCAGCATAGAGTGCACGCACGATAAATTGGCCGCTAGATGGAGAGACCGCTGGGCAAGCGTGGGGATATCGGTGAAGCCGAGGGTAGTCGACCAGCTAAAGAAAGTGAGGATGGGCAAAAGCACAGCAGGTCCGCATTGAAACTGCACCTCGATCATGAATCGTATGTGGAGTTACTTTTACATCGAGGAGTATGCGAGAACTTAACTTGGCCCGCTGGAATCGGTGGTGTAGAGTGCACGTTTGATAAATTGGCCGGTTGATGGACAGACCGCTGGGCAAGCATGGGGGATAGCGGTAGAGGCGAGGGTAGTGTTGGGGTTACCGGCCGGAGCAGTGAGTGGAGTGATTGTCGTTCTAAACTGAAGCCTACACTCAACTATCTGCCGGAGTTTTGTCAATTCTTTCTATACCTAATCCTACAATAAAAATACCTGTTTCTAAGTACTTAACTCAAAGGTTTTAATATTTCATTATTGTCATCGTTTTATTAACATTTCCTATCTTACTTCAAAATACATGTTACTTAAAGTGTATACTTGTGGCGTCTGTTCCGAAAGAACAAACGTCATTTCTCTTCCTGCAGTTGGTATTCTTTCATATTCATGGAATATATTACATCATCTGCGATTGGGCAAGACTGAAAATGGGTACCCAGCCGGGATTCGAACCCTGGTCTCCTGCCTTACTCTTATGGGAATTAGTGTCAGAGCTACGAGTTTGAGTACTGTGGGCAGGGTAAGGCTGGGAATTTGTATCTGACGGGAGGCGTGCTTAGGTAGTCCTTGCAGCTGCGGTGATCGCTGTGTCCCCAGTGGTGTAGTGGTCAGCGTAACTGCCTAGAAAGCAGGCGACCCGAGTTCGAATCCCAATTGTAGCTGATGTCATACATTCTGTAAATACGTTACTTAAAGCATTAGTCGTGTAACATTTGGGATACAGGATCTGGACTGCCTTGTTTGTATTACTGGTGTGCATGCAGGAACTTGAAAATAGAAAAAATTTTCATTTCTCTTCAATTTACTGTGGTCATTTGTACAGAGCTTAACGAATCAATCAGAATCAATACTATATCAAACACCTACAATACAAAATAGAAAAATGTTTAATTACTCCTAATTTTACTGTACTCGTCTGGATTGAGCTGAAACAATCACAAACAATTCTACATCAAACACCCGCACTACGAAACACGTTAATGAAACCGATGTTATTTCTGTCCCTGCGTTATTGAACGTGTTTGAATTCGAAAGGAATGCTCGCTTTTTTCGTGTTCTACAGTAGTATAGAGCAGAAAACTTCAACGTTTCTTCTAGCCTTTAGACACAATAATACCTGCAGAACTGCTTGTCCTTATCAGTTGTCTGGGTGTACTATAATCATACATTGTCCTTTGGAACGTAGCGCCTTTACTCCATTACTTGATCCGTCTGTCCACTAATTGAGCGTGGTATACGAACGGCAAATGTATGTTTCATCGGCATATATGTCATCCATCTTCAAGGTACTATTTCATTTTATTTAAATAATCGATATGTTTACAGCGTATTTCTAAACGTTCCAAAACACGTTCCTGTATCCTGTGTTATGCGCTACCAGGTAAATATTGCCGCGAGAGACAAGGTACACCGACGGCCGGCGTGGCGTTGGGGATAGCGTCACGGACTGCGGTGCTGAAGGTCGCCAGTTCAATCCCGCCCACCGGTTCCGGGCGCCGTGGCTCAGCGCGCCCGGTCAGGGGGTCTAAACGCCCTCTGTAATGAAAAAAATTACTTCTTTGTAATTAACAATTCCAGAATGTTCTACATTTTTCTTCAAAAAAAATGTTCAAATGTTTGTAAAGTCTATGGGACTTAACTACGGGGTCATCAGTCCCTAAACTTACAAACTACTTATGAACTACTTACGAACTAGGACGTCACAAATATCCATGCCCGAGGGGGGATTCGAACCCCCGACCGCAGTGGTCGTGCAGACCGTGACTGGAGCGCCTTAGTCTCCTCGGCCACCGCGGCCGGCCATTTTTCTTATGTTCACTTGTAAATTCTACTTGTTTCGTATGTTAACTGTTCTTCTAAGTTCTGGTAAATTCTGTCTGTGTATAAATAGCAGAGCACTCTGCCCGAGAGGCAGTCAGTACTGCGTGTATGTTCAGTTCGTAATAAACGTGCTTTCAGTATAAGTACTGTGTTCAGTTGCCTTCGTAGTCAAGCCTGCTTCCATTGCAACGCGACAATATTAAGCGTGTTAATTGTACAAAAAATAACTCATGCAAGTATTACATTGAAACTAAAACTGATGTACCTGAAGCCTAACTTTTAAAATAGGTTCCGCAATGAAGAAATACTTTCCTTGAAAGACCTGTTTTCCCTTACCACGGGAAATAGATACTCTATTGTGAGGCGTTGTTTGTTTGGCACATGGAAACTTTATCAATCTCCACACAACTTCATGAATATAATCTAAATCTAAGACCTTTTTCTCGTTTCGCTTCTTTCCTGTAGTAGAGAAACCTTCAGAGCTACTGGAAACTAATTTCTATCTCTCTCTGGGTTTTACATTTGTAATTGTCAGAAATGAAAGACTAGTAACAGCCTACACTATTTCAAGGACACTTTCAATGGGATTTTTAAACCGTTTCTTTCGATTTACACGTAGAGTCACAACTACCTATTTCCATCCCATTACGATAATGCCTTCGCGGTGTATCTAACACCTTATTTTTGCTAGAATGAACATCTCGTACGTAAATTACGTTATCACTTGTAAACTGTAAACCATAAGTTTGGTGGAAAATGTTCAAATGTGTCAAAATCTAAAGGACTTAAATGCTGTGGTTATCATTCCCTAGTCTTAAAAACTACTTAATCTAACGTATGCCTGAGGGAGGATCGAACCTCCGACGGTTGACAACCGCGTGCTGTGCGACAAGGCGCCTTAGAGCGCTCGGCCACTCGACCTTGTCCGAAATTCAAATTACCTGACTATAGAAATTGAGCAGTGCAATACCAGGGCGGTAGTTTGTCACACGTTTACAGTATGGAATTTTATATATACATGTGGCGTCTATTCCGAAAGAATAGACGTCTCTTCTGATCCTGCAGTTGTTATTGTTTCAAAATTCACAGAATATATGACTTCAACTGCGAATGGGCAAAGCTGAAAATGTGTACCCTGCTAGGATTCGAACCTGGGTCTCTTGCTTTGTAGGCAATTACGCTGACCCCTACACCACTGGGGACTCAGTGAGCTCCGCTACTGCAAGGTCTACCTAAGGACGCCGCCTTTCAGGAACAAATCTCCAGTCCTACCCTGACCACAGTACTCAAACTCGTAGTCACTATGTACTAATTCCCGTAAGAGTAAGAGCTCGAAACTTGCCCACCCCTCCCCACTATCGAAAGGATCATTGCCTGGCATTGCTATATTGTATATATACATGCGGCATCTATTCCGAAAGATTAGACGCCACTTCTGATCCTGCAGTTATTGTTTTCATATTCACAGAATGTATGACTTCAACTGATAATTAGTACATAGTGACTACGAGTTTGAGTACCTTGGACAGGGTAGGGCTGGAGTTTTGTGTCTGACGGGAGGCGTGCTTAGGTAGTCCTTGCAGGTGCGGTGATAACTGTGTCCCAGTGGTGTAGGAGTCAGCGCAACTGCCTCGAAAGCAGGCGACACGGTTTCGAATCCCGGCTGGGTACACATTTTTAGCTTCGCCCATTCGCAGTTGAAGTCATATATTCTGTGAGTAGAGAATTGTAATGGTATTCCTAGAAATATGACCCCCGGAGGTCAAAGTGGTAGAGCCTAAAACTCAGGTAGAGACTCCTGGCACCCCGTTGTGTGACTGTGGCGTGACTTCCAGGCTTTTTTTTTTTATTTTTATTTTGGCTGTGATGTGTAGATACGGGGGTTAGGTATAACAGAATTGCTTGCAGGGACTCAGTGAACTGAATATTCTAGAAGCTCCACGGCACCGTAAGTACGCACCAGGGGGTCAGATATCTGTAGCGATTTGGCTGGCACGCGATCTACGTATTACGTAAGTAATGGCCAGTCGTAACAATGCCGACGTACGCACTGCGTGTGGCAAAGCTGGTGCCGAATATTTCCAGGCGCCGTGCGTTACTGACGCACGCGCGGTGTGTGTGTTGGCCAGAGATTTCACTGATAAGTTTCCTAGTCATGGCGGGGTCGATCTGCGGCTGTGTCACGTTATCGCTGTCTCTGTATTAGTTACGGCCCTGCTCGATACGTCTCTCTAGTTCTTTGCCGTGAGGTGGTACTAGTGTACCTCCTAAATTTTTTTATCGTAATGAATATTTATAGTAAACTCTAATTCTCCTCGCTTTTCAATTACTTACGAGCCTTTATATGTCAGTCTCTTTACATGTTTGCTTGTTAACATTGAATTGCGAGGATACCCAAATAACGTAATTATTTTCTAATTTTCTAAATTTGTTTAGCTGGGAAAAGTACCCATCAGCCTATCTGGGTCAAGTAAACGTGTTTACTTATTTACGCTCCTGCCCATTAAAATTTCTACATCATGAAGATGACGTGCTACAGACGCGAAATTTAACCGAGAGGAAGAAGATGCTGTGATATGCAAATGATCAGCTTTTCACAGCATTCACACAACATTGGAGCCGGTGGCAGCACCTACATCGTGCTGACATGAGGAAAGTTTCCAAACGATTTCTCATACACAAACAACTGTTGACCGGCGTTGCCTGGTGAAACGTCGTTGTGATGCCTCGTGTTAGGAGGAGAAATGCGTACCATGACGTTTCCGACTTTGATAAAGGCCGGATTGTAGCCTGTCGCGATTGTGGTTTATCGTATCTCGACATTGCTGCTCGCGTTGGTCGCAATCCAATGACTGTTAGCAGAATATGGAATCGTTGGGTTCAGGAGGGCAATATGGAACGCCGTTCTGGATTCCAACGGCCTCGTATCACTAGCAGTCGAGAAGACAGGCATCTTATTCGCAACGCTGTAACGGATCGTGCAGCCACTTCTCGATCCCTGAGGATGGGAACGTTTGCAAGGCAACAACCATCTGCACGAAAAGTTCGACGACGTTTGCAGTAGCATGGACTATCAACTTGGAGACCATGCCTGCGATTACCCTTGACGCTGCATCACGGACAGGAGCGCCTGCGATGGTGTACGCAACGACGAAGGATTATTTACAGAAGGATGGAAAACCTCGTAGATGCCGACGAAGGGAAAATCAGGAGAAATGCAGGAATACGAGAGGCAAAACTCACTTTACGGCTTAAATTAAGGAAAGGCAAACCTACATTTCTAGCTTTTGCAGATATGGAGAAGGCTTTTGACCATGTTGATTGGAATAAACTCTTTCAAATTCTCAAGCCAATAGGAGTAAAATATAGGAAACTTAAGGTTATTTACAACTTGTGCAATAACCAGACAGTGGTCGTCAGAGTTGAAGAGCATTACAGGGATGCAGTGGTTTGGAAGGGAGTAAGACAGGGTTGTAGCCTTTCTCCAATGTTATTCAATATGTACACTAAACAAGCTATAAAGGAAAGCAAGGAGAAATTGGAAGAAAGAATTAAAGTTCAGAGTGAAGAAATAAAAACAATGTGTTATCCCGATAACATTGTAATTTTGTCAGAGACAGCAAAGGACCGGGACGAGCAGTTGAACGGAATGGACAGTGTGTTGAAAGGAGCGTATAAGATTAACATTAACAATTGCAAAACAAGGATAATGGAGTGCAATCGAAGAAGCTAAGGTGATGCTGATGGAATTAGATTACTTAACGATACAATAATGGTGGTAGATGAGTTTTGTTACTTGGACCGTAAAATAACACATGATTGTCGCAGTACACAGGATATAAATTGCAAAATTGCAATGGGAAGAAAAGCGTTTTTGAACAAGGGAAATTTGTTACCATCGAATATTGATTTAAGCATAAGGACGTCCGTTCTGAAGGCATTTGTGTGGAGTGTTGCCTTGTATGGGAGTGAAACCTGAACGAGAAACAGTGCGGACAGGGGCTTTTGAAATGTGGTACTACCGAAGAATAAGAATGCTGAAGATTACGTGGAAGGATCGCTTAACTAATGAGGAGGTACTGAACAGAATTGGGAAGAAAAGGAATTTCTGGCATATCTTGACTAAAAGAAGCGATCGATTGTTGGGATACATTGTTAGACATAAAGGAATCGTGAATTTAGCGTTGGTGGGAAGTGTATGGGGTAAAAATCGCAGATTCAAATGGGTTATAGGTTGCCGTTCTTATGATGAGGTGAACAGGCTTGCTCAGGATAGAGTAGGATGGAGATCTGCATGATACCAGTCTCCGGACTGAATACCACAATAACAAACCTATTCTGTAACGTATGAAACTCTGTCCTTCTGGGCGATCTAATTCAATTTGTACAGGTCTTCAGCCAAGATCGCGTTTTACTATTAGTTTTATTATTATTATATTTAGGATGACGGGTTTCGACGTTACTCAGACGTCAAGTTCTAATCTTTTCCTTTTTTTACAATGTCATATCCCATCCTAGAAATAAAAAAACCCGATCTTGACTTGAAATCTGTACAAAACCTATGTTTTGTCCGAAACATTTCAAGAAGCGAGGTTCTGATCACTGGGGGCCAACAATTATGTATGTAAAATTTGATGTCGATCGCTTGAACGGCGCAACCTAAATTACGGGAACACGTTATACAGCCAGACAGACAGTGACAAATTACCGTTACTTTTGCAATTATATCTGAAAAGATGCAAGATACGAAAAAGATATAAAACAGCAAAGATGTATAGAATTTTCTCCTCTACAAATTAGTTAAAAATGTTTGTATAGCTTAAGGGACTTAACTATGAGGTCATCAGTCCCTAAACTTACAAACTACTTGTGAACTAACTAAGACTAAGGACGGCACAAATATCCATGCCCGAGGGGGGATTCGAACCCCCGACCGTAATGGCCGTGCAGACCGTGACTGGAGCGCCTCAGTCCCCTCGGCCACCGCGGCCGGCTACAAATTAGTGTACTCAATTTTCATCTCAGATGAAAAGTTAAGCCTTTATTTTCATTTAAATTTCGAGATGTCAAAAAGGATTGCAATGGACCATTTTTCGGGTTACTACCGTAAGCTAAGTGGGCCAAAATGGTGCCCATTCCACCGTAAATCCTCTAATGTAGCCTAACTTCTTTCATAACGACAGCCACTCTTGTACTTACTTGTTGCAAAATTTTTGAAAATCTGCAATTTTTTCAAATGGCTATTTCCTTGGCTTCCTTAGTTTCGATATATAATTCAAAAAAATGTATAAACTACAGGGTGTCAAGCGAAGGAGATCATGATTTTAAAATCAAATATTTCAAAAACTGAGATCGATGAAGGAAAAGATCAAGTAGCATTCATATAGTGAAAGAAAAATAATTTCCAAATTGCAAAGCCGATGATAGCTTCCGCTTTCGCGGGCATACGTTCAATCTGGTGCTGGACGGTTTCTTGGGGAATGGCAGCCCATTCCTCACGGATTACTGCAATGAGGAGAGGTATCGATGTAGATCGGTGAGGCCTGATACGAAGTTAGCGTTCCAATACATCCAAAAAGTGTTCCATCAGATAAAAGTCAGGATTCTCCGCAGGCCAGTCCATTACAGGGACGTTATTGTCGGGTAACCACTCCGCAACAGGCCGTTTATTATGAGCAGGTGATTGATCGTGTTGAAATCGTCATCCACGAATTGCTCTTCAACAGTGGGAAGCTACAATGGTGGCCTGTGTTCTGATAGTGCAACGCAAAACAAAATGTGGTGCAAGCATC
This sequence comes from Locusta migratoria, assembly GCA_026315105.1. NCBI lineage: Eukaryota > Metazoa > Arthropoda > Insecta > Orthoptera > Acrididae > Locusta > Locusta migratoria. The sequence goes on along the minus strand of CM048745.1, from coordinate 834,864,744 downwards.
CTCCATAAAGAAAACACGACTACACCATAACATCACCGGGTATTCTCCATCCCTACACCCTGCCATGTGATAGCCACATTGTGTACCGTGATTCGTCACACCACACAATATTTCTTCCACTGTTCAATCGTCTGATGTTTACGCTCCTTACACCAAGCGAGGCGTCGTTTCACACCTCCCCCTGTGATAATACTTCGAGTGGAGCCTGATGCGGTTCGAAATTCCTGTGTGGTGGTCTGCATAACTGTACGACGCTCTTCAGCTGTGGGCGATCTCTGTCAGTCAACAGACAAGGGCGGCGTGTACGCTTTCACGCTGTATGTGCCGCTTCACGTTTCCACTTCACTATCACATCTGAAACAGTAGACCTAGGGACCTTTAGGAGCGTAGAAATCCCGCGCACAGACTTCTGAAACAAGTGACATCCAATCACCTGACCACGTTCGAAGTCCGTGAGTTCCACGGAGCGCCAAATTTTGCTCTTTCACGATGTCTAACGCCTGTTGAGGTCGCTGATATGTAGTACCTGGCAGTATGTGGCAGCGTAATGCAAGTAATATGAAAAACCTATGTTTCTGGGGGTACGCGGATACTTCTGATCACATAGTGTATCACTGCAGATCACTTTGTGCCTTCAAAAAATCAAGACTGATCAGATTTTCTCCCAGATTATTTCTTTAGACAAGGTGCAGAGGACCAATAATACTAGCCACTAGCCTAGGAAACACCTGATATCACCTGTGTTCTAGTTTAAGACTTTACATCAATTACTACGAACTGTCTATCAGTTTAATACAGGCAATGGAGGAGATTAACTGTCTCGCTTCATAATCAAATGTTCAAATGTTCGTAGAGTCTATGGGACTCAATTACGGGGTCATCAGTCTCTAAACTTACAAACTACTTACGAACTAGCTAATACTAAGGACGGCACAAATATCCATGCCCGAGGGGGGATTCGAACCCCCGACCGTAGTGTCCGCGCAGACTGTGACTGAAGCGCCTCAGTCCCCTCGGCCACCGCGGCCGGCACTTCATAATATTTTAACACATTACAGTGACGGTTATGACAGCATTAAAACATTGCTTTGAGTCTTTTTTTGTTCTATTATGAGGCTTGCTGTAAGTGAAGCAAGTTGAATAGTGGAGTGATAAAATATACATCTGAAGGCTAAAAATGATTTTTCTAAATATCTCACAGCTTTAGGCAGTCACCTAGATAACGTAATGATTAATTAAATTAGACTGCCGTTTGCTTCCTCTTAAAATTCTGTTCATAATTGTTAATGAGGCTACTAGAAAAATTAGCATCTAAATATATATAAATGGATGTTTGTCTGTATGTGCTCTATGTATTCATAAACCATTCTTTCGATTGCAATAAAACTTTGCTGAACCGTTCACCGTTCACCCACGAAGGTTCCTGACCCAAAAACAACTATCACGACAGATAGCTCAGGAGATATGACGTCATAAATAATGAGAGGCCACCGCGTAGAATACCTAGATTCGTGCGTCAATTATTGGAAAATGGGAGTAGTTATGGACCTGCAACAAAGTTTGCATGTAATTTCGGACCTTTACGAAGCGTTTTGTACCTGACCCCCTCCCCCCCCCCCCCCAACACACACACACAAAAGATAAATCGAAAAGAGGTCTACCGCTCGCAACATTTTCGCTGTTGTTGCCGTAAGACTGTCGCATGAGGCATGACTTTGTAAACAATATAGTTGCAAGAAACGGCCACATAATGCGACGAGACTTCATTCACACAGTGTATGAGAATGACAGTAATTAGCGACTTGCAACCAACTTTAAACATAATTTCAAACCTTTACTGGACTTTTTCTCGCTGACAACCATAGCAAAATTATGAAAGGAAAAAAGTTTCACACATATTCTTATTGTTAAAAGGTGCGAGTAGTAAGGAACCGTGTTTGTACAAAGCACTCCATGGCATTACAGATAAAAGGCTGCACAGTATACAACAGAGTCTTAAAACAACAAGCTTACCTACGTTGGATTCGCGAGGAAAACACAGCTTCATGCCTAACAAGCTTCCTGACGATTGTACTGGAAAAGTACAGAGATATATTTAAGATATAATTTAATTTGATCTTTGGCTATCTAAAGTGCGACACCTGTAGCACCTGTGACGATCAGTTCATTCTAAACTAAGCCTGCCTACTACTACTAGGAATGAACCTTTAAACCTTAAATATGAACTAAAGTACCTACTAAAAAAAGAGTTACACTTAACGCGAGATGATTCTTTTTACAAAATAAAGAGAAATGCAAGGCTTACAGACCAAAAAAACCAGACCAAAGAAGGAATCCCCACAGACTTCCAAAATATCCTGCCTCCTCCAAATATATACACAAACGCTGTTTCCCCTCGACGGAATCTATCATTCTACATGTTTAAAATACACGAATTATCAGATTCTGAATTTAGTTTCTATCCTCAAACCATCGGCAAACCAGGAGGTTTTTTCCATGCTGTGGAATTTTAAATGTCCTGACTGTAAGGAACTTTACATTTTTGGTGACTGATGTAGTTGTGAAAACAAGAACTACTCTGTGTTTAGAATGCTACAATACATTGTAACACCAAATGGTTTGTCCAATAAGAGGGCATTCGTATTTAGAATGCGATAAAAACGTGGGTTTAGTTAACTAGAATGTGGGCGAACGTCTGTCTGAGGGGAACGAAGTTCACCAAATGTCGAGAAATAAACCAAGACTATTTAAAGTGATTTCTTGTAACAATCAAGAAATATTCGGAAGGAGACCATGTGGGAATCGGATTTTAGAATTTCTTTATATTTATGTTACCTGAGGTTCAGAACTTAAATAACAGTCAGCCAAATCCATTCGACGCATCTCTCAAAAATCCTCGAGAAAATAGACTTTGAAGGTTTGCAAATACCCATAATACCAATCATTAATTGAATAGAAATTGAATAAATTGTACAATTGTACAATTTGTACATCGAGCAGGCGGTGACGGAAAGCCAGGAAACATTTGGAATAGGGATTAAAGTTCAGGGGGAAGAAATATAAACATTGCGTTTTGCTGATGACATTGTAATTCTGTCAGAGACAGCAAAGGACCTGGAAGAGCAGTTGAATGGAATGGACAGCGTGTTGAAGAGAGCATATAAAATGAACATTAACAAGAGCAAAACAAAAATAATGGAATGCGGTCTTAGAAAATCAGGCGATGCTGAAGGAATTAGATTAGGTAACGAAACAATGAAGGTGGTAGATGAGTTTTGTTACTTGGGTAGTAAAATAACATGCGATGGTCGCAGTACAGAGGATAGAAAATGCAGAATGGCAATGGGAAGAAAAGCATTTTTGAAAAAGAGAAATTTGCTAACATCGAATATTAATTTAAGGGTAAGGAAGTCTTTTCTGAAGGCATTTGTGTGGAGTGTTGCCTTGTACGGGAGTGAAACATGGACGATAAGTAGTGCGGACAGGAAGAGAATAGAGGCTTTTGAAATGTGGTGCTACAGAAGAATGCTGAAGATTAGGTGGGTAGATCGCATAACTAATGAAGAGGTACTGAACAGAATTGGTGAGAAAAGGAAATTTTGGCATACCCTGACTAAAAGAAGGGATCGCTTGGTGGGACACATTCTTAGACATCGGGGAATCGTAAATTTAGCATTGGAGGGAAGTGTGTGGGGTAAAAACCGCAGAGGGAGACCAAGAGACGCGTATAGTAAGCAGATTCAAGTGGATGTGGGTTGCCGTTCTTATGAGGAGATGAAAAGGCTTGCTCAGGATAGAGTAGGGTGGAGAGCTGCATCAAACCAGTCTCCGGACTGAAGACCATAACAACAACAACCAATCATTAAATTAGTTGCAACACCTGTCGCTGTAGCTTAGGTGGTAGCGTCCTGGCTTTTTAATCATAGGGTCGCTTGTTCTAATACTATCGTAACTATTTATTTACATTCTTTTTTTTTAAGTTGTGTTGGAATACTTACACAGTTTTAATATCTGATGTCATTTTTACTAAAAAAAGCATTTTTTTAGTAATTTACTCTATTGTATAAAATGTCGTTAATAATGATGGTTTCAATCGAAAAGCTATAAGTTAGATTTTTTACAGTGTTGGCTTCACTATCAGTTGACAACGTTAGTCTTTGATTGTTCAGTTTATGAAGAGCTACCACGCTGTTTTTGAAAGTCATTCCCATAGCTACTAATGGCTTTCCAAGCAGCTAACCTATTCAACTATCGTTTTAGGTGACGACGAGGTATTAAGTTTGTGTAAAAACAGATAAACGAAAACTGACACAACATGTGTAATTAGAGATCCCAAAAGATTCTTTATCGTAGATTTCACGAATATAAATATTATTTGTGCATTTAGCCATTAAATTGGTAAAAGAAACTAGAAATTTTCCTATCTACAGCTTGGATCAAGTTCTACATTCTACAACTATCAGCTCACTGATTGGGTATTCGCCTCGACCAAAGACGCTGTAATGCAGCGCATCTGCAGTATTAAAATAACGTATTAACATAAATGAATATCGAAACATGGAGTGCTCCCAACTCACTTTCTTGTGCCGGTCAAATGCTTCATTTTCGCAGTGATGAACAGTGGTTAAGGGAAATGGATGTTTTCATATGAATGCCGATATAAATGATGATGCGCCGGGAGAGGCATGTAGCGGAGCACGGGTGGAACTACGAAGTCGACATGTTGTCAACTTTGGAATTCTGAATATCGCAGTATCGAAATAACATTATTTCTTGGCGTTGTATAAATATACGAACACCGAAATTGTAGTTCCATTTCAAATATTAGGTTAATTAAAGTTATATGATTCGAAAATGGTATGAGTAGTATACACTTCCGGTTTTTGTTGTTGTTATTGTGTCAGGCATTTTCCGTAACACGTAAAAAGAAACCGTTTCATACCTCTCAGTGCCGGTTAAATTTTACCAAATATCCCAGCGGCCTCCTGTGATAATGTTGGCAGCAGATGCTGAATAGAATCCTGTGAGTCTTCATTTTAGCCAATCGCTTTACGAGGTCAATTATTTTTACTGAGCGGACGAGTGTACATACAAGAACCTGTCAACCATAAAGCAGAAACAGCATTATTTGCTTACTTCATGGTCTGTACACTAATCGAGTTCTTTCTATGTGGTTCGAACAAATGGGCAAAGATTTTCTATCGTGTTGTTGATGTTGCCAACGTAATCACGCGAGGCCGCCGACATGATATGTAAAATTTTACCCCAGTGACCATTGTAAACACAATTGGTCGATTTTCGACAACAGGCAATACTAGTCCGATTAAAACTGAGTGTTAGTGGATGTAGGATGTTCTGACTGTACAGCATTTAGCTTGAGAAAACTGTGAAGAACGGTTATCTGGCCAGGAGAGTCTGTGCGACAAGCAGGTAGCTAAGGACGGCAGTGAAACGAGATTCTCAACCCCTCCCACCGCCGGCGCCTTTGTCGACCAGTCAAGTGCAGAACCATCCAGGCAGAGACATAGTTGGGAGGCTGTCGGCAAGGCCCACGGCTATTGATATCCGGGTGAGCTTCGACCAGAAGCAGCTAGTTCTCAGAACGGCCCTGTGGCGCTCTCCTGGCGGTGGCCTCGGAAGCCTTGCTGCGCCGAACAAAGCGAGTTCTCACTCCAGGGGAAGCCAGTCTGTACCGTCAATGAGTGCTGATGTCGCTAAGGCACGTTTGGGCTTCCGCCACCAACCAGAGCGAATCGGGGAATTTTCTTAGAATCAGTGGCAGCTGACAGCAGCGGTACCACCAGAACCACGCTCAGATCTACATCTACATGGAATACTCTGCAAACCACATTTAAGTGCCTGGCAGAGGGTTCATCGAACCACAATTATACTATTTATCTCCCATTCCATCCTCGAATAGCACGCGGGAAGAAAGAACTCCTGAATCTCTCTGTTCGAGCTCTGATTTCTCGTATTTTATTCTGATGCTCATTTCTATGTAAGTGGGAGTCAACAATATATTTTCGCATTCGGAGGCGAATGTTTGCGATTGGAGTTTCGCAAGTAGCCCACGCCGCAGCGATAAGCGCCGTTGTTGTAATGATTCCCATCCCAGATCCTGTATCATATCCGTAACGCTATCTCCCCTGTATCGTGACAATACTAAACGAGCTGCCCTTCTCTGGACTCTTTCGATGTCCTCCGTGAAACCCACCTGATAAGGATCCCACACTGGGCTGCAATACTCCAAAAATGGACGGACAAGCGTAGAGTATGCAGTTTCTTTTGTAGTTCTGTTGTATCTTTTAAGGGTTCTGCCAATAAAACGCAGTCTCTGGTTCGCCTTTCACACGACATTATCTACGTGTTCTCTCTAATTTAGGTCTGAAGTAATAGTAATTATTAGGTATTTTGTGGAGTTTACGGCCTTCACTTTTGATTGATTTATCTTGTAAACAAAGTTTAACGGATTTCTTTTCGTACTCATGTGCACGACTACGCACTTCTCATTATTTAGAGTCAATTGCCAATTATTACACCATACTGATATCTTATTCAGATCGTTCTGCAGTTGGTTTTGATCTTCAGATAATTTTACTAGACGGTAAATGACGGCGTCACCTGCAAACAACCTAAGAGAGCTAGTTAGATTTTTTCCCAAATCATTAATTTAAATAAGGAACAGCAGAGGACCAATGACGCTACCATGCGGAACGCCCCATATCACCTCTGTTTTAGTTGGTGCCTTACCGTCGATTACTACGAGCTGTGTCCTCTCTGACAGGAAATCCCCTATCCAATGGCAAATTTGGGGCGATATACCATAACCACGCAATTTGATTAAAAGCCGTTTATGAGGTACGGTGTCAAAAAGCCTTCTGGAAATCAAGAAATACGGAATCGATTTGCCAACCCTTGTCGATATTACCCATCACTTCGTGTGAATAAAGAGCTAGTTGTGTTTCGCATGAACGATATTTTCTAAATCAGTGTTGACGTTGGGTCAATTGATCGTTCTGTTCGAGGTATTTCATAATATTTGAATACAGGATATGTTCCAAAACCCTGCTGCAAATTGACGTCAATGAAATAGGCCTGTTGTTTAGTGGGTTACTCCTACTACCTTTCTTGAATATAGGTGTGACCTGTGCAACTGTCCAATCGTTTGGTACAGATCCTTCTATGAGAGAGCGGTTGTATATGGCTCTTAAGTATGGAGCTATCGCTTCAGCATAATCAGATAGAAATCTAATGGGTATACCATCCGGACCAGAACTCTTGTTCTTGTTAAGTGATTTTAGTTGCTGCACTACTCCAATGATATCTACTTCTACGTTACTCATTACGGCCTCTGTTCGTAATTCGAAATCCGCAATATTGGTTTCGTCTTGTTTGGTGAATTAGTTTCTAAAAGCTATGTTTAGTAACTCTTCTTTAGTAGCGCTGTCATCGGAAGGATCGCCATTACTATCACCTAGTGAGGATACTGTTTGTGTTTAGCCCCTTTTTGTTGTACTCGGCCTCACGTAACTGTCGTCTGTTAAAATATTCGTAAATGTATGGGACTAAAGTACTGTGGTCATCAATAAGAATGAAAACCGTCTAGATTGCTAAAAATTATATTTACTAGCTCAAACCCGCGGCTCCGCTCGCGTGTTGGTTGATTATCTTCTTCTAATATATAAAGCAGTGTCCGTATGTTTGTACGTGTTGCATACAAATCTACAGTTTTGTTCCAATCTTTATGAAATTTTGTACACGGAAGCTTCAATCCATTAGGACGGTCGCCGTAAGTGTAAGAATCACATACGATAATAGTTTACGAGATATGACGTCATAAACAGAGAGATGCGCGAAAAACTGCTACATTTTCGACAATGCTGCTCATTTTCTCCTAAAACCATTGGACCGATTTCAACCAAATTTGGTACACTCATTTCTTACCGTGAGGTAACAATTGCTGCATGGTTAAGAATCACATACGGCACATGGTTCAAAAGATATTACTTTATCACCAACAGAAATCAAAAAATGCCATATAATGCAGCGAGGCTTTCGAAATACACTGTATGAGAATGACAGTACTTAGCAACTTACAACGAACATTAAACATAATTTCAAACCTTTATTAAACTTTTTCTCGCTGGCAACCATAGTAAAATGATGAAAGGAAAAAAGTTTCTCGCTTACTACATTTCCCCTGTTTATGGAGTAAAACTACGGCTTTCAATATGACGTTACAATTTATAATTTGTACGCTACAAGTTGTAGCCGCAGGAAATTTTACAGACCGTATATAGACATATGTTTGAATTTATCTTCTGAATTGTATCACACTATGACACGAGGTTCTTGAGATATGAGCTGTTCTTAGGGTAAAACTATAGGATTCTGTATGACGTTACAATTTCTATTTTCTACACTACACATTGTAGCAGCAGGAATTTTACAAACAGTATATACACATATAGTTGAGTGTTCCTTCTAAGCCGGCCGCGTTGGCCGAGAGGACTGAGGCGCTCCAGTCACGGTCTACACGGCCACTACGGTCGGGGGTTCGAATCCCCCCTCGGGCATAGATATTTGTGCCGTCCTTAGTATAAGGTAGTTGACAAGTAGTTTGTATGTTTAGGGACTGATGACCCCGTAGTTAAGTCCCATAAGCTTAAAAAACATTTGAACATTGTTTGTTCCTTCTAAATTGTATCACAGTACGAAACGTAATTCATAAGATATGAGCAGGTAAACAGTAACGTTCATGGAAAACCGCCCCATCATGCACCAACTTTTAATCTATTACTTGTTGTTGTTGTTGTGGTTTTCAGTCCGGAGATTGGTTTGATGCAGCTCTCCACCATACCCTATCCTGAGCATGCCTCTTCATCTCCACATAAGAACGGCAACCTACATCTGTCTGAATCTGCTTACTGTATCCATCTCTTGGTCTTCCTCTGCGATTTTTACCCCACACACTTCCCTCCAACGCTAAATTCACAATACCTTGATGTCGAATGTGTCCTACCAATCTATCCCTTCTTTTAGTCAAGGTATGCCAGAAATTACTTTTCTCCCCAATTCTGTTCAGTACCTCATCATTAGTTACGCGATCCACCAACATAATCTTCAGCATTCTTCTTTAGCACCATATTTCAAAAGCCTCAATCCTCTTCCTGTCCGTACTGTTTATCGTCCATGTCTCACTCCCACACAAGGCAACACTCCATACAAATGCCTTCAGAAAGGACTTCCTTAGGTTTAAATCAATATTCGATGTTAACAAATTTTTCTTGTTCAAGAACGCTTTTCTACCCATTGCCATCCTGCATTTTATATTCTCTGTACTGCGACCATCATTTGTTATTTTACTGCCCAAATAACAAAACTTATCTACCTCTTTTATTGCTTCGTTTCCCAATCTAATTCCTTCAGCATCACCTGATTTTATTACACTGCACTCCATTACCCTAGTTTTGCTCTTGTTAATGTTCATCTTATATGCACCTTTCAGCACACTGTCCATTCCATTCAATTGCTCTTCTAGGTCCTTTGCTGTATCTGACATAATTTACTATGTCGTCGGCAAAACGCAATGTTTTTAATTCTTTAATTCCTTCACCAAATTTCTCTTTGCTTTCCTTTATAGCTTGCTCAATGTACAAATTGAACAACAATGGAGAAAGACTACAACCCTATCTTACTCCCTTTCCAACCACTGCATCCCTTTCATGCCCTTCAACTCTGACAACCGCTGTCTGGTTTTTGTACAAGTTGTAAATAACCTTAAGTTCCCTATATTTTATTCCTGCTTGCTTCAGAACTTGAAAGAGTTTATTCCAATCAACATTGTCAAAAGCCTTCTCCAAATCTACAAAAGCCTGAAATGTAGGTTTGCCTTTTCTTAATCTATCTTCTAGGATAAGCTGTAAAGTGAGTATTGCCTCCCGTGTTCCTACATTTCTCCTGAACCCAAACTGATCTTCCCCGAGGTCGGCTTCTACCAGCTTTTCCATCCTTCTGTATATAATTCGTGTTAATATTTTGCAACCATGACTTATTAAACTGATGGTTCTGTAGTTTTCACACCTGTCTGCACCTGCTTTCTTAGGGATGGGGATTATAAAATTTTTCTTAAAGTCTGAGGGTATTTCACCTGTCTCATACATCTTACACACCAGGTGAAACAATTTTGTCGTGGCTGGTTCTCCAAGAGACTTCAGTAGCTCTGAGCGAATATCATCTACTCCAAGGGCCTTGTTTCGACTTAGGTCTTTTAGGGCTCTGTCAAATTCTTCTCTCAGTACAGTATCTGCAAATTTCATCTTCATCTACATCCACTTCCCTTTCTACAATATTGTCTCGAAGTTCATTTCCTTTGTAGAGCCCCTCGATATAATCTTTCCACCTTTCAGTTTTCCCTTCTTTGCTGAGAACTGGTTTTCCGTCAGTGTTCTTGATATTCATAGAGCTGTTTTTCTTATCTCCAAATGTTTCTTTTATTTTCCTGTAGGCTGTATCTATTTTTCCCCTATTCATACATTCTTCTCCATCCTTGCATTTGCCTTCTAGCCACTCCTGCTTAGCCATTTTGCACTTCCTGTCAATCTCATTTCTTAGTGTCTGTTCTCCATTTTGCCTGTTTCATTTACTGCATTTTTATATTTTCTCCTTTCATCGATTAAATTTAGTATCTCCTGTGATATCCAAGGATTTTTTGTACGTCTTTCCTTCCTACCTATTTTGTCCTCTGCTACCTTGCCTATTTCATCTCTCAATTTTACCCATTCCTCCTCTACTGTTTTATTTTCCCCTGTTTCTGTCAATTGTTGCCTAAAGCTCCCTCTGAAATTCTTAAGAACCTCAGATTCCTTCAATTTATCCAGGTCCCATCTCCTTATTTTCCTACCTTTTTGTAGTTTCTTTAGTTTCAGCCTACAGTTGACAACCAACAAGTTATGGTCAGAGTCTATATCTGCCCCTGGGTATGTCTTAAATTGTAGAACCTGGTTCCGAAATCTATGTCTTACCATTATTATATCTGTCTGGTATCTTCCGGTGTCTCCTGGTCTCTTCCACGTATACAACCTTCTTTTGTGATTCTTGAACCAGGTGTTTGTTATAACTAAATTATGTTCTGTGCAAAATTCTACTAGGCGGCTTCCTCTTTCATTCCTTTTGCCCATACCATATTCACCTACTATCCTCCCTTCCCTTCCTTGTCCTACTACCGAATTCCAGTCTCCCATAACAATTAAGTTTTCCTCTCCCTTAATTGTCTGAATAATTTCCATTAGCTCCTCATATATTTCTTCGATTTCCTCATCATCGGCAGAGCTAGTGGGCATATAAACCTGTACTACTGTTGTCGGTGTTGTCGGTGTTGTCGGTATCTATATTGACAATGATAATGCGATCACTGTGCTGGTCATAGTAGTTCACCCGCAAGCCTATTTTCTTATTCATTATCAATCCTACACCTGTGATACCCCCAACTGATTTTGTATTTATAATCCTGTATTCACCTGACCAGAAACCCTGTTCATCCTGCCACCGAACTTCACTAATCCCCACTATATCTAACTTCAACCTATCCATTTCCCTTTTTAAATTTTCTAATTTTCCTACTCGATTAAGGGATCTAACATTCCACGCTCTGACCCGTAGAATGCCATTATTGTCTTTCCTGATGATCACATCCTCCTGAGTAGTCCCCGCCCGGAGATCCAAATGGGGGACTATTTTACCTCCGGAATACTTTACCCGAGAGGATGCCATCATCATATGTTCATACAGTAGAGCTGCATGTCCTCGGAAAGGTAACGGCTTTAGTTTCCCCTTGCTTTCAGCCGTTCGCAGTAGCTGTGTGGCAAAGCCACATTAGCTGATGTTACAAGGCCACCTCAGTTAATCATCCAGACTGTTGCCCCTGTAACTACTGAAAAGGCTGCTGCCCCTCTTCAGAAACCACACGTTTGTCTGGCCTCTCCACAGATACCCCTCCGCTGTGGTTGCACCTACGGTACGGCTATCTGTATCGTTGAGGGTCGCAAGCCACCCCACCTCGGCAATGTCTGTGGTTCATGGGAGTAGAATCTATTACTTATTTACTACTAATTGTATTCTCAAGAGATTTTACTGACTTACAGCCCTTATACAAATGAATATATACCTGAAAAAATGGCAGGAATAAATAAATACCCGGGCAAAGCTGGGAGTTTCAGCTAGTGATAGATAAACTATCTTTCAGTACTGTGCTATGAGACTGGTTTTGAAGGATGAAATGATATACAATACCTTCTTTAGAAACAAACATTTTTAATCAACATTCGAATAAAAAAATAAAATTATTTGAAGTGCTTAATGAATTACAATAAATAATACATATATCATTCCTTATAGCCTGTGTTGAAATATCTCAAAACGTATGGTGTGAGTAATGTCCAAATTCATTTTAATTTCATTTTAGGGCATTCTAGTAAACTACGTTAGAATGCGACGTATAATTGACCATGTGAAAAACATGAGGGCTGTAAATGGATTCCTGCGACGTTTAATGATTGTCCTTGAGCTTTGTTAATCGTCATGGTAAAAGCTAAACGAATTGAATTTTGAACTGAAACGGCATATCTAAAGGAATTAAAGGAAATTCAACAATAATGATTAAATCACAGGTCGATCACTTGATGCAATGCGCGAAACGTCAAATCGATTTTTTTTTAACGAGATGAATCAAAAGAAATTTATTTTTTACTGGTTTATTTTTTTATTCTTATATTTTCTTACAGAGAAATTGTTGAAGACATTGTAGCACGCATAGACCAAAAATATGGTGACATCACGTTTCGCTGTATGTAACCTCCATGCTATAGAGTCGAAAACGTCATCGCTGGCCTTCAGTCCGAGTTTCTTTTTTTTTTTTTTTTAATAATTTTACGACTTTCAACCACAATATCTTCCACCCAGCGGCATGACACCGCTATGGTGTGCAGCGGGAGACTTCGGACAATTACACACAGACCATTCGTTTGCGTTCTGTAGTTTTCGCTGCAGAGCGAAATATTAACACACGCACACGTAGCATTTTACATACACCGATAATTTTCCATCCAAATATACTCCACCCTTTTACCATTATCAACCCTCAAGAAACAATGCACCCAATAAAACCATTTTCAAACGATAAATATAATTTTCAAAAAGTAATTATTGTTCCGAATTTCGCATTATATTCTTCAAATTACTAAATATATATCAGATCGCTATTAAACCGTGCCTAAAACCTTCCTCAGGTATAAATTAGTAACTGTAAAAATATGCAAGTATCTCCGTCTTGTCGTTCGGACGTGATAAGCGTATACCCCGTTTGGACATTAGTAACTGTAAATTTTTTTAGCTCTTTATGTCTTGTGGTTCATACGTGATAAACGTACACCGAACAGACATTCACATTTATAGATGTAGATAGATGACCAAAATCTCTTTGGGTTTTCAGTGAAATTTCGAGAAAGAGTTTCGTTGTGATAAGTATTGTAGGCATCTCGCATTGAAATCCTCGCTAAATTTCGAGCTTCTGTGTAGGATCGTCAATCCTGGAGATCATGTGTTCTTTTAAATTTAGTATGCCCTCTCCTTTACTTTTCATCAGTGTCCTGACCTGTTTTGTGTACCAAGGGGTATCGCATCTTTCTTTTATTAATTTATTCGGTATAAAACTGTCAATAGCTGCCAATACCACGTCTTTGAATTTGAGACACATCTGATCTACACCTACGTTTAACGTTAGAAACGAGTGAAATCTGTCTTTCAGGAAGCAATGTATTTTATTTCTATCTGCTTTCCTGAAAAAATATACTTTTTTTTGTAACTTCGGGACTTTCGATATTCAATCTCGCTACGACAGTTCTGTGTTCACTAATACCTGTATCCGGTTTGATGCTCGTTATGGGCTCAGGATTATTTGTTGCTAAGAGATCAAGTGTGTTTTCATATCCATTTACAATTCTAGTTAGTTCATGAACTAATTGTTTGAAGTAATTCTCGGAGAATGCGTTTAGTACAATTTCGCACGATGTTTATGCGTACCTCCTGATTCGCGAAAATAAGCTCGCGGACTATTTTACTCCGCGGTCTCTTAGAGTACGTTCTCGTAGTTCATTGGGCAGCGCTTAGAATACAAAGAGATAGTGGTAACGGTATAGTTTTGGATCTGCAGAGCTGCAGACATTTATCTCACTGACTTCTTGAGGGACTTTCACTGAGTGCAGTTGTGACGTTTACTTCCTTCTAGCGAGACTGCCACAGAGTGAGGTCGCAACATTACTTACGTCTCGTGGGACCGCCACCGAGTTTGGTCGTGATCCTGAGGGACTTCATGTGTGGCTGCCACCGAATGTGGTCGCGACTATTTCTCTGATCTGCAGACACGCGCAGAGGTTTCAACACGCGGCATCTTCACTGGTTGAAGTATTACTGCTACTGAAATCAATCGTTGTTTGTCGATCGTGGCCCACTTCTCAACAATCAGTACCAGCATGTTTATGACAGTGCTTTTAGTACCACTAGAGAATTCGGTACATTCATTAACCTGCAATTCAAAACAGTTGCGTAAAGCATCCCAAATCCCTGTTTTGCCATTTGCCGAGTCACGAAAGCCATTTCTTCTCTGATGTGTCTCGGATGTGTCTCATTTTTCATGTCCTGTGTCTTGAATATTAATTAATCAATGTGGCTTTTTTAAACTGAACCCTACTTTCATTTCAGGCACCACTCATTTAATAATAGCTTAATATATTAAAAATTTCGCTGAACATGTTCTGAGTTATGGTCACAGATACCAACCACAGACTCAAGTACTCTTTAGCCAGCAAAGGCCAGAGACTATATCTACTAGAGGCGTTATAAATAAATGGCTCACAGTCCAGGATTCTGAACCCACCCTAGTCCACAGAATATCCAGGCATGTTCCATTTTATTCCTCCACTTCTTGTATCTTTATATTTTACCTTATTCTCTTTTGGAGTCAGCATATGTTTGTAATAGTTCCCAGTACTTATGTCTAACATTTACTTTGCTGATATGAAGTTGTAAATCTAATTTAAATTTTGTACAGCTCATGTTCATCTATTTTCCGTGTTAATAACTGTTTAGCATTCCATTGTATCACACCAACTTTGTGTCGTTCTTTGTTAGTACTAATATTCCAAATCATTCTGTGCTCTGCCCTTACAGTAACATAAGACAGCTAAGGCGGATATGACACGAACCAATTGGTACAATCCATTTTGCTTTAGATTCAGAGGAGATAGACCCCACGTTCAATTTAATAAAAAAAATTTTAGCAGTGAACTTGGTTTTACCAAACTGTTGACTACAACAACATAGACGTTTACTTAATGGTGTCCCATATAAACCCAGCTAACAACTTCGAGGAAATCCCCCACAAAACCCGGCACTCAACATGAATATGGGGACATCGCAACAAGTCATTCCACCTCATGGAAATTATAATGCCTGGAGATGCAACTTCAACGATGCGAAACCGGTTGTAAGGTAAAAAAAAAAAAAAAAAAAAAAAAAAAAAAAAAAAAAAAAAAAAAAAAAAAAACATTCCGAAGATTGCTTTCAACACAACAGTGCTTTACTAGGCATGGTCCTGTTTGGAGGTGGAATGCCGTTGCCTTACTCCGACCATCGAACTCACTCACCCAGCCAGTTTTAGAGGGACCTACAGTTTTACGTGGGTTCTGAACCACGGTGCTACTCGGTATTTTTCACATGAGCAATACTGCCAGAGGTGAAAGAAGTGGAAAGTGACAAAAACCCTAGGGCCTAGCGGGGATCTAACACGCGACCTTTGGATTTGTAGTCTGGCACTCTACCACTGTGCAACCGAGGCTATCTAATAAAGGCACGTAAGACAGCTAAGCCGGATTACGATAAATAAAGGAAAGGAATCCTGGCTTAATCGTCTTCATTACTTTCTAGAATTGCTTAACGAAATATAAAGGTTTGTGTCGCGGATTCACCAAGGGTACACGAGTGGGCCATACTGATGATGCTTCGTTGAATGTATCGCACGTTGACAATTCTTAGCAGTCCATCACTGAAATCCACAGCAGTTTGCGGAAGGGTTGCACTTCTATCACGTTGGACGATTTTCTTCAACCGCGGTGGAGTTGCCGAGCGGTCTAAAGCACCATGCTGCGAAGCGCGCGGTTGCTCGTCGTTCGGGGTTCGAGTCCTCCCTCGGGCATAGGTGTTTGTGTTGTCTTTAGGTTTAAGATAGTTTAAGTACTTTGTAAGCTTAGCGACTGATAACCACAGAGTTTAAGTCCCTTAATATTTACAAATAAACATTTGATTCTCTTCAGTCGTCGTTGGTCCCGTTCTCGCAGGATGCTTTTTCGCCTGCAGCAGTCACAGACTTGATGTTTTACCAGATTCCCCAAATTCTCAGTGTACTCGTGAAATGGTAGTGCGGGAAAATCTCCACCTCAGAGAGAAAACATCACTATCAAGCTATTGAAATATATAAACATAAGGAAAATTATAACAGGAAAGAAGAAACTTAGCGACATATAGACAGTAGCTTTAAAAGTCGACAGGTTTTATCTCTTACCGATTGCAATCGATAGTGATGTCTTATCTCTGACAAGGAGTATCTCTGATGATAACGTGACAGCTTGGCCACGCCCACTTTCACAGTAAACATGTAGCTCTCACCCGACTCAGCAGTCGGCAAAACGTAAGTAAGAAAGGCCTCCGAAGATGTCCGGCGCAGCTCTGGACGTAACGTTAAGGAGAAACTGAAAAGTTTTATGGACCACGGAAGTTCTACCAGCAACTATGACATCCGGTCGTGAAAGTCTTCATCGCATGATCACTTGAAATGTGATAACATTAAGACGTGATAACGGTGACACCTCACTCCTGTTACCTTACATAGGCGATTCCGACCGTAGCGCCGTTCTCTTAGTGTGTACATATCTCTGTGTTTGCGTACGTATGCATATACCAGCTTCTTAGGCCCTTCAGTGCATGTCTTATAGGAAATGAGATTTTATCTTATTGCTTAGATCTGTTTTCCTCCGTTGTAACTACGACGCCTGCTGCGACACTTGTGCCTGCCGGTTTTTAACCTCAAGTAAGGGAAAACCGGGGCACGTTGGCCATAGGGGCAGGATGGCCCAGTCGAGTACGTTAATACTGTAGACGCTAGATCGTCTTAGAAATCAATCAGAAAGTAGGTAGCAGTGTCCCTCTACTTATACAGGGGTAATATCTCAGGCGGCGAAGTTTTGGACAAGCTGTGGTCCTTAATTGCTTTTGTGCGTGTTTCAGTAAAATTCTACTCATCAGTTAATGTGTGTTATTTAACTATTGCTTGCTTTAGGCGAAACTGGGTGAGTACTGTAATTAAAGGTCTTAATTTAATGATTATTTCAATGTGGCGTACAATCTTAATGGTTTTGGTGAGTTTTCTAAAGAACAGAATCTATATCTATAAATGTGAATCTCTGTTCGGTGTACGTTTATCACGTCTGAACGACAAGACGCAGAGACTTAAATATTTGTACAGTTATTAATTTATACCTGAGGTAGGTTTTAGGCGAGGTTTTATAGCGATCTGATTGATATTTAGTAATTTGAAGAACATAACGCGAAATACGGAACAATAATTACTCTCTGAAAATTATATTTACTCTTTAAAAATGGTTTTATTGGTTGCATTGTTTCTTGAGGGTTGATAATGATAAAAGGGTGGTGTATATTGGGATGGAAAGTTATCGGTGTAGATAAAATTCTACGTGTGTGTGTGTTAATATTTCGCTCTTCAGCGAAAACTACAGAACGCTAACAAATGGTGTGTGTGTAATTGTTGTCAGAAGTCTCCCGTTGTGCACCATAGCAGTTCGATGCCGATAGCTATAAGGGGGTGGAAGATATGGTGGTTGAAAGTCATCAGATTATAAAAAAATTCGGACTGAAGGCCTGCGATGATATTTGCGACTCTATAGCAAGGAGGTTACATACAGCGAATCGTGATGACACAGATCTTTCGTCTAAGCGTGCTAGAATGTCTTCAGCTCTTTCTCTGTAAGGATAAACACACGAATAAGGAAATATAAGAATAAATAAATAAAGCAGTAAAAACCATCAAGAGAACAGGTTATGCTGACGGTATACTACACCTTCCACATCACTTCAACGGGTTCTGCACATATCTGTTCCGATAGTGACGAAATTTTGCATACCCTACCTCAGAAACAATAGGAATGTCACTGTCAGTATAAAATTTTATTCGGTGCATGGTGGAGGGTACTTAACTTACGGAATTTAACAAAATGCATAGTTTTGCTTCAATCTATATGAATTTTTGTTCACATGACCTTTGAACCAAGAGGAAGGTCACTGGAAACCTAAATGATTGTACGGTACATGACAGAGGGTACATTGCAGAAAACTTTGCTGAGAGAGGGAAAGGTGGAAACGAACAGAGAGATGGGAGAGAAGGAGGTAGATGCAGAGAGAGCGTGGAAGGGGATGTGGACTACGAAAGTGTGGGATGAATAAACACCCGGGCAACGCCGGGTTTACAGCTAGTTTGTTATAAAGATGGCGATGGGGCAGGTTGAGCCAGAGAGGACGGGGCAAGATGGCCAGCCGAAACAACCTGTCACGTACTTCTTTAAACTCGATGAAAGGTTTGTTCCTTCGAGTTTATTAAATTATAAACTGTCGAGGTTAAACATATTTTGATACGTTTCAGAGGTCGAAAGATCGTCATATTCACGAGATAAAAAGCGTTGAATAAACGCCAAACAGAAAATTTTATTTTATTCTTAAACGGTGATCTGAGATGTCATAACCTCGTTCACGTCCTTGTTTTCAAAACATGAGTTACGACTCTGGTTTAAACCATTGTTTAGTATCATAAAAATGATTCGAAATTATAAAAGAATGAAAGGGGAATGATTTATGAAGATACGATGCTAACAGCAGTTTTAGAAGTGAAAGAAAAGATCTGTGCGGCCTGTTAGCGAAGACTTTGGCATTCCAAGGAAATCATAGTGGAGGTACTGCGCTAAGTACAGACAGACCTCATGTCAGTTTGCACAAGTAATTGAAACTCAGAAAACAGAAACTGAATTTTGATCATTCCCATTGGAAAATCATTGGAAAGAAATACTGAAGAAAAATTAGATCACAGGCGATAAAAGCCCTTTTTCAAAAAGGAAAGATGGTGATAACTATGACGATGAGGAAGAGTCACAGTGTCTTTTTGAAACATTTAACTGGAGAACAAGGAATTCAGTTCACGAACTGTAAGCGTTGGCTCATCAGAAATGCGTGAAAAATGAAATCCGTTGGCTATTTTATGAGTTTTTAAACTGTACTGATCCTTTGGAGCTGGACATTGATGGAAGTTGACTGGTTTGTGACAACCTGTTCTGTTGTCATAGTCTTCAATGTTAAGCATTTAACTCAATATTCAACTTGATATTAGGTACATTGAAGTATATTTCTTGATAACTGTTAGTTTTATTTTTATTTCTTAGTTATACTTACCAAAATACTACGTGGGCCAACGTGCTCCAGCCTCTGGGCCAAATTACACCGAGATAGGGGCACATTGGCCCACTTGACATATGCCTAGTAATTATTTTTTTTTTCTAATACTTCAACTGATATTTTCAAGTTTAGTAACTGCCATCCAGATTCAGTAGAGACCTATCTAATATTCCACAGTAATTTCATAAATTTAAATATGTCAAATAAATTAATATTACAAAAATATAGAAACATATGGCCAACGGTGCCCCGGTCTCCCCTAACTCAATCCGACTGCATTTCTTTCCTGTTTAAGTACATTTCTAGATTTCATTCATTTATTTTTCCTCGCTAAAGACTATTGACAATCTCTATGTTAATGTAATTGTCTTTTAAAGATTCTGAATGCAGTTATGAATAATGAGCAATTACTTTTTAAAAAAAACCACATTTGCTGCAATATATCGATCGATACAAACGTCTTTGATCTAAGTTCGTGACCCTTTAAGGCACTATCGTTTTCCAAAAATCTCGTTTCGATATCTGGAAGCATTTACGAACTTAAAAGAATGTTACGTTTTACGCGATTCACTCTATATTTAGAAAATATTCCACATGTTAATTATTTATGCAGTAGTGAAAATTTCGAGAATCAATCAAATCTTTCGCTTAACTTCTTAATGGTCTGGTAACTGTTACATTAGCATCGGGTATATGAGATTTAGGAGTACAAGGTTAATCTACGTATGAAAATGTCCCACAGAAATCCTGATTTTTTTTTTCACACGGCACATTGTGCTTCACACAGGCTAAATTCCATTCCCTTGTACCCAAAACGAATCAAATCCTATGCATCGCGCCATAAGCTGGCATTAAATATTAAACAACACGCCTGCTTTTATTTCCACAAATATTTATGTGGACAAAATGTCAGGCCGGTGGAAACAGCAGGTCTTTGTATGAAATATTCAGGACGTTATTAAAAGAGCTGTTTATTATGGAACTTGTCCATGCAAATGATCAGATTACTGTTATAACAAATCCCAATAGCAGTGTCCCGCATTTCAGATGCGATCAATGATTCATCACTTTGAATCATAAATTGCAGTAAACAGCATTAAAGTCATTTCACGATCGCTTTATTTTCGGTTAAAAAGCAGATAATACGGTATTGACAGTAATAACTGAGGAAGAATTTAAGCCGATTTTTCGAATACACTGGCTATTAAGAGGTTAGCATGAATGTTAGAGGTAAAACTGCTTTGGGAACATTTGACAGATGTGCATGAAGCTGTATTTTAAAACATGTTCTCACAAATGTGAACCTCTAACGTGTTATAAGAATGAGTGGAGGATTTCCAAACTTATCATTTATTTGAAATCATCAGCTGATAATGGATGTAAGAGTGTTGCTAAATGATGTAGTGTTTCTTCTCACTTTTAAATAGAGAATCCAGAAAGTAAACTTTCATTTTTACGGGTAGGTGAAGGCACAGTGAACTGAGTCAGACTGAGTTATTGGTACTTCGAATATGACAACAGATAATTAACGTCGTGTGCGTAAAAGTTATGGCAGATTAGTCATACTTGGTTCAATCGGACGTTTCAGTCTAAACTATCTAGATAAAACCTACACTGCTCAAAACAGAGGTGAGATTATCATACCCAATATACGTATCGTATTGTATTTTATTCAGATATTGTTAACAATTTTAATTCGTGTGTGATACATTACCATACTTTACTATCTAAAATTTTACTTTAAGCTTACATGGCGTTTGAGCGAGGCACAGTGAAACCGTCATACTCGTTGCCCCCTAATATGGTGTATGACGACCTCAATCAGCTCTTGTGGGATATTTTGCCATTCTTCCATGAGTGCAACATCACGCTTTGCAACCGCTGTGAGAGGTGCTGGTCTGGCTGCAAAGCATCTACCAAGTACTTTATCCCACACCTGTTCAATCTGGTTGAAGTCTGGTGAAGAAGCTGGCCATTTGAGTCTTTAAATTAACTCAGCTTTAAGCATGTTGTAGCACTGTGGGGACTAGCGATATCGTCCACAAGGAACACATCTCCGATTACACTAACGTAGAGCACAACAAAAGGAGATCGAAGACACTCTACACATCTGAGCAGTCAAAGTGTCATACTGAACAACATAGAGTTCCGTATATCAGCCAATACCGACTCCTGCCACCTCCTTGGTATGGTGATGTTTCCTGGACAAAATCAGGATTGTTCCACCTCTCCAGTTCAGGGAACGAGGATTCTTCGTTTGAACACAAAATCTTGATTCATCTGTAAACAGAACCCGACCCCATTCGTCACGACTGCAATCATAATGTTCCTGCACCCATTTTCTGCGGGGTAAACGGTGTCGTACTTTTAATGGGACACACATCAAAGGCCTCCGTGTGGAGATGCATAATTCCGGAAGGTGATTTCGGACTGTTTGTATTGATATTGTGCGTCCTGTTGCTGCCCAGAGGGTGCGCTGCAGCTGAGTTGCATTCAGCCTCCTGTCTCGACAGGCTGTTACCGGAGAAAAGGTCATGTCTTGCTGATGTAACCCGTGGACGACCCTGGCCTTGCCTTCTTTTAACTGTTCCTGATGCCTGAAATCGCGTTCAGGTCCTGTAAATTACACTTTGGGACACTCGAACTGCTGCAGCCACCTTCCTCTGTGTATTTCATTGCACTACCTGCTCACTGCACTATCCTTTACAAGCTGCTTGTGTAATTCATTTGATAGTGTAAACACAAGTCAACACTAACCTCATCTGCCGCAGCTTTCCGTTAGTACCTGTATCTTGTTTCCGCAATGTTGTTGTCTCCACTCCGTAGAAACGACAGAAATACGTCGAACCATTGTAGTTCACTCTGTGTCCTCGGAGTCTTAAGTGACGGCATTCAGTGATAAAACTTACCCGATTCTCAAACCACGTCAGTTCTGATAAAATAAACATGCTTTCAATGGCCATCTCCGCTATCGTCGTTAGGAGTTCACTGACTACGGGGTGAGGGATTTTTTTTTCTTTATAATATTTTAATGCCCGGAGGGGGAGGAGGGCAGGCTGGCAGCAGCCTCGTACGCTGCTATTCAGCCCAGTGAATTTGACAGTCAGTAATGCTATTTAAAACAGGAAAAAATGACTGCTGAATGTAAAAATAAAACAGGAGATGAAATTGGCGAATTAGAAACAATGAAATGCAGGCTTTAAAACACACGTAATCAGTATTAAAAACAGCCACGGCGGCTAAAATACACAGATTTTTCACAGTTAACGGCGACGAGGACAGAGAGACGTTAAAAAACATGGCAACACATTGTTCTGCATATGCGGAAGTTCCTGAAGTCTTAAAATCATACTCCCAACTTGATACTGACACAACAACGATGCACTGCTGAAAGTAAAAGTCACGGAGAACCTACAGGGGAAGAGAAGAGGGATGGGAGGCGCAGGGGGTTGGGAAGGGGAGGGGTGAGGGATTGGGGATGGAGGGAGTGGAAGGGAGATCCAAGCGAGGGAGGGAAAGGAGGGTGTTGGAGGGGAGGGGGCACGTAATATATGAAGATAGGGCAGATAAAATGGGTAAATATCGGGACGGAGGGCGTCATCCGGGTGGCAAAATATCCATGGGAGAATATGTGGAGAGTATAAGGTGTAGGGAGGGAGGGAGGGATATGCTGGCACCGGTGCCACAGAGGCCTAGCGTTCAGGAAGAGGCGAGAGAACAGAGGGTGATGGAATTCTATTTTGCAGGCGGTGTAGAGGATGCGGATAAATGCAAGGAACTTTGGAAGGTGAAGGAAAGGGGGGGGGGGGGGACACGGCTACGGTAAGCGTTCGGAGGGCGTGGCGTTCGAGGATTTAGAGGTATTCACAGAAGGTGGGGAAGACGAAAAAAACAAGCGTATTGGAGGCCGCAAAGGACATTGACGCATCACGGAAAGCTAAGTGTATAGGTTCCTGGTGGGGTAAGTGCCCATGTCCGACCCGAAAAGGACCTTGAGGAGAGACGGGAGAGGGTTTTTTGATTAACAATTTGAAGGTGAGTGTTCCAAGAAATAGAACGATACAAGGTGAGGCCAAGGTATTTGAGGGTGGAGGTTTGGGGGATGGGACGGCCCTGTAGTGCGAGGTACAGGTCACAGTGGCGGAAGGATTGGGTGGTATGACCTTTATTGATTGCTTAGGATTTGGTGGGGTTGACGGAGAGGAGACACTGGTTACTGCGATTGGAGAATTGGGAAATATGAAACTGGAGAATGTGCTGGGAAGGAGCAAGGGAGGGGGCGACGACTAGGAAGGCGGTGTCGTCATACTGAAGGATTGCGTGGGACGCTGGGGTTGCGGCATGTCGGCCGAGTAAATGAGGTAGAGGAGGAGGACAGGAGGGAGCCCTGAGACACCCTGGTGGAGGGGTAGAACAAACAGGAGTTGGAGTTGTTGACAATTACGTACAATATGCGCTGGAAGAGGAAGGATGCGATGAATCGGATTAATAGGAAGGGCGTAGGTTTGAGGCTTCAAAAGGAGACGAGAATGTCATACTTGATCGTAGGCCTTCTCGATGTCGATGGAGACGAGGATGACGGCGCGAATTCAGCTGGATGCAAAGGAGTTGGGTGAGGCAGAGGAGTTGCTCATCGACAAGGAGGGTCGGAAGCCAAACTTGGGGAGGAGCTGGTGTTGATGGAGATGCTGGTTAATGAGACGAAACCTTCTGCATCGGAGGTTCGAATCCTCCCTAGGGTATGTGTTGTCCTTAGGTTAGTTTAACTTAGTATGTAAGTCTGGGGACTTCTGACCAAAGTAGTTTGGTCCCATAGAATTATAAATATTTGAAAATTTTTGAATGAGGCGAGGAAGTATGGTTGCCGAAACCTTGTAGAACACCGAGGTGAGGTTGCCGCGTCAAATATGGTCCGCGCTTAATTAGGCACGATGAGATCATCAACAGCCAATGAGAATGGGCCGATGAGGCGCAACACACACCCGCGGCGGCAACAATGACGTCACGCATCGGCAGGTGCCGAAGGGGCGCCAAGTATGAAATCGCCGCCCGCCCTCACGCCCTACTCAGGGTGTACCCCTGGTCTCATTGTTGTTCAATCGAATCGCGGCCGCCTCCATTATAACGGAGTCCTAATATGTGGACGCTTGAGCCATGACTGATTGGCTGCTGGTGACGTCATCATGCCCATACAAGCGGGAACCATATCTGACCCAGCAATCAGTTAACTCCTGGCGACGATGGCAAGGATGGCCATCGAAAACTTGAGTATTTTATTCCAACTGACGCGGATTCAGTACCGAGAACGTTTTATCAACATCAAATCTCAACTGATCTAATTGTTTTACCAGTGTATGAGTCCAGATTGTGTATCATGTACACATAAGAGGCACAGCGATATATGCATGGTCTACTGTTTTTTCACAACTTGATCTCTATTTCTGATCTGGTCCAGGTTCGCTTGAAGCCTTTACTTGAGTGATCTAGGGCAGTGGTAACATACTGGACTCGCATTAGGCAGAATAACGGTTCCAACATTCCTCCGGCCCTCCTGATTTAGGTTTTCCGCAATTTCCCTAAATCACTCCAGGGAAATGTCGGAATGGTTCCTTTCAGAGGGCACGGCCAATTTCCCCTCCCAGCCCTTCCTCACCCCATACGCAAATATCTTCAACTGCTTTGCAGTTTTACGATTTATTTTACACCATGTATTTTTTTACAATGAATTGTATTACACCTATCGAAAGCAATTCTTTTAACACGATATGTCTGAAGGACAGTGTGCAATTGCTGAATGTGAAATACTTGATGCCAGCTATTGGCTGAGAGCTAAACTTACATATATGCGCCTGAGTCACATACAGACACACGATTGACCGAGAGTGCTAGACACGAGACGTGCCAGGCTCCTGGTAAGACGGTAAAATAATGATAAGAGAGCGTTCTGATTGTACGAAGGGTTTTGAAGCAAAATAGTCAAGCAGCAAAGCTCTACAACTGGTGTAGCAAGAGCCACATAATGCGATCATGTTATAGGTAGAGCCTCAAAATTTTAGAAAAGGTAAATGAACTGGTATTAAAGCGTTGAAGAGGCACGAGCCTTGCCTAGAGCACTCGACGAAAACCGGTACAAATGTAATAAGTGTTCCTGTTCATCAGATTGTAAGTGTAATTAAAAAGCGTTAAGCGTTGTGTCTGCAGTCCGGAGACTGGTTTGATGCAGCTACCCACCCTACTCTATCCTGAGCAAGCCTCTTTATTTCATAAAAACGGGAACTCACATATATTGAAACCTGCTTACCGTGTTCGTCTCTTGGTCTCTCTCTCTCTCTCTGCAATTTTTAACCCACAAACTTCTTTCCTGTGTTAAATCGACCATTCCTTGATGTCTCACAATGTATCCTACAAATCTGTCCTTTCTTTTAGTCAAGATATGCTAGATATTTATTTTCTTCCGATTTATGTTGAGTTCCTTCTCATTAGTTACGAGAACTGCTCATCTAATCTTCAATAATCCTCTCTAGCACCACATTTCAAAAGCATCTCATCTTTCTGTCTATCGTGCACCTTTGACTACCGTACAATGACACACTCCAGACAAATGCTTTCAGAAAGGTATTCCTATTATTTAAACTAATATTGGACGTCAACAAATTTGACTTCTTCAGAAACGTTCATCTTCCCACAGCCATTCTGCATTTTATATCTACTTTACTTCGGCCATCATAAGTTATTTTGCAACCTAAATAACAAATCTCCTGCCACTTTTATTGTCTCATTATCTAATATAATTGCTTCAGCATCGCCTTATTTTTGTGGAGTCCATTTCATATTTTATCTTCATCTTATACGCTCCTTTCAAAACGCAGTGGCTTCCGTTCAGTTACTCTTCCAGGCGTCTCCGGAAAAATTACATTGTCATCGACAAAACGAGAAGTTTTTATTTTTGCACCTTGGAGTTTAATTCATCCTCTAAATTTCTCCTGACTTTCCTTCATAGTTTTTCCCGATACACAGATTGAATAACATTGTGGAAATGTATCATCCCCTACTCCCTTCGCAAACAATGCCCCCTTTCATGCCCATCGGCTCTTAACTGCTGTTATTTGTACAAGTTGTAAATAACTTTCCCTGCCATATATTTTACCCTTGCTGAATTCAGAATTTGAAAGAGTGTATCCCAATCTAGATTATCCAACACTTTCTATAAATCTACATAAGGTAGAAAAGCAGGTTTTCCTTTCCTTTCCCTTCTAAAATAAGTCGTAAGATGAGTATTGCCTCACCTATTCCTACATTTCCTTTATAACTAAACTGATCTTTTCCGATGTCGTATCACTAGCTTTCCCATTCTTCTATAAATAATTCGTCTTATGATTGAGCTACCATTACTATTTAAACTGGTTATTATCTAATTTTCAAGTTCTTCTGCACCTATTTTCTTTAGAATTGTGATTATTACATTTTTCTTAAAGTCTGAGGGTATTTCACCTATCTCATTCATCCTATATCAAATGAAATAGTATTTTCATGTCTAGCTTTAACAGAGATTTCGTTAGCTATCAGGAAATATTTGCACCACGAATGATCTTTTGACATAGGTCTTTCAGCACACTTTCAAATTGTTCTCTCAATATAGTAAATCATTTCTCACTGTCATCTACTTCTTTCCTTTTTTCTTTTCGCCTGGAATGTTGTTTGCAAATGACCGTCGTATTCTCACACAGTATTTTTTTTATTATTATTATTTCCCTACACTATTTTAGACTGGCTGTTCATGGTATACAACACCATGAATTCGGCGACGCAGCAGAGGGATACTTCATTGACACATATTTCAGGATATATACAACACGCGGTCACACAGAGCCATACGCACGTGTATACAGTCACCATAGTACCGTGTATACCCTCCTTCTGCAGCAATGTAAGCTACAATTGTCTCACGGAGACGATCATAGAGGTGCCGAATGTAGTCTTGTGGAATGACCTACTATACAATTTCGGTGCAAAATGGTTACACAAGTAACACTATGTCACAAGTTTTGTACTAGTTGGTTGTCTAAATTTGCCTCACAACCCCAAAAGAAGAGCAAGCTGGGAACAGCATTGTCGTTTTATGCACAAATGCCAGAAGTAAGATGACATTTATCTATCAGATTGTCGTTGGATGTGAGATATGGGTTTGATGCGTGAATTCCGGAGTTACACTAGCCCCCATACGGAACCACAGAAATGTCTCCAAAGAGTTACACAGCAAAACCTAATGCCATCTCTCTTCTGAGGCAAGAAAGGCGTTTTGTTTGTGGATTTCATGACACGATCAACAACAATAGACTTGGTCGGGTACTGTGAAACACTACCCAAACTTAGGAGATCAATAAGAACAAACGACATAACGTGATGTGTTCTGATGTTTTGACTCACGTCGTCCAATGTTCGTCAGCATACTGCGATACGCGTTAAAAGTCTCTTATTTCTGGTGGGAGGCGTTCTTTGGATTCTGGACACTTCCACCTTTTCCCAAACATAAAAGAGGTTTGTATCTCTCTTTGTAGTATACTACAAATGGATGAGCAGTTCAAGAAGAGTCTCAGTGAGTGTCAATGACAGGTGGCACAGTTTTACATAGAAGGGATTTCGAATGCTTCGAATGCCAAATGTTTGAATGTTTATGAAAGGTATGTTAATTTCATATTCACGGAAATTACTATAGCCGCGCGTGCTGGAGCGCCATGTTGCGGTGCTCGCGACCGTCCGCCGTCGGGGGTTCGAATCCCTCCTCGGGCATGGATGCCTGTGTCGTCTTTAGTATAAGGTAGTTCAAAAGTAGTTTGCAAGTTTAGGGACTGATGACCCCGCAGTTAAGTCCCTTGAGCTCTACAAACATTTGAACATTTTGATATTACGATATTAACTGCGAATGGGTAAATTTGAAAATGTCTACAGAGTACCCTCCGCCACGCACCTTTGGATGGATTGCGGTGTTCGTATGTAGATGTACCCAGCTCCGATTCGAACTCGGGTTTAGTGCTTTCTAGGCAGTTGTGGTGACCCCTACACCAGTAGTGACACAGCGATCATCATAACTGCTAATCCATCATAACTCCTATAAGATGCAATTTCTTAACTTCTCAACCTTTCCCTGCCATTATTAGTCAAACTCATGGTATTTGCAACTTATTCTCGTAAGAGTAAGAGTATAGGAGATCCACCGCACTCAAGAAATGATGATGCTGGTCATCGTCTAAGTATTAGGAGAATTATATAATGATCGCAGAGTCTGAAGTGGTGTAGGGGTCAACGTAACTGCCTGGAAAACAGGAGACCTGGGTTCAAATCCCAGCTGGGCACACATTTTCAACTTAACCCATTCGAAATTAATGTAAATTCTTGAATATCAACCGATAATAACAGCAGGATCAAAAGTGGTGTTTGTTCTTTCGGACCTGTACGAAAGAACAGGCACTACACACACACACACACACACACATTATATATAAACTTATTTGTTTATTGTGTTGATAAATTGATAAATAGCTCAAATGATGTATTGTACTTGGCATTCGTATTTGATAAAAGTCCCCACAATGAAGTCAGTTGTGTAGAAAAACACAAATAAATAAAAAATAAATACATCGCAGCTTATTTACTGTATCGCCTATGTTTTTGGTTTGGAGGTGATATTTCAAATCAATTTTTCTTGTAGAACTATTCAATTTAAGTAAAGTTTACACAGTACGAATAAAATAGCGTTTACATGTCATCGTAATCAAGTAATTTAGAAGAGAACTCACGTATGTAATGCCTCCTGTAGGTAACGTTTTAACAACGTGGCTGCCGTTTAGACCGATAGTTACAAGCAGCCGTAGAAGTGAACAAGTAGTTGAAACTGTGAGAAATGTGGTGCAATTTCCCGTACGACCTAATTTCATCGTTTATTCAGGAAGCTATGACTCCTAACATTTCCCACTCCTTTTTTTTTTCAGTTTTCCCTAGTGCTCCCTACTTAAAAACAGGGATGATATTCCTCCCTATTTCCTTTCTAACGTGATTTATGGGTTTCATTAAACTTGATGACAGTCTAATGGCCGCTGAAGGCAAAAATGAGGACTGCTTTTACGACGTGCAATTAAACTGTCTTCGGGCTGCATAATGAAGACAGAGAAGGCCTTAAATGGCTAAAAGATGTTTCTTTCGCTGGAAGGGATGCCGAGCTGTTTATGATGTGACTTCTGCGTAAGACGTAATAAACCACTGTTCTTGTCATATAATCTGGTCACTATTCTTTGACTGTAAAATAGAATGATATAAATTTTCTTGCTTGAAAATTAACAGTGCTCTTCAGTTGCAAAACATTGTTATCCAGATACGTCATTTTTACGTCTCACAAAATACCTTAATAAAGCCATTTCTAAGTTAACTGCTAATCTTGCACTACAATTTTTCAGTTATATCCTAATACTGAAGTTCTACATACGAGTCCTTTTGCACTATTCTCATTCGTTTCTGTTAGATGTGATTACTGTCATTTGATTTCATAGAGGAGGAATTAGCTTAATGTCATGAAGAACATTCAAATTGGATGAAGGACAGGAGTCAGTAGCGAAAACATCGGCTTTAATGCAGACCTATATAGCTATCAACTTTTAATCAGCGCTCATCATTAGTACTAAAATAACAAAAACAGAAAAATTAAATATAATAAGAATGTCCATTTGAATAGGAGTTCAGTGATGACATATCATTGTGTTGACTCATGTATGTATAATCAGTACAAGATATTTCATTCTGAAATTGATGTTATACAATAATAAATATGTAAAAAACTGGGTCGTTGTTTACAACTATCGTTTTCGGCGCAAAATATATCATCAAGGTACAGTGGATTCCTTTATTGGAATACAATTACTGGTTATCATATCTTCCATAACTTCCAAACGTAATTTTGAAAAAACGAAGTACATGGGTTGTCAACTAGAAAGTGTCTGACCGCCAGGAATTTGAAATCAAATTTACGTACAACTGAAAATGTCTAGATAGGCTTATTCTCTATGTCTATATTGGCAGTAACTTACCATTTCTTACAGTAAAAATAATGAAAATAATTCATCTTAGGACAGTTTTCAAAATGACAAGCCAAGGCCACTCACTAACAATTTATTAAATGGCGACCGGTTTCGGTGCACTGTGTCACCATCATCTGGTCACATATATGTTATAATCTGGTCATCTGTCAAAAATATAAAAGACATGCAAGAAACAACGTAAAAACATAAAAAATAACATACATTTGGGACTTATCCTACCTTGATACAAAAATTGGGTGTAAAATAACAAGTGCAACATTGTACTTAGTCACTATATAAAAAATACGTAAGTTACAATAATGACAGCTTACCAAATTATGTAATCTGTCATGATTGTAACATATGTATTTTTTTATATAGTGACTAAGTGCACCCTTTCCGTTTCGCCTTCTATCCCTGACAAGGAAACCTCCCAATCTCTTTCAGTCTCTTTCAGTGAATAATGAATACCTCGTTTCAAATGTTTGTTAAGCTTATGGGCTTCCTTGGGGATAAGTCTTTCTTCCTACACACAATCTTAAAAAAAAAATTAAAAAGTAAAAAATTTAGAAAAATCAATCTTGAGTTCTGTCAAAATCCAATTATCTACAGGAACACGGTTCTTTTTATTGAGAAGCAGAGCAATACCTCTAAAATATTACCAGATTGGTTTCTCTTCTCACAGTTCAGCTTGTTTAAGAAGTGATAAGAAGTCAGACGGAAGTACAATTAGAGGTATATGGTGGGAATTTCGTGAACGTCAGACACGTACGTCCCACTTTGAGGCCAAATATTGTAATGTCTCCTAGACGCCGTATTTGAATTTGCCTCGGAAGCTGGTACTGTGGACACGGACAATATCACGAAAAATCTTATCAAGTTGTTCTATCATTAACATTACTCCTATTGACGTATCAAACCTGAGCTATTAGTAACATGTACCATGTGAAGAGTGCCTTAACTTCATAGGAAAGAAACTGATAGTAAGGAAACGCTGAGACCATTGCAACACTGTTAGATAATGAGGTCGAAATTGAAAGATTGGGCCAGTATACATAGTGGAGATATTTTTTTTTAACCAGAGTGTATAAAAGCTATTTTAATCAGAAGCGTTTTTTTCCAATAGAGGGCAGAAATGTCACTTGTATTTTGCACCGTTTGCGCTAATTGTAGACATCGACGCAGTTTATGTAGCGTATCTCAAGAGGATCATATTTAAATACCCCGTACTGGTTTTACATACATGCATTTATTCATGTTCGCATTAATATGGATATTCTTTCTATTTAATATACATTGGGTCCCACTTCAGCTTTCCACCCCAAATGTCTCTGCAACAACAACAGGTACTGACAAAACCACTTCACTGGAATGAACATTTAGCAGGGGCACATTAAATACAATGAGACATTCTATTGCGTAAACAAATACTATTTCAACACAAACTGTTTTAAATTGACACCACTTATTATTTGCGCGGCTGTTCTCCGTCGGAATTTCGATTCCTCCCTCGGGCGCTCGCGCTTGCGTGCGTGTGTGTGTGTGTGTGTGTGTGTGTGTGTGTGTGTGTGTGTGTGTGTGTGTGTGTGTGTGTTGTCCTTGGCGTAAGTTGGTTTAAGTAGTTTGTAAGTCTAGGGACAGATGACCACTGCTGTTTGATCCCACAGCTTTAAAAACATTTGATTTTGAGTTGCATCGCAACACATCAATTACATCCGGATAAATTGAGAAGCTTGAAATAAACTAAAAACGCAGTTAACTCACATTCCACGACTAAAGCGTGAACCTCACGCTTCCTGCAAGCCGGCCGCGGTGGCCGAGGGGACTGAGGCGCTTCAGTCACGGTCTGCACGGCCACTACGGTCGGGGGTTCGAATCCCCCCTCGGGCATGGATATTTGTGCCGTCTGTAGTCTTAGTTAGTTCATAAGTAGTTTGTAAGTTCAGGGACTGATGGCCCCGTAGTCGAGTCCCATAAGCTCTACAAACATTTCAACATTTTTTTGCTTCCTGAAGTCGTGATGCGATTGACAAACTACTAAGTGACAAATGCTGTTCTTAGAAACATTAACAATTACTAATCACACACAACTTAAAATAAGGAAAGGGTTTACATATTTGTACTTGATTGATCGTTCGTACTCTATCAGATAACTTTACATGACATGTACAGAAAATGTCGATGAACGTTTTGAACCAGTTATAGATGTGGAACAATCAAATAAACGTACAATTTCATATACAAAGGCAACATGTCTTCTCAAGAAGAAAAAAAATGTATGCTGGTATGTGTTGTGAAGGGAGACTCGCGTTAATCTTAAGAGTGAAATCCTGGAAATCGGAGGGATTAATTTCAATCAGCAGTTTGTGGTGATATTAAGATACGATCGAGAACACATACTAACACTTAATTTCGTCTGTATTACACATACAGCGGAATCGAAGAAAAAGGAGGATAGAATGATAATAGAGAGAGTAATGTTTATGTTAATTATCCGTCTCTCTCTTTCTCTCTCTTTGTCGTGAGGGCTGTAGAACCATACGCATCGTTAGTACGTACTGTTAAAGTTCCTGTTCACTAACACGGCTTCTTCTTTTCCTTTGTTGTCCCCACGCAGAAGCAATGCACAGGTCATCGAACCTCCTATCTTGAAGTGCTGTGGAACCTTTGAAACTGGTGGCAAGGCTGAAACGTATTTTTCAAATAAGACGGAATGCCATTTGTTTCAAAATGTTTATTTACATTTCGTGAAACAACAAGCGAAATATATAACACTATCCATGTTTTTCTTGAATCATAATTACAGTGGTTGATAATATGCAGTTTGAACTGCCTAACAGGCTGTTTTAAGAGTTCAGCTGCCATAGGTCTTAACGCGAGAGCCAACTGTGCTGGACTACTTGCAACTGGACAGTACTGATCTCACGGACTATTAATTTTGGAGCGAAGCACAGTTTCTAGAACAGTTTCTAGATCATATTTACATAAACAAAACATGACATAATAAAGCTGCTTGTAAACACATTAACTATAAAAATCACCTCAAGTTCTATACAATACTTTATCTAAAATTTATAAATAAAGAATCATAGTGGCACTTTTATACGTGAGGGAAGCCAATCAGAAAACGTCTGGGCAGTATTGGCCTAATTTCTCAAGGAAATGCGATATGTTACACCATGTGTCTTCTTATCCCACCCATTCGAACTAGCTACCAATGGAGGAGGGTGGCCCGTCACTAAATATGATTTGGTACATAATTCACTACAGACTTTTACAATTTTTGTAATTCAATAAGATTTCTTGAATCTAACCATCAAACATGTAATACTACTATGTAATGGGGAATGTCAAATAATAAATAAGTATGACGTGATCCACTAGCTACGAAATTTCTTAGCAACTCAATACCTACGTCCATGAGCTAGCCATTCTACTCACTTCATTAGTTCAGTTATTTAAATCAAACACAAAGAAATTTAAATTTTTACTTGTGTTACTTCGTGCACTTCATTTTATATATTTACCTTTATTCGGTTTTACATTCTTGTATCCACATGTAGATGTAACTGAATATCACAAAACCGATATTGCTTTTAATGACGTGTAAATACAACGGCAGAGTGTGTTCGTTTAACATGAGGGAAAAAAAATTAAAAACTTATAATGGTCTGATTTCAAAAGATATAAATGCAGGATCGCAGTAAAAATAAAAGTATTCCTGAAGAAGAGACATTTGTTAACATCGAATATTAATTAGGCGCTATTCTCCGATGATCGAGGCCGTTCCCCGTGGGAGTTGGAATCCTCCCACGGGCGGGGATGATTGTATTGTTTTAAATATAACTTAGTTTATAAGTAAGTTTAGAGGCGGATGACCCTGCAGTTAAGACCCATAAGCTTAACAAACATTTGAAACGAGGTGTTCGTTATTCACTGAATGAGAAATGCGTTTTACAAGGAAAATATTTCAATCATCCAATTTTAAAATTTTTTTAATTATTTTTAATTGATAGAGAATAATATTTCTCTTAATATTTTGGTAAAAAACAGTCTTGGTTGCATTAAATTTATGTTTCATTTATTTATACATGACACGTTTCGCTTCTGATGGCAATTATCAGACGCTGAAGGGGGAAAATTACAAACTTATTTAAAAAACAGAACTAAATATATGTTAAATCTTTCCCAAGAAAGAAATATTAGGGAAGGTACATACTGATGAAACTGCAGTCCACATGACCATATTCACGATTTGGCCTGAGATACTGCCTACAGGAAAATAAAAGAGACATTTGGGGACAAGAAAAACAGCTCTACAAATATCAAGAACTCAGATGGAAAACCTGTTCTCAGCAAAGAAGGGAAAGCAGAATGGTGGAAAGAGTACATAGAGGAGCTCTACAAAGGAAATAAACTTAGAGACAATGTTGTAGGAAGGGAAGAGGCAGTAAATCAAGATGAAATAGGAAATACTATACTGAGAGATTAATTTGACAGAGCCCTGAAAGACCTAGGTCGGAACAAGGCCTCGGGAGTAGATGTCATTCCCTCAAGGGCTACTAAAGTCTCTGGGTGAGTCAGCCATGACCAAACTGTTTCACCTGGTGTGTAAGATATATGAGACAGGCGAAGTACCCTCAGACTTAAAAAAAATGTAATAATCCCCATTCCAAAGAAATCAGGCGCAGATAGATGTGAAAATTATAGAACCATCAGTTTGATAAGTCATGGTTGCAAAATTTTAACACGAATTATCTATAGGAGAATGGAAAAACTGGTAGAAGCTGACCTCGGAGACGATCAGTTTCGATTCAGGAGGAACGTAGGAACCCGGGAGGCAATACTCACTTTACGACTTATCTTAGAAGATAGATTAAGGAAAGGCAAACCTACATTTTTAGCTTTTGTAGATTTAGAGAAAGCTTTTGACAATGTTGACTAAATACACTCTTTCAAATTCTGAAGTCAGCAGGGGTAAAATTCAGGGAAAGGAGAATTATTTACAACTTGTACAAAAGCCAGACCGCAGTTAATAGACTCGAAGGGCATGAAAGGAAAGCATTAGTTGGGAAGGCAGTAAGACAGGGTTGTAGCCTTTCTCCGATGTTACTCAATTTGCACATCGAGCAGGCGCTGAAGCAAAGCAAGGAAACATTTGGAATAGGGATTAAAGTTCAGGGTGAAGAAATAAAAACATTGCGTTTCGCTGATGACATTGTAATTCTGTCAGAGGCAGCAAAGGACCTGGAAGAGAGCGTATAAAATGAACATTAAGAAGAGCAAAACTAAGATAATGGAATGCAGTCTTAGAGAATCAGGCGATGCTGAAGGAATTAGATTAGGTAATGAAACAATGAAGGTGGTAGATGAGTTTTGTTTCTTGAGTAGTAAAATAACATATGACGGTCGCAGTACAGAAGATATAAAATGCAGAATGGCAATGGGAATGAAAGCATTTTGAAAAAGAGAAATTTGCTAACATTGAATATTAATTTAAGTGTAAGGAAGTCGTTCCTGAAGGCATTTGTGTGGAGTGTTGCCTTGTACGGGAGTGAAACGTGTGAAACATGGACGATAAACAGTGCGGACAGGAAGAGAATAGAGGCTTTTGAAATGTGGTGCTACAGAAGAATGCTGAAGATTAGGTGGGTAGATAGCATAACTAATGAAGAGGTACTGAACAGAATTGGCGAGAAAAGGAATTTTTGGCATACCTTGACTAAAAGAAGGGATCGCTTGGTAGGACACATTCTTAGACATCGGGGAATCGTAAATTTAGCATTGTAGAGAAGTGTGTGGGGTAAAAATCGCAGAGAGAGACCACGAGACGCATTTAGTAAGCAGATTCAAAAGGAAGTAGGTTGCCGTTCTTATGAGGAGATGAAGAGGCTTGCTCAGGATAAAGTATGGTGGAGAGCTTCATAAAACCAGTCTCCGGACTGAAGACCATAACAACAACAACGGGATATGACTGGACTAATAAATACCGCTAAAGAGCACAGTTTGACAAATAAAGTTACTTATCTCTGAGGTAGCAGAGCGTCATATAATTAAATTCAATATAATAGAACGTTTACAACAGATGTGGTAACTAGCAAGACACGAGCGCGGAAGCAGTCCGCGGTTGTGGTAGAGACGGCTCTTATGTGAGTAAACAAAGCCTCGCTCGGCTAAATCAGCTTTTACCACTGACTTCATTGTCCCTTAGTCTTGACTAACAGTTACCACGTCTGTTGTAAAGGTTCTATTTTATTTGAATGTCAGAGTGGGTAAGTTATATATATATATATATATATATATATATATATCAATAATTGTATCCACGATATTAGGCGCTCTGAGCTGGTTATATTGAAGTCCTTTCTACCTGAATATGA
Organism: Locusta migratoria; assembly: GCA_026315105.1. Taxonomy (NCBI): domain Eukaryota; kingdom Metazoa; phylum Arthropoda; class Insecta; order Orthoptera; family Acrididae; genus Locusta; species Locusta migratoria. The sequence goes on along the minus strand of CM048745.1, from coordinate 834,827,726 downwards.
CTTGCTGATACAATGCCTGACAAAAAGTGAAGCAGTCAGAATGGGAACAGGTTACTAACTGCAACTTAAAGGTGAAGTTTTTCCAGGTTTGTAACCGAGTCGAGAAGTATTTCTTCACCTGCGTTTCAACAGGTTTCCTGCTCCTATCTCCAGGGAAAACGTCGGGTTCGTGTACCGTCTGGGTTTTTTCCCTGCCAGATATAGTGTTCTCCGCGTCCTGTGTCGGCTGCTCCAATCACACACCATGTTGTTCTTGGCTGTGGTGGGGGTGACATCGTGGAAATAGAACCCATATATCCTGAGTCTCTAAGTGTTCCTCTTGCTCACAGGACTCAACACTTCCGCTGTAAGAAACCTGAATCCAAGGCTTGCTTACATTTAGGGGTCCTTTTTTTTGAAAACATCAAAGAGAATCAGCGATCACAATGATTAGATTCAAATAATTTATTTGAAGGTTACCTTTTTCGGCCATTTAAATGGTCAGCCTCGGAGCATGATAGAGTGTTGGCCACTGGTTGCGTATAGAAAGAGCTCAGCAGAAGCTGGTAACCTTTAAACGGAATGGCGATCTTGACGGACTTTTAAGTGAATTTAAGAGTTCATCTCGGCCAGAGAAAAATGTCGAAAAATGGTGCCTGAGGCTGCCGCCGGCCCCGGTGGTCGAGGGGACTAAGGCGCTTCAGTCACGGTCTGCACGGCCACAACGGTCGGGGGTTCGAATCCCACCTCGGGCATGGATATTTGTGCCGTCGTAGTTCGTAAGTAGTTCATAAGTAGTTTGTAAGTTGAGGGACTGATGACCCCGTAGTTAAGTCCCATAAGCTTTACAAACATTTGAACATTGGAGGCTGCCAGTCGTTCAATGGACTGCCTGGGGCAAAGGATCTAACGCCATGATAATCATAAATCTCGAACCGAGGGCTCCCAGACCCTTAGGGATTTACTAACAACAAAGCAAACAAGGCTTCTGCGGTAATTGAAACGACTCACTTACATTTTTACTTCCTTAAAGTCACAAGTAACAAGAAAAAAAGTGTGTCATGCACGATGAGATCAAAAGCAAAACGAATTTGAAAATTTCGTACCAGTTTCTATCACAAGGAGGTGAAATGTATCACAGTCCAAATTTATTTACAAATACATTTGTAATCAGGGTTTTGGAACATATCCTGTATTCGAGTATTATGAATTATCTCGAACAGTGTGATCTATTGATCCAAGATCAACGCGGATTTAGAAAATATCGTTCATGTGAAACACAACTAGCTTTTTATTTACACGAAGTGAGGAGTGCGCAGTTTCCGTATTTCTTAATTTCCATAAGGCTTTTGACACCATACCTCACAAACAGCTTTTAATCAAATTGCGTGGATATGGAATATCGACCCAGATTTGTGACTGGATAGAGAATTTCCTGTCAGAGTGGACACAATTCGTAGTAATCGATGCTAAGGCATCGACTGAAACAAAGGTGATATTCGGCGTTCCACAGGGTACTGTTATTGGTTCTCTATTGTTCCTTATCTATAAACGATGTGGGATAAAATCTGAGCAGCTTTCTTAGGTTGTTTGCAGATGATGCCGTCATTTACCACTTAGTAAAGTCATCTGAAGATCAAAATCATCTGCAGGACAATGTAAATATCACTATGGTGTAAACCTTGTCCACATGAATACGAAAAGAATTCCGTTAAACTTTGTTTACAAGCTAAATCAATCAAATCCACTAAATAACTAGGAATTACTATTACACTGCATACACTACCCTTGACCGTCGTTTGTTGGAGTATTGCTGCCCAGTGTGGGAACCTTATCAGGTGGGTTTGACGGAGGACATCAAACGAGTCCAAAGAAGGGCAGCTCGTTTTGTATTGTTACGATTTAGGGGGGACAGCGTCACGAAACTGATACAAGATCTGGGGTGGGAATCATTACAACAATGGCGGTTTTCACTGCGGAGTGGTCTACTTACGAAACATAATTCGTGAACATTCTCCTCCGAATACAAAGATGTATTGTTGATTGCCATCTACATAGATAGAAATGATAATCAGAATAAAATACGAGAAATGAGTGCTCGAACGGAGAGATTGAGATGATCCTTCTTCCCGCGCGCTATTCGAGAATAGAATGGTAGATGAATTTTTGTGTCCCAGCCTCGTCGCCGCTTTTGTGTCTCGCTTCCGTCGTAGGTGTCGGTGGCCGAGTAGTTTTTAACCGACACAAGAATAAATGATGCACGCTTGTGCAGGTAGGAAGGTGAGCAGCCAGAAACTAGAAACACTAGAGTAAATTAGAACGAGATATATATTGCACAGAATTTATACAATACTTAACTTTTACATTGTTCAGTACGGCAGAATGCTGATACATAGTTGAGTTAGAGGTCTGCCTAGTGCCTGTCCGATAGCCAAGTCTTTACTGGTGCCTATCTGATTCCGAAGGTCCTAACTGGTTGCTATCTCAGTCCCAAGTGAACGATCTCGTTCAGTGGTGGACACGAGCGAAGTTGCAGCAGAGGGCGCTCGTGGCTGTCGTCGTAAGAACGCCGCGCCGTGCGTGCATGGCGGCGCGCGGCGAAAGTAGGTGGCGCGCACTTTGTACTTGTGCGACACCACACCCCTCCCCCCCCCCCAAACCGCCGCTCCGTCGTGGCGTAGGGCTGAGGGCCACGGCGACGGCACTGGGAGGAGAGCCTGGGCGGGGGCGTTACTGGTGGGACGGGCGTCGTAGCTGAGGCTGGGATCGAGACGCCGTCCGCGCCCCGGCATCCGCCTTGCGATCCCCCGGAAAACCCGCCAAAAAGGGGAAGAGCGCACCCCTCCTCCCAGATGGAGCAGGTCTTCTTCTTCTGAGGTGCGTGGCCCAGGCGGCGGGGGCTCGCACGGTCCCGGAGTCCCCCTCGGTGACGCTGTCATCTGCGGCGGCGACAGCCGCGGTGGCGACGACTGCGTCGGAGGCGCGTCGACTTCCATCGGGATCTCGTAGTCCGGGGACGTTGTGCCCGGCGGCGAGCGATGTGGCTGTGCTCCCTGGCGGTGAACTGGGTCTGGAATCAAGAAACCCGAGACAGGATCGCGCGGCCTGTGCAAGCGCAATTGGTTTGCATGGCGCCGCAGCTCCGTCCCTGTGGAAGAACGTACAACATACATATTGCGACCGAGCACGCGCTGAATGGTGCCCGGCGTCCATTTTGTCTTGTTGCCAGCAAACACCCTGTACAGCACCGGCGTCGAAACCTGAAAACGCGAAGCGCCATACGAACCGACTCGGTGCGTGGGAGGCTGCAGCAGGTGAAGGAGAGTGCGGTGACGGCGGCCGTGTAGCAGTTCGGCAGGAGACGGGCCGTCGCGTGGCATGCACCGATACGTAGACAGGAAAATTTAAAGAGCTTGCTGCCTGGAGAGCTGACCTTTCATCTTTTCCATGTGAGACTTGAATGTTCGAACGAAACGTTCTGCTTCACCATTGGACTGAGGGTGAAAAGGTGCGGAGGTGATATGCTTAACGCCATTCACACGACAAAACTGTTGAAATTCCGCACTAACAAACTGAGGTCCATTGTCACTGACGATAGTTTCAGGCAAACCTTCGATGCAAAACACCGACGTTAAGGCACTGATTGTACTCGACGCCGTCGTTGAGTTCATGGCAATCACAAAAGGAAACTTGCTGAAAGCGTCTACAACGATTAACCAGCGCGTATTCCAGAAAGGTCCGGCAAAATCAATGTGTAAACGTTGCCATGGTCCCTTGGGGCGTGGCCAGTCTGAGAAACGTTGCGGAGGAGCCGCCTGATGCTCCGCACAAACAGTACACTGTGACGTCATGCTCTCTATCTGAGCGTCCATACCAACCCAGGTACAATGACGTCTGGCCAGTTACTTTGTCCTAACAATACCCCAATGTCCTTGATGCAGGAGGCGTAGCACTTCTCGTTGCAGGGAACGAGGAACAATCACTCTTGTTTGGACGTTATCCGTATGTAACAACAGTACACCCTGACTTAAAGATAATGCATGACGTTGTGCAAAATAAGGTCGAACCAGAGGCCGCTCAATGTCTTTGGCTCTGGCAGGCCAACCAAATCGAACAAAACGTGCTACCACACTTAGGTCTGCATCCGCAGCTATTTCCTGTGCAACCCGACGAGAGTTCAAAGGGAAGTCTGCGACAGCAGAAGCATCTCTGGAGTCTATCTGACAACATGCCATTTCTGAAGAATCAAACGACACATCCTGGCCAACCGGAAGTCGGGAAAGTGTGTCCGCGTTGGCGTGTTTAGTGGTAGGTCGGTACAAAATCTCATACTGATAATTAGACAGTATTAAGGACCATCTCTGAAGCTTTTGTGCCGTTCGTGGCGGAATTGGCTTTGTGGGTGAGAACAATGACGTGAGAGGCTTGTGGTCTGTCAACAAATAGAACATTCTGCCATAGAGATAATGATGAAACTTTGTGACGCCGTAAATGATTGCTAAGGCCTCCTTTTCTATCTGACTGTAATTCTGTTGCGTTGGCGTCAGTAGCTTGGACGCAAAGGCAATAGGTCGATCGTGAGATCCAATGCGATGTGATAAAACTGCACCCAGACCGTACGACAAGGCATCGACTGCTAACACTACAGGCTTCTGTGGGTCAAAGGGAATCAAACATGCATCACTGAGTAGTGCAGACTTTAATTTGTCAAGGGCAACCTGGCAATCTTTGGACCATACAAAAGGAACATTCTTCCTACGTAAACGATGCAGTGGAGCTGCAATCTGAGAGGCATTGGGAATAAATCTGAAATAATAGTTAAGCTTTCCCATTACTGCTTGCAATTCTTGCACATTCTTAGGAGGAGGCAAGTCTTTGATTGCTCGAAGATGTGACTGTAAGGGATGGATTCCTTGGGCATTAATCACATGGCCTAGGTACTCTATTTCAGTTTGAAAAAACGAACACTTTGCTTTATTACAACGTAGACCTGCTGCAGTCAAAACTTTGAAAAGACACTCCAGGTTTGCTAAATGTTCTTCAACAATACGTCCGGATACCACAATATCATCTAAATAGTTCGAGCAACACGGTACAGAAACTGTCAGCTGTTCCAAAAAGCGCTGAAAAATAGCGGGGGCGGAAGAACTGCCAAAGGGTAGGCGTTGAAATTGAAAAAGGCCCATGTGAGTATTAATGACGAAAAATTTTTTTGCCTCGTCATCAAGCGGAATTTGTAAGTATGCCTCTGCTAAATCAATCTTAGAAAAGAAGCGAGGCTGTCCTAATTTGTCCATTAGTTCGTCAGGTCTGGGCAGGGGATAAGTGTCTACAATTGTTTGACTGTTCACTGTTGATTTAAAGTCCGCACAGAGACGAAGTTTTCCCGACGGCTTGGGTATAATTACTAAAGGCGAGGCGCACTGACTCGCAGAAACAGGAGAAATCACCCCACTATCTTGCCAACGTTTAAGTTCTTCGGCAACTGTATCATGCATTGCGATAGGCACTGGTCTAGCTTTACGAAATTTGGGAACTGCAGATTCTTTTAAAGTTACATGTGCCACGAAGTCTTTTGCACAACCTAGTTCCGGCGAAAACAAGTCACTGTATTTTTCACACAATGCATTAATTTGGTCCTGAGGCACTACTGACGAAATTTGAAGCACATCTCTTTGAATAGATAAACCAAACAAGTCAAAAGCATCTAGTCCAAAAATGTTCTGTGTAGATTTGGCCTGAAGAACAACAAAAGCAACTGTTTTTGTTACACCTTGAAAAGAGGCAGGCAGGCTACATGTTCCTAGCACGGGAATATTTTCACCTGTGTACGCTGTTAACACTTGTTGACACGGCGACAATTTTGACGAACCCAGCAGTTCATAAGTGTCTTTATTCATTAAAGTAACAGCGGAACCAGTATCAAGCTGAAATTTCACAGTCTTATTTTCGGTCAAAGATTCACAAAAAGCTTTCGCTTGTGGCGCTCGACAGGTGCGCGAATGTGGGCAACGTCTGATAGAACTTGTTTACTATACTTGCGCATGCGCGGGCTACGTAGTGAAGGAAGCGGCGCAGAATCGCCACACAGAGTAACATCACTGTCACTAGATGGCACTACCGCCGGATCGATGTCCGCGCAATGCGAGGCTACTGCACTAAAATTACTTTGAGTAGCTACACCAATTCTACTGTCACTATCTACATCGTACTGGGCACTTTTATAAGGAGAAGTTGCAGAAGGCACTATGTTCACTACAGGATTGCACTGTACATTGTCACTTTGCTTGTCCCGAACCCTTTTCCGTTGCACAGTTTTACGCGCTCGTCGGCGCTTGCTGCGTGGCTCAATACATAGTTTCGCGATAGGTGCAGAAGAATTTCCTTGCAATTGAGAACCAAGTTAAGCACTGTTCAACTCCACAGCGTTTATGACATTGACTGTATGCACTGCTCTCGCACTCTGCGAAGCACTGTTTCTAACGTTACTGTTCTTTGAGTTTTTAATTTGCATACACACAGACTGCACATGTCCCGATTTGCCACATTGATAACAGGTTGCGTTGCGACTTGGGTACTGTGCACGTTTGTGGCGAGATACACACTGGGGGCAAGACTTACGAACATTTTTCTGAAATGGGCGTTGGCGCCCGTTATTCAAATTACTGTTTCTAACACGACGGGGCGACCTTTGCGTCGCACTTTTACACTGGCTACTGTTCACTGTCTGTTCAGCACGGCCGGTACAAAAATAAGAATCAGTAGGTCTACACTGAGAACTACGGCTAGGAAAGCGTCTGTTGCGGCGCACTGAATTTACACTGTGGCTTTGCATTTCGATATCTGCTAAGTCAAAAGTATCATGTGCTTCTATAAGCTGCAGTACACTGTCTAATGAAGGGTCTGACTGTTTTAGAATTGCTGCCCTAATTTGGGGGTCCTGAATGTTCTGCGTAATTGCATCTCTTAACATAACCATCACTATATGAAAGTCCACAAGAGCAAGTAAATTTACATTGGCGGGTTAAGCCCTTCAGTTCCGTAATCCACTCTTGGTGTGACTGCTGCGGTAATTTTTTAAGTCTGAAAAATCGGTACCGTGCCGCAGCTACGAGAACTTTTCTCTCATAATGAGCATTTAGTGCATCTACAATTTGTTCAAAGTCTACATCACGAGGAGATGCGTGAGGGAAAAGTTTTTGCAATAATACGAAGGTCTGGGGGCCCACAATCGATAAGAAAAGGTTCTTCACTCTCTGACCTGTAAGTTGATGAGCCGCGACGAGTTCTTGAAACTGTGCGAAGTAGTCGCTCCATTCTTCCTCACGTTCGTTGTACTGGCGAAATGTAGGAAGCGGTGCAGCGGCAGGTGTGGGCTGCTGATGTGACGGCTGTTGTTTTTGGTTAGCGGCTTGCGCTGTCAGTTGGGCTACAGCTTGCAGGAGTTGTGTTATTTGCGCCGTCTGTAACTGAATAATTTCCATTAAGTTTGGGTTCGGGGTAGTGGCCATGCTGACCGATTAGGCGCCGCGTATACAAGTAACTTATAACAAAACACAAATGCAATATGAAAGAGGACGCTCTGCAACAAAAAAGTCCACAAAACACGTAACTGAATATGTTCCCCCAAAATTCTTATAATAAGGGTGGGTGGGCGGGAGCAATTTCTGCGTGCTCCGACTGCTGCTGTCTGGCTGCTGTAAGAGGGCTAGTCCACGGTTCTTCTATCACTCCTCGTCGCCAATTTTGTGTCCCAGCCTCGTCGCCGCTTTTGTGTCTCGCTTCCGTCGTAGGTGTCGGTGGCCGAGTAGTTTTTAACCGACACAAGAATAAATGATGCACGCTTGTGCAGGTAGGAAGGTGAGCAGCCAGAAACTAGAAACACTAGAGTAAATTAGAACGAGATATATATTGCACAGAATTTATACAATACTTAACTTTTACATTGTTCAGTACGGCAGAATGCTGATACATAGTTGAGTTAGAGGTCTGCCTAGTGCCTGTCCGATAGCCAAGTCTTTACTGGTGCCTATCTGATTCCGAAGGTCCTAACTGGTTGCTATCTCAGTCCCAAGTGAACGATCTCGTTCAGTGGTGGACACGAGCGAAGTTGCAGCAGAGGGCGCTCGTGGCTGTCGTCGTAAGAACGCCGCGCCGTGCGTGCATGGCGGCGCGCGGCGAAAGTAGGTGGTGCGCACTTTGTACTTGTGCGACACCACCTGAATAATATAGAGTTGGTTCGATGACCCCTCTGCCACGCACTTGAATGTGATTTTCAAAGTATCCCATGTAGATGTAGACAGAATGATTTCTGCTGCGGGGTAGTCATTTTAAACGTATCGTGTTTAGGAAGCAAAACAGAAGACAACTGACACCTAGTGGTTATTAATGTAAACTAGTATTGCCTATGGTCGAAAATCGACAAATTGTGTTTACAATGATCACTGGGGGTAAAATTTTACCTATCATATTGGCGGCCTCGCGTGATTATGTTGGCAACATCAACAACACGATAGAAAATCTTTGCCCATTTGTTCGAACCACATAGAATGACTCGATTAGTGTATCGTACAGACTATGAAGCAAACAAATAATGCTGTTCCTGCTTTATGGTTGACAGGTTCTTGTAAGTACCCTCGTCCGCTCAGTAAAAATAATTGTCCTCGTGAAGCGAAGATTCCATGAGAAAACATCAGTGTTGTCAAGCGATTGGCTAAAATGAAGACTCACAGGTGTCACTATTCAGCATCTGTTGCCAACATTATCATAGGAGGCCGCTGGGATATTTGGTAAAATTTAACCGACACTGGGAGGTAGGAAACGGTATCTTTTACGTGTTAACGAAAATGCCTGACACAATAACAACAAATAAAAACGGAAGTATATACTTCTCATGCCTATTTTGAATTACATAACTTTTATTAGCCTAATATTTGAAATGGAACTACAATTTCGGTGTTCGTATATTTATACAACGCCAAGAAATAATGTTATGCCGATACTGCGATATACAGAATTCTAGAGCTGACAACTTGTCGACTTCGTAGTTCCGCCCGAGCACCGCTAGGTGCCTCTCCCGGGGCATCATCATGTACATCGGCACTCTCGAATTCGTAGTTCCACCCAAGCAGCGCTAGATGCCTCACCCGGCGCATCGTTCTTTACATCGGCATTCATATGAAAACATCCATTTCCTTTAACGACTCTTAATCACTGCGAAAATGAAGCATTTGAACGGCACAAGAAAGTGAGTTGTGAGCACTCCACGTATCGATATTCACTTATTTTAATAGTTATTTTAATACCGCATGTGCGCTGCAATACAGCGTCTTTGGTCGAGGCGAATAGTCAATCAGTGAGCTGATTGTTGAAGAATGTAGAACTTGATCCAAGCTGTAGATAGGAAAATTTCTACTTCCTTTTACCACTTTTAATGGCTAAATGCACACATAATATTTATATTCGTGAAATCTACTTCAAAAAAGCGTTCGACGCGGTGGCACACTGCAGACTGCTAACGAAGATACCAGCTTATGGAACAGGTTCACATATTTGTGACTGGCTGGAAGACTTCCTAAGTAATAGAATCCAGTACGTTGTTCTCGACGGTGAGTGTTCATCAGAGACGAATGTATCATCAGGCGTGCCCCAGGGGAGTGTGATAGGACCGCTATTATTTTATATTTATATAAATGATCTCATGGACAGAGTAACTCGCAATTTGCGGCTGTTTGCTGATTATGCTGTGGTGTATAGGAGGGTGCCGTTTTAACTGACTCTAATAGAATACAAGGTGACTTAGACAAAATTTCTAGTAGGTGCGAAGAATGGAAGCTCTAAATGTAGACAAATTTAAGGTGATGCGCATGAGTAGGAAAAACAATCCCATAATCTATCAATAAAATTCTTCTGGGTATGAAACCGCGTCGTCATTTTATAAATTCCACCGACGTTTATAAAATGACGACGCGGTTTCATACCCAGAAGAATTTTATTGATAGTGACAACAACCGCAGAAGCCTACTTTTGCATTTAATCCCATAATGTTCGAATACAGCATTGGCAGTAAGCTTCTTGATGCTTAGACAAATATAAGGTGATGCGCATGAGTAGGAAAAACAATCCCATAATGTTCGAATACAGCATTAGCAGTAAGCTTCTTGATGCTGTCACGTCGTTCAAATATCTGGGCGTAACATTGTAGAGCGAGATGAAATGGAACGAACATGTAAGGACAGTTGTGAGTAAGGCAGACAGCCGACTTTGGTTTATTGGGAGAATTTTGGGAAGATGTACTTCACCAGTAAAGGAGATCGCGTATAAAACGCTTGTACGACCACGTCTTGAGTATTGCTCAAGTGTTTGGGACCCGCAGCAGATCAGTTTAAAGGAAGACATAGAGGCACTTCAGAGGCGAGCAGCTAGATTTGTTACTGGTAGGTTCGACCAATGCGCGAGTGTCACGGAAATGCTCCGGCAATTCAATTGGGGATCGCTGAAGGAATGACGACGTTCTTTTCGTGAATTTCTGTTGAGGAAATTTAGGGGGCCGGGATTTGAAGCTGAGTGTAGTACAATCTTGCTGCCGCCTACTTATATTTCGCGTGGTGATCACAAAGACAAGATAAGAGAAATTAGGGCTCGTACGGAGGCATATATGCATTCTTTTTTACCTCGTTCTATTTGGGAGTGGAATAGGAAAGGATGTGCCTAGTAGTGGTACAGTGTACCCTCCGACACGCACCTTAAGGTGAATTGCGGATTATGTATGTAGATGTAGACAATGTTTCGAGTTATGTAACCTTCATTGACCTTCTTGTACGAATAAATTAGTAATCTGTGCCACAATTTTCGTGTTAGCGTATTTATATAATGATTATACTGTGTGTTCCTTTGTCCAGTCACCGATCCTAGGTGTAGGTGTACTTTTTAATATGTACGAAGTAAGTCTATTATTATCTGCACAGTAGTTACAAAATTTTATTGTAATAAAATACGAAACTTACAAGAATATCATTTTTCAACATAGTCTCCTTGCTTTTCAATGCAGTTCGTCCATCGCTCTACAAGCTTCCTTATGCCATCATAAAAGACGGTTTTCGGTTGAGCTTCGAGCCAGGAATGCACCGCTTCTTTTACTGCTTCGTACGAGTCAAATAGACGGCCTCTTAATGCCTGTTTGAGTGGACCAAACAATAAATAGAAGGGGCAAGATCGGGACTATATGGAGGATGATGCAGTACTTCGAATTTGAGTTTCTGGAGCGTTTCAGCAGTGTGGACAGCAGTATGCGGACGGACATTGTCGTGCAACAACACAACACCTTCTGACAGCAATGCTCGGTGTTTACTTCGAATTGCAGGCTTTAGGCTGTCAGTAAGCATCACACTGTAACGTACACTGTTTATTTTTGTGTCCGTTTCACCATAATGTTCCAGTACAGGGCCTCGAGCATCCCAAAAAACCGTAAGCATCAGTTTTCCTGCGGACGGTTGGGTCTTGAACTTTTTCTTGCACGGCGAATTTGGATGTTTCCATTCCATCCTCTGCCGTTTACTCTCCGGCTCGTAATGATGGATCCATATATCGTCACCAGTAATGATTCTGTCTAAGTAGTTGTCCCCTTCGTTACCATAACGATCCAAATGTTTTTTGCAGATGTCGAGGCGCGTTTGCTTATGCAACTGTGTGAGTTGTTTCGGGCCCATCTTGCACAGAATTTACGAAACCCAAGTCTGTTGTGAATAATTTCGTAGGCAGAACCATGACTAATTTGAAGACGATGAGCAACTTCATCAATAGTTAATCGTCTGTCTAAGAGAATCATTTCACTTGATCGCTCAATGTTATCTTCATTTGTGGCGGTAAACGGTCGTCCGTTTCCTTCATCGTGTTTAACACTCGTGCGACAATTTCGGAATTTTTAAATCCACTCGTACACACTTCGTTGCGGCAAAACACTGCTCCCGTACTGTACTGAAAGTCTTATGAATTTCGGGTCCTGATACACCTTCCGCCCACAAAAATCGTATCACTGAACGTTGCTCTTCTTTGGTGCAAATAGACAACGGAGCAGCCATGATTAACAACACGGCAGCGACAACGAAACTAACGTAGCAGCTTGAAAATTGCAAAGATATAACAACAAATAAACAAAGCATGCGTCACCAACGTAAAAGGACAGTGCTACAAACATGAAAAAATTTAACTAAATTGCGGATAATAATTGACTTGAAACTTCCTGGCAGATTAAAATTGTGTGCCGGAACCGGGACTCGAACCTGGGACATTTGCCTGTCGGTAGCTTGCCCGCGAAAGGCAAAGGTCCCAGGTTCGAGTCCCGGTTCCGGCACACAATTTTAATCTGCCAGAAAGTTTCATATCAGCTCACATTCCGCTCCCGATTGAAGTTTCATTCAATAATTGACTTACCCCCGTATATTGTTTTTGAAACACAGTTCATTCGGCCTTTTTTCTGTAGTATTGCAACTCTACCGCGGTTGCTGCCTTGGCCTGCTGGATGTTCTTGCGACCACGGAGAGCAGGGCGCACTGCTCAGCGTTCTGGTCACGGCGCGGCAGTCGCCCACGGCGGAGATTGCGGCCACGGCGCTGGCGCTGCAGAGGTCGATGGCGCCTGCACACGCGGCCGCCGCATTTACATGCGAGCGCTGCGGAGCTGTCTGCTCAGCAGGCGCCGCAGCCGCCGGGCCGATGCAGCTACACTGGAACACAAGGCTCACAGCCGCTCTGACAGCAACGCGAGGGCGTCCTTCACCATTTATTTAGTTGCGCTCACGCCCATCCTCAGTTTCTAAGTAAAACGATGTTTCTTCTGTGATTTAAGACCGTATTTCAAGCAACTTCTTCCTTACCGATCTCAGTTGATACCACGACGGGATAACAGTATAACGATACACTATTTTTTTTTTTTATCTTTGATCAGCAATGCTTATCGCCACCGGTTCCCTCTGACACACAATGCAACTAAATTAATTTCGTTCGTCATTTTTGTACTTCCGAACAAGCGAGAAGACGGAACCGCGATAGTAGTTTACTCACTCAGCGCCAGGGCCAGGGAACACTAAAATGGTCGTTCTTCACTAACAACAGTGCATATAAATTCTGAATAATAAAAGTGTCACACTGCTTCTCGAGCGTAGCCCTGGAACGGATAATCCGTAAGGAACCTTGCGTACTTAAGAGCGAATGACAAGTGACGCAGACAGCCATACATAATTGCGTGGTCATGAGTCCGTAGCTTGCAAACTACTTAAACCAAGGTAAACTATCTAAAGGACAACACAAACACACACACATGCCCCAGGGATGACTCGAACCTCCGACGGCGAGCAACCGCGCGCTCCGTAGCGAGGCGCCTTAGACCGTGTTTGACAAGATAAATACAATCGTTACCCACACATAGCCAACGTAACAAACTACAAAAGGACACAACCGATTGCGAAAGTTAACCACGAGGCGGCAAACTCAAATGTTCAAATTTTTGTAAATGTATCGGACCAAAACTGCTTAGTCAACAGTACGTAGCTTACAAACAACTTAAACTAAGGTAAACTAACCCAAGGACAACACACACACACCCATGCTCCAGGGAGGACTCGAACCTCCGACGGCGAGCAACCGCGCGCTCCGCAGCGAGCCGCCGTAGACCGCTCGGCTACTCCACCTCGGCGGCACATTACACTGCCAAGTAAATTACACCCGCGCCCGAGGCAGGTAACCGAGCGCGGGAGGCCACGACAGCAAAAATATGGGGAAACATAAGAACATAATGCTAGATACCCAATGTCTGAAACTATTGAATATAACAACCTACGGATGCACCGGGAAATAATGAAGTGTCATCCAATACAACGCACTTCAACACACAAGGCACTGGACGCTCAATGTTGACAGAAGCCCAAACCTTCCACACAAATGACTTCAGTGGAGACACATGAACGGTGCGAAAGAGTTGGACTAGGAATCCGTCCTCATGATGTCCTCATGATGTCCGGACGACAAGTTTCAGGCGTGGCGTGGTTGCATCAGCCCGACCCCGACGACGGCCCAAACACAACAAACCGCTTCGCTCGGCCGGATCAGACGCGGAACACATGCGCGCCGCTCGGTACGCCCCACTCGGAGAAACAAACAACTAATTAAACTGGCGCCAGCGCGCAGGCGAATAAGACGAGCCGACACGGCTCACTTACGCTTCTTCCGATGTTGCGTCGGGTCAACAGACGGACAACCTCAGCAGAAGTTTGGCGCAGCTTCGGGCGAAACGTAAGGAAGCAGCAAGTTTCTTGTAACTCTGCCTTGCAACCCAGAAGGTTTATTAACAATTGTGTCAACGGGTCGTCATATAAAGGAAGGGATGGATATGACGGCCTTGCTTTCACAGCACAGTAACAGACCACGAATATAATTATGTATGTTTCCGCCGCCAGAGTCAGATGACATAAGTGTTTTCTGGGTGTTGTACCGCATCATGATGTAAGAAGGCTATTACTTAAATAACGTTTCGGCCAACGTTACAGTGGCCTTCATCTGGGTATACTAATGTGTGCTGGTTGTTACTACACTGTACGATTACCGCCCAATAGAAATACTGGTAATTAATAACATTTGGTAATTAAACAGTATGAAGTTCACTGCAAACATTGACCATGCCAATGCACTAAATGTTACACAATTTTAATCTTATTAATTATGGTAGCAATGTATGTACGCAGTTGGGTGACAACATTTATAGTTAGGCCAAAGGTAGAATTTCTCCACGTTGAGATTTTCTGTTTGCTTGTAGCTGATGGGAGGCCAGCGAGCAGGCCGACGTTGGTGGCTTGTTCCAGCTTAGGATTTTCCAAGTTCGATTCCGGTGAGGGGAGAGAGGGGCAATGGCGAGTGCCAGGCACAGTGCAGTGCACAGCGTGAAATAAAATATTCTAATAACTACTGGCATTTAAAGTAATATGATACAGTTAGGAACCTTTAAGGCCCACCTTACAAAATAGCCTGTTGATAAATAAACAATACATTAGCTGATGTGGTCACATCTCGCGTAATATTTTTAATTGACAATGAAAAGTAATAAATTATCAATCAATACAAGACAGTTACACAACTAGCATGGTAATGTTTGTTTATAAAAATAATATATTAACTATTTCTCATTTTATTTTCATTTAATCTAGTGTATTTTATCTTGAAGTATTCAGTTAAATCACTTATCTGTGACATAAGAAATTGCACGATTATGATACAAAGGATGTTTATATCAATATAAAAACCTAAGAAGGTAATTTATTTAATGTAGTGTAATTATTTTGATTTTAAGAAAAGTTTTAGAAATTTATTGGCTGAGCGCTGTACGTTAGCAAATCGGTTAGAACAGCTCACATGGGGAAGTTGATGACGTAGGGGAAAAAACCCCAGCAGTTGAGCTTTTGGCGCGCGCGCGAGGGCAGGAAGTGACGACTCGGGAGCACGCGGGGTAGTGGCCGGGCGGGGTCCCTAGTCATCAGTCGGCATGTGGACCTCAAGGTGGAGGTTATAGATTTGTGTGTGACAATCGCCATGTGTGGGTGCTCGTCGTAGAATGCACCAAGTTAAATCGAGTGCTACTGTGTGTTTGTGAATATTTAGCCGGTGGAACAAGGTGTGCATCGCATTGAATTAAAGTGACTGTGATTTGTTAATGTAACACGTGTTGTCGCATAGGCATGAACATAAATGGTGTTTGAGACAGCCACTTGGTGTGAAACCATTCGCGACAAATATTCATTTTGTCTGGGGGCTCACGAGCTATAACTTTATTTGATAAATGTGCCGACGTACAAACGTATCAGCTACAGTGTTCTAAGATTGTGAAATAAACAACATAAAGTGAACTTTTCAAAAATAGTAGTTAGTACACCCTTTTCTCTCATGAACTTGACTTTATTATGAATTGTTTTGTTTATCATATGCAGGGAAGGAAAGCTGCGAACGTGTGATATCATCCTCTAGAAAACGAGTCAAACAGTTGCAATCACAGTTCCAGTGTTTTTGCATGTTTAGGAATTTGGTTCGCAGTTGGTGGTTGTGAGCTTTAAAAATTAATCTTTCCCTATTTTAAACTCTCACCCCGACCTTCACTCTCGCAACACGTTATATTTACTTTCAATTAGACATTACGTCATATTTTTTTTTAAATAAGCGATGTTATTTGTGAATTTTTGGCGGAAGAATGGAAACTTTATTATGATAGGATGCTGAGGTGGAGGGAGTGGGGGTTAGCCGTTGCCTATTGCTATGCAAGAAGCAATAGGCAACGGCTAACCCCCACTCCCTCCACTTTAACATCCTATCATAACAAAGTTTCCATTCTTCCGCCAAAAATTCACCATTAACATCGATTATTTTTAATATGACGTAATGTATAGTTGAAAGTAAATATAACGTGTAGTAACAACCAGCTCACATCAGTATACCCAGATGAAGGCCACTGTAACGTTGGCCAAAACATCGGTTATTTAAGTAATAGCCTGCTTACATAAAAAATCAAATGTTCAAATGTTTGTTAAGCTTATGGGACTTAACTACGGGGTCATCAGTCCCTAAACTTACAAACTACTTATCAACTACTTACGAACTAGGACGGCACAAGTATCCATGCCCGAGGGGGGATTCGAACCCCCGACCGTCGTAGCCGTGCCGACCGTGACTGGAGCGCCTCAGTCACCTCGGCCACCGCGGCCTGCTTACATCATGACGCGGTACAACACACAGAAAACTTTTATGTCAGACCACGAATATGTTACACAAAACAAGCAGAAACGTAGATAAAGATATACAGACAAGACATCTCCACAGTGTTGTCAGACGTTTAATGATGGCGATGACGCGAGTAATTTGGGAGCGGGTAGTGGTCATCCCCACCATCAATTCCACTCTAACATTGGCAAAGATTTACATGGGACACCTGACAACAGTTACGGAAGAGCCTACCGCAGCTAAGCACATATAGCGACAGGCACCTGTCAGCTTACAGAAGAAGGAGAAAATGGTTCAGTGGTTACGAAATGAAACCTTTACTCTGCAGCGGAATGTGCGCTGATATGAAACTTCCGCAGTGGCCGAGCGGTTTGCGGCGCGCCAATCACATCTGCACGGCCGCTATTCTCGGGGGTTCGAATCCCCCCTCGGGCATCGATGTTTGTGTCTACATCTATATCTATATGGGATACTCTGCAAATCAAATTTAAGTGCCCGGCAGAAGGTTCATCGAACCACCGTTATGCTATTTATCTCTCATTCCATTATCGAATATCGCGGGAAGAAAGAACACCTGAATCTCTCCGAACTCTGATTTCTCTTTTTTTATTCTTATGATCATCTCTACCTATGTAAGTGGGAGTCAACAATATATTTTCGCATTCGGAGGAGAATGTTGGCGATTGGAGTTTCGTAAGTAGCTCACGCCGCAGTCATAAGCGCCGTTGTTGTAATGATTCCCATCCCAGATCCTGTATCATTTCCGTAACGCTGTCTCCCATGTATCCTGACAATACGAAACGAGCTGCCCTTCTTTGGACTCTTTCGATGTCCTCCGTCAAACCCACCTGATAAGGATCCCACACTGGGAAGCAATACTCCAAAAATGGACGGACAAGCGTAGTGTATGCACTTTCTTTTGTAGTTCTGTTGCGTGTTTTGAGGGTTCGCGTTTCCCAGGACATTATCTACGTATTATTTCCAGTTTAAGTCTAACGTAAATGTAATTCCTAGGTATCTCGTGGAAGTTACGGCCTTCACTTTTGATTGATTTACCTTGCAAACATAGTTTAACGGATTTCTTTTCGTACTCATGTGGACGACTTCACACTTCTCATTATTTAGAGTCAATTGCCAATTTTTACACCATCGAGATATCTTATTCAGATCGTTCTGAAATTTGTTTTGGTCTTCAGATGATTTTATTAGACAGTCAATGACGGCGTCATCTGCAAACAACCTAAGAGAACTACTTAGATTTTACTCTAAATCGTTTATGTAGATAAGGAACAGCAGAGGACCAAAAACACTACCTTGCGGTACGCCCGATAACACTTGTTTTAGTCTATGTCTTACCATCGATTACTACGAACTGTGTCCTCTGACAGGAAATATTTGAACATTTTTTCAAACTGTCAGAATAAAATTGTGTAACCTGGACTCGAACCTGGGACCTTTGCCTTTCGCAGTCAAGCGCTCTATCGACTGAGCTATCCCGATACGCTTTACGGTCCGCCCTCGCCAATTTACTTCCGCCAGTACCTCGCCTCCTACTTTCCAAACTCCACAAAAGTTCTCCTGCAAAACTTGCAGAGCTAGCACTCCTGGAAGAACCGATGCGTTGGAGACATGACTTAGCCACTGCCTAAGCTGCAAAGTTTCATCCTACAAACCTCCCTTAGGCTATGACTAAGCCAGGTATCCACCATATCCTTTCTCCCAGGAGTGCTTGTGCTGTTAGTTCGCAGGAGAACTTCTGTGAAGTTAGGAAAGTAGGAGACTAGGTACTAGCAGAAGTAAAGTTGTGTGGACTGATCGGGAACCGTGCCGGGATAGCTCAGTCGGTAGAGCGCATGCACACGAAGGCAAAGATCCTAGGTTGGAATCCCGGTTCTGGCACACAATTTTAATCTGATCGGTTTAGTGGTTGTTTCCTGTCTGTATACGTTACTCTGTTACTCTGTGATGGAGGTCTATTGACGGCCGCGTATAAATGGCGGAGTAGTACTAGGCGCCATGTAAGGAACTAGGAGGCCCCTCCCACCAGGATTCCGAGTTCTTCATCGGGCATTTTGTATGTATGTTGTCCTGGGGTTAGTTTAAGTCAGTTTAAGAGATTGGTAATCCTGGGGACTCATGACTACAGTACTCCACCGCGGCGGAGCGGCCGAGCACATTGAGGCGCTATGCTACGATGGGCGAGGACGTTCCCCGTCGGGGGTTCGAATCCCCCCTCGGGCATGGATGTTTGTGCCGTCTCTAGCCTAAGCTAGTTCATAATTAGTGTGTAAGTTTAGGGACTGATGACCCCGTAGTTAGTCTCATAAGCTCTACAAACATTTGATTCGAACTACAGTAGTTCCATCCAGAACTCTACTTCTCCATTACCGCGAAAAACGTGCCACGTCTAAATAAATAGAAAGACATGATAAAGGTCTCATTAGATGCATCGCTTGGGCTTTCAAAAACGTGAAAGGTATGATAAAAATAGATTAGCTGGTGATTCATTTCAGCATGTTTAACCCTCCAGCGCGTCACGGCATTTACACCGAGGTTTCATCTTCACTGGAGTATCAGTTTGAGAAGAAGCAGAGGATAAAAACTGTAATAAAATACGTTTTAATTGTGTTAATTATGTAACTGAGTCAAAAATACTTAATTAATAAAGCAGTCAAAATTAGAAAATATCTGATGGTCATTGGAGTTTTCACAATTATTGTCTACGTGCTGATATTTTTGTCTCGTCCACATTGTGACATATTCCAGAATTAGAAATAACGCTCCAATAAGAGTCCGTAATTCGCTCAAGAATAGTTGCTATCATTATGTCTTTCACCAAACCATCTACTGGTATGAGCTACAATGTCACATCACAAAGGCACATCTCTCTTTCATTTTTGGAAATGCTATCGAAAATTGAGTATGGGCTGATTCGTGTAACACCCGGTTTCTCTTCTTTTTTTTTTTTTTTTTTTTTTTTTTTTTTTTTTTTTTTTTTTTTTTTTTTTTGGCCATGCTTGCAACATGAAGCTGATGCGTTGTTCGGATAATGATTGGCCATACACAGCGGGTACAAGTCAACTGCAAGACTTGCAGCAACATCTGAGGTGGGACGAATCGGTGTGGGATATGATGGGTCCACCTGGCGTGAAAAATGTAACATAAACCAATATTCTTCAACTGTGTAATAGAATGAATGCCAGAATCAGCTAGAATCAGCTCTTCTATTGCCGCCCCTGGAGGAATGTTGCATCTTCGATCAACATCTGATACTACACTACCACTTAAGATATAGCTCTGTAAATGTAATTGCTTCATGTATTCCATGTCTACTGTTTCGACAATAGAGCTTCAGTGCTTTACATTGCCTTCTATCTTCTATTTGCAGCAGTGTACATCGCACACCTCAACTGTAAAAGACAACCGTCTGTCGTCTTCCATATATTTTTTATAAAATTGTAATTTATTTGATGTCGCTAGATTATCATTTTGTTAAAACTAGAACCCCATTCTTTTCAAGGCATGAGGAATAGCATTTTTATTTCATGTTTTAAAATATTAATTTCTGAAATGTTAATTAATATTGTTAGGAATTTTTTTTATTCTAATAATTTATTATTTTCCCTGTGAGAATGTGAACTTGTTTTACTTTGAAGTGTATGTGCGAGAATCTAATGGCTCTCTGAATTTGGGTGTAATAGACCGCTTTACATGGTTCTCTCTGGCTCAGATCGATAGTTTGTCTTTACCAACTCCTGCTGCTGATGCGACCAAAGAGGTTTCTACACCCTTTGGTTACAAGCTAGTCGACGAGCCTTCTCCAGGGCGAGTCTCACGATCTTCTCTCCCCACCACCGCTGGGTTTCCAGTAGCTTTCCCGCCTGGTGGCCTCTCGGACTTCACTTTGAGCTCGGATTGCGGTGAGGTAAGATTGGTTCTGCTCTTGTGGTTGTGGAGATGCTAGCTATTCGTTGTCTATCATGTTTAACTTAGATTCATTTTTTGGAATATTTCTTCCAATCATGTGCGGAAATGTGTTCTAGTTTTTCAATCCAGTGATTTACAACAGATAAACGTGGTGTATGTGTCACTAGTGGCAGTTTGATAACGGCCTGGTATAATCAAATCTTTTGTGATTATGTGGCGGTGTACGAACTCTGTGTTAATTCTTTCTAGACGAAAGTTCATTTTTGTACAGTGCATGTAAAATTTTTCTTGTCGTTTCCTTCCTTGAGTGATATGTGTTCCACATGGTCGGTTCTTAGAAAAAACCCTTCAGCTTCCAGTATTGTTTGTTCCATGCCCATCAGGCAAGTAACTATGTGTGTACTCTTCTGATTTCCACTAACATTGGTCAGTGTAGTGCTCCCCCAGCTACAAGCTGCCTCTGAGCCTTCGGCTCGGCTTTCGGCAGTGCGACCGGGCGTTTCGTGCCCTCGCGACGGCCACGGCCGTAGAGTGGTGCCAGCGCCGACAAATGGCCCGCAGTCTGCTGGCGCGCCTCCCGTGCTGCAAAGTGGTAGACCCAGCACTGCGCCGTGGGGAGCGTCCAACAGGCTGTGTGGCACAGTGGCACTATGGCTACCACAATCTTACCATGCAATTGTGAATAGGAAGCTGACGAAATCTACGTACTTACATCTAAATATGACATCTAAAATGACAAAACTAAACTATATATGTGAATTTACAAATCCTATGCTTACTCGGTGTCTTCATACTTTTACAACATGTAAATTAGAATGATCACGGTTGTAACACCTGACTTCATACACACTGTATAGAGGTAAGACTTACACGCAACAACAAAAATAAAATAAAAATTGCAGTTAAAACTTTACTCTGTGGATTTTTGAATAAAGCACTTGCCTAATACCAAAAAAGGGATCCTGCCTTTTACCAATTTGCAGAAAATTTGGTGTCACGGTGAAACATTGATTGTCGACGAATAATTCCTGCAGTGGACCTGTAACCTTTAGCACTTACCTCGTGGAAAACGCCTTTCTCGAAAGTGATTCAATTTTCTGTCGCAGTGCTGCGCATGCTTAAAATTTATATTCATTGTGGAAAAAGAAACAGATGAGATTTCATACCTGTGAATATACTGATTGAACTTCATTTACTCTGACAATGGCAAAACCCTACAATAACTAATATTGCCCCTGAAATTCAGGGAGGAAACTTCTATGGGAATAGATTTCAATAAAATAAAGGGTGAACAAATGGCATAAGGTTTAAATTTCTGTATTGATTCATTGTTGGACATAACTTAGAGAAATGAGTTACAAAATTTCTTTAAAACAGCCTTCCTATTTCACAAAACATACTATAAAACTGTACTATGCATGACTTCCTAACTTCTTTCCCTCAAGCCACTACCACCAGATATTAGACGTACCTACTAGCTACATATCTCATAATTGACGCTGAACTTTACTGTGCAAGTTCAGAGGTTTTAGATCCGACGATGGCTGATGCCGAAATATAATTTAATAATAATAAATATATTTTTGTTTTTTGACAAGTTGTCAACGGCGGTGAAAAAATTTTTCATTGAATGGACAATATCTGTAGTCTTGAACGCAAATTAACTGAAAGTGATGACCGGTTTCAACTCATTTCTGAGTCATCCTCGGGTCAGTTTTGTGCTTGTCAATAGTTGTATCTGCCATCAGACAGTATAACCTTCCAATCATCAAATTACAACTTATGAAAGCAAAAATTAAAAAAGAAGTACAACAATAGAAGAAAACCAGATTGGTTATTGCACATATATGAGACTTGTTGGTTAAAATATTTTTGAAGAACAGTAACTAAAATTAGGCATTGCTGGTTAAAATTCACTGACAGTGTCAAGTACATGAACCACATGGTATTTAGAATTACGTTTGTGGAATTTAGCTCCCTATACTATTGAACATAAGTGAGCCACATGGAGGCTAACGTCAAGGCCAGTTCATCCAACCGATTTACGCTCTTTTTTTCTACGGTTCCATTGTCTAATAGCTCGCGAGAAAAAGGAACTTCAGGTAAACGTGGCCTTCCTCTCGTGAAGATCGGAATGAAACGGTAGATTTCGTGAGTCTGTAGAAGTAAGCTCCGCCATGCCCCTATCACAAAAGCTGACGTTTTCTACGT
Organism: Locusta migratoria; assembly: GCA_026315105.1. Taxonomy (NCBI): domain Eukaryota; kingdom Metazoa; phylum Arthropoda; class Insecta; order Orthoptera; family Acrididae; genus Locusta; species Locusta migratoria. The sequence continues at coordinate 834,804,852 of CM048745.1, read as the reverse complement.
ATAAACTACATTCCTGGAAAATTTCAGCTTCATAGGTGAAGTAGTTTTCGAGATTTCGTCATTAGTAAGTGAGTGAATGAGCGTCCTTTCGCTTTTATATATAGAGAGTTTAAGGAAGCAGATTGCTTAATTTTGGATGCAAGAGAATTAAGGGAGACATGCAGACAAAAAGTATTAATAACATTCAAATCTGTAATGAAAACTTTATTTGATACAAGGTCATGGCTGATGCGACAGTTTTACGGCATCTACAGCGAAACTGTTGCAGGCGGTAGATTTCTTTTCGTTTCATCATTTTGTGTGTGGGAGGGGCGGGGGCGGTCAGTTACAAAACGCTTCATAAACGTCCGAAGTTACGTGCAAACTTTGTTGCAGGTCCCTGACTAATCCCACTTTTCCAATAATTGATGCAGAAATCTGGGTATTCTCACGCGGTGGCCTCTCATTATTCGTGACGTCATATCTTCTGAGCTATATGTTACGCTCTTTTGTTTTTGGGTGATGAACCTTCGTGGGCGTACGGTGAACAGTTCACTAAAAGTTTCATTGCAATCGATTGAATGGTTTATGAACGCATAGAGGACATACAAACATATATTGTATCACAGAAATGGCAGTCAAATACAAAGTACTTCCAGACTTGCCATACATGATGTCCGGCGACGTCAGCGATGAACTGCCGTACGACGAAACGGAGACGAGTCCTGCCACCACCACCTAGAGAGAAGGCCGCGGCGCTCTCGTGTGACGTCACATCACGTAGCTCACTGGCTGTCCGCCAGCACAGACAAATATATACGGACGGGAAACCTCCGTAAGGGCCCGGTCCTACGCTCAGGGGTGCGGGGAGGGAGGGTTTTCAGCATTTCCGTAAGATGTCCCATGATGGCGCTGAGGTCAGAAGCAGCCGCTAGAGCAGGCGGCAGGTAGCGGCTGCCCCCACCACCACCTCCCCTCAAACGCTGGCAAGCCAGACACAGCCGTGGCCTCGTGGCAGGCGGCACGAGCTCTCCCCTCAGCCTCCCCTCCACGCTACCCTCTGACGTGCGAGAGGCACCCTAAGCCAGCGATCCGCCTGACACCTGCTAGCATCTTACGGAACTACGAGGGGAGCGTAGGACAGTGGTTTAGAGGGGGCTGCGTCTCTGTATATGTTACTCTGTGCCGCCAGGCTCCAGCGGTCAGCCACTCAGCTACGAGCAGCGGCCTACTCGGCGTGACGTGGCACGGCATCGCCGCGGCCTTCTCTCTAGGTGGTGTTGGTCTTGCACGCTGCCACGCTACTCGGCAACAGGCGCACAGGTATCTCGACAACAGCTGTACCAATTCTTTTCCCATGCGTTTGTTACTCTTTCTGTCTTGGGATTGTCTTACATTATCACTCATGGCATTTCCTAGCCTCTGTGATTACATGATATTGAACAGCAAGGAAAATTTTAAGAGTAAATATAAATAGCTTTAATTTTTTTAATTATTTAAAAACATTTAGATGCTCTACTACGAAAAAGTTATATCATTGTTTTTAACAGGTTATTGGCAATATTTTTTTAAAAAGATCCACGTACAATGGTTATCAAATAAGTACCGATAAAACCGAAATAACGGTACAGATTTTAGCCTGTCGGTTTTTCCTATCCCTCCTGCCAGATAGTGTGATTTTATTCGTTTTGAATTTCTTTTGTGGGGATTTTGGAAATGAGAAGTGTACGTCTATAAACAATATACTAACTGAAGAATGAAATTAAAAGGGTTATTAATGGCATCCCACAAGACTTTTGCGAACGCGTATACATACAGGGTGAATCACTTAACACTTGCACCGCAAATATTGCGGAAACGGAAATGTGCGATTGATGTGCGATTTTCAAAAAATATTTAAATGTTTTTAGAGCTTATGGTACTTAACTACGGGGTCATCAGCCCCTAACTTACAAACTACTTATGAACTAGCTAATACTAAGGACGACACAAATATCCATGCCCGAGGTGGGATTCGAAGCCCCGACCTTGCAGTTTTAACACAATAGATTGGTAGTCAAGGACTCGTATTGTTAGCCAACAAACAGATTGTAAAAATACCTAGAAAGTGTATTTTTTGTGCAAACATACATCAAATGGAACAATGGCTATTTCTATCATGCACTGGAATTTTTGACACCAGCTGTGTGCAAAGAATTTTGAATGACATTTTTATCACGTTTAGTTTGGCAGCTACAACCATGCAAGGTTTTGGGGGTAGAGTCTACGACAGCGTAGCTAACTGGCTGGTGGTCATGAGACAGTGGGCCGTGCCCCAGAGGATAGCCACTCGGCCACGCAGATACGCTATCGCAGCCTCCACCCCCGCAACTTTGAACTGTTGTAGCTGCCAAACAACGTGATAAAAATGCCATTCAAAATTCTTTGTTCACATTTGGTGTCTAAAATTGCAGTGCATGATAGAAACAACCATTTTTGCATTAAAAACTGTATGTTTGCATAAAAGATACACTTTATAACTAATATTACAATCTCTTTGTTGGCTACAAATACGAGCCCCTGACTACTAATCCATTCTGTGAAAACCGCACATCAATCACACTTTCCTTTTCCGCAATATTTGCGGTGCAAGTGTTAGGTGATTCACCCTGTGAATGTTCAATTAATATTCTTACCTCTTTCCTGGACATAATTTATCAGGTACTTAGGTTTGACGAATACAACGCAATTCCTGTAGCAGCCATTTCAGAATACGCAGCACTGTCTATGTGCGTCGTGGACCATTTCCTAGCCTTTACCGGTAGTCGCGGTTTGCCTAATGAGGGAATAAGCTGGTTCTGAGAGCCCTATACACGTGTTTTACGGCGTCTGAGGGATGTATTCGCGCCGCAGGTACGCAGTGAGAAATTATCGGACTTGTACTTAGCATAAAACAAGGCAGCTCGCCCTGAATAACGGGCACAACGACGGCAGTTTCGCAGCTCAGCGCGTCGAAGAGCGGCGTCCACGGCGTGGAGTAAGGCATCGCGGCGAGATTCCTCGCGAGAACTTGCGTAACTTTAAAATTATCAGCCAAACTGCCGGGCAGATAAAGCAACAAAGGCTTCATTGTTCCTTATTTATCGCTCGTAGGGAGTTTTACTGCTTCGCCGGTAAGCAGGCTTCCGAGAAGACGAGCGATCTCAACAAACAACCTACCGAGCGACCAGATTTTCGCAAAAAGCTCTCCTCGGTGAAGAACGGCTGCCGCCTGCGAGTAATTCCGGTGAATGAAACGCGCAAACGACACAAAAGCAGCAGATGTTTTCCTCGTCGCAGGATTTGTCTCTTACTGTTTAATTTTAGATAACTTATTTACTGTGCATTCCGACTAAGGCAATTACAGCGGGATAATGCGACACCCGACACGCTCACCATTGCTACAGACAGGCTCAAGGAATACTTTTTCTTAGTTTAAACACCTACACTGGCCACCAATCTCCAGAGACATTAATGCCATCAATTTATTTTCTGTATGTAATGTTCTAATAATTTACGGGTATACGTATGGCGCCTGTTCCGAAAGAACAGACGTCATTTCTGATCCTGCAGTTGTTATTATTTAATATTCACAGAATATATGACATCAACTTTGCCCAATCGCAGTTGATGTCATATATTCTGTGAATATTAAATTTACGGGTATGCAGCCAGGTGCAAAACTCAACGTTCAGCGACATTTAGGCAGGACCACATCCTCCCATTATTCAGGTTATATTGCCTTGATTTTTGCGTTCGAACACCATCGCAAAGGAAGGCTTTACGCAAAATTTCCAGGATATGTATCGTAGAGCTCATCGGTGCATAGATATGGTAGGTGACAGTAAGAAAACTGTCGTTCTTAGTACATCCAAGTTATAGGACTCTTGCTCTTCTTCAGCTTTTCCCAGTTCAGGGGTCGCTGTTTCTGATTATTGCGTTCCACTTATGTCGGTCCCGCGTGTCCTCCCGGCTCAGTCCCTTCTTTCTCAGGTCTTCCAGTCCACCCATCTTCTCTTCGGCCTGCCTCTTCTCCTGCCCTACAAACTCCCTTGTTCTCCCCATCCCTTCTCATTAGGTGCCCGTATCATTGTAGTCTTCGTTCCTGGGCTTTCATCGATCCCTCCAATGCACTTATCTGCTCTCTAATAAGATCATTTCTTGTTTTGTCCATCCTCGTTTTCCCCATCATCTACCTCATCATACGCATCTCAGCCAAGTTTAATTTCTTCTCCTGCACTTTCCTTAACGGCCAGATCTCTCAACCATACAATATAGCTGGTCTCACCACCGATTTAAAAAAGTTTCCTTTTGTCTTTGGTTTTATTCTTTTATCGCAGAACACACCTGACACCCTTTTCTTTCGTCCACCCACCCTGTATCCTCAGGCTTACCTCCTTATCTAAATCTCCTTTACTGGTTACATAGGAACCCAGGTACTTGAATTCTTCCTACTAACTCAGAGTCATTCATTTTCCATTTCCTCACTCCATCCCAACGACGTTCTTTCCGCCTTATATTTTTCTCTTCTCCACTATCACAGCGTTATCTGCAAAACTATGCTGCCATAAAGACAGGTCCTGCACTCCTTCCGTCAACACATCAATTACCATATTACTGACCCTTGATACAGCCCAACTATTATAAAGATCTTCTTAGTCACTCCGACAATAGATCTTACTTTAGAGCAGGCACTAACATACATGTCTTTGACCAGTCGAATATAATTTTCTGGTACACCCCTGGCTTTCAGGCTTCTCCGCAGTACTTCAATCGGTACTGTATCGTACACCTTCTACAGGTCTATAAACACTAGGAGCAGGTCTCTTTGTCGCTACGCAAACTTTTCCATCAGTTGTCTCAGTAAAAAGGCTGTATCCATTGTTCCTCTGCCTGGTATGAAACAAAACTGCTTATGCTAGATTTCTGTTAAAGAAATGGAAATTTCAGGACTATTCACCGAAATTTATCAGACTTCGTAATTATATATACATGGTATATATATTTTTCAGGCATGACGAGAACAGCAGACAAAGAGGGAAAAGAACTGTAAAATGTTCAAATGTTTGCTTATGGGACTTAACTGCGGTGTCATCAGCTCCTAAACTTACAAGCTACTATGAGCTAACTTATACTAAAAAAAAAAAAAAAAAAAAAAAAAAAAACTATACCCGAGGGAGGAATCGAATCTCAGACGCGGAAGGCCGCGCGATCCGCAACGTGGCACTCCAGACCACTCTGCGAGAGTGAAGGTCCGGATGAGAGTTTAAAATTGGGAATGATTAATTTTTAAAACTCACAACCACCAACTGCGAACCAAATTCCTAAACATGCAAAAATACTGGAACTGTGATTGCGACTGCTTGACTCGTTTTCTAGGGGATGATATCACATGTTCGCAGCTCTCCTTCCTTGCATATGATTAACAAAACAAATTCATAATAAATTCAAGTTCATGAGAGAAAAGGGTGTACTAACTACTATTTTTGAAAACACGTGAAAGTTCACTTTATGTTGTTTATTTCACAATATTAGAACCCTGTGGCTGATACGTCTGTACGTCGACACATTTCTCAAATAAAGTTATAGCTCGTGATACCCCAGACCAAATGAATATTTGTCGCAAATTGTTTTCACACCATGTGGCTGTCTCAAAACACCGTTTATGTTCATGCCTATGCGACGACACGTGTTACATTAACAAATCACAGTCACTTTAATTCAATGTGATGCACACCTGGTTCCACCGGCTAAATATTCACCAGCACACAGTAGCACTCGATTCAACTTGGTGCAGTCTACGATGAGAAACCACACGGGCGATTGCGACACACAAATCTACAACCTCCACCTCGAGATCCACATGCCGACTGATGCCGAGCGACGCCGCCCGGCAAGCTACCTCATGTGCTCCCAACTCGTCACTTCCTGCCCTCGCGCGCGCGCGCGCGCCAAAAGCTCAACTGCCGGGGTTTTTACCCCTACGTCATCAACTTCCCCATGTGAGCTGTTATAACCGATTTGCCAACGTACAGCGCTCAGCCAATACATTTCTAAAACTTTACTTAAAATCAAAATAATTACACTACATATTAAACAAATATTTTCTTACGTTTTTATATTAGTATAAACATCCATTGTACTCCAGAATGAAACTTCACACTGCAGCGGTGTGTGCGCTGATATGAAACTTCCTGGCAGATTAAAATTGTGTGCCGGAACCGGGACTCGAACCTGGGACCTTTGCCTTTCGCGGGCAAGCGCACTACCGACTGTGCTACCCCGACACGACTCACGATGCCACCTCACAACTTTACTTCCGCCAGTACCTCGCCTCCTACTTTCCAAACTTCACAGAAGTACTCTGCAGAGTGAAGCTTCATTCTGGAAACATCCCTTAGGCTGTGGCTAAGCCATGCCTCCACCATATCCTTTCTTCCAGGAGTGCTAGTCTTGCGTGTTTGCAGGAGAGCTTCTGTGAAGTTTGGAAAGTAGGAGGCGAGGTACTGGCGGAAGTAAAGTTGTGAGGCGGCATCGTGAGTCGTGTCGGGATAGCACAGTCGGTAGTGCGCTTGCCCGCGAAAGGCAAAGGTCCCAGGTTCGAGTCCCGGTTCCGGCACACAATTTTAATCTGCCAGGAAGTTTCATCCTTTGTACTATTTATTATAATCGTGCAATTTCTTATATCACAGATAGGTGATTTAACTGAATATTTCAAGGTAAAATACACAAGATTAATTGAAAATAAAATGAGAAATAGTTAATATATTATTTTTATAAACAAACATTGCCATTCTGGTTGTGTAACTGTCTTGTATTCATTGGTAATTTATTACTTTTCATTGTCAATTAAACATATTACGCCAGATGTGACTATATCAGCGAATGTATTGTTTATTCGTCAACAGGCTATTTTGTAATGAGGGCCTTAAAGGTTCCTAACTGCATCGTATTACTTCAGATGCCAGTAATATTTTATTTCACGCTGTGCACTGCACTGTGCCTGGCACTCGCCATTGTCCCTCTCTCCCCTCACTGGAAACTAACTGGAAAATCCTAAGCTGTTCCTAAGGTGGAACAAGCGACCAACGTCGGCCTGCTCGCTAGCCTCCTGTCAGCTACAAGCACACAGCAAATCTCAACGTGGAGAATTTCTACATAGGGCCTAATTAAAAATGTTGTCACCTAACTGTGTACATATATTGCTACCATAATTAATAAGGTTAAAATTGTGTAACATTTAGTGCATTGGCATGGTCAATATTTGCAGTAAACTTCATACTGTTTAATTATCAAATGCTATTAATTACCAATATTTCTATTGGGCGGTAATTTTACAACTCTGAAAAGAATAGCAACAAAGTTTGTCAGTTAATGAACAAACGACATATTTTTAGTCTATACCATTTGATTCCATAAGAACTACACTCAGGTCGCGATCGTTAGTTATCGAATACTTCCTGAGGACCGATAAAAAGTTTGACAGGAAGTGCAAAAGCCTAAGTTAGAATGTAGCAGGATGTACGATTAGCGGGGAAAACAGATACCGCCTACAGAAAAGTATAAGGGACATTCGGAGAACTTAAAAGCAACAGTAGGAACATCAACAGCTCAGATGGAAAACAAGTACTGAAATAAAGGGAAAGCTAACATGTGGAAAAAATAACTTTCTGTGGTAATGCAGAAAGCGAAGAGAGAGTGGATAAGAAAAAGTTAAAAATGATTTAGGTGCCGATGTAGAACATATGACACTGAAAAAAAAAGACAGAGCTCTTTAGTTCAAATATTCAAATATTTGTAGAGATTATGGAACTTAACTATGGAGTTATCAGTTCCTAAGCCTACAAACTACTTATGAACTAGCTTATACTAAAGACGGCACAATCATTCATGCCCGAGGGGGGATTCGAACACCCGACCGCAGCGAGCTCTTTAGTTCCTCTCCATCTTTTAACTGTCCATCACCTTCTACCCAACTCTGACGCTTTCGGATCGCATGCAGCTCGTTCTCTCCTGAACAATGTCACATACAATCATGTAATCAAGCAGGTACGTAAAGTGGGTTATTTGTACACTGTCGATGAAGCTTATGGTTAATAGGGTTGGCTAATAAATAAAAATGTATGTATCTATCTATTTCATTAACTGCCGTAGCGTTCAGCCGATCGCGATGGAAATGTGTGAACTAGTTGCGTGCAGTTTCGCGAAGGTTCTGGGCATAATTTCATCACTGTTCGGGACATACGACATCATGAACACAGAGATGTGTGAAAACCGCCGCTCTATGAAGACGTTTAAATTTACTTCTCCTTTGCTCCTAAATGTATTCGAACGTATTTTTCATACCGTTGGTGGAATTCGGAATTATCGGTAATAATTAAAAATTGTACGAAAACTAAAGACATCTTCACGGTTGTTTAACATGTCGCCACCATGCGCATGGCACTACCATACCTCCGTGGTTTGACCAGATTTTTTCTTCTTTTTTTTTATAGGACTTAACTACGGGGTCATCAGTCCCTAAAATTACAAACTACTTATGAACTAATACTAAGGACGGCACAAATATCCATGCCCGATGGGGGATTAGAACCCCCGGCCGTAGTGGCCGTGCAGACCGTGACTGGAACGCCTCAGTCCCCTCGGCCACCGCGGCCGGCTTGACCGGTTTCCCTGTACCCCTGAAGTCAATGCATCAGTCAACCAGTACACATTCTGTAGTGGTGAGGTTTAAAGTTGTATATTAAGATTCTGTGGAATTTCACTTCTACCAGCACTGACTTCTACTTTTCAAGATCCTTAAACTGATTACGGAGACTCACAAATGATTTATAACAAAAGACAGCCTTGGTTGCAATAATTTATATTTCTTAACTCGTTTCGCCTCTTGGGGCATCATCAAAATCTCGAAAATCAGTTTGGGAAAACCTTGCAGGCCTAGTCTTATCACGCACACAAAATACACGATTAATGACCTTATAATGCTTTACATCGGTCCCCGCCAAACATTGACAGCATTAATATGCACTGGGTGCAGGGCACACGCCAGAAACCTATGCAAACAGCAAAACAGAAGAGAACTTAGAGTGTGATCCTATCCTGCATGATCGCGACAGTAAGAAGAACAGAAATTTGAAACGTTGCAAGTGTTTAACTCTCTCTGCACAGCGTTTTATAAGCACATGACAATGTAATAAAAAAAGAAGACGAACTGAAGAAATAAGCCGCAAAATTGAACGTATAAAATGGATAAATTTACCTGAAATAAGGTTGTATCAACAGTCACAATAGCACAGAGATAGGTGCACTTTAAATGATTTGGACACATCAGGGTATGTATGAATACATTCTCTCCGACGTTGCACAGGTGCCGCGGTAGAGTAGCCGAGCGGTCTAAAGCATCTTGCTGCAGAGCACGCGGTTGCTCGCCGTGGAGGTTCGAGTCCTCGAGTCCTCGCTGGGGCATGGGTGTGTGTGTTTGTCCTTAAGTTAGTTTACCTCGATTTAAGTAGTTTGTAAGCTACGGACTGATGACCCCGCAGTTTGTAGTTTGTTCCGATAGATTTACACACATTTGAACTTTTTTTTTTTTTTTTTTTTTTTTTTTTTTTTTTTTTTTTTTTTTTTTGCGCAGTTCCATTTCAAACCGGCCGCTAGTAAGTGAAAGGTTGGCCTCTTACCCACTAAATACAGCAAGAGCCCACAAGTGGTTCTCTATGTCAAGGAGCGTAGTTTATCAACACGGGACAACCGTTACAATTAAATTTTAAAATCGTACAACTAGGGAGGCCTTTAAAGATAGCTATCCTCACGTTCTTTCCTTTAGTGTACAAGAAATTTTTTTAAAAAAAACACCTTCCTCTAACGTTCTTCATACGATTAAAACTAGCATTAGCGTTGCTGAACCCGATTCTAAATATAAATATCCAGGCTAAAGAGAATAACTGAACAACATAAACATGTAAGGTTTAACATCAGGGGGTCATAGTACAATTGGTTCTGGCTAATCAGATGACTTGTAAGCACCCGTTCTTCAGACGTACGAGCCTATTTAACAATTTCAAGTTCCTCCAACAAGTTTATTTCCCTTTCCATGGACAATGTAAGATTATAGAGGTCTTCAGGTGCCTGGTGCCATGTGGTATTTAAATGCCCATCGAAGATGAAATGGTGCTTTGTTTGTCCGTTTTGACTTTCAAATAAGATGGACACAGTTTATAGCATAGTAGAGTTTCTTTACTTCGTCAACGCCATAAGATCCAAATAAGGGAGCGAAACTGATGGAGACGTTCTCCCTGTTTGGTAATAACCGTAGTTGGCGCTGCTTTTGTAACTAGGCATATTTTTCGTTTATTATCCACGTAATTTGGGAGTTTTGATATTATGTCGCACTACAACAACCTTGTGTTCGTGAATTATTTGAAACTAATTTCCTGATGGTCCGAGAAAACTTCGTTTACAAGATAAATCAAAGATAAACTCCACTAAATACCTAGGAATTACTATTACATCAGACATAAACTGGAAAGAACACGTAGATAATGTGGTGGGAAAGGCAGAACCTTTCAAAGATGGGAACTACTAAAGAAATTGCATACACTACGCTTGTCCATCCTTTCTTGGAGTATTGTTCCCCAGTGTGGGATCCTTATCTGGTGTGTTTGACGGAAGACATCGTAAGAGTCGAAAGAAGGGCAGCTCGTCTTGTATTGTCACGATACAGGGGAGACAGCGTTACGGAAATGATACAGGATGTGGGATGGTAATCATTACAAAAACGACGCTTATCGCTTATCGCTGCGGCCTGAGCTACTTACGAAACTCCGATTGTGAACATTCTCCTCCGAATGCGAAAATTGTTGACTCCCACTTACATTAAGTCTGATTGACTCCATCATCGGTGGTGGAAACGGGACAGCGGCTGGTCAAGAGACTGAAGGAACTGAGATACCAACAGCCGTATATAAAATGAAGTATTTATTCTATTAGAAACAGTTACGGCATTCCACTATGCCATCTTCAGGTCCCTACATCGGAGCATGATATCCAAAAGTAGAGATACTAAAACTGGATTGGTGGACTTTGTCTCTTAGTTGGAAACAACAACAGCTATTAGGATATCATGCTCCGATGTAGGGACCTGAAGATGGCGTAGTGGAATGACGAAACTGGTTGTAATAGAATGAATACTTCATTATACATACGGCTGTGGGTATCTCAGTTCCTTCAGACACACTTTCATTAGTAGAAACGATCATCAGAATAAAATACGAGAAATGAGAGTTAGAACGGAGAGATTCAGATGTTCCTTCTTCCCGCGCGCTATTCGAGAATGGAATGGGATATAATTAATATAATCGTGGTTCGATGAACCCTCTGCCAGGCACTTAAATGTGATTTGCAGAGTATCCGGTGTAGATGTAGATCAGCAGACGTCGTTATGGTTGCTTACAGAGGTAAGCCTCTCCGTCTCAATACCTTCGCAGCTGGAGGAAGGAGCTGGGACACCAAATATTGAAGCGTTTACCGAATCCCAAAAAGGCGATCGACGACCGGTTGTATACCGGGAGGTTACGAGATGTTTGACGTGAATCTTATGGAATACAACGGCGTGGGGAGGGGGGGGGAGTAGAGGCGCAGGCATGAGTCGGACGCGGTTGGCGCACAGCCACTTACCCAATCCGGGCATGAAAGATGCAGCACGCTGTTAGGGTGGCGGCACTGTTTCCAGGGCGGTGCGCGCGGTATGAAACATTCAGACGAGCGGTGGAGGCGCCCATGAGTGGGGACACGGCCGCCCCTCCCCTCCCCCAGGGGAAATACGCGACCCGCGGAGCCCACACTGCGCCACCGATCCACCGGTGGCCGCGCGCTCGATGGCCGACACTTGTGACCAGATTCCACGGGCCGGAGGGGGGAGGAGGGGGGCACCGAGAAGGCAGGAGTAGTTGTACTAACTCCGCGCTTCTCCACCTGAGGGTCGCGGCACAGACAAATATATACAGACGGGAAACCTCCGTAAGGGCCCGGTCCTACGCTCCGGGGTGCGGGGAGGGAGGGTTACCAGCAGTTCCGTAAGATGTCCCATGATGGCGCTGCGGTCACAAGCAGCCCTTTAAACTGGCCAGAGCAGGCGGCAGGTAGCGGTTGTCCCCACCACCACCTCCCCTCAAACGCCGGCACGCCGGACACAGCCGTGGCCTCACGGCAGGCGGCACGAGCTCTCCCCTCAGCCTCCCCTCCACGCTACCCTCTGACGTGTGAGAGGCAACCTAAGCCAGCGAACCGCCTTACACCTGCTAGCATCTTATGGAACTGCCAGGGGAGCGTAGGACAGTGGTTTAGGGTAGGCTGCTTCTCTGTATATGTTACTCTGTGGTCGCGGCACGCGGAGTTGGAACACTTGCCCGGAGTGACATTCGCATGGAGTGACACTTGCACGGTACCCAGGGCTCTTGTCGGGGTAACAGGCTTTTGGCCCACTTCAGGTTATGGTAGTAACACTAAAAGTGGGCATTTGCGATCGTCTTTTGACAGCTTTTGACGGCTTAACTATTCATCTGACAAGAAAATTTTCTAACCGAATTTGTAGAGGAGAAACTTCTCTACAACTTAGCTCCCTTATGTTTTTTTCATATCTCGTATCATTTGAGATATATTTGCAAAAATAACGGATATTTGACACCATCCATTGAATTAACGAAAACCAGTCGTTCGGAGATGTCACATGACATTCCTCGCCCAGAACTCTCTCTGGCATACGCCATCTTGCGTTGCGTATTTGATGATTTTCTTATTGTAACTTACACGTTGTCATTTCAAAGCAATGGCGCACTGAAGAATTAACAAAAACACGTCGTTCTTCGTACGATAAATGATAATCTAGTGTCTACAAATGCCATATTAGCACCAGTTAACAATGGCCATTAATAGTATGAGATTAAAGAAATCATCTTTTGATTGATAGTCTTAGCGTATTGGGCAAGGCGTTGGGCTCTGACGCTAAAGGCCGGTGGTTCGGAACCCACAAATACCTTTTTTTTTTTTTTCTAAAAGTGTTTCAGACACTCTTATAAATTAATTTTTTATTATTTAGATTATTATTTTGGTCCAAAATGTTTGCAAAAACTTATAAAACTATAAATCTAAAGTGGGCCGTAAAACACGTCAGTGCGATTTTTTTGTTAAGGTGTGAATCGTAAGTCATACACCATACGAAAATTTAAGTGTACACTGACCTTCCGCACTTCAAGCGTAGAAAATTTCATCAACATCTAAATAAAAGTGTAGATTTTCTAGAGGGCCTTATTCACTTTTTCAGTCCTTTAGAGCCGCGGTAGAGTAGCCGAGCGGTCTAAAGCGCCTCACTACGGAGCGCGCGGTTGCTCGCTGTACAGGTTCGAGTGCTCCCTGGGGCATAAGTGTGTGTGTGTTCTCCTTAGTTTACCTATGTTTAAGTAGTTTGTAAGCTACCGACTGATGACCACGCTGTTTGGTCCGATAGATTGACAGACATTTGAACATTTCAGTCCTTTAGAGCCACCTACTGGGCCAAAATGTGAGTGTCACAAACAGAAGGCTAAATGGGTAAAAGGAATAAGTATTGTACGGAAAAACTAAAGTTTTTTCGTACAATACTTCCTGAGTTATCTCTCAATAATAATCCTCCTCCTATTTTAATTAACATTGGAAAATAAAAATAAAAATAAAAATAACTGCATTGGTCAAACATTTCTCGAGTTTGCGTTTATGATCATAAATGCGGCCTGCTGTTTCCACCACCATCGCCTACCATCATAGTAGTGTACATGTGAAGATGGTCTACAATAGACTGAAACAGTAATGAGATAAAACCATTTTTCGATCTGGACTGTTTTTAATTTTAACTGTACAAATCTTAACTCTGACGACCACGACAGAACATTCCATCCTCCAAGAGATCCTGAGATAGCGTCGGCTACACCGTGCATGTCGATGCTGCGGTATGCGTGGATTACTGGCTAAATCTGTGCATGTCCGTAGGCACATTAAAATAACCGGTCGGTAGCATTTCGTGTTGACACTACTAGGCTTCCAATCAGTCCTGTGATAGCTTTTCAGTCATCTACTGGTGCCCTAACACTACGACGATCTTGGAAGACGTTTGTGCTACGTTGACGTCTACAACCTCATCTACGGCTGTGAGAATGATCACGTGATCATTGCAACCACCATCGTTGCGCAACTGACGCAGCACGAACAACTTGTGGGGCAGTTCTCCAAAAGGACGAAAATGTTCAAATGTTTGTAAATCTATCCGACTCAACTTCTCGTCATTAGACCCTAGGTTACAAACTACTTGAACTAAGGTAAACTAACCTGAGGGCAACACAAACACCCGAGGGGGAATCGAACCCCCGACGGCGAACGGCCGCGTGCACCGCAGCACGGCGCTCCAGTGCGCACGGCTAATCCGCCGCAGACAATAGGGACCCTCTGACCACTCTGAAGACGTCAATGCGACCCCTTTCAAACTACCTCAGTTAGCTGTAAGATGTACACCTGTTTGTTTCATACGTTCGTGTCACACTGAGGCTTACGGCTGTAAATATCCCAGTTAAAGGATACACACAAACGGAGCTGTCATAGCATCACTTATGATATTTCTTATTAACAACCCAACCCAGATCAATAGTAATAACAGTGTGCTTAGCTAAAAACGAGGAGAAAGGTAATCAGAATTATTCAATGTTAAATCTTACTTTGCCCAGAGAGATGTGAATTATGCTGCTACAAAAGTCTTGGCACCTAACAACACACCAGTAACATCGTGGCAACTTCAGATTATGTTAATATTGTTGTAGATAGTCTATGTTAGTAACTGAATGTCATATTTTGAAATGTCTCCCAGAGGAAAGTTAACTGTCAGAAGAATGAATATCATAGAAGTACAAATGATCCCAGACTAAGAACCACGTTAAAGTAACATTAATACCAAAGTAAGATTGTGCCTCTTTTAATATTTTTTTTATTTTTTTAATTATTTTTTTATTTTTTTATTTATTTTTTTACTAGCGTAGGAAATAGGCAAACCTATTATTAGACATTTTAGTCAAGCACACCGAGATGTACCATATTTTCCCGTATCTATAATTGCAAGGCACATCCTTACTATGGTAATATGCAAATCCTTACTGTGGCATTAGTTTTATTTTTACTTGGTGCTTAGTCTCAGAACATCTATACTTCTACATAATTCATTCTATTGACAGTTATAGAAAACGTTTACCTCTTATGAGCTATATTGAAGTGGCCGACGATAAATGAAGACCCGTTATAAACGAAGATATTCATATCGTAGAATTACGTGTATTTGTTGTTTTATGCTCATTTCAAGATACTTTGCAATTTCACTTTGAAACATAAATGTGGAATTTAGAATTGGTTCTTGTCACGTATGTTGTTACATTTGGTTACTTAGTGGAGAAAGGATGTTTCTTAATTCTTTTGTACCTGTAAGAAAGTCCGAAAAAATGTTTCGTTTATTGTGTGTGTTGCTAAAATGAAAGACACCAGTAAAATGTGAATACATTTTGTTGAACATTTTAAAGAAGACGCAGTTTTTTTATTTGTCTTTCCTGAAAAGTAGGAAACAATTCCAAAAAATCTATCTTCGACAATGAAGTGCCACTATAATGTGGCGATTTACGATATGCAACCGTCTATATTTTATGGATGTTTTCTTGTTCGTCCATCATAGTTTTCGAGCCATTGCAGGCATATCATCAGTGGAGGTGTTACAGGAGCCTCACATTACCGTGTATTATATGGAGGTAGACGCTGTGAGGTAGTTACTGCACTTTAGTAATCGGAAACGAACACAAAACGAAACGAAACGGTAGGTTCTTATGTCTTATGTACATACTACGTTGATAAGTGAGAATTTACGCACTCACAAAGAATAAAAACACAGTAAGTACATAGAACATAATAGCTTAACCTTTCGGTCCTTTTTGTGTACGTTCCAGATTACTGTAATTTATTAAAGTTGCCAGAACCACGATCACAGCGTCTATCTACGCAAGGTGCAAGATAATACGAGGTATGTCGAGAAAGTAAGTTCCGTTTGGTTATATAAACAAACGTGAACAGATACAGAAAAAAATATTTATTGTATAAAAATCTGCAACTGTTCAATTACTTTTATACATAACTTCCGTAATTTTGTAGGCACTTGTCATACTGTGGGACAAGTTTTTGTGTGCCTTCTTCGTAGAAGGTTGCCGCCTGTGTATTCAACCATGTGGTAAAATGTTCTTTCAGCTCGTCATCATCGCTGAAGTGTTGACCACCATGGACAGGTTTTAGGTGTAAGAAGAGATGAAAGTAGTCTTCTTCTTCCCTTCACGTTACCGCCCGACCTTACAAGGCGAATGTGACCAAACAACTCTTACGGGAATTTCACTGGGACGTGTTTGATCATCCTCCGTACAGTCTCGCTCCTAGCGACTTTCTTCTTACACCTAAAACCTTTCCATGGTGGTCAACACTTCAGCGATGATGACGAGCTGAAAGAACATGTTACCACATGGTTGAATACACAGGCGGCAACCTTCTACGAAGAAGGCATACAAAGACTTCTGCCACGCTATGACAAATGCCAACAAAATTTCGGAAGCTATGTAGAAAAGTAGTTTAATAGTGGCATATTTTTTACAATAAATATTTTTTTCTGTATCTGTACACGTTTGTTTTATATAACCAAACAGAACTTACTTTGTGGACATACCTCGTAGGGGAAGGTCGGGTAGCCACGGACACAAAAATGAATTGCTAATAAAACAACTTCTGCCACGCTATGACAAATGCCAACAAAATTTCGGAAGCTATGTAGAAAAGTAGTTTAATAGTTACATATTTTTTACAATAAATATTTTTTTCTGTATCTGTACACGTTTGTTTTATATAACCAAACAGAACTTACTTTGTGGACATACCTCGTAGGGGAAGGTCGGGTAGCCACGGACACAAAAATGAATTGCTAATAAAACAACAACAAACAATTTTTCTGTGTTAACTTTCATCGTAAAATGAAACCAGTAACTTCTTTAGTCATATCGCTTAGAACTAAGCATAGATAATATTTTATGAACTATCTTAAATACACTTTTGAATCAGGTTATTGGCACTAAAAAATCTGGAGGGTAGCCCCGGACACAGCATTCAGTGGAACTCCACTTGTTTGTTGGCCTTGAAAACATACAGTTGTAATAAATATCTCAAGCATCTACATAAAATCAGTTTTCATGGTACCAGTCCTTGCAGTTATAGCACTGAATACAGTCTTCTTCGAAGATTTCTCCACATGTGATGCATTCTGTCTCTTTTCCTTGATCCTCTTCGGAGAGACTGAATATCTGTCTTTGCCATGAACGTTTCTTTAGTGCACTTGCGTTTTTTGTTTTTTCGGCTTGTCCTTTTTATTGCATTTCCTTTTCTGTCTCTGTTCTAAACCTTTTTTTATATGTAGATGACCCTTCTTCTTATTAAATCTATGAGTGATTTTCAGAGCTTCTGAAAGATCAAAGGCTAATTTCAAAAACTCTTCTTATGGGTGAAAACCGTCAACGAAGTTAAACAGAAACGATGAAAAATTTTTGCGCGAACAAAATTCACCGTTGCGAGTAGCTCGCCTATGCCACAACTGTCTTGCATGTGTTTTTACTCCACAGGGCGCCATTTCAAATGCAGAATTTCCAGCGCAACGTGCTTGGTTTCTTAGAAATTGAAACGTCCGCGGTTGCTAGGGATGGTAAAAACCGATCGGTTAAAACTGATACCGGTATTTTAGTTTTGAATAACCGTTTTTTTTCGGTATTTATTTGGTGTCGGTTGTAACCGTTTTTTTTTTTTTTTTTTTTTTTAGTTATTGCCAAGAACCGGGTAAAAAACCGGTACGACTACTACCGGTAGCAGTGTTTCAAAATGTTCTTTGTAAATGATTTAAAAAAATTAAAACTAGTAGACCCTAATATTTGGGGCTATTCCTAAAATTTCCACTGCTATGAAATTTTAGGTCATCGTAGTAACTAAGAAAAGCGATCAGTGATAATTTAAGAAAACGCGTGGCATAGGAACTTAAGAACTGGTGCATCGATGCACCTGTTGCCGTGTGGCGTGGCCTATTAGACGACGCGCGAGCACCGGCAGTGTACGAAACTTGCCTCCCTCTGGTCATGCGGCAGTTCCTTGCTGTCGTCGCCAGACAACAGTTGTGTCTTAAATGGTACCATGCCGAGTGTGGAAGTACTTCACGAAATACGGGAGCAGTGAGATACAGTGTTTCATTTGCTTTAAAAAGCTGCAAACGGATGGAGGTACTACAAACATGCTATGTCATTTAAGGAGAAAGCATCCAAAATGTTCCTTGGAAGAGAAGGTAAAGTCGATTCATATACCTATTATGTGATGTACTCTAAGTTTGGAATAATAACTTTTAATGTATTATCATACTGTTATGCTAACAAGTTTTATTAATGTGATTCCTTGAAAGCGAGGGGCTTTTTTCATAACCAATATGGGTTTAGGTAACATTGATCATGTGGTGCCTCACGAGGTAGCCGTGCGGTCTGAAGCTACATGTTACAGACTGCGTGGCTGCTTCAGTCGGAGTTTCTAGTCCTCCCTCCTCTCTCGGTAATGGGTGTATATGTTGTCATTAGCGTAAGTTAGTTAAGTTAGATTAAGTAGTTTGTAAGTCTAGGGACTGATGACCTAAGCATTTAGGTCTCATAAGAACTCACACCCATTTGAACATTCTTTGATCATTTGGTACAGAGCTATCCTAGTTCAATTTGCGTAAATTTACACTGACAACAATCATACTGTTAGTCATAACTGTGATTTTATTTTTCGAAATACTTCTGCACCACTGATTGAAGTTTACTTACTGACTGTAACGAGATATTCGTATGCGCTGCCTCACAAGTCCTACTTACGGAGTGGTTGGCTCAATATTCGCAACTGCCGGATGGAAATACTTGGCCAGTAAATCTGTACGCTTCGTATATCGTCTTCTACGGACTCCAGGCTAGGCTTACACACACTCAAGAAGGCGAAGTATTGGGAGGGGATCTTGCAAAATATGGAAAGCCTAGTGATTTCTCGTATAACGTAAATTTACCTAAATATTAACTCAATATCGTAATTTTCGGTTTCGGCCGAAACTAGAAGAACCGAAAATTCGATTACGGTTTTTGTTTCGGCCGCATAATATGTTTCGGTCGAACTCTACTGGAAATAATAGCAATAAAAAAAAAAACGAAAACCGGTTATTTAAAAAATCGGTTATCTGAAACAATTTTTACGGTGCGGTTAAACTGGAGATGAAAAGAACCGGTATAACCGAAAACCGGTTGTTTCAGCGATAACCGCCATCCTTAGCGGTTACCCGCCGTGCGGGGCTACCCGACCTTCCACTATAATTCTGATGTATCAACTACACTGATGATAATACTTCAGTGCCTTGAAAATTAGCGATGAACGAATTAAAACATCAATAAAAGCAACTCGTTGCATATCGTTTTACCAAAGTGATTCGCCAAACAACCTTCCTCCACCAACCATGAATTTCAGTATGGAATTTATTCTGCCATTGCAGAAAGCAGGAATCCTAGTGTGGACCCGAACACATCCGCGGCACGATTCGCCTCGTCTACGCGCGACTGACGAGGGAAACCGCCGGCACCGCATGACACTATAGGACGCTGGTGTCCAATCGCGAGAGGCGCCGTGTTTCGGAGTGGTGTGCCGGATAAACAAGCCCCCAGCGCGCGCGTCGGCTTATTGAATTTCAGAGGGGCGGGGGTGGGGGGTTGGGGTGCAGGGTGGAGCGATGAGCCATCCGTCTGACTGGCGTGGCAGCGGCAGCGGTTGGCGTGTCGCGGCGATGCAGCGGCCGATCGACCGGCCGGGCGGCCTTCATTACAAGTTGCCGCCACTGTGCAGCGCGGAGGGGTGGGGGGTGGGGGAATCCCCGCAAAGTTCCCGTCGGCCCGCCATCTCCGGACAATCGGGACAGCAGGCGCGCCCAAGCACAGCCCGTGTCCAATAAAAGTCCGGCTCGAGAGCCGTCAGGTAATCACACTCGGTTCTGATTGGTTCCGCGTGTCAGGGTGTGTGTGTGTGTGTGTGTGGATCAGGGGCGCACGGCACAGTATATCGTTTTGTCACCTGTTCATTTCGATTATAACAGCAGTGCGACGCGGGTTACGTAACCAAGTCTTATACAACCAACTAGATTCTATAAGGATCTCGAACAATACAAGAGTGATGCTAAGACACTAAGGAATAAAAGTTCAGGGGGAAGAATTAAAAAGATTGCGTTTTGCCGACGACATAGTAATTCTGTCAGATACAGCGAAGGACCTGGAAGAGCAATTGAACGGAATGGACAGTGTGCTGAAAGGTGCATATAATATGAACATTAACAAGAGCAAAACTAGGGTAATGGAGTGCAGTGTAAGGAAATCAGGTGATGCTGAAGGAATTAGATTGGGAAACGAAGCAATAAAGGAGGTAGATGAGTTTTGTTACTTGGGCAGTAAAATAACAAATGATGGTCGCAGTACAGAGGATATAAAATGCAGAATGGCAATGGGTAGAAAAGCGTTTTTGAAAAAGAGAAATTTGTTAACATCGAATATTGATTTAAGCCTAAGGAAGTCCTTTCTGAGGGCATTTGTATGGAGTGTTGCCTTCTATGGGAGTGAGACATGGACGATAAACAGTGCGGAGAGGAAGAGAATTGAGGCTTTTGAAATATGGTGCTACAGAAGAATGCTGAAGATTAGGTGGGTGGATCGCGTAACTAATGAGGAGGTACTGAACGGAATTGGGGAGAAGAGAAATTTCTGGCATACCTTGACTAAAAGAAGGGATAGATTGGTGGGACACATTCTTAGACATCAAGGAATTGTGAATTTAGCATTAGAGGGAAGTGTGTGGGGTAAAAATCGCAGAGGAAGACCAAGAGATGGATACAGTAAGCAGATTCAGACAGATGTAGGTTGCCGTTCTTATGTAGAGATGAAGAGGCTTGCTCAGAATAGGGTATTGTGGAGAGCTGCATCAAACCAGTCTCCGGACTGAAGACCACAACAACAACAACTAAGACACTCAGTCACAAAAGTATTAGGACAGCGCGTAAATGCGCATAATTTTGGAGTTTGCCGCGTGAACAATTACAAAATGTTCAAATGTTTGTAGAACTTATGAACTAGCTAAGACTAAGGACGGCACAAATATCCATGCCCGATGGGGGATTCGAACCCCCGACCGTAGTGGCCGTGCAGACCGTGACTGGAGCGCCTCAGTCCCCTCGTCCACGGCGGCCGGCGAACAATTACAGAAATTGCACTTTGTAATGCATTTGGGACTCCGGGTACGATGTCTCAATACGCGTCAAATACGAAGAATTGTTGTTGGACATGTGTCTGTTACGTAATATTTCCTGAAACGGCATGGGAAGGTGCAACAAAAGTATTCGGACAAAGGCGGACAACGTGAGAGAATGGCTCATTCCGAGACGCACAGAGGCTGAAGCGACTGCAGTTTGTCCGACATTTCCGCGAGACGATAGCAATGATCAGTAAACACGTGTCGCGAGATTGTGTAGGTCGACGATGGGACGCTGAGGGAAGTGTTCCACGTTCGAGTAAAGGCAACATCGTTTATCATCACGCGAAGGGGAAAACCTACAGGGAAATTGCCGCAATAGTGAACATGAAGAAAAGTACAGTTCACGACATTATTAAACGGTTCGAGAAAGAAGACCGATTGGAATTCACTTGCAGTACAGGACGGCCACGGACATTTTCACAGAGAGATGAACGTGTGATTGTGCGAAAGGTACAACAGAATCTGAAAATATCTGCCACACGAGTTGCAAGTGAGGTGGAGGGAAACCTAGGTATAAAACTTCATGCCGAAACCGTGCGGAGAGTACTGCGACAATCGCAGTACCATGGTCGAGTGGCACGGCGAAAGCCATTCATAAATGCAGTGAACCAGAAGAAACGTATGCAGTTTGCGAGGGAATACGCCGAATACGATCAAGCTTGGTGGAATCCGGTGACATTTTGCGACGAATGTAAATTTACATTATGGCAAAGCGACGAAAAGGCAAACGTGTGGCGAAAGACCAATGAAGAGCTGCATCTCAGGAACCTCAAACCAACAGTAAAGTTTGGAGGTGGGAGCATCATGGTGTGGGGATGCATGTCCGGCAATGGTGTGGGTGATTTAGTGTTCATTGATGATACGATGTACAAGGAAGCGTATTTGAATATACTGCGAGGACACTTGAAGCATAGTGCACGACATCTAGGTATTGCGAACAACTTTCATTTTTATCAGGATAATGATCCCAAGTATACCGCGCATATTGTACAAATGTGGTTGCTCTTTAATTACCAGAAAGAATTGCACCCCGTCCCCAATCACCAGACATTAACCCAACCGAACATTTGTGGGATAAATTGAAACGGACCCTCCGCGCCGACATCTTTACGAAGGAGACCTTGAAAGAGAAACTCCGCCAAGAATGGGCAAATATAGGCCCTGATTTCACGAAAAAACTCGTGGGAAGTATGCCTAGTAGATTGGATGAAGTATTGAAAATGAAAGGTGGACCCACAAGTTCTTGACATTTTCGTCGTACATCTTATGAACATTTATTGGAGAGTGTCCGAATATTTTTGTAGCAGCAGGGTGCGCAGGTTGTTTCATTTTTGTTGTTAATTTTTCTGTTATTTATGTTTTGGAAACGAAATAATACAATAATTCTTTTGTAATTGTTACGCATATGTATTGCTAATTAATATGTTCGGGTTTCATAGTCAGTGTTTCTCGATTACTCATTGTGTAACTTCCCACTGTACGAATACTTCTGCGGCTGAGTGCAGATATTTCCAATAGCAAGGTACAATATAATCTGTTTTACTGAGGAAATAAAATAAGACATTAAAAAACTTATCATGATCCAGCAACAATAGACAAGTATGACAACAGATGTAAAAGGAACGACAGTTATTTAAAAATTTCACCAAAATTTTGATATTCGGCAACCTCCTTAAACACAACCACTGGAGGTGCTTAACAATTTGCTTCTAGTGAAAAGGTTTGCCTTTTTAACAGTTTTAAGAAGGACTTAAACAATGTAATAAAATTTTACAAGGAAGCAGACTTGTTAATAACAGTAGGCAAATTGTAACAAAAAAATAATACCATCAGCTGTGTTCAATATATTTATTTAGCAAACAGTTTCGACGGCCAATGCCGTTATCTTCAGGCCCTTAAAATAAGGAACCTGCATATTGTTGGATTATAGTCAATATAACTGGTATCCCACATTCCTCCAGTATTACAGCAACAAGGATGGTATTATTGTTCGTTACAAGATATACAGCTCAAGCCCCTGGTCCGTAATTAAGATGGACAAAGTCAAAGTAGGCAAACTTGAGAACATAGAAATGAACGTCATTTACAATTATACAAGTTGCCCAATCGTTGACCACAGGTATTTTAAAATAACTCGCTTGTGCTCCCCTTGGTTACAGTTTAATTTTGAAGTTTACCAAATCGCTTTTAACAAAATGTTCAAATGTTTTTAGAGCTTATGAGACTTAACTACAGGGTGATCAGTCGCAAAACTTACAAACTACTTGTGAACTAGCTACTACTAAGGACAGCACAAATATCCATGCCCGAGGGGGGATTCTAACCCCCGAGCGTAGTGGCCGTGCAGACCGTGACTGGCGCGCCGCAGTCCCCTCGGCCACCGCCGCCGGTCGCTTTTAACAAATGTTCAAATGTTTGTAGAGATTATGGGACTTAACTACGGGGTCATCAGTCCCTAAACTTACAAACTATTTATGAACTAGCTAATACTAAGGACGGCACAAATATCCATGCCCGAGGGGGGATTCGAACCCCCGACCGTAGTGGCCGTGCAGACCGTGACTGGAGCGCCTCAGTCCCCTCGGCCACCGCGGCCGGCGCGCTTTTAACAAATTGCTTGTTGGGACAAGATTTGCCTTTTAAAAATTTCGAGAAGAATTAACATCATGGTTATGGTTGAATGAACTAGGTTGGCAATTTAAACAATATTATAAAATTTTCAAGGGACCAGACTTCGCAATAACGGCAGGCAAATTTGACAACAGGTAAAAGAACAACAGTTATTAAAAGAAAAGGCTTAGACTTGCTGTCAGCACTGAGTACATCTTCATGTCCTTCACAACAGTCTATAACTACATTATGGGTGGTGCACCGCCACGGCTGAGAGCTGAAGGGGTCAAAAAGATATTGGATTAAGATTTAACCCTTCCCTTTACCTTCTTTGACAAGGTGAGACAAGAGCTATCAGCTAATGGAACCATATATCTACCACACATTATCGGCAATGACCGGCCCACAGTGGACTACAACAAAAGAACTGGCCGGCCGCGGTGGCCGAGGTGACTGAGGCGCTCCAGTCACGGTCAGCACGGCCACTACGGTCGGGGGTTCGAATCCCCCCTCGGGCATGGATATTTGTGCCGTCCTAGTTCGTAAGTAGTTCATAAGTAGTTTGTAAGTTTAGGGACTGATGACCCCGTAGTTAAGTCCCATAAGCTTAACAAACATTTTTGAACAAAAGAACTGGAAAATTACAGCTCGTCGCCGGCAGCAACAACGACAAGAGGGAAGAAGGCCAAACCCTGATTTCCGAAAACGCATGGGACGGCAGCAAGGTCGCAGAAGCCCAAAACGCCACATAAATTAAGAAAAAACGCTCGTGTCACGGATGAGGTGTTTCAAGAGTCAAACGTAATGGTGATAACCAAGAGAAGTTAAACTTCTATGTCAGCGTTCGGCAATTTCCGGACCGCGGAAGGCCAAAAGCTGGACCGGCAAAAATATTTTCTCAGTGTAAGTTAGATAAACTAATTATTAAAAAAAAAATAATAAAAAAAAAATAATAAAAAATAAAAAATAAAAAATAAACCGCTTTTTTCCTACAGATAACAACACCGAGTTACAAGGAAATTCGAAATTAATATGTGGTTTGGTTCAAAGTTTATCATCATTCCGTCACAAGCTGGTTCATTGAAAGAGACGTTTTTAAGTCAATAATTTCTTCATTTCGCAACAATTTTTGAGTTTAAAAGCATTCCTGAAATGGACAAATCTATATTATAAAATTTCTTGGCAGATCTTAAAAAGGAATTTGCAGAAAGTTCAAAGACTTTTCAGAAACAGAGAAGTTGTCACGATTTTTCAAATCACGTTTTCAGGTTTCTCCTGTAGCGGAATGGACGTATGTGGGAGCGAAGGTATGAAAAAAAAAAAAAAAAAAAAGTTTGTAAATCTATCGGACCAAACTGCGTGGTCATCAGTCCGTAGCTTACAAACTACTTAAACCTAGGTAAATTAACCTAAGGACAACACACAAACGTGGAAAACTGTATCCACTGAAGAATTTTGGAGTCAACATGTCAAGGAAAGATATGAAAATTGCTAAACAATAGCGATCTACCTCACTTCTATGTTTGGCTCCACATATATCTGTGAAATTCCATCTTCAAAAATGAATTTCTTGTGGAATAATTATCGCTCACGACTAACGGCCACCCACTTTCAAGGCACTACTCGCATCAGCTGTTTTGCACGTGATTCTAAC
Organism: Locusta migratoria; assembly: GCA_026315105.1. Taxonomy (NCBI): domain Eukaryota; kingdom Metazoa; phylum Arthropoda; class Insecta; order Orthoptera; family Acrididae; genus Locusta; species Locusta migratoria. The sequence goes on along the minus strand of CM048745.1, from coordinate 834,779,153 downwards.
TTTAAGAATCTGCTCAAGACCACAAATGTAGTATTTCCCGTGGATTTTTTAAGAGATATACCTAAATTTCATTGTACTTCATACTTTATGGTATTTATAATGCATGACCTGTTTATGGAGTTTTCAATAAAAGATTGACTATCCACTTTATTTCATACTTTTTTGTGAGTAAAAATATAAATATGTAAATAGCAAATAATATATTTTTTCCTGGATTTTTTGTACATTATTATTTTACATCTCTTACATTTCACATTAGTTTGAGAGTGACAATTAAAATAAAAAATAATTGAAGAATAAGACTTTTTGTGGATTTTTATTACATAGTTGCCAGTGCTTTGTATTTCATATTATTTTGTGAGTGAAAATTAATGTAAAAAATATAAAGGAACATGAGGTTATACATCTGGACCTAGATAAAAAAATTTCAAAACTATCCTGACCCCACCTAAGATTACTTGCGGACCTCTGTTCTATGTGCAGGAGCCGGCCACGGTGGCCGAGGGGACTGAGGCGTTCCGGTCCCGGTCTGCACGGCCACTACGGTCAGGGGTTCGAATCCCCCCTCGGGCATGGATATTTGTGCCGTCCTTAGTGTTAGCTAGTTCGTAAGTAGTTTGTAGTTTAGGGACTGATGACCCCGTAGTTAAGTCCCATAAGCTATACAAACACTTGAACATTTTTACGTGCAGGAAGCAACCAACACCCGCTTTAACTTTTATCGCCACGCCCGAGCGGACAGCGTACTCTGATCACCGGCCCCAGAGTAACCGTCGGCTGCCGAAGACCCATTCACCGCTCGCTGGCCGCGGGAAGGCGGAAGACCAGACGTGAACTAGCGCCGACACAGCACAGACAGAAAGACAAGGGAAAAGCGGCGCGGAGATTTCAAACAAGACGAACGCCTACCTCAAGCAGGATATTTGACCAAATGACACTACACACAGCTGGAATTGAAAATTACGAAACACGATTAAAACTTTCCACTTCATTCAAGATTTATTGTTGAAACAGTGTACATGTAGTACAAGAAATTAAGGCTCCTATAAGCACGAGCTGACGCATCCGCCATTTTCATTCTCGTGGCTCCTAAGTTAAACACACAGCGATGCTATAGGATTTGCGACACGGCACTTTAGCACGATATTACGGGTGGTTGTGCTGCCATAAACTGCTCAGATCATTCCAGAGGTGGCTACAGAACGTTTAGTTTCCGCGAGAGATTCTAAGAGAAGAAAAAATGGATCATTAAATGTCGTCGCAAAAACTGGAAACCCGAACCGAGCCCACAGCTTTGTATTGTAAGTAAACAGTTATTATTATGACTTGAAGCAATATTTAGTAGTAAAAAATCGTTTTTGATATTTGAACTTACCGTTTTGTTTAACTCTTTTGAAACAGAGAAGCTGGATGTAGGGAATTAGCAGCCGCAAAATATCATATTACAGGAAAGTATCCCAGAACATACTACTTTTAGAGCACAATATATGTGTTTTATATAGTATATTGAGAAATACACCTCATCAAAGAGTTTTGTACTGACATTGCACAAATTGTTGAAGATAATACTATTACGTTATTGCAAGAAAGTATTACAAACACTGAAACGGAAAATATAAATATACTGAGCAAAAACGTTTAGTTACGACTGATACAGCCTACTGGGCTGATACAGGCAACTAGGCCGCGGTTGCCGAGGGGACTGAGGCGCTCCAGTCACGGTCTGCACGGCCACTAGGGTCTGAGGTTCGAATCCCCCCTCGGGCATGGATATTTGTCCCGTCCTTAGCGTTAGCTAGTTCTTAAGTAGTTTGTAAGTTTAGGGACTGATTACCCCGCAGTTAAGTCCCATAAGCTGTACAAACATTATCATTATCACAGGCAACTACCGTTCATTGCTATTTGTGTTATTTCGAAATTTTAGCATCATAACGTGTCGTATGCAGTTTGACAGAATAGTACGGTACCTGATGTTTTATCACAAAATACACCCTCAATTCAATTTCTTATTAGTAAATGCCAATATTGAAGCTTATCTGTAAGAGGCTGTGACATAACTGGCAAAGAATACTTGGGTAAATTTTACTTACGACTGCGGCGGCGTAGTGTGCTAATGTTGGCAACGAAACGTTTGCTTTATAAGAATTATTAAATTACTGACAAGACAAGGCTACTGTTACATACGAAAACCTTTCAACCTTAGAGAAGGAACAGAAATATTTATTTATTTCATGGTCAACGCATTCTATACGATTAGGTTTTCAAATAGCATTCAAAGCATTGTTACCAACATCGGCACCGTGTGCCTCTACGACCGTAAACGTTACATCCTGTACAGCAATATTCTTTTTAGTTTTAGTGTTCGTAATACATTATGAAACTTTCTCAGTAACATGGTAGAAGTACTTTCAGCAATTTTGAGTACAAAAATCCGATGTGGTGAATTTGTCACAGCAGACAACAAACACTTACTGCAAGAAGGCAAACAAACCTCGCATATTGACAGTCATTATTCAAATAGAAACCAAGATTGCTTAAAAATTTTATCTAGATGACCAGTTTCGGCAGCATTAAACGTAGTACGCGATTTTTATGACTAAAATATATGTTTCTAGCTCTTTTTTTATTATTTTGACAGAAGCAGCAATAATTAAAGAAAACGCCAGATTTTTGTGTCTAATCCACACATCGATGTAAACAAGAGCAAATGCAAGCTCAAAGTAGAACGATCTAAGGTTCTATGCCGGGCATTTTTAAAATATTTGACTAAAATTAAATAAAACAAAACTGTTCGTATAAGCTGCGTGCAGTGTTTAGCATTCGCAGGAATGAAAATGGCAGATGCGCCAGCCTGTGTTTTTACGAGCTCTACAAGAAATGGTTACATTTACATATCAATAGCTGAAGCGACTAGATGTCGACCAGTGAGTCTTAAAAGTTCGGTCAACGTTCTAAGTAAATATACGAAACAAGAGTTACAAATAAAATACATTTACTAGTCTCCAAAGTAATCATTATTGGCTACAATACACTTCTGGCACCGGATGTACGGCTCTTGGAAACTATCAGCAAACGCTTCTCATGGAATCGATGCTCCATTGCTCCATGTTACAATGACAGGAGTCCTCACACTGACGCTGTTATCTACCAAAATTATTGATAAAGGAAGTGTAGGAAGAAGGAGTACGAAGAAAAGGATTGACAGTGGCAGCATTTGGGCAACAAGTAAAAATGTGAGCCATGCTGGGAATCGAACCTGTGTCTCCCGCATCGGACCAGCAGTCGACTTACCCAATGTTTTTGTTTTTTGATTTTTCTTCTGGTCGATCAATGAATCGTGGTCTTTGTTCAGTTTGTTCGTGGTTGTTCGCTGAATATACGGCTCTGCTTTTTTATTTTTATTTTTTCAATTACAGATAGCGTTTAGTGCCCTGACCTGACGCACTGAGCCACGGCGCTTGGCGCCACTTGGCTACCCGTGTTCGCCTACCGTCCGTCTCAGACTTCCACAAGTCGCAGGCTACGGCTGCAGCGCCCCTATCATCCGTGCCCTTTTACACTCGCCTTTACGGATTCCCGTGCGAGGTCGGACGTATGACCGCATCTGCGATGAAGTAATTGAAGCCAAAGGCCGTCTTCACGGGTAAATATTTAATTGTATTTGTGTGGTGACTGTGCAGATGCGGTCATACGTCCGACCTCACACATATACAAAAGAACGGACACCACACCAGTATAATAATAAGCTGTTATCTGGGTCGCAGCATGTACCGTGGCTTTACTGCAGTGCTTTGCACGGTAGGAGGCGGTTATTGATATGTCCGTCAATGTGTATGCCTTCCTTTTCCACACTTCGGAATTGTAATGTTACATAGATTTCTACTATTTTGTTAGGACTTCCTATCGGTGTACTACCATTCGTTTCAATGAGCAAATCTTCCGATAAAACGGGTATAAAAAGAAAAGTTCTCACAGAAAGTCCTGTTTCTGACGCCGTATGTTGTAAAATGTAGTGTTTCACCAAGCAATAAAGTAAAACAATGCTTTGGTTGTTGGTTACTTACTGCTCTTGAACCATATTTTTATTTCAGTACTCTCCCGGCATTTGCAACATTACCGTTGATCAGAAAATCAGGGGCAGTAGTTTTCATTCCGAGTTCTTGTCAACATAATCTAATAAATTGCATAAATCATTATTCCATGAACCACAGACATTGCCGAGGTGGGGTGGCTTGCGTGCCTCAACGATACAGATAGCCGTACCGTAGGTGCAACCACAGCGGAGGGGTATCTGTAGAGAGGCCAGACAAACGTGTGGTTCCTGAAGAGGGGCAGCAGCCTATTCAGTAGTTACAGGGGCAACAGTCTGGATGATTGACTGAGCTGGCCTTGTAACATCAGCTAATGTGGCTTTGCCACACAGTTACTGCGAACGGCTGAAAGCAAGGGGAAACTACAGCCGTTACTCTTCCCGAGGACATGCAGCTCTACTGTATGAACATGTGATGATGGCATCCTCTCGGTTAAAATATTCCGGAGGTAAAGTAGTCCCACATTCGGATCTCCGGGCGGAGACTACTCGGGAGGATGTGATCATCAGAAAAGACAATACTGGCATTCTACGGGTCGGAGCGTGGAATGTTAGATCCCTTAATCGAGTAGGAAAATTAGAAAATTGAAAAAGTTAGATATAGTGGGGATTAGTGACGTTCGGTGGCAGGATAAACAGGATTTCTGGTCAGGTGAGTACAGGATTATAAATACAAAATCAGTTGGGGGTATCACAGTAGTAGGATTGATAATGAATAAGAAAATAGAAATTCGGGTAAACTACTATGTCCAGCACAGTGATCGCATTATCGTAGTCAAGATAGATACAAAGCCAACACCGACCACAGTAGTACAGGTTTATATGCCAACTAGCTCTACAGATGATGAGGAGATCGAAGAAATATATGAGGAGCTAAAGGAAATTATTCAGACAATTAAGGGAGATGAAAACTTAATTGAATGGGAGACTGGAATTCGGTAGTAGGACAAGGAAGGGAAGGGAAGATAGTAGGTGCATATGGCCTGGGCGAAAGGAATGAAAGAGGAAGCCGCCTGGTAGAATTTTGCACAGAACATAATTTGGTTATAACAAACACCTGGTTTAAGAATCACAAAAGAAGGTTGTATACGTGGAAGAGACCAGGAGACACCGGGAGATACCAGATAGATTTTATAATGGTAAGACATAGATTTCGGAACCAGGTTTTAAACTGTAAAACATACCCAGGGGCAGATATAGACTCTGACCATAACTTGTTGGTTATGAACTGTAGGCTGAAACTAAAGAAACTACAAAAAGGTAGGAAAATAAGGAGATGGAACCTGGATAAATTGAAGGAACCTGAGGTTCTTAAGAATTTCAGAGGGAGCGTTAGGCAACAATTGACAGAAACGGGGGGGAATAAAACAGTAGAGGAGGAATGGGTAGCATTGAGAGATGAAATAGTGAAGGCAGCAGAGGACAAAATAGATAGGAAGGCAAGACCTACAAAAAATCCTTGGATATCACAGGAAATACTAAATTTAATCGATGAAAGGAGAAAATATAAAAATGTAGTAAATGAAATAGGCAAAATGAACTACAGACAACTAAGAAATGAGATTGTCAGGAAGTGCAAAATGGCTAAGCAGGAGTGGCTAGAAGGCAAATGCAAGGATGTAGAAGAATGTATAAATAGGAGAAAAATAGATACCGCCTACAGGAAAATAAAAGAGACATTTGGGGACAAGAAAAGCAACTCTATGAATATCAAGAACTCAGATGGGAAACCAGTTCTCAGCAAAGAAGGGAAAGCTGGAAGGTGGAAAGAGTACATAGAGCAGCTTTACAAAGGAAATGAACTTAAAGACAATGTTGTAGAAAGGGAAGAGGAAGTAGATCAAGATGAAACAGGAGATACTATACTGAGAGATGAATTTGACAGAGGCCTGAAAGACCTAGGTCGGAACAAGGCCCCAGGAGTAGATGACATACCCTCAGAGCTACTAAAGTCTCTCGGAGGGCCGGCCATGACAAAATTGTTTCGCCTGGTGTGTAAGATGTATGAGACAGGTGGAGTACCCTCAGACTTTAAGAAAAATGTTATAATCCCCATATCAAAGAAAGCAGGTGCAGACAGGTGTGAAAACTACAGAACCATCAGTTTAATAAGTCATGGTTGCAAAATATTAACACGAATTATTTACAGAAGGATGGAAAAGCTGGTAGAAGCCGACCTCGGGGAAGATCAGTTTGGGTTCAGGAGAAATGTAGGAACAAGGGAGGCAATACTCACTTTACGGCTTATCCTAGAAGATAGACTAAGAAAAGGCAAACCTACATTTCTAGCTTTTGTAGATTTGGAGAAGGCTTTTGACAACGTTGATTGGAATAAACTCTTTAAAGTTCTGAAGCAAGCAGGAGTAAAATATAGGGAGCGTAAGGTTATTTACAACTTGTACCAAAACCAGACAGCGGTAATCAGAGTCGAAGGGCATGAAAGGGATGCAGTGGTTGGAAAGGGAGTAAGACAGGGTTGTAGCCTTTCTCCAATGTTATTCAATTTGTACATTGAGCAAGCTATAAAGGAAAACAAGGAGAAATTTGATGAAGGAATTAAAGTTCAGGGGGAAGAATTAAAAACATTACGTTTTGCTGACGACATAGTAATTCTGGCAGAGACAGCAAAGGATCTGGAAGAGCAGTTGAACGGAATGGACAGTGTGCTGAAAGGTGCATATAAGATGGACATTAACAAGAGCAAAACTAGGGTAATGGAGTGCAGTCTAAGAAAATCAGGTGATGCTGAAGGAATTAGATTAGGTAACGAAGCAATAAAGGAGGTAGATGAGTTTTGTTACTTGGGCAGTAAAATAACAAATGATGGTCGCAGTACAGAGGATATAAAATGCAGAATGGCAATGGGTAGAAAAGCGTTCTTGAAAAAGAGAAATTTGTTAACATCGAATATTGATTTAAACCTAAGGAAGTCCTTTCTGAAGGCATTTGTATGGAGTGTTGCCTTGTATGGGAGTGAAACGTGGACGATAAACAGTGCGGACAGGAAGAGGATTGAGGCTTTTGAAATATGGTGCTACAGAAGAATGCTGAAGATTAGGTGGGTGGATCTCGTAACTAATGATGAGGTACTGAACAGAATTGGGGGGAAAAGAAATTTCTGGCATACCTTGACTAAAAGAAGGGATAGATTGGTAGGGCACATTCTTAGACATCAAGGGATTGTGAATTTAGCGTTGGAGGGAAGTGTGTGGGGTAAAAACCGCAGAGGAAGACCAAGAGATGGATACAGTAAGCAGATTCATACAGATGTAGGTTGCCGTTCTTATGTGGAGATGAAGAGGCTTGCTCAGGATAGGGTATTGTGGAGAGCTGCATCAAACCAGTCTGCGGACTGAAGACCACAACAAAAACATTATTCCAGCAAAAACCAAACAAGCATCTATGGGATTCAGTTTCGATATAAAATCACGCTTGGTCGAAATACGAGCTACTTATCCTTTCAGCCATTCCAATCACAATAACAAAAACATCAAATTGTTAACTAGATATATTGGGAAATAATCGCAGAACTGTAGCGGTACCATGGCATTAGATTCTTTGCCGCTCGAGAACATAGCCATTGGTTACGCTAGTGACGTAACAGTTTTCACGATCGATATGTTGCTCCGTGACAGTCGCACTTTCAAGTTATAACGCTTGCAAACATTGTTGAAAATTACCCCTCCTTCACTTTTTTCTGACTTCCATCTTCTCTTTCTGTTCGTCTTACCCTGCTTTCTGACTCAACATTTCCTCGTCGTATCTATTCAAAATGCAGAAATTAAAAATTGTAAAGTGCTTGAAATTTTGAGGTAAGGGTGGAAATAGCGCGTGTAAAATAAATAAACGAAGTAACGACACCAACAAAGAAAGTTACTTACAGACTTCCGTACTATGACGTTTTGACCTCTGCTGCTGCCATCATCGCTAGTAACAGTGGTATTGTAGGAGGGCAATAGAGTGTGTTACTGAAAACGACTCATTAAAACATGAACGTACTTAGAATTCGATTTCACGAAACGTGATTTCTATCAAAATAACTAATTGAAATGCAGGGAAAAATTTGGTAGTTCTCTGATGTTCAAGTATTACAGTTATTTTTTTATTTTTTCCAATTTCACAATGTAGCTAGTTCAGTTTATATTATCCGTAATCCATTCTTCATTTTTGTCTAACTGTCCGCAGATTTTCTTCTACAAGTTCTTTTTCTTTAGTCGTCTAATTCGGAGAATCCATGTGGTCGGCGGTCTCCCTCTTTTACTAAATTATCTGTGGTAAACTGCGTGTTGACATCATTTTTGTATGTCCATATCATAAGAGTTGCTCTTCGTCTTTAATACCAGTAATCGAGTTTGTAATGTCCGTTTTCTCCTTGATCATTTATGATTCTTTCTAGCTTACATTTCCCTGCGGATGATCTCCAAAAGTCCATCTCAGTTGCCAAAACTCTCCTTATTACTTGCTAATTAACTGTATATATGTCTCATCTGTGTGTCAACATTTCTAATAATGTCTTCTTTCCTAATCTATCGGTCCCATAAAATAGCATTTACCGTTCCAAAGGCGTTACAAGCAATTGTTCTTGAATTAATATCCCCCCCTTTTTTTTTTTTTTTTTTTTTTTTGCCATCTTGTATGACATTTACTCTTAAATATATTTTTACTCTTCAGTGAGTCTAATAGTTTCGATTTCCTTTCAACAGTCAGAACTTCATTTGTTTGTCCTATTATTATATATTTGTTTCATTATTGTAAACCTGTAGGTCGCATTTTTATACTTCTCCTAGTGCACTTTAGGTCTTGTTTATCTTGTTATAAAATTAGGTCATCAGCAAATTGTAGTTAATATGAGGGTTGGCACTTAGAAAAATTGGCAACTATTTATTCACAACCGATACAAAAGCATTACATTTTTGCACCTGTTCTCAGATTAAGACGTTGGCACAGGCTAAGGTAGCTTGGAGAGCTGCACCAAACCAGTCTGCTGACTGTAGACCACAACTACTGTCCTTCAAAGTAGTCACCAGCGTTCTTAAGAACCCGCTGCCAGTAATGTAGAAGGCGTAGTTTACCGTTAGCAGAGCCTGTCCTATGATGGTGGGGAGCAGTCTACTGCCTGTCGAATCTTTGGAACAGATGTAAAGCCAATGCGACGAAGTGGTTCCTTCATCTTAGGAATCGAAACAAAGTCACAAGGACTTAAGTCCTGGGTGTATGGTGGATGGTACAGTACTTCCCCCTCCCATCGAACGACCAGAGCAGCCACAGCTTGCGCTGTATGCGCCCGCATAATGATAAGTGGATTGGGCAGAAAGTATTATTACCGCTTCTTTCGCAAAGCTGGTCGCAGGTGATGCAGTCTGCCGTGGAGGAAAGTAATGCGTCTGTATGACACCATCATAGTCATACGGGAAAATCTGTCACCAAACTGGGGCTCTGATGCACTTTCGACTTTCGCAGCAACTCATAATGATGCCATTCGTTGGACTAATGTTTCAGTTTTTGTTCGTACGTTGTGGCCCATGTCCCTAGTTTTATACCGTTATGTGACTGTGTTTCCCTCGATTGTGTGCACGCTGGTGACATGGGACGGGCGAGACCATTTGCTCGGAGGTAAAGTAGGCATGTTAACAACATGTGCTATCAACGGCAGCACATGTGCCATAGCATAGTCTCTCCGCAGGAGTGTTGCCACTATTTACGTTCCAGCCCTCCTATAACTTTGGCTATGATGTGGAGTGTCAAACTCTGTGACTGACCGGGATTCCAACCCTTGACCCTAGCCTTCCGCGGACAAGCGGTCAACGGTCTGTGAGGTACGCCTGGGTGGTTGTGTCGGTAGGCCAGCCGCGAAAGGCAGGGATCCCAGTTTCCCATCACGATCCTGCACACAGTTTTAATCTGCCAGGAAGTTTCATGTCAGCGCACTCTGCTCTGCAGATTGAAAATATTCTAGAAATTTCCCCTGCGCTATGGATAAGCCATATCTTCATAATGCCTTTTCTTCTGTGAAGTTAGGAGGGAAAGAACTGGAAGATTGAATTTGTAAAGGTGTGAGGACGGGTCGTGATGCATGCCATGCTACCTCAGTCGGTATAGCCCGCGAAAGGCGAATATTCCGGGTTCGAATCCCGTTCCGGTTCGCAGTTTTAATCAGCCAGGAAGCTTCAAATATGTGCAGACTACGTTGCAGAGTGAAAACATCGTCCTGGAGAGATCAGCTTCCATGTTTTCCCGTCCCCCCACATCTTACCCGTCCTACCTTCTGCTCAAAAACCGAAATGTTCCTAAACCTCTGGGACTTAACTACTGAGGTTATCAGTCCCTAGTCTTAAAAACTACTCAAACTAACCCAAGGACAACACACACAGACACCCATGCCTGAGGATGAACTCTAACCTCCAACGGTGAGCAACCGCAGGCTTCGCAACAAGGCGCCTTAGAGCGCTCGGCCCTTCCACCGCGGCTCCCTCTGCAAACTCCATCCACCCCCCCCCCCTCCATCATCCTCTTGTTCTATCAGTCTCTGTTCACTTCTTCCTTCTACTCCTTCTATCTTCCATCTGCTCCTCCCACCTTCCTCTGGTAGTCTCTTCCACGCTTCAATCATCGCAGCTATTGAAAGTCAAGAAATTAAGAACTTGCTACAAATTATCTCTTACAGACAAGTAATCGAAATAACTAAGCCAATAAACAGCGTTATTTAGAGACCCTGATCGTTTTGGTTTCCGCTGTGGAAACTTTCGACCTACAGTTGTGACATTGTAGATGACTTGTATGCATGTATTACACCCCAAATGAACATCTATCAGTAGGCAGGTAAGAATTTGTTAGCATTCCATTTTTATATATCCACATATTATTATTATTATTATTATTGGATACTGTAATGAATGATAGCGAAGGTAACATCAGGGCTATAGGTATCAGCAATCATTTCGTTTTACGAATCTTAACAAATAAGTACATATGTGATTTTTACTTTGAGCACATATATTTCAAATAAGATTAGGAATTATCCAAGTTTCAGTGCATACATTGAAAAATTCATATTTAAAAGGAGCGCCACAGTTTTAAAAATGTTTGTGAAGTTATAGGACCAAATTGCAGTGGTTATCAGTCCCTTGACTTACAAACTACTTAAACTAACTTATACTGAGGACGATACTCACATAAATGCCCGAGGGAGGAATTGAACCTCCGACGGGGAACAGTAGCGCACTCCTCAGCAAGGCGCCTTACAGCCCACGGCCATTACCAGGCGGCTGTACAGTTTTCGCATTTTAGTATGAATCCATTTGTATAGCAGAGGATAACAAGCAGCTCCCGACTGCACTTTCTTGTAGGGAATCTACAATTCAGCCGTAATCTTTTCCGTTATCATCGACTTCTTACACAATAAAGATTACCAACTTTCTTATCTAAAACCTTCCGTTTCCTTTTATAATTTAATTTTTCTTTCAATATTCAACTATTTATTGTATCACATAAATATAACACATAGTACGTGTTTTTAAAAACGATGTAACAAGGTACACAAATAAGTAACAAAATTCTATTAAACGAAACAAAATGATCTCAAACGATGGTTCGTTGATTTAATTGCCCCTTTATCGCCGAGGTGATTAGAGACGTAATTCCATAAATGTGTTCCTTACGTCTATAAAGGCTTCTGGTGTCACATCTGCCTCCTATATTTCCAATTCGCTCCTCGCTGTTCGGTTCATGTCATCATATCACGAACTTCTCCGAAGCAGATTGCAAGATACCAGCTGAAATGATGTGTGTTTCCTTCTCTCCAGATAGTCGAGCTGCAATACGGAACGCGCTGTGAGGAAATTAGAGGCAGATAACCTGCCATACAAAACGAATTATTTACGATTCAGCGAAATGGAAGATAGTTGACACGTCTACAAGTTCCTGGACAGCGAGAGGATATTGTATTTGTAAAGTACAAGATGTCCTTAAGCGGGTATGAATCATAAGCGATACGATAAATTAAATAGACAATTTCAGGAACACAATTATCAACATAAAATTTGAAGTGAAAGAAGGATGTAGCAGGGAAGCATGGACAGAAGAAAAGAAACAGAATCACAGTCGAAACAATGGTGTTTTGGGAAAAAACACGGGTAACCAGTGAAATAAACCAGGGAAACAACATAAGTGTGAAAAGGTTATGGGAGGTCAATAAGACAAGGAAAACGAGAAAAAAAAAGTTCAAATGCTTGTTAAGCTTAAGGGACTTATCTGCGTGGTCATCAGTCCCTAAACTTACAAACTACTTATGAACTACCTTATACTAAAGACGACACAAATATCCATGCCCAAGGGGGGATTCGACCCCCCGACCGTAGCGGACGTGCAGACAGTGACTGGCGCGCCGCAGACCGTTCGGCCACTGGCAAAGGAAAACGAGAAAATAATTAATAATTTTATCATTATGTAACATCATAATTTAACCACTGTGTTCGTGGCAAAAATGTTTAATAATAACAATAATAAATCATTACAGAAGTTTGCCATACACCAAATGACATGTTATCTTGAACATTTTCACGGATAACATAAATAGCTGGGGACAAAAATCGGTGGCAGCATGTACATATTCTTGTTGTAAACATTCAGAGAGACACATGAAACGAAGTAGGAAGCCTACGGTGATGAATGCTCGAACACATTTGGTTGGGAAACGTTCTCCAAGACAAAGAGAAGCTCGTCAACGTCAAAGCCATGTTGATAGTTTTATTTCACTCTTAAGGATTAATTCACTGTGGTTATGTGAATGGGTGCTATTATTGGACCGTATTGCGACACCTACGAAAAATGTAAGAAGGAAGCGATCTGAAATGTGGCGAGACAATTAATGGCTGTTGCATCACGATAACGCCCCTTCACATTCATCGCTGCTGGTGAGTGACTATGGCACAACAAATCAAATAACTGTGCTGTCTCACTATTCCTACTCTTTAATTTGCAAAGTAAAAAACCCTGTTGAAATAACGAAGATTTGCAACGACAGATGAGATACAAGAAAATCGGCAGACGGCGCTTCGCGCTATCCAGCAAGGGGCGTACCCAGACTACTTCCGGAAGTGGAGACGGCTTTGAAAGCATGTATCAGTTGTGGAGGATATCAGGTCGAAGTAGACTATGAACATTAAGTAAACGGTAAGCGTAGAGAAAATATTGTGGAAAAGAATGGAATTTAGTTGTGTTCAAGTGTTTTGATCACCACCAAACTGCTTTTAAGGAAGGCATAGAACCATTTGAGAGTCAGGCTACTAGATTTGTTACTGGTAGGTTCGATCAGTTCAAATGTTTATAAATCTATCGGACCAAACTGCGTGGTCATCAGTCCGTAGCTTACAAACTACTTAAACTAAGGTAAACTAACCTAAGGACAACACACACACACACACACACCCAGCCCGAGGGAGGACTCGAACCTCCGACAGCGAGCAGCCACGCGCTCCGCAGCGAAGCGCCTTAAACCGCTCGGCTACTCCATCGCGGCGGTTCGACCAGTCCACGAATGTTACCGAGATGCTTCGAAAGCTTACATAGGAATCGCTAGAGAATCCTTTCGAGAAACAATGTTGAGGAATATATATGGCAACATTGCTTGTTGAATATTTTTATTTTAGATAACCGTTTTCGATAAAATTAGTTGTTTTCTTCAGATTTGTAGCTGTTAAGCAATATTTTCTACTATGACTGTTATAAAATTATTATCGCACTGGAACTGGAAAATATATATACCGTTCTGGCCATTAAAATTACTACACCACGAAGACGACGTGCTACAGACGCGAAATTTAACCGACAGTAAAGTTTCCAACCGATTTCTCTTACACAAACAGCAGTTCACCGGCTTTGCCTGGTGAAACGTTGTTGCGATGCCTCGTGTAAGGAGGCAGAATTTTCCCATCAATTAGGTTATTCAATTTTCGTGTCAAATGAACGGTTAGTTTGCAATTACAATTATATTAAAAACGGCCATTTTTGTTTACCCGAAAAAATTGAAAAAGAGAGGTTCTGGTCTCTGGCGGCCTACAATTATGTCTTGTGCTGATCGGTTGAACGGTTCGTCTTAAAAACAGGGAACACGTTACAGACATCCCAAAGTCGCCGTTATCTTTGCAAATATCTCTGAAACGATACGAGATATGAAAAAAACATAAGGGAGCAAAGTTGTAGAGAATTTTCGCCTCTGTAAATTCTGTTATTCAGTTTTCGCGTCAGATGAATGGTTAAGCCGTTATTTTAATTTAAATTTCGAGCTGTCAAAAGACGTGTTACTACAGTAACCTAAAGTGGGCCCACAGCATTCCAAAACTGACCAAGCTGGAGGACAGGCTTCAACTGACGTATGCGCTCGGCACAGATAAGGAAGGAAGAAGCTTAGGGTTTAACGTCCCGTCGACAGCTTGGTCATTAGAGACGGAGCTAACGCTCGGAGTTTTTGGTTGAGGATGGGGGAACGATATCGGCGTGCCCTTTGAAAGGAACCATCCCGGCATTTTCCTGGTGTGATTTAGGAAATTACGGAAAACCTAATTCTGGATGGCCGGAGGTGGATTTGAAACACCATCCTTCCGAATGCGAGTCCAGGCACAGATAATTCCATCTCCTTTTATTCTATCCTCCTTGGTAGCAAGTCTTCGTACTGCCCTTCCTCACTGCGGCTCCCGTTGGTGTCCACCTCCCTGGGCGGAGAGTTGGCGGCCCTGGGCACTGTGCGCCCGCCCGGCCCGCGGGTACCCGCGGGAGTACTTGGCGGCCCGCGAGCCAGCCGCTAATACCCGGCGGCCGCTCCCAGGCCGGTAAACCGTATTAATCGCGCCCGCGGGCTCGTAAACAGTCCGTGCAGAGGCGCAGCGCCGCTTTATGGACCGACGCCATCTTGCCGGCCGAGGAAACCACTCGCGGCGCCCAGATAAAGGCCTGCGCGCTCCTAAATCACAATTCCGATTATGACGTGCGAAACACGGTCGCCTTAGCGTCGCTCCCCTGGGGCTCGCGGTTACCACGCAAACTGCAAAGCACGATTTATTGCTCGGTTTGGATAGCATCTACGCTAGTTCCGAGATTACTCACCCAACCACTACACCCTCCGGCTCTGTGAAGTAGGGTTTCTAAACCTTTGCGCTCTCCAAATATCTTGCACTTTAATGAGAGGAAGCAAGAAGGACGAGGAATGATTCTGCAGCTCTGGGGTTTTGGAATATTTCAGTGGTTAAAAAATGAAAATTTTGTCTCACCGGCGTTCGAATAATGGTTTTTTTTTTTTTTTTTTTTTTTTTTTTTTTTTTTTTTTTTTTTTTTTTTTTTTTTTTCGGACCAGCGGGCGTTTAAACCTCTCGACTACCGGCTACCCGACCCCAGGAAATTAGTGCTCTTTGTCTCATTCGCATTTTGTGATCGGTATTTCGCATTCGTTCATCAGATCGTCACTTGAATGTATATACAGGGTGTTACAGGAAGGTACGGCCAAACTTTCAGGAAACATTCCGCACACACAAAGAAAGAAAATGTATTATGTGGGCCGCGGTGGAGTAGCTGAGCGGTCTAAAGCGTCTAGCTGCGGAAGGTGAAGGTTCGAGTCCTCCCTGGGGCATGGGTGTGTGTGTTTGTCCTTAGGTTAGTTTACCTAGGTCTAAGTAGTTTGTAAGCTACGGACTGATGACCACGCAGTTTGGTCCGATAGATTTACAAACATTTGAACATTTTTTATGGTATGTGGACATGTGTCAGAAAACGCTTAATTTCCATGTTAGAGCTCATTTTAGTATTTACGGATGAGGCTTCATTCCAACGTGATCAAATTGTAAATTTTCACAATCAACATGTCTGGGCTGACGAGAATCCGCACGAAATTGTGCAATCACGTCATCAACACAGATTTTCTGTGAACGTTTGGGCAGGAATTGTTGGTGATGTCTTTTTAGGGCCTCATGTTCTTACACCTACGCTCACTGGAGCACGTTATCATGATTTCATACGGGATACTCTACCTGTGCTGCTACAACATGTGCCTTTACAAGTACGACACAACTTTTGGATCATCCACGATGGAGCTCCTGCACATTTCAGTCGACGTGTTCGTACGCTTCTCATCAACAGATTCGCTGACCGATGGATTGGTAGAGGCGAACCAATTTCATGGCCTCCACGCTCTCCTGACCTCAACCCTCTTGACTTTCATTTATGGGGGCATTTGAAAGCTCTTGTCTATGCAACCCGGGTACCAAATGTAGAGACTCTTCGTGCTCGTGTTGTGGACGGCTGTGATACAATACGCCATTCTCCAGGGCTGCATCAGCGCATCAGGGATTCCATGCGACGGAGGGTGGATTCATGTATCCTCGCTAACGGTGACAATTCCTGTAACAAAGTGCTTGAAGTCACGTTGGTACGTTCTGTTGGTGTGTTTCCATTCCATGATTAATGTGATTTGAAGAGAAGTAATAAAATGAGCTCTAACATGGAAATTGCGCGTTTCTGGACACATGCCCACATAACATATTTTCTTTCTTTGTGTGTGAGGAATGTTTTGTGAACACCCTGTATATACAGAGTGTTCGAAAACATAAATAAATAAAAATAAGTGTCCAATACTTTCAGAGGTTGTAGGACCCAACAAAACAGACAGTCTCCCAGTGTGTCCAATAAACCACGGACCCAAAAAGGATATGTTCTGAATTATGCACACGTGTTCATATTGACTCAAAACGTTTGGTTTTGGATATACGCCTCTGTGACACACAAGGTGAATATTTAGGAAACAAGTACTGTATGGCATGGACATGTCGTTGCCTCTGGGAACCATCATCAGAGTTCGCCACTGACTCCTACATGTCTCTCTGCATTTAAGTACTCTAATGTAAACATCAGTCGGAGCATCGAGTTACGTACACACGGCTGTCTAACGACTTACTGTAGTGTATTTTCATAGTGCGTGTTATTGTACAATACATTCATTCTAACTTTCAGTATATACAGCTTAATTTTTATATTTACTATTGCCATGTTATTATTGTCCTGAACTTACAGAGAACTTACAGAGTGACATTCAGTAAACAGTTATTGTTGGGCCCAGTGGTTTTGGATTCGCAAGGTAGGGAGGGCGGAAGCCACCACCTCAGTCAATCAGGACAGGGCGATTCAAGTGAGAGCCTTTGAGGACAACTTCTGTCTGGCGACTAAAACGACAGCACGTGTAACACGAATCTGCGAGGTGATGGCAAAATCGAGCTTGGATTGCTGTGCGCTTTGGCATATTTTGTTATGCATTCATGTAATGGGTAATTCAATGGTTGTACTAAAGCGATAATATGAGTTTGGTGGATTATATTGCTTGAGTTTCAAAAATGTTCAAATGTTTGTATAGCTTATGGGACTTAACTACTGGGTCATCAGTCCCTAAACTTACAAACTACTGACAGACTAGCTAATCCTAAGAACGGCACAAATATCCATGCCCGAGGGGGGATTCGAACCCCCGACCGTAGTGGCCGTGCAGACCGGCCACCGCGGCCGGCTACTTGAGTGTAATGGAATAGTTTTATTTGTACTTTGCAACTGGAGCACTTGTGGTTGGAGACACTTGTTCAGTAAATATACCGCTCATCAGGTCGTTTCCTTGTTAATATGGATTGAACTGTTTCCTAGAAATTCATGGTAAAGCATGTGGTTTAATTTGGTGGCGCTGACGGTTTATTTATATTTCGCACTTGCGCACGTTGTTGCGTCTTGTTTGCTGTATGGTGTACGGGTATGTAATAAAACTGATGCTGACTGAATGTAAGCAAGGCTAGAATGAAGGGAGAGTGTTTTGCTACCAGATTATTTAGCTGGGTTGGTGTGTAAAGGCCGCTGCTCAGTTGGTACCACGCCTCATAATGAACAGTTACTGTCCGATATGGCACGCCATGCTCGGACCTTGTGGTATTTCTATTATTTGTGTAATCGTTTGCAGGCCTATTTTACATGTTTTTGTGTAGTTTATACTCAGTCTTTGTAACAGCATTTATGTTGCGGCCACGTGGTGCACCATAGTTTACGTGTCAGGTTTGGAGGTGTATAGTGGTATATTTTATGATTTATCAGCCCCATCAAGGCAAAATTTGGCATGTGATTTGCACGGTTTTTTGCTTTTTAAGAATCTTTTGGCTCGATACACGAGCCACAATGTTTCATTCTTTGTTTAGGCATTCCCATAGCTAGCTTTCTTATCTCAAACTGTTGTCACCTGCGCTGCTACACGCAGGTAATAGTTAAGCTTTCTTAGTTGGTTCATGTTACTTATTTTTCGCATGTTTCTGCATAATAGTTGGGTGTTTTTACCCCCCCCCCCCCCCCCCCAGTGCTGCTGTAGCAGTTTTAGAATCATTCAAGGAAATTCTACACCAGGTAGTGCATAGGTATCCGGGCCATGTAATATTAGTCGGAGGTGACTTCAACCTTAAGAGTATAGATTGGGACCTCGCTAGTTACATTTCAGGCGGTACAGACAAGCAGTCTTGCGAGCTACTTTTGGACACATTCTCCGAAATTTTTTTTGAGCAGTTAAACCGGCAACCCACGCGCAATGGAAATATTCTAGACCTTATAGCCACAAACAGGCCTGACCTTATTAACGATGTCTGTGTAGAGACAGGAATTAGTGATCATGATATCATCATAGCGTCGATGGTGACCAATATTCATAAACCAATCAAGAAGGCTAGGAGCGTGTTTTTGTTGGGAAGAGCCGACAAGCAAATGTTGCGATCGCACTTAGAAAATGAATGGGCATCGTTTAATTCCGGGACTATGGATGTAGAGGAATTGTGAACTAAATTTAAGTGCATTGTTAATAAATGGTTAGAGAAATATGTGCCAGTAAAGACGATTAGGGATGGAAAAGATCCACCGTGGTATAATAATAATGTTAGAAAGCTGCTGAGAAAGCAAAGGCTGTTGCACTCTCGATTCAAAAAAAGAACACGCAAATGATGACAGGGAAAAGTTAGTAGAGATTCGTGCATCTATAAAAAGATCGATGCGTGAAGCATACAATAATTATCACAGCCATACCTTAGCAAAAGATCTTTCCGAGAACCCGAAAAAATTCTGGTCCTATGTAAAATCGGTAAGCGGGTCAAAGCCCACTGTCCAGTCACTAGTTGATCATTCCGGGGCAGTAATAGAAGAAAGCAAACGGAAAGCTGAAGTTGTAAATTTAACCTTTAAGAAATCTTTCACGCAGGAGGACCGCACAAATCATTTGATCAACGTACTAATTCCCGAAATGGGGGCCATAGCAATAGGTATTTCCTGTGTAGAGAAGCAGCTGAGAGACCTAAATACGAAAAAGTCTGCTGGTCCGGATGGAATACCAGTTCGGTTTTACAAAGACTATTCTGCGGCGTTGGCCCTCTACTTAGGTTGCATTTATAGCGAATCTTTAATTCAGCGCAAAGTTACTAGTGATTGGAAAAAAGCGCAGGTAACTCCCGTGTATAAGAAAGGAAAGAGAACTGACCCATACAATTACAGGCCAATATCGTTGACATCAGTTTCATGTAGAATTTTGGAGCATATTCTCAGTTCGAATATAGTAAATTTCCTTGAAACGGAAAAGCTTCTTTCCATGAATCAGCACGGGTTTAGGAAACATCGTTCATGTGAAACTCAGCTTGCCCTTATCTCACATGACATCTTGCGAGCCATGGACGAAGGGCAACAGGCGGATTGTGTTTTTCTCGACTTCAAAAAGGCGTTCGACGCGGTGCCACACTGCAGACTGCTAACGAAGATACGAGCTTATGGAATAGGTTCACAGATTTGTGACTGGCTGGAAGACTTCCTAAGTAATAGAACGCAGTACGTTGTTCTCGACGGCGAGTGTTCATCAGAGACGAGTGTATCGTCAGGCGTGCCCCAGGGGAGTGTGATAGGACCGCTATTATTTTCCATCTATATAAATGATCTGATGGACAGAGTAAGTTGTAATTTGCGGCTGTTTGCTGATGATGCTGTGGTGTATGGGAGGATGTCGTCTGTAACTGACTGTAATAGCACACAGGTTGACTTAGACAAAATTTCTAGTTGGTGCGAAGAATGGCAGCTAGCTCTCAATGTAGAAAAATGTAAGGTGATGCGCATGAGTAGAAAACACAATCCTATAATGTTCGAATACAGCATTAGTAGTGAGCTTCTTGATGCTGTCGCGTCGTTCAAATATCTAGGCGTAACATTGCAGAGCGATATGAAATGGAACAAGCATGTAAGGACAGTTGTGAGTAAGGCAGACAGCCGACTTCGGTTTATTGGGAGAATTTTGGGAAGATGTACTTCACATGTAAAGGAGACCGCGTATAAAACGCTTGTACGACCGCGTCTTGAGTATTGCTCAAGTATTTGGGACCCGCATCAGATCGGTTTGAAGGAAGACATAGAGGCGGTTCAGAGGCGAGCGGCTAGGTTTGTTACTAATAGGTTCGACCAATGCGCGAGTGTCACGGAAATGCTCCGGCAACTCAATTGGGGATCGCTGGAGGAAATACGACGTTCTTTTTGTGAATTTCTGTTGAGGAAATTTAGAAGGCCAGAATTTGAAACTGAGTGTAGTACGATCTTGCTGCACCCTACTTACATTTCGCGTGGTGATCACAAAGACAAGATAAGAGAAATTAGGGCTCGTACGGAGGCATCTAGGCATTCTTTTTTACCTCGTTCAATTTGGGAGTGGAATAGGAAAGGAAATGCCTAGTAGTGGTACAGTGTACCCTCCGCCACGCACCTTACGGTGAATTGCGGAGTACGTATGTAGATGTAGAAAAATCTTGATTGAGAGAAAGTAAGAGAGCCAACGTAATTTTCGTTTTGTTTCCATAAAGTGCGACCGCCAATAGCGTTATTTCTTAGGGAACCAGTAGAATTATCATTTTATTTTTACTGCACTAATCGTGAAATTTAAGGAGTTTATACTATTCGTAATAAATGAAATTGTTACTCGCACTTTTGAGTGTAATTATCAGAAGCAACCGTCGTTCCAAAATAATATAATCACTGATCAAATAGTAGTTCTGTAAAAATTGGATAATTAACAGGACATATAGGAAACTTTATTTGAAGGTTTTCTCCCCTGAAACTTTCTGGCAGATTAAAATTGTGTGCCGGAACCGGGATTAGAACCTGGTACCTTTGCTATTCGCGGTCAAGCGCACTACCGACTGTGCTATCCCGACACGACTCATGATGCCGCCTCACAACTTTACTTCCACCAGTACCTCGCCTCCTACTTTCCAAATTTCACAGAAGCTCTCCTGCGTATCTTGCAAGACTAGCACTCCTGGAAGAAAGGATATGGTGGAGACATGGCTTAGCCACAGTCTAAGTGATGTTTCCAGAATAAAACTTTCACTCTGCAGCGGAGTGTGCGCTGATATGTAACTTCCTGGAAGATTAAAATTTTAAGTTTTTCATTCTGTTTTCTTCCCTGTTTGGCATAGAATGCGGTTACCGATCTATTGATAGTGCGTTGGCTTTGTGTGCGTGTCTATCATTCGTCTTGCATATTAATATTTAACTCATGTTGTGGTTTGGGCCTCAATCTCATGGAAAATACGAAAGTCAAATTGAATACGCGTTCTTAGCATCAGCACGTAGTAATGGCAGATAATATTAATCACTATTACGGCTTTTGTGGACTTTAGAGAAGATGTGTGGCTTAAAAAGTCTTTTTTCTGTCATTCCAGAGAAAATCTGCTGGAATAGCTACGGTCGGGGGTTCGAATCCCCCCCCTTGGGCATGTATATTTGTGCCGTCCTTAATATTAGCTAGTTTGTAAGTTTAGGGACTGTTGATCTCGTAGTTAAGTCCCATATAAGCCATACAAACATTTGAACATTGTGCTGGAATAGGATCAGCTGTTCACACCACTCAATCAGGAAAAACGACAATCAATATTAAATAACCAATTCCACATCCGCAAAAATGCATGGAATAGTATTTCTTATTTAACGTAAATTTAGTGAAAAATGAATTTGCTAAAAGTGGAGTACTACAACAATTCCTTGTGACTGCTTCAATGGTCTCATGTTGAGGATCCTCTTAGGATTTAGTTTCAGTGTGGTAATCCTCTATATCCTTTCAAAAGTAATTAATTTGATCAGTAAGAACATGTTAAGAACAGAATGGAACAGCATATGAAAAGAAGAAAAAGGGACTGCAGTATTTCTAATGTTTCTTTGAGAAATATACAGAAAATTTAGCGTTATGCCTGCCATGTACAAATGATGCAGTACGAAGAATTTTTCACTTTAGTTAACTTGTATCAAAAAGGCCGTGCAATGAAAGCAATTATTAGCATGAATACTCAGTTCAATTTATCTTGCACAGAATTTATGAATATCTTGTATACCAGAAGGAACTGCTAGAACCAGTTCATTCTTCTCATAAATCGTAAATCCTAGGCCAAATGTAAAATTTGTAAATTATTACCTACAAATTGTCTAAAATGTATCCAAGCTATTGTAATAAAACGTGTATGTCACAACTTTTTATTTCTGAAGGAATCAAGTTGTTAGTAGAATAAATGAGTACGATATACCTCTTTTCCTTTTTATCGATTTTGAGAAGGCCTTTGATTCGGTGAGTCACCAAGCTATGCTTGTGAATTTGAATGAACAAAGAATAGAAAAGGGCTATATTAAAATCTGAAACTTTATAAAACATCCACTTTCTTTGTGAGCATTGTCGAAGAAACCCATCAATTTTCCATTGAGAAGAGTATAAAACTGGATGACTCTATATCTCCCAAACTATTCTGAACAGTATTAGAAAAACCTTTGTCTAAATTGAATTGGGTAGAAAAGGGAATTAAAGTTCTCGGGAAAAGCATGAACAATTTGAGGTTAGCTGACGATATTGTCCTATTTGTACATAACATAGAAGGACTTCTAGTACTAATTAATAAACTTGCATTGGTATGCTCTGAAGTTGAACTAAAAATGAACTTGGGTAAGAGAAACATAGTGATCAACGATTGCACACCTGAGGGAAATATATCGAATGAAAATACTCAACAGCAAACGTCACAGCGTATGTCTGTCTGGGTCAAGGATGAAAGCACATTTAAAACCAGAAAATAATACGACGAATTGAATTTGGCTGGCAAGGTTACTGGAGACACTCTTCAATTTTGGAATGTAATATGTCTGTCTAACTGAAGAAAACAATTGCCACTAATAACCTATGGTTGCGAAACCTGGACATTAAATGAGTTGTTAGGAAACTAATAGTAGCACAAAGGGGAATAGAAAGAACAATGTTGGGCTACACGATAAAAGACAGAATGATACCAATAGAAATATGACGAACAACAAAAGTCACTGGCATAATGGAAAGATTGAATACATTGATATTGCTGGTCATATATATCGAATAAAAGCTGGTAAACGGTCTGAAAAAATTATATACTTCATTCCGTTGTTGTTGTTGTTGTTGTTGTGGTCTTTATTCCGCAGACTGGTTTGATGCAACTCTCTACGAAACTTTGTTCTGTGCAAGACTTTTCATCTGAGAATACTTTTGGCAACCTACATCTTTTTGAATCTGCTTACTGTATTCGTCCCTCTATTCCTACTTGGTGTCTCAGAATGTGTCCCACCAACGTATCCCATTTCCTTGTCAGGATACACCGGAAAATTCTGTTCTCCCCAAATGAGCACCTCCTCATTAGTTATGTGATCTACTCATCTAATCTTCATCATAGTTTGTAGCACCACACTTCGAAAGCCTCTGTCATCTTTTTGTCTGAACTCATTGTCCAAATTTCGCTCCCATACAATTTCACTCTACAGACAAATACTTTCAGAAAGTAATTCATAAAATTTAAACTAATATTGGATGTCAACAAATTTCGCTTCTTGAATAACGCCTTTCTTCCCATAGTCGTTCTGCATTTTAGATCTTCTTTACTTCGGCCATTAGCAGTTATATTTCTACCTAAATAACAAAAAAGTCTACTACTTTTGTTGTCTCTCATTACCTAATCTAATTTCTTCAGCATCGCCTGATTTTCTGACTACATTCCATTAACTTTGTTTTACTCTTGTTAATGTTCATCTTATACCTTCCTTCCAGGACACTGTCAATTCCTTTTAACTGCGGGTCTTTCGCTGTCCCTGAGAAAATTTCTATGTCGTCAGCAAACCGGAAGGTTTTTATACTCTCTCCCTGGACTTTAATTCCCTCTCCAATTTCTTCTTGCATTCCTTCACAGCTTGCTCAATGTACAGATTGAACAACATTAGGGAAAGGCTACTCTGTCTTACTCCCTTCCCAACCACTGAAACCCCTTCATGCTCTTCGACTCTAATAACTGCTTTCTGGGTTTTATACAACCCTTCGCTCCCTATATTTTACTCATGCTACCTTCAGAATCCGAAAAAGGTGAATTCCAGTCAATACTGTCAAAAGCTTTCTTCAGATCCGCAAATGCTAAAAAACGTAGGTTTCCCTTTCCTTAATCTATTTTCTAAGGTACGTCGTAATGTGAGTACTGCCTCGCGTGTTCCTACATTTCTCATAAAACCATATTGACCTACACCAAGGTTGCTTTCCACCAGTTTTTCCATTAGTTTATTATAATTCGTGATAGCATTTTACAGCCGTGACTTATTAAACTGATAGCTCTGTAATTTTCGACATGGGGCCCAATTTATCAGAAAAACATCTAGAGGAAGGCCTCCAGACAGATGGGACAAAGGTCTAAGGAAGACAGCATGATTCAACTGGCAACTAGAACCTCAGGAGCGGAGGAAATGGAAGAACTTACTAGGATCATTTGTTACACGCGGACTCGGGCCACATCACCATGTGGTAGAACCAGCTGATGATAATGATGTACGTCTAGGGAACGAATACGTTTACAAATATTTCACCATAACACACATTTGTATTGCTTGCACTGCGTTTCTACTAAATATGAAACACGGCAGCGAAACACATCACGCCCCCCCCCCCGCGCCCTCTTTCCACCCTGCACGCAAATAAATGTTTCCCTGTTTTTCCTCTTCGAAATCTGGTCAGCCTACTGATGACCACTGTTTTTGTATAAAGAAAACGAATTTCCTGTACGAGTCCGCGATCTTCTTTTTTATCAATAAGAATAAAAACCGTGTACATCACTACAATTATATTTATTTATTACGACGTTTCGGTAAAATGTTAAAATGTGGGGCAAGTAGTCGCATGTTTTTTACTTCACGTCCCACATTTTAACGTTCATGGTTTTCAATCCTGAAAGACACCGATTTGATATTGGACTTGGACCCATGTATTCGGCACTATTTAATTTTTAACCAATTGGCGGATGAAAGCAACTACAATGTTGGGACTCAGTAACGAATGATGACGAGAGAAAAAATTTAACACCTGAAGATGCGTCTCTAATGACGCGAAACCGGTAGTGGACCTGTATATAAAAAAAGGATCTCAATATAAACAGCTGACGCGGCTGCAGGATTTATTGGTTGTTTTATGAGAGGACATTTTTAAGTCAGTCTACAAAAAGTGTTTCTTCTACTATATAAAGTCTTGCACTCAATTTTTAAAACAATTGATAATTTTTAAAACAATTGATAAATGCAAAAAAGAAAATATAGTTAATAAGAGACTGACTAATGATTGTGTTCTGTATGCGTCGAACTGTTTACAAAACCGACAGAAATATTTGGGAGGAAATGAAGTAACGGTCTCGAAACCTCCGGGTTTAGGAAAGACGAAACGAAATGACTCGTGTAACGTGTCCAAGGCGCAGTTAGGAGAGACATTCGGGATAGGTCTCTCCTGGTAGGTGGAGCGGTGACAATTTGTCCTGTTTGAGCGACAAATGCCCGCACGTCGCAGCGGTGGCGAGGCGCGCTCCGTTCCCAGGGGTGACATATGGACGCGTCGTCTGTAGCGAGCGCTTACACGGGACCGAAGCGAGGCGTGGCGGTCCGTTCTCCACCTCCAGCAGAAACGACTACTCCGCGCGCCCACCTGTTCCATTAGCGTTATTAAGACTCTGCCGTGAAAAATTGTTTCGCTAATTTCGAGGGTGCTTTATGGAACGGTTCACCACTTACTACGGTGTTTTATAACTCTGCTGTCCGTAACATATTTCCCTATACCTGCGCATCGTGTGAACGGTTCTCTAAGGCTTCCAAAATGAACTAGTGGGCCATTTTTAAAAGCACTCTTAAAGAAGAACTGCGGTAACCGTCATTAAGGTTTCCGTCACGCAATGTGTTACTTGTGCCAATAATGTGAAGTCGTCCACATGAGTACGACAAGAAATCCGTTAAACATTGTTTACAAGATAAATCAATCAAAAGTGAAGACAGAAAACTCCACAAAAAACCGAGAAATTAAAATTACTTCAGGCTTAAATTGGAAAGAAGACGTAGATAATGTCGTGGGAAAGGCGAACCAGAGACTGCGTTTTATTGGCAGAACCCAAACATGCAACAGAACTACAAAAAAAAACTGCATACACTACGCTTGCCAGTCCATTTTTGGAGTATTGCTGCCCAGTGTGGGATCCTTATCAGGTGGGTTTGATGGAGGACATCGAAATTCCAAAAAATGGCAGCTCGTTTCCTATTGTCACGATACAGGGGAGACAGCGTTAGGGAAATCATACAGGATCTGGGATGGGAATCATTACAACAACGGCGCTTATCTCTGCGTATCTCTACCATTTAAAAAGCACTCTTAAAGAAGAACTGCGGTAACCGTCTTTAAGGTTTCCGTTACCCAATGTATTACTTGTGTCAATAATGAGAGCCGTCCGCGGTGGCCGAGGGGACTGAGGCGCTTCAGTCACGGTCTGCACGGCCACTACGGTCGGGGGTTCGAATCCCTCCTCGGGCATGGATATTTGTGCCGTCTTAGTACGTAAGTAGTTCATAAGTAGTTTGTAAGTTTAGGGACTGATGACCCCGTAGTTAAGTCCCTTAAGCTTGACAAACATTTGAATATTTGAACATTTTGAATAATGAGAAGTGTGAAGTCGTCCACATGAATACATGAAATCCGTTAAACATTGTTTACAAGATAAATCAATCAAAAGTGAAGGCAGTAAACTCCACAAAATAGCTAGAAATTACAATTACTTCAGACTTAAATTGGAAAGAACACGTATATAATGTCGTGGGAAAGGCGAACCAGAGACTGCGTTTTATTGGCAGAACCCTTAAAACATGCAACAGAACTACAAAAGAAACTGCATACACTACGCTTGCCCGTCCATTTTTGGAGTACTGCTGCTCAGTGTGGGATCCTTATCAGGTAGGTTTGATGGAGGACATCAAAATTCCAAAGAAGGGCAGCTCGTTTCGTATTGTCACGATACAGGGGAGCCAGCGTTACGGAAATGATACCGGATCTGGGATGGGAATCATTGCAACAACGGCGCTTATCTCTGCGGCGTGGGCTCTTACGAAACTCAAATCGCCAACATTTTCCTCCGAATACGAAAATATATTGTTGACTCCCACTTATATAGGTAGAAATGATCATCAGAATAAAATACGAGAAATCAGAGCACGAACGGAGAGATTCAGGTGTTCTTTCTTCCCGCGCGCTTTTCGAGAATGGAATGGGAGATAGTATAATTGTGGTTCGATGAACCCTCTGCCACGCACTTAAATGTGATTTTCAGAGTATCCCATGTAGATGTAGAATAGGCCAAATATAGACTGTGTACGAAGTGATTACACCGAAAGCAATATCTAAGTCACGTGACCCAGCGCAGGGAGAAGATTTCATCGTTGCTGACAACTGCAGTTATTTCTCTCATTTGTTATTGAAATAAAGCATTCATATCTGATATTAAAACGACTTTTATTGCACGTTTAGTAGGACATCTAACATTATTTCTCCCAAGTTTCATATACTGTCGCGTTGAGGTGGAAGCAGGCGTTACTACGAAGGCAGGGTTGTCAACTGAACACAGCACTAATACTGAAAGCAGGTTTAAAGCGAACTTGACATACACGCAGCACTAACTGCCTCTCGGGCAGAGTGCTCTGCTATTTATACACAGACAGACTGTACCAGAAATTAGTAGAATAGTTAAGAAACATGTAGAAATTACAAGTGAACATAAGAAACATGTAGAATATTCTGGAAATGATAATTACAAAGAAATAAATTTTTGCTGGTGGACGGGATTGAAGCGACGACCTTCGGCACCGCAATCGGCGATGTTATCCATTGCGCCACGCAAGTTGGAGTCTCGCGGTAATATTATTAGCTTGGTTCCAGTTTCTAAACTTCGCCAAGTGTATTTTTAAATTAATACTTGTTTCTGTTGCACAGTATTTTGATTTGCAGGTTCCTCAACAACAGGAGATTAAGAATCATAATGTGAGTTTTCTTTAGATTCGTCATCCACCTAAGAAATGTTTGGCTAGTCTTCAAGGAAGGCAAGTACATGCAAGTGTAAAATTACAAAACTAAACTTATCAGTTTAATAGGAGGTACGTCCAGAAAGTAAGTTCCGTTTGGTTATATAAAACAAACGTGTACAGATACAGAAAAAATATTTATTGTACAAAAATATGCAACTGTTAAACTACTTTTCTACATAGCTGCCGAAATTTTGTAGGCACTTGTCTTAGCGTGGCACTAGTTTCTGTATGCCTTCTTCATAGAATGTTGCCGCCTGTGTATTCAGCCATGTGGTAGCGTGTTCTTTCAGCTCGTCATCATCATTGAAATGTTGACCACCAAGGACAGATTTTAGGTGTAAGAAGAGGTGAAAGTGGCTAGGAGCGAGGCCCGGGCTGTACGGATGATGATCAAACACGTCCCAGTGAAATTCCCGTAAGAGTTGTTTGGTCACATTCGCCACATGAGGTCGGGTACTATCGTGGAAACAAACACCACCTTTTGATGGAAATCCTCTTCTTACAACTAAAATTTGTCCTGTCAACACTTCAACGATGACGAGCTGAAAGAACATGCCAACACATGGCTGGATACACAGAAGGCATACAGAAACTTGTGCCACGCTATGTAGAAAAGTAGTTTAACAGTTGTAGATTTTTGTACAATAAATATTTTTTCTGTATCTGTATACGTTTGTTTTATATAAACAAACGGAACTTACTTTCTGGACGTACCTCGTAAGTTCTGAAGTTGGGGTTGCAAGATACTAACACGAATTATTTCAGTAACAGACAGCCAGGGTGGATGACAAAGGGGATAAGAGTATCATGTAGAACTAAGCGGGAGTTGTATCAAAATGTTAGAAGCAGTCAGAATGAAGATGCAGTAGCTCATTACAAACAGTACTGTAAGGTTCTGAAAAATGTCATTAAGAATGCAAAAAGTATGTGGTACGCAAAAAGAATAGCAAACTCTCGGGATAAAATTAAAACTATCTGGTCAGTCGTGAAGGAAGTGTCTGGTCAGGAGCAGCAGGTAGAAGAAATAACGTCAGTGCGTAGTAGGAATGTTTCTGTTACTGACAAGTTAGATATATGTGCAATATTCAATAATCACTTTCTGAATATAGTAGAACTAAACAAAACTCTAGTTTCTACAGGTAATCATATAACGTTTTTAGAAAATGCGTTTCCGAGGCTGTTGCCTGAAATGATCCTTCATGATACTTCCATAGGTGAGATTGAGTCAATAATTAAATCACTAAAGACTAAGGACTCTTGTGGATATGATGGGGTATCTAGCAGAATTCTAAAGTACTGTTCTCCATATGTTAGCCCAGTACTAAGCCATATTTGTAATTTTTCCTTTCGGAATGGTCAGTTTCCTAACAGATTAAAGTACTCAGTAGTGAAACCGCTTTATAAAAAAGGTGAAAGGGATAATGTAGACAACTATAGACCTATTTCTATGCCATCGGTTTTTTCCAAAGTTATTGAAAAGGCTGTATATTCAAGATTAATTGATCATTTCAGTTCACATAATTTCCTGTCAAACGTACAGTTTGGTTTTAGAAGTGGTTTAACGACCGAAAACGCTATATTTTCGTTTCTCTGTGAGGCACTTGATGGGTTAAATAAGAGGCTACGGACATTAGGCGTCTTCTTTGATTTAACAAAAGCGTTTGATTGTGTTGATCACAAAATATTGTTGCAGAAGTTGGAACATTATGGAATACGGGGAGTAGCCCACAACTGGTTCACCTCTTACTTTAATAATAGACAACAGAAGGTAATTCTCCGCAATGTAGAAAATGGCTATGACGTGCAATCCCAATGGGGCACAATTACGTATGGGGTGCCCCAGGGGTCTGTTTTGGGACCATTGCTGTTTCTTATTTATATAAATGATATGCCTTCGAGTATAACAGGTGATTGTAAAATATTTTTGTTTGCTGATGATACCAGCTTGGTAGTGAAGGATGTTGCTCGTAATATTGACACAGTATCAAATAATGCAGTTCAAGAGATAAGTTCATGGCTAATAGAAAACAAGTTGATGTTAAATCACAGTAAAACTCAGTTCTTACAATTTCTAACACATAATTTGACGAAATCTGACATTATGATTACACATAATGGGCATGTGATAAGTGAGACTGAACAGTTCAAATTTCTAGGTGTTCATATAGACAGTAAGCTGTCATGGAAAGCCCATGTTCAGGATCTTGTTCCAAAACTAAATTCTGCTATATTTACCATTAGAACAATATCTGAGATAAGTGATTTTTCAACACGAAAAGTAGTCTATTTCGCTTACTTTCACTCACTTATGACGTACGGCATTGTTTTTTGGGGTAACTCGCCTGATGCAAAAAGGATATTTCTGGCTCAAAAACGGGCGGTTCGAGCAATATCTAGTGTAAGTTCGCGAACGTCATGTCGACCCCTTTTCAG
Organism: Locusta migratoria; assembly: GCA_026315105.1. Lineage (NCBI taxonomy): Eukaryota > Metazoa > Arthropoda > Insecta > Orthoptera > Acrididae > Locusta > Locusta migratoria. Next base: position 834,748,177 of record CM048745.1, on the reverse strand, counting down.
TAGTCTGGGAATTTTGACTCTGGCGTCACAATACGTTTTTTCTTTAATGTCGTTTGTTGTTAATAATATCAGCTTATTCCCACGAGTTAGTAGCTTTCACTCGGTGAATACTAGACAGATGTCTAATCTACATTTGCACCGCACCACCTTAACACTTGTGCAGAAAGGGGTGCAGTATTCTGCGGCATCCATTTTCAATAAGCTGCCACAAGAACTTAAGAATCTTAGCACTAATCCACATGCTTTCAAATCTAAATTGAAGAGTTACCTCGTGGCTCACTCCTTTTATTCTGTCGAGGAACTCCTAGAAAAGTTAAACAATTAAGCTAATTTATTTTTTCTTTATTGATTCTTTTCACTTTTTCTATTACCATTATTGTGTAACAATTAATGTATTGACTTGTTCCATGACCATGGAGTCTTACTCCTGAAGTGGGTCCTATGGAACAGAATAAATAAATAAATAAAATAAATAAATAAATAAATAAATAAACAGACGATTCTAAAATCTAGTAGAATCCGCCCTCAGAGTGAGTTTTGATTTAGGATGAATGTCAGGGTGTATGGTTGGGTCAACGAGCAACAGGAATGAGTTCAGGGTTGGAAGGGGGCGGGGATGAGCTTCACATTTATACGAGAATGTCAAGTGGGATTCACTTCACGTGTTGCCGGTGGAGAGGCAAAGTTTGTGCAGTAATAATGAGAGATTGCCGGTATTGGAAAAAATCATCATTGCCAGGTTTCCGTTCCCTCCCCCTATGATATAATCCAAGATGTGCCACTGTCGCAGTGTCGTCACATCCTTTTCTGTTACAAAATTGCAGCCAAGAGAAACCCAGAATCAAGCCCCCCTCTCCCCCATTCTTTATGATGTAGTCCAATTTGGCGAGTACTGAGATTTTTCATTTTTTCTTGAATGCTATAGGCAATGGCCCAAATCGTTTTGGTAGGAAAAAATGATATATTTAACCAATATATTTCAAAACTACATCCCCCTCCCCTCCCCCACTGTGAAATTGTCGGGCTTCAAGAGCCATTCATGTGACGATGTAGTCGTTAGTGCCATACTGGATGATGTAACAATTGTTTATAAACTTCCAATGAAAATTCCTTAATAATAATATATCCATTTTATTATTCAAAGGACGTAGGTGATCTAAATTGTTATTTGTTATAAAATAGATATGCCAAGATCGCTATTGAATATTTTATTTCAGATTTCCTGTTTTGACAAAACTTTCAGATAAACAACTCTATTAGTAACGTCCGGTATCTTCAATTAGTGCTCCAATGCACGACCATTTTGCACATGTGTTAACAGCAAACGGTGTTAACAGCAAGCGGCATTATCCTAAAACTACAGTTATATGTACATTTATCTATGGTTTTAAATGCAACAGCCTCCTCTTTCTCCAAAAGCAACTGAAGAATTGTCTATGCTTTAAACAGTCCAGTATACGTTTCTTAACGCCGATCTCCTCCATACCCAATCGTCTTTTCCGTGTACAAAGCACATTAACTGCACTTAAAGGAGTAATTTCTTTAACTGGAGCAATGGTTTAAGTCTGTGCGAAGGACTTACTTTCTTTCTTAGGACCTTGTAGCATGGCATTATGGGCTCCTTTCCTAAATTAGCGACATTTATATCTCACTGTATTGTGGAGAATAACGTCCTGCAATGCGAGAAATATGTTGAACCTGTTTGAATTACTCCTCTGTGTAATACTTTCATCGTCGCAGTAAAATAATAGCCAACCAGATGCAAATTAAGTTTTATAAACTTTACCGCTGTTTCAATTGATATAAATCAATCTTCTTCAGAAGATACATGGACATTACATTCTTACTGTGGAAAAGTTACACGCGTTATGTCCATATATCTTCTGAAGAAGATTTATGTATATCAATTGAAACAGCGGTAAAGTTTATTAAACTTTAATTTGCAACTGGTTGGCTGTTATTTTACTGCTTTGAATTACCGTTGCTGTACGCAGCCATGTTTATATATATATCGTCTTTGCTGCAGTCAGTATTACGAATTTGCTCGTAATTATGTACCGGTAGTTTAAAAGCAGAGGTACAGGCTTTCGTGTAAAAATGAAATTATTGAGATATCTCAGCACGTCTGTTTTTAATTTGAAAATGGTACTTACTTAAGAAACACGCCGCGTACATAACTTTGGTAATCGCATAGACGATACCGTGATCTATTCGACCGCAGTGCAGAAGCGGTACCAGATTTAGTATGATCTTCCGCAGACAACTCGTAAGGGGCTGTCTGTCTGTACTACCGAAGGGTAAAGGAGTCATTCTGCAGAAGGAAAAATCGTAGAATGATTATATATATCGTCTCCTGAATCACGAAAAATGTATAGAGCATCAAAAACTTACAAGCCGAAGGAACCGCAACCCAAATCCATTTGAAACTACTGCATCCGTCACTTACTTTCCCGCAGCGATTTTCAAAAATGTTCAAATGTTTGTATAGCTTATGGGACTTAACTACGGGGTCATCAGTCCCTAAACTTACAAACTACTTATGAACTAACTAATCCTAAGGACGGCACAAATATCCATGCCCGATGGGGGATTCGAACCCCCGACCGTAGCGGCCGTGTAGACCGTGACTGCAGCGCCTCAGTCCCCTCGGCCACCGCGGCCGGTGCAGCGATTTTTACTTCACACATTTCCGTCCAGTACTAAATTTACGATTACATGATGTCTAAGAATGTGTCCCGCCAATCGAACCCTTCTTTTGGTCAAGGTTCGTTTTCTCCACAATTCTGTTCAATAACAGTTCATTAGTTACGCGATCTACGAACCTACTTTTCACCATTATTCTGTATCGCCAAATTTAAAAAGCCTCTACCTTCTTCCGGTCTGAAATATTTATCGTGCACGTTTCACTACCGTAAAAGGCAACAATGCTTCCAGAAAAGACTTCTTTACACTTAAATTAATATTCAGCGTTAACAAATTCACCTTTTTGAAAAACGTTTGTCCTCCCATTGCTATTCTGCGTTTAACATTTTCCGTAACGCGAATGTTACTTTACTGCCCAAGTAACAAAACTCATCTACCACGTTTATTATTTCGTTACTTATGTAATTCCTTCCGTATCGCCTGATTTTCTTACACTGTATTCCATTACCCTTATTTTGTTCTGGTTCATGTTGTACTGTCCATTGATTTTAATTGCTCTCAGTTTCTTTGCTGCGTCTGACATAATTATGTCGTCATCAAAGTGCACTGTTTCCTCAACTTGAACTTTAATTTCTTCTCCTAATTTCTCTTTTGTTTCCTTCATGGCGTGTTCAGTGTATAAATTGAATATTGCAGAAAGGCTACAACCTTGTCTTACTCCCTTCGCAACCGATGCTTCACTACTATTTTAATAACAGCTGTCTGGTTTTTGTTCCACAAGTTGTAAATAAGTTGCGAAAACTATATCTGAAAGAACCTCAGGTTAGTGGGAAACTATATAAAAGAGACCCTGTGTTCTGACCTGGCCTGATAGCAGACAAGCTAGACCGCGTCTGCATTGCTAATACAAATAACGATAGATGAACGTAGTTCGCCGGCCGCGGTGGCCGAGGGGACTGAGGCGCTCCAGTCACGGTCTGCATGCCACTACGGACGGGGGTTCGAATCCCCCCTCGGGCATGGATATTTGTACCGTCCTTAGGATTAGCTAGTTCATAAGTAGTTTGTAAGTTTAGGGACTGATGACCCCGTAGTTAAGTCCCATAAGCTTTACAAACATTTGACTTTGAACGTAGTTCGTGGTAACGTGATTGAGGACCATAGAAAGAAGGTAGTCTTTCTGGTGCATACAGCTAACGTCACTGCAATACCTTTGAAGTGCCGCGTGTCGTAAAATTTATTGGGAACATCCTGACTAATTTCACAACCCTTATTCAGTCGCATTCTGTATAGCGTGTACAGAATTATTATACGTATTTTCAACATGTACTCTTTTGACGGATTGTATCGGGAATAATGTCTCTCAGCTTTATGGAACGGAATCGTATTTCTCCTGATATACTACAGTAGGTAAGCCGATTAGGTGCTCACATATACCAGCCATGCTACAGTGTTACTTCCTCTCAACAGTCTGTATTTTTCCCTAACAGAAACGTATCATTTAAAATTGTCCGACTTCGCTGGATTGAACATTTTATTCTAAAGCAGAGTTTCCGAAAAGCCGAATTAATTTTCGCTTTTCTTTGTTTTGCTGCCAAACTCATTCTGTTCCATTTAATTCTTTACGTATCAAAAAGTTTCATCACAAGATGTAGTTCGAATATCGCAAAGTAGCTTTAATTTTATTTCCAGCTTTGTCTTAACAAGTTCTTTTAAAGTACGTAAGAGGATTACCGTGGATCGGTATCGAAGTTAAACTGTAGGTCGCCCTATAAATGGCTGGGTAAGTCAGTTCGAAGGTCGGAGGAAGGAAACGGCATACCACCTCCAAACAGGACCATGCCAAGTAAAGCACTGTGGTGTTCAAACTAAACAGAACGATCTATTGACACAAGATCAACACGGGTTTAGAAAATATCGTTCATGCGAAACACAGCTAGCTGTTTATTCACACGAAGTGATGGGTGCTATCGACAAGGGTTCGCAAATCGCTTTTGACACCGTACCTCACAAACGGCTTTTAATCAAATTGCGTGGTTATGGTACATCGCCACAAATTTGCGATTGGATAGGGAATTTTCTGTCAGAGAGGACACAGATCGTAGCATCGATTAAAACAGAGGTGATATCGGGCGTTCCACAGGGTAGTGTTATTTGTCCTCTGCTGTTCCTTATTTACATAAAATCTAAGTAGCTCTCTTAGTTTGTTTGCAGATGACGCCGTCATTTACCGTCTAGTAAAATCATCTGAAGATTAAAACCAACTGCAGAACGATCTGAATAAGATATCAGTATGGTGTAAAAATTGGCAGTTGACTCTAAATAATGAGAAGTGTGAAGTCGACGACATTAGTACGAAAAGAAATTCGTTAAACTTTGTTTACATGATAAATCAATCAAAAGTGAAGGCCGTAAACTCCACAAAATACCTAGGAATTACTCTTACTTCAGACTTAAATTGGAAAGAACAGGTAGATAATGTCGTGGGAAAGGCGAACCAGATACTGCGTTTTATTGACAGAACCCTTAAAAGCTGCGACAGACCTACAAAAGAAACTGCATACACTATGCTTGTCCATCCATTTTTGGAGTATTGCTTCCCAGTGTGGGATCCTTATCAGCTGGGTTTGACGGAGGACATCGAAAGAGTCCAGAGGGCAGCTCGTTTTGTATTGTCACGATTCAGGGGAGGAATCGTTACGGAAATGATACAGGACCTGGGATGGGAATCATTACAACAAGGGCGCTTATCGCTGCGGCGTGGGCTACTTACGAAACTCCAATCGCCAAAATTCTCCTCCGAATGCGAAAATATATTGTTGACTCCCACTTACATAGTTAGAAATGATAATCAGAATAAAATACGAGAAATCAGAGCTCGAACGGAGAGATTCAGGTGTTTTCCCGCGCGCTATTCGAGAAAGGAATGGGAGATAAATAGTATAACGGTGGTTCGATGAACCCTCTGCCAGGCACTTAAATGTGATTTTCAGAGTATCCCATGTAGATGTAGATGTCTCAGATTTGGATGGGCTACCCTGAATTAACGCTGAGACTGCGTGTGCGGGAAAAGGCTGAAATGTAACAAAAGTTTTCTGTTCAAATGTTTGTAAATCTTCGGACCAAACTGCGTGGTCATCAGTCCGTAGCTTACAAACTACTTAAACCTAATCTATGGACAAACACACACACCCATGACGTTTTCTATGTAGTAATGTTTTTGTATTCAAAATGTTAAAATGTTTGTTAAGCCTATGGGACTTAACTGCAGGGTCATCAATCCCTGTCGCGCGGGAGTAGCCTAGTGGTCTGGAGCGCCAAGTTACGGATTGCGCGACCTCCCGCGTCGGAAGTTCGAATCCTCCCTCGGGCATGGATGTTTGTTTCGTCTTTAGTATAAGTTAGTTCATAAGTAGTTTGTAAGTTTAGGATTGATGACCCCCGAGTTAAGTCCCATAAGTTTACAAACACATGAACATTTGAATATCAGTCGCTAAACTTACAAACTAACTTATACTAAAGACAACACAACCATCCATGCCCGAGGAGAGTATTCGAACCCCCGACGGGGGGAGCATAGCGCTTGTAGACTTCAAAAAGGCATAAGACACGATATGCAAGGTGATGGAAGAGTACAAAGAAAAAATATAAATAAATAAATAAATAATAATAAAGATACGCAGATGTGCGTCAATCAATCAAAATGCGTAGTAATAATAAGAAAAATACATTCAGACAGTTTGAGGTTAAATCAGGAGAAAGAGAAGGAGACATTATATCGCGAACACTGTTTACCATACGGTAGCAGTGAACAAGACCTTAACCGGAATTAAAAACACCGGAGTAAACATAGGCAGGGAGATCAATATAGGGGCGTTTGCAGATAATACCGTTCTGATTGGTTACAACTTCACGGAGTTGGAGGAAAATGGGAAGGGAACTCAAATGTTCAAATGTTTGCAAATCTATCGAACCAAACTGCGTGGTCATCAGTCCATAGCTTACAAACTACTTAAACTAAGTTCAACTTACCCAATGACAAACACACACACACAAGCACACACACACACACACACACACACACACACACACACACACCTATGCCCTAGGGAGGACTCGAACCTCCGACGGCGAGCAACCGCGCGCTCCGCAGCGAGGCGCCTTAGACCGCTCGGCTACTCCACTGCGGAGGGGAAAGGGAAGTGGTAGACGAAGCTGGAAGAATGTGCTAACGATAAATGAGCCTAAGACCAAGGTAGTAGTAGTAGTAGTAGTAGTAGTAGTAGTACCAAGAGAAGAACATACCGCCGAGAATTTGAAACACTAGACAGTACAACTTACTTTGGAGTTAGTATTGACAACATCAGCAACCTTGAGACTGATATGTTAAGAAGAATACAAGCAGGAAATAGAGCTATGCATGCATTACGTTCAATGTTAGAACTATTGTCATATAGAACGAAGCTGAAAATATATAAGACAATTATAAGACCAATAGTGAATTATACCAGTGAAACATGGACTACGATACAGAAGACGTTCAAATGTTTGTAAATCTATGGGACTAAACTGCTTGGTTATTAGTCCCTAGATTACAAACTACTTAAACTAAGTAACCGAAGAACAACACAGACACCATGCCCGATCGAGGAGTCGAAACCCCGACGGCGAACGGCCGAGCGCACCGCAGAACGGCGCCCCGATAAGCACGGCCATTCCGCCGCGGCCACAGAAGACGCTGAGAAGGTTGATCGCGTTTGAGCACAAGGTACTGTGGAAAGTATTTGGACCAATAACGTAAAATAATGGTTGGAGGATAAGACGAAAACTAAAAGCCAGACATAGTAGCCATAATCAAAATCCAAAGATTGAGATGATATGGTAATGCGGTGAGAAAAAAATGCTACAATTGTACGAGATGTGATGGTAAACAGACCGAAGGGAAAGAGCTGGGGAGGCCAAGAATGAGGTGGATGGATGACGTTAGGAGGTATCTGCTGAAGATGGGAAGGAATTAAGAAGAAGCTGAAGACTAAGAGGACTGGCGCACTGTTGTAGGTATGGTTAAGGCCCGACTACGGTTTGTATGGCCCTGGCAGTAAGTAAGTATAGTTTATTTTACTATTTTTATTTGTCAGTCGAGTCAAGATAACAACCTATAGCAGGCTACGAGAGGCTATAGACAAATTTCTGTTACAAAAAATGTAAATGTTTCGGCAAAACCACGAGTCTCCATAAATTCTTACTTTTAAATTTTGACAAAACGTTGGATTCTAATGCAGGAAGCTTTTTATATAATTCTGTCATATTTAACCTATACTTTTAGCCATTTTCTGTAACAACTTTTCCCAATTATAAAATTTGTATATATCATACTGTCCGAGGTTCGAATCCTCCCTCAGGTATTGATGTATTTGTTGTCCTTAGCAGAAATTAGTTTAGGTACATTGTAAGCCTAGGGACTGATGACCAGAGTAGTTAAGTCCCATAGGTTTACAAACATTTGAACATATGCACGTATACAATACAATATTGTGTCAAAATTTCAAAGCATGCGGTCAAGAACTTCCATAGATATAAGATTTTGAACATACCACTAAGCAATGCTGTACATTAGATTTGTAGGAGGAGATGGAGGGAGTGAAGGAATTTACGTCAAAAGGGGGAGGACGGTATGAACACGCAGGATGTGGCGAGGCGATGGACAGGGAGAATATGGAGGTGCTCAGAAAGAGGAAAGAATAGTATTTATAGTCAGCATGAAAATGGAGAAAACGGGGGAAGAGGGGGTGGGAATGTAAAGATCGTGAAGGAGGAGATTCAGAGAGAGAGTGAGAGAGAGAGAGGAGGACGAAGGATACGGACAAAGAGAGGGGAACGAGGAAATGGGTAGAGAGGAAGAGCAGAGAAAAAAAGGACAGGAAGTGGAGGATGTGTAGTCGCTTTCACAAAGCATTTTGAAACCACACATTTAGTTGTGTGAGCTGTATGTTTTGTTTATTTTCCATTTTATCTCTAAAAAGCCAGAGCACCTCGTTACGGATACAACTGCAGATAGAACAAGTTATCGTCCATGATTCTAAATATAAGTTAGTTGTATTAGGAAAGTTATTGGCCATTTAATTACTACGGTCAAGTTATCGAACGAGAAGCACTTGAGATAAGGACCATTCTGACTGCAGTGGACTTAGTGCAATATTAATGCCACATATTTTTTGGGAGCAGAATTCTCAGGTGGTAAGAAGAATATGGAGGTGACAGCTAATTAACAGTAGGAAGGGCTTTTAACCAGGGGAAGGTTAGAAGTTTGGTACGTGTGGTCTCTCGCAAGGGACTACTACCAGCGAGGAATTACGAACAGTTTCGGAACTTCTAAATGAGCACGAATCAAAGGAGGAAGTTCAGCAACTTTACAACCCAGGAGCTCATTACGTAAAGTTAGAAGTTAGAGTTCGGTTTAAATACTTCGAGTGTGCTTTCGTTATAGATGCAGCAGTTAGAAAACAATGAGTTAAGCTGAACGTGCCACAATAAAATGCGAACGTCTTCTTTCTGAATCACATTACATTCCTAGTGTTATCAGGTGAAACATGTTTATCTGAAATTAACAGATCTGAACCAGGAAGAATGTCTGTAATTAACTACAATCACTACAGCGTGCTACAGATGAAAAATAAGGATCGACTGCAGAATCAAGATTCTGGATGACGTTGTTCAGTTATTTGAGCTCGTATCATCCGATGAAATGATTTTGGTTTAGCTAGGATCAGCGTCCATTAGTATGGCATTAGAAAATCCCACTTCAGCTACGTTTGCAGAAGATGTCTGAAATTTATGCTCTATTAACGGAAGCTTTTATTGTGTGTAGCATATGTATTTTGTTCGGTATTTTACGTGCAAAAATCCGTTTTTCTTAAGGGGTTTTGAAGCGCTTCACTTCTACTCTTTGAACTTGTCCGAATCATTTCCAACTTTTCACGATAAAAAATAAAGGACCTAAGTTATTTTTTAAAATCCAATAATCATTATCCGCAACCGTGAAATCCGTTTAATCTCGAGTTAAAAATAGCAACACGGTGTTGAATAACTAGCTGGAGCCAGTGCTTATAGTCCAGTCAAATCGTGCACAAAAAGGGCTGAAAGACGAAAAATTTGGTGTAATTGTTTTTAGTGGCTTATTTTATGTTTTTTGGGGTGCTGAATACGAATCTGAAGTTTTCCAACAAAAATTCCATCGGCAAATATGGGAAATCATCAAAAAACAACTAAAAATCGCAATTGTCAGTGGTTTTCAGCTTGTAAATTGAAAAGCAAGCTATTTACACAAAAAGTGGCCCAGTAATAAAATGAAGAGGAGAAAATTACGCACAATTTATGTCTGTAACATTTTTTTTTGTACGTCCTATGGTTTCCACATAAAACAGCGTCGAAAAAACGGTGAAATCAGTAAATTTTGGAAAACAGAAAAAAAAGTATTTTTTTTTTTTCGGATGGATTATTTCATCAGCAGTTCCTTGCCTTTCAACGTGTTTACCTCGCTAACCATGGAAGCAGCTATTCATTTTGTCCTTTTTGCACTCAGCTGCGCGCCCACGCTGTCCGTCTACCTGTGGCTGCGGCCCGCCCCTCCGTCCCACCTTTGCGGCCGCTGCGGTTAAATTTACAACAGGCGAAGGGGGTCTTCCTGCCGAAACACCGAACTGTCCTCAATTCTCCAGTTTGTGTACGTTCGCTGCCGTGATCGTGTTATTTCCCTTTCTCTCAAAGACATGAAGCTATGTTTGAATGTTTTCTTTGATATATAGCGCAACAACTCAGGCGCAATGTCGAGTGATAAGTGTTTTATTTGTGAAAAAGATTTAGGTGAGGGTGCAGTGATAGTGGTCAAGGAAAATGGAATAGAAACTTTACGTGATGCTAGTAAAAAAAGAAATGATAGGAAGGTGGCTGTTTTAGCGGGTAAAACATCTGTCAGCGTACATGTTTCATGTCAGAGAAGTTACATAAATGAAAGAATAATAGCTGCCTACTTGAAGAAAGCTGCTGAACCAAGCACATCTTCAGGAAAATTAAGATCATCCTCTGACTATTTCCATTGGAAAACACATTCTTTTGTGTGTGGAACAGGTATTCCTGAAGATTACGCAAGGTAGCTACTAAGACTGCTTCCTCATAAACGTAATTTGGTGCATCTGGTGACGAAAATTGAGATGAAAGACACAGTTGTGATACAGGCTCAACTACGTGGAGATTATTTCGGTGTAGCAGTTATTAACAGGATCCAGCCGATAACATACATGGTGGCTGCTGACTGTAAGTGCCATGATAAATGTTTAAAAAATCTTTATCTTAGTAGGTCCAACGCTGATAAAAAGAAAACCGTTGGCCCTTATGCTGAAGAGATTCATTTTGTATCCCATCCTCATCGCCACTTTTGTGTCCCAGCCTCGTCGCCGCTTTTGTGCCTCGTTTCCGTCGTAGGTGTCGGTGGCCGAGTAGGAAGACCGACACAGGAATAAAGGTAGCACGCTTGTGCAGGTACGGAGGTGAGCAGCCAGTGGGACAGCAGAAACTAGAAACACTAGAGTAAATTAGAACGAGATATATATTGCACAGAATTTATAGAATACTTAACATTTACATAGTTCAATACGGCAGAATTCTGATACATAGTTGAGCTAGAGGTCTGCCTAGTGCCTATCCGATAGCCAAGTCTTCACTGGTGCCTATCTGATTCCGTGCCTATCTGGTTCCTATCTCAGTCCCAAGTGAACGATGTCGTTCAGTGGTGGCCACGAACGGAGTTGTAGCAGAGGGCGCTCGTGGCTGACGTCGTAAGAACGCCGCGCCGTGCGTGCATGGCGGCGCGCGGCGAAAGTAGGTGGCGCGCACTTTGGATTTGTGCGACACCACATGAATTATGAATTACATTTTCAATTTTATGGAAAGGAATGACGAGGAATGTTAGTTTTCATTAGATCAGCTAATAACTGAGATAGAGAGCAACTTAATTCCTAAAAGAAGAACTGTAATACAACATTTATTGAATAGATATGGGGAAGATATTATCGTATCAAAGATCAAACAGGATACAGTCGTATGTTTCAAAAATACAGACCATAAGATTTTGACTGAAGCGCGGTACATGGAAAGACGTTCGTCAGAACGGGAAGAACGTCTTCGATTAGTTGAGACAGCAGCTGATGTAATTCTCGAAGAGATACGATCAATACCGTATGCTGTGGACGACTATCCTCCTCCAGACTCTTTCATGGACGAAAATGAAAGCCTTGTCCCGCAGGTTCTCAAAGTTGTCTTGGAAAGACTGATACTCAAGAAGAAGCGAACAAGCACTGATAAGTGGAAAAAAAAGTTGCCATTTCACGCAGTGTTATTAGTGCTGTCAAGCCAACTTCTTCTCTTCCCACGTTACAAACTGGGCTATCAGCTTTCTTTTATAAGAAGTATGCATCAGGAAAACTGATTGATGTTGTTCATCCTGGGTATTTTGCGCCTCTTATTCCGAAGCTCTTCGTCTTGAAGTGTCAGCAATCATGAGGCCACCACTACAAATAGATCCGACAGCTTTCCATCAATTTGTTCATAACAACGCTGATTTTAACACACGTACATTGGATAGATATAATACCTTCCATGCAATGGGAGTAATACATTTTATTACTCCTAGAAATGCCATTGCTCCGGATCAAAGAATTGTCCAAGTAAAGAAACCAATACCAGCTCCGCTAATTGGTGAGATGGGAGCTGTTTCCTTATAACATTTTGAGAAGACACGTTCTCTTGGGTTAAAGAATATTAACATTGAGGATCTCAAACAGCTATTTGTATCACCCGATTCAATATTGCCCTCTTTATCAGATCTACTTTGGCTGTATGGCAAGTGGAAAGATGTGCCTGGAATTCCAGGATGGAGTGGCTTCATGGAGCAAATCACAAGTAGTCTTCCTTTTCATACAACCTATGTTGCTTGTCTACCATTCATAAACGCTCCACCATCTGATCACAATACAATATATACAGCTTTAGTCGCATCCATAGAACAGAGCAAATCAATTAATCAACAAGCAACTGTGAACACTTTCGACCAGCCTCTATACCTAAAGGCAAGATTTATTGTAGTTTGCCAACAAGGAGATCCGGAATTTGATAATATCATCAAAATAGGTGGTCTCTTTTATAAGGATTTACAATAATATTAAGTTTTTATTTCTTGAAATTAAAGATTAATGTTCTTTTTTGCTGATTTAAAAAAAGACTGACTTTTCTGATATTTTACCACTGTTTTTTGTGGAAACCATACGACTTACAGAAAAATGTTAGAGACATAAATTGTAGGTAATTTTCTCCTCTTTATTTTACTACTCGGCCACTTTTTGTGTAAATAGCTTTCTTTATGAGTTATAAGTTGACAACCGCAAAAAATGTGATTTTTAGAGATTTTTTTGGTGATTTCTCATATTTGCCGAGGGAATTTTTGTTGGAAAACTTCAGATTCGTGTTCAGCACCCCAAAAAACATAAAATAAACCACTAAAAACAATTACACCAAATTTTTCGACTCCAAACTACCATTTGACTGGACTATTAAGCAAACTGTGCGAATAGATTAATTCATAGTGCAAAAATGTCAATTGGGGGAAAAACAATGCTCAATTAATGGCAGCCTTTTTAAGTCAACTGTTCGGCTGTTACGTGCAAACTCTTGTTTAGTGGGAGTTTTTTGAAGTGCGTCGCTTATAGTGATCTTCTTGGGATGCAACAAGAAACAAGCTTGAAATTCCCACAGCTACTGTCCAAAATTAAAGCACAACCTTAAAACACGCCTGAAAAAAATTACAAGTTACCACGCGACTGCTTTTTCGCCCATAAACCCACGTTTTATTCCTGTCAACCCCACAAACCGACTGCCTCTACATAGTCTCGGCACACACACAACACCCAGTCCCCTGCCGGGAATACATAATATGCGTAACAAAAGATATGTAACACGTCTTTTCTTTTCTCTTTTTTTTTTTTTTTTTTTTTTTTTTACATCGTCTATATTTTGTATCATCAGAAATGATGTACTCTTATACGGATTTATTTTTTCATTTTTTAACTAAAAAATACTAAAAATTTCTTTATTGTTGTATTATCTATTTCATTATACTTGCTTTACCATACTACCACTATTTTTCAGCTGTTTAGACAAGAAATTCCTAATCTTGGCTCTTTATTGAAATTTCTTGATTGTGTGCAATTAAGAGTTATAATTTGACAACTCATCTGTAAGAACTGGTCAAGGCGTATCCAATGTAGACATTCGTCAAAATGCTCCTTCATGCTATATCAGGAAAGATTTTTTAATTGATCTTTTATTGTTTCTACCTCAGACAGCAGTGCGTCACGATTTTATTGTCAATATTATTATTATTATTATTACTGCAACAGAAATACGGTTCTCCATATCTCTCTCATAAGTGTGCGTCATCACTTTATGCGCTGCGTAATCTTAGCACTAAATTTGAAAGGGGTGTGCTGAGAAGTTTCGGTGGGATGAAGTTTCCCCTTTCACATTAATCTAGCAGGTATAATTAAACGTCAGAAATTTAGGAGAATAACACTATCATTACAGCTAACAACCGTGTGTTTATCTCGAGGAAGCATTACTGACAGAGCGCAGACAGGTGTAACGTATTGTTCCAGAATTTCCGAATGAAAGCATTTAACAACTCCCAACAAACTTCACGAACAATTTCAAACTTTCATGACACATTTTCTGCCGACACTCCACAAAATCAAAAAAACGTAATTTTTGCTCACTGCATTTCCATATTCGTGTGATGAAATTTCCGCAAAAGAGAGAGCATTTATTTTTTACTTCTGTAGCAAAACGTTTGCAGACAAAATCCACGTACATTACTAAATCTGCCTGCAAAATTACATCGCTTGATGACACATAGTTCAGGGCAGATGACGTCATGAATTTTGAGGTTTATAAAAAAACATGTTTTTGTCTAAAATGGAAGCCAGATAACCCAAAACTCACCCAATGTTCGATAATGAGAGCACTTTGACCTTTAAATCAAGGACTCGGATGAAATCATACTTACAATAATAGTCGATCGCTAAATATATTAGTAGTTATGTAATTCCCATGCAAAGGTAGACTTTTACCATTGTAAAATTTTGAGAGAGAGATACAGACTAACTAGATTTCTAGACCTAAGGAGGGAAACTAAGCCTAATTCTTCACTTTAATGTATCGTTATATTATCAAATGACACTGCCAAAAATACCTCTGCTTTAAGTAATTAACGTAAAAGACACATATTCTACTCACCTGATTGTGCCTATATTAGTCAACAAAGAAGATATGCGGGATTTCGACTAGATATTTGAAACAAAGTGGAAGAGAAACGACATTTTTACATTCATAATTACTTTCTCCTTGAAGCAGTTCAGTATCAAAAGCCACAGCAATGACGTCTTCCTAATTCTTATGAGTCCAGAGTTATCTAATATTTTATTTGCAGTCCTTACACGAACAGTAGTCTGATGGCAATAGAACCTTTAAGCAACAAGTGTCAGATTCCAGCCCCTTAAATTTCCTCCATAGTTTCTTCTACTTCGTCTTCTTCTGGGAAAGAAATTCAGCTTCTCTACAGGGAATTCCATTAACATGACGTAAACATCTCCTTAACACTATATTGATCAAGCCTACCAATAAGAAATCTAGCAACTCGTTTCTGAATTGTTCCTTTAAACTGTAAAACGCTTGTACGACCACGTTTTGAGTATTGCTCAAGTGTTTGGGACCCGCAGCAGATCAGTTTCAAGGAAGACATTGAAGCAGTTCAGAGGCGAGCAGCTACGTTTGTTACTGGTAGGTTCAACCAATGCGCAAGTGTCACGGAAATGCTCCGGCAACTCAATTGGGGATCGCTGGAGGAAATACGACGTTCTTTTCGTGAATTTCTGTTAAGTAAATATAGAGGGCCGGAATTTGAAGGTGAGTGTAGTACGATCTTGATGCCGCTTACTTACATTTCGCGTAGTGATCACAAAGACAAGATAAGAGAAACTAGGGCTCGTACGGAGGCATATAGGCATTCTTTTTTTTCCTCGTTCTATTTGGGAGTGGAATAAGAAAGGAAATGCCTAGTAGTTGTACAGTGTACCCTCCGCCACGCACCCTACGGTGGATTGCGGAGTATGTATGTAGATGTAGGTGGGGATCAAAATGTTCAAATGTGTATGAGGTCTTATAATTCTTAACCACAAAACATATTTCAGTACTACCGCAGCCACCTTATCCACCAGATATCGCTCCGTGCGACTTTTTCTATTTCCAAGCGTCAAAACGGTGGTCAAGGACACCATTTTCAAGCAATACAAGATGTCCAAAACGCTGTGACGAGGGTCTTGGAGGATATTACAGAAGATGAGTTCCAGAAATGTTGCCATCAATGGCAGAAGCTCTGGAAAAAATGTGTGCAATCAGAAGGGAACTACTTTGAAGGAAACAACACTAAACTTGGCTAAAACGGTAAGCAACTTCTCTTTTTAACATCAGTCAACAACTTAAGTCACTAAACAAAAACAAATCTTTCGCGCCAGATTGTGTACCAACTCGATTCCTCTCAGAGTATGCTGATGCAATAGCTCCGTACTTAGCTATAATTTACAACCGATCACTCAGCGAAAGATCCGTACCCAAAGACTGGAAAGTTGCCTAAGTTACTGCAATATTGAAGAAAGGCAATAGGAGTGATCCCCAAAATTACAGGCCAATCTATTTGACGTCGATATGCAGTACGATTTTGGGACATATACTTTGTTCAAACATTATGAACTACCTCGAGGAGAACGACCTATTCACCAACAGTCAACACGGATTCAGAAAGTATCGCTCTTGCGAAACACAGCTTGCCCTTTATTCACATGAAGTGATAAGTGCCATCGACAAGGGATCTTAAATCGGTTCAATATTTCTGGATTTCCGGAAGGCTTTTGACACTGTACCCCACAAGCGGCTTCTAATGAAGTTGCGTGCTTGTGGAATATCTCCCCAATTGTGCGACTGGATTCACGATTTCCTATTGGAAAGAACACAGTTCAATGTAATTGACGGAAAGTCATCGAGTAAAACAGAAGTGGTATCTGGCGTTCCCCAGGCGAGCGTTATAGTTCCCCTAATCTTCCTTGTTTTTATAAACGATTTAGGAGACAATCTAAATAGCTCCCTTAGACTGCTCGCGGATGATGCTGTCGTTTAACGGAAGACCAAAAGCAACTGCAAAGCGATTTACACAAAATTTCAACATGGTGCGAAAATTGGCAATTGACACTAAATAAAGAAAAGTGTTAAGTAATACACATGACCACTAAACGAAATCCGCTGAATTTCAATTATGCGATAAATCAGTCGAAACTTGTCGTAAATTCTACTAAATACCTAGGAGTCACAATTACGAACAACTTAGACTGGAGAGAACACATACAAAATATTGTGGGGAAGGCGAACCAAAGATTCCGTTTCATTGGAAGAACGCTTCGAAGATGCACCAGTTCCACCAGAGAGACTGCCTACATTACACTTGTGCGTCCTCTCCTGAAGTACTGTTGCCGCCGGCCCCGGTGGCCGAGGGGACTGAGGCGCTCCATTCACGGTCTGCCCAGCCACTACGGTCGGGGGTTCGAATCCGCCTCGGGCATGGATATTTGTGCCGTACTTAGTCTTAGTTAGTTCATAAGTAGTTTGTAAGTTTATGGACTGATGACCCCGTAGTTAAGTCCCATAAGCTATACAAACATTTGAACACTTTTTTAGTACTGTTGCCCATTGTGGGACCCTCACCAGGTGGGACTGACGGAAGATATTGAGAAGATTCAGAGAAGAGCAGCTCGTTTTGTTTTATCACGTTACGGGGGAAAAGCGCCACGGAAATGTTGCACGAATTGGGGTGGAAATAAAAGACGTTATTCATTGCGGCATGATCTGTTTGCGAAGTTTGAATCACCGACTTTTACTTCTGATTGTGAAAATATTTTCTAGCACGCACGTACTTAGGGAGACATGACCATCCCAATAAAATAAGAGAAATTAGACCGAAAACGGAACGATTTAGGTGTTCTTTTTCCCGCGCGCTATTAGAGTATGGAACGGTAGAGAAACGTTATGAAAGTAGTTAATGAACCTTTTGCCAGGCACTTAAATGCGATTTGCAGAGTATCTAATGCGGTGTCTAATAATGACTGAAGATCTTGGTATGAGAAAGATTTGTGCAAAAAGGCGCAAAAAATCTAAGACAACAACAGCGAGAAACACGGAAAAATGTGGCAGCCGATGTGTTAGAGCAAAATCAGTCCAGAATTCAAATCAAATGTTTGTTAAGCTTATGGGACGTAACTACGGGGTCATCAGTCCCTAAACTTACAAACTACTTATCAACTACCTTATACTAAGGACGGCACAAATATCCATGCCCGACCGTAGTGGCCGTGCAGACCGTGACTGTAGCGCCTCAGTCTCCTCGGCCACCGCGGCCGGCAGTCCAGAATTGGTGAGCCGTGTTATCACTGGTGATGGACTTTCTTTTCTATATATTTTCTTTTTCAGTATGATCTAGAGACAAAACGCCGAAGTTTGCAATGGTGCTCAGAGGGATCACCCAGAGCAAAAAAAGCTCTCATGTTAAATGCAAAATTGAAATGCATGCTTGTGTGCTTCTTTGGTTCAAAGGGAATTGTTCATAAATAATGGGTGCCTTCTGGACAAACAGTACACCAATATTAATACAAAGAAATTTCAGAAAAACTTCGTAAAAGACTTCTTTGTGTCCGAGCCAAAGTTGCTGATACTTGGATTCTGCATCACGATAATGCGCCATCCCATACTGCTCTGTCAGTACAGAAATTCTTAACCACAAAACAAATTTCAGTACTGCCACAGCCACCTTATTCACCAGACTTTTTTCTATTTCAAAGAGTCAAAACGGTGGTCAAGGGACACAATTTTCAAACATCACAAGATGTCCGAAAAAGCTGTGACGAGGTTGTTTGAGAATATTACAGGAGATGAGTTCCAGAAATGTTGCAGAAGTTCTGGAAAAATTGTGTGCAATCAGGATGGAACTACTTTGAAGGATACAACGCTGAACTTGACTAAAACGGTAAGCACCTTTTTTTTCACATCAGTCTCATTGTTTTATTGGCACACTTCGTATACTTATTCCATGTCTCGATTTGAAGGCACTACTCCCACCCGTCCCGCTTACCTGCACGAATCTTGTTACTCGGCTCGCCGGTAAGGCAGCGTCAGTGGAGAACGGTGAGCCGATGGGGCCGCGAATAAGGCGAGGGAGCCGGAAGTGGTGCGCTGTAGGGCGGCGACATATGAGGCGGCGCTGAGCCCGGGGCCTCATATCGCGCCATATTGGACGCCGCGAGGTAGTAGAGCAGGCCAGGGCAGGGCAGTCCCTCCAATAACGGCCGAGCCGGGGCGCAGGGCGGCCGCGCGGAATGATGCACTCCCAGCAAGTGCCTAGCCGCTAGCCGGCGGGGTGGGCGGTGTCTGCCGGAGCAGGTGAACGCACTGTGCGGCCTCCAACAGGTAGCAAGCGCACTGCGCGCCTGAGTTGATGAACACTGGGAGAACATTTTATAGCACATAAGGCGAGAATACTGATATTGTGCGTAGCATCTATTCCACATGTAGTAAACTAGGGTGATTCAAACAGCATACCACAACTTTTAAAATAAAATGTCTCCACTCCATAATTTTCTGCCGCAGCATCGGTAATAGGAACTTCTGAAAAAAAGAAAAAAAAAAAAAAAAAAAAAAAAAAAAAAAAAAAAAAAAGTGTCTTGCTTGAACAAAAGCGATGTTTCATATATTTATACATCACGCATTTCGCCTCTTCTGGGCATCATCAGTAAGATTTACAAACTTGGTTAAAAAACAGGAATTACCTAAAACACATAATGAGACAGGGGAAATACCCTCAGACTTCAAGCAGAATATTGTAGTTCCAATTCCAAAGAAAGCAAATACAGACAAGTGTGAAAATTACAGAACTTTTAGCTTATTAAGTCATGGTTGCAAAATACTAACACGAATTATTTACAGACGGATAGAAAAACCTTGTGGAATCCGACCTCGGGGAAGATCAGTTTAGATTTAGGAAAAATGTAGGAACACGGGAGGCAATACTCACATTACGACTTATCTTAGTAGATAGGCTAAGGAAAGGGAAACCTACGTTTTTAACGTTTGTCGATTTGGAAAAATCTTTTAACAATGTCGACGGGAATACACTCTTCCCAATTCAGAAGGAATCAGGGGTAAAATATGGGGAGCGAAGAGTTATATTCAAACTATACAAAAACCAGACAGTGGTTATTAGAGTCGAAGGACAAGAAAGGGGCGCAGGGGTTGGGAAGGGAGTAAGACAGGTTTGGAGCGTTTCGCCATTGTTGTTCAATCTGTAAATTAAGCAGGCAGTGAAGGAATGCAAGAAGAAATTTGGAGAGGGAGTTAAAGTTCGGAGAAGAAATAAAAACTTTGCGGGTTGCCGATGACATAGTAATCCTGTCAGAGACCGCAAAGGATCTGGAAGAGCAATTGAATGGGATGGACAGTGTCTTGAAAGGAAGATATGAACATTAACAAGAGTAAAACGAAGGCAATGGAATGCAATATCAGCAAATCAGGCGATGCTGAAGGAATTAGATTAGGTAATGAGATAATAAAAGTCGTAGATGAATTTTGTTATTTGGGTAGCAAGATAACTTCTGATGGCATAAGTAAAGAAGATATAAAATGCAGAATGGCTATGGGAAGGAAAGCGGTTATAACGAAGCGAAACTTGTTAACATCCAATATTAATTTAAATGTTAATTTAAATGCTTTCTGAAAGCATTTCTCTGGAGTGTAGCATTGTATGGGAGTGAAACGTGGACGATTAGGAATTCAGATAAAAAGATGATATAAACTTTTGAAATGTAGTGCTACAGACGAATGATGAAAATTAGATGGGTAGATCACGTAACTAATGAGGAGGCGCTCAACAGGGTTGGGGAGAAAAGGAATTTTTTGACGTATTTTGACTAAGAGAAGGTATAGGTTGGTGGGACACATCCTGAGACATCAAGGAATCGTCAACTTAGCATTAGAAGGACGTGTGTGGGGTAAAAATCGTAGAGGGAGATCGAGGGACGAATACAGTAAGCAGATTCAAAGGGATGTACGTTGCCGAAAGTATTCTCAAATGAAGAGACTTGCACAGGACAGTTTAGCGTGGAGAGCTGCATCAATCCAGTCTGCGGACTGAAGACCACAACAACAACAAAACTGAACCTTAACAACAGATTTGGTAACTATTGCTCAAGAATGGAGGGGTAACGAAGACAATGGTAAAACCTGATTTAGCCGCGCGAAGCTCTATTTACTCACGTAAGAACCGCTACTGCCACAACTAGCAAGACAAGAGCGCGGAAGCGGCCCGCGGTTGTGGCAGGGAGCGGCTCTTACGTGAGTAAACAAACGTATACAGCACTCTCAGACGCGCAAATGACTGTCCAAATTAAACTTCAGAGCTTCCATAAATCGAGAAAAGAAAAAGCTTCGCTCTCCGTTTCTCCTTTGAAAGGAACACGTTATCAAATTTGTGATATCCTTTTCCAATTAATGTTCCAATCAATTTTTTAGGGCAGACATTAACTTTATATGCAGCAGTTTCTAACTGTTGTTGTTGTTGTGGTATATAGTCCGCAGACTGGTTTGATGCAGCTCTCCACGTTACCCTGTCCTGTGAAAGTCTCTTCATCTGAGAATAAGTTCGGCAACTTACATCCTTTTGAATTTGCTTACTATATTCGTCCCTCAGTCTCCCAAGATTTTTACCCCACACACTTCCTTCTAAGGCTAAGTTGACAATTCCTTGATGTCTCAGAATGTGTCCAACCAATCTATCCCTTCTCTTAGTCAGGATATGCCACAAACTACTTTTCTCCCCGATTCGGTTAAGCGCCTCCTCCTTAGTTACGTGATCTACCCATCTAATTTTCATCATTCGTCTGTAGCAACACGCAAACTACCTCACGGTGTTTGGTGGAGGGTACTTTGTGTAACGATGTCACTTTCTTTGAACTTTTCAGGTTACAGTCCTGTGTGGTTGTTTGAAGGAACACTATAGGTAAGCTATCGTGTGGGCTCTAATATTTCTCACTTTATCTTCGGTCACTTTTCGCGAAATATGGAGGAGGTATCGATATATTGGTTGACCGACTAACGTAATTTCTCACGTCTTTGACAGCAGCCGATAAAATGAGAAAGAACGCCTCTAATGCAGCATCTTACACTCGAGTAGAGCTATCATCCACGTTACGCTTTCGTGCTGTAACGAAGCGTGCTTCTCTGCTTTGGATCTTTCTGCTCTATCAATCCAGTCTTGTACGAAATCCACAATGACGAGGGACATTCAAGTATCAAGAGAAAGAATTCTTTGCAGACTACTTCCGTTGCTGTTGGATTACACCTCCAGACGAGTCTTCCAAACTCTCCCATTCTGGCATCTGCCTTACTGAAGACTTTTTATGTAGTCATCCCGCTCAAAATCACTTCGTATGTGTACTTCGGATATTTTATAAAAGCAAATTTCAAATTTCATAATAAAGGATATTTCTGTTCATGTATTCGAAAAGTCTTAGCTTATGTCACGTTGTCAATTGGCAACCTCTGCACCGAATGTCAATACGCAGCTGATCATCCTACATATAGCTGCAATTTCCAGCACTGCCCCTTACTGATTCATAGCAGAATACCCACTCTTTACTGGCTGATGAGGAATCATTTAAGTGGAGTACATCCGGCGATTGCCTCAACATTGCGCACTCACTGGAGTGAGTGATAGTCTGACGGTGTCCGAGAACAGGCAGTTAATCGCTCTGCGCTGGCAGTGATGGCCGATATGTCTGCCAGAATGATCGCACTGCCGCTCTTCCGTAAACAAACTGCGACAGGCGATCGGTAATGTGTCACGTTGTAGAGAACGTCTGTGCCAATTCAAGAGCAGTCCTGCACCAACGTATCTGCGATGGGGAACGTCAGTTACTCTCAAAACCAACTGTCTCGTTCAAAGACTCATTATCAATCGACGGAAGTTGATTCAGCTACGTCATACGCGCAAATCTCTGAATAGCGTTTCCAAAACACACTGGAATCCAAAGGACGTGAGTTCAGCTGTTACACACAAGTTTTAAACCAGATGATAAATGCCCCTATCAGGACAGAAAAAAAAGAAAATATTTTCTTATTGGTGCTATTTTGAAGATTCTGACCGATAAATAGGGAAGTAGCTGCTCCAGTCGTAATTCCGCTTTCCAAATGTTCAAATGTTTGTAGAGCTTATGGGACTTAACTAAGGGGTCATCAGTCCCTCCGCTTTCCCCACCAAACATTTTGTCATGCGAAGATATTTGCGCTCTTTTTCTCACACAAGATGCTAAATCCGTTTACCCAGTCTTTATATGCAATCAAGTTTTCATACACAGCATCCGCGGTTCAATGCCACAGTCTACATATGTCTCCTAGTGCCCCTTTTCCCTACCACTGACACTTCGTCAGCCGTATTGTCGCTGTCCATCTTCTTCATCTCTGTCTTCGCCACTTCCGCTGTCCCTCTCATATTGACGCTGCATCTTTCTGTCTTACAGCCTATTGTATATATTTTCATTCCTCTCCTCGCTACTTATGTCCTTGTGGCTGGATTTGTTCGGCTTGTAACCCCTATAGTACAGTGGACAAAGTTCGTCGTTCTGGATCATCCAGTCCCCCAAAGATTACTTGTGATCTCAACTCTCCTCCTCATTGCGCTGTTTCCTCTCAAATTTGCTGCCACATTTATTCTCTCTATCCTTTCATTTTCTCTTCTGCCAGTACCTCTCTTCGACCTTGATTCTGCGCTCTCCCTCTTTTTCCCAGTGGCACTATCTCTTTCAGTGTCGCTTTCTGCGATTCTCTTTCAACGCAAGGGGAAAAAAAAAAGAATAGGGCGAAAATGTTCATATAGAATATTTTTGTTGAGGCAGATAGGGTGAGAAGTGAGGTAGCTGGTTGCCTACTTTTCTGTCGAAGTCTTTTAAAGAGGAACATATTTTGTAGTTGATTCCATTCTTTTCCTTGATAAAGGACCATATGCTGCTTATCTGTGACAAGAAGTATTGATCAGTAAAGATTCCATACATTCATATTCATGGTATGACGAATAACAAAAACGAATTGTCATTTATAGAGAGATGATACCAGACAGTATGATGTCCAAAATGAACTGCTTTCACAAAATACCTTTCTTGGACTCATAAGCATTTCCTTACCATCACCAAGCTCGTTTTTATGTAATTGGGCATACCACACATGTTCGTCTGCCCGATCTAAAAGCAATATCTCAAGGATGCAATGAGATATTGTGGTGGCACATACCGTTATCACGCCTAAAGCACTCCAGCCACACTCTACCTGTCCTATCCCATGGCAACTTCCTCTCCCATTGTGCTCTATCCTGATATCTATTTAACCTGCCTTCCTTCCAACTAGCTTCCCCTCGCCCCTCCTCATTCCTTCTCTGCTCCTCTCTAGGTTCCCTTCTCCTCACCCCTTCTCTTACTTTCTCCATGATACCTACTCCCTCCATGTGTCCCCCCTCCTCGACCATCGTCGTAGCGAGATTGAATATCGAAAGTCCCAAAGTTACCAAAAATAAAGGAAAAGTACATTTGTTCAGGAAAGCAGATAGAAATAAAATACATTGCTTCTTGAAAGATAGCTTCAACTTGTTTCTAACACTAGACGTAGGTGTAGTCCAGATGTGGCTCAAATTCAAAGAAGTGTTATCGACAGCTATTGACAGTTTTATACCAAATAAATTAATAAAATAAGGGGGCGATCTCCCTTTGCCAAAGCAAAGGAAAAGGCATACTAAATTTAAGCGAACACATAATCCCCAGCATTGGCGATCCTACACAGAAGCTCGAAATTTAGCGAGGATTTCAATGCGAGATGCCTACAATACTTATCACAACGAAACTCTTTCTCGTAATTTGACTGAAAACCCTACGAGATTTTGGTCATATGTTAAATATACTAGGGGCAAAACACAAACAGTACCCTCACTACGTGATAGTAATGGCGATCCTGCCGATGACAACGCTACTGAAGCAGAGTTACTAAACATAGCTTTTAGAAACTCATTCACCAAAGAAGCAAAGAAACCAATATTCCAGATTTCGATTTACGAACAGAGGCCGTAATGAGTAACGTAGAAGTAGATAGAAGTATCTGTACCAAAAGATTGGAAATTTGCACAGGTCACACCTATATTCAAGAAAGGCAGTAGGAGTAACCCACTAAACTACAAACCTATTTCATTGACGTCAATTTGCAGCAGGGTTTTGGAACATATCCTATATTCAAATATTATGAATAATCTCGAACAGAACGATCTATTGAGCCAAGGTCAACACGGACATAGAAAATATCGTTCATGCGAAACACAATTAGCTCTTTATTCACACGAAGTGATGGGTGCTATCGACAAGGGTTCGCAAATCGATTTAGTATTTCTTGATTTCCAGAAGGCTTTTGACACCGTACCTCACAAACGACTTTTAATCAAATTGCTTGGTTATGCTATATCGCCCCAAATTTGAGACTGGATAGGGGATTTCCTCTCAGAGAGGACACAGTTCGTAGTAATCAATGGTAAGTCATCGACTAAAACAGAGGTGATATCGGGCGTTCCACGGGGTAGTGTTATTGGTCCTCTCCTGTACCTTATTTACATAAACGAATTAGGGGAAAATCAAAGTAGCTCTCTTAGGTTGTTTGCAGATGACGCCGTCATTTACCGTCTAGTAAAATCATCTGAAGATCAAAACCAACTGCAGAACGGTCTGAATATCAGTATTGCGTAAAAATTGGCAATTGACTCTAAATAATGAGAAGTGTAAAGTCGCCCACATGAGTACAAAAATAAATCCGTTAGACTTTGTTTACAAGATAAATCAATCAAAAGTGACGGCCGTAAACTACACAAAATACCTAGGAATTACTTCAGACTTAAATTGGAAAGAACACGTAGATAACGTCGCGGGAAAGGCAAACCAGAGACTGCGTTTTATTGGCAGAACCCTTAAAAGATGCAACAGAACTACAAAAGAAACTGCATACACTACGCTTGTCCGTCCCTTTTTGGAGTATTGCTGCCCAGTGTGGGATCATTATCAGGTGGTTTTGACGGAGGACATCGAAAGAGTCCAAACAAGGGCAGCTCGTTTCGTATTGTCACGATTCAGAGGAGACAGGGTTACTGAAACGATACAGGATCTGGGATGGGAATCATTACAACGGCGGTTATCGCTGCGGCGTGGGCTACGTACGAAACTCCAATCACCAACACTCCTCCGAATGCGAAAATATATTGTTAACTCCCACTTACATAGTTAGAAATGATCATCAGAATAAAATACGAGAAATCAGAGCTCGAAAGGAGAGATTCAGTGTCCTCTCTTTCCGCGCGCTATTCGAGAATGGAATGGAAGATAAATAGTATAATGGCACTTAAATGTGACTTGCCGAGTATCCCATGTAGATGTAGATGTAGATCATCCTCACCGTCCCTTTTACACTCCCCAGTCTTCCCTACTACTCCGAACATCCTTCTACCCGTGTCTGTCCCCCTAAGTTACTAAGATCCCCAGATTTACTTTTTTGCCCTCACCCCTCCCCCTCCCTTATTGACAGGTCCCACTCAATCGCTGTTTTACTAAATGAAGTAGTGCCTCGTGGTCAATGATCGTGTGGCAAATGTTAGTGTTAATTATAGTACAAATTTTAATACTGTACCCTGGAGTTGGGGAAAACTGAGCTGCCTGTATATTTAACTCTCAGTGGTGTACGCGTACGTTGTTTATTTAAATTCAATGTCTTTTTGACGCTTTTCTCTGTAGCCATGTTTATGTATACTTTCACCATTCTTTCTTCACATTCTTTTGTTGTCTTTCTGTAGATCACACTGCCAGCCCAACCAATATTGGAAATCAAAATATCGAAAACGAAAAAAATCTCTTGTAATGTTTCTGTTAGCCGTAATTATATGGTGCTGGGGCTCATAAGAACAACTACTGACGATCATAAAATTTTAGTCAATTTATTGTTATTAGAAACTTCCAATAACATTGACCTTTACATTTAGAGCATCGAAGAATTGTATTGTGGCGCCAAGAAATTCGCCAATCGGACGCTGGAATGTACAACAGTCGGGAATAATACTAGAATCAGAACAAGAGTACAAAATCCAAATCAATATATATATATATATATATATATATATATATTTGTTTGTATAGTCTATGGGACTTAACTACGGGGTCATCAGTCCCTAAACTTACAAACTACTTACGAACTAGGACGGCACAAATATCCATGCCCGAGGGGGGATTCGAACCCCCGACCGTAGTGGCCGTGCAGACCGTGACTGGAGCGCCTTAGTCCCCTCGGCCACCGCGGCCGGCTATATATATATATATATATATATATATATATATATATATATATGTGTGTGTGTGTGTGTGTGTGTGTGTGTGTGTGTGTGTGTGTGTAAACATTACCACAGAATAGGAAACATGAAGGACATAAAACAGGTGACTTTGAAAGACCACCGTTAATTGTAAAATTAATAAAGTAGCCACTTAAAAATCTTACTTTAAACATATAGCTCTGCCCGTAAAACGAACTAAAGGATTCGCGTGAACTACTGACTACTTCCTGCAATAGAATCTAGTTCCCTGGCCCAGACTTTAGAACTGACTCAAACTTTACTTTAGCAGCCAACATACGTCGTAGATCACGAGAATTACACACAATCATTAATATAAAAGCCACCCCGAACTAAACCATTTCATGAAGGTGGTGGAAAATGGAGAACATTTAAAGCGCAAAGGAATTAACACATGATAATTTGCATCTGAGTTTTATCTCAGCACTGGTGAAAAACAACATTAAACGAAAAAAGGAGCGTATTCATTAACTAATATTCATAAATAGAATAAAATGTTACTGACAATAAATTATTTATTCAGTTCAAACATGAGCAAATAAGGGGAACCAATTTTCTAAAAATGCATCCCATTTCAAATAATTTTAAAGTAATCTCAACTGAACATCATCGGAGGAGGGATTTACAATTAACAAGCGAAGCAAAGTGAAACTCACCGAACTCAGCATGCTGATACGAATCAGAAGTAGGCGCCGCTATCGTAGGCGAAATTCTGCGAACCAGGATGTACGACACAACACAAGAAAAAATAATTATAGCGAGATTAATTTCAATTAAAATCAAACCGTGAACATCGAGACTTACTGAGACACACGGCACGTATCTGCTACATTACATATTCGCACCCCACTGAAGGGAAGTGCTTAAAGATCGTGTCCATTTCAACAAAAGTCAACGTAATCACAGATTACGAAGCAAGAATACACAATAGGCACTGGTACGTGAGGAGTGGCGAGAACTCAAGTGACTAGCTATAAACCCTTGAAATCGGAGTTCGGAAACACGTGGTTCCGAAAACCAACAAAACATACAAAATTAAATTTCCGAAAAATAAAGAAAAATCGCTACGGCATGCAACCCTTAGAAATGCGTAGGATATCATAAGGAAGCTAAAGAAATACAGTTAGACGCAATTGGAAAAATGAGAAAAGTGGAATAAATTCAAAGTCGGGGTAAATCAACTAAGAAATACGATATGCAGCCCCTAGAAATATGTGGTATTTCATAAGCAATCTAATAAAGGGGTCGTACAAGGCTAGAAGAGAATTTTCTGACGGAGTCTAAATGCAAAGTACAAGTTTGGAAACGAAACAGCAATTTAAAAGAGGCGGAGAGGAGACCGCGATGTACTAAACGGAATCAGAAAGACACATACCTAATGTCTTGCCTGAAGGCCATAGAAACACAGGGGTAGCTGAAGGCTTTGTTCTAAGAACACACCACGTGGAGGACATATCACTCGGGGAAGGAGAAAATGTAAAAGAATATTTCACATGCACTAAACAGAATAAAAATATTTCCGCACATTGGTTGCATCCCACAAAGCTAGAAAGAAATCAAACCGAGTTCGTACACCATCAGCTAGACTCACAAAGGTTACCGATTCTCAGCCGTTATCAAACCGAATTACTTACATATTCATTGTGTTTACCTACACAAAATCACCGAAATGAAATTGAATACCCTTCCGTACATGATCGGAGAAACGTATTCCGAAAAATTAACCTAAGTTCTGAAATCTAACTTGAACACCAGACAAAGAATCGCTACCATCTCAAAGGAGGAAAGAAAATCAGAACGTCGTACCACCCCAGACGGCCAGCGAGCCCACTACCAGCGGCCGGAAATCGGTAAAAACCCAAGAAAAGCGAGGAGGTGGGGAGAGCTTAAACTCGCGTGTCCTATCGAGGCTCGCTACCGGGCATTGCTAACCCAACGTGTAAGCGAAGGGTGGAGGAACCTCTTTGGTAGCATCAAAAGCAGAGGTTGATAACGGCTACCTATTGATACAAAGCCAGAGAAACACTAGTAGCGAGCAGCCAGCAGCCAGCAGCCGACGACGAAAATTCTCATACATACACTCAGACTCCCATGCTAGAAGATTCTCGCACATACAGTATATAGCAAGTACATATTCTCACAGGGACAGTGGCGTCAAGGAGAAACCGTTCATCTTGCCACATTCATAGACAGAATAATAAGTTATTAGCATAATAAAATCCCAGCAAGGTTAACACAGTGTTACAGAAACAAACATTTAAAAACATGAAATGAAGTGATATTCCTCATGCCTCCGAACGAAAGGGGTTCTCGTTTAGCAAAAAAGCCCGTCTAATGAGCTTAGATAAATTACAAAGTTAAAAACCTAGGGAAGACGGCAGACAGCCGTCTTTCAGCTTGAAAATATAAGTTGGGCGCAACTCAAATCAAATATTTGTAAAGCTTTGAGACCAGCACTCCCTAGATTTACAAAGTACCTAAACTAATTTATTATAGGGATAACACACACACAGCCGGCCGCGGTGGCCGAGGGGACTGAGACGCTCCAGTCACGGTCTGTACGGCCACTACGGTCGGGGGTTCGAATCCTCCCACGGGCATGGATATTTGTGCCGTCCTTAGTATTAGCTAGTTCGTAAGTAGTTTGTAAGTTTAGGGACTGATGACCCCGTAGTTAAGTCCCATAAGCTGTAGAAACATTTGAACAACACACACACAAACACCCATGGTCGAGGAAGGACTCGAACCTCCGACGGGAGCAGCCACATACTCCGCAGCAAGGCGCCTTAGAGAGCACGGCCATTCCCGCGCGGCAATTCATGCCACATTTACGGTAGAATGATATTAAATATTATGATGATGTGTGACCAACATCCTGAAATCCACTTCTTAGCCTTTCGCAAAACCTGCATAGATGTGAAAATACATAGTTGTTAGAACGAGAGAACGGATTTATTTATGCACACAGCATCGTTCCGAACTGCAGCTTCCGGAACGTTATTATTCTTTTCTTATTTCTTGTGCCACAGAGTCGTCCACCCAGCGTCTAAGTTATTGCTTTATTTTACGCCTCGTAACATCTGCAGTGCAAAAAATAAAAACCGCTTTGCTCACGAGGTTGTCAGGCTGTGTATCTTAAAACATGAAGAATGTCCTGCGTCGGAATATGAAAGAAATTACCAGAACAAATAAAAGCATTAAAATATTAGAAAGGCAAAAAACGAGCTGCACAGTGTGAACTGTGCTTCTTAGATGGCGGGAATAAATTGAAGAGGAGAGACAAACAAGGCCACACAACATCAAGGCCTTTGCTCACTTTATATTACCGGATTGCGGATACGTGTTACCAGGGTTTATTTTGTTGAAAGAGGCAGAGTGTTAACAGAACACTGTCTTGTAAGCGCCATTAGTTTGTGGAGACTTAAAGGCAAAACTTTTCCTCTTGTCTTTTACGTTCTAGCAGAAAACTTCCACTAAAATTCCGCTGGGGAATCGGGAACAATTTTCACTTTGATCTGCACTTAGTTATAATTTTTTTTTTTTTTAAACTGACATAAAGTCGTGAAGGAAGCAGACGCCCATGACAAAATTAATTGGTATTGTTGTCGATCAACTTGCTAGTTCGCAACAGTTGTTTATTAGAGGTCACACATCAAATGTAGCATGACTTCAATTATGCGTTTAGGATATGTCCCCCACATTTTATCTGTTTTGTGGCGACAGATATATGAACTTTGAAAATGTTGTTTCTTAAACACACACTTGCATATGGCCAAAGCGCGTAATGGAAGTCATACTGTATTTTAAGTGTGATCTATAACAAACAAAATTGCGGCCTAGCCAGCTACCAATTAGTTACAAAGAGATAAATCAATGAGATGGACGTACCAGGCATTGCGTTTGCCGAAATGTCATACTGAAGATTGGTACTAAAAAAGTGGATTACGTTATCAGATATGTGAGTGGCTCTGAAACATGTTAAGGAAAGAGCGTAGTTCATCGAAGAGTGCCACTGGCACGTATCACAGGAACGCTCTAATTCTATTTATGTATTAACGCACAGATAGGGTGCCAAGGCAATCAATATCATCAAGGTACTATTAACTGAAATAGAACATAAAACGTCGTACCGCGTCATACTGTAAGATGGCTATTACTTTAACAACCGACGTTTCGGCCAACGTTACTGTGGTCTTCGTCTGGGGATGCTGACGTATATCTGTATGTATACCAATATACCCAGAAGAAAGCCACCTGTAATGTTGGCCGAAACGTCCGTTATTAGTCATCTTACATTATGTCGTGGTACATACTGCGAGGGTGAAGGTCGGGGTGAGAGTTTAAAATAGAGAAAGATTAATTTTTGGAACTGTTATTGCGACTGTTTGACTCGTTTTCTAGGGGATGATATCACACGTTCGCAGCTTTCTTTCCCTGCATATGATTAACAAAACAAATTCATAATAAGTTCAAGTTCATGAGAGAAAAGGGTGTACTAACTACTATTTTAGAAAACACGTGAAAGTTCACTTTATGTTGTTTATTTCACAATACTTGAACCCTGTGGCTGTCGCGTATGTACGTCGGTAAATGTACCAAATAAAGTTATAGCTCGTGAGCCCCCAGACAAAATGAATATTTGTCGCGAACTGATTTCACACCACGTGGCTGTCTCAAACACCGTTTATGTTCATGCCTATGCGACGACACGTGTTACATTAACAAATCACAGTCACTTTAATTTAATGCAATGCACACCTTGTTGCACCGGCTAATTATTCACAAACACACAGTAGCACTCGATTTAACTTGGTGCAGTCTACGACGAGCAACCACACGTGGCGATTGCCACACACAAAACTCAAGTCACCACCTCGAGATCCACCTGCCGACTGAGGCAGAGCGACCCCGCCAGGCCGCCACACCACGTACTGTCTCTGGAGTCCTCACTTCCTGCCCTCGCGCGCGTGCGTGCCAAAACTCAACTGCCGGGGTTTTTTCCCCTACGTCATCAACTTCCCCATGTAAGCTGTTGTAACCGATTTGCCAATGTACAGCGCTCAGCCAATACATTTCTAAAACTTTACTTAAAATCAAAATAATTACACTACACATTAAACAAATATTTTCCTACATTTTTATATTAGTATAAACATCCTTTGTACTGTTTATCATAATTGTGCAATTTCTTATACCACAGATAAGTGATTTAACTGAATATTTCAAGATAAAATACAAAAGATTAATTGAAAATAAAATGAGAAATAGTTAATATATTATTTTTATAAACAAACATTGCCATGCTAGTTGTGTAACTGTCTTGTCTTCGTTGATAATTTATTACTTTTCACTGTCAATTAAACATATTACGTTAGATGTGACTATATCAGCTAATGCATTGTTTATTTATCAACAGGCTATTTTGTAATGAGGGCCTTAAAGGTTCCTAACTGCATCGTATTACTTCAAATGCCAGTAGTATTACAATATTTGTGCACTGCACTGTGCCTGGCACTCGCCATTGTCCCTCTCTCCCCTCACCGGAAACGAACTGTAAAATCCTAAGTTGGAACAAGCCACCAACATCGGCCTGCTCGCTGGCCTCCCGTCAGCTACAAGCACACAGCAAATCTCAACGTGGAGAATTTCTACCTATGGCCTAACTATAAATGTTGTCACCCAACTGTGTACATACATTGCTACCATAATTAATAAGATTAAAATTGTGTAACATTTAGTGCATTGGCATGGTCAATGTTTGCAGTGAACTTCATACTGTTTAATTATCAAATGCTATTAATTACCAGTATTTCTATTGGGCAGTAATCTCACAATACCCAGAAAACATTCATGTCTACTGCAACCATATTGGTAAAACCTGCATCTTCGTTGATGCATTACCCACAAGCAATGAAAAAAGCTAAAATGAACACGTAACATAAATATTTATCAGTAAGTAAGTAAATCACAGAAAACCCAGTTTTTACAATTTCTAACACATAAATTGACGAAAGCTGACATTCTGATTAGCTACACACAATGGGCATGTGATAAGTGAGACTGAACAGTTCAAATTTCTACGTGTTCATATAGACAGTAAGCTGTCATTGAAAGCCCATGTTCAGGATCTTGCTCCAAAACTAAATTCTGCTACATTTACCATTAGAAAAATATCTGAGATAAGTGATTTTTCAACACGAAAAATAGTCTATTACGCTTACTTTCACTCACTTATGACGAACGGCATTGTTTTTGGGGTAACTCGCCTGATGCAAAAACGATATTTCTGGCTCAAAAACGGGCGGTTCGAGCAATAGCTTTCACTCGTTGAATACTAGACAGAAGTCGAATCTACATTTGCATCACACCACCTTAACACTCGTGGAGAAAGGGGTACAGTATTCTGCGGCATCCATTTTCAATAAGCTGCCACAAGAACTAAAGAATCTTAGCACTAATCGACACGCTTTCAAATCTAAATTGAAGAGTTACCTCATAGCTCACTCCTTTTCTTCTGTCGAGGAACTCCTAGAAAAGTTAAACAATTAAGCTAATTCATTTTTTTCTTTATTGATTCTTTTCACTTTATCATAAGATTGTCGTGTGCAAAGGACTACTTAAAAATTTTCTATTACCATTCTTGTGTAACAATTAATGTATTGACTTGTTCCATGACCATGGAGTCTCACTCTTCAATTGGGTCCTATGGAACAGAAAAAAATAAATAAATAAGGATTTGGTACATCAAAGATTCATAAAGTGTCCTTATAGTTTCCTCACGGAAGATGTAAGATAATCATACGATATTGTGCAGATCACAACTATTTGGTTGCATGTGTGGGAGCATTTTCATGTTACAATACAGTGGTTGATAAAGGTGTGGTCTGAGAAATCCACAACAACTTTGACCTCGAGCGGGCGCGCCGATTGTCGTAACACGAGCGGGCGCGTGGCGCACTTTGTACACAGGTATTCAATAACCGTCAGTATGCTACCTAAGGAAACGTGTATGAATCAAGTCATAGTTATATTTAGCAACCATAAAATAAACTAATATTACATCGCTAATTTAGTGTTTGATTAAACAAATAAGAAAAACTTCAAACTTTTGCCGCAGCTGAAACAGGAATCTATTCCAACACTTTTTTAAGCACGTAATGAACA
This sequence comes from Locusta migratoria, assembly GCA_026315105.1. Taxonomy (NCBI): domain Eukaryota; kingdom Metazoa; phylum Arthropoda; class Insecta; order Orthoptera; family Acrididae; genus Locusta; species Locusta migratoria. The sequence goes on along the minus strand of CM048745.1, from coordinate 834,713,754 downwards.
AAAACTCGTTTTTTATAGCAAATTAAAAGCAAAAAAGCCTTATATATTTACGATGCTTCAGTTACTACAAATTTCCTTGCATCTACAGAGTTAATTATCTTGCGTATTTTTGGAAAAGGCGTTACATTTCTCACATATATGCACTGTTTTTACATGTCATTTTCAAACAAAGCTATGACATGATTGAGATCTTACGGTAGTAGATGTGTTTCTTGCTCGTCCACATGTCACACACCGACCTCTTTCCTAGCGTCATATCATTCTGAAAACCAAATAAAGAGGAGTGAATAGCTTTACATTCCCCAGGTCAAAATTCTTCTAGAAACTTGCGTTTGTTTTATCTCAATGTGCCGATCCATGTTAGTCGCTTTTTCAGCAGGAAGTTGGCTAAGGAATAGCAAGTGTACATAGTAACGTTTCTTCCTGAGCCTTCAAAGTGAGTAATAAGTTTTCCTTCAATATCACAGGGAGAATTATAAACATCGTATGGTCCTTTAGGTTGTTTTCCACATGTTGTTGTTGTCTTCAGTTCACAGACTGGTTTGATGCAGCTCTCAACGCTACCCTGTCCTGTGCAAGTCTCTTCACCTGAGAATACGTTCGGCAACCTACATCCCTTTGAATCTGCTTACTGTATTCGTCCATCGGCCTCCCTCTACGATTTTTACCCCACACACAGCTAAGTTAACAATTCCTTGATGTCTCAGGATGTGTCCAACCAATCTATCCCTTCTCTTAGTCAGGATATGCCAGAAACTCATTTTCTCCCCGATTCAGTTAAGCACCACCTCATTAGTTACGTGATCTAACCATCTAATTATCATCATTCGTCTGTAGCACCATATTTCAAAAGCTTCTATCATCTTTTTATCTGAACTCCTTATCGTCCACGTTTCACTCCCATACAATGCTCCACTCTAGACAAATGTTTTCAGAAAAGACAGCCTAACATTTAAATTGATATTGGATGTTAACAACTTTCGCTTCTTTTGAAACGCTTTTCTTCTCAAAGCCATTCTGCACTTTATATCTTCTTTACTTCAGCCATCAGAAGTTATCTTGATACTCAAATAACAAAATTCATCTACTACTTTTATTGTCTCATTACCTAATCTAATTCCTTCAGCATCGCCTGATTTTCTGACATTACATTCCATTACCTTCGTTTTACTCTTGTTAATTCAGCTTATATCTTCCTTTCAAGACACTTTCCATTCCATTGCGGTCTCTGACAGAATTACTACGCCATCGGCAAACCGCAATGTTTTTATTTCTTCTCCCTGCACTTTAATCCCCTCTCCAAATTTCTCCTTTCACTCATTCACTGCCTGCTCAATGTATAGATTGAACAACACTGGGGAAAGGCTACAACACAGTCTTACTCCCTTCACAACCTCTGCGTCCCTTTCTTGCCCTTCGACTCTAATAACCGCTGTCTGGTTTTTGTATAGGTTGAATATAACTCTTCGCTCGTTATATTTCACCCCTGCTACCTTCAGAATTTGGAAGAGTGTATTCCAGTCGACATTGTCAAAAGCTTTCTCCAAATCGACAAACGCTAAAAACGTAGGTTTCCCTTTCCTTGGCCTATCTTCTGAGATAAGTCGTAATGTGGGCATTGCCTCCCGTATTCCTACATATTTCCTAAATCCAAACCCATGGTCCCCAAGGTCGGATTCCACAGGTTTTTCCATTCGTCCTCAAATAATTCAAGTTGGTATTTTGCAAACATGATTTATTAAACTGATAGTTCTGTATTTTTCACACTTGTCTGCACTTGCTTTCCTTGGAATTTTAATTACGATATTCTTCTTGAAGTCGGAGGGTATTTTCCCTGTCTCATACATCTTGCATACCAGGTAATACAATTTTTCACGACTGGCTCTCCTAACGATATCAGCAGTTCAGACGGAATATCATCTACTCCAGGGGCCTTGCTTCGACTCAAGTCCTTCATCGCTCTGTCAAATTCTTCTAGCAGTAGCATATCTCCTATCTCATCTTCCTCCACTTCGTCTTCCATTTCTAAAATACTGCCTTCAAGTTTATTTATAAGCCCTCTATACATTCCTTCCACAGTTCAGCTTTCCCCTCTTTTCTTAGTACTGGTTTTCTGTCTGAGTTCTTGATATTCATACAGCTGCTTTTCTTGTCTCCAAATATCTCTTTCATTTTTCTGTAGGCGGTATATATTTTCCCCTAGTTCACGCATTCTCCTACGGTACAGCATTTGTCCTCTAGCCACTCCTGCTTAGCCAGTCTGCACTTCCTGTCAATCTCATTTTTCAGACGTCTGTACAGCCTTTTCACTGCTCCACTTTCTGAATCGTTATATTTTCTCCTCTCATCAATTAAGTTCAGTATAACCTGTGTTGTCCAGGGATTTCGATTAGGCTTTGTCCTTCTGCCTATACGGTCCTCTGCTGCCTTCATTACCCTATCTCTCAGAGCTACCCATTCTTCTTCTACTGTATTACTTTTCCCCGTTTCAGCCAATTCTTGCCTAATGCTCCCTCTGAAACTCTCAACCACCTCTGGTTCCTTCAATTTGTCCAGGTTCCATCTCCTAGCCTTTCTACATTTCTGCAGTCTCTTAAGTTTTAACCTGCAATTCATAACTAATAAGTTAAGGTCAGATTCTATATCTGCCCCTGGATATGTCTTACAGTTTAGAACCTGGTTTTTAAATCTATTCCTCACCATTATAAACTCAATCTTGTACCTTGCAGTGTCTCCTGGTCTCTTCCACGTATATAGCCTTCTTTCATGATGATTAAACCAAGTGTTGGTGATAATTAAATTGTGCTTTCCCAAAATTCTACCAAGCGATCTCCTCTTTCATTCCTTTTTCCCAGTCCGTATTCATTTCCTTCTCTTCCCTTTTCTACTACCGAGTTCCAGTTCCCCGTCACAATCAAATTTTCGTCTCCCTTAACTTTCTGAATGATTTCTTTTATCTCTTCATATATTTTTCCGATATCCTCATCATCGGCCGTGCTAGTTGGCATATAAACTTGCACTACCGTGGTCAGTGTTGGCTTCGTGTCTGTCTTTGCTATGATAATGCATTCACTATGCTGTTCATAGTAACTTACCCGCATTCCTATTTTCTTATTCATTATCAGACCTACTCCTGCGTTATCACCAACTGATTTTGTATTGATAACCACAATATACATTCGCATTGCTAGTGAAGAATGTTTTATCATCTGCTAAAAGAAAACTCTTTATGCCTTACTTCACTGGTTGTTTCAAATATACTGAATAAAAGATTAGCGATCCCGGAAAGCTTGTAACTTTTCATCTATTGTCACAAATTGTCCTACACTGTAAGCGTTCTTGCAGTTCGCCAAAAAGTCATCCATTCTACATCTACAACCATACTCCGCAAGCCACCTGACGGTGTGCGGCTGAGGGCACCTTGAGTACCACTATCGATTTTCCCTCCTATAAGTCACGTATTGTTCGCGGAAAGAAGAGTTGTCGGTAAGCCTCTGTGTGGGCTCTAATCTCTCCGATTTTATCCTCACGGTCTCTTAGCGAGATATACGTAGGAGGGAGCAATATACTGCTAGACTCCTCGGTAAAGGTATGTTCTCGAAACTTCGACAAAAGCCCGTACCGAGCGACAGAGCGTCTCTCCTGCAGAGTCTTCCACTGGAGTTTATCGATCATCTCCGTAACGCTTATTTGCTTTATTTCAGCAAGCTTATCAGTTACTCTTCTTTCTTGACTTGTACTCTTGTCATCAAAACGGAAATCTTCTGTAGCTCATCAAAGTACCATCTACTGTCAACGGTTAAATGACTTTTATGTGATATATTCGTACATTTTACAATTTCATCAATCATTTCCAGGGTAAGTATTGTACATAAAGCCTCTTTTTCAATTATGACGCTTCTGGCAACACGTGTAGGTCCAGGAAATATTTTCACAATATTCTCTCTTTTGGTTTTAGAAGTTACATTAGGACTTTTTTTTTCCATTCACACGTCTTGTCTCTGTCAATACAAATACCAGTGGAGAGCAGCTCTTCAGTCATCACTGTGGACTTTATCAGAATCTGAATCGTGATCACATCGTGTGATAAGTTCCTTTTCTTCCTCAGAGTCATCATTTTCGTTGGCTGTTACAGTATTGAAATCTGGATCCTCTTTGAGTAACCAATCAAGCTCTTTGTCTGTCTTCTTGGATTTCGCCCTGCACATTGATATACTCCTTGTTACGTATTATTATTTGATCTGCATAAAAAAGAGCGAAATAAAAGTGGAGAGGGCGCGTGGCGAACTTTGTACACTATGATGACGAACTCGCAGTTTATTTTAATTTACTGTGGCACAAGTAAACCTATGACAACATAACTACTCACAGTGCTAAATAAAACATTAATGCAGAAATAGGTAGGGCATTGTTCTTGTTAGACAACAATTGGACGGTGCAAAACAATGCAGGGTTGCCAACTTGGGGGGTTTTCCCCCAGATTTAGGGGGAAAGAAATGTTAGGGGATTTTCAGGGGTAAAAAGAAACATGGGGGAGAATTTTAGGGGGAAGAAGAGAATTTATTTATTTATTTATTTTTGCATCAAATGTGTGTGTAGCAATCGGAAGACGTGTTGCCGTACTGATTGCAGATGTTCATTGCCAACCATGCAGCGTACTGGTAGCCTTTGATGATTACATTGTCGCTCTTCTGTCACTACTTTCGTGCTGTTTTCATTGTTTCTTCAGTTCATGTTGCCTGCACTGTTTACTTACAGCGCACAGAGGTGGGGCATATTTTCCCTCTCTCCAACCCCATCCTGTCGCTCAACAGTAACAGTCTTTCTCTCTCTCTCTCTCTCTCTCTCTCTCTCTCTCTCTCTCTCTCTCTCTAGTAGTTAATGGACTGGTATTTTCCGAGGACAGTGCACTGAAATACCGCTAAGTCACGTGCTATGATCGGCAATTTAGTGCGTCAGCGATCATTGTGTTGTTTTCGTGATCCCTCATGATTTTTACTTTAATGACCAGCTCAAGTTGTGATATAAATGCATTGTTTTATTGGTTAAAATGGCTATCAAAAATAACAGAATGTATGTACAAAAGTATGCGAAGATCTGGGAAACGGACCCTTTGCTGAAAGGTAAGATTGTAATTTTTTCTTATTACGAACTGTCTTTCGGTACTGCATCCCTACGTTCGTGCCTGTGGGCATGGCTCTTAATTTTTAATATATGGCGGGAGAGAGAGAGAGAAAGAAAGTCTCAAAAACAAGAACTTTCGTTTTTTTGTTATCGAACAGTAGTCAGGCTGCAGCTCCTAGCCTCCACCCCCTTATTCCGATTTAGTGGGAATTTATAGTAAATTCAGAGGGAATCTTTGTGACAGAGTTGGCAACTCTGAAACCATGTTATCTGCCATTGGCGCACTTTATACACAGACGCGCCCGCTCGAGGGTTAAGCAAAATCCATCACAACACACACTTGTAAAAGCGTATCACATGAGTTACTTAATTAGCAGTCGCGTAGTCAGCTGTAAATATGTGTATATTCAAATATTGCCCTCTGGCAAAAAAAGAAAAAGGAAAAACATGTATAAACTATTGGGTAGGCAGAAATCAACAAACACTGTTAACTGTCCTTCAAACAGATCATTTACAGATTTTTCTTCTTTTTTAGTCAACCAATCAAAATTTGAAAGAGGCAATTAAAGTAATTAATCTCTCCCATCAAAGGTATAAAAAAAATCGTTAACATTTAAAGGAAGCAAATAGGAAAATATACATCACCTTGAAGCATAAAACTGCAACTACAGTCAATTGTCCTTTAAATACAACAATGACTTTCCGTTTGCTGATTTAGAATTTTTAAAGGCAATTGAAAGAATTACCGTCTCCGACCAGAGATAAAATTTTAACAAAGCAAAACATTTAATATGATATGCCTGCACGAAAAGCTAAAAAAAAACGTGTGGCCAAATGTGTCTGACTTAATACCTAGTTTAATTTATTTAAACAACTACCACAATACAAATCACCATAACCAGAATGAGGCACTTCTAAACAATACTGCTCATTATGTTGTGACAACACCAATCACTCGAAATTTTCTTTTCTTCTAAGCAAAAGTACTCCAACCGAACCAACACTTTAACGCAACGGTAAAGAGGGTTATTAAGGCCCACAACAACATCCGTTACTAATGCACTGCGGCGGCGAAATAGCCGTGCGCTCTGATGCGCCGTGCTGCGGTGCGCGCAGCCGTTCGCCGTCGGGGGTTCGAGTTCTCCCTCGGGCATTGGTGTATGTGTTGTCCTTAGGTTAGTGTAACTACGTTTAAGTAGTTTGTAAGCTAGGAACTAATAACCCAGTAGTTAAATCGCATAATTTTACAAACATTTGAACGTACTAATTCATTTCAAAATGATCTTGACACAATTCTCCTGCGCCCAGAAGCTATAAAATACCGCTTGGCCCTACTCAATCACACTTACAAGGTCGGATGTAGCACACTGCAAAGAATCCTGCAGCTGAACCACCAGTAAAGTTAAGGAGACAATTGGCCTGAGATTTCAAGTACTTAAACAATAAACTCGATGTTTCCAAGAGAAATTATTTTATGTTTTGTAATTTGATGCACGAAGCGTATTCCGAAAGAATGGTCCGTTTGGTCATAATAAAAACAACGCTCATGAGACATAGTTCTCTTTTCCAAATAATCACCGTGTGTTACACGTTCTGTTCAGTGACAATCATGTCAAGTGGGGTTCGAGTAACATTTGGGAATTCGACCGCCAGCCCACTAACCGTCAAACACCGATCACTTTTAAGTTTTTGGTTAACTCGTTCGGGGCACGATTGACTGGTGACTTATTTTCACTTGGGCCTGACTTCTTTTGTGACGCAAATTGAACCCTACGAGATAACAATACGATATAAACCAAGAAAAAAAAATTTGAAACCACGATACCAGTATAATTTTTGACGTCACGCCACAGTGGCATGGGCAGGTTGCTTTTTGAATAGATAGTGGCGTTTTGGTAGGCAAACCCGCCTAACAAAAAACCACCAAGAAACCTCTATATCGCAAATTGTTTTCCAGTTTGAATCCATACAAAAATGTTCAAATGTTTGTATAGCTTATGGGACTTAACTACGGGGTCATCAGTCCCTAAACTTACAAACTACTTAATCCTAAGGACGGCACAAATATCCATGCCCTAGGGGGGATTCGAACCTCCGACCGTAGTGGCCGTGCAGACCGTGACTTGAGCGCCTTAGTCCCCTCGGCCACCGCGGCCGGCAGTTCAAGTACTGCTCGTAGTACTTTACTACAGTACGTTCGCAATTAGGGTGTGGGGAAACGTGTTCCTGACATGTAAAAGGACTATTTGACCTTTAATGCGGTGTGGTATCGACAGTTTGCTTTGCATCATTTATTTAGAATAGATAGGGACCTCTCTAGATTCATTTCAGGCGGTACAGACAAGCAGTCTTGCCAGCTACTTTTGGACACATTCTGCGGAAACTGTCTTGGGCAGTTAAACCGGCAGCCTACGCGCAATGGAAATATTTTAGACGTTATAGCTACAAACAGGACCGACCTTATTAACGATGTCAGTGTAGAGATAGTGACCATGCTATCGTCATAGCGTCGATGTTGACCAAAGTTAATAAACCACTCAAGAAGGCTAGGAGCATGTTTTTGTTAGAAACAGCCGATAAACCGAAAGTGAATGGAGATCGTTTAGTTCCGGTAGAATGCATGTAGAGGAATTACGGACTAAATTTGAATGCTTTGTAAATAAAGGGTTACAGAAATATGATCCTATAAAGTCGATTAAGGATGGAAAAGATTCAACGTGGTATACTTAAATTTTAGAATGCTACTGAGAAAGCAAAGGCTGTTGCACTCTCGGTTCGGAAAAGAACACGCAAATGATGGCAGGCAAAAGTTAGTACTGATTCGTGCGTGTATAAACAGATCGTACAAAAATCACTATAGCCATACCGTGCAAAAGAACTCTCTGAGGCCCCGAAAAAATTCTGGTCCTATGTAAAATCGATAAGCGGATCATTCCAGGGCAGTAATAGAAGAAAGCAAACGGTAAGCTGAAGTTCGAAATTTAAACTTTAAGAAATCGTACACGAAAGGAGGACCGTACAAACGTACCATCATTTGATCAACACACTAACTCCCAAATGGAGGACATTGTAACAGGTATTTACGGCGTAGAGAAGGAGCTGAGATAGCTGAATACAAAAAAAAATGTCTTGGTCCGGATGGAATACCATTTCGGTTTTACAAAGAGTATTCGGCGGAATTTGCCGCTTACTTACCTTGCATTTAATTCAACGCGAAGTTCCTAGTGATTAGGAAAAAGCGCAGGTGACTCCCGTTTATAAGAAGGTAAAAGAACTGGCCCACATAACTACAGAGCAATATCGTTGACATCAGTTTTCTGTATAATTTTGGAGAATAGTATTAGAATATAGAAAATTTCCATGAGACAGATAAGCAAGCTTCCTTCTATGAATCAGCACGGATATAAGAAACATCGTTTGTGTGAACTCAACTTGCCCTTTTCTCACATGACATCTTGCGAGCCATGGATGAAGGGCAACAGGTAATTATGTTTTTCTCGATTTCAAAGAAGCATTTGACGCAGTTACACACTGCAGAATGCTAACTAAGATACGTTCATCTGAAGAGGTTCACATATTTCTTACTGACGGGAAGACTTCCTGAGTAACAGAACATAGTACGTTTTTCTCGACGGCGAGTGTGCATCAGAGACGAATGTATCGCTGGGCGTGCCCCAGGGGAGTGTGATAAGACCGCTATTATTTTCTATCTATATAAATGATCTAATGTACTGAGAAACTTGTAATTTGAGGCTGTTTGCTGATTATGCTGTGGTGTAGGGGAGGGTATCGTCATTAATTGACTGTAATGGCGTACAGGATGACGTAGACAATATTTGTAATTGGTGTGAGGAATGACATCTAGCTCTAAAAAAATGTAACGTGATGAATATGAGTAGGAAAAACAATCCCATAATGTTCGAATACGTTATTAGTAGTAAGCTTCTTGATGCGTCCTTCAAATAACAAGGCGTAAAATTTCAGAGCCATTTGAAATGGAAGTAACGTGATGTGAGTAAGGCGGACAGTGCGGTTTATTGGGAGAATTTTGGGAAGATGTACTTCATCTGTAAAGTAGATCGCACATAAAACGCTTGTGTGGCTACGTCTTGCGTATTGCTCACGTGTTTGGGACTTGCAGCTGATCAGTTTAAAGGAAGACATAGAATCTGTCCAGAGGCGAGCAGTTAGGTTTGTTACTGGTAGGTTCAACCAATTCGCGAGTGTCACGGAAATGCTCCGTGAACTGAATTGGGGATCGCTGGAGGAAAGACAACGTTCTTTTCGTGAATTTATGTTGAGGAAGTTTAAAGGGCTGGAATTTGAAGCTGAGTTAGAACGATCTTCCTGCCGCCTACTTATATTTCGTGTAAAGATCACAAAGACAATATAAGATAAATTGGAGCTCGTACAGAGGCATATAGACATTCTTTAATTCCTCGTTCTATTTGGGAGTGGAATAGGAAAGGAAATGCCTAGTACAGGTACAGTGTAACTTCCGCCACGCACTTTACGGTGGATAGCGGAGTATATATGTAGATGTATTTGAAAGTAGCCAAGCTGTAGGGTTTATTCTTAGTTTCACAGAATAAACAAACACAATCGGAATAATAACGAAAAAATTGCATCAAATGTGTAGCAGTATCGGTGGTAATAATAGTTACAATAATAACCATAATGAGACCTCAAATTTAACCATTAGAGAAGAAGAGTGATGTAGAACGACTAGGGGAGGGGGGAACAGTAAAATCAATTGCTATAGTTTATTCATAATATCGCACTGACGTGTTTTACGGCCCACTTTAGATTTGTAGTTATACATTTTTTGTAAATATTTTGGACCAAAATAATAATCTAAATAATGAAAAATTAATTAATAAGAGTGTCTGAAACGGTCTTACGAAAAAAATTTTAGGTAGTTGCGGGTGCCGAACCACCGACCTTTAGCGTCATAGTCCCAAACATTGCCCACTACGCTACGGCAATCAATCGAAAAATTATTTCTTTATTCTCATACAATTGATGACCGTTGTTAACTGATGATAATATGGCATTTATAGACACCAGATTATCATTTATCTTACGAAGAACGATGTGATTTTGTTAATTCTTCAGTGCGCTATTGCTTTGAAATGACAACGTGTAAGTTACAATAAGAAAATCATCAAATAAGCAACGCAAAATGGCGTATGCCAGAGAGAGCTCTGGGCAAGGAATGTCACGTGACGTCTCCGAACGGCTGGTTTTCGTTAATTCAATGGAGGGTGTCAAATCACCGTTATTTTTGCAAATAGGTCTCAAACGTACGAGATATGAAAAAAACATAAGGGAACAAAGCTGTACAGAATTTTCTCCTCTTCCAATTAGGTTATTCAATTTTCATGTCAGATGAACGGTTTGTTTGCAATTACAATTACATTACAAATGGCTTTTTTTGTATTTTTACCGTATTTTTTGTCCGAAAAAATTGAAAACGGGAGGTTCTGGTCTCTGGCGGCCTACACGTATGTCGTTTCGCATGTCGGTTCGTCTTAAAAACAGGGAACACGTTACGGACAGACAGACAGACAGACAGACATCCAAAAATCGCCGTTTTTTTGCAAATATCTTTGAAACGCTACGAGATATGAAAAAAAAAACATAAGAGAGCAAAGTTGTAGGGAATTTTCCCCTCTCAAATTCGGTTATTCAATTTTCGTGTTAGATGAATAGTTAAGCCGTTATTTTCATATAAATTTCGAGCTGTCAAAAGACGATCGCATAGGCCCACTTTTAGTGTTAGTACCGTAACCTAAAGTGGGCCAATAAATGACTTTAAGGATTCCAATTTCAGACTAGCGAGTTACTGAAAAAGTAATATTTAAATAAACATTGAAAATAGTTTAGTCCAATCGCTCCTACATTTAAGATGAATGCTAAAGTGAGGAGCATAAATAATACGCGTGCCCGTGACTGGTGGAGTGTCCTGCGAGGAGCCTGCCTGTCGCTAGTTTGTCGCTGCCTGTGGCGCGCGGCCTTGTCCTTCCTCCCGTCAGCCCGCGCGACGTGGTGGGAATCTGGGAATCCCCGGCAGCCGGCACTGTCATCAGGCGCCATTGTCGCGGCGCGCTCCGCCAGGCACAGTGGAGAACGCCAGACCTCATTTGGTCGGCAGTGACCGCCGCGCCTCCAGCCACACAAAAGCGTGCCGCCAGGAAGGGGGGAATGGAGGGAGCAGGTGCCGCCGCACACGGCCATGCCTCGCTCCCACTTTCTCAGCTCGTCGCCGAAACCCAGACTGCGGATACCAATAGCTGCGAACGAAGAAATAGAATTTGTCCTTCTCTTTCTGGCCTCCATTTTTGCAGACTCGTGGAATGGGTTCCTTTATACGTTGCACTGGTTTTCCGATACAAGCAGCGTCTTCCAAGAGCTACGACTTTTGCACCCGTGAGTGTTGTTAATCAAGCTGCCCTACGTACTGAAACATGACGTCATTAGAAATCATCAATCGGACTGAATGTGACTGAGGAGTCCTACGTTTTGTCATACTTCTCTTTACTTCAGTGGTCACCTTAGGTAATTCTCTACTGTGTTGCGATATGCAGTCATAATGGACACAATTAAATGGCAGGAGCTGATGCCCCAGGGGTCTGTTCTGGGACCGTTATTGTTTCTTGTTTATGTGAATAATGCGCCCTCCAATATAACAGGTAATTCTAAGATAATTCTATTCACAGGATCGTACTAAAGGATGTTGTTTGCTATACTGAGGCAGTATCATATAATCCAGATACAGAAATACGTTCATGGCCTGTAAAAAAGAAATTGATACTAAAACTTGGACTCTGTTATTACAGTTTCTAACACGCAATTGAACTAAAACTTACTTTCTTGTTTCACAGAATCGGCATACAATACAGACTAAACAAGTCAAATTTTAACTCTTCCGATAGAAATAAGCCGTCGTCGAAAGCACATGTTCAGGTTCTTGTTCAAAAACTAAATACTACATTCATTAATTAAAACTTCCGGGCTAAGTTGCCGTGATCCATCAGTAAAACTTCTTACTCCCGACGTTTCGTTGCCTACTGCGGGCAACATCTTCAAGGGTGAGTCGACGACTGCCTACTAGGCGCTGAAGGTCCTGCTTATATAGATGGCATTTATGGCGCCACCACTTGTCACGTGCTGCCGACTATGAAGTTAATTTTGACCAACGTCATGTCTCTCGATTACAGGTAATCGATTGTCATATCTTTTGTTCTTTCAGGAAAGAAGAAGGTTTGAAATTAGATGAGATTTGGCGGTCAACTTTGAACCAAAGATACGACAATCTATTAAATGTAATCGAGAGACATGACGTTGGTCAAAGATAACTTCATAGTCGGCAGCACGTGACAAGTGGTGGCGCCATATATGCCCTTTATATAAGCAGGACCTCCAGCGCCTAGTAGGCAATCGTCGACTCACCCTTGAGGATGTTGCCCGCAGTAGGCAACGAAACGTCGGGAGTAAGAAGTTTTATTGATGGACCACGGCAACTTAGCCCGGAAGTTTTAATTAATGAAGACGCCGGCCGTGAAAGCCTACATTCTAAATACTACATTGTTTACCATTATTTTTTGGGACAACTCATGTAATTCAGAAAGGATATTTATTGTGCAGAAACTCAGCATTCTGCCTGTTATTGACGTCCATGAAACCACGTTTGGTGTTCTTACTGGCCAACTGAGATAGCCGTAATATATATCCGTCATAACGCCATCGTTAATGTTGATACTGACGAAATTCTTTGTCGACTAGGGCCATTTGTTCCACTATTTTATATTTATATTTTTGTCACGTATAATTCGTACAGAAACACATTTTAATGTATTCAAGTAACTATACACAGTGTGTTGTAAATAAACAAACCGAACTGAAATACTATATCGAAAGTAACGGATAAACACCCCCAGCAATAATATCTTTCTGGCAAATTCGAGTTTATAATAAAATTTGAAATAGTGTTACATTGAAATCGATGCAGTACTTTATTAAAATAACATTGTAACCGTTTAACAACGCTGATATCTTGCCGGGTGTAGTCGTCAAAATATAAAAACTAGAAAACTAAACAAAAAAGCCATATCCAACAAATAATCTCGTCGATAACAACATAACCATCTAATTACGCAGTGACTAACAATCATCGATGTTGTGTGGAGACGACGAAACATGATTAATATTGGATAATCATCCAGCATTGTAAAAAGTAACTAAGGAAGAGCAGAGTTAGTACATAATGTTTTGAAAAGGAGTTTATGTTCGGAGTTACAACATAGTGCAGCTACCTGCACTTCTTTGACAGTAGTTACAACGTCACTGGATGACATTATCGGACACGGGATCCTTATCAGACACTATATACTTATTTCCCTTTCTCTAGATTAGATTAGATTAATACTTGTTCCATAGATCATGAATACGACACTTCGTAATGGTGTGGAACGTGTACTTGTGTCTATACATAATATTACATGACACTCAATATTTGATTTTTTTTTTAATTTTTTTATTTTTTATTTTTATTTTTTTATTTTTTAAGTTTTTCCTAAAGCACTAACTTTTATCTAGAAATTCATCTAATGTGTAGAAGGAATTGCCATTCAGAAATTCTCTTAATTTATTTTTAAATGCTAGTTGGCTATCTGTCAGAATTTTGATACTACTAGGTAAGTGACCAAAGACTTTTGTGGCAGAATAATTAACCCCTTTCTGTGACAGAGCTAAATTTAACCTTGAATAGTGTATGTCACCCTTTCTCCTAGTGTTGTAGCTATGCACACTGCTGTTACATTTGAATTCAGTTGGATTGTTAATAACAAATTTCATAAGTGAATATATATATATATATATATATATATATATATATATATATATATATATATTGTGAAGCTACTGTGGAGATTCCTAGATCCTTAAATTCCTAGATCCTAAATTTGTAAAGAGAATTTTCGAATAGCCAGTACTGTAGGAGCATGTAAATACTCCAAAATATATGTATTTATGTATGCATGTTCCACATATAACCTACTGGACCGATTTCAAACACACTTGCTACACATATTCCTTAGTATCAGGTAACAATCATTGTGAGGATGAAAAGCACTTACGACGCATAATGCTGACGCCATAGATCATTATATTCGCTTAGTACCAATCGACCATTTTCAATCAATCATTACAGAAATATCCTTTACCGTTAGGAAACATTCGCTCTGAGAGTAAAAAACCACCTACAAGACGTAGTAATAGAGATATGACGTCATAAAGAATGAGAGTCACAAAAACAGGACGCTTGAATAACATTTTATTCATCCACTATTTGAGAATAAGAGCACTTATGAATAGCAACCACCTTTAATTTCAGACGAATACAATTTTTTTTCCCCGCTGACATGTTCATACAGTAAGACTGTAGCATTAGGCATGCCGTTACATTTTGTTATTTCTGTACTACTAATTGTTCTTACGAGACATTTTACATCTAATATAAACACACAGCACATAGTACGACACATCAACATAGTTAAGAAAACTTGTGACGGGAGGATATGATAACGCATTATGGGATGCTATGTCACGAATTGCACGGTCGCTCCGCTCGGAGGTTCAAGTCTTCCCGCTTGAACGTATGTGTGTGTGTGTGTGTGTGTGTGTGTGTGTGTGTGTGTGTGTGTGTGTGTTTTGTCTTAGCATAAGTTTAAGTAGTTTGTAATTGTACGTATGATGACCTCAGTAGTTTCGACATTTACGTTTACAAACACTTGAACAGTGTTTTCGTACATTTAATTTTATAGTTTCGATTCTATGTTAATTGTATGCATCTTGGCAATGTTAGTGTATCTAATTTTATATTTTTGATTCCATGTAAATTACTCAGGGTATTTCTATACTCTATATCTTTGGAGATATTATTATCACTGGGCGCAGACATTGTAGCATGTGGCATAGTCTCTCTGTAGCAGTTTATGAGGAGTCTGGAGTGTCGGTATCTTGAGCCTGTGTGGAGCAGTCGGTATTTGGAGTCAGTCTGTGACAGGTATTCAGTAAAGAGCTTTTCGTAAGCGAACTTTGTTAAAGCTTTTGGGCAAGGAAGAACATGGAGGTAAATATGCGCCAGCGAAAGATAGCATAAGAAATTTTGAAAAGGCACGTTAGATATTAAGTAAAAGAGTCCTTTCGCCGCATTTTGTCATTGTTAGGATGAAGTTATGTAAAAATTTTGTATTTTAAATGTTCATTGTAAATTGTTGAAAAGAACACTCAATGTCATTAATTTATTTCTTTTGCAAGTGTAAAATTTTGCTTAAAAGTCAATATAGAACTCTTTGTTAAAGCTAAAATATGTGTCACTCTGCATCGTTTAATACACGTATTTAGTTTCCTCTTACCTCTGCATATTTTTTATTTAAATACGATTTTGAGTCAGACTTTGGGCCGCAATGCACTTTCCGTACAGAAATTATCTGTTCATTTATGATTTTGACTAATGCCGCTGTCTTTGCTCCTGTTGTTCTTGTGTTGCTGTAATTCTTGCGAGGAAATTAAATGCGTTATCCAACTTGGAGCGAAGTGCAAGAACTGGGCCATAAATTCCATAAAACAGAGAAATACGTTCTGCTATTTCTGCTCTTATAAGCCTTACCTCATTCTCAACTAATTAAATACAAATGTTCAAATGTTTGTAAATCTATCGGACCAAACTGCGTGGTCATCAGTCCGTAGCTTACAAATTACTTAAACTAAGGTAAACTAACCTAAGGACAACATACACACCCATGGCCCAGGGAGTACTCGAACCTCCGTCGGCGAGTAACCGCGCGCTCAAATAAACGCATGTATACTTACATACATACAACTACAACACACACAAAGTCTGGGATTCATTATCATTTGGACAGGGCGGCCGCTCTCGCCGGAGCTTCGAGTCCTCCTTCGGGGCGGGTCTGTTGTCCTTAGTCTAAGTTTGTAAGTCGAGCGACTGATGACCGTATGAGTTTGGTCGAACAGTTTTACAAACATTAAAAAAGAAGCTTATTGTAAGAGCTATGATGACCACCAAAAAATATGTGTTTTCATAATCTTAAAGTATGCACTTTAACCGTTTAGTAGCTGATCAGCTACATACCTTTTTTCATTATCTCTCAACTTTTGACCACAAATTCACTTGTAGCTCCTTGTATATATAGTGTTCCATATTCCAGTAGCACGTCCAAGAAATTATAAATTGCAGAGTGCTACTGAATCAATTCGACTCCTAACATGTGCGTTTCTTTACTTTAGTATTCCTCCTTTGCAATGTAAAAGTAGTCAATTCTATACTACTGTTGCATTATGAGTTACTTTCTGGAAAGATGGGAGGAATAATAGAGACATTTACTGCATTGGGTACATCATGGAAGCACCTTATAGCTAATTAGCTATGAATTTTTTATTGGTGGTACTGCATAATAATTTTAATGAATTGTTTTACAATATTTTTCCGGTACATACTCACTATACATCAATCTTGGTAATTTTTATAGCTTTAAATAAAAAGTCATGCATTAAAGGGTTAAGGTGCAGATTTCCCAGAATTTATTTTCTTTTTTGATACTGCTTTGTCCAAAAATATGGAAAACGAAGAGGTTACAGTAGAAGAGAGTTCTTCAACACTGTCGGAGGTAAAGGAGTGCAAATACCGTCTCTAGGTGGTACGTCCAACAGGTTTACAAACATTTGAACATTTTTAATCATTTTCGGTACATAGTTCTACACGTATTGTTCGCTAAATCCCGTACAGTGTCCTTTCATTGACCACAGCGGCTGTTGCCACTTGACAGATCACCTATAAACAGCAATGGTCCGCAGATGGAGCCGTGCGGAACTACGCTTCCTTGTTGCCGCCGGGCCGCTGCAGTATTCAGTGGAGCGCGCGGGAAGAGTAAGTTAGGGAGCCGTCCAGTCCGGTTATCGCGGCCGAATAAATTTCTCTGCGCCTCCGGGCTTGTGATCGCTACTGCCTGCCGCCTGTCTGAGTTATGCCCCCAGAAACACGCGCACACACACACACACACACATACGCACACACACACAAGGAGAGAGGGAGGGGGGGGGGCAGAGGAGCCACTTCCTCCTGCTACTACCACAGCCACGAGGCCACTTTCTGGCTGGCAAATTGGTGGAATATGTAGCGGGCGTAATGGAAAGTTTCCCCGCTCTCAGAGAGACACACACGCGAGCACGCACAAAACGCTTTACCCCAACAAGTGCTTTCAGACTCGGAACAAAGTGGCACAAGGGTATATGAGGTGAGCAGCTGACTGGTGCGGGGAGACAGCCCTCATTATTTGTCTGTTCGGCTAGTTATTTACATTCCTTCGTTGATGTAAGGGACAGTGATTTAGCCCTGGAAAGCCGCGTGTACCGTACAAAAGCTGTTTGTAAACTATTGCTCCTGTGCAAGCACTTGAACTTTGAATAACGGAGCGACAGCACCGCTCTCGCGATGTTGAAACATAAGCAAGTGTGTTTCCGACTGCCAACATGTTATTTGGCTGTAGTGAACTATTTGGAGCACTAACATTCAATTGTTGCGAATATGAATCCTTAAACTGCTGTCAATAAATACCACGCTTGACATGACATGACGTTACAATACACTGATTAGCTGGAACTCATTTTATCACCTACAGTGCGTAATAGTACGAATAACAGTGGTTACATCTCTTGGCATATATGCAATAAGGCCTTGGTATGTCACTGAAGGAAGTTGGTACCTCAAATCCCGAGGACAGACAGATGATATTTGGCACCGTGTTCCTTCAGTAGTAAAATCACTTTTTAAAAAGGCAGAAAGTGATAACTTAGGGATCTATAGGTGTATTTCTACGCCTTCAATTTTTTTCTAAACTGCAAAGGTATATATTCCATAATTCCTGACGAAGCACAGTATGCTGAGGAACTTTCTACGTAGACACGGTTACAAGGGAAGTAACCACGTTTTCTTCTATTACGTTTTAGATTTTTATTGTCTCGCGTTTTAAGATACAGATTATCTGATGATGAGGTCTTGACCCTTGAAACGCGTCATATTTTAGTGTTTTTACACGATTTCTGTGGTTGAGCCTACTTGACAAAATAATTGAGTAATACAACCGCGACCTCACATCCATTGTGGATATAATTAAGTATATATTCCAGGTTAATTGATAATTTCGGTTCCCATAATTCGCTTTCAAATTACCGTTTGGTTTCAGAAATGGTTCAAGAAATTATAATGCTACATTCTCTTTCCTCCGTGAGGCAATTGATGGATTAAAAAAAAAAAAAAAAAAAAAAAAAAAAAAAAAAAAAAAAAAAAAAAAAACAACAACAGCAAACGCTCGTTGTATACCTCAATTTAACAAAAGCGTTTGATTGTGTTGATCATAAGACATTCTTACAGAAGTTGGAACGTTATGGAGTAAGAGCTTGTAATTGGATTCTTCTTACTTTAATAACTGACAGCAGAAGGTGATTTCTTGCAGTGTTGAAAACGTGTATGATATGCAGGTATTCAAAATCCTTTGTAGAAGTGTTCAAATGTTTGTAAACCTATTGAAGAAAACTATGATCATCAGTCCCTAGACTTACAACGTACTTAAACTAACTTACCCAAGGAAAATACACACACACACACACACACACACACACACACACACACTTGCGCTAGGGAGGACTCGATCCTCCGGCGGGAGCGGCCTCTCATCAGTAGCAAAACGCCTCAAATCACGCGGCTATTTCTGCGCGACCTAAATCGTTTGCAAGATCAGCTTACTGTAAATTGGTAGTTACTTCTGTTCCGTAATTGCTCTTCTGTTGAAAAATCAGCAGTTCTTATCACTGATTCACATAATTTATGTCACAAGGGTTGTTTCATGTACACTGTGTTGAAAACTAAATAATATCCTCGGTCTGGATTCCAATGAGTCTCCTCATACACTTCTCAAAGTTAGAGTTGTACTTACTAACTACGCAGCAATTCAGTACCGTAGAATCTATGCAGATTACAACAGAGTAACAACTAACTGACAGAGAATGACCCTATTCTGTTACTAACACCAGCATATAACAGTAGTTTAGGTTGGATACAATTTCATCGAAAGAGGCAGCTGCATCGCTTTGTATAACTGTAATGTGATGCCCACCTGTCAACGTTGTAACTGTATCAAGCGGAGCCCACAGCATGAAATAGAAAAGGAAGCAATTATGTAATTGCTTCGTTGATTCACTGATAATTTTACTAGGCGTGTAAGCGGACCCAATTGCACTGAACTTTATACATCGAAATGACTTTCCTGTGGCCAAAAATTGTAAAGTTACACTTAAACCCCTCATCGGCTAGAAATAAGGATCTCATAACTGCGCCTCGTTTTTCAATTTTGTCTCGTAACATCGTAAGTAATTCGTCATATGATTCTGAGCTCATTCGAAAACAATTTAAAAAACATTTCGGGTCAATTGTTCCACTGAGATGTATTGAAGGTTTGAAAATATATTATTGACAATATTACTGTTGTTATTCAATTTGTGAGGGCCCCTTAAGACTTGTTTAACTCCAATAACTAATCAAATAAGTTTATCATTGTGCTCTTCAACCTTACCATTGAATGTCTCAAGTTTCCTTCCGGATTTCTTAATGAAACGGAAGAAGGTACGTAACAATGATTCAATCATAGTTTTGTTTACATCTGGGGGCAACTAAATGTAATTGGTCTCGGTTATTGTTCTTTTTTTCTTTTATTACAAGTTAATGACAACGTACCCCTTCATTGTTTCATTGCATATGTGTGAATCAGCGAAAAGGTTAATTTCATTAACCCGAAACTTGGCACTTCCGTGTTTACAAAAAGTAAGTTATGTCTTATTTCCCGGTGTACAGATTTATCAGCATTACGCATTTTAGTAATAGTATTGAGAGGGAAGTTGTGGGAGCGGTGGGTAGTTGGTGGGTGATAAGCAAACATAGTCAGTTCAGATTCCATTTGTTTTAATTAAGATTTATGTATGTATATTTCATATTACAATCAGAGGTTAAAGGCCCAACGAAACAGTCCAGATAAGTGATGTAAGACAGAAGGCGAAGTGGAGAGAACCAATTTTTGATAACTTAATAAGGCTCAAAGTTTAGTAAAAAGAACTCTTTAAAAATACAATAACAGACACAATGAGCCCAACAATTTAAGCGAAAGTAGAAAGTCTTAGTTGAAAACAACGCTTGTAAAAACAATATTATTTACAAATGCCCCCTGTGATTTAAATGAAAACAGCTCAACTTAGTTATCAAAATCACACTAAAGTGGGGCTCCAAAATTTAAGTGAACACAGCCCTTTAAAAATTGAATTACGAAAACACACCAAAGAAAAGCTCAAAAATTTAAGTAACGTCTAAGTCTATTATAGAGGCTGGTAACAGGAAACTGTGCTCAATGATATCAATAGGCAGAAGGCCAATAAAACAACACCAGAAAATTTACAAATGAAAACAGCTCAGCTTACTTATCAACATCACACTAAAGGTGTGGAGCTGGCTACTCGTTAATTTAATACACCCACACAGGTAAAACAAACGAGGTGACTCAAAAAATGAAGGAGAGAAATAAGGTGCCCAACGGTCAACGAGAACTTCAGCTCTAACACGAAGGGGCTTACACAAACGAGTATAACGCCAAATTACAACCGTGGGTAGCGATTGCTCACGGAGGGAAAATTTTCTGCAACAAGAAGATAAAAAAAGGAAAAACAAAGCTCTACAACTATCGCCCGTGCAGATGCGAGCCAGCAGAGGGGCACAAACCAGATAAATTCCCCAGTTACGTTAACAAAGTTAATGAACATAGAGTACTTACTACTCAGAGCAAAGAGAAAGATTAATTCAATTGAACCGAACTAAAATTGTGGTATAACACATTAATAAACGACTAACGAAGCAGACACAGCCAACGCCGGCCCCTGGGTAACGACTACCGATCCTGATAAATTCACACACACAAATTTGCTTAACAGGACTTTATTAGTCACTAAACTTATTTATTTCTTACTCCACGACAGGCCGCGCGGAGCGGACAAGCGCAATGAGGCGCTCTGTTACGATGCGCGAGACCATTCCCCGTCAGGGGTTCGAATCCCCCCTCGGGTATGGATGTTTGTGCCGTCTTTAGTATAAGCTAGTTCATAAGTAGTTTGTAAGTTTAGGAACTGATGACCTTGTAGTTAAGTCCCATATGCTTAAAGCCGGCCGCGGTGTCCAAGCTGACTGCGGCGCGCCAGTCACGGTCTGCACGGCCACTACGTTCGGGGGGTTCGAATCCTCCCTCGGCCATGGATATTTGTGCCGTCCCTAGTATTAGCTAGTTCATAAGTAGTTTGTAAGTTTAGGGACTGATGACCCCGCAGTTAACTCCCATAAGCTCTACAAACATTTGATTTGAACATATGCTTAAACATTTGAAACATTTCCTAATCAACCGTTAAGCTACAGAGATCGATAGTTCCTTAGAAACGTTTCAGTTTACCGCAGTGAGGATATATAAATTTTCTGTCTGAAAATAATCTCCCTTGGATGGTAATATTTATCTGACCTCCCATAACAACTGAAAATAATTTTCCTTTGAGGTTACCATACGCTCTACAAACATTTGAACATATTTACTCCACGACAGGTGCAGGTACTCTCGCGATGGTTAGGAGGAGGGTGTTCACCAACGCCCGGAAACGTTTCATACGTTCCAGATGAAAAGCGGCTGGAACTAGAGGTCTGCATTTAACGGTCATGCTTGCTCGATCACGTAGTTCCGTGACAGTCCGGTAGATGTCAATGTAACCGCTTCGCCCGCTGCTTGCAAGTGCATTTGATATTCCTCATGCTTGCAAGCATTCGATGCTTGCATTGCCCGCTGTCCCAAATTCAAATGTTCAAATGTTTGTATAGTCTATGGGACTTAACTACGGGGTCATCAGTCCCTAAACTTACAAACTACTTACAAACTACTTACGAACTAGGACGGCACAAATGTCCATGCCCGAGGGGGGATTCCAACCCCCGACCGTAGTGGCCGTGCAGACCGTGACTGGAGCGCCTTAGTCGCCTCGGCCATCGCGGCCGGCGCCCGCAGTCTACTCTGATACGCGGTTGCCGTTCATTCACCTGCTGAAGGGTCATGGCGCGTTAACGCGAAACTAAGGACAGTTTGAAAGAGAAAATTCATACGAAATAATTTATCCTCAGTACGAAAAATACTGGTCATATTAGTGTCTGCGAAACATTTTCATTAGTAAATGATAAGTAGGGAAATTATTTTAAATGAAAACATTTTTAATCAAGGGAAATTAAGTTGGCTAAGTTTATTTTAGCAATTGTTCTGCTGTCCTATCTTATAACACACCTTCATTCACATGTCTGTAGAACACAATAAGAACAAGGACGTTCTGAAGAATTACCGGCATCAGTTAAAGACTCTGTCACTATAAACAGTGTCGAAATGTGTGCTAGGAATCTTAGTCCATTTACAATGATTTCAGGAAATGTATTTCGTTCTTTTTGCTAGGATCTTGTAAATATTGGTTCGGAATATAGACAGTTGGACGTCTCCAACATTCTGCCTCAACCTACGACAGTGGCACGAAGCATAGAAAGACAAGCCTATGAAATACGGGGAAATTTTATGCACAGAATTGTCCAGGCTGTAGACGCAAATGTATATGCGTGTACAGCTGATTTGTGGACTGATCGGTATCGAAAAAGACGTAACGTGTCTGTTACTGCGCACATTAAGGAGCATAGTTTTGGCAACAACCCATTTTTTTCTGAGAAGAAGAAATCCGGGGAATATATTAAGAACCATATTGAAGAAACACTTTTTAATATAGGAGTAATCCCCAGCACCTTAATAAGTATTCTTTTCTCACGGACCTAGGTCCTATTTGGAGTTTCGGCCTCAAACGCAACTAGCGAAAGAGGTATCAGCGTTGCAGGGAATCTTATCTCCGACGAAAGGAGCAGATTTCATCCAAAACGGGTCGATGATATTCTGAGCATTAATTGTAATTATATGGAGACAGTTTTATTTGTTATGTTTGTAATGTGTTGTTGTTATGGTCTTCAGTCCGGAGACTGGTTTGATGCAGCTCTCCACCCTACTCTATCCTGAGCAAGCCTTTTCATCTCCTCATAAGAACGACAACCACTTGAATCTGCTTACTATACGCGTATCTTGGTCTCCCTCTGCGATTTTTTACCATACACTTCTTTCCAATGCTAAATTTACGATTCCCCGATGTCTAAGAAAGTGTCCAAGCGATCACTTCTTATAGTCAGGGTATGCCAAAAATTCCTTTTCTCCCCAATTCTGTTCAGTACGTCTTCATTAGTTATGCGATCTACCCACCTAATCTTCAGCATTCTTCTGTAGCACCACATTTCAAAAGCCTCTATTCTGTTCCTGTCCGCACTGCTTATAGTCCATGTTTCACTGCCGTACAAGGCAACACTCCACACAAATGCCTTCAGAAAAGACTTCCTTACCCTTAAATTAATATTCGATGTTAGCAAATTTCTCTTTTTCAAAAATGCTTTTCTTCCCATTGCCATTCTGCATTTTATATCCTCTGTACTGCGACCATCATTTCTTATTTTACTACCCAAGTAACAAAACTCATCTACCACCTTCACTGTTTCGTTACCTAATCTAATTCCTTCAGCATCACCTGATTTTCTAAGACCGCATTCCATTATTTTTGTTTTGCTCTTGTTAATGTTCATTTTATATGCTCTCTTCAACACGTTGTCCATTCCATTCAACTGCTCTTCCAGGTCCTTTCCTGTCTCTGACATTTGTTTGTAATGCATTAGGTAGAAATACTGACTTTTCTAAACAGGAATCAATAAAGTATATAATATTAGGAAAGAAACTTAAATCGCAGTCCATCTTGAACAGTGACATAATTCAAAACTGTAATACTTGAGATTAGCAACATTTTTCTTGTCATGACAAATATCCTACAACAGAAATTATACTATTTTCCTCAAGCGGACAAAAGATGTGGCGTATTTGGTACAGGTTGGAGCTCGTCAAAAATCTTTTTCAATGATAAACTAAAAACTGCCGGTTTTAAAATTGTGTCACTCTTCTTGCCGGGGTGCGAAATGTAAGTTTTCATGCCCATAACGTCCACATTATAATAGTTTATAGTCTTTCTCTTTCGTGTTCGTATTATTGATAGTAACCCTGCTAGAACGTAATAGTATTGTTGCATAAATAAATAAAATGATACGGGTGTAGTTCCATCATGTGGTTGGAATAATATGGAACGGTCGGCAGCGCGCGGACTCACAGAGCTGGTGTGTGGGCCGCAGCCACAGCTCGCCGGTGCAGTACAGGTCGCCGGCGCTGCCCGGCAGACCAGCCCCTTGGTAAAGCTCTGTACAGGGAAAGTATGGCCAGCCTGCCTGCTGCAGCCATCTTGGGCCTATTCCGCTGCTGCTTACACGCCGACCGCCACAGCGCCACAGCGCCACTTATCAACCGATTTTGAGAAAACTATTCAATGAAAAAAAAAATTATTTTTTCACGTGTTATAGTGTGATATATTATCTCGATAATGGTCTGATTTTCTATTCATTATTACTTACAATTTCCGTACTACATCAAATTAAATAAACTACTGAGCAAAATTTTGAACAGTTTGCAGAGGAAAAGTCGCATTGCGTAGACTTTTCGTACGGTTGATTTTAGCACATCAATACTGCGGACGAAATGTAGGTAAGATATCGAAATTTTATTTAAGGTTGAGAGCAGAACGATAACTCATTTTATTCTAGAAATACAGGGTCTTATATCCGACGGACAGATGCGGGAACTTCGCGTAGTTCTGTCCATGCGGACCTGCCTGCTCTACGAAATACTTATCGTCCGATTTTAAGAAAACTGTTTCGTTTGTGGCTCCAGATCTAGAGAGTTCACCGATAAATTCATATTGACCTGTACTGTAGCCAAATATTCCAATAGACCCTGAGCATGTCGTTATCGGAGCATAGTGTAAATTAAGAAAACAATTGAGATTATGGATAAGTGTTTCACGAGTATTTTCTTCCGTATTATGCACTTGTTTCTTAAATGGACTACGAAAAATGCAAGGGGATACCCACTACGTGGCTTCTACCAAGAACAGAAATTAAATGTGCTTTTACAACGCCAATTACATTTGAATGTCTGATATTTGTCTTGTTTCAATACTTCGTTTCCTGTAATGATACACTTAACACATGAAAATAAATAAGATAAGCTTGCTTCAGGCACTGTATATAAATTTCATATCTAAACGAGAATCTAGTTCACTCACTAATATGTCCAAAATTTGTGTTTTCGGCAACTACCTGCAGATAAAATCAACGACGCATGAATAATAAACATCACGACATTATGCAGGAATTTTCTTCACAAATTTATTCAACTTAAAAATATATAGGTATCTGCTGCGTGATCCATTCGTCATTGATTCTTTAATCTATTAATTTACATTATGAATTAAAATCATCACAGTGCAAGAACCGAAGTTCGCTTCAAGACTCCTAGTTTTCTCTGACGTCTTTCATCAGTCAGACTGTTCATCTTCCCGCATTTCAGATATTTAATGGAAGTACTATAATGTTTGCCTCTTCTTCGCTTCTTAAGAACACCCAAAAGTACAACACTGTGGCATTATTGAAACACGAACACACGAATATTGACAAGGCTTCTCACGGCAGCCAGGCAGTGTAAAGGACCAAGATGGCGGAAAGAGCCACGTGACTCGATTTCAGCCAATCACGAGCCGCAGACGGCGGCACGCGGCGCGGAAAAGGATGGCCATACTTTCCCTATACAGAGCTTTAGCCCCATGGTGCTGTAAACAAGCACAGCTGGCCGCGCAAGCATTCATAATCGGTCAAGCAAAAACCGAGCGCGGCGCGGTCGAGTGGAATACAAGCAAGCAAATTCGCCAATATCCAAACCTCTAGCTGGATCGACGTGAGGCGCAGCCGGGGCTGAGTGACAGCTCCGACGCTTGGCGAGGGACGGTCGCGGTGTCGCACGGCCTCTAGGAACGCCACCACATGGCTGGGAGACGAGGTAAACAGCCCGCGCCGAGGTGCTGTCATAACTTGACAGAAAGGCCTCTCTGAACCAACCTCTTCAGCTCATGGTATGCATGGCTCCCCACGGACAGACAGAGTGCCACCCAGAATAACTTCGCCGGCTGCGGTGGCCGAGTGGATTGAGGCGCTCCAGTCACGGTCCGCACGGCCACTACGGTCGGGGGTTCGAATCCCCCCTCGGGCATGGATATTTGTGCCGTCCTTAGTTGTAAGTAGTTCATAAGTAGTTTGCAAGTTTAGGGACTCATGACCCCGTAGTTAAGTCCCATAGACTCTGCAAACATTTGAACATTTTTTAGAATAACTTCGATGCACACGCTGGGCCCGGCCACAAACGATTGTGGCGATGCCATGCATCGTATCAAAGTCCCTGCCTAATACCCTCTCCTGCAGCCTCGGCGCGCCACCGTAGCGCCGCAAGCAGATTTAATGTTCATTATATCTGTAGTTAATTGTATTTTATTGTTATCTACGTAATTACTGTAATTGGCCATGAGGTAAAAGTTAAAAAATGTTCAAATGTTTGTAAAGTCTATGGGACTTAACTACGGGGTCATCAGTCCCTAAACTACTTATGAACTACTTACAACTAAGGACGGCACAAATACCCATGCGCGAGGGGGGATTCGAAGCCCCGACCGTAGTGGCCGTGCAGACCGTGACTGGAGCGCCTCAGTCTCCTCGGCCACCGCGGCCGGCGGTGAAAGTTAGTTCGGGTGTTTTATGCAGCTGTTGTCAGTTATGATTTCATTGGGGAGAACGTAGCGGCGTGGGATATGGGGAACCAAAGGGAAGATTAACGCCCTTCAGGCTGAATTGGATAGTGCCAGAGAGAGACTTATGAGGTTATCGGTGAAGAGAAGTGGGATATGGTACCAACGAACAGAGCCCACAGAAAAAGAACAGTGTCTGACTGTTTCCTCATGGGCACTAACACTGTATTCACATTACTACTACACTGAAGCTAGGAAGAAGCTCCAGTAGAAGTAGGAGTAAGATGCAACAGCCCTTCACTAGGAAAGGAACTGTTGCAAGAAAAGTAAAACAGAAATTCTGTTGCTAGGTAGCAGCCACGCAAGAGGTACGGACCAGATTCCGCAGGAAAAATTGTGTGGCATTTTCAAGCCCAGTGCTTGCATTGACCATGTTGTAGAAGATACAGGCTACTTGTGCGAAGGATTTTCAAAACAGGATCATGTTGTGATAGTGGGTGGAGCAGGAAACAGTATTGTCAAGGACAAGGGGTACAATATTGAGAGTGACATGGTTACAATAGCATCTGAAACAAGCCATACAAATGTTGAACTGCCTTCATGCTACATGATTGTCTCCAGTTGAACAGCCCTTGTGCTGTTACCAGGAATGGAGTGTTGGGGTATCAGAACAGTATGAAGCGAATTTCTATTTTAATTTCATTTAATTTAATTTTCTATTATTATTTTAAAAAAAGGAAAGAGAAAATTATTATTAATAATAACAATAATTGACAATTATAAATTAATGTTGTGAAAAACAAATCATCTGTGGAACTAAAAGAAAAAAAGTGGAAGAGCAGTATCTTTGCTTTTTAATTAGCAGTGTCTTGTCTTGATTTCTCGAGCAGTTAGAAGTGATGAGCTGTCTCATTTTTTTCTTCTATGTAAATTTTCAGTTGAGATGTAAATGTTTTTACAAAAATACAAATTCTTTTCAAGAGTGAAAAGTTTCGTCTTAGTTCATTACTTCGGCCTTAAAGTGAACCACTTAATGACCCTGAGATGTGATGAAGCAATCAACAATAAGAAGACATTTTGAAAACTGTCGGTATTTTTACATGAGTTTTTTCTCTGAGGTTTATTAATATTGACTGCAGTTCTTCTTTGCTAAGTTTCATTAACATTTAAAAAATATATATATAATGATATTTCACAATATAAAAGATGTTCCACCCTGTAACGAGGATTAACATGGAGTTAGATCAGCTTCTTAGGGCGGATATTTCTTCAGGCATGGGTTCGATATCTGATGGTGCTATTTGTAGGTGGGATATTAATAGGCATGTCTTGCATTCAATAAGAACGGGAAAGCTAAACTAGCTGGATTCGGAGCTTTGTCCTTCAGGGGGCCGCTATACATCATGGTAGTACATCATTCTTAGGATAACATCGGTAACCAGTGAGAAGCTGAGACAGGCAGTTACTAAAGCTGTTAAAATATCCCAGTGCAGTGAAAAATAATGCTAATATATTTCATCAAAATAATGGAGGATTAAAAAATAAAATAGGTGTCCTTTTGGTATGTGTCGAGGACATAGAGACTGAGTGTGTAATAAATGTACTATGCCTATCTGAGCATCAAATTGTCACTGACATAGAAAAAATTAACGTCAATTGGTAAAAACCTCTAAGCACATGTAAATAGTGATAATAAGGACAGAGGAGTAGTTGCCATTTATGTGAAAAGTTATCACTGTGCAAGAAACTTAGAAAGTAAAAAGTTTTGTATAGAGCAACATATAGAAGCATGTGCATGTGAGCTTAAACAGAATGATGGCACCTTTATAATTTTAACAATGTATAGGTTCCCATGAGATCATTTTTAGGTATTTCTGAAAAACTTGGATACCTTATTGTACTATCTGGTGACAGTTGGATGCAAATTATTATTTGTAGGTATTTCAATGTTGATTCTCTAAAAGAGTGTTGTAGGAGGAAAGACCTTCAAGTATTACTTGGTTCTTTCAATTTGACATTCGCTATTGATTTTCCTACTCGGGTAGTAAAGGACAGAAGCACACTGATAGATAACTTGTTATAGACCAAGATAAGTTCCAAAACATAAATGGTTATCTTGTGGAGAATGGTATTTTTGATGACGGTGCACAGCTAGTTACAGAACATGACCATTACAGCAAGTTAAAAAAGATATAAAAAGCAGTGCGTTCAATTAATGATTTAAAAACTGTCAAGTTTAGAGAAAGCTTATAACAGTTTGACTGGGATGAGGTATAGAAGGAACTCGAAGCTAATTTGAAATATATTTCATGATACGTTTGTAAGAGTATTTGAAATCTCTTTCTCAAATAATCGTAATAAATCATGTAACCAGAAACTGTATCTAACAGCAAGAGACAGTAACGTTCCAGAAACAGTCAAATATTATAAATACTACTGTGCGATATTAAGACAAGTTATTAAAAAGTATAGATGCACGTGTAGTATGTCTAATATATTTCATCAAAATAATGGGGGATTAAAAAATAAAATAAAATTCAAACAATTTGGAATATAACCGAAAGGGAAGGTATTATTAAAACGAATGAAAAGATTACTAACAAAATGTCAGGAGTTGAAAATATTTTTACCAATCAGTTTTTAAATGTCGTAGAGAAAATGGGGTATAAATGTTCCGTAGAAGAGGTAAATATATTAATGGCATAGCTCTGCAATCTGATACAACTGAAATGCCGCCAACTCTGACTTCATCCAAAGTGCTTGAGAAAGTAATGCATTCAAGAGCAACTTCCTATATTTGTAAAAATAAGTTACTAAGAAAATATCGGTTTGGTTTCCAGCAAGGCTGTTGAATAGAAAATGTTATATATGCTTTCAGTAATCAAATATTAAAGGCTCTAAATAACTTGACGTCACCCGTTGGGATTTTTTGTGGTCGCTCAAAGGCTTTGATTGTATATATCATGGAACTATTCTAAATCAGCTTAAGCATTGTGGTATTAGTGAGGCAGTGCACTAATGGTTTATTTCATACTATATATTAAAGGATTACCATTATGTATTCATCATGATGCAAAGCTACTTCCTTTCACTGACGATATAGATAATCACTTCTGACATACAAGTGCTAACGTATGAAGTCTAATAAGACTTTGATAAAATACAGTACATACAGTTTCATACGGTAAATGGCATGACTCCAACAGAAGTCTGTTGAGCCGGACGCGGTGGCCGAGGAGACTGAGGCGCTTCAGTCACGGTCTGCAAGGCCACTACGGTCAGGGGTTCGAATCCCCCCTCGGGCATGGATATTTGTGCCGTCTTTAGTATAAGGTAGTTCATAAGTAGTTTGTAAGTTTAGGGACTGATGACCTCGTAGTTGAGTCCCATAAGCTTAACAAACATTTGAACATTTGAAGTCTGTTGATAAGGTAGAATACTGAAAGTCTTTAGGTGTGTGGAATGACGGGAAATTGAACTGGAAGCAATACATTAATGATTTAATGAGACGTTTGAGTTCAGCAACTTATTACAAATTATTGCAAATTTCGGTGACAAACATCATAGTAATTTAGTTTACTATGCCTACTTACATTCACTGCTTTCATATGGAATCATTTTTTGCGGTAATTCATCATTTAGCAAGAAAGTATTCATTGCACAAAAGTGTGTAATTAGAATAATTCTGAACCCCACCCAATATTATCTTGCAGACATTTAAGGATTTAGATCTTCACAGGATGCATATACTCTTACGAAATTTGTTATTAATAACCCAATACAAATCAAAAGAAACAGCAGTTTGCATAGCTACAATACTAGGAGAAAGGCACTACTCAAGGTTAAATGTAACTTTGATACAGAAGGGGGTGAATTATGCTGCCACAAAAGTCTTTTAGCCACTTACCAGAAAAAAACGAAGTCCGACAGATACCCAACCATCATTTAAAACCTATTGAGAGGATTACCGAATGACAACTCTTTCTACATAGTAGATTAATTATTAGATAGAAATTAGTACTTTCACCGATTAAAATAATAAATATTAAAAAATACAAATGTATGTCATGTAATATTATCTTTCACTAAACTGAGACTGCCACATCGTTACGAAATCATTCTAAATTTCATGATTCTTAGACTAAGTCCATGACTATATGATGGATGAGTTGCCGAGTATTGATTTCATTGGCCTAGAAGATTAATTTTTTCACACCGCAGTGGGACCAACGTCTTAGTACCCAATATAAATTTCCATGTGGTTCGTTTACCGATTCTTGAGCAGAAATGGACAGACAGATGGACAAAACATTTGCGCTACAAGAGTTCCGTACTTACCGAAGCCCTAAAATTAATATCATACAAGCTTGAAAGTCATATGAATCAATATATACGGATTTTCAGATATTTAAATACCTTTAGAAACAACCTGCATAATGTTTTGTAATATGTGGATATACCTAAAGTAAAGACATATTTACGAGTACACATAAAATCATCAGTCAGTCTAATGTAAAGTACCTGCTCAGACGAAACTAGTGTCATCAGATTGGTCGTTTCTGTACTGAAACAGAATCAAAAGTAAAAACCGATAAAACTGAGCGAGTCGTTGTGAGTCGGAAATCACCGCAGTGATATACACACAGAGTTTCAATTTCGGCGTGTATCCACAGCCGGAAATGCGAGATCGCCACAAATGCAGTGGGAATCCGCACTAATTTCAACGTTAGCCACATTGACCGGAGTGCCATTATCACATCAGCCCACTGCCTGCAAACCGATGGAAACAAAATAACCTCACACTGGCGGCCGTGCATTGTCGCTGCCTTTCACCGTCTCCCTCCTTGCTTCCTATCAATATTTCAAGGACTGAGCTATCTATGGTTAATTTCGTAACAGTAACGAAACAAATCTGGCATCCCTTACAGTACGCTGTTATTTTACATTTTTTTCAGTATCTTCTGTCTGTCTAGGTTTATGGTATGCAGTTGGTGCTTCCAAGCACTTGCATTCAACTTAGTGATCCGGTTTTACGAGTATCAGTGATATTAAATACTATGTACGAATTTTGCTCTTCACATAGTTTTGTTCGTCGTATTCTAAGTGATCCTGTTAGACTAGCACTCCTTCCTCGCTAGTGTTCAACAGCCATTCTGTTCAGCACTTCTTACTGATGACATCATTTCAGATCAATCTTATAAAAACAGCATAATGTTAAATATTTCCAGTATTTGATTTCGGATTCAACCGCTACCATTGTATATGGTTTTTATTTATCCCATTGTCTTTCCAGTAAAGGGTGGATGAGATAGATGAGTTGACGTCGGATTCTTAGCGCCGCGGTGGAGTATAGCCGAGCGGTCTAAAGTGTCTCGCTGCGGAGCGCGCGGTTGCTCGCCGTCGAGGTTCGAGTCCTCCCGGGGGCATGGGTATGTGTGTTGTCCTTAGGTTAGTTTACCTTAGTTTAAGTAGTTTGTAAGCTACAGACTGATGATCACGCAGATTGGTCCGATAGATTTACAAACATTTGTATTTGTATTTGTTTGGATTCTTAGAGAACATCAGTGAGCTCACTAACAATCATCGTGTTCCGTCATCATTTTTCACATTTGCGGAATTATGCCTGCAAGTAGTGCATTGGTCCTCTAAAACTATGTCGTTGGCTGAATACATTGCTGAAATTAAAAATTGTTACCCCTTTAGATATTTTTAATATACTGGAGGTATTTTATTGTGGAGGACAATTTCGTGTGTTTAATTTCTCTGCCAAGTTTCTTCATGGAATGTAATCGGTGCTAAAGGGACCGCTGACTCATCTGTAGTAAGGTTCAGCTGTACAGCATTTCGCAATAATGCCTTGTGCCTATTTTATGAGATATTCATCTGAATAAACCCAAATCTCACGTCACTAGCGCAGACACAACCTACTGATGTCACAACATATATACAAAACGGAAACACTTCTACAAGAAGTACACAAACTGCAAGTCATCCTATATAGTGATCTTAGAATACAACAATTGGCAGCTGCCTGATACCACTTAATCCCTTGATGCTACCTTTTCATCCACACAAAAAAACCGACTTGACGAGAAATTATAGGGATGAATGCTAAGAAGTTGGATATCCAAATTGCATCTTACGAAACACTGCACCTGTATGTACTTTAGCATTGGGCAGTACATGTTCAAGACTGAAATTTATTGTGTTTATCCGTTTCTCAAAACTGTATTTCAGTCTTCAAGGGCTTTCCTAAGAAATAATTCCCTCACTATATTTATTTCTATCGAATTTTCCATGTAGTTAAAAAAATCATTTCAGTTTCAGTTAGATCACTTGCTGGACAAGTATCTGATTTTGGACATATCACTGAAGTTGTAAGATTTTTAAACAGAAATGCTACGGTACATACAGGCTTTGCTCTTACTGGCTGTTTGCGGAATATTTGTTGCTATTTCTGTGACAGAATATTGCTGTGATACTCAATGGCTCACCTACTGAACGGTAACAATTATAATTGCTTGCATAATTGAGTATTGAAATAATCGCAAAACAATTAAACCCTTTCAAAAATGGTAGTTAACTGTTCAGGAAACCTCTTAAATTATCCATAATTAGATGAAAACCGTCATATAAATTAACATCAATTTAATTACTCTGAAAATCAGTCACATTCAGTTGTAAATTACTCGGTACAACATTATGTTAGCAAAACGTTTATCAGAAGCATTTTCGAATCGCTAAATATTAAGTTCCTACAATAAAACACATTTCATAGTTTTTCCAATAAAAACGTATTCTATATCACACAGAGACTATTTTCTTATAAATTGGCAAAATTTACAGCTATATTTCGTCAATGTTTCATAAAGAGTTTGCTTTGAACTTGGAATGCCTTTTGATATTGTGCATATCAGACGCTGATATTGGTTTTTTGACGAAGACTCGTATTCAACATATATCAAAACTTCCATGTGCATTAACAACTGTGGTTCGTAGAAAGTTTTGCCTGTTTCTGTAGTAAATATGTTGATTTTCTTTCGGAGGTCAAAAACAAATACATTTTATCAGTGACCTGTAGCTACCGCTTTGTTATTTTGGGTAACTTCATCTACCTCTGCATAGATACTCTGCAAATCACATTTCAGTGCCTGGCAGAGGGTTCATTAACCATTTTCATAGCGTTTCTCAACCGTTCCATTCTCTAATAGCACGCGGGATTTTTCTCTTATTTTATTGGGATGGTCATGTCCCCCTATGTACGTGGGTGTTAGCAAAATATTTTCACATTGAGAAGTAAAAGTCTGTGATTGAAATTTCGCAAATAGAACTCGCCGCAACGAATAACGTCGTTCTTTCAATGATTTCCACTTCAAATCGTGGAACATTTCCGTGACGCTTTCCCCTTGTAACGTGATAAAACAAAACGAACTGCCCTTCTCGGAACCTTCTCAATGTCCTCCGTCAGTCCCACCTGGTGAGGATCTCACACTGGGCAACAGTACTCCAGGAGTGGGCACACAAGTGTGATGTAAACAGTCTCTTTGGTGGAGCTGTTGCATCTTCGAAGCGTTCTGTCAATGAAACGTAACCATTGTTTCACCTTCCCCTCAATATTTTCGGTGTGTTCTCTTCAGTCAAAGTTGTTCGTAATTGTACCTCCTAGGCATCTGTTAGAATTTACGACCTTAAGGTTTGACTGATTTATCTTGTGATTGAAACAAAATAAAAACAAAAACTTTTCTACGTTTCTTTCTTCTATCAGATCATTTTATATGCACATTCAAAGTTTTATCATTGCAGAGAAACGTTTTACGTCGCGGAGACAGCATCTATACAAGCATCTATATAGCATCTGCCGCTTGATATAGGCGGCAGTGGGCTCAGCGTTGCAGTGCGCATGCGCGGCTAAGGTTCAAATTCTCTTCTGAACCCCCATAGAGACAGCATATGGGCTCTACCGCGGCAGGGAGGGGCGAGGGGAAACGCCACTTTTAACATTAGCGTTGGAGCTGGAAGAGACACTAGCTGCTGGCAACTCGAGCTCTGGCGGTTACGCACGAATGGTTCCGAAAGAAACACAATAGAGCAAGAGCAAATCCTTAATGAAGGTAACATCCGTCCTTCACATTGAAGATTCATCAAAAACATGTCATATTTGGTAAAAATCTTATAACTATAAATTAAAGACGCATCAACTTTAAAAGCTTTCAGAAGATCCGTTCATGAATAATAATGAAGTCGCTACTCACCACCTAGCGAGAAAAAGCCGTGTGGTTAGCCGCATCGCGCTGTGCCGTCGAAGGTCGTGAGTTCCAGACCGATTTGCTTTGAACCCAATTTTCTTTTTATCAGATATGAGAACAACAATGACTTTTCTATTGTCATTTCTCACATATCTTTGGATGTTTGAGTAAATGTGGCGCGATTTAGATGGTAAATGACATTTACACTCTTACTTGTAAGAAATTATTAACTGAATGAAAAGTAGAAATTCCACATTTCTATGGAGATATAGTCATTCTCCTGCCAAAGTAGTCAAGAATGGCAGAGACGCTTCCGTTACCAAGAGCTTTTGCATGAATCTCAGTTCATCCATTATTTACGTCCTTCAGTTTTACAATTGCCAGCGCTGTACACATGCTGACTTGAACTCTTAAATTCCTGTTTTGGCGGTACTCTTCAGTTAGACCGAGACCTAGAACTCTTCTCCATAAACTCTTCATCATACGGAATACGGAAACAGCATCCATTTATTTCACTTGTGGTAAAAATTTGACGAATGACCGACATAGCAGTAGCCTCAAAATCGACGCTCACTTCTTTAAGACATCACTCAGGGACTGCCTTTTTTCATCAGACGAAACAGACCAATATATGTTCCTTCATAAGAGAGGGAACAGTGCAGAGACAGCAGAAAGTTTCTTTCTTTACTCCAGGCTTCTAAGTGTACGTGTTCGGTATGTAATTCTGCAAACTGTTTGCTGCAGCTCGTAAACATTCGTTCGATAAAAAAAGAACATGTTTTTAAACTTTATTTTCCTTTGTTTCCACTAACAATCATTATTCTCCTGTAACCATCGTGTTCTAGAAGAAAATCTCCCATTTTAATAAATCTTCGTAAGAGTTCTTAAGCTTTTATTGGTTTCCCCGCTGTTGTCGACAATGCATGTCCTTCAAAGACTCTGAGTCAGGAATCATTGTAACAAAATCAGAACTTTGATTCCATACACGTATATCTCGAATAACTGCATTTCTTCGCCCTATCCACTTGCTACCTCACTTCTAGTGCCGTGGGTCTACAGAGATATTCCGATTCGTTCAACAATTCTACGTTCTTCGAAAGCAGTTTTCCCTTGCAATGACCCTAGTTTCTGCGTAAGCACATCAACGTAGCGATGACCCCCTAGCCCTTGTTACCGAGTCGTTGCGACCTAAAAGCCGGCATTCACGAGTTATTGACCATCTGAAATCAGCATTCTGATTTTTGACACTTCCGCGCACGCTAAGAAAGACCCACTGTCGCAGCTACTATACAACTTCATTCCTCAGAACTACCCAGAATAGTATCATACAATTACAGCACATCTACTAAGTCACTCTGCAACTCACACTGGACTGCCTACTAGGGCTGGAACTTAAATAGTGACAAATATTTATTCATAACAGAAACAAAACCATTACATGTTGGCACCTGTTACTGTCCTTCAAAGCATTGTGTAG
This sequence comes from Locusta migratoria, assembly GCA_026315105.1. Taxonomy (NCBI): domain Eukaryota; kingdom Metazoa; phylum Arthropoda; class Insecta; order Orthoptera; family Acrididae; genus Locusta; species Locusta migratoria. The sequence goes on along the minus strand of CM048745.1, from coordinate 834,677,010 downwards.
AGCCCGTTGCTAGAGATGTGGAAGGCGTAGTATACCGTTAGCATAGCCTGTTCTGTTGATGGGTGCGAATGGTGCGGTCTACTGCCTGTTGAATCTCTGGAACAATTCTGAAGCGAATGCCACTAAGTGGTTCCTTCATCTTCGGAATCAAATCAAAGTCACAAGGACAAGTCCAGTGAGTATCGCAGATGTTACAGTACTTCCCAGCCCCATCGACTGAACAGAGTAGCCACAGCTTGCGGTGTATGCGCCCGCGCATTGTGAAAAATGATGGGTGGGTTGCGCAGAAAGCGGTGCCGCTTCTTTCGCAAAGCTGGTCGCACGTGATACTCCAAAAGCGAACAGTAATACTGTGCATTGACGGTCTGCCGTGGAGGAACGTAAAGCGTTATGATAAGACAGTTGTACACGAGAATCACCATAACCTTCACCACACGCCTCTCGAAGACGATGACACTGCCCTACTGTACAACCTCTGACACATTCAATCTTAGGCAGGTATGTCCAAAACGTGGACTATCAATAGCAGATTGCATTGCATAGTGTCTCCACAGCAGTGTTGCCACTATTTAAGTTACAACCCTCATATTTATGTACCGCTCTTCTCTAAGATGTTCAAATGTTTGTATAGCTTATGGGACTTAACTACGGGGTCATCAGTCCCTAAACTTACAAACTACTTATGAACTAACTAATACTAAGGACGGCACAAATATCCATGCCCGAGGGATTCGAACCCCCGACCGTAGTGGCCGTGCAGACCGTGACTGAAGAGCCTCAGTCCCCTCGGCCACCGCGGCCGGCCTTCTCTAAGAGCCCGAAAAAAATAAAATAAAATAAAAAAATAAAAGAACACCCAAATATCCCATGTTGAAGCTTTATGCTTTGAAATCACCGGCATACCAATGACAGCTTTACAAATGCATCTCTTATACCTTATTTACGCCCTACTTCTGCCACCTGCATCCTCGACTTTTGTCCGCTCAGCGTACGTCAAATGAAGACATTCCTGTACATTGAAATCACAGATAGGACACGGAGCTGAGAACACGTAAAGAGAACAAGCAAAATAGGCAAAGATGTTATTACTTACCAGCACGGCTACTATGAAACAATGGTCATTATAGACTAATAAATTTCTGAGAAAGTATTTTGAATCATATCATTTTGGACTCTGAGGAAATCGTTACAGAAGAGAATCAAAGCATTAGAAATGAGGTGCTATAGGAGGATGTTGAAAATATGCGAAATGCGTAAATACGAAACGAGTAAGATTTTTACAGAATCAATTATTAGGAACATGTGGAAAACTGACAAGGAAATAGATAGGGCTCTAGGTTAAGTGCCACAAGATAAAGAAAACTTCAAAAGTAATTGATGGATCAATAGAGGTTAAGAACTTAAAATCATTCCCAATGTTGTTCCTGGACAACAACGTATAAAAAGTTTATTTATACCATTTTTGTGCATCATTTATTAAGGATGCATTTCTTTTATGAATAGCATGCTTCTAGCACGACATTTTGCCGCTTGGTAAGGCGTGTAGCCACTTCTATCTTGGAGGTTGTGTTGTGTTTCCGTACGTACGTGGCTCAGAGTTTGAGCGTTAGTTTCGTCTTGTGTTTGGTGCTGTGGCGAAGATTGTGCTAGCTTTATTGATCTGGCAGTGTTAACTATCAACAAAATAACGTCCAAGTAAAAAAATATCTCGATACAAACGTCTGAGTTGTGCATGAAATACACGACATAAAAAATCAATAGTTCGACCAAAAGTTTTAAAACACATATTTTGAATCGGTTTCTGAAATGTAACAACGCTTTGTTTCTGAAATGTAACAACGCTTTGTAGCCTTTTGGAAAAAGTAATAAACTTGAAATAGCTTAGTTATTTCTGTCTCTCCTACTGAACAATTCAGTTATCGTTATGGAACACTTGCTTTTCGTTATTGTTATCAATGTATGAAATCTCACATTCAGATGTGTTTGCTGAAAAACATTGTTAGGTTGTATGTTTGTTTGAGAATAGATCGTTGAAATGAGAGAATGGCAAGACAAGATACAGAATAAGAATTTTTTACATGTTTTCCGACTCCTCCTCTGTACATCGAGCTATGTTTTCCATCTACTATTTGTTAGATAAATTGGTAATGTTAGAGTAATATTCGTCTTGTATTAAAATGGTAACGCAATGTACAGCATTCAGAACATTTACTTCGTAGACAAACTGCGTTATTTGGCGTGAAGTTTCCGTGTATCAACACACACACACACACACACACACACACACACACACACACGTACACTCATAGAGAGAGAGAGAGAGAGAGAGAGAGAGAGAGAGACGAGGCTACATTGTGATTACAACGGAAGATGAAACATGTGGTTTCCTGGAAACCGAGTTCTCGTTGTTTATACATTTGTTTACACCGCCTCTGAATTCTACGGTCACTCTAATGCGTTTAAGTTGATATAGGGAACCTGTTTCTGTTACGTAAATACTGTTAGGCGAAAATTTGTGTACAAGTCCACAATTAAATACAGAAGTGAATAACTGAAATAAGGCAAGTAACATTTAGCACATTACTTAGGGTATTTGGAAGGGAAAGCCTTTCCGGCGACCCACGAGTAAAAATCTTGAACTACATTTCCGTTATTACGTTATGTACCCTTACACTGCGTATTCAATTAGATGTGGCAGAAGATTAAAGATACCATACCGTAGGTGTCCTGAATTATTGAGAGAAAAGTAGTGCAAAAGGGATTAATATTAGCCGTTCCTGGAATGTTGGTGTAGTTCATATTCATTTAATTTCATTTCGATTTTCTTTCTTCCGGTTCGCCGCAGCATAATAGCAGTACGTGCTAAGGGTCGCGGCCATTCGCAGTCGGGGGTTCGAGTACTCCGTCGGGCAAGGGATTTTGTGTTGTCCTTAGCATAAATTACTTTAAGTTCGTTTAAATATTTTGTAAGATTAGGGACTGATACCCAACGTAGTTAAGTCCCTTACATTTCTCCCGGTTCTTGGAATACGAATTTTATATTTATCAAAAATTTGTCTTACTTCTAGTAAACAGTGTATGCAATATTATATTGTTAAAGATTTATATTACCAAGTGCTTTGGGAATTACTGTATTTAACCCTTTGAGTCCCAATATGTCAAAAATAAGTAAACGTGTAACAATTATCACAAAAGTCTCTTTTATTAGTCTGATAAGTGATGAATACAAGAACTTCTTTAAACAGAAAAATAGATATTTTATGGAGGTGGTTTCACTGCGAAACCACTTGAACCATCTATGATTTCGAGAGGTACTGTTTAAAGGAATTTCGGACTTTCCCCTTGCACATTCTTACATAACGCCGTTACAATGCCATTTTCTTGTGTGCTTTCGCGCTGCAGTGTGCACAACGAAATTCTTTGTATAGGCATGTTTTCAGAATTAGTTTTTCTAGTACTTGAGACGTTCTGTTTGTTATGCCAATAAGTCGGTGAACCACCGCCATGTGGAACTCCTTCAGTGAAATTGTTGCCCCATCGCTTCTTTTTTGGAACAACAAAACTGAATTGACAATTAAGACATTCACCATAACAAAAACGTCTAAGCCATCTTAGTCTTTTTTTCCTATCATTATCATATAGAGATTTCAACATTTCTGCTTTACGGACGTACCCAAAATGCATGATGTTCTGTTTCATCAGTATGGGACATGAGATCTTCGTTACTGGTCCAACATTTTGTTTTCGAGACAGTATTATTGTCTGCCGTGGATCATGAAAATAGAAAGCCGCGGCGGAGCGGCCGAGCGCATTGAGGCGCTATGCTGCGATGCGCGAGGCCGTTCCCCGTCGGGGGCTCGAATACCCCCGCGTGCATGGATGTTTGTGCTGTCTTTAGTATAAGCTAGTTCGTAAGTAGTTTTTAAGTTTAGGGGCTGATGATCCCGCATTAGCTTAACAAACATTTGAACATTTGAGAATAAAATTCCATTCCTGTCCTTCCATACCAATGCAGACATTCTTACATCTAAAATGAATCTTTCACTCTGCAGCGGAGTGTCCGCTGATATGAAACTTCCTGGCAGATTAAAATTGTGTGCCAGAACCGGGACTCGAACCTGAGACCTTTGCCTTTCGCGGGCAAGCGCACTACCGACTGTGCTATCCCGACACGACTCACGATGCCGCCTCACAACTTTACTTCCGCCAGTACCTCGCCTCCTACTTTTCAAACTTCAGAGAACTTCTCCTGCGAACCATGCAAGACTAGCACTCCTGGAAGAAAGGATATGGTGGAGACATGGCTTAGCCACAGCCTAAGGGATGGTTCCAGAATGAATCTTTCACTTTGCAGTGGAGTGTGCGCTGATATGAAACTTCCTGGCAGATTAAAATTGTTTGCCGGAACCGGGACTCGAACCTGGGACCTTTGCCTTCGCGGGCAAGCACACTACCGACTATGCTATCCCGACACGACTCACGATGCCGCCTCACAACTTTACTTCCGCCAGTACCTCGCCTCCTACTTTCCAAACTTCACAGAAGAATTCGAACTTGGGACCTATGCGAAAAGCAAAGGACCCAAGTTCTAAACCAATTTTGATATGCGTGGAAGTTTCCTTTTGACTTCGTTTTACTGTCTCACAAGCATACACACCATGACCATGAAAATTTTCATTAGGATCACTGAAGTGAAAGAAAAAAAAACAGTCAAAGTAAATCTTAAGGATTTTGTTCACCCAACTGTTTTTCTGGACATTACCCGTAGTCATTGCACTAGCATTGGTGGTTTCACGCGAAGCCCACTGGTCCTTCCTAACATAATAAATGGTAAGATGGTCTCAAGCAGAAACCACTGATACGGGTTAAAACCGTTTTTATCTGATCTCTACTTGGAGTGTTTATTGCCCATTGATTCCTAAATATATTACTAAGTGAATTTTCCCAAGACTTTTCTCAGATTTTATAAATGAATATATAATTTTACTGTGTACTACTCATTAAATACCTTGGATTCAACCATTAAGAAAATATAATTTTTAATTAATGCATCAGATTGATGACATTTACATGTAACATGATAAAAATGTGTACTTAATAGTGCATAATAATAATGGTATGGATAGGTTGCAAGTCGATGTGAAGAAAATCACACTCACACAACTTAAATTTTCAGCCACAGCCTTCGTTAAGAAAACAAAGTGCATGCTCATTCCCACAATCATAAAGGCACAACACACACGGCCGCCTTCTCTGGTTGCCCTGTCTCTAGTAGGGCCACAGAAATGTGAGGGGGGTGGGTCAAATACGAAGGGGCTGAATGCATGGCTTTCCTGACCGAATGTACAGCAATTCCGTAATGCAGAGAAAGGAGAGAGACGGGATTGAGCGAAAAGGAGAACAACAGAGGACAGGTTAAAAGGTGACAGTTGGGACAGAGACATTAATTGGAAAGAGGAATAGGATGCATAACAGGATGGATAACAAGCCTGCCGCGGTGGCCGAGGGGACTGAGGCGCTCCAGTCACGGTCTGCACGGCCACTACGGTCAGGGGTTCGAATCCCCCCTCGGGCATGGATATTTGTGCCGTCCTCAGTATAAGGTAGTTGATAAGTAGTTTGTAAGTTTAGGGACTGATAACCCCGTGGTTAAGTCCCATAACCTTAACATACATTTGAACATTTTGAATGGATAACAGGATGCGCGTAGAAGGTGGTTGTTGCTATCGGTCAGGCAAGGACAGTAGGTTACCGTCTGGATCAAGAATATTACATAATCTTAAAGGGAGTGGTAAGGATGAAGCTGGTGCTGACGGGAAAGATTTAGTTAGCATAGGTCGTAAAGCACTTCTACACACAAGTTGTGACACTACTATCTTATCCCAAAACTCCAACATGGTTTTCATTCCTTGTTGAAATCTTACATCCCTCCTCTGCAACCCCGAATCTAGCCCTCGGCACCCCCGCACACCCACGTTCTACATGCTATCCAAAATCAACAATCCAAATAATCCTGCATGCCCAATTGTAGCCCCCAGAGGAAGGATTTCGGTACTAATTGGCCAACACCTCCAACAAATTGAAACAAATCTAGCCTTCCACATCCAAGATAAGAACCACTTTCTTAACCAACTCTTCACAATACCTACAACTTTACTTCCTGTACCCTGCTTGTCATTATTGTCTCACTTCCCTATGTACACATCTCTTCTGGCCATTGTCTCTCTTAAAATCCACCTCATAATGTCCTTCAGACCTCAAGTGCAATACCTCATTCCTCCCACGTTTTCCACCTAAATGCTAACATGCAACTATTTTTCATTTCGACGGAATGTACACAATCCTCGACACAGTTATGGGATCCTCTTTAGGAGCCTTCTAGAGGAAACCTTGCTGGTCTCCTAAAACCTCTGACCATTTGTCTGATGCAAGTTTACTGAAATTGCCATAATTTGGATTGCTATCCTTGTTTTTCTCAACCTCTGTGTCTTCACTTGAAGTGATTCTCGTGATCCATGCATGTCAGCTTCTACGACAGTAACCTCCGCTTTACTGGTGGCACCCTGCTATACCTCTGTCCTCCTTAAGAGCATCAGTCACCATGAGTACCTGCATTTTGACAACTATCAGCCATTACTTAGCGAAACAAACCCTACCTTTCCACCTGTGGACGGAGTATTTGTAGTGACAAGAGTTCCTTTACCCAAATTTCGTTTGCATTCATATTTAGGCTGTAAAATAATTATATATTAAATAATGACATTCATTACGTCTGACATAATTATTCTGATTTAAATGTCTCTTTAAAAGTCTCTGGCCAGTTTCTGATAAGATACTGCGAAATTCCTGAAAAGGAACAATTTCATTTATTTCTTACCACCAGAGGCTAGACTTTGTGGTGTCGATGCAGCTCGTAGTTTCTTGCTTCATGGTCTGCAATGATGTGTGAACCTGTAAACTTTTTAATTTAATTTCTTGGATAACAGAAGGTCTCTATGTACCAAATGGAAAATTCACTACCCAATCTGGAATTGCTAGGAGTATCTGTGTCTAATACAACAGTCAATTTTATAATTAGCTTCAAATGAAGTCCCGTTTGTAAAATCTGCAGGTTCGTAATTCCAGGTGAGGTAGCTCCCGTAGACTCTCTTTCTACTGCACCAAAATAAAATTACATGTTGAAGAGATGAAATAATTGTAGACGAAAGCAGAACTTACTTTAAGTTGAAATATATATATTGAGCGTTCGTAATACATCGATTCTCTTTCCATAAGATCCCAATAATAATGACATAATCCTATAGAATACTCTAAACTCTATCAGCAAACAACAACCATTTTTCTCTTCATGACAATTACATGGAGATTCTATATGTTCTGAAAAATACTTTACGGTAAATTTTGATATATATTAAATACAGCAAACATTCTAATTAGCCTTAAAATTAATTTATAACATAACAAAATCTTTTATCTACAATTATATCGTTAACAAATGTGTGACACATAATAGTAACAGGTATCTTGCAAGGCACTATCCTTAAATTGTAAGACTCTTTCATATTGAAAGATATTTGCGAATCGCAAGTGAAAATACTTTTACTTTATTCTATATCTAAATAAAATTCATTTGCAGCATATATTCATGAGCATTACTCGAGTACGGTTTTAGCGCTTTTGCTCTCATTACAAGGTCTGTAGGAAACAACATTTTGGAAAATCTACCGGAAACTTTGATAAAGTGCATTTCCCATTGTGTTTTCAAATTATCTCAACACCGTAACTCGTATAAGATTCGTACCGTGGGGAAGGGTAATACTTTACTGTTTTATTCGTTATGGTCCTAAAGAGTTTCAGGAAAAATACTAACATTTACAAATTAAAATCGAAAATTTGAGCAAAGTGTGAAATTAATTTATGTACAGTCCATCACAGCTGACAAAAGAAACGTCCTATTAGGTTTGACCAACATCATCAAATTCGCCATTTTTATGCATTTTTTCGTTGAGAAGGTCTTGTACAAAGCGGCCAACTTGATGGTACATGGCGGGGGTACCTTAACAAAGACCTCTGAACCATTTGACCGAAGAATAGATTTCATCACCTTTTTTACCGATCAGAATAACGCTTGGCACATTATGGACGTTTTCATTTAGAAGGTTTTACGCTCTGAAAGGCACATTAAGGTACAAGGCGAACGTAGAATAGGCTTCTACATCGTTGGATCAATTTAGAAAGATGGAAGTTACACATAATTCTTTCATAGATAGCGGAGAGGACGATATAGGGAAAGGAGGAGATAGGGGCAGGACGACATGGGCCGAGGGAAGCGGAGGATCTGCTGAAAGTAGAAGAGGATGGAGCAGATGCAGTAATGAAATATACGAATAAATTCATAATGTAGAGAATGTTACTGTGAATTACACGTACCATTGTTTACATTATAAAGAGGGAGATGAACAGGAAATGGAGGAGAAGACATAAGCGGTGGTAACTAAAGGGGGTGGAGGAGGTGTACAGAAGGAGTGATAGGTAAAGAGAAGAGGGAAGAAATAGAAAAACAGATGTTTATAAAAATCAAATGCTGCAAGTATGAGAGATCATCATATCAGAACGGATCGAAAGATTTGTGGAATTCTACATCTACATCTACATAGATACTCTGCAAATCACATTTAAGTGCCTGGCAGAGGGTTCATTAACCACTTTCATAACTTTTCTCTACCGTTCCATTCTCTAATAGCACGCGGGAAGAAAGAACACCTAAATCGTTCCGTTTTCGATCTGATTTCTCTTATTTTATTGGGATGGTCATGTCTCCCTAAGTAGGTGGGTGCTAGCAAAATATTTTCACATTCAGAATTAAAAGTCGGTCATTGAAACTTCGCAAACAGATCACGCCGCAATGAATAAGTCTTTCTTTTATGATTTCCACCCCAATTCGTGCAACATTTCCGTGACTCTTTCCCCGCCGTAACCTGATGAAACAAAACGATCTGCCCTTCTCTGAACCTTCTCAATGTCTTCCGTCAGTCCCACCTGGTGAGGGTCCCACAAGGGGAAACAGTACTCCAGGAGAGAACGCACAAGTGTGATGTAGGCAGACTCTTTGGTGGAGCTGGTGCATCTTCGAAGCGTTCTGCCAATGAAACGTAACCTTTGATTCTCCTTCCCCACAATATTTTCTATGTGTTCTCTCCAGTCAAAGTTGTTCGTAATTGAAACTCCTAGGTATTTGGTAGAATTTACGACCTTAATATTTGACTGATTTATCGCGTAATTGAAGTTCAGTGGATTTCTTTTAGTGGTAATGTGTATTACTTCACACTTTTCTTTATTTAGTGTCAATTGCCAATTTCGCACCAAGCAGAAATTTTGTCTAAATCGCTTTGCAGTTGCTTTTCATCCTCTGTTGACTTCACTAACCGATAAACGACAGCATCATCCGCGAACAGTCTAAGGGAGCTATTGAGATTGTCTCCTAAATCGTTTATAAACACGAGGAAGAGTAGGGGACCTATAACGCTTCCCTGTGGAACGCCAGATATCACTTCTGTTTTACTCGATGACTTACCGTCAATTACAACGAACTGTGTTCTTTCTGATAGGAAATCGTGAATCCAATCACACAAATGGGGGAGATTGTTGCTTTTGTTTTTGTATTCATAACTGCCAGGTAAGTTTTGTAGGAAAGAACAAATATGATGATCAATTTGACAGTTGCATTGTCACGTATACGAACGTAATGGACGATCGCTTTGATGTAACTGGACTCAATTGTCGTTTTTTTCTATTTATTTGTATCTATGCACGTTATATTTTAAACTTTATTTCAAAAGATTCAGTTTCATAATATTCTAATATTGAAACAAATTGGCAAATGGTCACAGAAAAAGGTCTGAAAATGGATGCATGTATTTTGTATATCTTCGACCGCCAACTGGTATCTCTATAGTTTTAAAATGTTCAAATGTTTGATATTCGATGTTAGCAAATTTCTCTTTTTCAAAAATGCTTTTCTTCCCATTGCCATTCTGCATTTTATATCCTCTGTACTGCGACAATCGCATGATATTTTACTACCCAAGTAACAAAACTCATCTATCACCTTCATTGCATTACACCTAATCTAATTCCTTCAGCATCGCCTGATTTTCTAAGACCGCATTCCATTAGTTTTGTTTTGCTCTTGTCAATATTCATTTTATACGCTCTCTTCATCACACTGTCCATTCCATTCAACTGCTCTTCCAGGTCCTTTGCTGTCTCTGACAGAATTACAATGTCAACAGCAAAACGCAATGTTTTTATTTCTTCCCCCTGAACTTTAATCCCTATTCCAATTTTTTCCTTACTTTCCTTCACCGCCTGCTCGATGTACAAGTGGAATAACATCGGAGAAAGGCTACAACCCTGTCTTACTCCCTTCCCAACTGATGCTTTCCTTTCATGCCCTTCGAGTCTAATAACTGCGGTCTGGCTTTTGTACAAGTTGTAAATAACTCTCCTTTCCCTGTATTTTACCCCTGCTGACTTCAAAATTTGAAAGAGTGTATTCCACTCAACATTGTCAAATGCTTTCTCCAAATCTACAAAAGCTAAAAATGTAGGTTTGCCCTTCCTTAATCTATCTTCTAAGATAAGACGTAAAGTGAGTATTACCTCCCGGGTTGCTATGTTCATCCTGAATCCAAACTGATCTTCCCCGAGGTCAGCTTCTACCAGCTTTTCCATTCTCCTGTAGATAATTCGTTTTAAAATTTAGCAACCATGACTTATCAAACTGATGGTTTTCACACCTGTCTGCGCCTGATTTCTTTGGAGTGCAGATTATTACATTTTTCTTAAAGTCTGAGCGTATTTCACCTGTCTCATACATCCTACACACCAGTTCAAATAGTTTTGTCATGGCTGGCTCTCCCAGAGACTTTAGTAGCTCTGAGGGTATGTCATCTACTCCTGGGGCCTTGTTCCGACCTATGTCTTCAGGGCTCTGTCAGATTCATCTCTCAGTATAGTATCTCCTATTTCATCTTCATCTACTTCCTCTTCCCTTCCTACAACATCGTCTTTAAGTTCATTTCCTTTGCAGAGCTGCTCTATGTCCTCTTTCTACCTTTCAGCTTTCCCTTTTTTGCTGAGAACTGGTTTCCCATCTGAGTTCTTGATATTCGTAGAGTTGTGTAGTAGTGGAGCAAATTCCATGTGGGCTGCTCGCAAAGCTGCCAGCGGGCCCTGCGGGCATGAGTCTTGTCGTTTGGCAACAGCGGAATACCTGTGTCATATGCATAGTATTAAAGGAAGTGTAGCCATAAAGTGGCTCTCGTATATATACTGTGTCCAGTTGCTAACGTATAAAAAAGAATTCCCGTTACGATCATTCCCTGTCCTGTAGATGTGACGGTCATGAGAAGCGCTTTCCCCTTAGAGTCCCTACTGAATGCCACTGTGCGCCCCTTGCCGTGATTCCGGCTGGCTCCTGCGCCGCTTACAGAGGGCCCCGCTGGTCGGATGAGTTCCTCGCCTCCGCCTCCGCCTCCGCGACAATAGGGCGCACTTGGCCGACACTTGTTCGCCGCCGTTGTTCGCGGGGCCCGGATTAGCTGCAGCCGTTACTCTTAATTAAATTCGCGCGCGCAGAACTCTGCCGTCCCGGGGCCGCGCGCACAGCGGCTTCTTACGCACGCCGCAGACACTTGCCGCATTAAGGAGCTCTGTTTATCAACTCCCGCCGGGGTAATTAGCTCGCCGGCCTGCGGCCGAAGGAAGTGCCGGGCGCATCCACCGAAAACTCCTCCAGAAAAAAGCAATGTTGTCGCAGCTCTCCATGTGATGAAGACAAGATGAAGACATACACGTGGAGGCTTAAGAGGGGACGTACACGAAATACAGGTACAAAAAATAAGCTGTAACAAAATCCACAATTTTTGAGTCACAGAAATTAAATTGTGTACAATGGCTTATGGTAGTTCAAAGCATCTACTGATATTATTTTGTAATATTAATTGAAATTTTAAAAATGTTTCAGCTCATGATTCACAAAGGTACGATTTACTAAGACAGTTTCTAAGAAATTTTCGTGTAAATTTTACACTATATAAAGGAACACACAGAATTCAGTTTGTGACTTTTAACGGGATTTTAGGTTTAATCATTTTTTAATTGAAAAACTGTACATAGAAATTCTACTTTTTATATGTTGGCACACATGACTTATGTATTGACTCTGTATACATGCTTTTTAAACCTAGCGGTGCGGCGAACAACCTCTGGAAATTTGCAGCGTTGCGGCTGGTTACGGGATGTGGTAAGCTACTGTTGGCGAGCGAAGACGTGGCTCCCGTGTTATCAACAGAGCGCCGTGGAGCTGCTTCGGACTACTGCTGCCGCCGGCGGTATGACAACGAAGAATAAGTGTGCACCGCTACGCTTTATTTCGCGCAACTAGACATTAAAGCAGAACTGACAGAAACTATTCAAACTATTTCAAATACGCAAATAATAGGAGACGAGCACAACGGTAATTACTCTTGATAAATTTATTAAAATCTCAGCTGCTAAATATTACTAACAATTCTGTTGCATCGTATGCAGCACTACAGATGTACATATAAATTAATTAAATCAACACATTTAGTGTAGTTAATCGTTGACAAGCATAAACAATGTTAATTGTAGTCAACATTACTACTTTGTCTCGTTATTTATATCTATCGTGTGCTGTGTTATAGACTGGAGTTAAAATTGATCGCTACAATTAATAGACTATATGTGCTAAAATTTGATTCTGTACTGAGCTACAGCAAGGGCTACCTGACAATTATGATGTTACACTCTGTGCTACAGACTCACTGCTAGCTTGCAATTTATGATGTTCTCTAGCACACACCTTTTCCTTGTTATGTAATTCTTTGTGCATCTTATGTGCTGTCCGGCATTGACTACGGCGCTGAATTTGATACAGCGTTGCAATGTTCCTTGCCTATTCCATATGTTTTGTTTGTTAATGCATAACAAATCTTTGTACAAAATGTCTCGTGACAAAACTGATGTTGATCTGCAGGCTGAGGACGTGTATGTTAGAACTGCAGGCGAGAATAAATTGGCCGTAGATAGGAGTGGATTGGACAGTAGTGATTTGACTAAAGTCTCTGGTATAGGGGACTGTAGCTCGTCAGCAATTACGGGAACTCCAGCTGCTGGTCTTCACCTATTGTGGACGCTCCTAAACGAGATAGTCGATGGCCCGAACGTGTTATGTTGACGACGCTTAATCGACTACAGTATATTACCGCAGATAAACTATGGCTGAATCATAAAACAGGCCTCAAAATCCGAGGTCGTCTTTTACAACGGTAAAAAGTTAGATTGAAATTTAGTGTGGAATTGGGAATTTTGCAGATGTGATGCATAGTGCGGCTTCGACCTCCAAACGATATATATCGAAGCGGTTAAGTATCGAAACGATAGGTATCAAACTGGAGAAATGATTTTTACGAAAATGTAATTTTAAAGGATGTGGTTAGGCAGGAACCTAAGAGTGCAGCTTTCTGGGTAATTTACAAGAAAGCTTACAGGAAGTAGCTCGGCCTGAAATGATATACATATCGAACGTACAACTGTAAATCGATTTAGTGTTTCCGAACGGTAGATTCGGGCGCTTCGCGCCCTCACGTACTATATATATAGGGAGAGTGGGGCTAGTGTGGACAATTTTTATGTTTCATGTTTTATCTTGAACATATTTAATGCAGGTTTTTTATATTAACTGTCTTAGTATTAAACAGAATCTACCCTAAAAGAATCAGTGAAGTAATTCTTTGTATCTTCAATATTCAGACAACCAAATAAAAAAAACAAGATGTCTGCAATCTGTCCACATGTACCCCATGGTGGGGTAAGTGTGACCATTGTTTGAAATTCGATGGGGTTAAAGTGGACAGTTTCTTTTTTTTTATAAATAAGGCCATATTTCCCAAAAAAATTGTTTTTACACCTTAATAAATGTTATACATATCAAAATTAACATAAAGAATTTTTTGTTGGTTTTTCATTAACAAATATTGTGCATTTCAAAATTGACATTGAACTGGAACATCCTTCCTTGTCTTTGGGTCTCAGTTGTTTCCGCAGAAGGCAAGAGACATATAATGTCGGACCTCTCCACTACTGACTCGTCTGGGACAACAGGGAACACAAATGCAGATCTTTTTTTTCTCAAAAATTAAACAAACACTTCCGGTTTCCCATCTGTATTCTTAACTTGGCCTATATAATATTTAAAAGTCTTCTTTGTGGCGAAACGAACCAAAACAAAATCAGCAGATCTCAGTTCTTCATCATCTGTTAAGTTTTGTAAGATTTGGTCTTCATCATCTTCTGTTTCACAGCATCCTTCATTCTCAGATTCCAGCACACTTGATGGAAGGCTTTCTGATTCAGTGTCTGTATCATCATATATTTTATTTTTTCCTGGTATCTTCAGTTCCCAATATTCCCATTATTCCAATAATGTTTTCTTTAAAGATGGTCTCATTTTAGACATTGCTGCTGCTTCCAGCTCATCTTTGGAGTGCTTCTATAAACTGCTGATTTCTATTGCCTTGATTTTGCTTCTTGCCTCGCAGCTTTTGGAAAGGGTCTACATTCTTCAGGAGTTGGTATTTCAGTTAGGGCTGTACCTGAAGTGGAACGTGAAGCATCACACATAGTTGCAGGTTCTCCAGGTGAAGGTGTATCACAACCTGATGTACAGGTTGCAGGCTGCTCAGTTATCTCCGATGGCCTAAAATGTTCTTCGTTGTATGCCAATCTATTAAGTGGCCACAAACCAGCCACCTTGAAGCCAGATGTGATATTTTTTTGAGTAAAGTAAAGTGGAAATGCTATTCCAGAAAACATAGCAATTTCAGTTCGTTGAATACTCCCCTTTTTGAACAGAACTTCTTTTATAGCTCTTTGAACATTTCCTTCATCAATATTAGCTAAGTCGGTTTTGCGTATGTATTTCCTCACCATCTATAGTATAGATTAACGTAATTTTAATGGTAAAAATACAAGGCTGGCAAGTGACCTTTGGTCCCACAAATAAGTGGGGTAAGAGTGGACACTGTCCACTTTGACCGCATTTCATCTGTCCAGAGTTACCCCAAGGGGCCATTTTGGATATGGAACCAAAATCTAGCGAACATATTTTATTTAAATGAAATATTACACAAGAGAAAAAAAGGTCACTTTTCATAGAATCATATACCACAACTTTTAATATTCTCAGTGCTAACCTTTTGCAGTTATCTGGAAATTTGTTTATTACAAAAATCGAATACAAAAGTACTGAAATCTTATTTTCACTTCTGTTGTCTTCAACAATCACTAGACGGGCGCCAAATTTTCTTTAATTGTTTAGTACATTCTGTGGTACTACCAACATGAAAATAAAAAAAATCCAAGGATTATATCCTTGAAATAATTGTATGTCCACTCTTACCCCGTATCCACTCTAGCCCCACTCTCCCAGAGAGAGAGAGAGAGAGAGAGAGAGAGAGAGAGAGAGAGAGCATGCTTCTTCACGATCGGACACAACGTAGCACTACACGCACGAACGTTCAATAGCAGACCACAAACACTGCAACGAAGGGTGAAATCCAGGTGTACCAATCACAAAAACCACTAATGGCGGCTTCTAGCGGCGTTTTTCGCAACTATCATTCACGAAACCTATTTCTGGCGGCTTCTAACGGCATTTTTCGGAACCTCCTGAAGCTTTGCCTCCGAAGCTAAGTCGTAGGAGTATTGTTAGATCCCTAAAACTGGAAGAAAGATAACTTGGGGGTCGTCTTGTAGGCCAGATATATGCTAAAATTATAAAATTTTAATACAAATTTGTACCTCGTCTTATATGAGGGCGTCTTATCTGTGGAAATATGCAGTATTTGCAGAAATGAAGCAAGAGTATAGGCAAAGTAATGAAGAGACTAAACAAGAGATTAAGCGTCAAATTGAGGAAATTAACGAAAATCTCGATGAGACTAGACAGGAGGTCAGGCAAATCGAGCTACAGGTTGGAAGGCGAATTGATGAACTAATTAAGAGGGGACTTACTGTGATTAATGAGGCTTTTTCTAGCAGGGTACATGTTCGCCAACGGCCATGTTCCAGTGGAGACGCCGGTTCCTGTTAGATCATCGAAGTTCAGCACTGTCGGGCTTGGCTAACACTTGTATGAGTAGCCCTTCCGGTCTGCCAAGCGCTGTTGGCAAGCGGGGTGCACTCAGCTCTTGTCGGTCGTTTCTTTGCGTTGGAAACTTCAGAAACATTGACTATTTGGATCAATTCAATGGGGTGTTACCCGAATCGTTGGATGAACGGAGGAAGATTCGCTTCGTTGCATCAAGGATGGAAGGTGAAGCTGGTAAGTGGGGCATGAGGATCAGACGGAGTTCTTATAACAGTAGTGCTTCGTGTGAAAACAGGCAAACTGCGGAATGATCTGTACCACGGCCACAATGTGTAGATGGCGCAAGTCGTTCACTTGTCACATTAAATTACTCACAAATTGTGTGTGTTTTGTTGACTTTTTTGCATTTGCAGACAAACAGGGTAGTAAAGAATTACTCCAAAAAATAGACAAAGATGGGTTGAACATTTCATAATGCAGAGGGCAATTTTATGATAAACGGGGGGACATATCTTGAAAGTACAAAGTGGTCCAGTCAAGAATAATGAACTGGCCCATTTGGTACTGTGTACTGATCGATCATTAAATTTAGTAGAAGCACAATCAGCAGACACATCTACCAAACGTAAAACAATTGTTTTGGGAATTTTTCATCGGTTATATCCACTCTTTGCGGCTTCAAGATGTGAAATCTTAGCCTATAAGACTAGAGGCAGTCGAAGCTATTGACTAGCATTTTGATGAAGTTATAAAGGCTCTGGAAGAAGCAGTAAATTGTCAATATCAGAAACAAAAACTGAGGCAAAATCTATTTTATGTATTACGACAAAAATCAAATTCATTGCTTTAATTTGTTGTAAGCAATATTTTAAAAATAGATCATATCTGCAAAGAAGTCACTACAATGAATAAAGCTGTTCGAAATACTCAAGACCTTTTGAACTTTATTAAACTTTTTATAGACCCTTGTACCTCCGAAGCTCTTTCTGATGGCAAAGTATTAGCAGAAAATAATGAGAAATCAACGGAATTCGCAGAGAAAAGGGTCAGAAGAAAGAAATTTTTGACCGTTGAGCTTTGTGAGGTTGTCCAAATATGCACAGGAAGGTCTGTTGCGGGAGTCCCTATTGACGAAGTGATAACGGAGCTGAATACCAGGTTTAAGGGACTGGAGAAAATTAGTGCAAAGCTTAGTTTTCTGTACGACGGAAATGTAAAGTGAAGGACTTAAATGCCAAATCAACAGAACTGGGAAATGTTTACGCAGAATAACTTAATTAGGAAGACTTTACTTTTGAAATTGTAAGTTTGAAACGCCATACGCTTGCATGATGCAGCTGCATCAGCCACATTCAGTATGATTTATAAAAATAAAAAATTAATTGGTAGAGGCACGCAAGCCACCTCACCTCGGCAATGTCTATGGACACCTCATGTAACATTGCTATTTTTCCCTTTTTCTGTAACGAATGTTTTGCAGGAGCTGTTGCTAGTAAGCCACCTTACTAGGATTACTAGGTTTTACTTCTTTCTATTGGGTTTTATATAGTTTCAATTTTTCTTACCTTTGTCATTTACACTATAGCCACCTGGTGGCGTCTAGCGTTTACTTTGACGATGTTTGGTGATTTGCCTTTAGTAATGTTCAGCAGGGCCTTGACGCCCCCCCCCCCTTCTCCACGGTATGTACTTAAGATATTTGTGTTTGTAATGTACTTTGGTATCTCTTTTGCCCATGCAGTTCTCTAATTTTTGTGACACCAGGCTTACTGATGTTTGTAACTTTACAGATTCTGAAGATGATTTAATCGAAACGCGTCAATAAACGCATGGCCACATCACTATCTGTGGCCCTATAATTTTACACAGCGTCCTAATAGCACTGTTTGTCAATTAAATGGATGTTTGTTCCGTCTTTAGTATAAGGTAGTTCACAAGTAGTTTGTAAGTTTAGGGACTGATGACCCCGTAGTTAAGTCCCAGAAGCTCTACAAACATTTGAACAGTTGACTGTAGGAAGGAACCATGCTTTAGGTTTTCGTTACATAAACACGCTTGTCTGTAGAAAGCAGTATAAACAATGATTTAGCGGACTATTCTAGATACTTCCAATCATACTTCCAGTCATCAAGAGTCTAGATTTCATGATCGTTGCACCACTTGTATAGCAGTTCTGCTTTCTTTACTAAGGTTCCCCAAACGCAATCCTTCCGTGAAAGCTAAGCTTTAGCCGTTTCTTCCTGTCGAACCAGTATTACCGAAGTGAGTGCTGAGTTTTGGTGTCGCTTTTGCGTCGTATTTTTATGTTGTCGAACTCCAGTCGTTCTTCAGCTCGCCGGTAGTTATTACCTCGGGTTTCACCAACTGTTGCTCTTCGCCAAATATGTTTCTCACTTTGTTTTGTGAACGCTGTATCGTCACAGATGCTCGTACTAACTGCTCACCATCGAGTTGGTCTTTTTGGCGTCCATCGGCACAGAACAAAACGAATAATATACTGCGAGGAAACGTCCAAAACTTCGTACAATTGTCTACTGCGGTCGCTTCTTACAACAAGATACAGTATACTGCACGGTGTTAATTTCATTTTGTCCACCCTCTGCATTTCTGAAATTTTCTGTATGTGAATTTTTAATGAAAATTCTCGCAATATTTGTAACTAAAGATGTGAGGTTGTTGACCTCAGTCTAAAGACATTTGATGCAGCTCTCAATGCTACCCTTCCCTGTGCAAGCCTCTTCATTTTTCAATAAAAACGCCAACCTATTTCCTTTTGAACTTTGATACTGTATTCGTCTCTCGATCTGCTTTGTGATTTTTACCCGACACTCCTCACACCAGTGCAAAATTGACGATTCATGTATCAGAGTGTTTCGCACCAATCGATCCGTTGTCTCGGTCAAGATATTACATAAATTTCTTTTCTCCAAAATTCTGTTAACCACCTCCTCATTAGTTACGCGATGTGCCGATCAAATCTTTAGCATTCTTCTGTAGCACCACATTTCAATACCTTTTATCATCTAACTCCGTATCGGGCACGTTTCACACCTGTAAAATGCTACACTCCAGACTAATGCTTTTGGGAAGGACTTCCTACATCAGTTTCCCATGTCCACAAATTTCGTTTCTTCAGAAACGCCTTTTCTTTTCATAGCCATTCTTCATTTTTTATCTTCTTTCCTTCTCTTACTAGTAGTTACTTTGCCACAAAAATTACAAAATTCATCAATTACTTTTATTGTGTCATTAGGTAATCTAATTACTTTAGCTTCGCCTGATATTCTTTCATTCCATTCCATTACTCTTGTTTTGCTCTTCTTATTGTTCATCTTATACCTTCCTTTCAAGACACTGTCCATGCCCTGAATTGCTCTTCCACGTGTGGCATATGCAATATGTCTTTGGTACATAAGTAGTGAAATCGAAATTACTTTTGCATGAGCCCTACGTGTGCCTTTATATAATATACAAGTATTGTCATGGTATTAAAAATACCACACTGACAAATTCTCAGAACTGTGTGATTTGGGATAGGAAACTATAAAATACCGCTTGGCCCTACTCAATCACACTTACAAGGTCGGATGTAGCACACTGCAAAGAATCCTGCAGCTGAACCACCAGTAAAGTTAAGGAGACAATAGGCCTGAGATTTCAAGTACTTAAACAATAAACTCGATGTTTCCAAGAGAAATTATTTTATGTTTTGTAATTTGATGCACGAAGCGTATTCCGAAAGAATGGTCCGTTTGGTCATAATAAAAACAACGCTCATGAGACATAGTTCTCTTTTCCAAATAATCACTGTGTGTTACACGTTCTGTTCAGTGACAATCATGTCAAGTGGGGTTCGAGTAACATTTGGGAATTCGACCGCCAGCCCACTAACCGTCAAACACCGATCACTTTTAAGTTTTTGGTTAACTCGTTCGGGGCACGATTGACTGGTGACTTATTTTCACTTGGGCCTGACTTCTTTTGTGACGCAAATTGAACCCTACGAGATAACAATACGATATAAACCAAGAAAAAAAATTTGAAACCACGATACCAGTATAATTTTTGACGTCACGCCACAGTGGCATGGGCAGGTTGCTTTTTGAATAGATAGTGGCGTTTTGGTAGGCAAACCCGCCTAACAAAAAATCACCAAGAAACCTCTATATCGCAAATTGTTTTCCAGTTTGAATCCATACAAAAATGTTCAAATGTTTGTATAGCTTATGGGACTCGACTACGGGGCCATCAGTCCCTAAACTTACAAACTACCTATGAACTACTTAATACTAAGGACGTCACAAATATCCATGCCCGAGGGGGGATTCGAACCCCCGATCGTAGTGGCCGTGCAGACCGTGACTGGAGCGCCTCAGTCCCCTCGGCCACCGCGGCCGGCTTGAATTCATATTTTGAACGGTATATTTCATATTGTGATCTATTTTGTAACGTTACTAATTTTTATTTTTACTTTTCATGTGATACTTCCTGTTGAAATTTAGACACAAGAGTTTCAGAAAATTCCGTACAATTAAGAATCGATGTAAAGAATCGATTTACAATTTAGTAATATATAAAACAATAGTAAATACATGAAAAAACAATAATTGAGAGAAAATCACTTCAATTTAGGAAGTAATCCCGTCAGTGACTACTTGTCACCCAATGGAATAAACAAGTTTTATTTAATTTTTTTACGTCGATCGCAGACTTCCTCGAGGAACTCATTGAACAAAAAAAAAAAAAAAATTCCAAATGGTGGAGTAATAGAGATGATGAATATTCGAAGAGCTGGATAAATCACTTGACACTTTTAACTCACAGACGAACCAGCCTCAATAACAGCAAACTGTCTACTGAGGGCCTTTTCATCTCATGCCGGACAGAGCCTATTAGCCTCGGTTATGTGAGGGTTTGGTGACGCCACACAGGTGTCCGAATACTGGGTCTGACACTACGCTGTTGATTGTTCTCATTTATGCAGCCATTCCAAAATTGTTGACACCATTGTCGAACCGTTAGTCACTCTTTATGTCAGGTGCATTGGTCCACAACTATACACAACTCACGATGGATAACTACAGCTGACGAACTTCTTTGCTAGCAAAACTTTTAAGCACATTGCACGTTTCACAAATGGCATTAGCAACAATTATAGAGATCCTAGTGCAAGAGACTTTGGTGATTGTGAATCCCGGCCTGCCACTAAATTGTCACCCAAAATACAAATCGAATGCCTTGTCAGGAACCGACCGTGGTCTGAGGGAAAAACAACTGATGTGCGATTCTTTTGAACGTGAAATTTGTACCAACATTTACGTAAACAGATCTAACAACGTAAGTGGACCAATCAAAACCTAGTTCAACACTAAAATATACGTTCAAATGGACAGGAAACGCCATATTTTTCAGCATTCGGTAACGTAAAATTCGCAAAAATATTTTGAAACTATTGGACCATGTGTAGCACACAATGACAGAGCACATGACTAAAACACTTCATAAGAAATTGTAAAATTACTCTCCAAACAACTTAAATATAAAAGTCTTGGCAAGCAATGGCTGCATCATTGAAACTACGAAAGACATAGAGAAATTTTGATCAGGACGGTTAACACTAACGGAAGTCAAAAACTATGAGCACAATCAGTCTGAATCATCTGCATTCATTAATGAGAAATATTGACAAAGTAATTAACCGAAACACGGTTCATGTAATTCTGTCTGACTTCTTGTGTGGAGTGGAGCAACAGCGCGCCTTATCAGTCTGTTGATAAGAAGTTGCGATGTTGAAGTTGGTGTAGGCGAGGTGATGAAGTACAGCCCCGTCACACACTCACTCACGGAAATAACAATACAGTCTATCCAACAGTTGTGCAAATATTGCTATCGCGAGATTAAGTTTTGTCGATTTCCAATGATAAAGCCATCACCACAAAAACAACAGTGACGGGAACAGTCACTTTCATATCGGCAGTTTATAAACATTTGCAATATCGTTACTACTGATTTGTGCAACAGTTTATCACGATATGCATGGTCAAACAGTTCCGAACTAGGGAAATGGTACACTATATGGTAGACTCGTATATACAGCCTGTAAGGAGTCGTGTTCTCCTGACTTTAATTTCGTACATATTCTGGCCACATAATCGTATTGTACTCGTCAAGACGATTCATTTGAGTATAAAATCGATGGGATGCGACTATTTTTAGGAATAACATTTTTTTAAGATGCAAACTGTAGAATCATTTCGAAAGTAAGATAATATATTTATACTCGAGGCTAGATAAACTACCTGCTGACACACACAAGAAGGTTCAGGTTTTGTAAAGTGAGTTTTTTGGGTAGCCACGAGGGAGGCGGCTGGACACCAGAGAAGCCCGCATTAAAATGCCACCCCTTCCATCATGTAGAAAATACGGACCCTTTTAGAAGCAAAGGAATAAAAGGTGTTTGTCTCATAAAGCTAAAAGCGAGTGACCACCTGCGCGAGATTAACATGACGCAATTTGTGGCGATGTGACGATTAGCAGCGGGGAGCACGAGAGAGGGTGGCTGAGGGACGGAAGACCAGCAGACACTTAACTGTATTATTATTGGCCAGCGTGCCATACCGTGTTTCTCAGCGAACAGTGGATAAGCGAAGCAAATCCCTTTGACGCGATGTCACAGCCTGGGAGAGGAAGGCTGCTGAATATACTTAACGAGACAGCCAGAAGCCACTTCACCTCTTCCTCTGCGGCTGCGAGAGAACACATAGTGATGTGTGTGCAGAGAGAAAACTCCGTTACAGTACTGCACTGTGAGGTAGTGCCTCTGTTGATGCGGATCTCAGTGACACTCTAGTGGAGAACACTTTACGTGATTTTCACTGTGTTCGCCGCAGTACTGAATATCCAGTATGAACACGAACAGAGAGTAATTAGTTAACGCTTCTGAGCGCATATTGAGTGGCATCATAGTGGGTTGGTTTTCTGACGTACCTCGCCAACACACACACACACACACACACACACACACACACACACACACACAAAGAGAGAGAGAGACAAGGGCTAAGAGGGCGTTCTTGACTTAATAAAGTTGTAGGAAGAGTCCGATAGGCAGAAGTCATCAAGGTTGAGAAAGATATTATTTTTGGTTTCAGCAGAGACGACGCATTCAGCAGCTAGCCGTCGCTGCTAATGGTACAGTGTGCGAAAGTAGGTCAATTCTACCCCTCCCTCCAATCCGTAATTATGACGTAACAGCCTCGAGGGAAACTAGAGGAAATGAATTTGTTTAAAGTTTTTTTCTTTGAATAAAGTTAACAATTGCAAATTAAATTTCTTTAAAACTGTTCATAGTTTTCCTAACAACAGCGGCAATTATCCTGTAAACTGGAAACAATAGTAATCTTGCAACCGGGTGGCTGTGTCTTTATGTTTAACAAAAACTTGCAAGAACTACGATATGATCAGTGTACATCTATTATTGCGCAATGAACAGTTGTCTGCCGGCCACGGTGGCCGAGGGGACTTAGACGTTCCAGTCACGGTCTGCACGGACACTACGGTCGGGGGTTCCAATCCCCCCTCGGGCATGGATATTTGTGCCGTCCTTAGGATTAGCTGGTGTCCGGACACTTGCCACGCCGGACACTTGCCACACTTTTACCTGCTCCGAAGGGTCGGCTGCCCCTGTCTCCTCCTCCTCCTCGCCCCAACTTGCACCCGGCCCGAGACTTCGGTGGACGCTGTCCCGAAATATGCTGCACACTGGTCGCTTCCGCATTTCGTAGTACGATCGTCAGCATGTAAGTTATTACAACGGCCAACGGCAGGGCTTGCCCACTACAATGGTTACGCGATAATAAGGTGTGGATGTGCTTACTCCGAAAACAGGATCATTGAAAGGAAAAACTGCTTTAGAAGAACGGAGAAGTATTGAACGTAAAGAACACCTGTGAGGACCACCTAACAAAGCGACCTTTATTAATTGTAAAAATAGAACGAGTGTATCAGACCTCAGTATCCTTAAATAACTTAACGATGAAGCTAGCTGGTCACAGTTCGGTTCACTAACGTTTAATCAATACGCGGTGAAATTTGACTCAACGAAGCAAATACATTAAACATCACTCAAGGGATCCTCCTGCAACCCAACTTATAGTTAAATCTACCGCTCTTCAATTTGCAATTTCCTATTTAGGTAAAAGCTCCTACAGTTGACACGTTAAGAGAATTTTTTTCTACCTTCTAATATTATGTGCATACCGTCAAAGATTGTGAATTCTAAAATTATTCCTGTAACTTCAGAGCCGCAATTAGTTCCTAAAAATATCATTTTTGTTAAACTGATAAGGTACACTATAGGTTTTAAAAAGAATCTGAACTTTAGAATTGCACCTAAAATACACACCCTAAAACAGACCTGCTCTTAAGATTGACAAGTTCGGCAGCTATAGAATTGAAATAACTCCCATACCTCCAAAATTAGACAAGGATAGAAGTAACTTTACAGTAGACGTAGATCTCATCCTGTAGTCCTTAAAAATTAAAGTTTCTCACCATGTTGTTGATTATCTTTACTCAGGCCAGTAAAAGCTATGGAAACAAGGCAAGGAGCTGACTATTCAAAAATAATTGTTACAAAAGAATATCATAAACAAATGTATTAGACGTATTTTTCTTATGCATTTGAAACTTTTGAAAACATAGTTTATCATTTCGTCTGCAACATCACTTATTTGATAGAGTATTTACCTTTATGTTATGTTTGCAGCAGTCCTCATTTCGAATTGTGGAATATTTACTTCGTCTTATTTGATGAAAGAGTTTCTGAAAACTGCATTTAATAACTCCGCTTTAATGGCACTGTGTTCAGTAACATTACCTTCGTTATCACGCAATAAAGGCATTCACCTAGTCTTTCCGTTGCTGTAGATAACGTAGGACGAGAATCACTTTGGATTTTCCACCACATTTCTACAAAGAGTTTCATTGTGAAAAATATTAAACGAATGTCGCATTGAAGGCCGCGCTAAATTTCGATCTTCAGTAAAACATCTGCAATCTTGGGGATTTTGAATTCGTCTAAATTTTCTGCAAAAGCTTTCTGTTCTGTTTTGTGTACCATGGGGGACCAGTTCAGTCTTTTATTAATTTATTTGGCGGGAATCTCTCCAATGCCGTTTATACTATTTCTTTGAATGTAAGCCACATATGGTCTTCACTTTTAATTTAGAAAAAATGGAGACCGTCTGCAATAAAGATGTCAACCGAATTTTTATCTTTTTTTAAAGTTTAGTTTTGGTGAATATCTTTGTTACAGATTTGAGCTCGCTACAACTTTGGGTTCACTTATCCCTGTATCCGTCGTGATTCTCAGGAGTATTTGTGACTAAGAGCTCAAATGTGTTTCCGAAACCAGTTACAATTTTAAGGAGCTCGTGAACTAAATTGTTCAAAATAATTAAAAAATATATATAGAACAATATCGGAAGATGTATCTGCCACCCTGTCAGATATACGGATGGTAGATTTAAGTCACCGCCAACTATAATTGTAGGAGTAGTGTACTTATTTGTGTTGAGACTCAAGTTTTCTATGAACTGTTCAGCGGCTGCATCATGAGATTAAAATGTTCAAATGTTTGTTAAGCTTAAGGGACTTCACTGCGGGGTCATCAGTCAAACTTACAAACTTCTTATGAGCTACCTTATACTAAAGACGACACAAACATCCATGCCCGATGCGGGATTCGAACCCCCGACGGGGTACGGCCTCGCGCATCGCAGCATAGCGCCTCAATGTGCTTGGCCGCTCCGCCGCGGCAGTTATTAATTTATTCCGGTAGTCGAGTATAACATCTGCTCACACTAACTGACAGGAACTATCGACTTCAGTTTCGCTTGCGAGGTAGTACACATATTACATTGTGCTTCTTGTTTCTTTTGTAGTGCAGATCTGAAGAATTATGGCATTTCCATTTAAAAAACTAGGGTGTTTCCTCTGCGACTCAGCTAAACAATGTAGAACAACAGTGTATTTTATAAGCATAGCATTTTATATTCTTCCATTTCTTTATTTCAAATTTGTATGTCGACTTTAGGTTGTCTATCAGACATGGAGGCTTTTATCTATATTTTGTAAACGTATTTTCTGTCATCGATTTGAAAATTGTCCCAATTCACTTTATCAACTAATATTTCGCCGCAAAAGAGTAAATTTATCAAGTGCATCGTTCTTCTTTCCTCCGTCGTTTCATGCAGTTGTAGCAATTAACACATGTAAAATGCAATGATCAAACTTGAATGATAAGCGAACATTCGAATTATCTTTATACGGTTCATTCATGTTCCTTCCATGGTGATGGACTGTTTCTATCGCAATCCGTAAGTGTGGAAGAAAGCTACCGTACAAACGGAGGGAAAATGGATCCATATTTGTTGTTGGAAGAACTAGTTACACACTGACATAGGCGACGGTATTGCTTTCGTTTCCCAAAAGTTATAAATATTTCGATTTCGTGATATTGAAAAGAAGTTGTACATTTCGGCGAGATGTCGAACAAAACTATCCCTTTCGTATTGGCTGTATGGAGTAAGATCGGAGACAGAGGTTTGGAAGCAAATGGCAGGAGTACGGGGAAGGGCGTCCCTTGCTTGAGGGGCCGCTAATCCGACTACCTGGCGAAGGGTCAGGTGTGGCAAAAGTCCGGCGTGGCAAGTGTCCGGCATGGCAAGTGTCCGGCATCCGATTAGCTAGTTCATAAGTAGTTTGTAAGTTTAGGGACTGATGACCCCGTAATTAAGTCCCATAAGTTATACAAACATTTGAACATTGGGAGAGTTGTCTAGCGTACAGCAAGAACAGCGATCTATCGCAATGTGACTTCAAACATAAAAAAAGTAAATATAGACAAATTATTTATGAATGATATTCTGTACCTGACAGTAGTGGCCCTGTTCTCAAGTCCTAATAAAGAAATAGTAAAATTTTCTATACCTGACAGTGTTGGCCCTGTTGTCATATGACAATAATCAAATAAAGCAAATATTGAATCAAGGGAGAATGACAAATCGCTTCGCAGCACATCACATTCTCCACTTCAGGTAGTTCATGACACCGATCTTCTACAATGAACTCAACTACCGCCAGACTAAAAATACATATAATACTAATTCTGATCTCACCTTTCTTTTTTTTAATTGAAAATAATCAATGAAACTAATTAAATCCACTTTACAAAAAATGTTAAGAATAAACCACAGAAACGTAGAATGTGCATATTATTGCGAGGCGTGCAATGAGGCAGTTCCTAAATTGGGGAAGTAACCCTATCCACAGGAAAGGTATCAGATCTAACAACATTAATATATTAAATAACTATTTTATTACTTCATCATCAATCAGAACTTTCTCAAACCAACGAAATATAATAGTATTGTTAACAAATCAAACTAGGTGGAACTAACTGAATGGAAAATTGAAAATAGAAATAAACGAATTCGCAAAGTATCTATTAAAGTAAAAAAATATATACCAAAATCTTATCGTACACTGATAGGCCGCCGCGAACCTCATCAGTCGCCAACTCCAATCTGTCCGTCTCCAACCTGACTCTCTCGTCTCACCTACCAGGCGCAACTCTTTCCTACTGACTCACTCCCGACTGACTCACGCTCCCAACTGCCTACCGAGAGGCAAACCCACTGCCTACTGGCCGCCATAGATAATCATACTCAACTGGAACAAAGATGCTGTATATGTTGTTTCCAACATATACAGCATAAACGTAAGATACGTGATTTCCATTCTGTAGTCCCCTTACAATATCTACATTAAAGCGAAATGACACTCATTCACACACTCACTCACTCACTCACTGACTAAACACAAAATCTTGAAAACTACTTCACCTATGAATATGAAATTTGGTAGGAATGTAGTTTATAGGAGAAGCCTTCAGCGGAGAAAGGATTTTGAGATAGTGCCGATAGTTCAGGAGAAATGACGACATAAACAATGAAAAGTTCTCCATCTTGCGGCACGTGATTGTGTGACTTTATCAGTGCACTATTTGAGAAGGAGAGCACTTAGCGACTTGTAACAAACTTAAAACATGATTTTAAATCTTTAGGAAACTTTTTCTCGCTGACAACCCCACCAAAATAATGAAAGGAAAAAAGTTTGTCGATTACTACTGTTTCGGCCTTCATGCAGTAAAATTGTCAGCAAAAATAACGTGTGCACAAGACGTGGTGCTAGAATGACGTTACAATGTATTACTCGTACACTATTAATTGTTTTTGTGCGAAATGTTAGACAAAAATGTTCAGATGTCTGTAGAACTTACGGGACTTAACTACTTATGAACTAGCTAAGACTAAGGACAGCACAAATATCCATGCCCGAGAGGGGATTCGAAACCCCCGACCGTAGTGGCCGTGCAGACCGTGACTGGAGCGCCTCAGTCCCCTCGGCCACCGCGGCCGGCAAATGTAAGACAGTATACACAGATACCACTGAACGAACGTTCGAAATTTTATCACAGTTCGACACGCAGTTCATGAGATGGCGTCGTAAACAATTAGGTTCATGAAAAACAGCCTCATCACGCATGACGTTTCGATTTATTACGTCTTTCCTACTAGCTCTATTCACGGCGTAGTTTGCAGACATTTTACATCACTGGATGTACCTTCGAAGTAATATCGTATTACGACATATAGTTCAGGTGCTATGATGTCAAAGACAATGAAATATATGAAAATTGGCCCTAATAAGCATCAGGCTGTAATTTATTAAGCCTTTACTATGAACTCAATTTACAACACATTTCGTATGCAGTTTCCTAATATTTCACTCTATTAACACGTTCGCTGCAGCTGACGCTTATACGCGTTTCCGTGATCAACACGCCACAGCTGCCGACGCTTATAAGCGTTTCCGCGATCAACATGCCACTGCGGGTAACGCTTATAAGCGGCGCGTTCGCAAGCTGAGAACTCAGTTTATTTTGTTCGGCTGTGCACTCGGGTTAGTACAAGCCACCAACGAAATATCACGAAACGTTTTCTTGTCTGTAGTTGTGTGTTTTCGTCTTTAGTCGTCTGTGTTGTGCATTGTTGGCAATGGCAAACAACTGACACCAGGGCCTTCTAACCCAAAAAAGAGTGGGAAAAGTGAACAATATACGCTTCAGACACCATGCAGCATTTCACATGATGCTAAAGCATACTTCCAATTCTATATCTAGCACCCCCTCTTGCGCAAACGTTATTATTGCTGTCAATATTACGTACGTGCACAACATGAACGTACAGGTTTCACAGGGGTCAGCTTTCAGCCCCGCGGTGGAGTAGCCGAGCGGTCTAAAGCGTCTCGCTGCGGAGTGCGCGGTTGCTCGCCGTGGAGGTTCGAGTCCTCCCTGGAAGATGGATGTGTTGTCCTTAGGTTCGTTTACCTAGGTTTAAGTAGTTTGTAAGCTACGGACTGATGACCACGCAGTTTGGTTCGATAGATTTACAAACATTTGATTTTCAGCTTTCAGCGCACGTGCGCTTACGGGCGTCCACTTCGAGCATTAGCGGCCTGCACTGGTGACCGCAGTGAACGTGTTATCCTCGTAAATAATGTTTTTGTCGGACAGGTAACTGAGAAGATATCTCAATATGTAAACAAAGAGAAAGGTCACTTACACACTCACACATTCACCGACTAAAACACAAAATCTCTAAAACTACTGCACCTATGAAGCTGAAATGTAGTTTACAGGTAGAAGGCGTCAGCTAAGAATATATTTTTCGATACGACAGAATTAAGATGCATGGTGGGGGATGCCTCTCCTACAGAATGACGAAATCTACAGTTTCGTTGCGATCTTCACGATATTTTGCACGCTTGACCTGCAAAACACGAGGAAACGGTTCATAGAGGAGGGTACCTTGCAACATAAAAATGGATCCATAAATACTTTGATCGCGCCATAACTTGAGAATGGACAATTTCATTGATCTTCTTTTTGTTGTTTTCGTTATTCTCTGCACAAGTGTTGTATGAAATACAAATGGAAAATTTGAGAACAACAAATTGCGTTTTTCAATGTGACCCTGCGTTTCTACTGCATACAAACCGATAGCTTTGTTCAGATATTGATGAAATTTTGCACACTTGACCTTAAAAACAAGAGGAATGTCACTGTATAAAATTTCGTTCGGTGCCTGTTGGAGGCTACTTACGGACTTTCACAAAATGCATAGTTTTGCTCCAATCTTAATAAATTTTTGCATACATGGCCTTTAAACAAAGAGGAATGTCAATGTATACATAAATGTTCGTATGGTACATGAGAGAGGGTACCTTGAAAAAAATTGCCGAGAGAGGGGAAGGTGGAAACGAACAGAGAGATGGGACAGAAAGAGATGGATGCAGAGACTGGGGGGAAGGAGAGGTGGACTAAGAGAGTGTAGAATAAATAAATATCCGGGAAACGCCGGGTTTACAGCTAGTTAATTATATTATCGTGGTTTCACTTCTAAATAAAAAAAATTCTAACCAGAATAAATACCCAAGTATCACTTTCTTTGTGTTCTTTCAGTAGCTAGTGATATCACTTTAGTACCCGAACTGATGCTCACTACTTACACCCTTTTTTAAATGATTTTTCCTTCAGGAGAGACCATCTAAGATTATTTCTGCATAAGTGATAAAGTTTCATAGATTGTGGATAGATGAGGAGCATCTTTCTCAATTCTGCGGAACGTGCTGTTGATGTCTTTCTTGCAGGAGCGAAGGGTACATCGTTAGATCATTCCGCTGCGAAACTCAGAAATAGTTGGAAGAGTAAGCACATTAAAATCACGAAAGCACAGTTCGCGTCAGGAGTCCCATTTTGATATAACTGCTACAATGCCCCGCCGATATAGTAATGTTGTCGAACACTTTAAGAAGATTCCGTAGGCAGTTTTCCACGGTCCAACTATTCTGTCCACAATGGCTGCTTCACAAACAGAATGTATATACGAACCGCAGTCTAATTTTCCGTATTAGTGAATTAAACTTCACTATACAGGCTCACACAATACGACGCCGTCCATGTCAACCACAAACGTCTTTCCTGCTTACATGCTGCAGGTCACTTTCACCTTCAGCTGCTAATACCGGTAGTCTTCATACTCGCTCTCGCTCCATTCTTAAGTGAGAGTATTTTATCTCATATAATATTCCATACACAAAACTCAGGAATTTAACAAATGAAGTATCATAAACATCTTAACATATTTAAACACAAGAAACATATTTATCAATTCACAAAAAGAGACAGGAATAACAAATTATTCATGACATAGTGACTTGTCCCAATACTAGACATTTATCAGCAATGACAACGGCCGCGGAAGCCTTCGTTTACATATAATCATTATAGTTTACTGCCAGAATATATGCATCATACTTAGGAAATAAGGAAGTAGAAGAGAATTAAATGATTAAATCGAATAATAATATATACCCTGTTCTAGTCAATTCTACACAACACCTGTATGTTCCCCAGGTGTTGATAGATACCGCTGCAGTCGTGAAACACCATTCAAGCCTATCATCTTTGACGTACTCTCCACCGGAGCATACTTTTGAAATACGACTCGTAAAAACTAATAATGGAATGGTCGCGTACGATTTCACAGATACGCGTTCCCGGAATTGGCAACGCGCGCGTCCTTATACCGAGAGATCACAACGCACGGCCTTTGTCTCCGATCAGACGACTAAATTACGCATTGGAAGCCTCGCAATGCGGAACTTTGTACAATGACGCTTCGGTACGGCAAAAGACTGCACCTGCAATCGTTCTGTCATTCAGACTCGCAAGGAGTTACAGCTCGTGTCGGACAAAAGCCGCATTCGAAAACGTCAATAATGGCCTGGCAGCCATTACGGACTCGTATTCTGCGCTGCGGCCGCTTTGTGCTGTCTGCAAATTACGCCCCACCGCCGACACGCAATAAGCCCGCAGCTCGGCATTCCGACCGACGCGGCGTCCAGTCTGAGCGGATGCGTCCTCACGGGCGATCGACCGCGCCTGGGATCGCCAGTGTACACCAGGGTAGCCTACGTGCTAGGAGCCAGGCGGAAGCTGGCGGTCCGAATTGGACAAAGAAAAATTGGACGTAGTGTAATGGGAACGTCGTCCAATATTCAACCCAATCTAAGGCCTCGGCCTAGATTTGATGAAAGAAATCACTCGTCTTCTGTTTCCTACAGTGAGAAATGTGACCGCTTGGAGCGCTAGTAGTAGACAGCTTCCTTTATTTTATTTGGAGGTTAAATATCTGACATTACTTGGACATAACGTTCGTATTCGTAAACATGGCTAGTAGTGGAATGTTTGTGTAGTGTTTTCTAGCAACAACAAAATTTAAAAAAAATCTGATGGAGCTTTGTATAACAGGCGACAAGGCCAATTCACACTGTCCGTCACGTCAATTCAAGTAGCCCAATTCCCCATCGGCCAAAATGAGGTTGAGTTACAATCCGTGATGTAAAATAGTCATATACTATCGGAATTGAAGAAGTAATACCCCTAAATCTTATTTACGGCCGAAACAGATTTTAGAATGTATGATTTTGGTAACTTTGTGTGCTAAGTGCTGGGAAGTGAAACAACTTTCAAACCATCGACATCTGCTTGCAAGCGAATGTATGAACATATAAATACGTCAGCCAACTTTTGTAAGGAAATAAATAGAGCCTATTTACTTTATCAGCAGTTCCCCCCCTTACATTGCTAATAACGTCAAAAACAATTTAGATTATCCTCTTTGTCAGTGCTCACATTTTCCATTTAAAACGTTATTTAACGAAACTTGCTTTATCAACTTAACAATCTTATTCGTATACACAGTTTGAGTCAGCCTTTTTGTTACTCTATTGCAATTGTGAAGGATGAAGAGTGACAAAATAATTAGCAGTGAACGGCCTGGCTGTTCTGCCGACGGCATAAAAAAAGAAAATCCTCCCGATTCCGTAACAAATTTTATTTATCTCGCTCTGACACCCACGGTTTCATCCAAGTGTGTTTCCTTTTCTCTTTTCCCTCCTCTTCTAAATGCAGACACAACGCAACTGTAGTATAAACAACTGCTGAGCATTACACCGCTATTTTGAAGCAAATTTGACAAAACATTGGATGATAGTGTAATACCCCCTTTTGCGATTCATCCAATGTCTTTGTCAAAAAATATGACCAATATTTCATTCAATTTTTTCGTCTAATTCTTTGACAAAACATTGGATGATAGTGTAATACCCCCTTTTGCGATTCATCCAATGTCTTTGTCAAAAAATATGACCAATATTTCATTCAATTTTTTCGTCTAATTCTTTGTCCAATAATTTGATAGTGTAATACCGGCCTTAGGCGGACAAAACTGGCATTTCTGCATCCACATTGATCCTCCGTAACTACGAGGGTCACTCCAAAAGAAATACACACTATTAAAAAAATACAGTTTTCATTTTATATGTTTGAAAGTTTTACAGTGTGTAGATGCATCCTTCCCGCTTGTTTTCAAACCTAATTCAACCTGTTCCCGTGATTAATTTTGAGAAAAACAGCGATCTATTTGGTATGATTAATATTACAACAAACAGTCTTGATCGCAAAAATTAAGTTTCTATTTACCGGTTTCGACCTGATGTAGGTCAATTTTGGAATAACAAGTAGCCCATGTGTCCAGTGCTAGACTCGGCTGGCCTGGGTAGTCCTGGACTGTTCTGCTGCCAGCAGGTAACTGTTTAACTGTTCATGCTTAGGTGAACAGCAGGTGTCACTAGGTTAGATCAGGTTTCCAACGACAGCGTCGGTGTTGCACCGATTCAAGACAAGATGCGCGAGAGCCGTCTTAGATTGCTTGTGCTGTTCTACGGGCCAGTGATGACGCTGTTACCAAGACAGGTTACATACTTGTAGTCATCGGTAGAAGATCCAAAGGACGACCTAAGCAACACTGGGAGGAACATTGGTGGCCCCGTTATATCTGTGAGATACAGGCTGCACATTCCACCGTCAGCTTTAATTAACCTTAGATATTTCAGTGAATAAGTAAACAAAACGAAGGAAATATTCATGTAAGTATTACTATAGTAACAACTGAACATTATATTGATAAATTTCACAAAACAACGAAGGAGAAACGAATACTAATTAGGGCTCTTACAGATGCATACAACTTTACTTTTTTCCCTCTTTCGTTTATGTAAAATATCAACAGAATGTTCAGTTGGTACTATTCTAATACTTCAATGAATTTTTTTTACTTATTCAATAATACTATATTCGAACATCACGGGATTGTTTCTACTACTCCTCTGCACCACTTTATATTTTTCTAGATTTAACGCCATTTTCCATTCGTCACATCACCTAGAAATTTGATCCAAGTTATCCTGCTACAAATGATGGAACTTTTCTGTACACCACAGCTGCAGATTGCAACTCACTCTGTCCGTCATGTCATTTATAGGAATGGAAAATAATGATTCTATCACATGTCCCTGGAGCACACTTGAAGATACCCTAGTCCCTGATGAACACTTAAATGGTCCTCGAACTACTCACATATTTGGGTACGTTCGTTTGCAGTCTTCGATGCGTCACCATTTCGAACGGCTTTCGATAAACGACAAATATGCAGTCTGCCTGTTGCCCTTTATCCACAGCACGCATGATGCCATGAGTAAGAAAGGGAAGCTGGATTTCGCGCGATCGATGCTTCCTAAAGCCGTTCTGATGCAAGGGCAGAAGCTTTTCAGCCTAGAGGAAATTTACTATATTAGAACTGAGAATACAAGAATTCTCTGGCTGTATCTTTCCAAACACTGATTGTCTTTGGTAATAATAACATAAATTCTTCGTATTACAAGTTACAGTAGAAACTTTAATGAGATAAACAACTTCACAGCTACAATCTTATACATCCGTGAGTGCATAAAAACAAAATGGAAATATGTACAATACGAACTTCAGAACACACAAAAAAGTATTTTTCTAACAATATATGCTGTATGACTAGAATTAATGTTTTAATGAGAGACGTACATGAAATGCTAACATTACCACGGAATTCTAATGCAGAAAGATGTCTTCTAGTCCCAGTAAGGTTTTATTAAAATACCTTGTTTATCCAAATACGAAAATGTGGCGAGTCACTTTATCATTTTATATACAATATTTTACTCCAATTAGTGAAAATTCCATTATGAAAAGCTTTCAGACGTTATGCCACCTAAGTTATTACAATTCCATGCATATAGGTGCTCCTAAAATCATCGAAAATATTTTTATGTTTTTTCAATAATTCCCAAACTTCTGCAATGAACTACATGTTTGCATTCAAACAATATAGTTTTTAATCGTCGTTTAAATATGCAAAAAGAGCTAATGAGATAAAAATACAAGTCCTGTTACTGTTGATGGTAAATAGAAAATTCGAATTTTATATTTACAACTGAAGTAAGTGATTCCGAGATTATAAATGGGGCCTATTCTTTCCTGTTCCACAATAATATACAACAATTTTATGTGGTAACTTCTATTTTTGACAATATGCTAGAGTCAACCTTCTAACATTACATATTAAATAGTACAATCAGTCAAACATCTCATTAATCATTTCTACAGATGATGACTGGTTTCAGCCTTTTATTAGCCTATCTTGAGATCGATGTTGTTCTGACTTGACTCCACGCAGCATTTACAAAACGTGACAACCGCAGATATGCAGCGTGGTGTCGAACCAGAACATGGGCCTAAAGACGGCCTAATAAAAGCCTGAAAACAGTAATCAATGAAATTGTGTCAGTTCCCTTTTCTACTTTTTTTATTTTATTTATTTATTGAAAGAAGTGTATAAATATCCGATGTCTGATCAGAAGTCTTTATATCTTCATCAAGATCAGCTCCAAAGACGTCATCCACATGTGTAATATACTAGATTAAGCGCTTTTTGAAATCTTGGAAGCACTTTTGCAACTAACTTTCCGATATGTAGTTCCCCTGTTTCAGAGATTCTCTTTTCTCTCAACACCTGTGGCAAGAGACTTCCTTTAACGCTTCTCTTCAGAGAATAGAACGAAGTCGCAGGAGACCGCGTCCAACGAATATGGTAGTCGATGCACCATAAAGGTTTTGCTTTTTGCCGAAAAATCACAAACAAGCATTGAAGTGTGTCCGGGAACATTAACTTGGTGCAATTCTCACGGTTTCTTTTCTTATAAATCTGGACATTTTCTTGTGATCGTTTCGTGGAAAGAGCGCATAACTTCATGATAGTAGTCATTATCGACCATAATATCATGACGCAGGAATTAATGGTGCACTGTCAGACAGTAATTGAAGTAACAGTAATTAAAGACAGCATTTTTCGAATTTGTTATCCAGTCGTGACAAATTTATCTGTTTCCCAGGGACGTCAGATTGTCAAGACGTCAAAAACCGTAAACCCATATTTAGTCAACAGTTACAATCTTCTTTGGCAATTATGGGTCGTTGTCGACTTCACGCGAGAATTTCTGAACGATTTCTACACGATTTCGCTTTTCGTTCAAATTCAAGTGTTTCAAATATTTGTATAGCTTATGGGACTTAACTACGGGGTCATCAATTCCGAAACTTACAAACTACTTATGAACTAGCTGAGACTAAGGACGGCACAAATATCCATGCCCGAGTAAGGATTCGAACCCCCGATCGTAGTGGCCGTGCAGACCGTGACTGGGGCGCCGAAGTCCCCTCGGCCACCGCGACCGGCTTCAAAATATTTGTCTACCTTTCTATTCTCTGAAAGTGCGAGGGAAAGGAAATTCTTTTTTATGGTCTATGAAAGTGGGTGATAGTATGTTCGGATTCGGAGGAGAAAGTTGGTGAGAGAAATTTCCCAAATCGATTTCGCCGATTTTTTTAAGATTTCGGCCCCAACTCGTTCATTTCTGTGACACTATCTCCCCTGTATCGCAATAATACGAAATGAGCTCCATTCTCTGATTCTCTGAACCTTTCCTATGTCATACGTCAGTTCCACCTGGTGAGGATCCCATAATGCGCAGCAGTGCTCCTAAATAAGACGGAAAAATGTAACAGCCGGCCGCAGTGGCCGAGCGGTCTGCGGCACGCCAGTCACATCTGCGCGGCCACTACGGATGAGGGTTCGAATCAGCCCTCGGGCATGGATGTTTGTGTCGTCTTTAGTATGAAGTAGTTCATAAGTAGTTTGTAAGTTTAGGGACAGATGACCCTGCAGTTAAGTCCCTTAAGCTTAACAAAAATTTGAACATTTGATTTTAGGTATCTGGACCATGGGCTTCTTTTCATAAAAGTTGTGAGAATAATTTCACTTCAGGTGGTTGCCAGCACTGGCTTTCGTGTGGCTTTCTTTCTTTCTTCTTCTTCTTTTTTTTTGTGCTTGGTTTCTGTAGTAATGTGATACTGTCCTTACTTTATGGAGCACCTACATGTTTACCGTAAGTATTATTACTGTGACATGTATTTTAGCTTAAATTAGAAGCACAACAGTAATTTGAAACATTACTGGCAACATATGTTTCCCTTTATTTTATTAGTTTGAAGTGGTAGTCTACTTACCACCAAACATTTTCAAAACTGTGGTAAGTGGGCCAGGTGCTTGGGGTATCTGGACGCGCCTAGGATCCATTTACCCCAAGTACACCCATTTAACATAAATATATTATAAATATTTCTTCTTTTTAATTCAGTACTGAAATCAATTTGTTTATTTCCTTTCTTGTGAATTATGTTAATTTTATCTAGTGTAAAATTCTTGAATATCCGTATGCAGATCGCTTTTATTTTGTATAACATGACCGGTTTCAGGACAACTGCCCATCTTCAGATCTGTGAACAAATGTTACAGTTAATTGAAAGCTACTGTTTACAACGTATAAAAACCAAAAATGTTAGTGGAAAATGAAATTATGAAAAAATACCAATTCTATGAAGTTACAGAGTAATCTGTTGCATGATGAGCAAGTGTTTATAGTCGTTACTAAAATACAGTAGCCTCCTGAGGATTTTATATAATGTATTTCCTTTTCTCTGATTGGTGGATACGTTTTCGTTAAAATTAATCACAATAAGTGACTATTGATTAACATATAAAAAATATTTATAAAGTTAAGGTGTGAAATAGCAGTCAAGGTATAAAATACAATAGCTGTCAAACTGTAAGAAGACTTAGAAAAAAAATATAAATAAAATAACACCGGGTTCCGAATACGTATTAAGGATATTTTAAGTAAGTATTTAAAATAATTTATGAAAGAATTTGTAACGTGGTTATATATTACAGCTTTGTGCAGACAGGAGAGGAGGCATATATTACCGAAAACGATATAAGCTGCCAAATCCTATTAAAAGTAGCTCTGCTAAAGGCGTGACCAGGTTCACTGATGATATGAGTGACTTAACAAACATTTTGTAATTTTTAGCGAGATATAATTAAACGTTAATAACTGAATTTGGGGTTATAAACTTTAATTGTGTAACTGTAACTCTTGTTTCATAATAAAAGTTGTTATTCAAAAATTTGAATTAATTTCACATCCTGTCATTCTGTAGAGTTTCTCTTGCATTTTTGGTAACTCGACTGCAGGATATTTGAAATGACTTGTTTTAATTTTCTCATGGAGATTACATGTTGCCCAAGCGGCCCAATTACCTCAATTGAGACAACAATAATTGGTATGAAACTAACTCCACTATGGTCCAGTTACGCCACTCTAAGAGAGTATCTGGGCTTATTGGGCATTTTTTTTTTCTTTTTACCTTCTCAAGTTTAAATATAACGCAGATTACATTCTGTTATAACATATTTGTAGGTAGAATGTTTAACATATTTAATATTATTACTTCCTAGACTAGTATTAAGTTATAAACTACACACGTTGTAAAATCATGGCCCAGATGCCTCAACTGACCAAAACAGTAAATCCACCGTGTGTATTAGTATAGATCTCACAGGCTGAGAGGTGACCTCAGGAAGAGGGACACCGCCAGTCTCAGAAAAATTGTCCGGCACTGATAACGCCTCAAACCTATCGGTAATTTGAACCAAGGAGTCCCTTCGATCGGTACACCGTGAATTTCGCTATCTGTCACGTACTGGAACGACCACCCACGCGACTACGGGTGGAGTGTCTGCCTTATTTTGAGCAATAACAACGCTCGTTGCAACCGCGGGCAAATCGGTAGGCGCGACTGAGTGATAGACGTCCGTTCTGTCCCCACGGCCAGTCCACAGCAACGGTGCCCCTCGCCCCACCTTCCAGCTGTGTATAACCGAGGTTAACGCCGCCTGAAGCAGGGAGCGAAGAGTGACGAACTCAGTTCTCACCTGCAACAGCAGTGACAGTCACTACTGTTTGTGAAGGCATAGCCAGTATCGAGGTGTAAATTTTTCTCCTTTCCAATTCATTTATTTATGACACATACATACCGTTAGTATTAAATGGTTTCTTTGTTTCTCGATGTGTATTAATATTTAGCGTAATTTGTGTTGTTATGTTAGCTTCTAAGTGTTACGAATATCAACGTTTCATTTATTACAATATTGTGTGGAAATCTTTGGTTGTATTCGATATGTACTGTTAGAGAGAGAGAACAATATCGATAGTCGAAGTTTGCTGTGAGTGTGCGCTTCAAGTGACGACACGCAGACATCTGAGGAAATACGCTTCTCCTTGGGACTAGTAATAATGTGGTGATGTGTTGTGTTAACCATTGCGTATCAGAGCGTCAAACAGTTTTAAGTTACGCAGCAAGAGAATGTTGTTACAGTGACTGCTCTGCCGTCCTCTGTTGTTATCGTCTTCAGTCCGGAGACTGGTTTGATGCAGCTCTCCACCCTACTCTATCCTGAGCCAGCCTTTTCATCTCCTCATAAGAACGGCAACCCACATCCACTTGAATCTGCTTACTATACGCGTCTCTTGGTCTCCCTCTGCGATTTTTACCCCACACACTTCCCTCCAATGCTAAATTTACGATTCCTCGATGTCTAAGAATGTATCCTACCAAACGATCCCTTCTTTTGTCAGGGTATGCCAAAAATTCCTTTTCTCACCTATTCTGTTCAGTGCCTCTTCATTAGTTATGTGATCTACCCACCTAATCTTCAGCATTCTTCTGTAGCACCACATTTCAAAAGCCTCTATTCTCTTCCTGTCCGCACTGCTTATCGTCCATGTTTCACTCCCGTACAAGGCAACACTCCACACAAATGCTTTCAGAAAAGACTTCCTTACACTTAAATTAATATTCGATATTAGCAAATTTCTCTTTTTCAAAAATGCTTTTCTTCCCATTGCCATTCTGCATTTTATATCTTCTGTACTGCGACCATCGCATGTTATTTTACTACCCAAGTAACAAAACTCATCTACCACCTTCATTGTTTCGTTACCTAATCTAATTCCTTCAGCATCGCCTAATTTTCTAAGACCGCATTCCATTATTTTTGTTTTGCTCTTATTAATGTTCATTTTATACGCTCTCTTCAACACACTGTCCATTCCATTCAACTGCTCTTCCAGGTCCTTTGCTGTCTCTGACAGAATTACAATGTCATCAGCAAAACGCAATGTTTTTATTTCTTCCCCCTGAACTTTAATCCCTATTCCAAATTTTTCCTTGCTTTCCTTCACCGCCTGCTCGATGTACAAATTGAATAGCATCGGAGAAAGGCTACAACCCTGTCTTACTCCCTTCCCAACTGATGCTTCCCTTTCATGCCCTTCGAGTCTAATAACTGCGGTCTGGCTTTTGTACAAGTTGTAAATAACTCTCCTTTCCCTGTATTTTACCCCTGCTGACTTCAGAATTTGAAAGAGTGTATTCCAGTCGACATTGTCAAACGCTTTCTCCAAATCTACAAAAGCTAAAAATGTAGGTTTGCCTTTCCTTAACCTATCTTCTAAGATAAGACGTAAAGGGAGTATTGCCTCCCGGGTTCCTACGTTCCTCCTGAATCCAAACTGATCTTCCCCGAGGTGAGCTTCTACCAGCTTTTCCATTCTCCTGTAGATAATTCGTGTTAAAATTTTGCAACCATGACTTATCAAACTGATGGTTCTGTAATTTTCACACGTGTCTGCTCCCGATTTCTTTGGAATGGGGATTATTACATTTTTCTTAAAGTCTGAGGGTATTTCGCCTGTATCATACATCCTAGACACCAGTTCAAATAATTTTGTCATGGCTGGCTCTCCCAGAGACTTTAGTAGCTCTGAGGGTATGTCATCTACTCCTGGGGCCTTGTTCTGACCTGGGTCTTTGAGGGCTCTGTCAAATTCACCTCTCAGTATAGTATCTTCTATTTCATCTTGATCTACTACCTCTTCCCTTCCTATAACATCGTCTCTAAGTTCATTTCCTTTGTAGAGCTGCTCTATGTACTCTTTCCACCTTTCAGCTTTCCCTTCTTTGCTGAGAACTGGTTTCCCATCTGAATTCTTGATATTCGTGGAGTTTCTTTTCTTGTCTCCAAATGTCTCTTTTATTTTCCTGTAGGCGGTATCTACTTTTCCCCTTCTTATACATTTTTCTACAGATTTGCATTTGGCTTCTAGCCACTCCTGCTTTGCCATTTTGCACTTCCTGTCAATCCCATTTCTTAGTCGTCTGTACTCCATTTTGCCTGTTTCATTTACTGCATTCTTATATTTTCTCCTTTCATCAATTAAATTTAGTATTTCCTGTGATATCCAAGGATTTTTTGTAGGTCTTGCCTTTCTACCTATTTTGTCCTCTGCTGCCTTCACAATTTCATATCTCAGTGTTACCCATTCCTCTTCTACTGTTTTATTTCCCCCTGTTTCTGTCAATTGATGCCTAAATCTCCCTCTGAAATTCTCCAGAACTTCACATTCCTTCAATTTATCTAGGTCCCATCTCCTTATTTTCCTACCTTTCTGCAGTTTTTTTCAGTTTCAGCCTACAGTTCATGACTAACAAGTTATGGTCAGAGTCTATATCTGCCCCTGGGTATGTCTTACAGTTTATAACTTGGTTCCGGAATCTATGTTTTACCATTATAAAATCTATCTGATACCTTCCGGTGTCTCCTGGTCTCTTCCACGTATACAACCTTCTTTTGTGATTCTTAAACCACGTGTTTGTTACGATTAAATCATGTTCCGTGCAAAATTCTACCAGGCGGCTTCCTCTTTCATTCCTTTTGCCCAGACCATATTCACCCACAATCTTCCCTTCCCTTCCTTTTCCTACTACCGAATTCCAGTCTCCGATTACAATTAAGTTTTCCTGTCCCTTAACTGTCTGAATAATTTCCTTTAGCTCCTCATATATTTCTTCTATATCCTCATCATCGGCAGAGCTAGTTGGCATATAAACCTGTACTACTGTTGTCGGTGTTAGCTTCGTATCTATCTTGACAATGATAATTCGATCACTGTGCTGGTCATAGTAGTTTACGCGCATTCCTATTTTCTTATTCATTATCAATCCTACTCCTGTGATACCCGCAATTGATTTTGTATTTATAATCCTGTACTCACCTGACCAGAAATCCTGTTCATCCTGCCACCGAACTTCACTAATCCCCACTATATCTAACTTCAACCTATCCATTTCCCTTTTTAAATTTTCTAATTTTCCTACTCTATTAAGGGATCTAACATTCCACGCTCAGACCCGTAGAATGCCAGAATTGTCTTTCCTGATGATCACATCCTCCTGAGTAGTCCCCGCCCGGAGATCCGAATGGGGAACTATTTTACCTCCGGAATATTTTACCCGAGAGGATGCCATCATCATATGTTCATACAGTAGA
Organism: Locusta migratoria; assembly: GCA_026315105.1. Lineage (NCBI taxonomy): Eukaryota > Metazoa > Arthropoda > Insecta > Orthoptera > Acrididae > Locusta > Locusta migratoria. The sequence goes on along the minus strand of CM048745.1, from coordinate 834,633,981 downwards.
GCTGCATGTCCTCGGGAAAGGTAACGGCTGTAGTTTCCCCTTGCTTTCAGCCGTTCGCAGTAGCTGTGTGGCAAAGCCACATTAGCTGATGTTACAAGGCCAGCTCAGTCAATCATCCAGACTGTTGCCCCTGTAACTACTGAAAAGGCTGCTGCCCCTCTTCAGGAACCACACGTTTGTCTGGCCTCTCCACAGATACCCCTCCGCTGTGGTTGCACCTACGGTACGGCTATCTGCATCGTTGAGGCACGCAAGCCACCTCACCTCGGCAATGTCTGTGGTTCGTGGGGGGTCCTCTGATCGCCCCGGAAAGGCCGGCAGACCAACCAACACACTGAATGCAACGGTGGTCTATCGATAAGGCGTTACAGATAACACCGGCCAGAGGGAATACACCTTCCTTACCAACAATTAATTTTATATGATCTTTCTATTTAAGATCGCTCTTTATGTCTACTCCCAGATATTTTATGGAACTAACTGCCTCCCAGTGTTGGCCTTGTGTTGCGTAGATATATAAATATCTTTCTTTCTATGTAATCGCAGCACTTTATACGTCATCATGTAGAGGTTCAATTGTCTTCCACTACAACATGTATCGATACGCTGCTTGTCATCCTGCGGTTCGCTCCCCTTTTTCAGTGTTGCGACTTCTGGATAAACTACAGCAAAAAAGTCTCACGAACGTCCGATAATTTATATATATTGCGAAAAGCGACGGTCCTATAAAACTCGCCTGGACACGTCTAAGATTATCGTCTGAATACTCCTCTCGGTTGAGAATGTGAGACGTTACTGTCATACCGCCTCATTGCTGCACCTAATCGATTTTGCCAATTTCTCTTACCTTGCTCATGTTTTTCTCACTTGTATTAGTAATGTTTGCTGTCTTCAATATAAATTGATTTAACTTGAGTTGGTGGTTTCATGGCCGACTGGCGAGGGCAAAGAAGTAGAAGCAGAGATGTCGAGTTAGTGTTTTCTTATATTTTATTCCCTTTTCTTTTTATTCATGTCACACTCCCCTGTTTCCCATCACAGCGTGATCGAAGGAGTGGTTGAGCATAGTTGAACCAGTAGGGGTACTTTACCTTGATGGTGGTGGTAGTTTGTGAGTTTTTCGCTTTTTGTGTAGGCAGCTAGTGGAGCAAAGAGGTTACCAAGCTTTGCTGCTGGTCGATGGTAGGAGGTGGATTCGCGAACGAGTAAAAGGAAGGTGCCCAGTCGGCTGCACCTGCCTCCGCCAATCAGGGCGCGTCTTCTTGGCGTAGTTGGAATTGGCGGACGGTTGAGGTAGAGGGGAGCCATCCTTAGGGAGTTGGAAGGAGACCATCGAGAGGTACGGACGCTGGTGCAGCTTGCTGCGCAAAATTCTCCAGAATGTGGTAAGAAACGCGGCACAAGAGATAATTAAAGTCATAAGTGGAGAAGTGGAATTTGATTTATTAAAATGTCTTTAGGTAAATTTAGGACTGAGTTTTCGTATTTCTGAGTGAATTTTATTTGTATTTCATTGTGTTGAGCTGGTGGCCCCATTTTATTCATACTTGTTTGGTGGTTATGCACCTACAAGTGCTTCCGATTGTTCTTTACAAGTGTGCGACAATTACAAGTAATTATACAGATGTTAAAGGTGAGAATATCGGGCCATCCTTTTTTAAAGTAATCGTAAATTTTGTTCTGTATATTGTGTCCACAAGCCCACTTACTGTTCGACCAGCAGGATTAGTTTGAGTAGTATATGTATAGCGCTTTGCGCTAATCACGCAGTGAGTGATTTGCATGTTTTATGTCCGTTTGTGTGCAGATTTCCTACCCCCTCCTCACCCACCTTGTGTGACATTGAATAGTGTACAGAGTAGTTAAATGCAGTAAGAGGCCAGTTGAGCAATATTTATAGTAAATTGTCTCAAAAGAAAAATGTCAAATTGATTTTATTTATTTATTTATTTATTTTCTTTTCTTTAAGTAGTATTTGGGTCACAATGTTTTAATATAAGGGTATTAAACTGTTTCTTTACCATTCAAAATCAACATTATAATTTCAATACATCTACATCTACATCTACATACATACTCCGCAATTCACCGTAAGGTGCGTGGCGGAGGGTACACCGTACCACTACTAGGCATTTCCTTTCCTATTCCACTCCCAAATTGAACGAGGAAAAAAAGAATGCCTATATGCCTCCGTACGAGCCCTAATTTCTCTTATCTTGTCTTTGTGATCTTTACGCGAAATGTAAGTAGGCGGCAGCAAGATCGTACTACACTCAGCTTCAAATTCCGGCCCTCTAAATTTACTTAACAGAAATTCACGAAAAGAACGTCGTCTTTCTTCCAGCGATCCCCAATTGAGTTGCCGGAGCATTTCCGAGACACTCGCGCATTGGTCGAACCTACCGGTAACAAATCTAGCTGCTCGCCTCTGAACCGCCTCTATGTCTTCCTTCAAACCGATCTGCTGCGGGTCCCAAATACTTGAGCAATACTCAAGACGTGGTCGTACAAGCGTTTTATACGCGGTCTCCTTTACAGGTGAATTACATCTTCCCAAAATTCTCCCAATAAACCGAAGTCGGCTGTCTGCCTTACTCACAACTGTCCTTACATGCGTACTAGTTCCTGTAATGATTAGCTAAAATAAACCCTTTATGATTAAATTTTGGGTCTGAATAACTGATTTACCCCTCAGCTTCTCCTTCAATGCTCCCCATTTTGGACGGGAAACAAAGGGATCTCACAATCATTATGAGGATTGAAATTGGTATTTGTACGAACTTACCCTGGGGGTTTAAAACTAGACGTATCCTTTCTTGAGGTAGATGTGTACTGGTTCCGTTAATTATAAACAAAAAAATACCTTATCCGTTGCGCGCCATTTTCATTTGTCAAGTTTTGATCAAGCCGGTATGTTCATGTGAAAATAGACCGAAATAAGTGTGAAACAGTATAGATCCATGCTCAGGATAAAGCCTACGCGAAATTACCAATCCCATTTCATACTGTGTATGGAAGCCCTTGCTGTCAGTTGAACAGCGTTTGGGTAGGCCCACCCAGTGGTAAGAGAGAAAAAAGGTTAAACTGTAAAGAACAAACAAGAACGAAATAAATAAGATAAGAGGGTACGTCACAAATGTAAAGCCCATTCCGTTAGCTAGAATCGCCTCAATCCAGCCACACAGTTTATCTGATAGTTTATCTGATATTCCACACGCAGACGAAGGTGCGTAACGGAGTAGAACGCCCTGCGGAAGCCGAGAAACACGGTATCTACCTTCGATCCTGCACCTACGTCCCTCTCAGAAGTGAACCCCAAACGTGTGCCGTAACTTGTGAATTGTTCGTTTACAGAAGACATTCGCCACAAGACACCCCATACGAAATATCAACTCTTTCCTGTTTCGTGCAACTCGCCTACTCTGGCAAAGCACTCCGCTGTTTATGAGGTACAGCTTTCTAAGTAACAGCTGTATATCATATCTTTCTCGCCTTATAAAAGTTTTGGAGGTACTCATATTTTCTTCCTGGTCTCCGACTGCAGTATATTTCTTGCGTCTGTCTTTCTAATGTAATTCCTTCCGCGCTTCCACAGCCTACATTTACCTTATTTAAGACACAAAGACGGAGTGCCTCGTGCGCTAACCTGTTTACGGCCTTGCAAAAGCTGCCTTGGTACGTAGCAACGAGCGCATAAGCCGGAAAATAGTCATAATTATGTAGCGCGGCGAACTCCGTTGTATCAAAATAAAACTTTCTTCTAGAAGGAGCAATTTGGAGGAGTCCGGTTTGCATACATAAAACATTTATAACGCAAAGTGATAGTTTTTCACAATCTCTTGTCCACTGCTCCTTTTATTTGCTCATTGTTTGTACCAATTTTACAGAACGAGAATGGTTGTAAGATCCAGTAAAGGAAGATACATTTTACCAGCTATAAATGTCGACGCCGTTACGTGGCGTCATTCCAAAGGTTACGCAGTGTTTTGTGACGGAGTGTACAAATATAGATGTTATCGGACACACGTTATGGGGACATTTTTATGAGTATTCAGTATTTCGAGATAAATCTACAGATTTACAATGAAAAGCCAAAGAAACTGGTACATATACATCTGTATACATACTCCATAATCCACCCAAAGGTGTGTGGCGGAGGGTATTCACCGCCATTACTAGTTACTTGCTTTCCTGTTCTATTCCCGTATACAATGAGGGAAAAACTAATGTTTGTAGGCATCCGTACGAGCACTAATCTCTCTGTCCTTGTGGTCCTTACGCGAAATGTCGATTGGTGGCAGCAGAATCTTTTCTGCAGTCCGCCCCAAATTCCGGCCCTCTAAATCTCTTCAACAGTGCTCCACAAAAAAACGTATTACGCATGCCTATACCACTTTCCTTGGCTCTTCATTGTAGGCTTACATGTCAGCTAACGTGTAATTGGATAGCGAAAGGAGAATGATTACAGACCAAAACAGCGATTTGTTTTACATTGGCATCATTCTTCTCTATTCTAAAATTAAAGGTCCTCCTATAAAAACAACACCCCCCTCTAGCATTACTTGCGACCCTATTGCGTTTCCTTTTACGGTGTATGGGAGCACGGCAGTGCTCCCCGCCAAGTAGAGCGCAAACGGCCATACCATCATTGTGGATAGAGAGGTGGATAGAGCTAATGATATATGTGAACCAGTCTAACTGAAACATGAATTATCGGCTTCCAAGAAAAATGAATATTCTGAAAAAGAGATAGATCGAGCATTCCATCATGGAAGAAAAGTGTCTGAAGACACGCGACAGCATCAGCTCTCTACAGAGAACTTCTTCTTCTTCCATTTATCCACAACATTTTTCGTTTGTCCGTTTTGTGGATAAACATTAGTAAAAGATCGCACTGATTTAGCATGCGACCTGTAACCGTACAGGAGAAAAGGAATCTTTTTTTTTTTTTTTTTTTTTTTTTTCACCTTCTTCAACTCATTCTGTACATTAAAAACTGAACTCACATTTGTACCGAGCGAGATGGTATCACACTGGAACCCTCTTCGAGAGGACGCTGGTTCAAATTCATCTCCGGCCCTTGAGATTTAATTTTTCATGATTTTCCTAAATCAGTCCAGGTGAAGGCCGGAATGGTTCCTGTGAAAGAACAGCCGATTTTCTTCCCCCAGCCTCACTCCGACAATCAGACCGTGACTCCGTCTCTAATGACACCACTGTGTACAGAACTTGAAACCATAATGTTCGTTTTTGGACTCGCATTTGGAAGGACGGCAGTTGAAATCAGCTTTCGGCCGTCCAGATTTAGATTTTCCTTGATCTCCGCAAGACTATTGCGGAAGATGGTGGCATGAAAGGCACGGATTGTATCTTTCCTAACCCATAATAAAAGAAATGGTGTTCATGCTCCAACTCTGCTGATAGCGGTGTCGCCCAAACCCCAATCTTACTTCTTTCCTCTATTATATCGTTTGCAGACTGCTTTACGAGAACGTTTGATTTCCTCTGCTGACATCAAACTAGCTGTATGGTATGCGTGTGCTGCTAAAGACGAACAAGTTAAACATGAACGTCCCTAGAAAGTGATTTCATCAACAGACTTATAGATATGAAGTCACTATTTCCTTTCAGCACTCTGTAGCCTGTTCACTGCACTGCCGGACTACGTCCGACGGAAGGGTTTTTTACTATGCCTGCATTGTCAGTGTTCGACATATTTCTGCTGTGGTCGCGAAGCTCGACGCCTTTCGTAGCGGCTACCCGCGTGACAGCGCGACTCTACGGGCGGCCAGTTACGCAGGCGACAGCACGTGCAATTCCAAAAATCCGCTGTCATTTTCGAATGCACGAACTTCATGGGAGGAGAGGACAGGAATCTTCAGTATTGAGGCTATTATATTTTCACAAGGTGGTTATACAAATGATGGTATAACTCTTCTGGCTGATGGAAATTGCAGTTAATAAATATTCTTTACTCAATAGATTCAATGGTATCTGGAGAACAGCTGCAAAAAATCTAAAGAGACGAGTCGTTGGCCAGATGAGAAATACAAATGAAATACCGAAGAGACTAAATGGGAAGATGCATTTTATAATGCAAAATGGGAAAACAAAAATCAACAATGATTGCTTGGCTTGCAACAAACGCAAGGAGGAAGAAGAGAGAGAATTTTCCGTTGTGAAACATGCAAAAGGACGTCTGGACTTCAGCTGGGAGAAAGAGTCAAGAAGTATCATACATATAAAAAATTGTAAACTACAAAAATGTTGTGTCAAAAGCTACTGTAAAAGAAAATAAAGTTATCAAGCGACCTCATACTGAATTGTATTTTTTTTAAATAATTGTGTAATAAACCGTCATGCCCAATACCCTTACCCTGCGAAAAGTAAATGGGAGTTGGAGATGGTGCAGTGAGTACAAAAACAAGATTGGAAAGAGTTAAAGCCGGCCGCGGTGGCCGAGGGGACTGAGGCGCTTCGGTCACGGTATGCACGGCCACTACGGTCGGGGGTTCGAATCCCCCCTCGGGCATGGATATTTGTGCCGTCCTAGTTCGTAAGTAGTTCATAAGTAGTTTGTAAGTTTAGGAACTGATGACCCCGTAGTTAAGTCCCATAACCTTTACAAACATTTGAACATTTTGAAAAAGTTAAAGGCTACGTACACACGTTTTGGTAATTTACACATCATGATATTCGTTAGCCTCTTTGGATACTTAATATTATAATTAGTACCCTTATTTATCGGTTTGCGTATAATAATCGCAGAACTTTATGTGGGAAAGATGACAATGTAAGGGTCCCTGATTAATTTGCCCTGGAATTTCAACGCAGTTATCAGTTATGGTTAAACCTTGAAAACATCTGGATATAAACAGACGGGAGCACTTTGTGCATTAGCGAGGACTTCAATGCGAGATGCCTCCAATACTTAATCACAACGAAACTCTTTCTAGAAATTTGACTGAAAACCCAAAGATATGTTGGTCATATGTTAAATATACTAGCGGCCAAACACAAACAATAAACTCATAATATGATAGTAATGGCGATGCTGACGATGGTAGCGCTACTAAAGCAGAGTTACTAAACACAGCTCTTAGAAACTAATTCACCAAAGAAGACGAAACTAATATTCCAGATTTCTAATTAAAAACAGAGGCAAGAATGAGTATCTTAGAAGTAGATACCAGAAAATCAGAGCTCTAACGGAGGGATTCAGATGTTCTTTCTTCCCGCGCGCTATTCGAGAATGGAATGGGATAAATAGTATAATGGGGGTTCGATGAACCCTCTGCCAGGCACTCAAATGTGATTTACAGAGTATCCCATGTAGATGTACATGAAATCAGGAAGTAAAACTTAGCTGACAAGTATTAGATAGGGTAAAGCATTCTACAACCTCTTTTTTTTTTTACTATAGTATACGTAATCGACTTGTTACGTCAGCAACTGAACAAATATTTGAAATGATTTTTTGCATATTTGAATTGATAATTTAAATTAATCCTTACATTATTTCCCTTCAAAGTTGTAATTAAAGCAGTCCAATGCTGTTGTATAGTAAGTGAGTGCATATAATAAAATTGTGAGGAACTGTTTACTTCATTTAATGATTGCACAATTATTATTATACAGTTACATAAATGTATGTGTATTTTTCCCATTTTATTTGTATACGAATCTTCAGAATCTTCATAGTTCCAACTGCAAGGCGTCTCTATCTTATGAGAGTTACTGATTTTAGTTACTCCCTATCTTTGTTGGGTAATGTAAAATATAACTATATGCCTCTATTTCTAACAGTTTCTGCTTCGTAAATAGTGAATGCAGCAACTGTATTAAAAGTTACTTGCGTTACAGTTAAACATTACGGTTGTTTAGTCCATAGACTACACCTCCTACCACAAACGGCGATACCGCAAAATCCGAAAATTGATCATCTTATCAATGTCAAGAAAATTTCCATCAAAGCATCTATTACAATTTCAGATTTGAAAGAATAGCATCCAATTTCAGAATTACCTCCTCAGACTATTTTAACACGGTGTTGTAGGAGATAGGCTACCGTACGCTAAAATACTTTGCTCTGAGTTATGTAAATAAATTAGTAGACTGTTTGGATTGGAAGAGTGCCACTAGTATGCAGGTAGGCCAAATGTTTTTCACCTCAAGTGATGAACATAAGAAATTGCAGTTCATATGTAGCAGCTATTTAATGTTACCATAGCTCATAAAGGAATTACAATAATTCATTAGCTTTAATGCATTTGGAAAATGACTGTTCTGAGTGTACGATTACTTTAGTCACTGCCCTTCGAAGCAAATGGAATAGCAAAAATTATTCTTTATAATTTGAATACAGTGCTTCGTAAAATACGGGTCGTAGGACACTTCCAAAACACTCAGCGAAATTTTGCGACGTAGAACAGTATTTTTCATTCTAACAAACGAAGACTGTTACTGCAAAAGAACTGATCATAATAGTCTCATCTTTGCAACAGCAACAGTGGGAAATAGGGTGAATTTATAATTTCAATTACTCCTTACATTATTTCCTTTCAAAGTTCGAATTAAAGCAGTCCAAGTGAGTGCATATAATAAAATTGTGAAGAACTGTTTACTTCATTTAATGATTGCACAATTATTGTTATTATACAGTCACATATTTGCATGTGTATTTTTCCCATTTTATGTGTGTATGAGTGTAGTACGATCTTGCTGCGTAAAGATCACAAAGACAAGATAATAGAAATTAGGGCTCGTACGGAGGAATATAGGCATTCTTTTTTTCCTCGTTCAATTTGGGAGTGGAATAGGAAAGGAAATGCCTAGTAGTGGTACAGTGTACAATCCGCCACGCACCTTACGGTGAATTGCGGAGTATGTATGTAGATGTAGATGTATTTGTAAATAAATCCGGACTGTTCATCACTCACTACGAGATCAAAAATAGTGGCTTCACTACCGGCTCCTTTGTAACTAGTTAAAGTCAGAGATATTTTTTTTCCATTTATTGTGATAAAAATGTTTCCTGATTACAGGAAGCGCGCCGCGTTGGAGTGGCCGAGCGGTCTGCTCTGGTGAAAAATTTATTTCCGGCTCTGTGTCTCAGAGCGTTCTGTGAGAGGGCTGAATGCTTTCTCTAATAATAAATAAAGAAATAACTAAGCCAAGAACTGCCTTTTAATTACGAGCATAAGCGAACAAACGTCCGCAATTGCTCGAATAACCCGAGGAAAAAAGAAAAGAAAGGCATGTAAGGCGCCTTGACGCGGAGCGCGTGTCTGCTCGCCTTCGGAGGTTCGAATCCTCTTTGGGGCATGTGTATGCGGTAGGGTTGCCATATTCCAAGAACCAAAATCAAGGACATTTCTCCTCCATTCGTACTGAAGATCCCTATACCACCCGTCCATAAATGAAGGGACTAACCACCTGTCTGCTTTTGACTCATGACGTCATCGGCGGATAGATACTAAACGAGCAAAAACGCAGAAAACAAATTCCAAAACAAAAAACAAAACTCGTAATATAAAACTTTTCATTACGCATCAAGAACCTTTCGTTAGCTACAGTGTTCTGCCGAGCATAGTGTCTCTTACGTTTAATATTTGGAGACTCTTCCACGTATTCCACTCGGAATTACACGTTTCTTCTCGACATTTTTATATCAACGATGACGAAAACAAAATCAACACTCGACGTGCCGGTAGCTGACTGTTTACCTAACACAAAGTCAAGCAACTTAAGATACTGTACACCAAAGACCGTTAAACAAGAGTGGGCCGGCCGCGGTGGACGAGCGGTCTGCGGTATGCCAGTAACGGTCTGCACGACCTCTGCGGTAGGGGGTTCGGGCATGGATGTTTGTGCCGTCTTTAGTATAAGGTAGTTCATAAGTAGTTTGTAGGATTAGGGACTTATGACCCCGTAGTTAAGTCCCATAAGCTCTACAAACATTTGAACATTTGAAAAAAGAGTGAAAAACTGTAACATCCACAGACAATCGATCATTGCACTGGGTCACTGTTGGAAACAGCCGACAGATTCAGAACTACACCAGAATATTAGCAGTTTCCAACAGCTAACGTCAAGATAGCGGCGAGTAATGAAATACTTGATCAGAGACCGGCTGAAAAACTCAAGTTAAAAAAGAAAAAAAAAAAAAAAAAAAAAAGTAGTCGCCCACTATTTTCGCGGACACCTCGTCAAGGACACTCGCCTCCTACCTTAAAATCGCGGACTGTCCGCGTAAAACGCGACGTATGGCAACCCTAGTATGCGGGACATGTGTGTATGTGTGTGTGTGTGTGTGTGTATTGTCCTTAGATTAACTTCGCGTGCGTAAGTAGTTTATAAGCTTATGGACTAATAACCAAAGACGTTAAGTCCCATACATTTACAAACTGCCGGTCGTGGTGGCCGAGGGGACATTCCGCTTTCGGCGGGCGAACGGTACGGACGTGCGGTCGCAGTTAACCAGTGTTTGTGTTGTTTTGAAGACCTTGGAAGCACCGGCAACAGGCGGTCTCAGTGTCATTTACGTCGCCGGGGCTTGTAAGTACCGCTTATTGTTGATTTTGGTGGCGAGGCGGTGCATCCGCTTTCCGCTTGTTCACCATGTCGGATTCTCTCAGGAAAAACACGTTAAGATTCTCGTTTGACAAGAATACTCGTCATGTTCAGCCTACTGCTTTAGAAATACATGACTGGTTGTATGAAACATTTGGTATTTCAGGAGATAATGCTGAATTTACTCAGCTTGACAGTGAAAAGTACTGTGTTTTTGTCAAGTTCTATAATTCGGTTTTGTGTGACAAGATTTTACTGCAAACTAAGGGACAGGTTCAGTTTCTCCACCGCGATGATTCTGTTAGTTTGGTTGATGTTAGCAATGCCAACTGTGAACTGAAGACTGTTAGAATTCTGAATCTTCCCCCAGAACTTGAGAATACTGACTTAGAACAGGTTCTTTCGAAGTATGGCCAGGTGAAACGCATCGAGTTTGAAAAATGGTCCAGCAGATATAAAATACAGTGCTATAATGGCATACGGTCCGTACAGATGTGTGTAAAATCTGACATCCCCTCCCACATTATGGTTTCGGGATACAAGGCTCATGTTATCTACTCTGGGCAGCAAGCAACATGTCATGTTTGTAACGAGCCGGGACATCTCCGTGAAAATTGTCCGCAGCGGACATTTGTTCTGAAGAACACCCTGCAAAAACGTTCCAGATTACAGTTACAGGATTTAACACCCACAGCCACTTTACGCGGACCCGTTACTGTTGCCGCAAAGGAAGATACCGAACCACCTCTTATAACCTTTGATGACTTCCCTCCGTTGCAGACAGGAAAAATAAATGCATCACTCGCTCCGAAGACAGGTGGCGAGAACGGTGCGAGTCGTACCAACGCTAACCCCGTAAGTTTATTGCAAGAAACCGGCATAAAATTAAATGACACTGCACTTCTTCGAGAAGAATCCGTCGCTGAAATGAGCGTGGATGTTCATCTGCCTACCAGTGAGCCTCAGAAAACCAAAAAACGACCCCTGGAACCGGAAACCGTGGACTCGGAAGAAGGCGACTACGGTGGTAATTCAATTCAAACACCGAGGAAACAGAAACCGGAAACGGTATTGCCCGTGATGCCTGTCACACTTAATATGGAACCGCCCCCAGATGTGCCCATGGAAGAAGCTACGGTATATCAGACGCCGGCAGCAGATGTACCTGTCCCCCTGAGTGACGTCACTAGTGCAAGTAAACAGCCGGCTACGGAGGCAGAGGCACAGCGGGACACGGCGCAGCGTCAACAGCGCGCGGCCCCAGTAGCCGATGCAGAGCTCACACCAGGAGGCGGAGTGCAACACGCCTCGGCATCACGTGTTGCTCTCGCTGACCTCCCAGCCGAGGGCAGCGTTCGGGACCCCGAAAAAATTACCGGCAGTCAGAAATCTCTTAAACCACAAAGTACCACAAAATCTACACGCGTGAAACCAAAACCAAACATGAATGTGGCACGCAATAAAATGAGGAGTGAAGGCGTAAAAGATCAGCACGTAGACAACAGAACGCACGACCCACAAACTGAGGCAACAGAACATGATCCTGGACCAAAGCACAAACCTCGTGACTAGGTGGTCTCAATAAATTACCCGCCACATGGACAATAGAAGGGTACTCACGTTTTTGACTCTAAATATTTGTGGGATAAGTAATGCTAAAAAGATTAAAATTTTAGAGAAATTTCTTAGAACTAATGATATTGATATTGCTTTTTTACAAGAAGTGGTATGTGAAGAGGTGGGTTCCTTTTCATCATACAACGCGTACAACAATGTTGGCTCGGCAGGGAGGGGTTGCTGTATTTTAACCAGGCACGGACTGGAGTTGCAGGACGTAGAAAAAGAACCTGGAGGACGTATAGTCAAAGGTGTTCTGAATGGGGTGACTGTTTTAAATCTTTACGCTCCCTCCGGAACGCATAATAGGGCTGCAAGGGCAACGTTTTTTACCGAAGATGTGCCATATTTTCTTCGGCAAGCGAAAGATAACTTCATCATGGCAGGAGACTTCAATTGCATATTAAGGGCGATAGACTCTACAGGAGCAACACCATTTTGTGGTCCTCTGCAAACCTGATTGACGCACTGAACTTGAAAGATGTGGTTGAGCGACTTGGCATCACGCGTCCACACTACACATATGTTTCGACTGTCGCATCGTCCCGGATTGACAGAATCTACATTACAATGGGTATGGCCGTGCAAGATTACGACGTTATCCCTGTGACCTTTTCTGATCATCACGGCGTGATTCTCCAAATAAAGGGTTTCCCTCGTCCTAAAATATTTGGCAGGGGATACTGGAAGTTAAATTGCAACCTGCTCCACGAACCATGGGTAAAGATGGAGTTCAACGCCCGTTACACATCGTGGGTTCGCCGTAAACGCTTCTTCCGGAATTCCATTGAGTGGTGGGAGAATCTTGTAAAACCCGGTATTCGGAAACTATTTACCAATGCTGCCTACAGGATAAACGAAACCAGGAGGAAAAACATGGAGTACTATTATCTTATTGCCCGTGAACTGCAAACTAAAATCGACAATGGGGAAGATCGAGCAAGTGATTTGAAAAAAATAAAAAATAAAATTTTAGAACTGCAGGAAAGAGAACTGGATGGGAAAATCATCACTTGCAAAGACCACGGGCATTTGCCAGACGAGAAGTGGAGTATTTATCATCTCGCAAGAGAAAGGAGAAGGTGCCAACAGAGATATGTAAGTTCCATACTGTCTGCAGATGGCTCTGAATATATTAACCGGGAAGGCATTAAAGAACACTTCGAAAGTTTGTACCGATCACAACCATCTGATGCTCTTACAACAGCCACACTGCTGCAAAACTGTGCGTCGCAATTAACCAACGAAAGTGTCACTATGCTGTTGGATCCGATATCTGAGGAAGAAATTGAGGATGTTATCAAAAGGTTGCCGAAACGTAAAAGTCCAGGAGTAGACGGTATCCCCTATGAATTTTATAAATCCTTCTGGTCGGTTATCAAGGAAGAGTTTATGGAGGTGACGAGAGAGAAACAAAGGTATGGACTGGAATTATTGTACTCGTTCCAAAGAAAACGGTGTCACATAGAATTACGGATTTTCGACCAATAACTTTGTTATGCGCCGACTCGAAAATCATCTCTCGTGTCATGGCAGCCAGACTAAAGCGCACACTTCTAGAGATCATAGGACCGGAACAGACGTGTAGCGTACCTAAGAAAAGGATTATAGATGGACTTTGTCTGTTAAGGGATACAACATTCTACGCATGGAAGAATCAGCAACAAACGGTTGGGCTTCTGAACATCGATTTCGAGAGAGCCTTTGATAACGTCAGTCACCAATACCTAAGGACAGTTCTACAGCATTTCCAATTTCCGCAGGCAACGATAGACTTACTGTTACCGACAAGATACCAAATGTTTGCCAAAGTTCAAATCAACGGAAACTTTACGGAAAAGTTCCCAATCCAACGTTCTGTTAGACAGGGTTGCCCTTTGGCTATGATTTTGTTCGTCATATCCTTGGAGCCACTAATCCGCACAGTTAGCACCTCCCTATCTGGGTTGCAGGTTGGTGCCCAACGGTTTACCTTGAATGCCTATGCTGATGATGTTACCATTATAATTACAGAACCCCAATATACTGTAAAAGTGGCAGCAATACTAAACGACTATAAAAATGCAGCAGGGGCAACCATTAACCACAGGAAAACACATCTCCTGTGGCTCAATGAAGGTGCCCAACCCTTCGCACATACTTTCACTGAATCTGTTGAAATGGAAGTGCTAGGACTAAAACTCCGAAAGGATGTAAATGAGCTCCTTTCCAATAATTCTAAAAGCATAGTGGACAAAGTACGGGGAGCTCTTATTGCAAATAGTACGAGGCAACTGAACATCATACAGAGGATCGAATGTGTAAATACACTGGCTCTCTCTAAAATGTGGTACGTTGCACAAGTCATCCCTATCGACAGACAATGTATTGCACAAATAAAGAAGTACATAGGTTGGTTTGTGTGGAAAGGTAAACTATTCCGGGTGGCCAGGGATCAGTTGACACAACCATTTGCTGAAGGAGGCTTATCTTTAACGGATTGTGAGGCAAAATGTTCAGCCCTGATTGTGAAAAATCTCATACATACCCTAAAATTACCGGCTAGTCAGTCAGATTTGCTAAAGGCTGGGTGGGGTATCGTAACAGGCAATACAGGTGACAGAAGGCTACCGGCAAATCTACTGCGTACATTGCAAACAGCAACATGTGTTTTAGAGAAATCTCCCAACGTAACGTTCTATACGACAAAGAAAATACTCTAGACCATTGGTGTAAAAGCTCCATATCCTCCAGCAATCCAAAAGAAACACAAAGACTTAAATTGGAAACATGTCTGGTCCAATTTTGCAGATAAATCGATATGTTCAACGTTGCGCTCATCAGCTTACATGTTTATAAATGACTTAATCCCGACTGCTGGCCGTCGCCACAGAATAAAGCTCACCGGTCACCCGTATTGCCAGCACTGCGGATTGGTCGACACTGCCATCCACCGTGTAGTAGGCTGCTCCAAAATAGCGGATCTGTGGAAATGGATCAAGTTTAAATCGGCAGGATTGCTGTCTCTGAGTGTCAACGACATCAACACGAAGAAACTGGTGTACATGGATGTAAAGGCTTTCCCAGTGTCCAAGACCAGAACTATAACTTGGTTCATATATTCGTTCATCAACTACGCCCTTGCGGGAGGTGGATCTGTGAGCGACTTTCGACAATACATCCTCCGTGCAAGAAGAGAAATCCTCAACGATCCATGGAAAAGAGAAAAATTTGTACCGTTCATTCACTTTTTGTAAGAAAACGTGTTTCACAAAATTATAACTATTTGTAAACACATTTAGTAAATAAAGTTTTTGAAAAAAAAAAAAAAAAAAAAAAAAAAAAAAAAAAAAAAGGGACTAAGGAGCTCAGTTACGGTCTGCACGGCCACTACGGTCGGGGGTTCGAATCCCCCCTCGGGCATGGATATTTTTGCCGTCCTAGTTCGTAAGTAGTTCATAAGTAGTTTGTAAGTTTAAGGACTGATGACCCCGTAGTTAAGTCCCATAGACTATACAAACATTTGAATTTACAAACTTCTCCTTCTCATTTTTCATTACTTGAAATTCCTATCAATCAAAAACTGAGTTTCCTAATAGTTTCAGTTCTCCGCTGTAGATGGCGACAGCTGACGCGGTTCGCGTTGGCAGTGCAAGCATCTTTCTTCATGTCCGCTAGAGGTCTCCGCCTGGCACACGCTACGCCGTCGGCCTGCTAGCAGGTGCTGCCATCTAGCGAGTAATATGAACACCAGCAACCAGTGCGCAGCGTACAAACACAGTATTTCATCTACAATGAAATGCCCGTTCAAATTCTGTTCCAGTATCATAAATTGGACTGTAAGTCAAAATAAAACTATAAACTTCTCGTAGTCACACGTTTTAGGTGTCGTTTGGTGGCGCCTTCCACGAATTTCTCCCCTACGTATGGTTATACATCAAAACGAAAAATCGAGGGGGGAGGGGCCTTTGGCATTACGCAAAACACAGTGGCTTACCACTTATCTTCATTCTGGTACGCAATTTTGTAAGAAGCAGTAGAAATTGGACTATCTGAAAATTTAATAATTTAATGTGGACAAGGCGAGGAATACTGCACTTGGTATAATAAAATTGCAGAGAAGTCGACAAGGTGTTGCTCTGCAGAACATACATATATAACAGAATCGAACTCCTGATTCCTTTCGCCACGGGGGGCGTGCGTGCTAAGTGTACCTCTTTGCCGCCGACCAGCATCTGAGAATCGCATGCGCAGTGCATTCATTATAAAGCCGCGCCTGGCAACTTGTCGGCTGTCGTGGGACGCACTCTGAAGTTGGACGGACGATACGCGGCCGAAATATTCGTGGAAGAAGTGGAATTTACACGGCTGCACGCCCAAAATTTAATGGATTATTCCTTACTCCGAGTAAAGTTGAAAATGCATATCAGCATTACATTTATATACAAACAGAGATGAGTTTCCGCGTGTACAAAGTACCTTGAGAAAAGCTTGTCAGTATTAACTCCGTATATTGTGCTATGTTTGTATAGGATAAAAATTAGGAAAAGTTTCCCAGAAGATTGGATAATTCTAGAAAAACGAAACAGCCTTCTCTATGGAATTTTTGTTTGAAATCAAGACAGTAGTTCACGATTCTATTTTTGTTTCGTAACTTTTTCCAGAAAGAGAAATTCTGACAGATTCAAAAAAATGCGGAAAATTGTGCGAAATTACAAAAATAATAAATAAAGATAGGAATAACATTATGGCAGATCACTGTGATTTTTGCCAAATACATATGTGTCTTTCCAAGGAGAAATTTAATAAAAGTTTGTCACATTTTGTGGGTGATCTGTACAATGCTAGGCAAAGGGTATCTTTCGATAAGCTTTGACACTGACCCATCACCATGAAAGTCGGCAGATATTTGTAATTTCTCACAGATCAGAGGGAAGAGAGGTATCACAGAAAGCGGAGGGAGAGGTAGAGCAGGAGATTGATGTAGAGGTGGTGGGGAGAGGGTGGAGGAAGACATGGTCAAGTGAGAAGAAGAGATAATAAAGAGATACAGAGAGTGGCAAGATGAACTAGATAAATGGAGGTGAGGCGTAGGTAAACAGAGGAGAAAGGAAGAGATTAACTGAAGGTAATATGGAATAAACACATAATTCACGAAATGTTAATGTGCATTACACTACCATCGTTTATATCAGGAGGAGGAGATGGACAGTGATTGGAGTCAAGTGTAGATGGACTAACAGAAAACTAAAACAAATACCCGAATGGAAGGACAAAATAAGTTTATTTATCACCAAATGTTGCGATGAGTGTATTAAAGAACACCAACAAATGGCAATCAAGACTGTATTCTAATCTCATTCTATTATTAGTAATTCTGATGAGTAAGCAATTTTATTTTATTTTATTATTATTTATTTTTACTTATTTATTCAATTTTGACTAAATGACATAACAACTGACAATATAGGCACCTTTTCAAATTATTTGTTTTGTTAAGTGCACCTCTCGTTTTCTTCATTAATAAATTTCTTCCGTACGAAACCAGGATGGTTTGCTAGTTTTTAATGTAAATACAATTACCAACATTGTTCAAGAACTGTAAATTCACTTTTAATCATAAATTGCTTATTTTGCAAAATTTGTTTCATCAACGCAATCGAACCACAAAAACCATTACAAATACTTGTAGAATAAAATCAGGACCCTACAAATACAATTCCCTCTCGGAATTCGCAGGCTATTGCGCTGTGCCCATTCTATAAGTTCACATTCTTAATGTTTTGCTCATTACCTAAGCTTATCGTCGATGAATCACCCAGGTCGTAATTTCTCCTTGTAAGTTACCTAGATACCGAAAACACGACTCTGAAGTAAGGCCAGAGGGACTGTTCTTGTTGAGTGGACGAATACGAATTCTTTCCTATGTTGTCATTCTGAATTCTAGTTACTATAACTTAGAGTTTCCAGCTAGCTCTATACTTGCTGACAATGTATTCCAAGGAGAAATCAAATCTGTGATACGCATTTTATATAATTACCTGACATTATTATTCAGGTTTAGGAGGCGATCTAAAAATTGGTGATGATTCTCCTGTAAGATTTCTTTATTTGCCCAGATCACTTATCTACATAATTGCTTGATGACTAATTTCAACTCATTAAAGAGCCATTTTCGAATCTGTAATATTTAAACAACACTATAGTGACTTCCTGATATCTACACTAGATGTCATAAAAAGCAATTAAACATGATATACACGAGTAAATGTTGTCAATGTACAATAATTGAATACTATTATAAATCTAGATTACAAATGTAAAATAACTTATTTGTCACAGCCATATCTTAATTGTCCAGGCATAATAAAATGTTTAAAAGATGCAACCCTGTAGCATGATATAAATGGTATACACATATTTATCCATCCAATGCGTCTTGGTGTCACGTTCTATTCTTGCGTAAAATACTCTCGGTGTTCTTGCCGCGTCAAATATGGGTAGGAGCCCAAGCTTTCGACTATATCCTCCATAGTCGTCGTCAGGGGTAAAACTGACTGCCGTGAGCTGGAGGCGTCCGCTTATATAACCAGGAGACGGCTTCTCATTGGCTAGCTTACGTCATAGCGGTAATGGCGCGTACTCGTGTGGTGCCATCTGACCACCTAGAATTTTCTAGCGCGCTCTATTCCGCGTTGTTAGCAGTGCCATCTCTCGCAGCAGGCGGTAATCTGCGGGAAGTACTAAAGGTTCTGGGAGCCAACCTCTGTTCCTTCTCCTTCTCCAGTGCTCGCTTCCATGCATTGCTAAGTGAATATCCGGAGTCTCTATTGATATTATTATCACATAATCTAATTTCAATCGCCTCCCTGATGACAGAATCCCAGTAGTTGGAAGCGTGAGCCAGTACTCTCGTTTCTTCAAACAAAATCCGGTGTTTGTTTAACAGGCTGTGCTCAACCACAGCAGATTTTTCTAAATGCCTGTATTTCAGGTGACGCAGCGTTCAGAAACAGTTCTTATTGATTGCCCCACGTAATTTTTGCCACACTCGCACGGAATGCTGTATATTCCCGGCACTCGCAGACCGAGGTTGTCTTTGATGGGTGGCATCATTTCTTTCATCTTCTTGGGAGGACGAAAGACAGGTTGGATCCCCTGCCTATTTAGGACTCTTCCGATTTTACTACTTGTTGCACCGCAGAAAGGAAGCCGCGCGATGTGTTGGTCAACTTGATTTATTGAAATAGCATCCTGTCTAGGTTTCCTCGACAGTGTGGACCTAATATCACGGGAGGAATATCCATTCTTTCTGAAGACCTTCTTCAGGTGGTTTATCTCAGAGTCGAGGTGGTTTTCGTCTGAAATAATCCTTGCTCTGTGTACCAAGGTGTTCAGCATAGCTTTCTTCTGAGTGGGATGATGAAAGCTAAGGGCATTCAGATACAAGTCTGTATGCGTCGGCTTTCTGTACACAGAGTGTCCAAGTCGTCCATCTGATTTTCGTTAAACCAACACGTCTAGGAAGGGTAGCTTCCCGTCCTTCTCTACTTCCACTGTAAATCTTATGTTGGGGTGTATTCCATTCAAATGATCCACGAACTGCTGCAGTGCCTCATTCCCGTGTGGCCATATTAAAAATGTATCGTCAACATACCTATAGAAGCAAGATGGACGAAAGGGAGCACTGTTCAACGCTCGTTCTTCAAAATCCTCCATGAAGAATTTCGCAATGGCTGGTGACAGTGGCGAACCCATGGCTGTTCCGTCAGTCATTTCATAATAATTTCCACCATACAAAAAATAAGTGGTCGTCAAAGTGTGCCGAAATAACTTCAAAATTTCAGGAGAGAAGTGAGCAACCAGCAGTTTTAATGTGTCTTCCACTGGAACTTTCGTAAAAAGAGAAACCACATCGAGGCTGACCATTATGTCATTCTGGCCTATCCTCATCTGCTGTATGATGTCAACAAACATTTTTGAATTGTTAATATGATGAGAGCAGTGGCCGACTATTGGTGACAATAATTTTGTTAAGTATTTGGCCAACCGATAAGTGGGTGATCCAATGGCACTGACAATCGGTCTTAGAGGGATCCCATCCTTATGCACCTTAGGCAAACCATACAACCTGGGTGGCCTGGGTGCTCTAGGTCTTAGATTTTTCACTAGTTCTTCTGAGAGGTCAGATGTCCTCAATAGCTCCCCTGTCTTCCTACTAAGTGTTGTTGTGGGATCACGTTTGAGACGCCGGTATGTGGTGTCTTCCAATAACACTTTCACTTTCTCGTGGTAGTTGACAGTATTGAGGATAACTGTAGCATTCCCCATGTCAGCAGGTAAAACAACTAAATCGCTGTCCTTCTCCAAAGATTTCAGCGCCATTTTCTCCTCTCTACTTATATTGGACTTTGGAGGTTTGGCTGTTGCTAAAATCCGACTCGTGGCGAGCCTTATATCATCTGCAGCTTCTTCAGGAAGGTGTCGAACCGCTTGTTCCACTCCACTGATAATCTCGGCCATTGGTATCTTACGAGGAGCAGGCGCAAAATTCAGTCCTTTACTGAGAACAGAATTGGTGGCTTCATCCATTTCCTTGTCGGATAAATTGATGACAGTGCGGTTATCATTTTTGGATTCTGCAACACTTTGTTCCCGATCGAGGCGAACAAATTTGTCAGCCTGGTTTTCCGTTATCTTGCTTAAATTAGATCGTTGATATGCATCCAAAGTCATGTCGACCATTTCCCAGTCCCAAGGTGACAGAACAGCAGACAGAAGTAAATGGCAGCTGATAAGGTACGAGCGTTGGCATCAAGTTCATACCTGGTGTGACGTATTCTTTCCTTGACGATTGCATGGCTTGTCTTCCGTAATATTCTGTTCACTGCAGCAGATCGGATGTGATGTTTCACAACTGCAAACTTTGGTACTACCTCCTTGTCTCGGCAGCGTTGTAGAAAAGCCAGATTACTCAGCAGCTGTGACCGTTTTAAGCGCATCTTCTCCGGTTGACGGACGTCGTGCGCTGTGTCCTCCCCGTAGAGGAAACGCAGCGTTGAACATCAGCGTCACCTGAAATACAGGCATTTAGAAAAATCGAAACATGCAGCGTGTTATGCCTGCAAATGCCGCTGATAGACTAATGGCTCCAGTTGTACAGATTCGAAAATGGCTCTTTAGTGAGTTGACACTATTCATCAAGCAATTATGTAAATAAGCGGTCTGGGCAAATAAAGAAATCTTACAGGAGAGTCATCACGCATTTCACGCAAATCGATATTAATTAATGACTGGGGCAGAAGAAATGTGTATACTGTAGATGAAATGCTTCATGTCATATTACTTATGAAGAACCAATATACAGAATTAAATGATTCTCATCACTTACAATAACAACACAGTAAAGAAAACAAGGAAATTATTGCATGTGCTGGCTTACCGAACTGCCTTCTATATCGATAACACAAACTGAAAATTTAGTTGCATTAACTGGCTCCAAGGTAGTAGCTTCACTTGTTTATGCGGCTGGAGGTGCTTCTTTTAAAATTATTGGACAAGGACTTATATACAACTTTTGTAGCTCTATTCAGGAAAGTTTTAAAGAAGTCCAAGGCCCCTGGAGAAGAGTCACTTTGTAGCTCTTTTACTTTTGTTCTAAAATGTAATTATGTTTCGACACACTGCAATTTTTGTGATTAAATATATACTGCGCCATTGTCAATCTCCAATATAGCAAGAAAAATATGAAACATTCGAGGTGGAAAAAGCAATGTATGGATGAAATAGATACTTACGGAAAGACAACAAGTCACAAAATTAAAATCAGGCATATGAAGAAGGAAAAGCACTCCATTCAAAAAATACTTAAGAGGCTACAAGACGTTCCCAGGAAGGAAATGTGCTTCCCTCACCAAGATGCAAGTCTTATACTTAATAACTAAGAAAACATCATAGTAATGACTACACATTTTTCAGAGCTATTCAAATGTCCAGTGCCATCATCAAAATCTCCTGCACAGACTCCTACGTACACACAAGAAAAATGGCACACACATCCTCAGATTCAAAAACAATATCGGGAGAAGATGGCTGATTTTCGAAAGCCTCTAAGAGCTTAGGCCCACTTGATAATCTCACAGAAATCGTAATAGACATGAGACAAACGTAATCCTAGAAATACAATACTTTTGTGAAAGATGGAAATGTACACTTACACAACCAATAAACAATAAACTAAGAGTTCGATGTTAATAACTACAGTGCAGTTTCCATAGTTTAAATCATTTACAAGAACTTGTCAGCTTGTCTTCATCAGAGAACGGAAGGGGCAGCTCGAACTTTAGATAAGTTAATACCAAGAGGACTTACGACTAGGATGATGCCTCACAGAGCACTGTTTTAACTTGATATTAAATACATGCGATAACTCGATGTTGTCCTCTAGTATGTTTCTTGACTTCAACGAAGCATATTATTCCATCAATCGACATTTCCTCTTCATTCTCCTAGAAAATCATACACGTCCATGAAACTCATACTGCAAAGATAAAGACCGGCATGCGACAAGATGACGGATTGTCAGCATTGCTCTTCAACCGTCAAAAGTCATTACAGAACGGGAGAAAAAACGTTAAAAATCTGAACTACTCAAACGCACACCACTTGCACAAGTGAAAGATGAACAAATGGTCAGTTTCCTGGCCAAAGTATACAATTAAAGAAGTAGGGAGTTTCTCGGGGAATTCGCTGAAAATACTAGGCAATTAACTTCATTCGAGGAAACCAAGTTCATTTACGCTGGATTCAACATGTATGGTGATGGAGGGTTAGAGGCTCAGATATACCTTCCACATCATTACTGGCGCCTATTGTATGTAACATGGCAAACAGAATCACATATATTAAAACAAGCACAGCAAACTAAGCGTGTACTGTAACATTGGGAACCGGTTTACATTCTGTTTATCATTTAATTCAGTGATTTTTATGGAGTGTAATGAGTTAAGGTCGAGTAGTAAGGATAGTGGGTAGAGTAGTTGTCTAACCTGAAAACGCCAGTCTTGAAAGTTGTTTTAGCTACGTTAAATGTGTGCAGCAAACATAGGCCCGCACTAATACAAAGAAACTTGTATTAGAAATATGAAAAATGCATTTAAAGTGAACGAACCTGTGCCATAAAAATGCAAAATAAAAGCGTAGAAATTTATTAGGCATTTCCAACATTACTGTAATGCCAAACCAGTTGTGAACTGATTTTATTTGTGTTGTGCAAAATTTTTAAATATTTTTCGAAATCTTTCGGAAAGGTCATCTTTACATCTGTCAGAATGGTTTGTACATTTTTGAAAGCCCCCTACTCCCACATTATCTTCGAATTATAACTACAATGTAGCAATATCTTTTTACAAAATGATCTTCGAAAATATGTCTGACTCATAACGTCTATATAATGTTTTAAAAGTAGCAATTTTTACAGCAAACAAGCGTGTTTCGAATTCATACAGTTGAGAGTAAACAGATTACTACAGATATTGCAACGGTTGAGACCTGTCACCGTATGTTAACTATCTCGAACCCTACGCCCTACGACGTATCTTAAAAGATAGGCTAAGGAAAGCAAACCTGTGTTTTAAGCGTTGGAGAAAGCTTTTGACAATGTCGACTGGAATACACTCTTTCAAATTCAGAAGGCAGCGAGGCTAAAATATAGGGAGCGAAGAGTTACATTCAACCTATACAAAAACCAAACAGCGGTTATTAGAGTCGAAGGGCGAGAAAGGGACGGAGAGGTTGGGAAGGGAGAAAGACAGGGTTGTAGCCTTTCCCCAATCTTGTTCAATCTTCACACTGAGCAAGCAGTAAAGAAGTGCAAGGAGAAATTTGGAGAGGGAACTGAAGTTCAAAGAGAATAAATAAAAACTTAGCGGTTTGCCGATGACATAGTAATGTTCTCAGAGTCTCCAAAGGATCTGGAAGAGCAATTGAATTGAATTGACAGTGTCTTGAAAGGAAGATATATGATGCACATTAACAAGAGTGAAGTGAAGGTAATGGAATGTAATGTCACAAAATCAGGCGAAGCTGAAGGAATTAGATTAGGTAATGAGACAATAAAAGCAGTAGACGAGTTTTCTTATTTGGGTAGCAAGATACCTTCTTTTGGCCGAAGTAAAGAAGATGTAAAATGCAGAATGGCTATGGGAAGAAAAGCGTTTCTAAAGAAGCGAAACTTGTTAACATCCAATATTAATTTAAATTTTAGGAAATCCTCACTGAAAGTATTTGTCTGGAGTGCGCATAGTATGGGAGTGAAACGTGGACGATAAGAAGTTTAGACAAAAAGAGGTAAGTAGCTGTTGAAATGTGGTGCTACAGACGAATGATGAAAATTAGGTGAAAATTAGATGAGGAGGAGTTAACCCAATTGGAGAGAAAAGGAGTTTCTGACATATCCTGAGAGATCAGGTAATCGTAAACTTATCGTCAGAGGGAAGTGTTTGGGGTAAAAAACGTAGAGGGAGGCCGAGAGACGAGTACAGGAAGCAGATTGAAAGGATGTAGGTTGCCGAACTTATTCTCAGTTGAAGAGGCTTGCACAGGACAAGGTAGCGTGGAGAGCTGCCTCAAACTAGTCTGCGGCCAGAAGACGACAACAACAACAAGTAGCAATTTTAACAGCAAACAAGCGTGTTTCGAATTCATAAAGTTGAAAGAAAACAGATTACTACAGATATTGCATCGGTTGAAATCCTGTCACAGTATGGTAACTATCTCGAACCCTACGCCGCATTTAGTGTAGCATTGTAGGAGAGAAATGGAAATCTGTATCGTCGCTGGATCAACTGTAGAATGACTGCCTTGGTATTCTCGTCAAAACTGTCCCATATAAGGATAAAGTGAAATCAACAACTATGATCCATTCACAAGAAGAATAATGTGAAGGATGCTTGTTAACTTCCGAAGACAGTTTTTTTGTTTTAGCAAGAAACCATTGCAAGTCAAATATTGGCAGAGATCAATCTCTGATGCCACCCTCCCTTCAATTTCGCCATCCTCCGCTCAATCCCGTTCCCCCCTCATTCTCGGTGACCCACTCAACCTTGGTGCCCTTAGTGCGGCAGGTGTTTTTGAAACCCTTAAACCGGCCCTGAGTTTGCTAAATCCCTGTGACCCATCCTGCTAAAGTCATTTATGAGTGTACATTTTTTTCTACCTCCACAAATTTACGAACAAATATACTTACCGTGAGACTATTCTTTTTTTGTTGCAAAATAGCCCAGACACCGTACTCGTAATACCAGTCGTAATCAAGAATGGGAACCAAAATAGAGAAATTTAACAACCCATAAATTGGTTCTGGTCCACTCCGGATGCACGCATAAGGAAGAGAAGATCTGACAACAGCGCGAATGCGTGCGCAGCTTTGAGTCCGACGGCGACGATGTCGTGGGGTTTCCCATCGTGAAGTTTCCTGCTAGCCTGGGCCGGCATAACAAATTGAGGCTCCCTGGTTGTTCCCTCTCCCTCCCTCTTCCCATCATGTATAGAAGTTCTCCAAGAGTTTCAAACACAAGGAAGTTCCAGATTGGTTATCACCTACATTTTCTGCCGTGGCAAGGCCGCAGTTTTTTAAAAAGTTATGTATTCTCGAGTTGCTTCATCTACATCTACATCTACATGGAATACTCTGCAAATCACATTTATGTGCCTTGCAGAGGGTTCATCGAACCACAATTATACTATTTATCTCCCATTCCATTCTCGAATAGCGCGCGGGAAGAAAGAACACCTGAATCTCTCTGTTCGAGCTCTGATTTCTCGTATTTCATTCTGATGATCATTTCTACCTATGTAAGTGAGAGTCAACAATATATTTTCGCATTCGGAGGAGAATGTTGCCGATTGGAGTTTCGCAAGTAGCCCACGCCGCAGCGATAAGCGCCGTTGTTGTAATGATTCCCATTCCCAGATCCTGTATCATTTCCGTAACGCTGTCTCCCCTGTATCGTGACAATACGAAACGAGGTGCCCTTCTTCGGACTCTTTAGATATCCTCCGTCAGACCCACCAGATAAGGATCCCACACTGGGCAGCAATACTCCAAAAATTGACGGACAAGCGCAGTGTATGCAGTTAAGGGTCCTGCCAATAAAACGCAGTCTCTGGTTCGCCTTTCCCACGATATTATCTACGTGTTCTTTCCAATGTAGGTCTGAAGTAATAGTAATTCCTAGGTATTTTGTGGAGTTTACGGCCTTCACATTTGATTTATTTATGTTGTAAACAAAGTTTAACGGATTTCTTTTCGTACTCATGTGGACTACTTCACACTTCTCATTATTTAGAGTCAATTGCCAATTTTTACACCATACTGATATCTTATTCAGATCGTTCTGCAGTTGGTTTTGATCTTCAGATGATTTCAAATGACGGCGTCATCTGCAAACAACCTAAGAGAGCTACTTAGATTTTCCCCTAAATCGTTTATGTAAATAAGGAATAGCAGAGGACCAATAACACTACCCTGTGGAACGCCCGATATCACCTCTGTTTTAGTCGATTCCTTACCATCGATTACTACGAATTGTGTCCTCTCTGACAAGAAATCCCCTATCCAATCGCAAATTTGGGGCGATATACCATAACCGTTTGTGAGGTACGCTGTCAAAAGCTTCCTGGAAATCAAGAAATACGGAATCGATTTGCGAACCTTTGTCGATAGCACCCATCACTTCGTGTGAATAAAGAGCTAGTTGTGTTTCGCATGAACGATATTTTCACATATTAGTAAAAATAATGTTTTAACAAAATGTCTGTTTGGTTTTCAAAAAAGATTTTCAACTTAAAATGCTATATATACCTTCACTGATGAAATATTAAATGCTTTGAATAACCGGACATCACCAGTTGGGATTTTTTGTGATCTCTCAAAGGCTTTCGATTGTATAAATCATGGGATTCTTCTAGATAAGCTTAAGTATTGTGGTATGAGTGGGACAGTGCACAAATAGTTTAAATAATACTTAACTGTAAGAGTGCAGAAAATTGAAATAAGCATTTCACATGATATAGATGAAACAATTAATTCTTCTAACTGAAGAGTTATCAAAAATGGGGTCCCACAAGGTTCGGTCTTGGGTCCTTTGCTGTTCTTAACATATATTAATGACATGCCATTCTACATTCATGAAGATGCTAAGCTAGTACTCTTTGCTGATGATACAAGTATAGCTATCACACCTGACAAACAGGAATTAACTGATGACTTTGTAAATGATATCTTCATACAGTAAATGACATGACACCATTAATAAATTTAAACTTTGAGCATAAATCTGTAGCTAAGGTAGAATATTCAAAACTTTTAGGTGTTTGCATTGACGAGGGACTGAATTGGAAGAAACATATTGAAGATCTCCTGAAACGTTTGAGTTCAGCTACTTATCCTATCAGGGTCATTGCAAAATTTGATGATGTACATCTCAGTAAATTAGCTTACTATGCCTATTTTCATTCACTGCTTTCATATGGGATCATATTCTGGGGCAATTTAACATTGAGTAAAAAAGTATTCATTGCACAAAAGCGTGTAATCAGAATAATTGCTGGAGCCCACCCAAGAGCATCCTGCAGACGTTTATTTAGGGATCTGAGGATCTTCACTGTAGCTTCACAATATATATAATCACTCATGAAATTTGTTGTTAACAATCCGACCCAATTCAAAAGTAATAGCAGTGTGTAGCTACAACACCAGGAGAAAGCATGATATTCACTATTCAAGGTTAAATCTAACTTTAGCTCAGAAAGGGGTGAATTATGCTGCCACAAAATTGGTCAGTATCACATTTTCATGCTTTAACTTGTTCTTCTTCAAAAGTCAAATTAATTAGTTATCCTTTGCTATAATTCAAACATTACTTTTCAATCAATTGTGTGATTATTTTGGGAAGTTTCTCTTAACTCGCTGTCAGATAAAGTCACTGTGTGCACCACAAAGGGATTCTCCATGCCCGCAACCTCCATTCAGTGCGATTTGGATTGACTTCAAACTTGTCGTAGCTCAGCTAGATGCCAGAATGAAATTCATTGGCAGAATCTTCCATAAGTGTTGACCATCGCCATTACCTAAGAAAGACACGTTCGACCATTACTTGAATATTACTCGATAGTGTGGGATGCATGGTTAATGGGATACATAGAGGAGACAGAGAACATCCAGAAAGGAGCAGCATGCTTCGTTACAGCTTAATTTAGTAAGGACGAAAGCGTCACAGAGATAATCGAATCCAGTTGAAGACCTTGCAAGAGATGTATTCTGCATAGCGATGTGAGCTACTTCAAAGTTCATAGAGAATACGTTTCGGTTTATTGAAAAGTCAACCAACATACTTTTCCTTCTACGCATATGTCCCTAAGAGAGCATAAAGATAAATTATTAAGATTAGAGCAACCACGGAGGCATATCTACTTACTTCCCGTGACAGAGATAAAAATTATGCAGACGTTTGTAAACCTATTGGACCATACTCCTAGTGTTAACGGTACCTAGACTTACAAAGTAATTAAAATAACCCACACACACTCATCCGCTATGGAGGAATTGAACTCCGGCGAGACAAACGCCGCAAACGGCTTAAGACATCGCTGTCATTCCTCTCGGCGGTCCGAGATAAACTAAGTATTCTTCGCGACAAAACTTGAGGTGACTCATGCAGTTGGGATGCAGATGTACAACCACGATGTTGATTTCATTATTAAGTTTCATCGTCTTCCATTAGGACAATACCCGCGCTCACTGGGCTGCATGCACACATTGCAGGCACCTATCACACCTCAAATGATCCACTAAGTCACCTCAATCCCAAATTTTCAATCAATTTACAACAAAGGCTGATATGTAACACAACCAAAATCAAGGTAATTTGACAGATCTACACGATCTTACAGTCAATGCATGGCAGCCGCAGCAAATGACAAACATGTACAAACTTGTGGAGTCTCTTACTTGTCACCAGTACAGCAAAAGACATATGTGCATCAATTTCTTCTAAAAGCACCACAACCCGTCTCTCCAGAAGCCTTGCACACTTCAGAAGCAACAATAATCAATGGAAGACGAAAATCCAAGATGATAGATACTTCTGGGTATGAAACCGCGTCGTCATTTTATAAATTCCACCGACGTTTCGGCCGCTGTTGCAGGCGGCCTTCATCAGGGTCTGTGTCTGACTGCTGAATATACGATATCTTGGGATTTATATAGCTGCGGATGAGGGAAAGGAAGGGGGACGTTGGTTTGCCTTTATTGGTGGTTATATTATTTCACGCCATTGGTGGAAATCGGCAATGATGATTGGTATTTAAGAGGCTAGTTTTCCATGTGATTGGGGGTTACATTCTTCCCCCTTATTGGTCAAAATGGACGTTTCCGATTGGCTTTTGTATTAGAAGTTGCTATTGGCGGAATGGACCTGAGAGAACGGACGGCGGTTGTGGCGTGCCGCTGTTGACTTGTCGCCTGGCGCAGACGGCGGCGGGCCGGTGCTCTGCGTGTTCGCTGCCGCTGTGGTCTCCGGGGCAGTCTGCGCGAGTCCTTCCGCGCGCGGTGCCGTCACGTAGCGTTGCGACTGCTGGCAGCCAAGACGTCGGCAGCCTGTAGCCATCCTCCCTGTTCATATTGGCGGGACGCTTCGCTATTTCTATAGCCTCTGTAATCTTCCTCCTCGTTGAGAATGGTTGTTTCGCCAGCACGCGGGCCTCGCTGAAAGATAACTGTTTTCCGCACTGATTGTGATGCTCAGAAACCGCTGACTTCGTGTGCTGTCCAAGCCGTATGTATCTTTCATGTTCTGAAAGCCTCGTGGAGATTGCTCGCCCGGTCTCTCCTATATAAACCAGCCCACACTCGCAGCTTATTTCATACACGCCGGCATTGCTCAGTTTGTCTACTGCGTCCTTAGTTGAACCTAGGACATCCTTGGTCTTATTGGTGCTGCGGAAGACTGGCTTGATGCCTGCTCGACGTAGAACCTTACCCACACGCTCAGTGACGCCCTGCACGTAAGGTAATAGGTCAGACACAGACCCTGATGAAGGCCGCCTGCAACAGCGGCCGAAACGTCGGTGGAATTTATAAAATGACGACGCGGTTTCATACCCAGAAGAATTTTATTGATAGTGACAACAACCGCGGAAGCCTACGTTTGCAAACAAGATGATAGATGTTCAAGACTGTAACATACTGAGAAAAATCTAAAGCGTAGTGCAGAGAAATGGGAACGTGTACTGAAACCTACCAACAACTGTGTGGACAGATATGATTGTCGATATTAGGAAATGAATCGGTATGTTCTATTTATTCGTACTGCCATTGAACTTGTTACAGAAATCATGGAAGACCTCAAGAAAATAAACATCTCCGCCTGTACACAAGAAAAAAATAGAAAGGAAAAAATCAGAAACAGAAAGTTGAGCAAACAAAGGGAAAGAGTAGAACAAGAGGTAGTCCGAAGAAACACTGTGAATATACAGGAGGGTCTTGGAAAGCAAGAAGAAAATTGCAAGAAAAGTTAAGGTCTAGTTAGCGAGGTATCACCGGTGTTATTCAACATGTATGATAAAAATGGGCGTTTTTATCGGTATGTGTTCCATATATCCTACATAGCTGTTAAACCGATTCGACCAACCTTGGTAGTTATGTTCCTTATTAGCGTGCAACAATTCCTGCGGTTGTAATCTAAGAAGATATGAGTTTATACACAACAACTAAACAAATAAATAAAGGAAAGAAGTTCATTGCTTTCTACATTTTCGCCTATCATGCAGTAAAACTACGTCAATCGGCGTGGCGTTATCATTCATTATTCTACTACATTCTCGATCCATTTTACAGACAGTGACACAAATGTATCACTAAATATACCTTCGAAATTATGTCACAGTACTAACGATACTTGACAAGGTACCATAAATAATGAGACGCGTGAAAAAAAACCAAATCATGCGTGAGGCGAATTTATTACATATTTACCAATAAATGTATTCGCGACACATTTTGCAGTCAGTTTACCTAGTATTCCGCTCTATGTACGTGGTAAAATATACTATTACAGGATATGTTATTTAAGAAATATGACGTCAATAGGATCGGATCCCCCGTGGTACACAACACAGGTCAGATCATTGTTGTAGATGCAAAGAAAAACGCATGCAAAATTAGAAAAAGACACAAATCCACAAGACTGGCAATCTTTTACTGAAACTCGCAACCTAGCGTGGACTTCAATGCGAGAAGCCTATACTAGTTACCACAACGAAATCCTGTCTCGTAAACTTGCAGAAAATCCAAAGAAATTCTGGTCATATGGTCATATGTGAAGTACACTAGCGGCGAAACACAAACAATACCTTCACTACGCGATAGCAATGGCAATACTACCGATGACAGTACTGCTAAGGCAGAATTACTAAACACGGATTCTCCTTTATTCACATAAAGTAATAAGCGCCATCGACAAGGGATCTCAAATCGATTCCATATTTCTGGATTTCCGGAAGGCTTTTGACACAGTACCCCACAAGCGGCTTCTAATGAAATTGCGTGCTTATGGATTATCTCGCAAATTGTGCGATTGGATTCACGATTTCCTTTCAGAAAGAACACAGTTCGTTGTAATTGACGGTAAGTCATCGAATAAAACAGAAGTGATATCTGGCGTTCCCCAGGGAAGCGTTATAGGTCCCCTACTCTTCCTTGTGTTTATAAACGATTTAGGAGACAATCTGAATAGCTCCCTTAGACTGTTCGCGGATGATGCTGCGTTTATCGGTTAGTGAAGTCAACAGAGGATCAAAAGCAACTGCAAAGCGATTTAGACAAAATTTCTACATGGTGCGAAAATTGGCAATTGACACTAAATAAAGAAAAGTGTGAAGTAATACACATGACCACTAAAAGAAATCCGCTGAATTTCAATTACGCGATAAATCAGTCAAACGTTAAGGTCGTAATTTCTACCAAATACCTAGGAGTTACTATTACCAACAACGTAGTCTGGAGAGAACATATAGAAATTATTTTGGGGAAGGCGAACCAAAGGTTACGTTTCATTGGCAGAACGCTTCGAAGATGCACCAGCTCCACCAAAGAGACTGCCTACATCACACTTGTGCGTCCTCTCCTGGAGTACTGTTGCCCCTTGTGGGACCCTCACCAGGTGGGACTGACGGAAGACATTGAGAAGGTTCAGAAAAGGGAACTCGTTTAGTTTTATCACGTTACGGGGAGGGGGAGGAAAGCGTTCCGGAAATATTGCACGAACTGGGGTGGAATTCATTAAAAGAATGACCTTATTCATTGCGGCGTGATCTGTTTGCGAAGTTTCAATCACCGAATTTTACTTTTGAATGTGAAAATATTTTGCTAGCACCCACCTACATAGGGAGGCATGACCATCCCAATAAAATAAGAGAAATAAAATCGAAAAGGGAACGATTTAGGTGTTCTTTCTTCCCGCGCGCTATTAGAGAGTGGAACGGTAGAGAAAAGTTATGAAATTGGTTAATGAACCCTCTGCCATGCACTTAAATGTGATTTGCAAAGTATGTATGTAGATATAGATGTAGATAACGAAAGTAAAATGGGCATCGCCCCGCACTAACGCTAGTAAGAATAATAATAATAATAATAATAATAACTTATTGTCATTATTATTAGCCTACGTATCGCTGCTATTGAGTGCCTGTGTAGAGCTTCATAGGATGAGTTTTTGCTGGTGGAGAATCAGGCTCAGAAACACAGAGCCTTATTTAATGAGCTGATCACGACGCGCAGCTGCAAATTCCCCTAGGTCAGAGAACTCGATGAACCGTCCGAGACCTTGGACTTCCGTGAAGCCGTTGACGTATTTTATGGGGATCGCCGACTCCCAAGAGCGGTTCCATTTCTTCGAGACCGGTTCTGTTATCTTGTTGCACTTCCCAGTAAATAGCCGTGGTGCAGTAAATTCTTGGAGCGCCTGCTCCGGCACACACTACATAGTGGCAGACAACACTGGAAGCACACAAATTTACCGGTGACGAGGCCTTCTGGCAGCACTATGTGTAGGGGGCATTACCTCCTAGCGTAACCATGGCCACACAAACACACAACGTCCGTGTCAATGTACTGGGCAGCAATTCAGGTTCCGCCCCAAAACGTTACGTACGATTTGCTCAAACCAACTGTTACCCATTGTGATTAGTGGTAGATGGTGCAAAAAAAAAAAAAAAAAAAAAAAAAAAAAACACCCCTTCATCGAGCGGATATTTCAATCTATAAGATGTAGAAACTTTTTTAATTATTATTTTTTATTATTATTATTTCCTTCTTCCCGTCAAGTACACGTTTTGAAATTGCACGGTAAGTTTATGAACTGTCTCAACTCCGTCCTTCAGCACAATATGAACTTTTAATAGCGAATTATAGTGCTTTTCCGGTTGCATCTTAGAGACAAAGATTGTCGTGAACGGAAAAAAGCCGTTTCTAGATAAAAGTCTACAGGATGTATTGTAAATATTTGAACAATTTTCTATGGTTAGATATTTGCGGACCAAGGTGCAAAAACATGTCTGGAGCTAGGTAATGCAGAAAGATAGCGAGAAAAATTGTAAGTTTCATTGAGAATATCATCATGAGAACATATGGTAAAACTTTCGACGGTTTGCAATGAACTGAAAGTACAGAATTGATCATCTCCACAATTCGTATTTTTGGTACCCAAAAATAATGAGTTTTCGTGATTTGCTCAGGATCCACCACTGAATGGATGGTGCTTTTGTAATCCGTTCAAAGCCCACCGTAGACAACACGTAATTCACAAAAACCAACCGATTTGAAAAGTTTGGATGGGATCCAGGAAATTAGACACTGTACTGTATTATGTTGTTGTGCTCTTCAGTCTGCAGACTGGTTTGATGCAGCTCTCCACGCTACCCTGTGTTGTGCCAAGCCTTTTCGTCTGAGAATGCTAACGGCAACATACATCATTTTAAATCTGCTTACTGTATTCGTCCCTCGGTCTCTCTCGACGATTTTTACCTGAATGAACTCTTGACGCACACAAACATCACATGCATTGAAGCAGTTTTCTGACGTCACATCGATCATTTGCAAACAAGGATCTACGTACCATTCTTTTCGTACCTCAAATCTTATTTGGCTGTCACAAATGGAAAATAATTTGCGTGTTTGAGAATTTGTGTTGCATTCAAATCTACAGCTTTGTTGCAATCTCAGTAATCTTCAATCCAAGAGCAATATCGCCGTGGCTGTAAGAATCACGTGCAACACATAGTTCAGATATTACGTCACAAATATTGGAAGCACGAGAAATTGCTGCACCACGGGACAAAGATACACATTTCCTCCTAAACCACCGTAACGATTTCAACCAAATCTGGTGCTCACTTGCTTTATCGTGAGTTAACAATTGCTGTAGTGATAAGAGCATTGTTGAAGAATTATGAGATCATAAGCAATGAGAGGGATGATAAACTGCGCATTCACGCTAAACATTGTAATTTGCAGTGCTTTTACTACTAATTCTGTTCGAAAAAGTTTCATTTACTACTCCTAATATTCCTCTCTACGCCCGTGGAGATTTATACAATACTGTGTGTCACATTGATAAAGAGAAATGACATCATAAAGATTGAGCTACGTGCAAACGAAACTACAAACAAATTCACTCAAGAGACAGGTAAAATAGATAGGGACGGTATCAGATTGACGTTGGGGGGGGGGGGGGTAATAAATACATAACTAGGCAATGCCGCATTTCAGTGAGTTATATAGTATATAAAGGAGATTGTCATTTTGTGTGTGTATGTGTGTGTGTGTGTGTGTGTGTGTGTGTGTGTAGATTTGCGTGATTGTAATGCATGCAAATCTACAGTTTTGTCCCAAACTGCATCAAAAATTTGCACACACGACCTTCAAACCAAGAAGTAGGCCGATATGGTCGTAAAGATCACGCACAACACATAGTTTAGGAGACATGACGTCGTAAACCATGAGATGCGCGAAAAACAAGTGCAAGGCGCAATAATGTTGCGCATATCCCCTTAAACCTGATATCAACCACATTTGGTGCAAATATTCCTTACCATGTGGAAAAAATTGCGGTAGGATAAGAATAAGCTACGACACAATGTTCGGGGGATATGAAGAGTATGGTTCGTGTCGAAGGGTTCTTTACTTACAAAACTCAACAAAATCAATAGTTTTATTTCGATCTTGATTGAATATTGCACTCGGCACGGCCTATATAATTTTTCAAGTGATCCGTGGCGGAGAGTACTTATGGATTTCGAATGAAATATTTGCAAATTTGAAACAAGAGGACGATCGCTTTGGATGTAAGGATCACAACATATAATTCAGGAGGTATGGTGTCATAAAAAATGGAAGATGCTAAAAACTGCCGTATCATAATGAGGTATGATGACATAAAAAATGGAAGATGCTAAAAACTGCCGCATCACAATTTCGCACATTTGCTAAACCACCGTAAGGATTTCAATCAAATCTGGTGCATACATTTCTTATCTTCTGACCAACATTCGTTCAATTTCCTCGGCTTCAAGCATGTTGTCCACCAGAGCAACTCCCATCTAAGGCACCAGCGTATCATAGGGCACAACGAGAGGTCGAAGGATCTCGTCTCTATAGCTCTGAGCAGTTAAACCGCCATTCTGAACAACGTAGAGGTCTGTACGTCCGCCAATACTGACTCCTGCCTACACTACGATATGTTGATGTTCCCTGCACGTAAGCGGGATTGTTCCGAGTGCCAAGATCTGTCGACACGAGGAAACGACGTTTGTCCGACTGAACACAAGATACTGAATCACCTGTGAACAGATGCCGACGCCAGTCCTTACGAATCCAATGCTGCTGTTCCGCCCAGATGCAGGCTAAACGGTGTCATAGTTCTAGTAGGACACGCACCATAGGCCTCCGTGCATAGATGCCTCATTCTCGAAAGATTTCGGACTGTTTGATTTGCGCGTCCTTTTGAGACTGTATAGGCAACCCCTTGGAGTGGAGAAGAGAATAAAAGTTACATGGAGGGTGCGTTAGAGCTGAATTGCATTTACCCTCCTGTCTTGACAGGCCCTTAATCGAAGATTTAACCGGATATGACGATCATCTCTTGTTGATGATACCCGTAAACTACCTCGGCTAGCCTTCCTCCAACTCTTCTAAATGTTCAAATGTCTGTAAATCTATCGGACCAAACTGCGTGGTCATCAGTCCTTAGCTTACAAACTACTTAAACCTAGGTAAAATAACCTAAGGACAAACACACACACCCATGCCCCGGGGAGGAGTCGAACCCCCACGGCGAGCAACCGCGCGCTCCACAGCGAGGCGGTTTAGACCGCTCGGCTACACCACCGCGGCCCAACTCTTCTCTGTTGTCTGATATCGTGTCTAGGTCCTGAAAATTAAACTTTGGAACACTTCAAAAGCTGCAGCCATCTTCGTGTCCGTCTCGTTTTGAACCTTCATATGGCTCTCCATGCCATAACTACGGATAAGTGTAATAAAATGGTAGAATTAACACAATTCAACACCAACCGTCTTTGCAGCGATCTTCTGTTATTACCACTATCTCGGTTGCCGTAATGTTGTTGTTTCCATTCTGTAATACTGACAGAAAGACATCGAACCCATTTCAGTTCACTCTGCCGATGACCTCAGAACCATATCTCAAATTATCCCGTAATTGTTTTGACTAGTGTAATTGCTGTACGGGTTACAAGCACCTACGACACATTATTCAGTAGAAATGACGTCATAAGGATTGAGCGATGTGACAACGTAACTACAAGTTCAGATACAAGTGAAATGGATGGAGTAGAATAGAAGGCGATGGACAGAGGAGTAGGAATGCGACGGAATAACAGGAATAAATACTTGGGAAACGCCAGTTTTTTGCTAGTAAGTAATAAACATAACATTGTATGATGTCTGCATTTTTCCATTTATTTTAAAACTGAAACTTCTGCAACTGAAATACTTTTTGCTGTAAAGTAACAGTAATTCAACAGATGAATAGATCGTTAAAACTTCCACTGCCACAAAAGGGAAAAACCGAAATCCTTTGGGAAGAAAAGTCATTACACCAAAACGTAATCCAAATATATGTTCAGCAGTGGAACCATTATTGAAAGATATAAAGGATAAAATAATAAAAGTCACTACTGAACGAAGGTGTACACCTTCGTAATGGTCTGCAAGTGAGATGACGAAGGAAATACAAAGCAACTGCCTCCAGTGGGTCTTAAAGTAAATGGGATATTCAAATTCCCGTAGCATGAAGATAACTTTATTGTTTGTGGGTTGCTTATTAATGTCTGTGTGTAATAACGTGTGAGCTACTATGTATATTGACCACTGTAGTATTAACTGTCACTGAAGTAATTTGAAACGAGTCAGGGAACAAGGCTTTGTAGGAGGGAGTAACCGGTAGTTCACACGGACCTTATTTGTTAATTTTAGTGGTTAAGCAAGGCTCTTGATACGTACAGTGGTCGACTTTTAAAATGAAGAAAGCAAAGGAAAGTAAAAGCATTCATGACCATTTTTCCCAATATTCCACTCCATGTGATATTCACGATTTAATGTCTTAAGACTCGTTGGTGGCCTAGAAGAAGCGCGGCCGTTAGGCAGGTGGCGTAGAGTTCGTCATATGATCGCAGAATTTTCGTCTTCTGGTGGGCATTACGCAAATAGAACATTTACGCGACACCATACCCGAGGCGGAGGGCAATTATTGCAAATGCAGAGTGCCTCAGTGACCACAGACTGAAATTATGCCTGGTGCGTGGTAGCAGCTTCGTTTACAGCATGGTGAACCACTTACCAGTCACACTCGTTGGGATGGTTTCATTAATGAGGCTGAGCTCCCATACAGCTGACACACTGAGACACTGGAACCATTGTTCACGGATATCAGGAACATGATGAGGCAATGAAATGTATGTTGGCGAGTCGTTGATTTGTCTTAATAACATTGTTAAGTAATCCATACCACAACCCACGGAGGGGGTTAAAGATACTCGCCGCAAATTGAGTTTCGAGTGTCTAATTTCCAGTCTGTGGACTAGTGGGCTTCCCCCAGAGTATTTCATACGTATTTTTCGCGGTCCCGAAAGGTCACTGTCTGGAGGACATGGCTCCTATTTACAGTATGTAGTAATCGCGGTCAAAGAACAGTTTGAAAGAGAGCCAGTGATCAATATTGGAGCCCTTTTGGACTGTGATCGGCAGTGTGCTAATACTGGCGTCATCGAGCCTTGTGGGTTGTCACCAGGGTAGCCGTACGGTGGACGAGTAGAGCTGCAGACTTGCGCGGCACATCCACGACACCCAGTCCTCCTACAGAACGGTCCAACACACACTTTTCGGCCTTGACTTGTAATTATTCATTGCGCCACAGCTACCACAATGCCGCCAGCATTATGGGTACAGAGAGCAAATGCAAAATATACCAGGCTCGGGAGAGGATGTAGGTGTCAATTATCGAAACTAGCAACTATAAACCAGTCCCAGTAACAACAGGAATTGCGACCTTTACGTTAGTCTTGCGACGGATTAACGGCAGTGGCGGATTTACCAGTATGCTGAATAGTCTGGAGCCTAGGGCGGCAGATTTTAGGGGCGGCAAATATTGGGCCAAAATTTGTAAATCGTAAGTAAGTGTAATAAAAGTTATTGAACTACGTTTACCTAATGTACATTAGGCTATTGTGCAAGATGTTTGAAAGCATAAATTATCTCCGACATTTTTAGTAACAGTGACTGTGTTTTTATTAGCTCAGATATATAAACGAAAACTATTTCTTGTGCAATTCAAACCAAATATCTGGGTTGTAAAATTAATCTAGGAAGTGAAAGGAAGTCAGTCATAGTAATTATGGGAAAACGTTCGTGTAATTAGGACCATAGTGCACAAAGCAAAAAGCTACAATACCGCTGACAAAAAAATATAATTAGTATGATTGTGAAATAGAGTACTGAACTGTACAGGTTGGTAGAGGCGGCAAAATATGAGTAGCCTGCTGGCGGAAAATGTGAAAATTCGCCACTGATTAATGGCACACTGTGCTGAGCGACACGAATTATGTTCTGGTCATCCGTCAGAACATTGCGGTAAGTACCATGGCTGACCACTACTGCTGCTGCGAGAGCTTCTATCGACTTGGAGCGGTTAGGACCATTGCAATTTACTGGATTTTTATTTTCCTTCGAACCATTCGTGGCTGACCATTACGCACTTCATCTTTCAAACTATCCAGTCTTTGCATAAAACTTCGGTGCGACCTAAATACAACACTACTACCTGTTGTATTATATCAAACGTTTCGGCAGCGGTTTTGCCCAATTCCTGACACAACTTGAAGGCTGCCCGTTGTTCAAACTTCAATATGTCAAGGTCCGACTGGCGCAATCAACTCACTCTCAGAACAATGCTTCCAGTGCAGACACCGAACTACCTCTTGCAGGGAAGAGAGACGGCATGTTACTACGGCGCCACACAAGCGTTATAGTGCACCTCAGATCAGTCATGTGATCACTGTCAGAACGTTTTTATTTTGTAAAAACAATCTGGATCGCAGAAGGTAATTTTTTTATTTTACTGGTCATCCTCAGAACTTATAATAGAATCCATGTGGCCGGTACCAACGTGCAGCCAGAGAGTAGCCACGGCAACTCCGCAGAGTTCAGCACCGGCGACATATCCTGCTTCATTAGTTCTGAAGATGATGTTTAAGAAGTCGAAACCGGACAGACTGTTTTTACAAAGTAAATATCAACAAGGAAGATCGCTGTTTATTCTTAGGACAATGTTGCCGAAATCAATAAGAATAGTTGACTGCATGACGTATTAATAGCCATCCTTAGGTCCATGTACTGGGGTAGTGATATTATATGACGCGGATAATTGCAAGTCGCGGCGGACCGGTTGAGCGCTTTGAGGCGCTATGCTACGATGCCCGAGGCTGTTTCCCGTCGGCGGTTAGAATCCCCCTCGGGCATGGATGTTTGTGTAGTCTTCAGTATAAGCTAGTTCATAAGCAGTTTGTAAGTTTTGGGACGGATGACCCCACAGTTAAGTCTCTTAAGCTTAACAAACATTTGAACATTTGATAAATGCAAGATGCAGTTACTACAACACGCGTGTAGGAATCTGTGGATGGCAATTTATCGTGATCAACCAGTAATCAATCAGAATGAAACTTCACTCCGCAGTCTAATGGTACCAATTTTAAACACAAGAAAAAAAAATATTTTTTAATTTAATCATCTTACTAAATCTTTGTGTTCCTGCCTAGAATGCGGTCTCAAACTGATTGGTTACAGAAACTTCCTGGCAGATTAAAATTGTGTGCCGGAACCGAGACTCGAACCAGAGACCTTTGCCTTACGCGGGCAAGCGCTCTGCCGACTGAGCTATCCCGACACGACTCACTATGCCACCTCACAAGTTTACTTCCGCCAGTCAAGTTGGAAAGTAGGAGCCGAGGTACTGGCGGAAGTAAAGTTGTGAGGCGGCATCGTGAGTCGTGTCGGGATAGCACAGTTGGTAGTGCACTTGCCCGCGAAAGGCAAAGGTCCCAGGTTCGAGTCCCGGTTCCGGCACACAATTTTAATCTGCCAGGAAGTTTCATATCAGCGCACACTCCGCTGCAGAGTGAAAGTTTCATTCTGAAAACACCCCTTAGGCTGTGGCTATCTTTTCTTCCAGCAGTGCTAGTCTAGCATGGTTCGCAGGAGAGCTTCTGTGAAGTTTGGAAAGTAGGAGGAGAGGTGCTGGCGTAAGTAAAGTTGTGAGGCGACATCGTGAGTCGTGTCGGGATAGCTCAGTCGGTAGAGCGCTTGCCCGCGTAAGGCAAAGGTCTCAGTGTTCGAGTCCCGGTTCCAGCACTCAATTTTAATCTGCCAGGAAGTTTCAGTAATCAATCAGTTTGAGACAGCATTCTAGGCAGGAACAGAAAGATTTAGTAAGAAGTTTAAATAAAAAAAAAAAAAAAAAAAAGAAAGAAAAATTCTTGTCTTTAAAATTAGGCGCAAAAGAACGGTTAGGAAAGGACATCTGAACGATATAAAAAATGTTAATAACCCCAGCGGCGAAGCTTTCACCACATATCGTGAGGATTTCTCGTAGAAGGATAGGAATTCCTCGAGATCTTGAAGCCTCGGCCGTGTTGTGACTGTTATTATTTCCCCAGATATATCAGAGTCTCGACATCGGGCACTCCTCTTATAATCCCAAACTGTCCGCCCAGTCGTTCCCGTGGCCCGGTTCCGCACCTGCTCCCATCATCAGCCTCGGGGTGGGGAGGAGGCTCCATCTGGGTGGCGAAGGGCGAAGGGACGCTCGGATCGCCGCAGCCGGCCCTGCCCTTAGGAGGAGGAGGAGTGGCCAAGTGTCATTATTACCACCCCTGGCGTTTAATCAAAGCGCGCCAGCGGGGGCGCCTGTGTTTGTCTGGTCACGCCCGCAGGAGGGGGGGGGGGAGGCTGGGGAGTCTCCTCTCTGTCAATACCGCCACACTGTAATTGGAAGCGGCGGGTCGCAGGTCGTTAAAAATAACAACTTTTGTTGGCCGACGGGGGTGGCCAGCGTATCCTGCGACGTGACGACTGCGCCCCCCACCCTCCAACCCAACCATTCCAACGGACCGTTCCGTCCTGTGGATGCCGGAGGCGAGGGCAGTTTCCCGGCGATCTAACCAGTCCGCACTCGGGTTGGCCACACGTAAATCACCACGGGCAAACGGTCTGCTGTGTACGTGCAAATTAAGCCCGGTGTACCTCGTGAATCCCAAATACTGGACAGAGATGTGAACAGAAGCGTCCCTCTCAAGAGGACCGAATGAAATTGTCCTGGTGTTAACAAGAGCTGTTGCATTTTCATCCACTTTCCTGCACTACTGCTTTGTTTCCTCAGTTCCCTCCTGTAAAAATTCACTTCATTTTGGATTATTAAATGAAAACAATATTTTTGTGTGAACTGTGCTACTTTATTTCATTTTTTGCAAATAATTTCGTTAGTTAACAATAAATAAGAAGCAATGAATTAAAATTTGTGATGTGGCTCGGTATCGAACCCGAAGCTCTATGCTTACTAGGTAGACGTCTTACCGTTAGACCACCGCACCTCTATCGATTAACGTCCCTTGGAATAGTCTAAGCACGAATTCCTTCCATGTCGCAAACTTTAATTCAGCTTCTGTGTTCCATAGATAATTGCCACTGCTGCCAAGGCTCTCCATGCAGCTGAATAGCACCTCGGCAATGGACATATTGGAACATTCCTGTTAAGGTGATATAAATATCAATTTAAATATAAATTCAGATACCCTGAGATGGTTTTTCGTCTCAAACATCACAAATTTCAATTCATTGCATCTTATTTATTGTTAATGTCTTGGACATGTTTGAGACGAAAAACCGTCTCAGGGTATCTGAATTTATATTTAATTTGATACTTATATCACCTTAACAGGAATGTTCCAATATGTCCATCGCCGAGGTCCATTCCGCTGCATGGAGAGCCTTAGCAGTAGTGGCAATTATCTATGGAACACGGACGCTGAATTAAAGTTTATGACGTGGAGGGAATTCGTACTTAGACTATTCCACAGCGCCTTAATCGTTAGTGGTTCGGTGGTCTAACGGTAAGACGTTTGCCTAGTAGGCATGGAGGTCTTGATTCGATTCCCGGCCGCATCACAGATTTTAATTCATTCTTTCTCATTTATTGTTAATGTCTTGGACACGTTTGAGACGAAAAACCGTCTCAGGGTATCTGAATTTATCTTTAAATTTCGTTTGTACTAAAGTGCAAAGTTCAATAATAAATTATGTCTATATTGTTTTCATATTTGTTTACTCTTCATATCTATGTATATTATCAATTAAAAGGACACGAACAAAATTTATACTAATGCTTATATTTATTCATAGACTAGTGTGTTCTAGAATATCAATAAAGCCTAGGTTTTTTATTGTGTTTAAATGGTGGTAGATTTATGGTTATTCTGTTACTGTTGAATACAAGCAATAGGTATTTACATGAAGATAAAGTAATTATGCATTTGATTCGGTAGTGTTTTGTCCTTATCAGAAGCATATGAAAGAGCTGTCATATGATTGAAGGGGGATGGTAGAAGGGATGGTTTGGAAGGGTAGGAAGGGGTGGTCTTTAGTCTTTAATAATATTCTATGACACACTATAACTATTAATATGAATTGTATTCTTCTCCTTTTAACTAACAGTATACATAATATTACCGCTAAAAACCTGTGCACACAATATAGACATAATTTATTATTCACTTTTGCACTTTAATATTAACGAAAATATTTGCTAACGGAAAACAAACTTACCTGTACAAAAAGTGATGTAGCTTGAAGACGTTTGTAAACAACATCAGTTGTAAAACCACATTTTGGACCCTGGTGGTGTTGACAATGTATTATAGAGATTCTTATATCAAAGAAACCAGGCCCTATAAAATGTGAAGAACATTGTACCTTGAGCCTATTATCACATGTGTCAAAAATATTAACAAAAATAATACATAACGGAATAAAAAGTAAAATTGAGCATAAATGAAGACCAGAGGAACAAGAGAAGCTACCTGAATATTAAGACAAATCCTTGGATAAAATGCTGGACGACTTTGCATTGCTTTTGTGGACTTGGAAAAAGCCTTCGATAACGTGAATTGGAATGTTCTGATGGAAATTATGACTAATGCTGGTCTAGGTATCAGACGGATAGTGCATGAACTCTACAAAAATCAAATAGGGGTTATAAATATACATGGTGAAATACAAGAGACATAAAGATAGGAGTATAACAAGGATGCAGTTTATCAGCAGTGCTCTTGTATATTGAGGAAGGAATTAAGGAATGTGAAGAGTCTATGGAAGGAATTAAGATCAATGTAGCAGAATATAAAATGATAAGTTTTGATGATAGCATAGCCAACATTGATGAG
The DNA here is from genome assembly GCA_026315105.1 of Locusta migratoria. Taxonomy (NCBI): domain Eukaryota; kingdom Metazoa; phylum Arthropoda; class Insecta; order Orthoptera; family Acrididae; genus Locusta; species Locusta migratoria. The sequence continues at coordinate 834,589,746 of CM048745.1, read as the reverse complement.
AGCGAAGAAAATCTGCAACAGGCTTTATCGGGAATGAATGAGATCCTGACAGATAAATATAACATGAAAATGAACACAAAAAAGACAGAGATCATTGTATGCAGCCACGACCAAATTACAACTGACATTAACATTAATGATGTACCATTGAAACAAGTTAATGTAATCACACTTGGGAAGTAAAATTACACCAGACTGCAAAAGTTCAGCAGACATAAAAAGCAGAATTGTGCAAGCTATAATTGCCTTCAGCAATAAACGGATGCTTCTTATATCAAGAAATATAAAAGAAGAGACGAGAAAAGCATTTATAAAATGCTATGTGTGGAGTGTGGCATTGTACGGCTGCGAAACTTGGACACTCGGCATTAGCGACAAGAGAAGACTAGAAGCATTTGAATTGTGGTGTAGGAGGAGGATGCAGAAAATCCCTTGGTTAGCAAAGATGACAAACGAAGAAGTTCTTAGAAGAATCGACGAAAGAAGAGTACTTGTGAAAACGATAATGAAGAGAAAAGTTGAAACTTCCTGGCAGATTAAAATTGTGTGCCAGAACCGGGACACGAACCTGGGACCTTTGCCTTTCGCGGGCAAGCGCACTACCGACTGTGCTATCCCGACACGACTCACGATGCCGCCTCACAACTTTACTTCCGCCAGTACCTCGCCTCCTACATTCCAAACTTCACAGAAGTTTCATATCAGCGCACACCCCGCTGCAGAGTGAAGTTTCATTCTGGAAACATCCCTTAGGCTGTGGCTAAGCCATGTCTCCACCATATCCTTTCTTCCAGGAGTGCTCTTCTTGCGTGTTTGCAGGAGAGCATCTATATCTATTTCTACCTTTTGCTCCTAAACGGCAAATCGGTGTAGGTGTCACAAGTTGGTTCGTGCGACGTCTCGTCCAAAACCAGGTATTTTAAAGGCATCGCAGGCATAGTCGATAGGATTCAACCCCTTCTGGTATGGGAATGTTATCATTAAGGAGTACTGATAATATTCTTCTCGGGTCTGCTGACGAATAACATCGTCAACTAGACAATATTTCGGTAGACCAACTGGCTGCCATCTTCAGGTGAATACGCCGAATGCACTTACTCGGTTTCCGAGGAGTAACTGCAGTCGGCGAACTCACCTGAAGATGGCAGTCAGTTGGTCTACCAAAATATTGTATCTAGTAGACGATGCTATCCTGCTGCAATCGAAGAAGAATATTATCAGTTATCACGCCGGGAAAATCTTCGCGACCACATGAAGGAGTATTGTCACCCTTGAGACGAGTCCCTCACCGAAATTCTGTCACTATATTTCGTTTTACGTCCGAGGATGTCATCGCTGTACAGTATACCCATTCGGTTGCCTACTACGACCACCAGTGACTGCCCATAATGCCACGCCAAAACATCAACGAACCAACACCTTTCTGCACTCTTTTGGCGGGTGTCTAAAACTTTCAGGCTGATCAGTCTGTCTCCGAAACCGTCTCAGACGATTATCTGGGTGAAAGCAGATGCGAGTTTCACTGTGAGTAACACTTGATGCCAATTCTAATGACTTCATTCAGTGTGCTTTTGTGCCCATCTGTAGCGTGCTATACAGTGTCTAAGTGACAAAGCTGGACATCGCCGTAGACGACGGGAGTGAAGTTGGTAATTTTCTCTTTTTAGTGTTTTAGTCATGAATACCTTTGCTTCGGGTAGTTTACAGTTTTCAATTTGAAATGTGTACAAATTTAATACTGTTAATATTTTCATTCCTTGAACTTGTTTTTGCGTCAATCACGTTCATTTCCTGTCTTTGGTAGTTGTATAATCTTCCGAATGAGTACATCAGCTGCTCCTCCCAATATTGTTGTACAGTACAGTATGAGTAGGAAGATAAGTCCGTACTACGTTTTTAGTAAATTGTCTGTGCCCGTCGTTTAAGACACTTCATTTAAAATATATTTGTGCTAATTTTACAACAAATCTTATTGATGAGTCCAGAATGAAATTTTCACTCTGCAGCGGAGTGTGCGCTGATATGAAACTTCCTGGCAGATTAAAATTGAGGGCCTGAACCGGGACTCGAGCCTGGGGCCTTCGCCTTTCGCGGGGAAGCGCTCTTCCGACTGAGCTATCCCGACACGACTCACGATGCCGCCTCACAACTTTACTTCCGCCAGTACCTCGCCTCCTATTTTCCAAACTTCACCGAAGCTCTCCTGCGAAACATGCAAGACTAGTAAATGTTCAAATGTTTGTAGAGCTTATGGGACTTAACTACGGGGTCATCAGTCCCTAAACGTACAAACTACTTATGAACTAGCTAATACTAAGGACAGCACAAATATCTATGCTCAAGGGGGGGATTCGAACCCCCGCAATGCTAGTACTCCTGGAAGAAAGGATATGGTGAAGACATAGCTTAGCCACAGCCTAAGGGATGTTTCCAGAATGATACGCTGTGGCTAAGCCAAGTCTCCACCACATCCTTTCCTTCGGGAGTGCTAGTCTTCCATGTTTCGCAGGATAGCTTCTGTGAAGTTTGGGAAGTAGGAGGCGAGGTACTGGCGGAAGTAAAGTTGTGAGGCGGCATCGTGAGTCATGTCGGGATAACTCAGTCGGTAGAGCGCTTGCCAGCGAAAGGCAAAGATCCCCAATTTCGAGTCCCGGTTCGGACACACAATTTTACCAAGAAGTTTCTTATTGATGTGGTTTTCCCAAGTCAGATGTTTGTCTACCACTGTTCTCAGAAATCTTCTAGGGATGTTCGACATAAAATTCTGTGAGATGTTTATGCTGCTAGTTATAAATTTAGTACGGGTTGCTTTCTTTGCACTGATAGTAGATTACTTTCTCTAAAATGTCTCCCTGCCATTTGCACGTCTCTTTTCTAAATCCTTCACTGAGTCACTACATACAAGTAGTTTCCCTAGCATACATAATGACTTTTTCATTTACTTTACAGCTACAGTCTTCCATATACATAATGAAGACGAGAGTTTCTAATACCGAACCTTGAGCTAGAACTGTAGAAATGTACAGTAGACTTTTTTTTCCGTATTACTAGATTTATGTTTTATTTCTCAAACACTGTTGCAGTTTTCCACAAATCTTTTATATTATCTGCAGATTTTCCTCTTATGCCATACTGTCGCGTCCCCGAGAGGGAGTGCAGTTTGGACGTTTACCTTGACAGTGGCAGATAATGATAAACAAAAAAAAAAAATGTTGAAATGTTTGTAAATCTATCGGATCAAACTGCGTGGCCATCAGTCCGTAGCTTACAAACTATTTAAACTAAGGTAAACTGACCTAAGGACAACATACGCACCCATGCCCCAGGGAGGACTAGAACCTCCGACGGTGAGCAACCACGCGCTCCGCAGCGAAGCGCCTTAGACCGCTCGGCTACTCCACCGCGGCAATTATAAACAGCGATGGGTTCTTGCAAGGTACTGTAACGAAGGCTGGTTTAGCTCTAGATGCTGATAGCTCCAAGGTTTTTGATTATGTAAACCGGTTGTGATATGGGTGAAAACTAAAATAAGCAGAATTCACAAGGAAAGTACATGGGCTCGAACAAACATATCTGTATGAACGTTTGGTTACAGGATCTCTACGTACACCTCAGTCATCAAAAGCCGTGATGATAGTTGCAACTTTAACCTTCTTCCCGAAAGACTGTTGGTATTCACTGCCACTGCTTCCATCGCCTCTTCCCGCACTTACCGTAGCACTATCACTTGCAAATGTTCAAATGTTTGTATAGTCTATGGGACAACTACGGGGTCATCAGTCCCTTACAAACTACTTATGAACTAGAATGAAACTTCACTCTGCAGCGGAGTGTGCGTTGATATGAAACTTCCTGGCAGATTAAAATTGTGTGCCGGAACCGGGACTCGAACCTGGGACCTTTGCCTTTCGCGGGCAAGCGCACCACCGACTGTGCTATCCCGACACGACTCACGATGCCGCCTCACAACTTTACTTCTGCCAGTTTGGAAAGTCGGAGGCTAGGTACTGGCAGAAGTAAAGTTGTGAGGCGGCATCGTGAGTCGTGTCGGGAAAGCACAGTCGGTGGTGCGCTTGCCCGCGAAAGGCAAAGGTCCCAGGTTCGAGTCCCCGTTCCGGCTCACAAGTTTAATCTGCCAGGAAGTTTCATACTTATGAACTAACTAAGACTAAGAACGGCACAAATATCCATGCCCGAGGGGGGATTCGAACCCCCGACCGTAGTTGCCCTGCAGACCGTGACTGAAGCGCCTCAGTCCCCTCGGCCACCGCGGCCGGCGATCGCTTGCAATGAGTTGTTCGTCATTATCATCATTATTATCATTATTATGAGTTTGTAACAACAGTACCTAACTTATGCTCATATTTCTTCTGTACCATAACAGATACGAGAAAGCATGCAAATTATTCATCATCTACACTAATACCATCTTCACGAAGAAGGGTTCTTCGTAACTTCATCTCAAATAATCGCAATACGTTAGCAGGATTGATTAGCAATCGCCGCCCCATCTGACGCTTCAACACACAAATAACATCACAAAACGCAACTTCGGAGGCACACTGCACCGTCCCTACTGGCGAACCGACAGGTCAAAGTGCAATGCGGCATGGCACCCCCAGAAGCCGACTGCAGAGTTTTGCAGATGTGCGAGTTTCACTAGTGCAATAAAGGATCTCTGCATTATCTCTCATACAATTTTGGTGTATATGTGTTTCTTCGAGCCCAAGTACTTTCCTTGTCAGAGGGAATAGGTACTGTGCTATAGAAGGTACCTATTCTCAAAGACACGCAGTGCCGCGCAAACCAACCCCCTAAGCTAGTTGCGCAATGTGCCGCATACACATTTGAAGCACTGAGTAACGCAGAGTTTGCCTAGACCAGGAGAGCGCAGAGGGAACACCAAACGCGTGGGCGGCTGCTTTTTCATGTCCTCCGGTGACCCAGCTCCTCGGCTGCCACGTACCCTTCCGCTGACCCGTGGTCCGTTCTAGAAGCCTCCCCCTGCTAGTCACGTGGGCCGGTATACTGGGCCACAGCTCAGCTTCCTTCCAACGCTATGCATGCCGCCCCCACAATCAGATGTTGCAACATTGACACCACGTTGTACCTTCTCACGAGTCTGCAACTACAGGGCTATTTCATTGACATCAATTTGCAGCAGGGCTTTGGAACATATTCTCTATTCAAATATTATGAATTATCTCGAACAGAATTATCTATTGACCTAAGGTCAACACGGTTTTAAAAAATACCGTTCATGCGAAACACAACTAACTCTTTACTCACAGGAAGTGATGAGTGCTATCGACAAGTGTTCTCAAATTGATTCCCAGAAGGCTTTTGATACCGCACCTCATAAACGGCTTTTAATCAAATTGCATGGTTATAGTATATCGTCCCAAATTTGCGACCGGATAGGTGATTTCCTGTCAGAGAGGACACAGTTTGTGGTAATCGATGGTAACTCATCGACTAAAACAGAGATGATATCGGGTGTTCCACAGGGTAGTGTTGTTGCTCCTCTGCTGTTCCTTATATACATAAACGATTTGGGAGAAAATCTAAGTAGCTCTCTTAGGTTGTTTGCAGATGACGCGGTCATTTACCATCTAGTAAAATCATCTAAAGATCAAAACCAACTGCTGAAAGATTAGAATAATATATCTGTATGGTGTAAGAATTGGCAGTTGACTCTAAATAATGAGAAGTGTGAAGTCGTCCACATGAGTACGAAAAGAAATCCGTTAAACTTTGTTTACTAGATAAGTCAATCAAATTTGAAGGCCGTAAACGCCAAAAATATCTAAAAATTACTATTACTTCAGACTTAAATTGGAAAGAACACGTAGATAATGTCGTGGGAAAGGCGAACCAGAGACTGTGTTTTATTGGCAGAACCCTTAAAAGATGCAACAGAATTACTAAAGAAACGGCATACACTACGCTTGTCCGTCCTTTTTTGGAGTATTGCTGCCCAGTATGGGATCCTTATCAGGTGGGTTTGAAGGAGGACATCGAAGGAGTCCAAAGAGGGGCATTTCGTTTTGTATTGTCACTATAGAGAGGAGACAGCGTCACGGAAATGATTCAGCACCTCGGATGGGTATCTATAAAAAAAAAAAAACGGCGCTTATCGATCTCCAATCACCAACATTCTCCTCCGAATGCGAAAATGTATTGTTGACTCCCACCTACATAGATAGAAATGATCATCAGAATAAAATACGAGAAATCAGAGCTCGATCGGAGATGTTCCTTCTTCCCGCGCGCTATTCGAGAATGGAATGGGAGATGAATAATATAATGCTGGTCCGATGAACCCTCTGCCAGGCACTTAAATGTGATTTGCAGAGTATCCCATGTAGATGTAGATGTAGAACTCGTCACACGTTTGATATGAAATCGTGATAATAACAGTATATGTAAGAACATTATGGCAAAGACAATCGAAAGCTTCGTAAAGGTCTAAGTACACGCCAGAATCTTTTCTTTCGTGGTTAAAGGCTTCAATTATGTCTGTTAAGAAATTAGGCACTCTTAGTGGGTCTCTGCTTCCTTTGTACTTCATTTAAATTTAATATGTTTTGATTCTGTATAAAATTTATCATACTTTCTTTAATCACTGATTGTACAATGATAGTCCATTTGTGATTTTTATTGATCTACATTTACCACGATCTTCTTTAAGACATCCTTCGAAAACTGGCACTAACGTGCTCAGTCAGGCCACAATAAATGGCTACAAGCCTTTCCTGATTGAAGTGAAAAAGTGAAAAATTTCTTCTCTACGCTTCCGCTGTTTTTTTTTTGTTTTTTTTTTTTTTTTTTTTTTTTTTTTTTTCCAAATATACTACATGTGGTGTACAATACAGGCATATACCCGCGATCTGGTCATTGTCCGAAGTACATCAATAGCATCATAAGATCGAAATCTCATAAATTAATATTTTAAGGTATTAATCATGTACATGTTGATAGTTACTTAAGAATGTACCACATATCAAACAAAGTACAATAAAGTGTCGGATAGTCGACTAGTAGATTATGTACGCACTACAAAACAATTGTACATTTTGAAAGAAAGATGTTCTTGGAATAATAGTGAGTAATTTTGCAGAGCTACGTTTTTAAGATAGATGCTAGAAAGTGTAAATTGGACGAGGTTTGTACCATAGCAATGCTTGGCTCGTAAACATGGCTATTGCAACATACGCAAAGAGACACACAAAGCCATTTACTATGTTTTAAAGGAAGTCTTAATCGCTATGAGCAACGGTTCTTTCCGCTCCCTCATCTGCAACAGAATTATTAGCAGTTGAGTGGCACCACAAAACCAGTTTTTAACGACTTGAGGTACGGAATTGGGTCCGTCTGTCATTAAATTCCTCTTATTTCCCACACAACACAAATAAACAAAGATCTCCATCCGGAGTGCGCGTGTAACTGCATTAAGCTTTGTTAATGGTGATTAAAGCTCTGCTCGTCCTACTACAGCAACATTATAACGCTCGCATAATATAGATTCAGATTGCAGTAGAATCATGGGAAATAACTTTCAACTTTCGTTAGACTTAATCGGTCTTTTTCCTTATTACGCATTGAGCAACTACACAAATTATCGTAATAGGACTATTGCTAAACAGAAACGAACGCAATTATGACTTTCCGACGAATACCTTACGAGACTTGTGACGGAAGAAATGGGCTCCTCCTTTGAGTGCCCGAGCAGGTGTAATCAGTAAAGGTACCTGATTTCTGTTATTGCTGGTCATTCAGCCAATTTGTCTAGCAGTGCACAATTCAATTAACGCCGAAAATTTGAAATGACTGGATTTATCACTAGCGTACCAGAAACTATAAGCAGTACATCAAAGATTTGACCACAAATAATATAAAGAGTAGAGAGAAGATAAAAGAATACATATAAACAAGGAAAACGGATAACCATCAAGAAACTTGTCTGTAACACTACTTATTGCAGGACATTATATAAAGTTGAAAGTATGGAACTTCTTTAGTCGTTATGTAAACTTTATTTCACTAACAAACAATTTATTTTGTAATTTTCAGACCCCCATGTAAGACAATAGTAAAGATAAACGGGCCTGAGGGTGACCGAGGGTTCTGAAGATGATACAGTGGTGTCGAAGCGAAGTAAATTTCTAAAATTCACAGCAGAAGGTCCTCAAATTGGTGCCGTTTCTCTCGACTTCTGGAAGATGTTCGACAATGTATCACACTGTCCCCTAAGTGACTAAATAAGACTATTCGCAATATCAGACAAACTACGTAATTGTATTGAAGAGTTTTTTTGTAAACGGAACACAGGGAGTTATTCTCATTGAAGAAAACCATTCTCAACGTAATTTCTGGCGTGCCCGAAGGTGTTATAGGACCATTACTTTTCCCGGGCTTAGTAGAAAATTTTGGAACTTCCATGAACCTTTTCACGGATGACACTATACTATTCAATGAATAAGCAGGGAAACTCGGGAGGGTATGACGCTAGGAACAGGAGAACAAAGTTGCCCTCAACATAATCAGATGTAACTAACTGCGAATACATTTAGTACGTGACTAGCTTTAATTCCTGGCGTTCCATTCTTACGTGAGTTCATCCCCCTCTTGCTTCGCTGTGCATCGCCTTCTGCCTTTCTTGTTGTCCACTTAAGTTTCGTTTGCATGCACCTCAATATTTCGGACATCATATCTTCTGAACAATATCTCCTTAAATAATACATTTTTTAGGTAGGTAGAGAGGAATATCTGTAAACTAATGTTAAATGTGTTGCGAATGGAGTTGGTGGTAACGACGTAACAGTTTGCAAACTCATGCATAATATGCAGATCTTCATAAACTGATTAGACGCCATACAATGTGTCGTAATATGACACAGTTTAGAAAGTACTGTACATTCAGTGGTTTACGAGCAAAGTGTCTGTTAAATATGTCACAAATAACGTTAATAGTAAAGGCGAAATAAATCGATACTTCATCCTGGATGGGACGGTTTTTCATGGATCGTATTGTTGATGACCTCATTTCTCGCTAACTGTGTGTCGTACTTTAATGTAATTTCGAAGGTACATTTAGTGGCATATAGGAGAACTTTCTGTACACTATGTCACAAATAGAATTATTGGCAAATGCTTATCCAAACAAAATGTCATACGAACAGCTAAGCAAACGTTAGTTAACTTAGTGGCTTAAATGCAATTTTGTTCTTGCTTACGCAATCGCAAAATTTTACTGAGAAAATATTGCGTAAAGTATTTGCAGATTAATTGAAATAATGACTTTTCTATTTACTGAACACTGTTATTCAAGATAGTTTACTTTGATCAACAAAAGTTCATTAGTATTTACTCAGTGGAAAAATAGTTAACTGTAACATTTTGTACTAAACAGTGAACAATTTATTTACTACCAAATTGATTAAATGTTTCTGCCACTAACTGAGCACTGATTATTGCGAAGGTCTTATCCAAAGAAAATTTAGTAGCAATGAATAGTAGTTCGTTATTAAATTATACTAACTTAACTGTTCAAACAACTTTCAAATCACTGGTACTAAATACAGATGAAATCTTTATCTTTCATTAGTGAAATGATTTTCACTTGAATAAGTTCAGTCTCATTTTTCATGGTTTCATTTTGAAGTAACAATGAAGAGGACAATGACGCTGTCTGTATAATTCAATAAAGAATGACCATATGTTTTTTACAACATCCTCATAATTTTGATGGTCCTTCTTAAAAAAGTCTCCTACGAAAGCGATGCAATTGTCCCAGCTTTTCTGCCAGTCTTCAAATACAATTTGGAATCCATTTTCTGTGAGGTTCACCCCTGCTTCTGATGATGAATAATGCCTCCCTCTTGCTACTTGCATCCACTCGATTACAATGTGGCGTGCCCATTACGATTTAATTTTGCCTGATTACCAGAAAGTGTCTTTTGCACTTCGCCAATTCTGTACCTTAAACCGACTCTCCGCGACCTCCGTGCCGAATCAATAGCGATTTCAACCATCCAAGGTGGCCCCAGAGCTACTAGAGGTAAGGCTTCCACTCAAACACGATCTCTTTACAATGCCAAAGACCCTGACTAGACCAGCACGTATACTACATGTTCATTTAAATATTCATATTAATTACAGTAAGAATATGATTTACAAATTCAGCAACAGAAATAATGCCATTAAAAATTATAAATTAAATACTGTATGAACCAGACAGCGGATATAAGAGACGAAGGACAAGAAAGGGACACAGAGTTTGGGAAGGGAGTAAGACAGAGTTGTAGCCTTTCCCCAATGTTGTTCAATCTGTACATTCAGCAGGCAGTGAAGGAAAGGAAGGAGAAATTTGGAGAGGGAATTAAAGTTCAGGGAGAAGAAATAAAAAGTTTGCAGTTTGCTTATGACAGAGACTGCAAAGGATCTGGAAGAGCAATTGAATGGAATGGACAGTGTCTTGAAAGGAAGATATAAGATTAACATTATAAGAATAAAACGAAGGTAATGGAATGTAATGTCAGAAAATCAGGTGATGCTGAAGGAATTAGATTAGGTAATGAGACAATAAAAGTAGTAGATGAATTTTCTTATTTGGCCGAAGTCAAGAAGATATAAAATGCAGAATGGCTATGGGCAGAAAAGCGTTACTAAAGAAGCGAAACTTGTTAACATCTAACATTAATTTAAATTTTAGGAAGTCCTTTCTGAAAGCATTTGTCTGGAGTGTAGCATTGTATGGCAGTGAAACGTGGACGACAAGATGTTCAGATAAAAAGATGATACAAGCTATTGAAATGTGGTGCTAGAGACGAATGATGAAAATTAGATTGGGAAATCACGTAACTAATGTAGACGTGCTTAAACGAATTGGGGAGAAAAGGAGTTTCTGGCATATCCTGACTAAGAGAAGGTATAGATTGGTGGGACACATTCTGAGACATCAAGGAATCGTAAACAGAGGGAAGGGTGTGGGGTAAAAATCGTAGAGGGAGGCCGAGGGACGAACACAGTAAGCAGATAAAAAGGATGTAGTTTGCCGAACTTATACTCAGATGAAGAGGCTTGCACAGGACAGGGTAGCGAGGAGAACTACATCAAACCAGTCTGCAGATTGAAGACCACAACAACAATCTGAACCTGACATTGAACCTGACATAAAAATACAACCACGTAAATAAATCGGAACATACACACACAACACTGTTTTCGTTGGTAATTAAAGTAATACATTTACTAATAAACGGACGAGAAAGAAATGGGGAAAAATGTTACTGATTTATTGTGTTGCATCTATATTTACATAAATACTCTGCAAGTCACATTGAAGTGCATGGCAGACGGTTCATCGAACCGTTTTGATGAGATTTCTCTAGTTCCATTCTTTAATAGCTCCCAGGAAAAAGAAACACTTAACTCTTTACGTTTTCTATCTGGTTTCTCTTATTTTCTTTTCATGATCACGTGTTCCTATGTAGGTGGGTGCTAACAAGGTATGTTCGCGTTCGAAAGAAAAAGTTAGTGGAAGAAATTTCGCAAATAGATCTTGTCGCAACAAATAACGCATTTCTTTTAATGATTTCCACCCCAACTCGTGCATCATTTCCCTGACACTCTTCCCTCTATATCGCGATGCCGGCCGCGGTGGCCAAGGGGACTGCGGCGCGTCAGTCACGCTCTGCACGGCCACTACGGTCGAGGGTTCGAAACCCCCCTCGGGCATGAATATTTGTGGCGTCCTTAGTGTTAGCTAGCTCATAAGTAGTTTGTAAGTTTAGGGACTGATGACCCCGTAGTTAAGTCCCATAAGCTATGCAAACATTTTTTTTATATATATATATCGCGATATTGCAAAAGGAGCTGCCCCTCTCCGAACTTTCTCCAGATCGTTTGTCAGTCCCATTTGGTGAGGATTCCACAATGCGCAGCAATGCTTCAAAATAGGAGGCATAAGTGTGGTATACGCAGTTTCTTTAGTAGAACTGCTACATCTAAGTGTTCTGCCAATAAAATGTAGTCTTTTGTTCACCTTGCTTAATTTTGCATGCTTTCTTTCCAATTTAACTTGTTCGTAATTGTTACCCCCTAGGTAACGGCTTGTAGCTTTGAATGATTCATCGTGAAAATGAAGATTAATGGACTTCTTTTAGTGGTGATATGGATAACTTCACTCTATTAAGGGTCAATTGCTATCTTTTCACAGTGCTGATATCTCATTTTGCTGTTTACTGACCGATAAATGATAACGTCATCCGCAAACAGTCTAAGAGAGCTACTGAGATTGTCTCCTAAATCGTTTATAAAAATAAGGAAATGTAGGGACCCTATAACGCTTCCCTGGGGAACACCAGATATCACTTCCACTCGATGACTTCCCGTCAATTACAACGCACTATGTCTTTATTGACAGAATCACGAATCCAAACGTACAACTGTGGCGATATTCCATAAGCATGCATTTTAATGACGCTTGTAAGATATAGCGGCTAACGCCTTCCGGAAATCCAGAAATATGGATTCTATTTGACATCACTTGTCGATAGCACACATTACATCATGTGAGTAAAGAGCTAGCTGTGTTTCACAAGAACGATTCCTTCTGAATCCGTGTTGACAGTGGGTCAACAGGTCGTTCTCTTGGAGGTAGTTCATAACATTTTTTTTTAGGAAAGTATATGTTGTAAAATCGTGTTGCAAATCAACGTCAATCATATAGGCATGTAATTCTGCGGATCACTCATATTGCCTTTCTTGAATATTGGACTGACCTATGCAACTTTCCAGTCTTTGGGTACGGAACGTTCGCTGAGCGAGCGGTTATATCTGGTAGTTAGATATGGGGCTATTGCATAAGCATACTTTGAAGGAACCTAATTGGTATACAGTCGGGACCGGGAGACTTTCTTTTCTTAAGTGATTTAAGTTGCTTTAATACACTAGGGAAAGGGTGTAGATCTACTTCTAAATTACTCATGTTTGCAGTTGTTCTTGATACGAATTCTTTACGAAACATTTTTCGTGCCGATAATCGCACCAGAAGGAGAACGCTTACTACATTTTTGCTGTCCATTCAGTCAAACTATGGCACTACGCATGACACTACATTCATTTCTTCTGTATTACTAATTGTATTTGCTACTTGTTTTAGAGTCAACACCACCAAACGTGCCATCAAAACTATATCATAATACGACTCATACTTAATGAGATATAAGGTCACACACAATAATGTCAATGAACCCACCCCTCCCTTTATTCCTCTTCCCTTCCCCCTAAATCACGCAAACGTTTCCTTTTATTGTGTCTGAAAAATCATATTTGAAAGAAGCGTTTTACAAGACGTGCAATATATTACAAGATAACCTGCAAGACTTTGTACGATGCTTGTACACTGCGGTCGCGTAACAGTGTTAACACGTTCATTGGAAGCTACCGGTGAGGGAATACTTGTATCACGAACACGGTTTGGGAGGTAGCTAAACTTGCTGGACTAGAACTACTGGAAGCAGCGCAGAATCTGATGCAGATGGAAAATTTCATTCTCATAACATCGTGCAGACCGTAGATAACACATGTGTTCCCAACATTTTTTCCCCTTCTACGAGAACTAGTCCCTCAACATACATGTCAACCTCTGCAGTGTGAAAATTTCACTATGGAAATAGACAAAATTGTTAATATTCGAAACGGAGAGAAGAAGATAACGAAAGTTGCTACTGAATCCAGTTTTGAGTTGGATAGATTGAATGCATATATTGAAGATTTGTTCAATATTGGTGAAACGTTCAGTTACGTGATGAAGAGTGCAACACTCATCATCTTCTAGGCGCCTAGAAGGTGAGTATCAACTAGTCGAAAAGTCGCGGTTAGAATACACTGCCACTCGGCTGTAATCCCGATAACTCATCAGTTATATACGCCGGGAAAGCATACATTCACACGTTCAGTTATGTCAGATTACAATGTGTAATGGGATAGGAAAGATGATGTAAACAAGATCACATCTGAGGAAATGGAGAGAATGGTCAGTATACGGCAGTGCAATAAAGCGGCTAGTGTAGATGATATTAAGTCAGAGCTCATCAAATACAGTGAATCCTCAGGTCTCAAATGGTTACACAGGATAACTGAATTTTGGCGTGGATGTCAGGACACGTTCCGTCTGACTGGACGAAAGCAGTAATCTCACCAACTTTAAAGCACAGATACAGAAAGAGAAAAGACTGTAACAACTACAGAGGTATCGCTTTAATTGACATTGTGGAGAAGTCATCTCAGGTATTGTTGAAAGGAGAGTGGAAACATTAGTTGAAGACAAGTAGGCTGAAAGACAGTGTAGGTTTCGGCCTCCTATCGACTGTCAGGACCAGATCTTTAGCTTGCGGCAGATAATCGATAAGTGATATGCCTGGAACAAGAAATTCTGTCTTTTATATATCTAGAAAAGGCTTATGACAGTGTTCTTAGGAGGAAGCTATTGTCAGTTCTGCAAGATTACGGTACAGGAGACAAACTTCTAAGGGCAATTTTTAGGTCTTTTCATTGATAGCCTACTGTCAGAGTTGGCTGTAAATTGACTTCATGGTTCAAGCTAATTTTAGGGGTAAAATGAGACTGTAACCTGACACCACTATCAATAATGTCTAAATTTCGCAGAAATATTTTATTTCACTATAGGTGACCGGCTTGAATTATTATAACCATTTTCAAACCATCCATTAAGTAGCTTCTAACAACAAATACAACTGACCACATGATTATACTGTGTGAACAGTATTGTATTGTCAGCTATCCACATAGCAAAATCGTGTGGACATTTTTGGAGGCTACATACAGTATGGTTTGAAGATGGATATAATGTCCAAAACCGGTCATCTATGATGAACTAAAATAAATCTGCGCAACTGACATTATATAGAGTGATCAAGCTGTCAGTTTGCTGACCTGACCTCCAGCATGCTAGAAATTAATGCCTGACACCAGTGTTGTTTAAATTGATTATGGATCATACGGTGAAAACGATAGCCTGGCTGGGTGAGATTCAATTGGGTGGGGAAAAACCGGCAGTCTCGCATATGCGGACGACTCAGTAGTGATGGAAAACTCGATTGAAACGTTGAAATCTAATATTTCGCAGCTAGATCATAAATGTCTAGGTTTTGGTATGAAGATCAGCATTTCCAAAATGTAATATCAGTGGGTAAGAGATTTTAGCATATAGAATGCCTAATAGGAGGAACTAAGAACAGGTGGGCAGTTTTAAATATATATAAGATATTTCTTCTCACTGGATGGCAACATAGTGGAAGCTCAGTTACGATTTACTCTCTTCTGCACGAGTGGATACAGGTTACCTTATTAATAAAGTTGAGCTTGGAGATAAGAGAGTTTGAAGGATGACTGAAGGTACTAATAGATGGGAACAATGGTAGGAGGGTGTTTATAATGAAGTAACCAAAGAAAAACTGGGAATGAAGACCGTAGATAAAGCAGTTAGAGCAAACAGGCTTAAATGGTAGCATTGGAGATAAAATATTGCCTAAGAGACTCGTGGGTTCGACAGTACAGGGTAGAAGGAGTGTCGGTACATCAACGAGAACAAACTACGATTCAGTGAAGAATGATGTTGAAGTAACATCAGACGAGGCCTCAATGGCAGCACTAAATACCAGATAATGGTGCAGTTTTATAAAGCGTACAATGCTCTAGATTGAACACTGAAAGGCACAATCAGTTTTAAATTATGATGATGATATTTCAGCCATCTACAGAAAGAGCATAGTTTGTGTTTCTTCGCAAGTGGAAGATTGTTTCTGTGTATAATAATTAGCATTTGATGGTAAAATCTAGCTTTAGGTTGCGACCTTCCTATCGGTACTCACCAATAAGAATTGGACAATACATAACTCAGGGTAGAAAACGGTTATGACTCGTTGTCTCTGTCCACAGGTATGAGTTATGTATGTCAGCTTCTATGCCCTAAACAGCTACCCAATCTATTTAAACAAGGATCAATAATTAATCTGTAGTTTAGCCAGTCTATCATTCTGCGTATGATGACGTGAAAATATATCTAAACAAACATAAATTAAACCGTTGAATAATAAACAAAATGGATTCTAAGATAAAGAAGTGATTCACTCACGAAGTAATTCTTTATAAATAGAGTTTATTTTTCTTTCTAGGCATGAAAATGCGAAGGTGATCCTACTTTATACAACGGTAAATAACAGAATATTTCCCCAACTATTGTTCATGAGAGGCACAATAAGTATCACACGCACTCGAGAGTAAAAGTTCCAAATTATCGCTCGTAAATTAGTGTAGTCAATCGAACATTGCAATTCGAAATTAATCCGCGATGTAAAGGTGCCGGCATGTGTAATTTAAAAGTTGTTTAATTTAAAAGTATTAAAGCAACTTCAATCACTTAACAAAATTAAATCTCCCGGTCCCGAATGTATACCAATAGTCCCTTGCATAGTATGTTGATGCAATAGCCCCATAACGAGTTATCATACACGCCCTTCCGTTCAGCGAAAGATCCTCACCCAAAAACTGAAAATTTGCACTCAAATATTCTAAAAAGGCAGTAAAAGTGATCCGCTGTATCACACGCCTGTATCATTGACGTCGGTTTGTAGCAAGATTGTAGAACAAATACTTCCTTTAGATATTATGAACTACCTCGAAAAAACGACCTATTGACCCATAGTCAACACGGATTCAGAAAGTATCGTGCTTGTGAAACAACAGTGGCTCCTTACATATATGATGTGATGAGAGCCATTCACAAAGAATCTCAAACATATTTCGTATTTCTAGATTTACGGAAGGCTTTTGAGACTGTACCGCACAAGTCTCTCCTATTCAAATGACATTCTTATGGAATATTACTACATTTGTGCGATTGGATTCGCGATTACCTGACAGAAAGGACACAGTACGTTGTAATTAACGGAATGTCATTGAGTACAAGAGACGTGATACTTGGCGTTCCTCAAGAAACTTTTATAGGGCCTGTACTGTTCCTTATCTTTATAAACGGTTTTGGAGACAATCTGAGTAGCTCTCTCAGACTGTTCGCAGACGATGCTGTCATTTATAGATTAGTAAAGTCACCAGTAGATCAAAAGGAACTGCAAAACGATTTAGGTAAGATATTTTCAGGGTGTAAAAACTAGCAATTGACCCTTAATACCATGTAGATGTAGATAATGATAAGTGTGAAGTTATGAATCATCGATATGAGCAATAAGAGAAATCCGTTAAACTTCATTTACATACTAAATCTTTTAAATGTACGGGCCTTAAGTTCAGCTAAATATCTTGGAATAACAATTATGAAAAACTTAAATTGTAAAGAAACATAGAAAATTTTGTAGTGAAGGTAGACCAAAGGCTACGTTTCATTAGCAGAACACTTAGAAGAATTTATTTATTTATCGTATGGCAATGACAGCACCATATATACAAATATAATTGCACAGAGAACAAGAACATATATACAAATATCAGTAAAAGATTGTACAAGAGCTCATTTTCAGTACATGTGAGTGATCAATGATATATTAGAACAATTGGAATTAGGACATGTATCATGGGAGACAATCGTTTGGCTACAAATCAATGTCCAGATCTTGAATCCACCTCATAGCCTGAGGTGTGGCTTCTATAAAGTCCTCAGCAGAGCCACTATATTTTCTTTTTGGGCACACTCTTATGATGTGGTCCAGCGTGTGCTCAGGTGCTCCACGATCACAACTTGGGCTGTCCGTGAGTCCCCACTTATAAAGCATGGCCTTACATCTGGTATGGCCACTTCTGATGCGATTGAGCTTAGTCCAGTCTTTTCTTGCGAAGTTGAACCCTTTCGGTTCTTTTGAGGGGTCACTTATGAGGTGATGATTACAGACTGAATTCTGCCACTCCTTTTTCCAGTTCTCTTTTAGGTTGAAGGTGACCTCTCCTCTTATATAGCAGTTATTCCATATCGGCTTTCGTGATTTCAAACGATAAATTGGCAAATTTTTTTATTACATATTGCATTGATAAACATTTTCCTTCAGTTATTTTTACTAGTTTTTTCTTTAAAAGATGCTTTTTGTCTTCTTAATTTTGGTGGAGCTATGTTAGCGATGACGGAGAGCCACGGTGTTGGAGTAGACTTTAATGTGCCGGTGATTATCCGCATGGTTTTGTGGAGCTGTACGTCTACCTTCTCTCCCAGATAGGAGCACAGTATTCGTCACTGGTGTAGACTATCGATGTTTCTGCTGTTCGCAGTGTGGATGCATTTGCAACCCAAGAACTTCCCGCCAGTTTCCTAATAATATTATTTCATGTTTTTAGTTTCTGGCCAACATTTTAAGGTGTTTTTCATAGGTGAGGGACCTATCTGCATATACTACGCCTGTGCGTCCTATTTTGTAGTACTGCTGCTCATTATGGGATCGCCATCAACTGGGACTGACGGAGGATTTAGTGAAATTTCAGAATGGGCAGCTCTTTTTCTTTTATCGTGATGTACGAAAGAGAGTGGTACGGAAATTATGTTCGAGTATGGCTTGAAATCGTTAAAAGGAATGCGTTATTTGTTGCTTAGAGATCTATTTGCGAAATTAATTTCACCAACTTTCTCTTCAGAATGCGAACATATTTTGTTAGCACTCATCTTCACAGGGAGATATGATCATCATCTTGGAGAGTTTCCAGCCTCTGGCCGGGTCTGCTTCGAACATAAGCCTCTCCATCGTCTTCTGTCTTCCCACCATCTCTCCGTCTTCACCTTGGTCCAGTCTTCTCCTTTCTTCTTTACATTTTCCTCCACTCCTTTCAGCCATCTGTCCCTCGGTCTTCCTCTTGGTCTCTTTCCTTCCAGTTTCATCTCGTGCATCCTCCTGGGTATCCTTCTCTCCTCCATTCGATTAATATGCCCATACCATGGTTCCACCTTCATTAACTCTCTAACCATTTCTTAACCTGTCTATCTTTGCCACTCCAATACTGTTCCTCAAGAATTTCATTTCACTAGTTTGTAATTTTCTTTTCTCTTTTCCTTGCATAACCCAGGTTTTAGATGCATATGTCAGGATCGTGGCATAGTATGACCGGTATATGAATTTTTTACTTCTTAGGGGTACACCCCTGTTCCATATCAGGCATCTGACACTCTTCCGAAATGCTTTTGCTTTTCTCCCTCGCTCGTTTATTTCTCTGTCGTTTATCCCATCTTCCTGTATCAGGTTTCCTAGGTACTTGAAACTCTCCACTCTCCTCAGTCGTTCCCCACCGATTGTTACTCCAGTTGTTCCTCCCTCTTTTGCTCTTGGTGTGATAATCGTCTAAATTTCATACTGTATTTTTGTACTTGTTGTTCCCATACATCTAACTACTCTTGCACTTCCTCCTCCTCATTCCTTCAAATCATCAGATCGTCCGCGAACAACATAGCTTTCATCTTTCCTTCACCAATTACTTGTGCTACTGTACTCATTATAACATCCGTCAGTACAATAAAGAGTAATGGCAAAGTGCACTTCCCTGCCTCAAGTCATTCTTCTGTTCAATCGAAACTGATCTCTCTCGTCCCACTTTCACACAGCTCACACACCCATGATACATTTCCCTTATCCTACAAATAGTCTGTTTTGTTATCCCTCTCTTCTCTAGCGGTTTCCGCACTTTACTTCCATGTACATTATCATATGCTTTTTCAATGTCCAGGAAGGTCATTAGTAGATGTATTCCATATTCGTAGTGTTGTACCTACAGTAAGAATTAGATCCACCGTGGACCTTCCTGTTCTTAAGCCATGTTTTTCTTCTCTCATCCCTGCGTCTAATTTTGTCCAAATTTATGCTTCCAAAAGGGAGATATGATCAACGTAACAAAATAAGAGAAATAAGATCGCTATTAGAAAATGAAACTTTGGCAAAATATCATAAAAGTGTTTCGAAGAAGCCTGTGACACTCACTTCAGTGAGACTTACAGAGTATTTATGTAGAAGTAGAAATCCCGTCATGTGGCCATAATCACGTATACATTTGCAAATCAATCATTGGATTACATATTTTAGCTATACCAATAAACCATCATCTTCTACCTTGTGTAGGCTACATTGCGCCATCTGTTCATATCACTGTCCTATGAGCTTTGAACTCAGTGTAACGTCAAAGACTCTGGTATTCCATGACTCTTGATCGAGTGTTACCAGTTTATTACAGAATAGGAAAAAAACCTGCAACAGGTATGAACGCTGAGAATTGGGGTATAAAATAAGTCGGGGATAAGAACGCAGGTGTTTAGCGAGCGCTTGCGAGTCGTAAACGAGTGTACCTACGTGTTTTGATGCTGCATGAGCACGAAACGGCAGTGTCTAGTGTAACAGTCAGAGTGCATCCACGCAGACGGTCTCGCTGTTGATCATGGAAAGTCTGCTGAAACCGCTAGTAATTAATTCACGGCTTTCTGCTCGTGACCACACATTACGCGGCAAGTCGCTGGCACGAGCTTAAAATCACCTGCGCTTCGTACGTGTGTAATCCGTGAAGTGATGGCAGGCTTCCTACGTAGATGGAAGTCTATTCAGGGATCCAATTTAGTACGCTAGACACGCAAACAATATCGCCCATATAACTCGTCACGTGCAAAGACGTACGGCATTGTTCCCTATTTTCAGTTGATTATCCGCAATCTTCATCCTGCTTCTCATGTACAGTAAGATATTCACTTACACTTGGAAATCATGTTTATCGATTCGTATTTCAGCACTAAATTTGTACTTTGCGTACTGGGGGAATAGTTTGTCAGGTAACAAATAATTCGATCCGGATTTCAATACGAAGAGCGCTACAACGAATTTAAATCGTGCGTCATGGTTAGATAGTCATTGAGCCGAACCCGAGCCTTAACATCCGTTTTTTATAAAAATATTTTTTCTTAATTAGTTATTTCATCGGCATCGCTAAATGTGGGCGGGGTTTGGCAAGTCAGCAGTAGAATACTCTTGCTCTTCAGCCACTCGTTCTGTTACAGAGAGGTTGAGACGGTTGATGACGGTAATCTATTAGTAGTTTTTGACGTTTCATCCCTGCTGGCATCGTGTTCAGCCTGCCCGGTGCAGGTCTTGGGCGACTTGCGCGTCGATGATAGTGGAGAAAAACTCCGACCAGACCGCGAATCGAACTCGTGCACCCAGCTTGGTACACAGTACGCAATCTACTAGACTATGAAATCGGACAAGTCCAAATATGTAACATTGTTTTAAAATACGAACTACATTAATAAACACATAACTGTGTTCATTAATGTGAGGGCTGGAAAATTAATGGGGTCTGTATGATTGGGACTACTTCCTCTTTCCCCTCGGGCATGGATGTTTGGTTCGTCTTTAGTTCATAAGTAGTTTGTAAGTTTAGGGACTGATGACCCCGAAGTTGCGTCCCTTAAGCTTTACAAACAATTCATTATTTTTTTTTCGAACTTTCCATATCTCTCCCACTGCTCGCTCCCTGCTTGCAGTATCTCGATCATGTCATCCCTTTTGCCCTTAATATACAACATTCCTGACAATTCTCACCATAGGCAAAACAGCATCAAGCCATGAAAGCAACTACTAGCACCTTTGTGCTTGTCTCTCTCCTTCCAAGTCGTCCTTATCTCCATTATCTCATTCTGTTTACCTTCCCCAACCTGTGAAAAAACTCTCACATCCTTATGTCCCCAAATCCTATAATCTCTCATCCAACACCTCCTGCTACTGCCCTATCAGCCTTAGTTCTCAAGACGGCTCTGGAATCCATCCTCCCAAAACCCTTCTTCTCTACTGATGACCAGATACCTCGCTTCACCCACCTCCTCTCCCTCCAGCTTAATTCGCGTCGTTCTGCCAACCTTGATACTGAAAATGCCTATGATTGTGTATGGCGTTATGGTCTTCTTTTCAAACCCCAGACCTAATCACATCAACTACGTCCAATTCATTGCCTTCCTTCTCCCACTGCCCTTCCTTTGTCTACAACTCCCTTCTACCCCTCTGGTGGAGTGCCTCACGATTTCGTCCTCTCCCCATGGCCTGATTCCTTCACTTGGCAGATATGCCATATCTCCAGCCTCCCATCCACCAATACCTCATTCCTGGTCCCACCCTCCGACGCTCACACCACCTCTTGAAAACCCACGTCTCCCACTTGTCCACTTGGTGCAACCAGTGGCTCCTTTCCATAACCCCTGACAAATCCAAGACAATATTTACAGGCCTTACGACTACCTCCTGCTGGCTCAACTTTATCTTGCCCACCAAGATTGCCCAGTTTGCGTCACCTCTAACCTGAAATATCATAAACCAAACCTGGACTTCTTCCTTACATGGACCTTCACATTAAAACCAGAAAAAAGAAAGCTCACAGCCACTTTCATCTCCAGAAGCTTTTTTCTAGCTGTGTACCGACCGCTCCCTCATCCTCCCCAGCCGCTATTGCCCCAGCGTTGCCTGGATTTCCGCTCCACAACTTATAAAAATCATTGGTTGCAATAAAACCAAGAAATTTCCAGCTTGGTGGGCGATATGAAGTATTAATTTATCTTAATTACATACCGATTTCGTTCCAATGATGGAAAAATAATTTTCATATCGCTCACCAAGATGAAAGTATCTTATTTTATTAGAGGTGGGTGGGCACAGTCTCCATTATGGAGTCAAATTACAAAAACATCCCTACTTTATCTGTCTCCCGTCCCACATGCAGGTTTTGTATTATCATATTCCCACCGCCCACCTTCTGCAATTCATCTAACAAATCTGCAACCTGAAGCGCCTGCAACAGTGGCCGAAACGTCGGTAGAGTTTATAAAATGACGACGCGGTATCATACCCAGAAGAATTTTATTGATATTTAAATTCTTTAGAAACGCTTTTCTTCCCATAGTCATTCTGTATTATATATCTTCTTTACTTCGGCCATCAGAAGTAATCTTGCTACCCAAATAACAAAATTCATCTACTACTTTTATTGTGTCATTACCTAATCTAATTTTTTTCAGCATCACCTGATTTTCTGACATTGTATTCCATTACCTTCGTTTTAGTCTTGTTATATCTTCCTTTCAAGACACTGTCCATTCCATTCAATTGCTCTTCCAGATCTGTATCTGACAATTACAATGTCATCGGGAAACCGCAATGTTTTTATTTCTTCTCTCTGTACTTTAATGCCCTCTCCGAATTTCTCCTTCCATTCCTTCACTGCCTGCTCAAAATACAGAATAAACAACATTAGGGAAAGGCTACATCTGTGTGCCAGTCGCAGTGGCCGAGCGGTCTGAGGCGCGCCAGTCACAGTCTGCACGGTTGCTACGGTCGGGTGCTCGAATCTCCCATCGGGCATGCATGTATGATGTGTCGTCTTTAGTATAAGTTAGTTCATAAGTAGTTCGTAATTTTAGGGACTGATGACCCCGCAGTTAAGTCCCTTAAGCTCAACAAACAACTACATCCCTTCCCAACCTCTGCGACCCTTTCTTGCCCTTCGACTCTAATGGCCGCTGTCTCGTTTTTGTATAGGTTGAATATAACTCTTCGCTCCCTATATTTTACCCCTGCTACCTTCAGAATTTGGAAGAGTGTGTTCCAAATCGACATTGTCAAAAGCTTTCTCCATATCGACAAACGCTATAAACGAAAGTTTCCATTTCCTTAGCCTATCTTCGAAGATAAGTCATAATCTGAGTATTGCCTCCCGTGTTCCTACATTTCCTGTAAACCCAAACTGATCTTCTCCGAGGTCAGCTTCTACCAACTTTTCGATTCTCCTGTAGATAATTCGTGTTAAAGATCTTATACCATTAGTGCGTAATCCAGCCCACTTGGGCGGCACGAGGAGTGGTGGCCTGTCGCAGCAGCTCTCCTGCGGCCCCTGGCGCTGCCTGGCAGCACTAACTGCCACGAAATGCTCCAGGCAGTTGCGACGGCGGCGTCCGGCATCGAGGCGACTGCCCTCAGCGTGAAGCGACGCCACGTAGCACGGCGCGACTACATATGAGCAACACGGTGCCAGCGTCGTTCTCTTGCAACAGCTGATGACCCATGGACCGATCACTATTTACACCTCTTACTCCAGCGAGTGTTTATTTGTTGCTTTGGTTTTTGGTCACGTGTGTCTACATCTACAAGGAAAACTATGCAAATCACTTTTATCTCCCATTCCATTCTCAAATAGCGCGCGGGAAGAACGAACACCTAAAACTCTGCATTCGAGCTCTGGTTTTTTTTTTTTTTTTTTTTTTTTTTTTTTTTTTTTTTTTTTTTTTTTTTTTTTTTTTTTTCTGGCGATCTTTTCTACCTATGTAAGTCGGAGTCAACAATGTATTTTCGCATTCGGAGGAGAATGTTGACGATTGGAGTTTCGTACGTAGCCCACGTCTCAGATATAAGCGCCGTTCTTGTAATGATTCCAATCCCAGATCCTGTATCATTTCCGTAAGGCTGTCTCCCATGTATCGTGACAATACGAAACGATCTGCCCTTCTTTGGACTCCGTCAAACCCACCTAATAAGGATTCCATACCGGACAGCAGTACCCCAATAACGAACGGACAAGCGTAGTGTATGCAGTTTCTTTAGTAGTTCTGATGAATCTTTTAAGGGTTCTACCAATAAAACGCAGTCTCTAGTTCGCCTTTCCCACGACATTATGTAAGTGTTCTTTCCAGTTTAAGTCTTAAGTAATAGTAATTCCCAGGTATTTTGTGGAATTTAGGGCCTTTACTTTTGATTGATTTATATTGTAAACAAAGTTTAACGGATTTCTGTTCGTACTCATGTGGACGACTTCACACTTCTTATTATTTAGAGTCAATTGCCAATTTTACACCATAGTGATACATTATTCAGATCGTTCTGCAGTTGGTTTTGATCTTCAGATGATTTTACTAGACGGTAAATGACGGTGTCATCTGCAAACAACCTAAGAGAGCTACTTAGATTTTCTCCCAAATCGTTTATGTAAATAAGGAAAAGCAGAGGACCAATAACAGTACCCTATGGAACGCCCGATATCACCTCTGTTTTAGTCGATGCTTTACCATCGATTACTACAAACTGTGTCCTCTGTGATAGGAAATCCCCTTTTCAGTCGCAAATTTCGGGCGATATACCATAAACGGAATTTGATTAAGAGACGTTAGGGTGTCAAATCCTTCTCGAAATCAAAAAATACGGAATCGATTTGCGAACCCTTGTCGATAGCACTTATCACTTCGTATGAGTGAAGGGCTTTTTGTGTTTCGCGTGAACGATATTTTCTAAATCCGTGTTGACCTTAGGTCAACAGATCATTCTGTTCGAGTAAATTCATAATATTCGAATACAGGATAGGTACCAAAACTCTGCTGGAAATTGACGTCAATGAAATAGGCCTGTAGTTTTGTGGGTTTCTCGTACTTCTTTTCTTGAATATAAGTGTGATCTGTGTAACTTTCCAATCTTTTGGTACAGATCCTTCTTTGAGAGAGCGGTTGTATATGGCTATAAGCACCTATCGCTTCAGCATAATCAGATAGAAATCTAATGGGTGTTGAAGCGTAACATACACAGTGGCTGCCTTGTGCATTTGTGGAAGTTATGTCCACACCAATGTTACCTTATACGGGAATGAAACTTCATCGATAAATAGTTGAGACAGGAAGAAGATAGAGGCTTTTGAAATTTGATGCTACAGAAGAAAGAAGATTGGGTGGGTAAATCGCGTAACTAATGAAGAGGTATTGAACAGAATTGGAGAGAAAAGGAATTTTTGGCATACCTTGACTAAAAGAAGGGCTCGATTGGTAGGACACATACTTAGACATCAAGGAATCGTAAACTTAGCATTGGAGGGAAGTCTGTGTGTGTGGGGGGGGGGGGGGGGGGAGGATCGCAGATGGAGACCAAGAGATGAATGAGCAGATTCAGATTGATGAGCGTTGCCTTTCTTATGAGGAGATGAAGAGACTTGCTCAGGATAGAGTAGGGCGGAGAGCTGCAACAAACCAGTCTGCGAAGACCACAACAACATCATATCCACCCTTACAGCATCACACGTAACCACGACCTAGCGCTATAGCTGCTTCGCCTGTGCCAATTAATTCGAATTTAACTATGCCTATGATCCGATACAGGCAGCCTGCGTCGTTTTCGTTTATAATTGTACGTTTTACACCATAGCTCATTTTAAATAACTGCCATGTTTTTATGCTCCTGATGTTTTTTAAACTTTCTCCATACTGTATGCGTTTCATGTTCAAAGGCTCATTTTGTCTGTTATTATTTTACGTTCTCTTGTTTTTTGTATTGTAAAGTGTGCAGCAGAAGACCGGCGTATGAAGCTGCCCGACAGTGCATAAAATCATGATAAAGAAAAAAAAGTGGGTCTTCATCTAATGGCTTGCATTTGATTACATGATTACATATCATCTCGAGATGTGTGTTTGGGAAGCAAATATTGATACAGTAAATAATGACATGATGAAGTGAACAAAAAAATAAATAAAAGTTATATTCGTGATCCCCAATTCGCTTAATCATATCCTTGAGTGCTATTAACTTAGTCCGTAGTCTAGTGGACAGCTTGGTGGTTTACCATGTAGGGGGCCTGGTTTCGATTCCCGCTCGTATCAGGGATTTTCTCCTCTTGGGGACTGTATGTTGAGCGTCTTCGTCAACACTCACAAGCAAGTCACAAAAAGTGGCGTCAGCTAAAGAGACTTGCACAGGCAGGCTGAACACGACCCCAGTTGGGCCTATCGGCCATAAATGCCACACAATCATCATCGTCATCCTCACCGTAGCACCGCTTACTTCTGCTGCCACTGAGGTCTAATGATCGACTGTTAACCTTAACACGCACACTAATCTTCTGTACAGATCTCCAGAAGCTAAAAACGTGGGTGACACGGTTAGTGTTGCAACTGGTATATACTATGTCGTTTATGTACGACTTTTAGCAATTTTGAGGCCAAATTGTTCTACAGGATATTTCAAATACTGTTCCATTAACCTTCTCTCGAGTGATGCTGGCCGGCCGCGGTGGCCGAGGGGATTGAGGCGCTCCAGTCACGGTCTGCACGGCCACTACGGTCGGGGGTTCGAATCCCCCCTCGGGCATGGATATTTGTGCCGTCTTTAGTCTTAGTTATTTCATAAGTAGTTTGTAAGTTTAGGGACTGATAACCCCATAGTTAGGTCCCATATGCTCTACAAACATTTGAACATTTTTTGAGTGATGCTGTAATGTACAGCCAAGTCGCAAGGCTCGAAAATGCAGGTAAATCTGCAGCCCGATCGATACTCGATATAGGAAATAGAAATGGGCTATTAACATAGATATGTAATGGTTTGTAAAAGAAGGAAACGAGGATCCTTTATCGCACGATTACACGACTGCTAAACAAACACTGGAACATTTACTGCCGGCCGCGGTGGCCGAGGAGACTAAGGCGCTCCAGTCACGGTCTGCACGGCCACTACGGTCGGGGGTTCGAATCCCCCCTCGGGCATGGATATTTGTGCCGTCTTTAGTCTTAGTTATTTCATAAGTAGTTTGTAAGTTTAGGGACTGATTACCCCATAGTTAGGTCCCATATGCTCTACAAACATTTAACATTTTTTGAGTGATGCTGTAATGTACAGCCAAGTCGCAAGGCTCGAAAATGCAGGTAAATCTGCAGCCCGATCGATACTCGATATAGGAAATAGAAATGGGCTATTAACATAGATATGTAATGGTTTGTAAAAGAAGGAAACGAGGATCCTTTATCGCACGATTACACGACTGCTAAACAAACACTGGAACATTTACTGCCGGCCGCGGTGGCCGAGGAGACTAAGGCGCTCCAGTCACGGTCTGCACGGCCACTACGGTCGGGGGTTCGAATCCCCCCTCGGGCATGGATATTTGTGCCGTCTTTAGTCTTAGTTATTTCATAAGTAGTTTGTAAGTTTAGGGACTGATAACCCCATAGTTAGGTCCCATATGCTCTACAAACATTTGAACATTTTTTGAGTGATGCTGTAATGTACAGCCAAGTCGCAAGGCTCGAAAATGCAGGTAAATCTGCAGCCCGATCGATACTCGATATAGGAAATAGAAATGGGCTATTAACATAGATATGTAATGGTTTGTAAAAGAAGGAAACGAGGATCCTTTATCGCACGATTACACGACTGCTAAACAAACACTGGAACATTTACTGCCGGCCGCGGTGGCCGAGGAGACTAAGGCGCTCCAGTCACGGTCTGCACGGCCACTACGGTCGGGGGTTCGAATCCCCCTCGAGCATGGATATTTGTGCCGTCCTAGTTCGTAAGTAGTTCATAAGTAGTTTGTAAGTTTAGGGACTGATGACCCCGTAGTTAAGTCCCATATACTATACAAATATTTGAACATTTTGAAGCATTTTCTTCCACACACTGTGATAATGTGTGTACGGAGTGATATGAAGTGGAACGAGCACGTAAAATTAATCGTGACTGAGGCCAATGTCTGACATATTAAGTCGTAGACTGCTCGGGAGCCCATCAGCAAAAGAAGCAGCTTATTACAAAAGGCACGTAAGACTAGTATTTGACTATGTCTCGTCCGTGAGGGATCCATACCAGATAAGACATGAAGGAGAAGGATAGGAGCACGCCAAAGCGTCACGGAGATGGTAAGCAATCTTCAGTGAGAGGTGACCCGCATGTCTTTATCGGCTACTGTCGAAGTTCCGAGAATGTACTTATGTAGAAGAAAACTAGCGCTGTGTCTAGCAGGCTGAGGAAATGGCGATTCCAATCTACTTCCACCTGTCCAGATCTATATTTCACGCGATTTCCCTGAATAAATTTAGGCAATTGTCGATATGGTTCTTAAAAAGTTTCGACTAAATTGTCGAAGGGGTATTACTTGACAACCATGCATAATGTAATATAAAGTTAACAACTGGGACTGGATCAAAAGATCCATAGCCTTATCGAACAAACCCTCAGTCACGTGTGAAAGTTAGAGGAGGACTGTCGGAATGCTTCAAAGACAGAGGTCAGACAGGGTAATGGACTCTTCCTTCAGAGAGATAATCAGAGAACGGTGGAAGGAACTGAACAAACATCGTGAGTCACATTTACTTAGAGTACAAGCGGGAAGGCGTCACCGTAGATTGTCTGACTTTTGCAGATAACTAGGGACTTATGGCAAGCTCAACAGAAATAGCTGCATAGCTGGTTAATGTACTCAGATGCCAGGCGGAGAAGACAAAATTTCTAACGAACATTTGTGAGAGGTCCAGAGAAGCGCATTTGGAAGAGGGGAAAATAGAGAAAGTTAACAGGTACCTAGGAGAGTGTCTTGAACCTAGTCTGACAAAACGGCTAGCTCTGACAATCCTAATTAATAAACAGGAACTGGCATACCATCTGACAAAGAATATATACAATAACAGATGTTTCTTGTGCAAAACCAAGTTGAGACATTACCAAGCTGTACCTCGACCAGAAGCCCTCTATGCCTCTGAATGCCTCATCCTGAAGCGGAAAGGCTTCAAAGAAAAAAATGGAAATTGAGATAGGAAGATACTGAGAATATAACAGCGCAAATAAAAGTAAAATGTGAGTACAGGAGACGGCAAAAACAGGTAATGTATCGTAATGACATGATTATTATAATAGAACACCAACAACACTGCTTTATACTTGTTGTTATTATTTATAAATCACAATGAGCTCATTTCGGCCTTTAGTCATCATCATGTGTTCTGTAAATACATTTGTAATGGTCTGAATATACATATATGTACTGTAACTATAGATACAAGTGGTTTACAATTTCTTAGTTCTTACCTTACATGGAATATCGTATGTGTCACTGCTGTCTTTATTTTTCACCTAGATGTCGATTGGTACCTGTTAGCTTCTTACGTTATTTCGATCTTGACAGTGTATTTGAGATATTCCTTGTTTAAATAGTTACTATTGAAGTGTTTTGTGCAGAACTCTGTTGTAATTTGTTTCATTAAGGTTAGCTTTAATTAGGCCTTTTACTAGAATTTTCGATAAACTTTGTTGATGTTTTTATGCTTTATTATTAGTAAATTTTTCGTAATTATTTTGTTATATTTCGTTAGTGGTACCGTCTTCATTGTAATATATAAATAAAGACCTAATTAAAGCTAAACCCAATAAAACAAACAAATTACATCAGAGTTCTCCACAAAACACTTCAATAGTGACTATGTAAACATGGAATATCGCAAATACACTGTCAACCAACCTGTCAAGATCGAAATAACGTAAGAAGCTAACAGGCACCAACTGACATCCAGGTGTAAAAAATTAAGACAGCATATAAACAAACGAGGCACCAATCGACATCTAGGTGAAAAATAAAGACAGCAGTGACACACACGATATTCCATGTAAGGTAAGAACTAAGAAATTGGAAACCACTTGTATCTATAGTTACAGTACATATATGTATATTCAGACCATTACAAATGTATTTACAGAGCACCTGATGATGGCTAAAGGCCGAAAGGAGCTCATTGCGATTTATAAATGAGTGTTGTTGGTGTATCATTATAATAATCATGTCATTACAAGACATATTTTACACTGCGGGCCCCAAAGAACGAAATAAAATAAAATAAAATAAAAGTAATGTATCGCTACACTTGGAAAACCACGGATGTAGTTTGAGTGACCAGTGAGATTATGTCCTACTGGCAGAAGAGAAAGGTTGGGTCCCCGCGATTAATGGTAGTGTCGAGAGATCTTCAACAGTTAGGAATAGTGACAGCGACATCAGCGACAGAACATCCTTCAGAATGATTTTTTATCAAGAGTTTCTAGAACGATCCATCCCGTAAGGAGACGGTACCCTCTGGACAAAGCAAACACAGGAAAAGAATGAGCATTTACTGGGCAAATATCAAAACACCCCCCCCCCCCCCGTGAAAAAGTTGAATATCGTCCTCCTTAGTTGGCCTATTCGACGAGAGAGAGAAACTTCAATAATTATAATTAATTTTTTAAGTTGTGAACCTGACTTCAGGTTTCCGACTAATATCTCATCCTTGCGATGCCCAAACTCCTTCTGCGATTAATTCTAATCGTATCTGCTTTCATACTCCTAGCTCATCACTGTGAACTTGAACTGTAGAAAGTACGGATTAAGTGAGTACATGTCTCTAGTTGTTTTTAGATAGTTAGTGTTATAGTAGAAGCACGAATCAAAAAGTATCAATGTATATCGTGATAGTATTCCATACGTGAGCCATTTCTGTAAAGACTTCATCGCAGACGTTAAGTTAGAGGTTTCTTCGTTTTCTCCCCTTGTAAGTAAAGGAACTTCCCTTCTTTTTCTTCAGAGTTTCACGCTTACTTGAGCGGTACTGCACCATCACGCATAGTTGAAATTCTAGCGGCGTACAAGGCAGTAAAAAGTCAGTGTGCTTAATCGGTTTTATGGCTCTGTGAGTCATGTCCAGGAAATTTGCGGTACAATGGACCGCAGATTCCTGCAGTCTTCAGGCTACAATGAAGATACAGTTGCTGTAGCTTTATTAGGCGTCGAGCCTCAGCACCAAGAGCGTATCTGCTCTCCGAACGCAGTAAACGTAATTTGGAGGAGTACCATGACCAATAAAATGTTATGGTCAATCCAGAATAGTACGATGTTAGTCTCTCACAAACATCCGCAAGAAACTAATAAATTCCTGACAGAGAAGGTGATGTTTTTGCAACAATCATTTCTGTATTCTAATGAATTACGTACATGTGAGGTAGCAAGGTGGAGCGTTTACCTCACCCTCCAAGTATCTTGAATCTAAAAACTTGTGTAGAGTATGTAAAAATATTTATCGAACCTCATAACAAAGAATCTGTTAATATAAAACAACCAAAATTACGGTGCCAAATAATGCCTCCGTCAACGCACAACTCGTAAGTTGGCAAATTTAAATAGCATCGACAAAGTGCCATTTTTCTCAATTTCAGTAGTTTGTTTCTTTGCTTGCGAATTAATTGTGATATACCCATTCAGTTAAAAAAAATAATTAAATTGCAATTGCATCACTATCTGAGATTCTAACATGAAGCTATTTTACTACAGAAAATGTATGTACATACCTATATTAATGTATTGTAATTTCTACAATGTGGAAGGTAAATATTTAATAACTTAAATGAATAAATTCCTGCTACTTATCCAATTTTCTTACAATTGCCCCATCCGTATTTTCTAATACGTCGCGTTTTGCAGCTCTGAAATATTCCAGGAAAGACATTTTTATGTTTTGCACTATAGCTGTCATTTGGAAACTGTGTAGGTCACACTGTCTATTTCAAATACTTTGGTTTTAATTTTGCAAGCAACGGTATATGGAAAAGCGTAGTACTTGTACAGGTATACGTTTGAATTGAATTGTAATTATTTATTACGAGACCTCATCTGAAGCGAAAGGGACGGCCAACATATCACGGGATAGCGCTATTAATGTGTTATGAGTCACCTTGGGCAAAACAATCTATTGATAAGATAATATGATAATATCGTTATTGCCGAACAAGCCTACCTTTTTTATTTTCTTGAACTAATGAGTTCTATGGATAGAGGAACTGAAATTGGTGATAAATTTCAAGGTTTCCAAAAGGATTACAATACCGTTTCTCACAAGTGACTTTTAATCAAATTTCCTGAATATCATCTAGTCTGGATATGTGATTGACTGTTAGGTTACAGCTACAATTACTAGATGGAAAATTATCAAGTAAAGTAGAAGTGATACCTGGTGTTCGCCAAGAACGTGTCATAAATCATCTGATGTTTTTAATGAGGAAGTAACTTTGGCAGTGACCTTTGACTATTTGCAGGTGATTCCCTCACTTACCGTCAAGCGACGTCGACAGAAGATCAATAAAAATTGAAAAATCCTACAGACGTGATGATCGTATGGTCCCAAAAGTGGTAAATAAGAGAAAAGTGTGTGGTCTTTCACTTGAGTACGGTTAAAGAAATAAGTTCATCACTTGTACTATATAATTTGGTGCTCAATCAAAGAAAGATTCAGTTTAACACTTTCTAACACATAATTAAAGAAAAGCTGACGTTTTGATTGCACAGAATGGGTATATGCTAAATGAGTCTGAACATTTCAGATTTCTAGAAAGCTAAATGCAATTTTTTTTTCCTTTAGCTTATGGGACTAAACTTACAAACTACTTACGAACTAGGACGGCACAAATATCCATGCCCGAGGGGGGATTCGAACCCCCGACCGTAGTGGCCGTGCAGACCGTGACTGAAGCGCCTCAGTCCCCGCGGCCACCGCGGCCGGCAATGTTATTTAGCGTTAGTGTATTACATAACTGATAGTTCAACACGAAAAGTACTTTTCTTATGACGTATCGTGCTATTTGGGGATTTGGGAGGGAGGGGGCTGCTCTAATACAAAAGGGTGTTTGGGAATTCTGACATTTATGCTCAATACATATTTTCATTGTTGTCGTTTGTTGTTAATCTGATTATTCCCAAAAGTTTGCTCTTTTAACACTAGACATTAATATACTTCTTTACTTGTAGCAGAAAACCGTGCAGTATTCTGCACAGAGTGACACATGCCCGGAGAGGGAATAACTAATTCGAGTGTGAGTCACTAAATGAGTCGCAAACTGACGTAGACACGCCAGTACTGTGCGCTGTGTAGGGGTATTTCTCTACCACTGCAACGCATCCGTCTTGTGGGTTGCAGCAGTTTTAGGAACGGCTCGGGAGCGTTACAGGATGGAAATGCTGCCACAAAAACTCCATGCTCCAGGATTTTAAGGTCTTCTCGAACGATGGGGCGAGTGTGTGTGTTTACAGGTGGAGTCAGCTGAAAAGTAAAGCAAATTTCAAGCTTGTAAACGCAGTACTGGCGTGTCTTCCTCACTTTGCGACGTATTTACTGACCCACCCCAGTATTTGCCTCGAGTCTGGGACACTGCAATCAGTGGACTGGGTGTTCCACAAGTAGCATACATCGGCCTGACCGCCGCAGCTACATTTAGACGCATCTCCAGTCTCTAGGTATGCCACAATTCCTTTTTACTCCGTCACTATTTCTTAGTTATATTTGTAATTCGAATGCAACCAAATCGTTTTGGGATCCAATAGCAAAAACTCCAATTACGTGAAATTTATTATCCACAAGGGTTCTCAAATTGATTCCGTATTTCTTGATTTCCAGAAGGCTTTTGACACCGTACCTCACAAACGGCTTTTAATCAAATTGCGTGGTTATAGTATATCGCCCCAAATTTGCAACTGGATAGGAGATTTCCTGTCAGAGAGGACACAGTTCGTAGTAATCGATGGTAAGGCATCGACTAAAATAGAGGTGATGTCCGGCGTTCCGCACGGTTATATTACTGGTCCTCTGTTGTTCCTTATTTACATAAACGATTTGGGGGAAAAATCTAAGCAGCTCTCTTAGGTTGTTTGCAGATGACGCCGTCATTTACCGTCTAGTAAAATCATCTGAAGATGAAAACCAACTACAGAACGATCTGGATAAGATATCAGTAGGGTGTAAAAATTGGCTATTGACTCTAAATAATGCGAAGTGTGAAGTCGTCCACATGAGTACGAATATAAATCCGTTAAAGTTCGTTTACAAGATGAATCGATCGAATTTGAGAGTCGTAAACTCCACAAAATACCAAGGAATTACTATTACTTCAGACTTAAACTGGAAAGAACACGTAGATAATGTCGTGGGAAAGGCGAACCAGAGACTGCGTTTTATTGGCAGAACCCTTAAAAGATGCAACAGAACTACTAAAGAAACTGCATACACTACGCTTGTCCGTCCTTTTTTGGAGTATTGCTGCCCAGTGCGGGATCCTTATCAGGTGGGTTTGACGGAGGACATCGAAAGAGTCAAAAGAAGGACAACTCGTTCGTACTGTCACGATGCAGGGGAGACAGCGTCACGAAAATGATACAGGATCCTGGATGGGAATCATTACAACAATGGCGCTTATCGCTTAGACGTGGGCTAATTACGAAACCCCAATCGCCAACATTCTCCTGCGAATGCGAAAATATATTGTTACCCCCCCCCCCCTACATAGGTAGAAAAGATCGTCAGAATAAAATACGAGAAATCAGAGCTCGAACGGAGAGATTAGGTGTTCTTTCTTCTCGCGCACTATTCGAGAATCGAATGGGAAATAAATAGTACACAGGTAGTTCGATGATTCCTCTGCCAGACACTTAAATGTGATTTGCAGAGTATCCCATGTAGATGTATATTTCATTTTTATTGATATTTAGTTTGGAATCCAACGTAAAAGTTGAGGGTAGCAGTTTTTAATGAGATGAAACTAGCATGCTTTAGTTAGCAGTCAAACACATCAACATACCTCTGCAGGATGCTTAATATGTTTAGTCTATGCGAAGGTTTCTTGATATGTTAAATGTTCTAAATAAAATCTTTTTAAGAAGCATGAGTGAAAAAGGTCATTATTTGGCAGCAGAGAAATAAACGTGTCAGTAGCTTTCGAAACGTTTTCATTATGAAAATGCTTTTCTGGTTTGAGAAGGAACACTGAACGAAATGATCTCTTATTAGATCAAATAACTACACTACTTTTCAACTTACAAAGTATTGTGCAGTTTCGTTAATTTTCGTCTTACGTTAACAGTTTGGAAACTTATCTACAGTTAGAACTTATAAACTCACAGCATTGAGTTTGTGCAATTAGTTTCATAGAGAAATTGACTAGCCTGATTTAACATAAGTCGTATTACCTGGGTTGGTTGTGTACTTGCAAAGGAAATCTTCAAAGTTTGCCAACTAAATGAATTAATTTATTTACCAAGAACTAATTAAATGTACTTGTAAAGATGTTTTGACACACATTCAGCTGCCTTTCAGTGATGTAAACGAAGTAGTTTCGGTGGTAGAATATTGGACGGAAATCATGTCTCAGGAAATGATCTTCTCAGACACGGAAATTCCTGTAAAAGTTCCCAGCGATGTGAAAGAAGTTAGTGAAAAATACTTTGAAATCGTCAAGTAAAGTAAGCATACTACTGACTAAAGTTCAAAATGTTCAAATATTTATAAGTCTATCGGACCAAACTGTGTGGTCATCAGTCCGTAGCTTACAAGCTACTTAAACCTAGGTAAACTAACCTAAGGACAAACACACACACCCATGCCCCAGGGAGGACTCGAACCTCCACGGCGAGCAACCGCGCGCTCCACAGCGAGACGCTTTAGACCGCTCGGCTACTCTACTGTAGCCTAACTAAAGTATGTAGACAGTAGTAGAGTTTCATACTAAGGTAGTGGCACATTTAATTTCACACTTCTTACTAATAAATTGTCGTGTGAAGTTGAGAAGGTTACTGATGAAATTTTCCTTTCTTTGGCCTACTATAGCTACTATAAAATCATTATGAGACTAAAGATATGATGTTTTTTCTAATTCACTGGGGATTCCAAATCATAATTTTAAAATACCCGAACAGCTAAAAGCTTTGTTCTGTGAAACGTGAGACTACAGTTTATCGTATCAAAAATTAAAAGAAAGAGAGAAACACTACTTGTTGTCGTATAACTTAAGACCAGGGTAGTAGTACCACACACAGTTTTCCCGTAAACGGCAGCTCAGCAAATAGTTCAATCAATGAAGGAAAAAGAGGAGGAAAAAACGTCTAGTAGCAAATTATTGTACAGTTGTAGGAAGGCAGTCATGAACTACATACTAATAGTCCCCACCTCTGAGGTGTTAGCTCTAGCTTGGGTGGGCGTTTGAAGGTACACTTGTTACGTTTTACATGTATTACATGTTCAGTGGTGGTTCTCTTGATGTTAAGTGAAAGACACACAATAATGTGTGTTGTCAAAAATAAAATGGACACACCACGGCTTTAGTGCCAAGCAAGCCCTCATTGACAGACAGCGAACAACTGTACACAGTAAATGCAACAGACCAGAAACACACATTATTGTGTGTCTTTCACTTAACATCAAGATAACCACCACTGAACATGTAACAACAGCTGATTTGAAGTTGCCAGCAGCAATTATACGACATGTCCAACAGTTGTCTCACCCCACCTTTGCTATTGGTCGGCCATTTGGTAAACCACGAATTCGAGAAGTCTTTTCCTGCACATGTGCACTGTAGTTTTTAATGTAGGCCTGTCACTTGATAATGGCAACAAGTATTGCCGAAACTAGTAGTGAAATAATGTAATTTTGCTTTAAATGTGATCTAGGCTACACTTCTTTAAGAAGTGTTTCATTCTAACCATTTAAGATCACTCTCCTACTGACAAATGTTACAAGCTTCCTAGGGTTTTATATGCGGACGGAGAAATTAGTACTGCTTCCTCCCACAAGTCCCCTAAAACCGCCGCATCCTTGCGGATGCTGTTGCGTAGCAGTGTGCGTTTGTACCGCCCTACAGTACGCACGAGGTGCCGTAGTTGCTGTCCAAGACTTTATGGAAAGCATAGAGTTCTGATTAACCTGTTATCTTCTATAGTTGTGTCCCCAGCGCAGAAGTCAGCACACAGGTCGTTGATTCTTCTACAGCATACAAGTGAGGCTAAAATAAGTTCTGTATGACGGAAGCATTAGAAGCTAATCGCGAGATTTAAAAATTTTTATGGATGTCATTTATTAATTAAATAATATAATATGAGCAACTATTGTTAATATGACACAGCCTATGCTGCCCGTAGCTCATGTTGAGACCTCGACTGTTATCACTATTACAAAAATCTTTACTCATGACCGGCGCGGTCCGGCGCGTATAGTGGTCAGCTCGAGACTGAAACTGCGGCGCGTTGCGAGACTAGAGGGCACCTGACGCTCTATTTCGCGCCAAAACAGGGCCGTCGCGCGCCTTCTGCAAAATCGCTCTTCTCTTGTTACAATAAGAGAAGGCACCTTAAACTTTTTAAACTGTCAAAACCTAGCCTGTTCTTGAGAGATATTTATTACAAATTCTCAGCTCTGAATAATTAATATTTAGTATATAATAAACAAAACTAATTTCAAAAGATATCACGTGACGTGAAATGCAGCAGCCAATGCGAGGAGAGTACCAGTAACATAGGCGGGCTTTCCCACGGGAACCAGCACCTACTGTGCCATATGCTACTGCTCCCCACCCCACATTTCAACATATGCTGCACTTCTGTCTTTCTTCCGCGTTTAAGACTCGTACGTTGTTAGCAAAGAAACGGCCAGCGGCCAGAAATATGAAGTGGCCAGAGGCCAGGAATATCACAATGTCGGCTGTTCGAAACGTGTCCATAAAAAATTATTTTTGTAAGAAGACGTCTAATATTGTGCCTCCTGTTTTGTGTCGAGTAACTTGCTCGCAAGAAAATGTATAATATCGCTTCTACTGTGTGTATCGATATGTGTACTTAATTCTGTGAAGTTTCATCTTTGGCAAAGATCATGTATTGCATAGCTTTGTAGCTCGCGCAGAGAGAGAGAATGCACTTGTGGTTTAGCTCGCTTAGAGAGCGGTTGAGTTGTGTGTATGGCTCCGATGTAGAGCAGAGGCTGCTGTGCCAGCAAGTTGACTTGATTGTATTTACAATATATATTGTATTTTTATTACTATCACCGCTGGAATGAAGGTAATTGCATTTGATGTCATTAGGAGAAAGTTGTATTATGTAGGTAATGTAATGGTGATTATTAATAATAAGTAACAAAGTTGACCTTTCTTTCGTGTTTCATTTACATAGTTAGAAGATTAACCTACTTCCTTTATTTGATAATTAATTATTTGTGGATTTAAAGTGCAGTATTTATTTTGGTAATCTTGTTGAACAGATTTCGTTATTTGTGCCTTAGTAAATGATTGTTATGCAATTCTGCAGTCAATTGATTAGGATACTAAATTTCAATAATCAGGTACTGAACTGCATAAAATTCCCGCAATCAAACATTAAGAAAGTGGTTTGTGGTTTTTTTTTTTATTATCTTTCTCGCAGTCAAATATTTTGCGTATAGTCGTTGTTGTTGTTGTGGTCTTCAGTCCAGAGACTGGTTTGATGCAGCTCTCCACCCAACTCTATCCTGAGCAAGCCTTTTCATCTCCTCATAAGAACGACAACCCACATCCACTTGAATCTGCTTACTATACGCGTCTCTTGGTCTCCCTCTGCGATTTTTACCCCACACACTTCCCTCCAACGCTAAATTCACAATTCCTTGATGTCTAAGAATGTGTCCTACCAATCTATCCCTTCTTTTAGTCAAGGTATGCCAGAAATTTCTTTTCTCCCCAATTCGGTTCAGTACCTCCTCATTAGTTACGCGATCCACCCACCTAATCTTCAGCATTCTTCTGTAGCACCACATTTCAAAAGCCTCTATCCTCTTTCTGTCCACACTGCTTATCGTCCATGTTTCACTCCCATACAAGGCAACACTCCATACAAATGCCTTCAGAAAGGCCTTCCTTAGGCTTAAATCAATATTCGATGTTAACAAATTTCTCTTTTTCAAAAACGCCTTTCTACCCATTGCCATTCTGTATTTTATATCATCTGTACTGCGACCATCATTTGTTATTTTACTGCCCAAGTAACAAAACTCCTCTACCTCCTTTATTGTTTCGTTACCTAATCTAGTTCCTTCAGCATCACCTGATTTTCTTACACTGCACTCCATTACCCTAGTTTTGATCTTGTTAATATTCATCTTATATGCACCTTTCAGCACACTGTCCATCCCGTTCAATTGCTCTTCCAGGTCCTTTGCTGTATCTGACAGAATTACTATGTCGTCGGCAAAACGCAATGTTTTTAATTCTTCACCCTGAACTTTAATTCCTTCTCCAAATTTCTCCTTGCTTCCCTCTATAGCTTGCTCAATGTACAAATTGAACAACAGTGGGGAAAGGCTACAACCCTGTCTCACTCCCTTTCCAACCACTGCATCCCTTTCATGCCCTTCAACTCTGACAACCGCTGTCTGGTTTTTGTATAAGTTGTAAATCACCTTACGCTCCCTATATTTTACTCCTGCTTGCTTCAGAACTTTAAAGAGTTTATTCCAATCAACATTGTCAAAAGCCTTCTCCAAATCTACAAAAGCTAGAAATGTTGGTTTGCCTTTTCTTAATCTATCTTCTAGGATAAGCCGTAAAGTGAGTATTGCCTCCCGTGTTCCTACATTTCTCCTGAACCCAAACTGATCTTCCCCGAGGTCGGCTTCTACCAGCTTTTCCATCCTTCTGTATATAATCCGTGTTAATAATTTGCAACCATGACTTATTAAACTGATGGTTCTGTAGTTTTCACACCTGTCTGCACCTGCTTTCTTTGGAATGGGGATTATTACATTTTTCTTAAAGTCTGTGGGTACTTCACCTGTCTCATACATCTTACACACCAGGTGAAACAATTTTGTCATGGCTGGTTCTCCCAGAGACTTCAGTAGCTCTGACGGGATATCATCTACTCCAGGGGCCTTGTTTCGACTTAGATCTTTCAGTGCTCTGTCAAATTCATATCTCAGTATAGTATCTCATATTTCATCATCATCTACATCATCTTCCCTCCCTACAACAATGTCTCGAAGTTCATTTCCTTTGTAGAGCCTCTCTATATACTCTTTCCACCTTTCAGCTTTCCCTTCTTTGCTGAGAACTGGTTTTCCATCAGTGTCCTTGATATTCATAGAGCTGTTTTTCTTATCGCCAAATGTTTCTTTTATTTTCCGGTAGGCTGTATCTATTTTTCCCCTATTTATACATTCTTCTACATCCTTGCATTTGCCTTCTAGCCACTCCTGCTTAGCCATTTTGCACTTCCTGACAATCTCATTTCTTAGTCGTCTGTACTCCATTTTGCCTGTTTCGTTTACTGAATTTTTATACTTTCTCCTTTTATCGATTAAATTTAGTATCTCCTGTGATATCCAAGGATTCTTTGTAGGTGTTGCCTTCCTACCTATTTTGTCCTCTGCTGCCTTCACTATTTCATCTCTCAATTTTACCCATTCCTCCTCAACTGTTTTATTTTCCTCTGTTTCTATCAATTGTTGCCTGAAGCTCCCTCTGAAATTCTTAAGAACTTCAGGTTCCTTCAATTTATCTAGGTCCCATCTCCTTATTTTCCTACCTTTCTGTAGTTTCTTCAGTTTCAGCCTACAGTTCATAATCAACAAGTTATGGTCAGAGTCTATGTCTGCCCCTGGGTATGTTCTACACTTCAAAACCTGGTTCCGAAATCTATGTCTTACCATTATAAAATCTATCTGGTATCTCCCGGTGTCTCCTGGTCTCTTCCACGTATACAACCTTCTTTTGTGATTCTTAAACCACGTGTTTGTTATAACTAAATTATGTTCCGTGCAAAATTCTACCAGGTGGCTTCCTCTTTCATTCCTTTTGCCCAGACCATATTCACCCACTATCTTCCCTTCCCTTCCTTGACCTACTACCGAATTCCAGTCTCCCATAACAATTAAGTTTTCCTCTCCCTTAATTGTCTGAATAATTTCCTTTAGCTCCTCATATATTTCTTCGATCTCCTCATCATCGGCAGAGCTAGTTGGCATATAAACCTGTACTACTGTTGTCGGTGTTGGCTTCGTATCTATCTTGACAATGATAATTCGATCGCTGTGCTGGTCATAGTAGTTTACCCGCATTCCTATTTTCTTATTCATTATCAATCCTACTCCTGTGATACCCCCAATTGATTTTGTATTTATAATCCTGTACTCACCTGACCAGAAATCCTGTTCATCCTGCCACCGAACTTCACTAATCCCCACTATATCTAACTTCAACCTATCCATTTCCCTTTTTAAATTTTCTAATTTTCCTACTTGATTAAGGGATCTAACATTCCGCGCTCCGACCCGTAGAATGCCAGTATTGTCTTTCCTGATGATCACATCCTCCTGAGTAGTCTCCGCCCGGAGATCCGAATGGGGGACTATTTTACCTCCGGAATATTTTACCTGAGAGGATGCCATCATCATATGTTCATACAGTAGAGCTGCATGTCCTCGGGAAAAATAACGGCTGTAGTTTCCCCTTGCTTTCAGCCGTTCGCAGTAGCTGTGTGGCAAAGCCACATTAGCTGATGTTACAAGGCCAGCTCAGTCAATCATCCAGACTGTTGCCCCTGTAACTACTGAAAAGGCTGCTGCCCCTCTTCAGGAACCACACGTTTGTCTGGCCTCTCCACAGATACCCCTCCGCTGTGGTTGCACCTACGGTACGGCTATCTGTATCGTTGAGGCACGCAAGCCACCCCACCTCGGCAATGTCTGTGGTTCATGGGAGTGGGAGTATAGTCAGTGTCTGTTTTATATGGTGACTTGCCACAGCAGTTGTGTTCAAAAGATCCGTTGCGCACATAATCACTTTAATGCACTGTTTCTTATTTAATAGTAAGGTAAAGCAGTCATCAATCCGAAGATTGGTTTGAACACCACAGTGCTTTACTAATCATGGTCCTGTTTGGAGGTGCTATGCCGTTGCTTTCCTCCGCCCTTCAAACTGACTTACCCAGCCAGTTATAGGGGGACCTACTGTTTAACGTACGGTGCTACTCAGTATTTTTCACATGAGCGATACTGCCATCGGTGAAATAAGTGGAAAGTGACAGATAAAAATCCCAGGACCTGGCGGGGATCGATCCCGCGACCTTTGGATTTGTAGTCTGGCACTGTACCACTGTGCAACCGAGGCGCACCATATACATCAATATCAGGGCCATAATTAAACCAGATTGCTGTGTTAATCCAAATGTTTGTATAGTCTATGGGACTTAACTACGGGTGAAGGGTCATGAGTCCCTAAACTTACAAACTACTTATGAACTACTTACGAACTACGACGGCACAAATATCCATGCCCGAGGGGGGATTCGAACCCCCGACCGTAGTGGCCCTGCAGACTGTGACTGCAGACCTCGGCCACCGCGGCCGGCGCTGTGTTAATGAACAATTTGTTGTCTGATGTAACGATAGGTTCAACATCAAACTTCACACACACAGCTTTTATGTTATTAATGACTGATGAGTGAGTCCGTTTACAGTGCGACCTTCCTTCTTGAGTTACTTCAGCGCGTCGCGTGTGAGTCGGCCGCACAAATTGCGGGTAGCAGTGTGTTATTGAATAACTGTGCCGCGCCGCCGCCCTCCTAACAAATTCCCGACGTCTCCGCGAGGGTGCGCCTTGCCGGGCAGAGCAGAGCAAGGTAATGGACGGAGGGGGCGGCGGCCCCACAGGGGATGATATGACGGGGGTGCACTGTGCAGCCGCGCGGCCCACACGCAATTTCCGCGATGTCTGGCCGGAGCTGGCCAGCGGTCGCCGCTAACTAATTGCATCCCGCACTGAC
Source organism: Locusta migratoria (assembly GCA_026315105.1). Lineage (NCBI taxonomy): Eukaryota > Metazoa > Arthropoda > Insecta > Orthoptera > Acrididae > Locusta > Locusta migratoria. The sequence continues at coordinate 834,546,333 of CM048745.1, read as the reverse complement.
GTCAGCGCCCAGAGCGGACATCTGGCGAGGCGCGGGGGTGGACCCACTGATCCCTCCTCCCTCCCGCCCGTCAGATTTTCGCGTTATTTACGTAAGGGCCGCCCCGCCACTTTGGCCAGCCACTGCGTCACCATTCCACAAACTGATTTGCAGAGAGGTGGTAAGCGAATTTTCGAGTTCAGACCTCCATTCACTGCGAGACCCCTCTCATCAGTGATATCATTACAGGATCACTCACAGCAATATTACTGAGCCGCGGTGCCTCTCCCGTCGCGTTTCGTGCACATTTCCTTCAGTTCTGGCCCTTCTTCCAGTGTTCGCGACCGCCGTGTTTTCTAATTTGTAGCATCTTATTTTGTTTCTTTCTTCTTCGTTTATCTGCCTTTCTGTCAAAAGTTGCCATCTTTCCTCCTACCATCTCTTTTACACTGCATTCTGTGTTTGTGAAACCTTAACTTTTCCCGGCGTAATGAATGTTCAAACAACTTACGGGTATGCTGCCGGGTGACGTCGTCGACAACCGCCGATATTTCGGCAGGAGGACACCCTGCCATTCTCAAGGCACAACTGCACTTAAAGAAGCAATGTGCAAGCGTATTTAATACCTCCGTTTGCAAAGGGTAAACAAGGAAGATAATACAGTACAAGTCCCCGCAGAGTCAACACAACCAAGGATGACCAAACATCAAAAAAGTGCAGTTGTGCCTTCAGAATGTCAGGGTGTCCTCCTGCCGAAATATCGGTGGTTGTCGACGACGTCACCCGCCAGCATACCCGTAAGATGTTTGGACATTCTGTGTTTGCTTGTTAAGCTTAAGGGACGTAACTGTGGGGTCATCAGTTCATAAACTTACAAACTACTTATGAACTACCTTAAACTAAAGATGACACAAACATCCATGCTCAAGGGGGGATTAGAACCCCCGACGGGAAATGGCCTCGTGCATCATAGCGTAGCGCGTCAATGTGTTGATTGAGCATTCTGTCATTGTTCTTGGCGCAACTGTGTTCTCTATCCCGAACTGTCGATTATGCTTCTGCTTGCTATCACTGATGGAGAACTTGTTGCTGTCTGTGAGCATTTCTTACCAACATGAACTCCTTTGTGCTGATAAGTAGGACCTCCTGTGATGGACAGGAAGTTAGAAGCTGGGTGGTAGCAGTGAAGCAGGCTGCGTGCCCTGGCAGGGTGTCTGTGTGTGGCGCCGGTGACAGATTCCATCGTGTTGGCTGATGTCTACCTGTATCAGCACTTAGGTGTGAACAGTGTATCGCGTCTTTCTCAAGATGAGATGGGTTGGTAAGTTTCTGGAGGATTGGTGCGCTGCCGCAGCAGAGGGGCCAAGCACATTGGTACACTATGATCTGATACGCAAGGACGTCCCCTGTCGAGGGTTCGAATCCCCCCTCGGGCATGGATGTTTGTGTTGTCTTTAGTATCAGGTAGTTCATAAGTAGTTTGTAACTTTAGGGACTGATGACCCCGCAGGTAAGTCACTTAAGCTTCACAAGCATTTGAACAGTTTTTTGACGTGCTCCATTCCTTTTGGTAGCATGGTGGCCCTATAGGGCGTTTTATGTTGATTGAATAACCATTCCTGCAACTAAGGATGTTGTTACTTTCGTCGCAGCAGAACCAATAAGTTAAGCAGCCTTATTCATCTTCTCGTGCCTCGCAAATAGATTGCTACCCATCTCAAAGTTCCATCACGATTTATTTTGGTTAAATTTGATGGCGTATTGTGAACTTTGCAAGCTTCTGCTATTTTCATTGCAGTTTCGTAAGTGTAATCCTTATGTAGCTGTTGCCGGTCAGTTGCCTGTCCTGGCAGTCAACGTATTTGTCGGCAGTGCTCTTTCCGCCCCTCTTCGATAACTGCCTCAGAAAGTGGATGTTATTATGCACTTTTAAGGAATTTGGGTAACCCCCATGCCCAACCTTGTTTTCAAGTTCTTCCTTTTATTGATTACATATTCTGGTTGGAGTGTTTATATTATTATGCCGTCTACACCTACTGGCTACTACTTCGTGGATTTTATTCATTATGATGCTTAACGGTTGCTGTAACTGGACTGTCTTAACGTCTTAATATTGTCAGCCAGGTGTTCTCAGGACATCGTCAGACTTAGATGTTAGTTTATTGTGTTGTGTCATGTATTTACTGTCGGTTTAACTTTTAATTGTATAATGGTACCTTTCTTTTGGTAATCCTTAGTTACAGTGACCCTGTTTCAGAATTCACTTTAAGTTATGCCTTGACTAATTTCTTTTGGTGAACACTGTGTAAGAATTTCCTCAAAGTTGCCAACTTTGACTTTTAAAACCTTCGTAACGTATAAGTTTTGGAGTAGGCTTCACCTGCTATTTCTCAGATTTTTAAGTATGCTTTACCCAGTGACCAATTTCATAAAGTAAATATTGTTAAGAATGCACTTATAATTGGCACTTTGCCTTTTAAAACCTTTGTAATATCGATTAACAAATTAATATACGGGCTTCACCTGCTGGTTATCAGATTTTAAGCGAGCTTTGCCCATTGATCAATTTTATTTAATCGTTGTTTAAGAATTCACTTAAGTTTTTGCTTTGCCAATGAGAGTCTTTATAAGATTAATGTACGGGCCACACCTGCTGGTCGTCAAATGATTGGCTGTCAAATTTTAAATTTTTAAATTGGGCTTCACCTAAGACTATTCTAAACTAAATAACTTCATAAAGTAGCAATTGATTTTAATTTTGGTAACCCACACAGTGCTCCCACATGTCTAAGGGTATATTTGAGATTTCAATAATATCTATACAATTCTAGCGCACCATACAACGCTATACAACTTGTTCATTGCTAATGCAAGCGAAACATTGATTGGTAATCGACGTTTCTTGTAGCAGTTACATGTACTCGAGAAAAAAAATAAAAATAAAAACCAAACAGCACAAATTTTTAGTGTTCTATTTCTTTATCGCTATCGCTATCAGTATGAAGCTTTATGAAGCATTTCGCCCTTTTAGGTTATCATAAGATTATACAGGGTGATGCATTTAAATTCCTTTTCGGAATATTTGCAAAAATAGAAATCAGGTTTTTTAAAAAATCTATCGGAAGTGAAGAAAAGTTCTTCACCTCTAAGAGGAACATAAACTTCGGTCCCTTCTGAATTACCCCCAGGGTACTTTTAACTGGTATTTTTACTAGTATAGAAATATGGTTTAGCCTGCAATTCGATTTCTCTTACCAACGTCCCATCTTCAAATAAAGTTGTACATTTAAGGAGTATCTAGTCACAGCAAATTTTACACACGTTAAGATAGCGAGAACATGACCAGTTTCAATGATTTTTTTCTCCTTTGGGTTCAAACCACATTCTAGACAAACACCGAAGGCAAAGACATTGGTCCCTGTGATTAGAATGTCTTTTCAAAATTGAAAAGCGAGGGATCCTGTACAATACCAGAGATGACATTATCCACGGCTTTACCCGGTCAATACCGGACGTGTACTGATGATATACGACATAGTCATTCTGCAAAATGGCATAAATAACTGGCTCGGTTATACTAAGGATTCGGAACTGTGAACTCCTCTGTCGCCTTCGACGGCGAGTGTTCATCACAGTCACGGGCATCGTTAGGAGCTATTTCCGGAATTATGATGTGAACGGTATTGTTTTCTACCTATAGAAATGATCTAACGGATAGAGTAATTGTTTATTGATAATACTGTGGAATGCGGAAAAGTAGTCGTTGAGTGACTTACAATTAACCAAAATTTCTAATTGGTGTGAATAATGGCTGTTACCTGGAAATGTATAACACTAAGTAAATGCAGGTGAATATAGAAAACAATCCGTAATGAAAGACAAACGTGAAGCAACGAATTAAAATTTGTGGTGCTGCCGGGAATCAAACCCGGACCTCCGTACTCACTAGGCAGACGTCTTACCGTTAGACCACCGCACCTCTAACGGCTCAGGCGCCTCGGAATAGTCTAAGCACTATTTCCCTCCACGTCAACGTAGAAGAATTATATTAAATGAAACGAGTATGTAACGATTGTTGTAGGGAAGGCTAATGGTAAACTTCAGATTCTTTGAGGCATTTTAACACAGTGTCGTTCAGCTGTAAAGAAGACTGGGTGTATAGTGTGACCCATTTCTGAGTGCTGCTAAAGTATTTAAGATCCTCACAGTGTTGGCTTCAAGAAAGACACAGAAGATATTCAGACCCAATTTGCTAGATTTGTTACTGGTAGGTTAGATCAACACATGAGTAATGATGGGATGCTTTACGAATTCAGACTGCAATCCCTCAACGAATGACGTTTGAAGCTGACTTTGAAGCCAACTTCCTTTTCCCGTACGAATTAGAAAGATTGGGAGTGAAACAAGAGACTGATGACCACGCAGTTTGGTCCGATAGATTTACAGACATTTAGTGAAACAAGAAGGGATATGAGAAGTAGTAGAACAAAGAACCTCCCTCCACGCACCAAACTGTGGCTGTTGGAGAACATAATATGTACGTACTTACTAACTGCTTTGGCCATGAAAACGGTTTTTCTACGTTACCTCCTAAAACCATCTCATTCGTGGTCTTTCCCTTAGTTTTTTGCCTTTGGGTTCTCCTTGCAAGTCCTGCCTTATGTTCTGGTCTTCTTGACACATTAATTACCTTCAGTGTTCATTTGTACAATCCTGCAGTTCTTCGCTCTTTCTTTTTTTCCAGTCATCTCCACTGGCTAAAAATCTCTGGATAGCATCCTCAAATGCAAGAAGTTCAGGTGATTTCTTCCCATCTTTGGTCTCTGCTCCATATAGGACTCTGTATTACGAACTCGTAGGTCTTGATTTTTGTGGTTCTCGATATAAGCCGAGACTTTGGCAGCTTTACCAGGGCTAACCCCTATCTTTGTTCTGCTTGAATTCTTTTATGTCCGTTGGACATTTCTTGCTTCTCTGGCTTCATGCAAGTATTCCGATCATCTTCCATTGTTCATTTGTCAGCCAAACAAATGGACACTACATCTTAGTGCTAGGCAGAGTATAGTGTACTAAACACTTAACTATGGGCCTTCGTAGACGGCGACCACAACAGTGACAATCTTTACATCGCGACATCGGCAGCTACGACTAAAGTCGGAACGTGACTTTGGTCATAGCTCGATGGCAGAGCAATGCATGTTCTGATGAATCGCGAGACCTTCTTCATCACGCCGATGGCAGGGTGCAAATCAGACGTCTTAGGGGAATTCCCCCATCACGCCTGTATTTCGGTGCGGAGTCAATATAGCGGCGACTGACATATAGAGGACGCCTACTATCGTCGAATTCGTCCGTATGTATGGTACATGCAGCGTGTGGTGAGACATTAAAGAGCCCCAGTTACCAGATGGCAAGAGAACAGCCAGGACAGCCCAGCCCAGCCGAGTCTAGCACTGGCCACATGGGCTACATTTTGTTCTGAAGATGTCCTACATCAGGTCGAAACCGGTCAAAAATAGTTAAATAATTTGTGATCAAGACTGTTTTTGTAATAGTACACATGCTTGAAGCTGAGGGAATCCAACGAATGGTCAGCTTGTTTACTGGACTTCAGCCCGATGGAGTATGTCTGGGACGCAGTTGGCAGACGCATTGCAACCAGCAGCACCTCCCATAACGTTTACAGAGCTAGATATTTCACTGGCAGAAGAATTGTTAAATAATTCTCAAGATTTGATTGATACTCTTATACTGCCCATGCCATGCAGGTGTGCACCTGTACTGGCCGTCCGAGGTTATCAGACACCGTATAAGAGACCAAGGAGAATGACTTTCACTATTATGATAGCGCCATGGTGCCTTGCTGCAAGTGAACGACATGTAAACTTTAAATAAAGAGTTGATACAGCATAATATCGTACTGTATCACAGGCAAATTACAATTGTAAGCAATATCTTGTGAGATTACCGCCCAATAGAAATACTGGTAATTAATAGCATTTGATAATTAAACAGTATGAAGTTCACTGCAAACATTGACCATGCCAATGCACTAAATGTTACACAATTTTAATCTTATTAATTATGGTAGCAATGTATGTACACAGTTGGGTGACAACATTTATAGTTAGGCCATAGGTAGAAATTCTCCACGTTGAGATTTGCTGTGTGCTTGTAGCTGACGGGAGGCCAGCGAGCAGGCCGATGTTGGTGGCTTGTTCCAACTTAGGATTTTACAGTTCGTTTCCGGTGAGGGGAGAGAGGGACAATGGCGAGTGCCAGGCACAGTGCAGTGCACAAATATTGTAATACTACTGGCATTTGAAGTAATACGATGCAGTTAGGAACCTTTAAGGCCCTCATTACAAAATAGCCTGTTGATAAATAAACAATACATTAGCTGATATAGTCACATCTAACGTAATATGTTTAATTGACAATGAAAAGTAATAAATTACCAACGAAGACAAGACAGTTACACAACTAGCATGGCAATGTTTGTTTATAAAAATAATATATTAACTATTTTTCATTTTATTTTCAATCAATCTTTTGTATTTTACCTTGAAATATTCAGTTAAATCAGTTATCTGCGATATAAGAAATTGCACGATTATGATAAACAGTACAAAGGATGTTTATACTAATATAAAAACGTAAGAAAATATTTGTTTAATGTGTAGTGTAATTATTTTGATTTTAAGTAAAGTTTTAGAAATGTATTGGCTGAGCGCTGTACGTTGGCAAATCGGTTAGAACAGTTCACATGGGGAAGTTGATGACGTAGGGAAAAAAAACCCGGCAGTTGAGCTTTTGGCGCGCGCGTGCGCCTGGGCAGGAAGTGAGGACTCGGGACCACGTGGTGTGTCAGGCCGGGCGGCGTCGCTCTGCATCAGTCGGCATGTGGATCTTGAGGTGGTGACTTGAGATTTGTCTGTGGCAATCGCCACGTGTGGTTGCTCGTCGTAGACTGCACCAAGTTAAATCGAGTGCTACTGTGTGTTTGTGAATATTTAGCCGGTGGAACAAGGTGTGCATCGCATTAAATTAAAGTGAGTGTGATTTGTTAATGTAACACGTGTCGTCGCATAGGCATGAACATAAACGGTGTTTGAGACAGCCACGTGGTGTGAAAACAATTCGCGACAAATATTCATTTTGTCTGGGGGCTCTCGAGCTATAACTTTATTTGATAAATGTGCCGACGTACAGACGTATCAGCCACAGGGTTCAAGTATTGTGAAATAAACAACATAAAGTGAACTTTCACGTGTTTTCAAAAATAGTAGTTAGTACACCCTTTTCTCTTATGAACTTGAATTTATTATGAATTTGTTTTGTTAATCATATGCAGGGAAGGAAAGCTGCGAACGTGTGATGTCATCCCCTAGAAAACGAGTCAAACAGTCGCAATAACAGTTCCAGTGTTTTTGCATGGTTAGGAATTTGGTTCGCAGCTGGTGGTTGTGAGTTTCAAAAATTAATCTTTCCCTATTTTTAAACTCTCACCCCGACCTTCACCCTCGCAATCTGAATAAAATACTTTACCGTATGTATATCGTGTTTATATCATCTGTTCTAATTGTTTTGAGCGGTGTAGTGAATTATGTAGAGAGAGTAGATTGAAAAGTCTGTCCTGCGTTTTTACTTCTTCCTCTCGCCTCTTCCATGTTGCCCTGGACTTAAAGTAACTTACTTCGATTGTAACTAAAATGCAGTAGGCCTACTCGCGAGGTGCCTCGCTTTCACCGCCCTGAGTGAAATGCACAGTCTCTAAATAAGTTACACCAACTTGTTGTGTTCACAAGTGGTGTCCCCAGCCCAAATACCGAAAGCAGATCGTTGGTTCTTGTTGAGGCTGTTACTTAGCTACAGAATAGTCTGGTAAAACAAATTATTCACAGAATGCCTCTTTATTTACGCAGATTCAAAGGAACTGCAAGATTAATAAACTTTATAATTTCCACTATACTTAATTATCATTGACTATTAATGTTGCTTCTACAAGGTTAAAATCCACTTGTACATAATCGACTGCTATTCTATGACCGACTGCATTGGACAGTGGGTCTGACCGTCATCATTGCCGGAACCGATATGAGCAGACATCGCGATACACCTCGGTCTGCCGATGCCTTAACTCGCGCCAAAACATGGCCGAAGCGTTTCCTTTGCTATTTGATTTTACCTTTCTTTACCAATCTATATGTTTTTAAATGGTCTGAAACAACGGAATGGTAACTTGCTATTGAGAGATGACATCTTATGAACATATAATAAATGTAAGGAAATTTATATCTCATTTTTACCAGTGGAGAAATTAGTTTAGGCGGCTAGCATCAATATCCACTGACCAACCACAACAGTGTACTATAAATTTATGTTGCCTTTCCGACGTGAATAGTACATACTGTTCCACTGTTACTGGTACCTCACACCAGCTTCCATCAGTTGCTTACAGCTCTATTCTGACATGGCTACAAGCCATAAACATCGCCACTTCTTACGTCCATCTAACTGAGTAAAACGCTGCAACCCCCCTATCGGCTCTTATACACTCTACGCAAAAATTTGTATAACTTACGCACACTTGAGTATGGCACTTACTCTGGATGCAGAAAGAAATACACACATTGTATGGTCACCATCTATCGGTAATATTGGCAATTACCAAATAACAAGGCATTAACAGAAGTGACATCTTGCTTTTCCCAAGGAAGTGTTACAGCCCCTACTGTCCCTTATTATATAAACAATTTAGGAAACTGACTAGCTCTCTTAGACTGTTCGCGGATGATGCTGTCATTTATCGGTGGGTAAAATCACTAGAAGATCAAAAGCAACGGCAAAATGATTTAAATAACATATCAGAATGGTGCAAAAAATGGCGATTGATCCTTAATAATGAGAAGTGTCATGACATCCATATGATCACTAAAGAAATCCATTAAATTTTACTTACACGATAAATCAGTCAAAACTACAGGCCGTATATTCAACTAACTAGCTAGGAGTAACAGTTACGAACATCTTGAATTGCAAAGAACACACGGTAAATATTGCAGGAAAAGCGAACCATGGACTACGTTTCGTTGGTAGAACACATTGAAGGTGCCACAGTTCGAGTAAAGAAACTGCCTACGCCACAAGTGTTCGTCATAATTTGTAGTATTGCTGCGAATTTTAGGATCTCCACCAAGTGGGACTCACAGACGGATTGGAGAAAGTTCAGAAAAGGGTAGTTCGTTTTGTATTATCGCGATATAGGGGGGTGAGTGGAAATCATTAAAAGAAAGGCGTTACTCATTGCGTCGAGATCTATTTGCGAAATTTATTTCACCAACTCTCTCTTCCAAATGCGAGCATATTTTTTTAGCACCCACCTACATAAGAAGACATAGTCATCAAAATACCGAAAACGGAAAAGATTAGGTGTTTCTTTCTGCCGCGAGCTATTACAGAGTGGAACTGCAGAGAAATATCATAAAAGTCGTTCGATGAACCCTGTGCTACGGCCTTCATTGTGACTTACAGAGTGTTTATGTAGACGTAGATGAATCCCCCGAGAAAAACGGGGCCATCCAAGGGAGATATTCGCTGTCGTGTTTTCCCACACTGATACTGGAAAGTTGCGCGGGAGTAGTCGAGTGGTCTAACGCGTCATGCCTATTCATGTTTAGTCTTTTGACACAGTTACTACATTGTATAATTCGAAATGTTTAATTAACGTCTCTTACTGATTCTAATATGGTCACTTAATAACAGCTATATATGCTAGAGTTCCTTATTAATTACAACACTTTCCAAGATTATATAACTTTAGTTACGTAAAAGATTTTCACAGAGGAAGATTATGTTGCTATTATGTTACATGCAGTAATAAATTTTAGTTCATTATGGTGTTGCTACCGACACAAAGTAGTGTCACAACCGTACCTGGGTTATTTTCTTCTTTTCTTATTTGCTCCTATGAGCTAACCATTGTACTTAAGGAGAAAATTTCAGAATTTTTACTTAGATAAACGTACACTGTCCTACGAGAAACATCCTTCGTCCATTCAACTCGCTTTGTAATATTTGTCACTACCGCACCCACTCCACCCTACCCGTTACTACCGCCGTCTGTGTGCATAGTGATATCGTATGACTTGATCTCTTCGGCGTACACTTGAATATCGTTATCGTGGTCAATCCCCTGCTCTGCTTCACGTCAATCTTTAACAGGAACCTTCCATCCATTACCATATTCAGCGCTCCTTGCTACCTTAAGCTACGTTCTATAAACTGATCTCTCCGTTTATTACCTTTTATTGCCTACTTTGAAACTTGTTCGCGACTCCCGGAAGTGCTGGGGGCTGCAGCGATGCGAGGGGTGAGAGTTCCATTCGTATCGTAATATGAGGAAAGCAATGTAGCCTTACTGCTGGCACACTATATTTAACTGGTTTGGCTAAGGATCTACCTCTCGCTTCGTTACGATAAAATAAGAAATTCACCAACACAAGATAAATTCTCCTATCAAAATGCGTGCTTATGGAATATCACCACAGTGCAATTGGAGTCGCCGCGGCAGAATAGCCGTGCGCACTAAGGCGCCATGCTGCGGTGCGGAAAGCCGTTCGCCGTCGGCTGTCCGAGTCCTCCCTCGGGCACGGGTGTCTGTGTTGTTCTTAGCGTTAGTTACTTTAAGTGTAAATAGTCTGTTTTTTTTTTTTTTTTTTTTTTTTTTTTTTTTTTTTGAGTCATCATTTCTTGGGAGAGAAAACACATTACGTTGTAATTGACGGAAAGTCATCGAGTAAAACAGCGTTCCCTAGGGAAGACTTATATGGCCACTACTATTCCTTACCTGTTGTTGTTGTTGTTGTGGTCTTCAGTTCGGAGACTGGTTTGATGCAGCTCTCCACCTACTCTAGCCTGAGCAAGCCTCTTCCTCATACGACGTGCAACCTACATCCATTTGAATCTGACCTTCCTCTGCGATTTTTACCCCAAACACTTCCCTCCAATGCTAAATTCACGATTCCTTTATGTCTACTTATGTGTTTTACCAAGGTATGCTAGAAATTACTTTTCTCCCAAATTCAGTACCACTTCATTAATTACGCGATCCACCCACGTAATCTTCAGCATTCTTCTGTAGCACCACATTTCAAAATCCTCTATCCTGTTCCTGTCCGCACTGTTTATGGCCCATGTTTCACTCTCATTCCTTACCTATATAAAGTACTAGCTGAAAACCCAGCGCTGCCCGGGTATTCATTTATTTATTCCTGCCATTTTTCAGGTATATATTCATTTGTATAAGGGCTGTATGTCTGTAAAATCTCTTGGGTATGCAATTAGTAGTACAGAAGTAATAGATTAAAACTTGGTGCGTGATGGAGCGGTTTTCCATGAACGTTATTGTTTATGTGCTCATATCTCATGAACTACGTGTCGTACTGTTACAGAATTTAGAAGGCACATTCAACTTTATGTGTGTATAATGTCTGCAAAATTTCCTGTCGCTACAATTTGTAGTGTTCAAATTATAAATTGTAATGTCATACCGAGAGCCGTAGTTTTACTCCATAAACAGCGGAATAGTTGTAAGCGAGAAACTTTATCCTTTCATCATTTTACTATGGTTGCCAGCGATAAAAAGTTTAATAAAGGTTTGAAATTATGTTTAAAGTTTGTTGCAAGTCGCTAAGTACTGTCATTCTCATACAGTGTATTTCGAAAGTTTCGCTGCATTATATGGCATTATTTGCGATTTCGGTTATCTTTTGAACCATATGTCGTATGTGATTCTTGACCATGCAGCAATTGTTACCTCACGGTAAGGAATGTGGGTACCAAATTTGGTTGAAATCGTCCCAACGGTTTAGGAGAAAATGAGCAGCATTGTCGCACAATGCAGCAGTTTTTCGCGCATCTCATTGTTTATGACGTCATATCTCGTGAACTATATATCGTATGTGATTCTTACACTTACGGTGACCGTCCTCATGGATTGAAGCTTACGTGTACAAAATTTCATAAAGATTGGAACAAAACTGTAGATTTGTATGCAACACGTACAAAAATACGGACACTCTGCTTTATACATTAGATTTAGTACACTGTGAGCAGCTCTCGTAGACTGTTCGCGGGTGATGCTATCACTTATTAGTTAGTAATCACAAGATCAAAAGAAACCGCTAAATGATTTAGATATCTGCAAGATGTAAAAATTGGCAATTGACACTTAATAATAAAAAAATTACTAAGTCATGAATATGAGCACTAAAAGGAATCCGGTAAATTTATTTATACCATAAATGAGTCAAATCTACAGGCCGTAAATTCAACTAAATATCCAGGAATAACTATTACGATCAACTTACGTTGCACCTTACAGAGTACCGAGAAAATATTGTAGGAAAGTCGAACCAAAGACTACGTTTCATTGGCAGAACACTTACAAGATACAACAGTTCTACTAAAGTAACTGCCTACAACACACTTGTGCGACTTATTTTGCGCATTCTAGGATACTCGCCAAGTGGGTCTGACGGACAACTTAGAGAAAATTCTGAGAAGACAGCTCGTTTTGTATCATTGCGACATAGGGCATAAAGTGTCACGGAAATAATGTTCCAGTTTGAATATCATTAAGAAAAAGGCTTCTTTGCGGCGAGATTCATTGGCAAGATGTCTTTCACCATCTTTCTCTTCCAAATGTGAACACATTTTGTTAGCACCCACCTACATAGGGAGAAAAGATCATCATAACAAAATAAAAGAAATCAGAAAGGAAAGATTCAGGTGTTACTTTTTTCTCGCGCGCTATTGGAGAGTGTAAATGCACAGAAATATCGAGTAAGGAGTTCGAAGAACCTTCTGCCATTTTCAGAATATTTATGTAGACGTACATAACCTCTACCGGGAGGACTTTTTCTGTAATGTTGCAGGTGTCTATCAAACCAGGTACTGGCATGAGGAAAAATACATATTTCTAACCATATTGAGATATATTATTCGACACACTTAAGATAGTATTGAAATTATGGTAGACACTAATCCACAAACTGTGGTACTTCTCCCATTATAAACGGAAAAATAACTTAGCTAAAAATTATTAAAAAGATATAGAAAGTACCACACTCAGATCTGTATCACGTTAAAAAGGATCAACAAAATATCAGCCGACCAAGCATCCATGCTCGAGTCGTGAAGGGCGTCTTGTGGTGTAGGCATCCATGCTACATTCACCTGGTTCCGAAGTTCATAATTGGTGGTCAACATTCGTTTCCAGTGCTGAAGCTGTCGTTTAACAATATCCCACACATTTTCTGTTGACGAGAAGTCATTACCTGCCAAGCCAGGACAAAAGTCTAACAGCCAGAGAAACTATGAGGACATGTCTTGTTGTAAAATGGCGATTTCAGTGCCATGCAAAAAGGGTATGGCTACGGGTGACAGGATGTCATTCACATAGGTCAAACTTGTTACAGTGCCCTGGACCTGCACTTACTGAGATTTGTGGTTGTGCCCAATAATAGCACATATCATATGGTCTTGAGTTGTCACTGTGTGTCTTTTGTGAATGCAATCACTGTGTGGCCAAAATCAGTGATAACACAAATTTTGAACCTCATCATTGAATTTTTCTCAATACCTTCCACTGTCGAAATGTCTGAATATTGCGAATTTAACGGTAATTTGACGCTACTTCCTTTGGCATGTTTTGGTCAAGTGTTTCTGTGTATGTCGATAAATACGATGCGAGCGTGTACATTGTAGTATTCGTTTCGTTCTTCTTGTTACGTATGAAATTCAGTACAAGCACACAGTCGAATAGTGGCAAGGGGACCGCCGGATGGATCGCTATTAACTGTCTCACACGCCTTTGTTTCACGAGAGCACTGTTTATAGGTTATTTCATGCAACAGGCCGGGAGGTAAAGCTGTCATTTATATGAAAGTAGCAAAATATTCATATCACGTGGAATAAAGATGTTTCAATGATAGAAAAAATGTAACACTTGTTTATAAGAGTTGCTACGTAACATTAATCAGCCATAAGTCTATTACAACCTACTTTATATAGATATAAATCTGACCAGATGATGGCTGCTTTAGGAGACGAGAAATGACTGCTAGCCAGACACTCGCTAGGTGCATGTAGTATCAGCGAGCGTGCTGTGCGTGTGTGAAATGGGGAAGAATGGCCAAATATCCCTCAAGAGCTGAATTATAGCCTCATACTGTCCATGGCACGCAGGTGTGAAATGTACTGGGCCATACTAGAGGGCAACGACAATAACGTTTTCACTACTATGGTTGCCCAGAGGTGGCTTGGTCTAAGTAAACTTCATGTATGCTTCAATTCAAGAAACGAGATAGAAAATATCGTACTGTATCACACACAATTTACAATTGTAACTAATATCTGAATAAAATACGTTACAATTTTTATATTGTGTGTGACAACTCATCTGATTCCCTAATTATTTTGAGCTATGTAGATGACTTATATGCTTCCATAAAATATTTATCCGACATGAGGCGGCTCGTAAACCGAAAATATTTTATGGAAGAATGCCGTCGCGAAAGACCCCGAGAACACAGACTTATATGCTACTTATATGTTATGCATCGCCCTACAGCAATCTACCAGTTCACCATTGCTTGTTTGCCAAGACGCGATGCCGCTGTTATCCGTGCCATAAGAGGTGGGAGGAAATGGGGGGAGGGGACATACCGGCTATGGTCTGTCTGTAAACTCATAACCCAGCAGGCACATCCACACACTGTCCATACAGCCACTTCACACTTCACACGGTGCTTCTACATGGTATCTCAAACGCTGTACCGGCCCTGCAACGAACGCTTTCAATCAAGCCGACCTTCTGAGGAAAACGAGAGTTCGCAACTGAATAAGATTCAATGAAAGCAGTGAAAGCGTCTAAAATGACGAGCATCGACCCGACACTTTAACCGATTAAATGGCATAGAAATAAATCCAGTTGAATGAATTTCATCCGTAATGGAAATATGAAAATCTGTAACCTTTTCCTTTATAACACGGCAGTGGCTAAAGTAGCACATATTTTCACTGGGAGGGGGGGGAGGGTTGTCAGCAAGAATAAATTAAAGTTAATTTTGTGTCCCAGTATAACGTTGCCCTTGCTTCGTATGATGCCATAATTGTTAAAGTAGATTCCGCGATTATATTTTTTGGACAAAGAATTGATGGTACCGAATGTTTGAACTTGAAATAAGTTAAAGTACAGCACAAAATGAACATTAAAGCAAATAAACCGCGGATTGCATATTAAAGTTGGGCACCATACAAGCAACAGCACGTTATAAAACTTACGGAAAGCATCTAGCTGGATCCTGCACTTCGTATTGTAGAAGCTGGAAATGATAACTTTTATGTCTTATTTAATAACTGAATGTTCGAGATACTTTCCGTAGGAGATCAATGTTCAGGCTGTTCACTTCGCTTTTTATTGTTGTGTGACCGTGGGTGTAACATGAAGCTACTAGTAATGATAAAATATTTTTTTTTTTTTTTTTTTTTTTTTTTTAAATGATCGGACTTCGTGAAATTACAAAAGAAATGACTGCAGGTTCTAATTTCAAGCAAAGTATAGTATAAGGATGATTGATGGATTGAAATTTTGCAGGCAATGCGAAACGATTGTAATGGCGTCTGAACATTAAACTATTACGGAGGCGACGGAGCTGAAAACAATAGAAAATAAGCATTTGACGTGGAGGGATACATTTAAATAAAAGCCAAAGAGAGGGGATGATTTTAAATTTAAGTAATATATTTTTATAACAACTTGCATCACTTACATTGAATGGATACATGAATGGAAGACGTCCGTACAGAAATAACATAGAAAAGAGAGTGAGTAAAAACTAATATCACGGTTCCGTCTTCTCGCTTGTTTGGGAGTAAAAAATGACGAACGAAATGAAATTAGTTGCATTGCGAGTCAGAGGGAACCGGAGGCTATAAGTATCGCTGATCAAAGATAAACAAAAAATAAATAAAAATTTCAGTGTATCGTTACACCAGCCTCGCCGCCGCTTTTGTGTCTCGTTTCCGTCGTAGGTGCCGGTGGCCGAGTAGAAAGAGACCAACACAGGAATAAAGGATGCACGCGTGTGCAGGTACGGAGGTGACCAGCCAGTGGGACAGCAGAAACTAGAAACACTAAAGTGAATTATAACGAGGTATGTATATTTCATAGAGAGTAATACTTAACTTTTACATAGTTCTTGACTGCAGAATGCTGATACATAGATTAGATAGAGGCCTGCCTACTGATGATTCGTAGTGCCTATCCGATAGCCAAGTCTTAACTGGTGCCTATCTGATTCCGAAGTGTTAACTGGTTCCTATCTCAGTCCCAAGTGTTAGCTGGTTCCTATCTCAGTCCCAAGTGAACGATGTCGTTCAGTGGTGGCCACGAGCGGAGTTGTAGCAGAGGGCGCTCGTGGCTGACGTCGTAAGAACGCCGCGCCGTGCGTGCATGGCGGCGCGCGGCGAAAGTAGGTGGCGCCCAATTTAGACTTGTGCGACACCACAGTTAAATCAAATAATTTTAAGTAAACACCATATGACACTTCTGCTCTTATTCACACGATAATTTACACTGACGCTCTTTTCACTTCAACGAGATCAAGCTTTTTTATTGTTGACATTATTATTTATTTATTTATTTACGCGAATTGGCCAACTAAGGACCGCGTTACAAATTTTATTTAATATTCAATTTCTTCTTTCTCTTCTCTAGGGCTGCTCTTCTGTCTGCTGCCATTTTTGCCAGATCTTCAGCTGTCAGTTTCCTGTTGGTCTTCCTTCTTGGGGCCTCCTGAAAAATCTCGAATTCAGTTACTGCCTTTCTGTAACTGTCCCTATTCATCGCGTCCATTTCTGTGATTACAAGTTCCCGAGGTCTTTCTTTATTCCTTGCAACCAACAGTTGGGTGTTTTCCTCTGTTGAATTAAATAGAAGATTTTCTTCGTTAATCTGCTGTCATCCATTCTCACCAAATGACCGAAGAACATGAGCCTTCTCTTTCTCATTTCCGTTGAAACTGGTTTAATAAATTGATTGACCTTCTCATTGCTCATCTTTACCCATGTTTCGCCAATTTTTTTTGTGTCCACCAAGAAGTTTCCTCAGAATTACCCTTTCCTTCCTCTCGAGCTCATCTACTAGTCCTTTGTTCTTGAGGGAGAGTGTTTCTGCTGCATATTGTACTTCTTGTCACTGTCTTGTAGTGTAACAACTTCGCATTTCGAGATAATCATTTTTTGTTGTACAGCTTCTTTGTTAAATTTGCGCCCTCTTGAGTTTAGCTACTTGAAGTTTGACAGCTTGTTTTTCTATGCCATTATCCGTTATTGTTTCTCCCAAATATTTAAAGTGTTTGACCCTTTCGATGCATCCAATAATTGTGTGCAACTTGTTGACTTCCTTAAATTTGTTCGACATGAGGTGGTGTTTTTTTTTTTTTTTTTTTGTGATATCTGTAAACCAAATTTAGCTGCATGCTTTGCTAAGATTTCTATTTCTTTAATTGCATCTGGTATATTCGTGGACAGTAGCGCAATATCGTCTGCAAAAGCTAGTGCATGTATCGTAAGCCCTTTGACTGATCCTCCAAAAGAAATTCCCTTTTTCTTGTGTGTATTCCGCCAATGTCTCCCTTATTATCTTTTCTAGAGTGATGTTGAATAAGATTGGGGAGAGCCCATCCCCTTGTCTCATACCAGTTTGGATTGTTGACATTATATTATGAGGAATATAAATATTTTTCCTGGGTGGAAAATAATATCCGCTTCTTTCTTGTTGACATTACGTTATAAGGAATATAACTATTTTTTTTTCCTGGGGGCGGATAATAATATCCGCTATTAGTATTTTTACACATGTCACTTTGACGCTTTGTTTGACTTCTTTTTTCAATATCACAGTATTTCCTTTATATTTAAACAGTGAATTCCAACATCGAATGATGAAACATGTAAATGAGTGTATAACCGTACGAAGGTGTGTACAAGCACGAAACCGCAAGTGTCTTAAAGAAATCGCCTTCATCTGTGATCGGTAGGAGGTCCTAATCTAACGCTATGAAAGAACTGATTATGAACAAACACCAAACGCGCTGATGATGTTCACCGATATATTGTCCCACTCGATGAATTTGCTTCGAACATACTTTCGCTAAATCGAGTTTCAAATATTTCCTTATTTTATATCATCGTGATAGTCCCCTGTTGCACTCCTATTAGGTCAAACCCCTTCTTTGCATCCATATTCGCCACAATAATCCTGTAGCTTCGACTACCATCGACCGTGTTCCAATTAACAAGATGAGCCGGCCAACATTTTTAGTAAATTCTGTAGATTCATCGATATAAAATAGCTATCTTTCTTACGTTCTCCGCTGTTTCGTTATTCCGACGTAATATTTACATCGCTAGTCAATTGCACCCGTTCCCTCTACCAAAATTTTGCTTTTAATGACAGACCTTATCCAGGTAAATCCCTTTTCAGACAATGTCTTGTATAGCTTATTTTTCTACAAAGAAAAATTGAATGTTTAGAGTGAAGAGTAATTTTGGTTTATGTAAAAGTTCTCCAACGTTTGTCAAACCATCGATATTGTGAAACTGTCTGTAAAGGTCTTCTTTCTCTAAAATTCCGCGTGTTTTGCGTTGGCGAGTCCAGTAAATCATGTGGATGATTTTGGCGTTACGTTGTAATGCGTCCTATTGTGGAATGGCTGATGTTCGGGTAAACTGCATCCATTTCATTGAGACTAATAACATTAGCCAACAGTTATTCTTCGGCCCTTACTTTAACGCTAACGAACGCTGTAGTTTAACGAATTCTTCTTCCTATTACGCTCGTTTTCTTGCAGTTTAGTACGTTTGCTTATAACATGTAAATACCTTCGTATATCAACAAAGACACAAACTGATATGGCCATCGCTGATAGCTAAAATGTCACGAACAAAATCGGCGTAAATCGCCGGACGCTTCGCTATACTGATAGGCAGTAACGGCCAACTGATATTTGGTGCACCCCTGAAGGGCTTTCGCTGAGGACTTCGGGCAAAGGCCACTTGTCCCACTAATCGGTCGTGAGACAAAATTGGTTCGTTTGTCATAACTCTCTGGATGATCGGTTATCTAGAATTCGCTTTCATAGTATGGTAATAATAGATCGATTGTTCGTCATATTTAAGTCTAGCGACGCACAGAGAGCTGCGTTATTTTCAGAAAGCTCAGTAATAGTATAAACCACATGCAGAACCTGCAAAACAGTTATGCAGAATGTGCGTGGGTTGCAGCAGTTAGGGCTCCGGAGTCTCCAGAATTAGATCACAGTGTTTGCATGAGGCGGCTTCTGCGCCGCGCGAGTGAGGATCACCACATGTGCACCGCTGACGTCATAGGCGGAAAGTGAAGGCGTTCGCATACCTGCTCCTGTATGGAGCGAAAGCGAAAATGTTGGGGTGCAGATTCCGAGAGCCTCTGCATACGGTATTAACTTACTGATGCGACGGTCTAAGTATAGACGTAGCATGATCACTCTCTCTCTCTCTCTCCCTCTATCTATCTATCTATCTCTCTGTTTCTCTCTCAGTATATCTGTTAATATCTCTCTTGCGCCGTCTTCATTTCGGACTATAACTTGCATCCAACGTCTTCAGTTACATGCGAAAGTGTTCTCACCTCTGTTTGCCTGTACAGCACAAGCTCTGCTGTCATGCAATCAAACTCACTGTTAATTTGTGTATTAAATTCAAAAGCATAAAATAGAAAGTTCTGCTCCCTTATAATTGGACACTATTTCACTGTAAAACTTTGATGTTGCACATATAATTGAAAAATACTGAAATACATGTACTAAATATTAGATGATGACAACCAAGTATTGACGAAATCAGTCATGAATAACATCTTAAATGAATTATTTATAGCGATCTTTGCACAACTGGAGTCACAGTAAACTTACAACATTTTTCGATCGACTATTGCGCCTGTACAGTGTTAAGTAAACACGTAAATCAAATTATATTCTGAAATCCTATAAGAAATATGGACCTGACTGCTACTTACAAAATTATTGCAACTAGTACATCTGTTTTGTACAAATTCTGAATATTAAAGTGCTCTTAAGCTTAACTGTGAGTGAAATCTCCACTCGTTAGCCCGTGACACACATTCCTTCTCTGTTCGGACGCTGCAAATGGTAAATATCAGCGAATTCAGCAGGTAACCGTACCATTCCAACTGTACCTCACATATCCGGTCCTACACAAATGCAACCCAAACGCGCACAACAATTCTTCTTCACTTACAAATTATTGTCCCTCTAAATACGTTCGTAATGCGCATATATTTCGTTGGTGAAACAAAGGTGCCGGCCGCGGTGGCCGAAGGGACTAAGGCGCTCCAGTCGCGGCCTGTACGGCCACTACGGTCGGGGGTTTGAATCCCCCCTCGGTCATGGATATTTGTGCCGTCCTAGTTCGTAAGTAGTTCATAAGTAGTTTGTAAGTTTGGGGACTGATGACCCCATAGTTAAGTCCCATAGACTATACAAACATTTGAACATTTGAAACAAAGGTATCAATCAAACGGGGCACGCCCAAGGAGTGTCCCGTTACATTACAAGTTGTTGTGGTCTTCAGTTGAACGACTGGTTTGTTGCAGCTCTCCACGCTACCTTTATCTCTGCCAGCCTTTTCGACTCTGAATAACGACGGCTTCGTAAATTCATCCTTTTCAACTTCCTTGCCGTATTAGTCGCTCAATGCCCCTCTGCGATATTAACCCCATACACGTCCCTCCAATGCTAAAATGCCTATTACTTGATGTTTCAGAATGTTTTCTTCGATAGATTGACTCTTGATGGAAACTACGCTTGTAACACTGCCCTCACTAACCGGTTGATTAATCCTGTGACAGATTAATGTTAAAATTGACCCGTGTGTTGCCTACAAAATAAAGTTGTACAAGACTATCTTTACCGAGAAATTATTGTGCAGACGAAAACCAACTAGTGAGGGAATGCTGCCACAACGAACTACCACACCAGATAGCCCGTTCTTCCTACTCTACTGATTACTAATTGAACTGAGTTAATTATGGAACAATCTCATTCACACAAATGTATGGCAAATTATACGAAGTAACAAACAATGAAACAGTAAAAAACTTTAACAAATTAACACTGTCGCCATCCAATGGAGCACTCAGCGTGTGTTGTAATTAACCATGACAATTATGAATGGGTAATCACATACGTTAGTATTGCACAACAGAAGGTAGGCAAACACTTTTGGAATCGAATAACTTTTACGAAAAATGATGCTTAGGTTTTATCAGTTTATAATAAGAAATAAAATAAACCACGTAATTATTATTTGATTAAAGTGGATTAGTTCGAAATCAGTGTTGGATCGGATACCAATGTTGCACTCAGTTATCAACGTCCCTTCACTAACACTCACCTGCATTAGAATTACACAGTAGACAGCAAAACACTCGGTTGACACAATAATTAATGTTAAGATTACCAGGAAGAAATTACTCAAAATGACTTCCAACTAGATCACACGTGGACAACGCCGAAATACGAACCAACATAGCAAATCAACTTTACACATAAATTTTACACTAATGAAATATTAAACAGTAATTAACTAACTACTATTTAATTTAGCATTAGTATACAATATTGTTTAGTTACTTATTTGTGCCAACTATGTTTTAAAGAAAGCAATTCTTTATGTCCAAAATTGTAATATGTTGAAATTAGCTTTAAAATTCAAACTTTAATTCTTTAAATTTTTTAGTTTGGCACTGAATTTAATATTCTTTCCACTTTTCAACGATACTCGGGAAACTTCTGGAAAGGATAGGACCGTAGTTGGTAACAATGTCTTAGGACAATGACGTGGTAGACGTTCTTTAAAATTTAGGTTATTATTAAGAAAAATAGTTAAGCACAAAGACTGGGTAATGCCTTACAAAATGTCTAAACTCTGTGTGGTCGGAAATTATTGGAGTGATCTTACGTTGCGTCATCGTTGTTGAAGAGCAGGATGCGCCGACTCCGACAATGCTGCAGGTCACAATACAGACACAGGTCCAATCCATTGACCAATTTGAGGGCGAAATCTTGACATATTCAGATGAACTGCCGTTCGCCCCGCTGATATTGAAAAAATATCTGCGCTAGTTATGGAACTCCGCCAACAAGGCCTGGTAACTGCTATGGGCGTGGCGCTGCACGCTCCCGCGCTCTTGCTAGCGTCCCGACTGTTCAAAAGGCAGAGCTCGACTCCCCTCTAGATTAGATTACATTAGATTAATAACTATTCCATAGATCATGTAATGATGTGGAACGTGTCTATTCATAATATTACATGACACTCAATACTTGAATATAATTTTTTTATGTTTTTATTTTTTTTTTATTTTTTTTTTTATTTTTTTTTTCCTTAAGCACTAACTTTTATCTAGAAATTCATCTAATATGTAGAAAGAATCGCCATTCAGAAATTCTCTTAATTTATTTTTAAACGTTAGTTGGCTATCTGTCAGAATTTTGATACTACTTGGTAAGTGACCAAAGACTTTTGTGGCAGAATAATTGACCCCTTTCTGTGACAGAGCAAAATTTAACCTTGAATAGTGTAGGTCACCCTTTCTCCTAGTGTTGCAGCTATGCACACTGCTGTTACATTTGAATTCAGTTGGATTGTTAATAACAAATTTCATAGGTGAATCTATATATTGTGAAGCTACTGTGAAGATTCCTAGATCCTTAAATAATTGTCGGCAGGATGATCTTAGGTGGGCTCCAGCAATTATTCTGATGACCCGCTTTTGGGCAATGAATACTTTCTTACTAAATGATGAATTACCCCAGAATATGATTCCATAAGAAAGCAGAGAATGGAAATAGGCACAGTATGCTAGTTTACTAAGTTGTACATCACCAAAGTTTGCAATCACCCTAATAGCATAAGTAGCTGAGCTCAAACGTTTCAGCAGATCTTCAATGTGTTTCTTCCAATTCAATCCCTCATGAATGCATAAACCTAAAAATTTTGCATATTCTACCTTAGCTACATATTTCTGGTTGAAGTCAATGTTAATTAATGGTGTGATGCCATTTATTGTGTGAAACATAATATGCTGTGTTTTTTCAAAATTTAAAGAGATTCCATTTACAGAGAACCACCTAATAATTCTCTGAAATACTCTCTCCGACTCCACAGCTACTACTACTGCTACCTCTCTGTTGCTCCGAAGACCACATACCACACACACCAAAGATGTTTCCTACTTCCCTATCGTCGTTTACCCAGATAATAAATTACATAAACTCACATAAACTAAACTACAATATACACCAGTTGTGGTAAAAGCTATAACAGAACCTACACACATTTAAAATTTAATACATATTTGAAATACACATCTGGATGCTAACGTCACACGCTTTGGGAACTTTGAAGCCCGTACCGCAATCAGAATGTTTCTCTTCTAGCATCCCCCACTGGAGTTTCGTAATCATCTCTGTGACGCTTTCGCACCCCTTAAATGAGCCCGTAACCAAGCGTACTGGTCTCCGTTGGATCATCTCAACCTCTTCTGTTAACCCTATCTGGTACGGATCCCACACTGATGAGCAATGTTCAAATGTTCAAATGTTTGTATACCTTATGGGACTTAACTACGAGGTCATCAGTCCCTAAACTTACAAACTGCTTACGAACTACCTAACACTAAGGACGGCACAAATATCCATTCCCGAGGGGGGATTCGAACCCCCGACCGTAGTGGCCGTGCAGACCGTGACTGGAGCGCCTCAGTCCCCTCGGCCGATGAGCAATGCCCAAACGCTGGCCGAACCAGAATTTTGTAACCTACTTCCTTCGTTGAATAACTGAATTTCCTTCAGATTCTTCCAATAAACCTTACTCTGGCATCTGCCTTACCTGTGATTAATTTTATGGTCTTTCCATTTCAAATCGACCGTTATGTCTACTACCATATATTTTATGGAAGTAAATGCTTCTAGTATTGGTCCTAATACTGCGAAGTTATACATATAATATAGGATCTTAGTTTCGAAATAAACATATAACTCTACACTTGTATAAGTTGAGGCTCAACTGCCATTCGCCGGCCGCGGTGGCCGAGGGGACTGAGACGCTTTAGTCACGGTCAGCACGGCCACTACGGTCGGGCCGGCCGCGTTGGCCGAGGGGACTGAGGCGCTTTAGTCACGGTCTGCACGGCCACTACGGTCGGGCCGGCCGCGTTGGCCGAGGGGACTGAGGCGCTTTAGTCACGGTCTGCACGGCCACTACGGTCGGGGGATCGAATCCCCCCTCGAGCATGGATATTTGTGCCGTCCTTAGTTGTAGGTAGTTCATAAGTAGTTTGTAAGCTTAGGGACTGATGACCCCGTAGTTAAGTCCCTTAAGCTTAACAAACATTTGAACATTCACTACGGTCGGGGGTTCGAATCCCCCCCTCGGGCATGGATATTTGTGCCGTCCTAGTTCGTAAGTAGTTCTTAAGTAGTTTGTAAGTTTAGGGACTGATGACCCCGTAGTTAAGTCCCATAAGCTGTACAAACATTTGAACATTTTTGAACTGCCATTCCGTTGAAATGTTTGTTAAGCTTATGGGACTTAACTGCAGGTTCATCAGTCCCTAAACTTACAAACTTATTATGAACTAGCTTATACTAAAGGCGACACAAACAACCATGCGCGAGGGGGGTTTCGAAACCCCGACTGTACCCGCCGTGCAGACTGTGACTTGCGCGCCGCAGACCGCTCGGCCACTGCGGCCGGCTGCCATTCCGTACACCACGCGTCAACACGCTGCAGATCCTCATGCATTTCGCTCCCCTTTTCCAGTGATGCGACTTCGATAAACGACAGCATCATTCGCAAAAGCCGGATTGAATTTCCGATGTTATCTACGAGGTTATTTATATATACTGTGAAAAGCAAAGGTCTTACAACACTCCCATGGAACACGCCTGAGATCTCTTTATCGTTCCCAGGAGTAGATGCTGCTCAGGAAGTGCGCTAGCCGCTCGTTTCGCGTATTTCAAGCGTCAACTTCGCTTCGCAATATCTCGGGATGTAACGCGTATTGTGATGCATCAACGCCATTGTTTGTGTGACTGCTGATGAAATAATATAGGGTGTCCTGAACTGCTGACATCATTGGCAGAGCGAACCATGAAGAAACTGTTCCACCTTATGACAGGGTAAATACCCTCAGACGTCAAGAAGAATATTGTAATTCCAATTCCAAAGAAAGCAAGTGCAGACATCTGTGAAAATTACAGAACTATTAGTTTAAAAAGTCATGGTTGCAATATACAAACACGATTTATTTACAGTTGAATGGATGAACAGGTAGAATCCTATCTCGGAGAAGATCAATTTGGATTTAGCAGAAATGTTGGAACCTGGGAGGCAAATCTCACATAACCACTTATCTTAGAAGACACCTTAACGAAAGGGATACCTACGGTTTTAGCATTTGCAGATTTGGAGAACGCTTATGACAATGTTGACTGGAATACACTCTTCCAGATTATGGAGGTATCACAGGTAATATATACGGAACAAAAAGTCATACATAGGGTGCCCATTTATCTTCACCACCCTACCCAAAATATCCCTGGAAACGACTTTCACTAATAACAATATAAGACAGTGGCTCATAATGTTAACTATTTTGAAACGTTCTAAAACGACGGCATTAGTATTTTTGACACAAACGTTTGTGTTTTTTTTTTTACTTCATCAGCAATCTATAGCATATCACATAAGCAATGGCGTTGGTGCATCGAACTACGCCAATTACATCCAAAGGTATTGCGAAGCCTCACGCCCTGAGAATCAGGCGATATATCATGCTGCTCAGGAAGTGCGCTAGCCGCTCGTTTCGCGTATTTCAAGCGTCAACTTCGCTTCGCAATATCTCGGGATGTAACGCGTATTGTGATGCATCAACGCCATTGTTTGTGTGACTGCTGATGAAATAATATAGGGTGTCCATTTAGAAAGACATAAGTTTGTGTAAAAAACACATATCTTTTCGTTTTAGAGTGTTTCAAAATATTCATATTCATGGGCCACTGCCTTACATTGATACCAGTGAAAGTGCTTTTACAATAGCTGTTGCTGTTCTAGACATAAACCAAATATTTAAATGTTTGTAAAGTTATGGGACCAAACTAGACATTTGTTTGTGGCCATTGCAGACAGCAAATAAACTTAAGGAAATGCATTTTACACTTAGCTGTCGTGTAGGATTTATTTATTACGCAACTTGTTTCGGGAAGTTCCCATCATCACAGCATTTAAAATTACATAAACAGTTCCATCACACAGTTGCATCATAAATAAATCATACATGACAGCTAAGTGTAAAATGCACTTACCCAGGACCTAACTACAGTGGTCATTGGTCCCTAAACTTAAAAGCTACTTAAACTAACTTATCCTAAGAACAACACAAACACCCATGCCCGAGAGAGGACTCGAATGTCCGACGTGGAACTGCCGCACGCACCCTAGCAGGGCCTCTCAGTGCGCACAGCTATTCCTACGCGGCATTTCCAGAGATAATTTGGGTGGTCAATATCAATGAGACACCCTGTATAACTTGGAAAAAACACCACACGGCAGTTATTCGACGTACATGAAACGGACGCAGTGGCTGGGAAGGGAGTAAGACACGGTTGTGGCTTTTCCGTAATGTTATTCAAGCTGCATATTTTGCACGCCTTGAAAGAATGAGCAGGTTGTAAAGTTCAGGGAGAACAAATGAAAACTTTGCCGTTTGCCGATGACATTTAGAAGGACGTGGAAGAGCCGTTGAACGGAATGGGCAGTTATTTTGGGTTGTAACATGAACATTAAGAAGAGCAAGACACTTGGAATGGAATGCAGTCTAAGAAAAACAGTCACTGCTGAAGGGATTAGATTAAGTAAGGAGTCAATAAAGGGGCCAGACGAGCGTTGACATCTGAATAGGAAAACGACTTCCGATGGCCGAAGTGAAGAAAATATAAAATGCAGAATGGCTATTCGAAGCAAGTATTTCTGAAAAGAGAAATTTCTTGATAACCAGTATTAAAAGTCAGAAAGTCCTTTCTAACAGCATTTGCATGGCGTGTAGCACTGCACGGCAGTGAAAAGTGTACGATACCAGACATAAAAAAGCTTTTTGAAATGTGGTGTTACTGACGAATGCTGATTAGGGGGGGGGGGGGTAGATTGCAGGACGTCCTAACAGTATTCGGGAGTAAAGAAATTTCTGGCATATCTTGAGTAACAAAAGGAATATGTTTCTGCGAAATATTCTCAGACATCGAGGAATCGTCATTTAGCGTTAGAAGCAAGGGTGTGGAACAAAAAAACGTAAAGGGAGACGAGAGACGAATTCAGTAAGGATGTTCAAAAGGATGTGGGTTGCTGATCTTGTACAGAGACGAAGAGGCTTGCACGCACAAGGTAGCGTGAAGAGCTGCATCGAGCCTGTCTTCGGACCGAAGACCGCAACAACAACATTCACTCGGTTGTCCGCGGCGTTCTGGGAAGCAGACCGGAAAGCGGTTGATAGCTTATCGCCGCTCACCCCGTGGTGTCCGGCACCGCATAGGCCGACTGCCCCCTGGCAGCGATAACTGACAGTTTTGCTGTTCCTAATGGGGGCTCGTGTCGGTAGAGATCACACACCATGTAGAATCTCAGACGTCATGCATCAAGAGTAAACAGCGATTAGATAATGAAATATGTTCCTCTGCAAGACTGTTATACACACAGTCTGGTTGTTACTGCTACTGGCTCCACGTTAATAATGTGAAGCAAAATTTGATTGTTACACAATTCCTTCAGGAACTCCTGGGGTGCGTTTTGCTACACTATCTAGGTGTAAAGGAAGTACATTTGATACATGTACAAGAGAAATCTGCGTTTATACGTGAAATACGGTTGCATTTTATTCAAGACATTCGACTTTGGGTTTCCTATCATTTCAACTCCCCGGTTAAACGCTCTGTGAAGAAAAGTAGTGAAACTGACGGAACGTAGTAAAATGCAATGAAGTACCAAAGAAACTGGCACACCTGGCTAACATCATGTAGGGCCCCGCGAACAAACAGAAGTGGCACAACACGACGTGGCTGGACTCCACTAATAAGCAGTTCTGGGGAAAGCTGAAACAATACATTCTACAGGGATGTACGTGGAGCCGTATAAGGGGGTCGAGAGCTCTTTAGAACATCACGTTACGCGGAATCACAGATCAATAACATTCATGTCGGGAGAGTTTGATAGGCAGTGGAGGTAATGCGAAGCTGCTAGTGGCTGGACGGATCGACATCGATTGCAAGTCATAATGTCTCTTCTGATCAGGGACTTACGTAATTACAAGAATTCCAATAAAAAAAATACACATTGGCGGTTGAGATTTCCATCTGAAACGTGCAACATTAATTCCAAACACGCATAAATGGTTTCTTGCATATTACAGTTTTATTGTAGTTTTCAAAATGAAAAGCCAAGATCGCACATTAATAATTTATTAAATGACGTCCGGTTTCGGTGCACTGAGTCACCATCATCTGGTCACATATATGTTATAAGCTGGTCATCTGCCAAAATTATAAAAGACATGCAAGAAATAATGTAAAAACATAAAAAATAACATACATTTGGGATTAAGAGGCACTTATCCTAACTTGACGCAGGCAGGTTTACAAGCCTCGAAGGATTTGTCGGAACGGCGGATGAGACACCCAATTTCTTGATCCGTGTTGTCTCTGGGGATGAAACCTGGTTTTTCTTGTACGAAACTGAAAGACAAAGTATGAAACAGCATTCTCCTTCATCACCTCGTGGTAAAAAGTCGAAAAATCACGCGTCAATTTCCGCTTTGAAAGTAAAGAGATTTGACGATATTGCTGTCATCCAACGAAACGGGACGTGGCGTCTGAACACCATCCCAAAGGAAGACTTCATGCACCGTTTCCAAAAATATGTTCAAATGTTTGTAAAGTCTATGGGACTTAACTACGGGGTCATCAGTCCCTAAACTTACAAACTACTTATGAACTAGCTAATCCTAAGGACGGCACAAATATCCATGCCCGAGGGGGGATTCGAACACCCGAACGTAGTGGTCGTGCAGACCGTGACTGGAGCGCCTCAGTCCCCTCGGCCACCGCGGCCGGCGCACAGTTTCCAGCACATATATCGGAGAGCTGTTGTATAGTTGTGGGACGTGACTTTTCTGAAGGATAGTAAGGTAAATGTAGTTCATAGTTCATCTACGTTAATGTTACGGAACTATTCACCGAACTCTCTTGTCAGCGGTTGTATAACCGCCGCGACAACCCTTGCCTTTAGAAAAGAGAGAAAATCCTACAATGAGACTTGAATAGTAATGTGCTGTTAATGAGCATGTTGTTGAGTTACGGTACACTAAGGACTTTAAAAACAAAGTGCGAAGAGAAATATATTTTGTACAGAGTGGATGTTAATGTAACAAACAAGTTGGACCACTCCCTTGTTCATTTCCTTACGGCTAGCGTCCTTCTGCGAGATATGAGCCAAGACAAACGGCAGCAATTTCCACGGAACACACCCGCATCTCGGGAATGACAAAGTCCGCCGTTTGTCACACGATCCCTGCCTTCGTGCATCAGGAGACGCGGCCCTGAATCACCGAGTGGCCGTGGGGAAGCGAGCATAACAGAGGAGTTCGCTAGACAAATGGGCCGCCCTTTTTGAAACAACGAGAGGGGGGGCAGGATTTGAAAATGTTTCCCTTCAAAAATTGTATGCAATATATTTTAACGTTGCGGTATCTTAAATTCCAAATGCCCAATCTCTTGTTGGCTAAGGCGGTTGTAAATAGGTGAAAGAATTAAATATTCGATAAATTCCGTTCCCATCCCTTTTTTCTTCCCTTCTTTCCTACCTGCAGAAGGAACTGTGTTCCGAAAGCTTGTTCTGTTTCTTTTTTCGTCACTATCGGCGGTACAGCACAAAGGTAAGTACTGACCAGCCAATCTATCTCTTGTATTGTGTTGTGTTGTGTGGGAAAAGTTGTGGCAGGTACTTGCAGAGATTGGTGTCCCTCCCCACTTTACAGCATTGATTAAAAATCTGTACAATGATCACTCCGCAGTTGTAAAGACAAGTGCTGGCAAGTCTGATTCCTTCAGAGTTTCAAAAGGTGTAAGACAGGGTTGTGTTCTATCCCCACAACTGTACAACATCTATGCAGAACACGTCATTAGGAAAGCTCTTGATGGTTGGACCAAAGGCATCTCAATTGGTGGAAGAACTGTCAAATACCTCCGTTTTGTTGATGACACTGTACTTTTAGCCAACAGCGAATATGAACTTGCTGACCTACAAACTAGAATAAAAGACATTATCATATGGACTAGATATCAACCTTAGTAAGTCCAAACTCGTGTTAATTGATCGAGAACAACAGATCCAGCTCACAGGTCAATTAACGGAACTGGAAGTCGTGCAGTCCTTCACCTATCTTGGGTCAACCACCTGCAGCACAGGTAGTTGAGGAGATAAGAAGACGGATCACGCTAGGACGAGTGGCTATGAAGAAGCTCACGAAGATCTGGCAGAGCAGAGCAATAACAAACAGCACAAAGATCCGGGTAGTTGAAACACTCGTGTGTTCTGTCTTCTGAAACATAGACACTCAAGGCCAGAGACAAACAACGCATTGATGCGTTTGAGCTTTGGTGCTGGCGCAGGATGCTACGCATAAAATGGACCGAAAGAAAAACAAATGTGTCCATTATTTAACAACAGAATATCTCCAGACGCCTTTCTTCTCGAGTCGACGAAAAAATTCTCCAGTTGTTTGGCCATATTGTGAGAAGAGACGGAGAAAACGTAGAAGAAATAATCTAACAAGGAAAGATCGAAGGCACAAGACCATGAGGAAGAGCAGCGAGCAGACGGATAGACCAAATCAAGAAGATCTCCGGTCTACCTCTTCAGCAGGCACTGAGAGAAGCTGACAACTGTCCGGAATGGAGACGCTTGGTTCATGGGGTCACGACGCTCAGCAATGAGCACGACTTATTATGATGATCATAGGAGAATCGTATCTTGATTACTTTTCTTTAATTCTATAACATTACAATATATTCTGTCTAACCATGCACTTTTCTTCGATTTCGTGGATGTATAAAACTTTTTCTATGAAAACCTGAACATTCTGTCAACTTTCATCGTGATCGGTCAAACGTTGTTGTGTATCAATTAATGTATTGACTTGTTCCATGACCATGGAGTTTCACTCCTCAATTGGGTCCTATGGAACAGAAAAACCAATAAAAAAATAAAAAAAAGTCTGTTGCCCACAAAAGTGTCACAATAGATTTACACACATAGGCTGTTTTAAAGTACACTGAGAGAATTGGTGGGATAGTAGAGTGGACTTGGTAGTCCAAGTTACACACAGCAATCCTTGTCTGGAAACGTCATCCGTTGATGCTGTGAGCAATGAATAAAAGTTGTTACTATGAAACAAATTTATCTTGTTGCAAGCCCTTTGCTTTCCATA
The DNA here is from genome assembly GCA_026315105.1 of Locusta migratoria. NCBI lineage: Eukaryota > Metazoa > Arthropoda > Insecta > Orthoptera > Acrididae > Locusta > Locusta migratoria. The sequence continues at coordinate 834,514,685 of CM048745.1, read as the reverse complement.
TTTTGCGAGGTGTTACCATTCACCAAAACAAACAAAAGAAAATATCCGGTTAACATGGTTTCTAAAATGAATACCTTAAGCGCAATGAGCACTTGACTGGTAGAAATGTGTTTCACAGTATCGAATACGAAGAACAGCTCATAGTTGAATCGATAAAATCAGAAACACCTCTTGTCCCGTAGCAAAAACTTTTCACGAGAAGCAAGAATGTGATTGATTATTAGAAGAAAAACATAATTGAATAGTTTTGAAAAAAGAATTTCATTTTCTGCAATGTGGTGCGTGATTCTAGACGAAAAATTTTGCATATATCTAAATCAAAAACCGAAATATTTATATAAATAGCTAGGTGATTCTCCTCAAAAGCGTGAACATGAGGGGGATCTACATAGATAAAATGCAAAATTATGTCATTTTCATTTGTTAATGAAAGAACAAAAAATATTTTACAACATATTAAACACAACAAAATACTTTTCAAAATGCACGTCTTCAATATCCTCTCCCGTTTATGATTCTCTGTGTGTGGGAAGCCCAAAAGTCTGGGTACAAAACTCTCTCACCTGAGGTTCTTCAAGCAGATAAAGCAGAAACTTCTTGATATCTTCCATTTTCTCCTGACTTTTGGACATATTCCCATTGTAAGCTCTTGATGTAGGATGAGCAGGAGAAACTCATTTTGACACGTTTAATGTAGACGCTACAAGCCGCTCAGTGAAGGACTTTGCTGTCACTATCGTTTTAAGTGTTTCTTAAACGCAAAGTGGTTGTATTGTAAGACCTCAAATTTATATTTCTTGTCTGATGGCATATTGTCTCCTTCGATTTCCTCAGAAACAACAACCTTTTTGTAGTACTGAGGCCACCAGTCATGTATATTTTTTCAATCATTTTCACTTCAAACTTATTTTGCACACTTGACTGTAGAATAAGTTATCCACCAAAATCTAAGAAGCAAAGAACTTGCAGTAAAAGAGATTTGTTTGACAATAACTAAGAACTCATATTGTCAATGTGTGACATTTCCTTTGTAATACTTGATATACTAATACCCCTCTACATCTTCTAGAAGTCTGTCAGTTTAATTTAGATACAACATATATAGGTTGTATCCGTCCCCTGCTTAATTTGACTTTTTTAATTTTTGTATAAATTATGAGTAAACTGGTCAAGAACTTTCCAAGATTGACAAAGTTGTTCTCATGTAGTAGTCCGGATAATGAGACATCACGTAGCTTGTAACTCATTCATTTACTTCACGATAAATCTTTTTACGCGAACAAGTAACAAATTAAAAATGTGGTAAAAAAACAAGTAGGCTGTCCACCCCCCCACCTCCTTCCACACCTCCTCCCCTCAAACTCCTCCGATCATCTTCTCCCCACATATCTCTCTCTCTCTCTCTCTCTCTCTCTCTCTCTCTCTCTCTCTCTCTCTCTCTAGCTTTCTTTCTGAAATCGAATGTTCGTAAAACTACTTACACCAACTAACCTACTAACAACACACATATCCATGCCCGATGGAGGATACCGGACGGGGAGCGACCGCGTGCTCCGCAAGAAGGCGCCTTAGAGCGTGCGGCCATTCCACCGCTGCTCTTTCTCTATTTTTTGTACTGCTCTCTCAGTAGCTCTCACCCACCCCCTTCTCTCTCTCTCTCTCTCTCTCTCTCTCTCTCTCTCTCTCTCTCTCTCTCTCTCTCTCTCTCATCTGTCTGTACATCTCCACGCTACTCAGTTACGAAATGCAGCCTCGGTCTTTAACTGTCATCCAAGTCCATTCAGCCTCTTCAGAGTGAAAGGTGAACCGTAAGGCATATTTTCGCTGTTACAAAATATTAACCCAGCAATGCTTCGCAATAGCCGTATGCATGGTAATTAGATGTGTTCTTTTAGTCCTCAGTCCCGAGACTGGTTCGATGCAGCTCTCCGCTCTACTCTATTCATAAGAAGGGCGACCCACACCAGTTATGAATCTGCTTCCTATATTCGTCTCTTGGTCTCCCTCTGCGATTTTTCCCACACACACACCCGTTAAATGCTAAATTCACGATTCCTTGATATGTGGCCTACCAATGCATCCCTTCTTTTAGTCAAGGTATGCCTGAAATTCCTTTTCTCCTCGATTCTCTTCAGTACCTCTCCATTAATTACGCGATCTACCCACCACATTTCAAAAGCCTCTATCCTCTTCCTGCCTAAACTATTTATCGTCCAAGTTTCACTCCCGTACAAGGCAACACTCCACGCAAATGCCTTCAGAAAAGACTCCTTATACTTGAATAAATGTACGATGTTAGCAAATTTCTCTTTTTCAAAAACACATTTCTTCCCATTGCCACTCTGCATTTTACATCCTCCTCGCTGCCACCATCTTATGCCATTTTACTGCCAAAGTGACAAAACGCATCTACCACCTTTATTGTTACATTACCTAATGTAATTCCTTCAGCATCGCCTGATTTTCTTTGACTGCATTCCTTTACCATTGTTTTGCTCTTGTTAATGTTAATCTTATATGCTCCTTTCAACGCACTGTCAATTGCCCTTCCAGGTTCTGTGCTGTGTCTGACAGAATTACAATGTCATCAACATAACGAATTTTTTTGATTTTTCGCCCTGAACTACAATTCCTTCTCCAAATTTTTCCTTGCCTTCCTTTACAGCTTACTCAGTGTACAAATCGAATAATACTGGAGAAAAGCTACAACCCTGTCTTACTCCCTTCCCAACCACTGCGTCTCATGCATGCCCTTCAACTCTAATAACAAGTGTTCAGTTAAGGTACAAGTTGTAAATAACCTTCCGTTTCCTATTTACCCCTGCTGATTCCAGAATTTGAAACGGTGTATTCCAATCAACATTGTCAAAAGTTTTCTCCAAATCTACAAAAGCTATAAATGTGGGTATGACTTTCCTTGATATAACTTCTACGATAAATCGTAAGGTATTGCCTCCTGTGTCCCTACATTTCTCTTGAATCCGATCTTCCCGGAGATCAGAATCTATCAGCCTTTCCATCCTTCTATAAATAATTCGTGTTAAAATTTTGTAGCCATTATTTATTAAATTTATGCTTATGGTTCCGTAATTTTACATCTGTCGGCGACTATTTTTTTTTTCTTTTCTTTACAAGAATTATTACATTTTTCTTAAAATCTCAGGGTATTTCGCCTCTCTCATACATCTGACTCACCAGGTGAAACAGTTGTTGTCAAGGTTAGGATTTGCATGTATATTCCAAACTCCCTCACTGCCCCCCTCCCCAGCCACACCAAAAACATCTCTATAATCTCCTCTTCCCTCTTTCATTCTGCATGTGCCTGTTGCCCCCCCCCCCCCCGCACCCTATCATTGTGCATTATATTCTACTACTTTCTCTGTCCATCTCCACCTATGCACTATGTACGTAATTTTTCTCTGCCCGCTCCCCTTCATCTCTTACCTATCTCTGGGCTAGAGCGTAGCTTCATGTCGCTAACGACGGCTTGATTTCGAACTGAAACTTCTTACAAAAAGTGGGTAATTGAGTTCAATAATTAGTGGGATATGGGAAAAGACCAGTTGTTGAATTGATGAGGATGGCTCCAGTTCCCGTATTTCGAATAGCTTTAATCAGCGAATTGTTTTGATTACCAAGTTTCGAAGGATTTAGATTCTGTATTGTAATCATAAGCCAATAAGTAATTAATAGAAACCGACAGCGAAAGAAGATAATGCACTGTTTGTCCTTCGTACAATATACATGTAATACTATATTAATAGAATATACTTGCATCATACCAATAGTCTAATGGTTTTCATGCACTGCTATTGTTGTTGATATATAAACCTACATCTCTCTGAAGGTTTATTAATATTTTTTCCATACTACTTTAATAAACATTTAGAAGCATATATATTAAAACAGGAAACGTACATGTGGTACGTCGAAACTGACTGTAGGAAAAATATTTCGATGTCAAATTTATACTTTGGTATTCTTTCTTACAGACACCTTCAACAACGATAGAGCTATAATGTTTGTGTAAAGGTAAAGCAGTCATCAATCCGTAGATTGGTTTGAACACCACAGTGCTTTACTAGGCATGGTCCTGTTTGGAGGTGGTATGCCGTTGCCTTCCTCCGACCTTCGAACTGTCTTACCCAGCCAGTTATAGGGGGACCTACAGTTTAACGTGGGTTCCGAACCACGGTGCTACTCGGTATTTTTCACATGTGCGATACTGCCAGAGGTGAAAGAAGTGGAAAATGACAGATAAGAATCCTAGGACCTGCCGGGGATCGAACCCACGACCTTTGGATTTTTAGTCTGGCACGCTACCACTGTGCAACCGAGGCGCACAGAACCTAAACCGGTTGTGATACTGAAGCGTTGTATCATGTACTTCATCATACGCGAGAGTGTTTCCGACGGTATGCAACGGTGGTCGTAACATACTGAAAACATGTCGAACTCCTTTCAAATTATACACTCTATTAGAGAAACTCTTCCTCTAAGCAATGGCACTATTCAACATAGTCTCCATTACAGGCGAAACATTTCTGCCGTCGTTGAATCCACCGCTCGAATCTTCTTTGGAAATATTCAAGTTTGTACAGTCGAACCCACAGTTTCACTGCCACTTCACCTCTTCTGTGAAAGTGTCGTCACCGACGACTCTCCATTTGGCTAAAGACGTAGAAGTCAAAGGTCGCCAAATCTATACAGCATAGCGCGTGAGGGGCCACTGACCAGTCCAGTTTGGCAGTCTCTTCTTAACTTGTGACCGACGATGTGTGCGGTTTCACATTGTCATGATGATTTTTGATCGATTTTAAATTCTAGTTTAGTCACTTTTTCATTACGACTTCTCGAAGATTCGTTAGTGTTGCAATTTAGCTGTTGTTGTTCACCATACAACCATGCTCCAGAAAATCTACAATAAATACTCTCTTGTCAAAAGAGGTGTGATATCGCTACGAACATTTATTCTTTCTGGACCATAAGTATGTACCCATAGTTCATATCTTCGGACCAACCACTTTGCATACACTTTCAGATTGACGGCACTGTGGCCAGAGTCCAGTTGTGTAGAAAGCTCGCGAACAGTCCTCACTAATCCATCCATCCAGTCAGTAGTCACGGTCATGGGCCTCCTCTGATCAGTGCGAGTATCCAGCTGAATCCGCTAGTAGCAGTCCTTACCGGCTCGCCGTATTAATTTTAAATATTTTTCTAACCAACCAGCAATTCTTTAGTAAAGTGCTTTTCAACCATTTCGAATATGAAATCCCCTTCCAAATAAAAATATTTTGACGCCCCTACCCCGTCCATCCTCACGAATCGTAACAAAATATGTTCTCTCAGAGGCAACAAATTTAATTTTCTTTATTTTGCTACAGGTTTCTTTTAATTTGTTGAAAAAACTTTTTTATCTATTTTTCGGAATGATTTACAGCAGAAATATATATTTTACTTTAAACGTAGGCCACTGTACGAGCTAAAAGCTTAATTCTGCTAGGAGGTACCCAGAGAAGAGTTTACTGTTATAAAAAACTTAATTTTAGCAGTAAAATCAAGCAAAGGTCCTTGTGAACGACCGGCTACTCACTGCTGCAAAACCTTGTTCCCTGGTCCAAATTGAGAACTGACTTGGTTGAAATTACTCAAATAACAGGAAGTTAACCATACAATGGCCAATATACGTAGGAGCTCACACCAAATTACACACAGGCATTAATAAACACGCCACCACAAGTTATTTTATAAAAGTGGCTCAGAAAAACATTTATGGCGCAACGGAACTTAAACATAAAAAATTGCATTTGAGCTTGTTCTCAGCCCTGGTGAAAAACAATGTTAAATAAGAGGGGTAAGGGACTCGAAATCAGAAATTTATGGCACGTCAAAATTATACTGAACTTATTTATTCACCTCGAACTCAAGCAAAATGGGGAACAAACTTTGTTAATGCAATAAAAGTGCATCCCATTTACATTATCTAATACTGACAATGCCCAGCATTGAATTTAACATAAATTTCACAGAACTTAACGCTACTGAGGGTGGGGGTGGGGGGATGATTTACAAACAACACTCACTCGCTCACAAACACGCAATGCAACAGCGAAACTCACCAAAATCAGCGTGCTGAAGGAGGCAGAAGCAGGCGCTGATGTCGTGGGCGAAATTCAGCAAACCCGGAAGTACCACACAACACAATATACAATAAAACTGCGTACATTGCTCTGGTCTGTCGTGCCTGATTTGATATGGTGCGTAAGTATACCAAAGTTAGATTAGACCGCGGGCACACACGCTGACGGTGACACACGGATACGATACATGATTGCACTCCACTGAAGATGAAATGGTTAAAAATCGGATTCATTGTACAAAATCACGGTGAACTCTTAAGTTGCAATCTGAGGGTAAACTATCTAGGCACTTGTTTTATGAGAAGTGGCGTGAATTCAGACAACTAGCTGCAAACCCCTGAAGTCGGAGTTCGCACCCACGTGGTTCCGAAAACCGATAAAAATGTATAAATTCAATTCACGAAAAATAAAAAATGAAAACTATGGCATGCAACCCCTAGACTGCGTAGAATTTCATATGGAAGCTACTGAAATGCAGCAACATGCGATTGACAGCGTTCACAGAGACGGAAGAAGTCCATTCTCAAAACCCAGAAGAGTGAAATAAAAACTACGGCACGCAACCCATAGAAATGTTTAGAATTTAGGAAAAGAATGAAATGCAGATACACGCGATAAGGAGCAGAGACGGATGAAGTCCAATGTCAAAAAACCAGGAAAGTGAAATAATTACAAAGACGGAAAAGTGAGAATAAAAACTATGGCATGCAACCCTTAGAAACACATAGAATTTCATAAGCAAGCTATTCAAGGAGGTTTTACAAGGCTCGGAGAGAATTACTGACAAAGATTGAGTGCATACTACAAGTTCGGAGAAGAAACTGCAAAATTAAAATAGGCGGGGAGAAAAGATCGCAAAATGTCAGAGAAAATCGGAAGGATACACGCATAGTTACTTGCCTGATGAGCATGGAACAAACAATAGTGGAAGCTGACGTCTTTGTTTTAAGAACCAACCATGCGGAACACATAATACTCACGGAAGGAAAACTATAACAACGATTTTACATGTGCTGTACAAAAATGAAAATATCGTCCGCTAGAATTCGGGGCCCACAAAGTTAGAAGTAATTTACACAGAGTTCGTACACTGCCACATAATCACAAACGGTTTGAATATACCAGGTCGTTATCAAACTGCAACTAGTATCATATTCACCGCGTTTATGTTGGAAATCAAATGTTCAAATGTTTGGAATTCTATCGGACGAAACTGCGTGGTCATCAGTCCGTAGCTTACAAACTACTTAAACCTAGGTAAACTAACCTAAGGACAACACACTCACACATGCCCCGGGGAGGACTCGAACCTCCTCGGCGAGCAACCGCGAGCTCCGCAGCGAGACGCTTTAGACCGCTCGGCTACTCCACCGTGGCAGGAAATCACTGGATTGAGAAACTAGAACACATTTCCGCCCACGATCGGAAAAAATATTCCTAAAAATGAATCTAAGTTAAAGAGTTTAAGTTAAAAATGCTAGACAACGAATCGCTACCAACTGTACGGACACAAGAGCAAAACCAACCTGACCTCACGATCCCAGCACGGCCAGGAGGCGGGAAAGCTACCGGAAACTGCGAAACCCAAGAAACAGCAGTGGTGGGGAGAGAAGATCGCGAAACTCGCCCTGGGGAGGGCTCGTCGAGTGGCTTGTAACCAAAGGATGTAGAAACCTCTTTGGTCGCATCAGCAGCAAAGGTTGGTAACGACTAACTATCGACTCTGAGCCAGAGAGAACCATGCAAAGCGAGCTAGTACTACCCACATTCGCACATCCACTTAAAAGTAAAACAAGTACTCATTCTGACAGGGACAGTGGCGTAACCGTACTTAATGAAACATTCATAACCACAATAATAAATTATTAAAATAACAAAATTTTAGCAATATTAACTAACATTTCAGAAACTAATATTTTAAAACATGAAAGAAAAATGCTATTCCTCTTGCCTCGAAAAGAGTGGGGTCTAGTTTTAACAAATTGTTAATCTAGCAACATCAAATAAATAACAATTTTAAAAAAATATATGGAAGACGACAGATGGACGTCTTTCAACTTAATGACAGTTTCGCATTTCAGGCAAGACTCATAATCGTATTATGCTCATTAAGAAATGTCCCACTGTATAGACAATTTGTAAAGAAGTAATATTTTTTCGAATTATCCACAATGACTTAATGTATCAAATTCATTTATCTCTTGATTGGTTCCTGAACACCGTTTTCAGACTTTTAGCTTATTCACGCTGTATTATAAAACAATCTGATCTATTCAAGGGATTCCATAATTTTAACATTAAATATATTTGAGTTAAGCATACGTTATTGTACCACTGAACCTCTAGATGTTTTATTGAGTAAGACTTTGCGACCCACCTTAGGGTTGCAATCCACAGGTCGAAAATAACTGCTCTAGTGGTTATATTCTTTTATGTTCAACTGATGTTGCTCCAATGTATCCTAACCAAACTGCGTGCTTATGGAATACCGTCACAACTGTGCCTTTGATTCGTGATTTCCTGTCAGACAGGACACAGTACGTTGTAATTGACGGAAAGTGATCGAGTAGAGCTGACGTGATATCTGGCGTTCCTCAGGGAAGTGTTACAGGGCCCCTATTGTTCCTTATTTTTAAAAACGATTTAGGAGACAATCTAAGTAGCGCTCTTAGTTGTTTGCGGATGATGCTGTTACTTATCGGTTAGTAAAGTCACGAGAAGATCAAAAGAAACTGGAAAATGATTTAAATATCTGCATGTCACAAAAAACGGCAAGTAACTCTCAACAATAAGAAGTGTGAAGTCATCCATATTACCACTAAAAGAAGCCCATTAAACTTCATTTACACAAAAAAAAAGGTAAAACTGTTGTTGTTACGGTCTTCAGTCCGGAGACTGGTTTGATGCAGCTCTCCACCCCACCCTTTCCTGAGCAAGCCCCTTCATCTCCTCATAAGAACGGCAACCCACATCCACTTGAATCTGCTTACTATACGCATCTCTTGGTCTCCCTCTGCGATTTTTACCCCACACACTTCCCTCCAATGCTAAATTTAGCATTCCTCGATGTCTAAGAATGTGTCCTACCAAGCGATCCCTTCTTTTAGTCAGGGTATGCCAAAAATTCCTTTTCTCACCAATTCTGTTCAGTACCTCTTCATTAGTTATGCGATCTACCCACCTAATCTTCAGCATTCTTCTGTAGCACCACATTTCAAAAGCCTCTATTCTCTTCCTGTCCGCACTGCTTATCGTTCATGTTTCACTCCCGTACAAGGCAACACTCCACACAAATGCCTTCAGAAAAGACTTCCTTACACTTAAATTAATATTCGATGTCAACAGATTTCTCTTTTTCAAAAATGCTTTTCTTCCCATTGCCATTCTGCATTTTATATCCTGTGTACTGCGACCATCATTTGTTATGTTACTACCCAAGTAACTAAACTCATCTACCACCTTCATTGTTTCGTTACCTAATCTAATTCCTTCAGCATCGCCTGATTTTCTAAGACCGCATTCCATTATTTTTGTTTTGCTCTTGTTAATGTTCATTTTATACACTCTCTTCAACACACTGTCCATTCCATTCAACTGCTCTTCCAGGTTCTTTGCTGTCTCTGACAGAATTACAATGTCATCAGCAAAACGCAATGTTTTTATTTCTTCACCCTGAACTTTAATCCCTATTCCAAATTTTTCCTTGCTTTCCTTCACCTCCTGCTCGATGAACAAATTGAATAGCATCGGAGAAAGGCTACAACCCTGTCTTACTCCCTTCCCAACTGATGCTTCCCTTTCATGCCCCTCGAGTCTAATAACTGCGGTCTGGCTTTTGTACAAGTTGTAAATAACTCTCATTTCCCTATATTTTACCCCTGCCGACTTCAGAATTTGAAACAGTGTATTCCAGTCAACATTGTCAAATGCTTTCTCCAAATCTACAAAAGCTAAAAATGTGGGTTTGCCTTTCCTTAATCTATCTTCTAAGATAAGACGTAAAGTGAGTATTGCCTCCCGGGTTCCTATGTTCCTCCTGAATCCAAACTAATCTTCCCAGAGGTCAGCTTCTGCCAGCTTTTCCATTCTCCTGTAGATAATTCGTGTTAAAATTTTGCAACCATGACTTATCAAACTGATGGTTCTGTAATTTTCACACCTGTCTGCGCCTGATTTCTTTGGAATGGGGATTATTACATTTTTCTTAAAGTGTGAGGGTATTTCGCCTGTCTCATACATCCTACACACCAGTTCAAATAGTTTTGTCATGGCTGGCTCTCCCAGAGACTTTAGTAGCTCTTAGGGTATGTCATCTACTCCTGGGGCCTTGTTCCGACCTAGGCCATAAATTCAACTAAGTTTTGCAACGTTCCTTACCACCCGGCAGCAGCATCTTCACTGCAGAACTGGTGGCTACAAACCGCGCCCTTAAACACATCAGCACCTGCCCCGGGACCTCCTTCCTGTTATGCAGCGACTCACTGAGCGGTTTACAGGCCCTTGACCAGTGTTACCCCCGTCATACATTGGTCAGGGCCATCCAGGAGTCGATACTGGCTCTTGATGACTCTGATCGCACTGTGACATTCATTTGGACCCCGGGCCATGTAGGCATTCCTGGCAACGAGAGCGTCGACCAGCTAGCCAAACAGGCTACCATTCGTCGCGCTCTGGCGATTGGCCTCCCGGAAGCAGACTTCCGCCCACAGCTTCGCAATAAAATACGGGAACTGTGGAACGCAGAATGGTCTGCTCTGGACGTGCCCAATAAGCTGCGGACGATAAAGGACACAACATCTGTCTGGATGACCTCGCAGCTGGGGTCCCGTAGCGACTCCGTGGCCCTCTGCCGTCTCCGCATTGGTCACACCCGTCTGACGCATGGTCACCTCTTCCGTCGAGAGGACCCGCTCGTGTGCCAATGATGTGCTCCGTTGACAGTGGTTCATTCCCTCCTACAGTGTCCCATTTTAGCTCCACTGCGACATTCTTTTAACATCCCGAACACTCTCTGGTGCTCGGCGATGATGCCTCTGTGGCTAATATTGTTTTACGATTTCTTCGTGCGGGGGGGATTTACCAGCTGCTATAAGTCCTTTGGTTGCTCTTTTAGATCATTACGTACGTTCCACTTGACGCGCCTTTCGACTACAGCTTTTCTTGTGTACACTATGTGGTTGGCTTTTCCCCTTTTATACTCATGGTCGGTCAACCACATTCACTGGCTCTGTCTTTTTTTATCTCGTATCTGTTCCTGTGTGTCTGGCGTCCTTTGTATCGTCTCTTGTTGACTCTGTCAATATTTCATTGACAGTGTGTTCTTTTATTCTGCGCTATTTTAAATTTAGCTCAGGCGCACTTATAGACGATTATGTTTTACTGCGTGTCGCCTAGCTATGAAATGGGGGACTGATGGCCATAGTAGTCTAGTCCCCCTAAAACCCCCATACCAACCAACCAACCAAATACCGAGGAGTAACAATTGCAAACAACTTAAAATTGGAAATAAGACATAGAAAGTATTGTAGGGAAAACGAACCAAAAACGACGTTTCGTTGGCAGAACACTTAGATGATGCAACAGTTCTGCTATAGAAATTACCTGCATTACAGTTGTGCGTCCTATTTTCGAGTATTGCTGCGCATTGTCAGATTCCCCCGAAGTGGGACTGACAGACGATTTAGAGAAAGTACAGAGAAGGGCACCTTGTTTTGTACTATCTAGATTCAGGAGAGAGAGTGTCACAGAAATGATGCTCGAGTTGGGGTTGAAATCATTAAAAGAAAGGCGTTATTTTGTTTGCGACGAAATCTATTTGCAAAATTTCGTTCACCAAATTTCTTTTCCGAATGCGAACAAATTTTGTTAGCACCCGTCTACATAGGAAGACACGATCATGTAAATAAAATAAGAGAAGTCTGATAGAAAACAAAAAGATTTAGGTGTTCCTTTTTCCCGTGAGCTATTGAAGAATCGGAACCGTAGAGAAACATCATGAAAACGGTTCGATGAACCCTCTGCCATGCACTTCAATGTGGCTTGCAGACTATTTATGTAGACTAGTATTGCCTGTTGTCGAAAATCGACGAATTGTGTTTACAATGGTCGCTGGGGGTAACATTTTACATATCATGTCGACAGCCTCGCGTGATTATGTTGGCAACATCAACAACACGATAGAAAATCTTTGCCCGTTTGTTCGAACCACATAGAATGACTCGATTAATGTATCGTACAGATCATGAAGTAAACAAATAATGCTGTTCCTGCTTTATGGTTCACAGGTTCTTGTATGTACCCTTGTCCGCTCAGTAAAAATAATTGCTCTAGTAAAGCTAAGATTCCATGAGAAAACATCAGCGTTGTCACGCGATTGGCTAAAATGATGACTCACGGGATTCTCACTATTCAGCATCTGTTGCCAACATCATCATAGGAGGCCGCTGAGGTATTTGGTAAAATTTAACCGGCATTGGGAGGTGTGAAACTGTATCTTTTGCGCGTTAAGGAAAATGCCTGACACAATAACAACAAATAAAAACGAAAGTATATGCTTCTCATGCCACTTTCGAATTATATAACTTTCATTAGCCTAATATTTGAAATGGAGCTACAATTTTGGTGTTCTTATATTTATACAACGCCAAAAATGATGTTGTTTCGATACTGCGATATTCAGAATTCCAGAGCTGACATGTCGACTTCGTAGTTCCACCCGTGCACCGCTACATGCCTCTCCTGGCGCATCATTATTTATATCGGCATTCTCGACTTCGTAGTTCCACCCGAGCAGCATTAGATGCCTCTCCCGGCGCATCATCCTTTATATCGGCATTCATATGAAAACATCCATTTCCTTTAACCACTCTTAATCACTGCGAAAATGAAGCATTTTAACGGCAAAAGAATTTGGTATTGGGAGCACTCCATGTTTCGATATTATTTTAATACTGCAGATGCGCTGCATTACAGAGTCTTTGTTCAAGGCGAATTGCCAATCAGTGAGCTGATTGTTGGAAAATGTAGAACTTGATCCAAGCCGTAGATAGGAAAATTTCTACTTCCTTTTACCACTTTTAATGGCTAAATGCACACATAATATTTATATTCGTGAAATCTACGACAAACAATCTTTCGAATTATGTAACTTTCATTGGCCTTCTTGTACGAATAAATTAGTAATCTGTACCACAATTTTCGTGTTAGCGTACTTATATAATGATGTAGATGTAACACGTCTTACGGAATCTCGTTTTCTAAAAATTTCTGATGAAGCAGCCCTAGTCAATGCGGAAACCTTGAAAAGTGTCTTAAAATTTTACACCGAAACTGGGGGTGTCGCGTAGTAGTATCAAGGGTGTCGCGAGACTAACAAATTTAGACTCGAAACAAAAAAAAAAGCTTGTCATAAAATAACACAAAATGTCCTTCTCTTCGCACTACCCTGAAGACTCGCCTGCAGCTAACCATCCTTCTCTTCATTCAGTGTAGAACAGATCACGTATTAATGGAATGATCGGTACACATTAATTGCGTGCTCAGCCGCTAGGCGGCAGCTCTGCTTCAGCAGCAGTAGACACTCAAGGTTCGTTCACGAAGCTGCCAGTTACCAGATTCCAGCAAAGTGCGCATGCGCAGAGCTGCTGCTGGTACTCGATAACAGCTCTTCCCATGCAAAGTTTGCTGAAACTGGCAGCTGCTTGAACGAACCTTCACTGTAGTCTGCTTTCCTTCTCAAAAAGCTGTACCCGGGCGTTTTTCATGGGTTTATCAAAGCCACACTTCTCTCGGTAGCGTTTCTTACAATTAAATGTCAGTCAATGACAAAATGGCTGTAAAAGCTGACACAGATTTTAAAAGCAGTCACAGTTGTCCACTGACTAAAGCTATTCAGTAGCGATGTTTAGTATGGAGTATCGCCAGGTGATTAACGGAGAGTAGAATTTTAAATGCAGTGATCGTTGTTTCGAACCTTGGTATGGGTTAATATTTTTTTCTCTCAGTTTCCTGTATATATCATATTCTGGGACCATAAATGACATTCATATTCTTACTTGACACAAATATTTATCCTTTTTTTTTCGACTATGTCGGGACTTCCGAGATCGTGGTGAAGCAAGAACCTAACAATAGAACTTAAATAATAATTCATCACTTGTCATAAATACATCCTCTTTATTTCTGAAAATAATGTGATAATATTGAACTGAAAGGGAACAGCCACTGTGCTGCCTAAATCAGAAATCCGAGCAGCTAATTTCCAGATGGCGTTTTCAGTCGATCCAGCAAAACCGTATCTGGCCCTGACATGTACACACGACAGCGAAAAACGGTTTCCGAAATTCAGTTTTCATGTTTCGGAAGTTGGCTCGCATGTAGAAGAAGCCAGTTTTACTGGTGTGAGTTAGGCATTGTTGTCTGCAGTTTACACTTTTGTACATCTCCGTAGTTCCTAATGTTTTCGTTTCTTGCGATTAGTGTACGTAATTTCTGCAGTCAGGATCAACATTAAACATGTCAATGCGTGCGAGGATTTCAGTTACGTGTACGAACTACATATAAGCGATACTATATCTGCGCCCCCCCCCCCCCCCCGAACGATAGAACCATCTAAATTCTAACATATTAGAGGAAGCGTGCCGCGCGAAACTGTAAGCTACAAAAGGGTGTCGCCATGAGGGAAAGTTTGGAAAGTACTGCGCTAAAATGAAACTTCCAGGCAGATTAAAATTGTGTGCCGGAATCTGGACTCGAACCAGGGACCTTTGCCTTTCGCGGGCAAGCACTCTACCGACTGAGCTATCCCGACACGACTCACGATGCCGTCTCACAACTTTACTTCCGCCAGAACCTCGCCTCCTGCTTTCCAAATTTCACAGAAGCTCTCCTGCGAAACATGCAAGACTAGCAGTCTTGGAAGAAAGGATATGGTGGAGACATGGCTTAGCCACAGCCTTAGGGAGTGAAAGTTTCATTCTGGAAACATCCCTTTCTTCCTGGAGTACTAGTCTTGCATGTTTCGCAGGAGAGCTTCTGTGAAGTTTGGAAAGTAGGAGGCGAGGTACCGGCGGAAGTAAAGTTGAGAGGCGGGATCGTGAGTCGTGTCGGGATAGCTCAGTCGTAGAGCGCTTGCCCGCGAAAGGCAAAGGTCCCAGATTCGAGTCCCGGTTCCGCCACACAATTTTAATCTGCCAGGAAGTTGCATATCAGCGCACACTCCGCTGCAGAGTGAAAAGTTTCATTCCACTGCGCTAATGTTTACTGCAATAAATACTAGAAGCATTCTGTCACGTTGCAGTGCTGCAGCCGCCACCTATGAGCTCAGCACGGATCACGAAGTGCAGCAGACCGGCAGCAGCTTTCTCGTAAGGGGGTGGGACGGAGAGTGCCACGTCATACCTGGCGCAGTCCCCGCGTTCCACAGCTTAGAGGCAATCTATTATTTATTGGGTTCGACGTGTATATCTTTCTCCCCACGCCGGCGGCGGCGACGGCGAGAACTCTTAATCATAGCGACCCCTGCGCGAGGGGAGTGCCGGCCAGTGTAATAGCGGGGTAGTTGGAGCGTGGCGCCCCACGGCGGGGAGAAAGCAAACGCAGACGGCCACGCCTACAAGACGTCCGCCGAGGCACGGAGTAGCGGGGAGGCGCGCTGGGGCTCTTTGAGGGCGAGGCAACCTTCCTCAATGAAGCCGCCCAGCACAGAGCAAGTGTATCGAGTGACCAGCCCCTTCCACTGATACACGTGATATTACGGCCAGGACTCCAGCTGTATAGAGTTTATGAAACAAGGGGTTCGCCGGCCGCGGTGGCCGAGGGGACTGAGGCGCTCCAGTCACGGTCTGCACGGCCACTACGATCGGGGGTTCGAATCCCCCCTCGGGCATGGATATTTGTGCCGTCCTAGTTCGTAAGTAGTTCATAAGTAGTTTGTAAAAAAAAAAAAAAAAAAAAAAAAAAAAAAAAAAAAAAAAAAAAAAAAAAACTGTTCAACTGTTTGTACAGCTTAAGGGACTTAACTACGGGGTCATCAGTCCCTAAACTTACAAACTACTTACGAACTAGGACGGCACAAATATCCATGCCCGAGGGGGGATTCAAACCCCCGACGGTAGTGGCCGTGCAGACCGTGACTGAAGCGCCTCAGTCCCCTCGGCCACCGCGGCCGGCTAAGTAGTTTGTAAATTTAGGGACTGATGACCCCGTAGTTAAGTCCCATAAGCTTTACAAACATTTGAACCTTTTACTTTAAGCAAACAGCTTATAAAGGCAATAGCGGAACCTCTTCGCCGAAACGAGCGAAGCGCTCCCGAGCACCTCCTTGCGGTGTGAGTTTTTAAGTATAGGTAAAAAAAGGTAAAGCAGTCCTTAAAAAATGTTTGTATAGTTATGGGACTTAACTACCGGGTCATCAGTCCCTAAACTTATGAACTACTTGACACTAAGGACGGCACAAATATCCATGCCCGAAGGGGGATTCGAACCCCCGACCGCAGTGGCCGTGCAGACCGTGACTGGAGCGCCTCAGTCCCCTCGGCCACCGCGGCCGGCGGCATGGTCTTGTTTGGAGGTGGTATACCGTTGCCTTCCTCCGACCTTCGAACTAACTTACCCAGCCAGTTATAGGGGGACCTACAGTTTAACGTGGGTTCCGAACCACGGTGCTACTCGGTATTTTTCACGTGAGCAATACTGCCAGAGGTAAAAGAAGTGGAAAGTGACAGATAAAAATCCTAGGAGCTGGCGGGGATCGAACCCAAGACCTTTATTATGGCTTTTGGTTACAGTCACCATACAGCCAGCGGTTATTACAGTGACAACATTACTATAGAATTGAGATTCTTACAATGTTTAGCACAATAATAATATCTCACATCATACAGCCTTAGAATAAAAGTAGAAAAATCATATGTACAAGACATAAAACAATACATATTTAACAGTACGAGTGATATATGTAATACAACGAAACTGCAAACAGCATATGACCATATGAGAGGTGCAAAGACGAATAAAAGTCAAAATATAATATAAAATTACTTATGCAGTTTCACGCTGTGCATGTTCAAGTTAAACACACTAGCTCTAAAATTAGAGCTCTATGCCGGTGACTTTGAGGTAGTCCTTCAGTAAAATGTACTTAAACTTGTCGAATCCATTCAAATGTTTGTTAAGCTTATGGGACTTAACTACGGGGTCATCAGTCCCTAAACTTACAAACTACTTATCAACTACCTTATACAAAGGACGGCACAAATATCCGTGCCCGAGGGGGGATTCGAACCCCCGACCGTAGTGGCCGTGCAGACCGTGACTGAAGCGCCTCAGTCCCCTCGGCCACTGCGGCCGGCTGTCGAAGCCATGAAGGAGGACAGTGACACTTGTGGGGAGAGGGTAACCCCTCGCAACCAGCGTTCGGTAGAATACACTTTGTGCGGCCGTGTACTTGGTGCATGCCAGTATGATGTGGTTGAGGTCCGCCACTGCCGTTGCATCTTTGTCGCAATGCCGAAAAGCGATTATTTTCAAACGGTGAGAGTTTGTAATGATACTTCCTTTTCGCTTGGTGTTGGCGTTAAGGTTACTTTCTTGCAATATCATGGAGAAAAATTCACACTGCCGTGTTTTACGGCCCACTTTAGATTTGTAGTTTTATAAGTTTTTGCAAACATTTTGAACCAAAATAATTATCTAAGTAATAATAAATTGTTTTATAAGTTTTTGCAAACATTTTGGACCAAAATAATTATCTAAGTAATAATAAATTAATTAATAAGAGTGTCTGAAACACTTTTAGGGGAAAAAATTAATTAGTGGCGGGTTTCGAAGCACCAACCTTTCGCTTCACAGTCCAGCACCTAGCCCACTACGCTATGGCAATAAATCAAAACAGGAGTTCTTAAATATCATACTATTGATGGCCGTTGTTAACTAATGTTAATATGACATTTGTAGACATTAGATTATCATTTATCGTACGAATAACGATGTGTTTTTGTTAATTCCTCAGTGTGCCGTTGCTTTGAAATGACAATGTGTAAGTTACAATAAGAAAATCAGCAAATACGCGAGGAATGTCACGTGACATCTCCGAACGGCTGGTTTTCGTTAATTCAATGGAGGGTGTCAAATCTCCGTTATTTTTGAAAATATGTCTCAAACGATACGAGATATGAAAAAAACATAAGAGAGCAAAGTTGTAGAGAATTTTCTCCTCTATAAACTCGGTTATTCAATTTTCGTGTCAGATGAATAGTTAAGCCGTTATTTTCATGAAGTTTCCTTTGAATCCCTTCATTTAAAGCGTAGACGAGCTTTAGAGACAACAACACCATATCTTCACTGTCAGCTGTTTGTATTTAAGTAAAAATTATATTCTATGAAACACGTGGCTCAATAGAAGTTTAAAATAATGTCTTACATTTTCGTTATCATTTCCAGTTTTTGGCCTGATGCACTGCCTTCTGTTCTGCTGCCTAACCGTTCATGGAAACTGCGTTCTAGTATATAGTTAAAACTTACGGCATCTATTGTGTTATTTTCAGTCGGAATTTTCCCCAAATAAACTTTACACTGTAAATATAAGCAACTACGATAAGTGCGATCGTTTTTCACCACACGCGTTTCATTTAACTGAATATAAAACAACTTCAGTGGTGTGAAATGAGAGTAATCCAAAATTTGATTTGTTTTCATAGATCGAAAGCATTTTGTTAAAGTTTTTGAAAATGTTCATTTTTTGACTTAAGGAAATTTTTTCTAAGATTTACGCCTGACATTATTAAGCGCTATGGTGTTGCATAGTTTATGGCAGACACATTTGCTTTAGTTTCTTCTGCACAATTAAGAAAAAAAATGTTCAAATGTTTGTGTAGCTTATGGGACTTAACTACTGGGTCATCAGTCCCTAAACTTGAAACTCGCCCACTGTTCTTTTTTCTGTTAACTAGCTGTGTTTGTGAAGTTAACAATTGACTGCTTGCTCACAAAATCTAATTACGGCGATATTCACATAGCGGCGGAAGTATACAGTTCCCCTAAGCAAAACTCTTACTCTATAAGTTAAGCAACAGTTCTACCTTTACTGTAATCTTTCGAGGAAACTGCACACAATTAAATAATGATCCGCAGTCATGGATCTAAATCAAAAATAAATGGTGGCAACGGAAACGCAAATATTCTCTACTCCAGAAGGGAGCAGAGACACAAGATACATGAACAAATTACCCCAAGTTATGCATAAAGTTAACAAAATAAATTTCGAAGACAATAAGATCGCGAAATATATCGTGTAACCACTCTTTCTGATTAGAGGAATGATATCTATGAGATAAGCAAGGTTACAGATTGCTACAGCACAATACAGAGTTCGGTCACAAAAATTCAGATAAGTGAAATAATTCTATTTCATGAAAATTAAAAACACGATATACGTCGTGCAACGGTTCTTTCTACACAGAGGAAAAAGATCTATTTAATGGTAATAACCACGACAGGGAACACGCTAATCGGCGCACACGTGGGCCGACAAGTACACAGATTAAAAGTTTGAATGGACAATTTTCGGGGAAAATTATCACGCTACACTCACTAGGAAGCACCTTGGCAAATTAGCTATACAATAATTAACCACTCATGTGCACTGAATGATGGAAAAGCTGAAGGCTTAGTCTGATATCGGCCACGTGTTCTATCGACAAAGTACGAACAGTATAGGCACCGCGAATCCCCGAAAATATTAGAATTCAACTATGATAAGAACGTGAAAGACATTGAACATATTTAAGAAGTGATTTAAAAGTTATAAAGTGCAAGAACTATGCTAACGAAACACCATCAGAGCCTCGGAATCAGATTCCAGCAAAAATCGACATAAAATTAGCAATCCTGTTGGAAATTGGGGTACTTACCCTACCAGGAACCAAGAAGCGAATGAATAGCTCTGCTGACCACTGCTTAACCGTTACCAGTGGGGTAGTGGAGGGGAGCCGAGAGAGCATCACCGTTCGTCAGGCAGGTAACCTGACTAACCCCCAGCCAAGGAGGTTAAGAGCATGCTACATTAGGAATCTTTGATAAGACTGGGTTCTGCTAAGCAGTTGGCAAACCTACTTCTCGCCCAGAGACATTCAACGCCCAGAGTTTAAAAGAAACAACGAGGCGCACCTAGCACTTCCTAAACTCTCTTACATACAAAGTTTCATTCATTCTGTGGAAGCCAGGGCCAGTGGGAGCACGTCACAGTACACACTAATAGATATTTGGGGCCTTATGTACAACATAGACACTTAGAATTTTACATACAGATAGAACTAAATCAATATATAATGCCTGGTATCTCACATATAGCGAGTGGAGTCAATTAAATGGAACACGTTATGTGGACGTCTGTCAAACTTACTAACTACTTATGAACTAACTAACTCTAAGGACGGCACAAATGTCCATGCCCTAGGGGGTATTTGAACCCCTGACCGTACTGGCCGTGCAGACCATGACTGGTCCCCCGGCCACCGCGGCCGGCCCAATTAAGAGAAATTATCATTTAACATTACCTTAAATTGCGTAACAAATGTAAAAGTTGCAAAGTAAGTTTGGTACGCAGCAAAATGAAATGCGGAATCACAGGTGTCAAGGCAAGTACATTGTAATTGTACAAGTAGAACCAACAGATGAGACTGCTGGTGGAGTCACCTGACAAAAGTGTGTACATTCTACGGAGCTGTATAAACTATTGGCTTTAACAACAAACAGCAGAAGGTAATTCTCCGCTACGCCAAGGACATCTACGACATGCAGCAGTCCCAGTGTGTCACAGTTAAACGAGTCCCAGGGGTTAGTGCTAGGACCACTGTAGATTAGTGTTTACTCAACCGGAATTTTTTTTAACCAACATTGATGTTGATCCGGTGACGGTGCTATCTAGAGGATATTGGAAGTAGTGATAATGGTTTCAATATCGTCCGCCAATAGCGCTGTGACGAACACTATATGATCAAAAGTAACTGGGCACTAGGCTGAAAATGACTTACATGTTCATGGCGCACTCAATCGGTTATGCCGGAATTCAGTATGATATTGGCTCACCCTTAACCATGGTGACAGCTTCAACTCTCGCAGGTATACGTTCAATCAGATGCTGGAAGATTTATTGGTGAATGGCAGCCAACTCTTCGTGCAATTGTGAACTGAGGATCGTGGTACGAAGTCGGCGTTCCAAATATTCAAATGTTTGTTAAGCTTAAGGGACTTAACTGCGGGGTCATCAGTCCTTAAACTTACAAACTACTTCTGAACTACCTTATACTAAAGACGACGGAAACATCCATGCCCGAGAGGGAACGGTGTCGCGTATCGTAGCATAGCGCCTCAATGCGCTCGGCCGCTCCGCCGCGGCGTCGGCGCTCCAAAACATCACTTACATGCTCTACAGGATTCAAGTCAGGACTCTGTGCAGTCCAGTCCATTACAGGGATGTGTCTTGTACCCTTTATGAAAAGTGCTCGATTGTGTTGAAAGATGCAATCGCCATCCTCGAATTGCTCTTCAACAGTGGGAAGCAAGAAGGTGCTTAAAACATCAATGTAGGCCTGTACTATGATAGTGCCACGCAAAATAACAATGGGTGCAAGTCCCCTCCTTGAAAAACACGACCACACCATAACGCCATCGCCTCAGAATTTTACTGTTGGCACTGACACGCTGACAGAAACCCAAAGAGATTTTGGTCATTTGTTAAATATACTGGGGCCAAAACACAAACAATACCCTCAGTGCGTGATAGTAATGGCGATCCTGCCGATGACAGCGCTACTAAAGCAGAGTTACTAAACATTGCTTTTAGAAACTCATTCACCAAAGAAGACGAAACCAATATTCCAGATTTCGAAGTACGAACAGAGGCCGTAATGAGTAACGTAGAAGTAGATATCATCGGAGTAGTGCAGCAACTAAAATCACTTAACAAGAACAAGTCTTCTGTTCCGGATTGTATACCCATTAGATTTCTATCTGATTATGCTGAAGCGATAGCTCCTTACTTAACATCCATATACAATCGCTCTCTCAAAGAAGGATCTGTACCAAAAGAATGGAAAGTTACACAGGTCACACCTATATTCAAGAAAGGCAGTAGGAGTAACCCACTAAATTACAGGCTTATTTCATTGACGTCAATTTGCAGCAGGGTTTTGGAACATATCCTGTATTCAAATATTATGAATTACCTCGAACAGAATGATCTATTGACCCAAGGTCAATAAGGATTTAGAAAATATCGTTCACGCGAAACACAACTAGCTCTTTAATCACACGAAGTGATAGGTGCTATCAACAAGGGTTCGCAAATCGATTGCGTATTTCTTGATTTCCAGAAGGCTTTTGACACCGGACCTCACAAAGGGATTTTAATCAAATTGCGTGGTTATGGTATATCGCCCCAAATTTGCGATTGGATAGGGGATTTTCTGTCAGAGAGGACACAGTTCGTAGTAATCGATGGTAAGGCATCGACTAAAACAGAAGTGATATCCGGCGTTCCACAGGGTACTGTTATTGGTCCTCTGCTGTTCCTTATTTACATAAACGATTTAGGGGAAATCTACGTAGCTCTCTTAGGTTGTTTGCAGATGACGCCATCATTTACCGTCTAGTAAAATCATTTGAATAACAAAACCAACTGTAGAGCGATCTGAATAAGATATCACTATGGTGTAAAAATTCGCAATTGACTCTAAATAATGAGAAGTGTGAAGTCGTCCATATGAGTACGAAAAGAAATCCGTTAAATTTTGTTTACAAGATAAATCAATCAAAAGTGAAGGCCGTAAACTCCACAAAATACCTAGGAATTACTATTACTTCAGACCTAAACTGGAAAGAACACGTAGATAACGTCGTGGGAAAGGCGAACCAGAGACTGCGTTTTATTGACAGAACCCTTAAAAGATCCAACAGAACTACAAAAGAAACTGCATTCACTACGCTTGTCCATTTTTTCGAGTATTGCTGCCCATTTATCAGTTGGGTTTGACGGAGGACATCGAAAGAGTTCAAAGAAGGGCAGCTCGTTCCGTATTGTCACGATACAGGGGAGACAGCGTTACGGAAATGATACACGATCTGAGATGGGAATCATTACAACAACGGTGCTTATCGCTGCGGCGTGGGTTACTTACGAAACTCCAATCGCCAACATTCTCCTCCGAATTCAAAAATATATTATTGACTCCCACTTACATAGGTAGAAATGACCATCAGAATAAAATACGAGAAATCAGAGTTCGAACGGAGAGATTCAGGTGTTCTTTCTTCCCGCGCGCTGTTCGAGAATGGAGTGGGAGATAAATAGTTTAATGGTGATTCGATTAACCCTCTGCCAGGCATTTAAATGTGATCTGCAGAGTATCCCATGTAAATGTAGATGTAGATGTTCACCGAGAATTCGCTATACCCACAACCCGCCATCGCGTCGCCACGTTTTTCCACTGTTCATTCGTCCAATGTTTACGCTCCTTGCACCAAACGAGGCTTACTTTGGCAATAACCTGCGCGATGTGTGTCTTACGGGCAGCTGGTCGACCATGAAATCTAAGTTTTCTCATATTCCACCTAAGTGTCCTAGTACTTATAGTGGATATTGGTGATATTTCGAATTCCTTTGTGACGGTCCGGGTAGATGGCGGTTTCTGTCAGTTAAAAGACAATGCCGGTCTGTACGCGTTCGTGCTGTATGTGACCCTTCACCTTTCCACTTCAGTATAACATCAGAAACAGTGGACCTAGGAATGTTTAGGAGTGTGGAAATCTCGCGTACAGACTTCACACGCAAGTGACGTCCATCTCCTCACCACGTTCTAAATCCGTGAGTTCCGCGGAGCGACCCATTTTGCTCTCTCACGATGTCTAACGACTACTGAGGTCGCTGATGTGCAGTGGCACCCAATATAAAAAGCCAAATTTTTTTTTTTTTTTTTTTTTTTTTTTTTTTTTTTTTTTTTGAGGGGGGGGGGGGGTGTCCGGATACATAGTGTAAGTCCCAGTAACGATTTTCGTCATTTATAACGTGTGTTGTTGTTTCTGTGGTCTTCAGTCTGTAGATTTGTTTAATGCAGCTCTCCATGCAACCCTGTCCAGGCCAAGCCTCTTCATCTGAGAATGTCCCCCACCGACCTATCCCGTCTTTTATTTTAGCACATAGGCGGATCCAAGTCCCCCCCCCCCCGGTTTTTTTTTATCCTCTCTCAACACCTCCCTCCCCCCCTCCAAGCAGGCCAAACTGGATCCGCCCCTAAAATACAGTTTAACAATAACTCACATATGATAGATACCTGCACTGATTCCGCGAAGATACTGAGATTAACTTCATGTAAAACAACATCTTTTTTTCGATATTAATGAAATACGACACTCTTGGCCGACAAAACAAAGATCACTGATTACCTGCGATTTCGGTCGGTTCGTGAGAGGGGTACTTACAATAAACTAGGACACCGTTTGACCCATCACCATGAAACGTGGCAAAGTCATTTATCATAGAAATGGGGGAAGAAGACATTAAGTGATTGAGGTGAAGAGATGGAAAGGGAGAGGAGGAGATGATGAACACAGAGGGGTGGAATAGATGGTCCGAGAGAATCGGGAAGGAGATGGAGACGGAAGGGGGAATTACATAGACTGGAGGGACAAGTAGGGGTAGCATTTTACCAGAGGGAGGGAGAGGAAAGAACGTCAATACACCGCTTCCGTTAAGTGTGTTGGGAGAATAAGAGACGAATAAAGTAAGCATGTTCAAAGGGATGTGGGTCACCGTTCTTTTCACAGACGAAGATGCTTGCAAGGGAAAGAGCAGCTTAATCTGCATCAAACCAATGTACGGACTAAACCACAACAACTGGAAATGTTATTGTGAATAACTTGTATCAATGTTTGTATCTAAAGGAGAGGATGTGGATTGGTGTAGGTAGAGGGAGAGGGCAAGGACGAGGAGTTGAAGAAGGAAGAGGATGACGAGGACATAGATGAAGAAAGGCACACAGAGGATGGTATGGTCCAACAGAAGACTGCTTTTAAGAAAAATCCTGAAAGCGCCTAGTTTACATTACAATTATTCCGGTATGAAATCCAAGGAGATTCAGGTCCAATGTATCGTACAGTAGCGATTATGGTGGTAATTTTATTTATGATGATTCTCCTATGAGATTTCTTTATTTGCCCAGATCACTTATTTACATAATTGCTTCAACTCATTAAAGTGCCATTTTAGAATCTGTAATATTTAAACAACAACTACAGTGACTTCATGATATCTACAATAGATGTTATAAAAGGCAACTAAACATGCTATACACGAGTAAATGTTGTCAATGTACAGAATTGAATACGATTATAAATCTAGATTACAAATGTAAAATAACGTATTTGTCATAGTCATACCTTAATTGTCCAGGCATAATAAAATGTTTAAAAGATGCAACACTGTGGAATTACATAAATGGTATGTACATATTTATCCATCCAATATGGCTTGTTGTCACGTTCTATTCTTGCATACAGTTCGCTTTCCCACATCAGTAGGCAGCGTGTCATCACTGCAAACGTTGCTGACATACTGATAGATTCAGTTTTAAACACTTGCGTGTGCTTATCTGCATATAGTTCACTTCCCCACATCACTAGGCAGCGTGTTATGCCTGCAAATGCCGCTGATAGACTAATGGATTCAGTTGTAGACACTTATGTGTGACCTATCTGCCACCAGGTGGTAGTAGGATAGGGTTAAGAATAGATATGTCTAGGGCTGAATCGGATATATTTATGGTAAGGTGCCTCATTTATATTGCCACAGTTAATCAAAAACATAAACTATATACTATTCTGCTACAATAGTCATTTTGTGTAATTTACAGTAAATTTGGATTTATAAACCATTCGGATAATTTGTAATATGATATATACAATCCTTTATTTACATTTCAGTCAGTTATAAGAATAGATACTATAATGTAAAATCTCTTTTTTATTTTTATTTTAATACCACTGTGATATTTCAATGTAATCTATATAATAGTTGACTGTCTGTATTACTACTTAAAGTAAGGTGTATAGGTTACATGAACATTTTCAGGTGGCTATATAGCTTAATACTTTGACTGCCGGCCCTGTAAACTTTGCCATTTCTAAGAATGCCAGGTGTTTTTAGCAATATTTAGTATTTGGTATTAGAAAAACTAGACAACATTTAAATGTGGTAAGGGAAAAAGAAAAATGTTTACGGAAATCATAAAGATTTTACATCATGTTTGTCGTAGTAGAAAAGCTTTTATTCCACTTTCAATAATAAAATACTGATAAAAACACTTATTATATATATATATATATATATATATATATATATATATATATATATATAATATTATTTTCACACAGTGTAATTTTTTTATTTTTTTTTTATTTCGTATGATACAATGTAAAACATGGTTCTTTGCAAATTGCGATTTTGCACACACTGCACTGGTATGATGTGTCTTTTCTTACTGCCTTTCCAGTTTGCTTTTTTCCTCTGGTTGAGCATACTTTGCACATCCTTTGAATTCTACTTTTACCTGTGGGAGATGGAATTTTTTCTAGAAAATGCCTTCCTGCAGATAACCTGCTCAGTTGGCCTATATCGGAAGTTGGTTTGGGACTACCGTCTTCACACATTGGCAAATCCTCACACAACACCTTTATGAGCTTGGATAGAGGCATCTCCTAAGCTTTTATTTTGTTATGGAGAATTCATGCATATACCAGGCACCATAAGGAGACAGTGAAATGCAAGTTTCTTCCACCATTTCATTGTTCTATGTTCGAAAGCCCTGTATGACATCCTTTGATCGGACAGATCAACCCTGATCTTCTTTTTGTTGTACTCCACAACACAAGCAGGTTTTTGTTTCATGTTTACATCTTCTGTCTTCATAATTATATCATTTCTGCCCTGTGTCTTGTACTTAGCATTTATACATATCTTTTGTCTTTCCAGCACACAGCCAAAAGATTTCCACTCCTCCGTAATATCTGTTCCCTTCTTCGTATGTTGGGTGATTTCAAAGCCTAAGGCATTCCCTTCCGGTTTTTGATTACAGTTCGAACAAGACCTGTCTTCTCCTTTTCTAACATTTTACTTACCCCTTGCGGCACAATGAAAAGATGCTGAGACCGTCAATGGACGGGATTTCGTATTTACAAACATGAAAAATCGAATTCCGTCAATTGACGGGATCGGCAGTCTACGGAAATTTTTGTATCCCTTCAATTGACGGGATTGGCAGTTAAAGTGTTAATACCTAGGTTCCCTATAATTACATTATATTATAATACTCATACAAGTCAAATTTGTTCCTATAACAATATGCTATAATACAATATAACTTCCATATTTCAATATTGGTATACTTCATACATTTTCAATATGCTATGTATACTAATACTACACTCAGTCAAGGTATCAGAATATTGCTTCTTCTTTTAAGAGTGCTAAAGTGTTCGAGGTGTAAGTGGTGTAGTGGTATCATGATAATCTGCGGACTTAACTGCGGTATTCAACTGCATTTGAATGTTGAGTATCTGTAACTTTGTTTTTAGTATTTTTCAAATGTTCACCAAAAGCTGTTTTGTTTTGTGTGTTTGTGTGTTCACTTATTAAATTGATGGTTCTGAAATTTTCACACCTGTCTGTACTTGCTGTCTATTGTACATTTAAAATAGTAATGATTCTATCACAATTACCTGGGATATTCCTCCTCACGATATTCTATCTGCTTATGAACACTCGCCGTCGAATAAAACGCAAAGGGCACTATTACTTTAAAAAAGTCCTCAAATCACATACATGCGTGGGTTCCTATTCCTTGTGCTCGTACTTTAGTTATTAGTCTGAGGTTGGAAACTATGTCAACCGCATTTCGGAAGTCAAGAAATCTGCTTGTTGTCCTTCATCCATGGCTCGCAAGATTTCATGTGAGAAAAGGGCAAGCTGGGATTGACACGAGCGAAGCTTTCTAAAGCCTTACTGATGTATGGGCAGAAGCCTTTTTATCGTAAATAAATTTACTGTATTTGTACGGAAAGTGTGTTCAAAAATTGTTCTTGAAACTGATGGGGACGATCTTGCTCTCTAATTTTGCAGCCCTAGTCACCTGTGCATCTTTCCACTCGCTTGACAGTTTGCAGTGGACCAAAGATCCGCGATCAACGCAAGCTAAGTAAGGGACTGACAGTGTAGGTTATTCCCACCTAGATCCCGATTGTCGTGGACATCCGCTTTCAAAGAAACATCAGTCTTCGACTTGGTGCATTACAATTAAGAACCGCAGATACTGTTCAAAAAAATTCCGAAAGTTTGTAAACCTACGGTACCAATCTACTGTTTGGTGACTAGACTTACAAACTACTTAAAAACTAACTTACGTTAAGGTCAACGTATACATCCGTGACTGAGGGAAGACTCGAACCTCTGGCGCGAGCTTCCGCGCAATGCCTGACACAGAGCTTAGAACCACCTAAACATGTTTCGGCACTTTATTGTGCCATCTTCCGTGGGTTATAGCCTTTTATTTTGTAGAATAACATGTTAACATGCGATACTTGAGTTTCTCCCGGCGTATTCTATAATCAAAACATCCACAGGTGTACTGCCGGTCTATAGTGTCCAACGGTCACAATATTTCGGCGATCGTACATGTCGCCATCATCAGCTGAACTGACGGACTGAGCTCCTTCAAACGCGCCGGCACAGAGATACGCACGCTATGGCGGCTGACCCGCGGTAGCGTGCGGATCTCTGTGCCGGCGCGTTTGAAGGAGCTCAGTCCGTCAGTTCACCTGATGATGGCGACATGTACGATGCCGAAATATTGTGCCCGTTGGACACTATAGACCGGCAGTACACCCGTGGATATTTTGATTAACGTGTTAACAGATTTTGGTTAGTCATTTCGACGAGTTATTTGATTTGGCAGTTTTTTTAGATATATTAGGCCTAATTTGTTTACGATACTTACGTTATTCACAGGATTTGTATCTGCTGTAATTGAGGACACACCCACAAACAGACACAAACACACTTATACGAAATAAATATCTCTTCACACACACACACACACACACACACACACATACTCACAACAAAAACACACAATTACATACAGAACATCGCCAGTATCAAAACCATTCAAAAATCGCGCGCAACATCGCAGACACACTACACAAACAAACGAACACATACAGCCACCTCGACAAGACTAATGGCGATATAAACAGTGCCATTTTACAACAAAAAGTACACTAACCATAATAAAACACCGAGAACACGCCACAAACAAGCAATCAGCAACACCACAGGTCGAATGTAAGTAAGCCATTAAACAGCACACATCGAAATTTTTTTCACATAACTCCCTAGCGAATGTACAATAAATCAATTAGTTTCCGTAAATAAAAACGTCTTCTTGTTTACCGATGACAAGCTGTGAAAACTTGTCATTCCTCAATTCATGCAGATACAAATTCTGCGAATGACAGAATGTAACTATCGTAAATAAATTAGGCCCAGTTTATTTATTTACACGAATTGGCCAACTAAGGACCACGTTACAAATTTTATTTCATATTCAGTTTCTTCTTTCCCTTCTCTATGGCTGCTCTTCTGCCTGCTGCCATTTTTGTCAGATGTTCAGCTGTCAGTTTCCTGTTGGTCTTCTTTCTTGGGGCCTCCTGAAAAACATCGAATTCAGTTACTGCCTTTCTGTAACTGTCCCCAATCATCGCGTCCATTTCTGTGAGTCCAAGTTCCACGAGGTCTTTCTTTATTCCTTGCAACCAACAGTTGGGTGTTTTCCTCTGTTGAATTAAATTGAAGATTTTCTTCGTTAATCTGCTGTCATCCATTCTCACCAGATGACCGAAGAACATGAGCCTTCTCTTTCTCATTTCCGTTGTAACTGGTTTAATAAATTGATAGACCTTCTCATTGCTCATCTTTACCCATGTTTTGCCATTTTTTTGTGTCCACCAAGAAGTTTCCTCAGAATTACCCTTGCCTTCCTCTCGAGCTCATCTACTAGTCCTTTGTTCTTGAGGGAGAGTGTTCCTGCTGCATATTGTACTTCTTGTCACTGTCTTGTAATGTAGTAACTTCGCATTTCGAGATAAGCATTTTATGTTGTACAGCTTCATTGTTAAAATTTGCACCCTCTTGAGTTTAGCTACTCGAAGTTTGACAGCTTCTTTTTCTATGCCAGTATCCGTTATTGTTTCTCCCAAATATTTAAAGTGTTTGACCCTTTGATGCATCCAATAATTGTGTGCAATTTGTTGACTTCCTTAAATTTGTTCGGCATTAATTTAGTTTTTTCTTGTGATATCTGTAAACCAAATGTAGCTGCATGCTTTGCTAAGATTTCTATTTGTTTAATTGCATCTTGTATATTCCTGGACAGTAGCGCAATATCGTCTGCAAAAGCTAGTGCATGTATCATAAGCCCTTTGACTGATCCTCCAAAAGAAATTCCCTTCACTTTTTCTTGTGTGTATTCCGCCAATGTCTCCCTTATTATTTTTTTCTAGAATGATGTTGAATAAGATTGGGGAGTGCCCATCCCTTGTCTCAAACCTGTTTGGATTTTGAAAGGGCCTGAAACCTTGCCTCGAAATTTCACTTTGGACTTTGTATCTGTCAATGTTTGCTTAACAATCTCTCTAGTTTTTCTATCAATTCCGAATTCCTCCAGAGTTCTAATGAGGCTTTCTCTGTCTATTGAGTCATAAGCCTTTCTAAAATCAATAAATGTTGTAACATGTGGTTGACCAGCACGTGTTGAAATTATGTTTTTAAGATTTATAATTTGCTCTGAACAACTCCTCCCTTTTCTAAATCCACCTTGATATTCTCCTATTTGTGGATCGAGAACTGGTTCAATTCTGTTTAATATCTTGGAAAGGACCTTGTATGGAACGGACAGAAGGGAAATCCCCCGTAATTGTTCACGTCTGATCTGTCACCCTTTTCTGTGGAGTGGATGTATAAGTGCCGTCCTCCAATCTTCTGAGATCTTCTCGGTTTGTCAAATTTCTTTAATAATTGTACCGAGGTGTAGTGTTACTTTTTCCTCACCTAGTTTCAACAGTTCAGATGTGATTCCATCTTCACCAGAAGATTTGTTGTTCTTCAGGGATTTTATAGCTTGCCGAACTTCGTCTAGAGATGGTGGATGTGATTCTGCAGGAATTTCTTCTGTAGTTTTGAATTCCAGTTTCTCGAGGGGCGCTTTACAATTGAGAAGGTCTTTGAAGTAATGTGCTAGAATATTGCAGTTTTCTTGGTCATTTGTACCTAATTTCCCTGATTTGTCACGAAAATTTAAACTGGGTGGTTCATTCCCGTTCAGGTGTCTTTTGAAGGATTGGTAATAGTCTCTTGATTTGTGTTGAGTGAAGTGTACCTGTATTTGTTGAAGGGATAATTTCTCGAAAAGTCTCTTTTCGTTTCTAATTGTGTAGGATGCTATTTTTCTACCTTCTCTCAACCTTTCCAGGTAGATTTGTGTCGGATTCGATTTAAATTTTTACCAAATCGTATGTCTGTTGTCCAATGCTTCATTGCACTTGTCATTCCACCAGATATTCTTCCTTTCAATTTTATTTGAAAGAGATTCTTCTGCTGCTTTATTTATTTGAGTCTTCATTTCCTCCCATGTCTCCCCTTGCAGTTTTGATTTGAAGATATTTTTAGTGTCTGGATCAATATTATCGGTTTCGAAATTCTTTCTCGTAGATTTCTTATTATTTTTTACTGAATTTGGGATGAATTTAATTTTGCATTTAACAAGATAGTGATCCGAATATATTTTCGCTCCTTTCTGAACCTTGATATTTTGAATTGTCTTCTAGAAATGGCTATAAAGTCAATTTGAAACTCTCCAAGAAGCTGATTTGGTGTTTTCCACTTCATCTTCTTCGGATGTTTCTTGAAGTGTGTAGTCATAATTATGAGGTTGAAGACTT
This sequence comes from Locusta migratoria, assembly GCA_026315105.1. Lineage (NCBI taxonomy): Eukaryota > Metazoa > Arthropoda > Insecta > Orthoptera > Acrididae > Locusta > Locusta migratoria. Next base: position 834,482,499 of record CM048745.1, on the reverse strand, counting down.
GGCAGAGTTCCACAAGTCTTATTCCATTGGTATTTGTCCTCTTATGTGCTGGATATTCACCAATGATGTTCTTGTATTTCCTCTCCTTGCCGAGCTGTGCGTCAAAATCCCCGAGTAGGATGACGATGTTTTCCTTTGGAATCTTCTGAATCGTGTCTGTACTTTGATCGGATTTTTCTTATTGTCAATATTTATTGGAGCATGAGCATTCACTAGCGTATACGTTTTGTTTTTACATTTTATCGTTATTGTTGAGAGTCTGTTGGACGTAGAATTGAAGTTTATTACAAACTCCGTTATATTTTTTCTAACAATAAAAGCTGTTCCTAATAAGGGGCATTTTCCAAAGATATACTCTGCTGGTTTTCCTTTATAAATTCTGTAGTTACCTGTTTCAAAAGAGTTTTCATCAGTGTAGCGGGTTTCTTGTAGTGCCAGAATTTGGATATCATGTTTTCCTGCTTTGATGAGCGAGTTAATGTTCAGTGTTCCGATACTGTATTTTTTCTTGAATTTTAGTATTTCAGGTCGTCTTTGTAAAACAAGAGCAGAAAGTGAGGGCTCCCCAGAATCCGAAATGCCTGCTTGCGACCGGAGGTCGAGAGATTTTACTCCCTGGGGTAATTTGTTTTCTTTTCCACTCATAATCCATAAAATTTGTAAGGTTGGAGTGGTGGAACTTTCCGAGGATTGCTCTAGATACAACTGGAGTGTTAATCCAGAGGGTTTGTGTTTGGTCCGCGAGAGCTATTTTATTTCGCTCAAGTCCACTGGCAAGCCAGTTAGGACCCCTCTATCCTCCACCTGGGACGCGCCACGTCGGAGTATCACCTCTCCGCCTTTAACGACAGCGTAACAGGTACGTGGATTAGGCCCAATATATCTAACAAAATTGTGAAATCAAACAACTCGTATAAATGACTGTGTAACCAATATCTGTAACATGTTATTCTAGCATCTAGAAAATAAAAGGCAAAAATCCACGGAAGATAGCACAATAAGTGCTGAAACGTGTTTGGGTGTTAAAACAAACGAAGGTCTTCTAAATATCAACAATAATACATTTCCTAGAGACAACATTGTCTCGTTATACCAAAGGTATTAAACATAAGGAGAGGCATTGAATTAAAATATACCTTTGGTATAACGAGACAACATTGTCTCAAGGAAACGTATTATTGTTGATATTTATATCACCTCAGCCTGAGAAACAAGGCGGGATTGTTCCCATTCGCGTTCTTTCCTAGGGTGCTATTCCAATATAGGACAGCCTTGGCAATTTGATACGCGTTTCACAGGGAACATTGAGGCAGAATTACAGTATGTGATGACAGTATTAAGATGGTCCGTGTAGTCGCTTTGGCTGCAACGCTATGTTAGCTAACTAAAGAAAAAAAAGAAAAAAAAATGTCTAAAGCACGTAGCTAGTAAGTAGGAGGTCCCGGGTTCGAATCCCGGCCGCAGCACAATTTTTAACAATGCCTCTACTTATGTTTAAAACAAGGTGTCTTGCATTAGGAGAACAACAAATCAAATTTGAACTTTCTTTTTTTTTTTAATATCATTATTATTTCTTTTTTTCTGCCGGGAGGAAACAATGGAGAAGCACAGGAAACTTCGAATTCAAAATGTTTGTTTAGCTTATGGGACTTTACTGCGGGGTCATCAGTCCCCAATCTTAGAAACATAAACTAACTTATACTAAAGACAGCACAAACATCAATGCCCGAGGGGGATTCGAACCCCAGCCGGGGAACGGCCTCGCGCATCGGAGCAATGCGCCTCAAGACGCTCGAACACTCTGTCACGACAAAACTTGGAATTCTTAGCGCTGAAGAGAGCCCACTTTTGAGTCGTCGCCCAGCGCACCCAGCAGACTTAGCAGCCATTCTTATTCGGCGTGGCACGCGCTTTGAGAATAGGCGCGGTAATAGGCGCGCAGTTGAGCGCGGCGGAAATCAGTGTGCCTGCGCGGCGCGGCGCCTTGTGAATGGAGGCATTTGCATGCTGTCACCCGCACGGCCGCCACGCTCGGCCGCGTCTTTCAGCGGCCGCGGGCTCATTTCACGGCCGGCTGCGCGCGCGCGACCTGCGCCTCCTCACGGAAACAACTGCCGCCGGCTACGCCAAGGTCACGGGGGACCAGGACCAGGGGGAAGGAGAGGGGGGGGGGGGGGAAGCCTGCTGCAGGGAGGCTGGGACCCCAGCTATACACTACTCTGTGATCTCGCAAGGTGACAAGTGAACGTTGTCGAGGGGCAGTAGCACCACCACCTACAGAGAAGGCCGCGTGTGACGTCAGGCAGAGTAGGTTGCGCGCGCATAGCTGACTGGCTCGCTGCTTCGGCGGTGGCAGAAATATCGGATTGAGCTGGGTAGTAACGTTTCACGTGACTGGCCACAACCGGAAGTGACCTGCCGAAGTAGGTTTTATTTACCATTGAGCTCAGAGCTTTTGGCGCGTACGTATTCTCGAACAAGTGAAGAATGGATTCAGAAAAAAAATATTGGAAGACTTTGAGAAAATTCTGAAAACACATAAGATTAACAATTTTTACAAGTTTAATGTGCATCAGAAGCCAAAAGGATTTTTAAATGTTAAGCGAACCGTAAGTATTGGACCGTATGAAGGCTGTATACTGCTTCGTTTAATGCACTAATGGAAATGTATCTTAATGCGAGTTAATTCCGTGTTTGAGTGCGTTGGACAATTATTTGCCGTTTTGTAGGAAATTCGGTTAGATATCTAAGAACGAAGTGATAAATTGCGTAGCCTCTGGCGAGAAACAGTGCGAGAGACTTATGTCGAGAACTAAGAGTTGTGATTACCCCTTCGAGTTGCAGGTGCAGGAAGAGAACGATAGTAATTTAGGCCTACTGGACGGACAAGCGTACATACAAGAACCTGTCAACCATAGAGCAGGAACAGCATTAATTATTTACTTTATGGTCAGCACAAAAATGTATTCCTGTGTTTCTACAGGATTCGTTTTCAAGTAATATAAGCTGAATCGTATATAATGACGAGACAGCTTTTTGGTGCTGACCATTAAGTAAACAAGTTTGTGTTGTTACTGCTCCATGGTTGACTGGTTCTTGTATATACCCTTGGCCGCTCAGTAGCTAGCAAACAGAATTCTCCACAAAACAGCAAACAATTTTCCAACTCACTCAAACAGAGAAGTAACTCGCACCAAGTAAGAGTGCATGTAAGCCGAAAACTACGAGAAAATATAAGGCACTACACCGCCTCATATTCAAACACAGGACAAAGATGGTCTATCAATATTTACTTCGTGAAAATGAGCTGAACATATACAGCTGTATTTAGACGAAGTGCTGGTTTCACTTTTTCGCCTGCAGGTTGTTTCCCTGAATTGTACCCTCCTTAGTATGAACGCCGACGCTTCCATTCAACGATATGCAGCTAACTTCCGCTTTCAATGTGTCATGTGATACATTGGTACCCTGCTCAATCCGATATTCCTGCCACACCAGCTTATACACTCCTCTGTAGTCTCGGAAGGTGACAACTGAACGTTGTGGAGGGGCAGTAGAACCACCACAAAAAGAGAAGGCCGCGGCACTCTCGTGTGACGTCAGGCGGAGTATTATTTAATCCATCATCGGTGGTACCAACATATTACCATAGTACCAACATATTACTTTTAGTATTGACATAGTCTAGGTATATTTCTATACATGTTGGTATTTTTAGGGTCATTTGTGGCATTTTGCCCTGTGTTATTCAATGATTTACTTTCTATATTACAGTGATGTTTGAGTTTATTACATGGTCTTCTACCTTATCACGGTTATTGTGATAACAGTATTAATTGTTCTCCCGCTTGTTTATGTACATTTACGCCTTATGTAAGGTGCCGTTACTAGTCATCACAATTTTAGTTGTGACTGTGATTGTAGTATCAACGTTTTGCTTTTAGTATTTGCACATCCCATACACGGTGGTATCAACATATTACCGTAGTAACAACATATTATTTTTAGTATTTACATAGTCTAGGTATATTTCTATACATGGTTGTAATTTTAGAGTCACTTGTGGCATTTTTCTCATGATTCAATTACACATATTTGTCTTTCGTTGTCGTAATTTAGTACTACTTTTCTTCTATAAGTAGTTCATCACTACATTTCCGTCAGGCGAAATATGTACCATGCACTTACCAATTGTTCATAGTACAGTTTCTCCTTATCTATTACCTTTACTCGTCATTTTTGTGATATTTTAGTGGGATGTTTTCTGTAACCTAGTTTTTAGTGTTATGTGCCTATGCCGACAAGTATGTTAATGTTTTATTACCAAAAAACGACTATTTAGTCGTTCATTATTCGATCATTTATATATAAAAAAAGGAAAAGAATGTTATTGACTACATTTGTGCATATTCTTTATGTGGAATAGTAGTTTCATTCCTGTATTCTAATATTGTATTTTTAGTGTGCTACCATACAATACTTATTGTGTTTTTTTATGTTTTTGCCTTAGTCACTTGATTAGGTTTGTTTAATACACAGGAACCTGAAGATGGCATAGTGGAATGCCGAAACTGGTTGTAATAGAATAAATACTTCATTATACATACGGCTGTTGGTATCTCAGTTCCTTCAGACTCAGGCAGAGTAGGTTGCGCGCGCGTAGCTAACTGGCTGGCTGCTTCGGCATAGTGGGCCGTGCCTCAGCGGCTACCCAGTCAGCTATGCGCGAGCAACCTACTCTTCCTGACGTCACACGAGAGCGCCGCGGTCTTCTCTCTAGGTGGTGTTGGCTGTAGTGACAAGGAGATAACGCCTGCTCCTCATCGCCAAAATTGCCCAAATTTGAAAGTGGCCCAAGTGGGTTAGGACAGTATTTTTGAAGCCGTCTTGCGGGGTGTCGCAAAGTCTTGCTCTGGGAGACGCGGTCGCAGGAGGATGCAGTAGCAGCATTTTCGACAGCAAATCTACGCATCCTTTCCTTCAGCTACTATAGCAGAACTGCCACACGAAGTGACAGGGTTTCGTGGAAGTCGCTTAATTAACAACTCATCCGCAGGTGAAAATTGCCTTTGTTGGGACACCTTACATGTGTCCCTCAATCAGACGTCAAAAGGGACCTGTTGCAAGGTGTCACTTACACCGAACGCCCATCAAACGAATTTGCTGGAACAATTTATTTACATGTAAATATATGGAAGGTCTTTGTAGCTAGCTATATTAAGGTGTACAGCAATAGTCTCAAAACTATTGTTGAGCTGAAAACAGCAATTCAGAAGGACAGAGACAACATCGATATCCGACACTTCCGAGTGTCCTGCAGAATTTATGACTGGTCTGTGCCATATCATCGCCATCAAAAGCAGGATATCGAACATGTAACCTAAATCCGAATATCTGCAGTGACATTTACATGTTGAATAAAGTTTGTGCATACAATAGCTTCTAAGTAATTTCCGTTTTGTTTCTTGTAGTTCAATAATTTGCACCATGTACCTTACAATCACTTGTTTCTCATGGGGACCCTACAACGCACTGAGAATTTGTAACCACGATGCATGGAAATTGAAAGGTATATTTCTGGTGGGTGTGTTGCAAAATACAAGGTAAGGTAAAGTGGAGAAAGGACGGTATGCAAATGGAGTATGCAAATGGTTTGTTCACTTGATATTGAAGGATAGGCGTGACTGACCCATCATCGAACATTTAACTAATTTAGCGTCTGGTTTCCAAGTAATAAAACTCATACAACATTGGGTAATGAGTGTTATTTGAATGATTTGGTAAAAGAAATTTGTTTTGACTCGTTTTATTCTATGAAGTCAAATGACGTCAGAGTTGAAAGCAAGATAGACATTCAATTGAGCACAGAACAAATTATACGAATTTACTAAACATAATATACACTCCCACAGCAAGTGACTGATAAGTCGAAGATAATTGTATTTCATTCTGAACACTTGTAACAACCCATATTTAACTGGAAACCTTGGCGTCATCGAGAGGAATATTTCGATACCAGATTTCTGTGAGTTTACCTAACGTTTTCAATAGTCCGAAAACCTGAATACCCCTTGAAACACTAGCAAATGCACTCGATACTGTACCAAAACTGTGCTGACTGGCGATGTCAGCAACACGACGGCTGGACGGCGTCTGTGTGCGTCGGTAGCTGCAAGTCGCGGACCCGGAGGTAATTCAGCTTCGGATTCCAGAAGCGATATTTAATATCAGCCAACTTTGACCCGTCGGATCTCGGTGCCTACGATCTCACTCGTTCGGCTATGTCGTGCCACTACAGACAGTTTACATGTGAAGCATGAATATACTGTAGGCAGAGGTGACACCAGAACTATGACAATCGCAATTAGCGCGTCAGTACGTATAATATCAGACAGGCTGACTTTGCTCTCGGCTTGCCAATACTCAGCGCTACTAGCACAAGTTTTGGAGCAACTCCAAAAGTTGTACCACAAACTCTAAATATAGCTGCTCGAAGTACAAAACTGCCCAAACACCAGTCTCCTTCCCCCAACTTCTAAAAATCTCCGTCTACTCTCTGCAAAGCATCCAGGCTCCACCTACCTCTATTGAAACGCCAACCCACAGCTAAGCGCCAAAGTACGGCCAATCAGAGGTTGCTTTCGAGAGTCCGACAGCCGAACCCGCTTACTACAAAACTGCAGCCAATGGCCAGCTCTCCCGCATTTCCACCGGTCGGGCCTCGCCCTTACGTCCAGCGTTCTCGCGGTAGCGGCGGATGGCCTTCAGGCACCTTCGAAAACACGGCCAGCAAGTTGTTCCTAGCAAATGGCCAACTCCTTCTCTATTGTATGTTTGCGGCACCCGGCAGCTTGACGCCAGAGACGTGCAATGTACTAGCGGGTGCCATCCTGCAGTTCACCAACGTCGCGGTGGAGTAGCCGAGCTGTCTAAAGCGCTTCGCTGCGGAGCGCGCGGTTGCTCGCCGTCGGAGGTTCGAGTCCTCCCTGGGGCATGGGTGTGTGTGTGTTGTCTTGTAGGTTAGTTTACCTTAGTTTAAGTAGTTTGTAAGCTACGGACTGATGACCACGCAGTTTGGTCCGATAGATTTACAAACATTTGAACATTTAGTTCACCAACTCAGCACCACATGTCTCAGTTCTCTCTGGATATGTGTTGCTACAGACGCTCCCGCCTAGACGACGCCAGCGTCGGTGGCGCCAGCCAGATACTTGGAATCTGAAGGAACTGAGGTACCAACAGCCGTAATTATAATGAAATATTTATTCTATTACAACCAGTTTCGGCATTTCACTATGCTATCTTCAGATTCCTACATCGGAGCATGATATCCAAAAATATTGATACTAAACTGGATTCGTGGATTTCGTCTCTTAGTTGGAAACAACCAACTAGGAGCATGATATCCAAAAATAGGGATACTAAACTGGATTCGTGGATTTCGTCTCTTAGTTGGAAACAACCAACAAGTTGTTTCCAACTAAGAGACGAAGTCGACGAATCCAGTTTAGTATCCCTATTTTTGGATATCATGCTCCGATGTAGGAATCTGAAGATGGCATAGTGAAATGCCGAAAGTGGTTGTAATAGAATAAATATTTCATTATACTTACGGCTGTTGGTACCTCAGTTCCTTCAGATACTTGACCAACCGCTGTCCCGTTTCCACCATCCGATGATGGATTCAATAAGATACTTGGAAGGCTCACGCCTCAGTCCTAACTGCTGCGGCCTTCGGCCGTAAGGCGTCTTCCTGGAACCACTGACCCTCCGAATAACAGAGCCAACCTCGTGCTCGCCACCGGTCGCCGTTAGCTCAGAATGCGTGTTTTTTTCCCCCCTGCTACAGGCCTCACACAACCAAGTAACAGAATATTTCTCTTTCGCCACAAGTTATTAATTCGATAACCTACGAATAATCTAATAAAATTCACAAGGTTGGGTTCTCCTTTTCCTGTTGGATAGCAACTTGGTAGTACTGAAATATCTCAAAATTTTAAGAAGCAGCTCTTGTGTATCTGGCTGGTTACTTTTGTCAGTAAGAGAATCCCTGCGGCCCCTGACAGGAGGGGTGGCGCCACTTGAACCCCCTGTCGCGAGCTCCACCCCGCGGTCGCGACTGCTGCCTGCGGCATGACCTAGCACTCGGGCGCGGGGCTTGCGTCAGCAGGAGTAGCACGCGGGGGGGGGGGGGGGGGAGCCATTGATCCACCATTGATTGGCTGCCGGAGAGAGCACCCTGTGAATCACACGGCCAGGCGACACCGCGCGAGTAATGCAATATGCGGACGCGGGTTCATTAATCAACGTCGCACTTGTTTTCCCTGGGGGAGGCCGGTGACGAGATGGTCTAAGTCGGCGGTCGCCTAAATCCACGCGGAAACAAACAATTGAGCCAATTTTCACCAAAGCCATCCATTCACACCGCAGTCGTTTCGTATACCGCGTTGAAAAGGACACACGACATAATGGTACCATGTGTATGTATTCCTGCTACAAACGCAATTAACTGCTATTAACTGGCCTTTAATGCCCAGTTTACACGACGATAGAAAGTTCACAAGAAATATTATGGTCTGCTACAACGCTCCAAGCGTACTAACTCCGTACCCATGACGTGTGATCATACTGACTTGGTTTTGTTTATACGATAAACTTCTGTCTACACGTTTTATTACCAGTGACAGCAGCGCCTCTCTGAAAATTCGGGCGTATTGCAGTTTGTATACGTGAATTGTTTACTATATTGAGTATCTCGAGTATTTTGTAAGCTGTTAAGTTTTAACTTATGTATTTTATATGATGACTAAGTGGTATGTTGCACTTATTATTTTATTCCATTTTTAAAAAATAAGATGACCAACTTATGAAATGTATGTGACCAGATAATGGTGACACAGTTCTCCTAAACCGGTCGTCATTAAATATATTAGTAAATCGCGATCTTAGCGTTTCATTTTTGAAGAATATAAAACAGATCGATTCCTAATGGCAGGTAATATTCGAATTACTGAAGTTTGGGTGTATTTCATAGCTCATTCAACTTAACTTTCTTAGAACACAACAGCAAAGAAGAATTAAAAGTTGGACGCTTTAAAAAGAAAGACCGTAGAATGAGATGTATAATGCATGCTAATGAAGGAAATGTCGAGGATCCTAATGAATTCCATATATATATATATATATATATATATATATATATATATATATATATATATATATATATTTTATTTTTTTTTTTTTTTGCGTGTTTGTACATAGTTTCTCTTGCGACTATTCTAAATGTTGTTGAAGTCTACATATCAATTTTATTTTCTTCTCCATGATGGGACCTCACCGAACTAAATTTGTACCTTATTTCACATTTAACTTATTTGTTATGCCGTGTTCAAGCACATATAAAATGGACGTACTCAAAAAATTGTGGTTATTGAAGGTATTGTTATGCCGCTAGTGTACTTTAAGTATGACCAGAACATCTTTGGATTTTCTATCGGAGATAATTACGTAAGATTCGCGCATTAAATCCACGCTAAATTTAAAATCTCCGTATAAGATTGCCAATTTTGAATGTTTTGTGTCTGTTGAAAAAAAAAAAAGCTTTACATGAATACGGTCTTCCTATGTTGTCGCACTGAAGGCTTACATATTATTTACGTAAATACATCACTGTCTGAATTAACACGTTTATAGAGTGGCATAGTCTCTTTCCATTACACAAAGTTACACTTAATCTCCCAAACATTGTTTGAAGAGCAATTACGGAAGCGGCGAAGCAGGATGAGATGATCTTATAAAATTTTCACGAGCCCGGAAGGCTCCTTGAAGCCTGTTTGCAGGGCTGCCGCTGTTGTGTTGATACACGAGGGGTGGGGAGGGAGGGGATGCTCTCTTATTACGCGCGGGCTGATCGCCTCTCGATGAGTTCGCCAGTCCCGTCGCGCGGCTGTAATTGGCTCGCCTTATGGGATCTTCTGCCAATCACGGCGGCTCTCCGCTTTGTGCCGCGCTGCCTTCCGCAGGAAATTGAAGAATAATATTACCGGGTGCTCCTCCCGTTAAGTACGCAAGAAAACTCCCCTGCAGCATACAGACGCTCTCGGATATCAAGAAAAATGAAAACAACAAAAAAATTGACAACCAGCGTCTCTAATTGCTCGCTGCGGGGGTCCCGCGACTTCAAAACGAACAGCGGCTTACGGGGAGGAAAGCGACTTGAGAAGAAAATCTGTAGCATGAATTTAGGTTCTGCCAGAAGCTAGGAAGGAAGATTATGGTTTAGCGGACAGTCGACAACGTGAACTTGGTCATTAGAAAAGGAGAACAATCTGGGATTGTTTTTGTCAAGGATTGGGAAGAGCAGAACCGGCCGCGGTGGCCGACTGGACTGCGGCGCGCCATTCACGGTCTGCACGGGTCATTACGGTTGGGGGTTCGAAGCCCCCCCCCCTATCCTCGGGCATGGATATTTGTGCCGTCCTTAGTATTAGCTAGTTCATAAGTAGTTTGTACGTTTAGGTACTGATGACCCCGTAGCTAAGTCCCAGAAGCTCTACAAGCATTTGAACATTTGATTTGATTGGGAAGAAAATCAGCAATGCCCTTTCAAAGGAACCATATCGGCATTGGCCTAGAGTGATTTACGGAATTTCCATAAAACCCAAACGTGGATGGCGGGAGGCGGGTTCGAAGCACCGTCCTTCCGCAAACACGTCCAGTGTGGTAAGCAGTGCGCCACCGTGCTCGGTTTAGCCTCTGTAATTCTGAATCTTAGACAATCTAACACATGTGAATGTGGAAACCTGAACATGTAGTGCTGCACTGTAATGAGCATCTAAAAACAAACACAACTAAATGGCACAAACCTATTTGAATCGATAGAAAAACCCAGAGGAGTGGATCTGAATTTAACTGCAGACATTATTTCACGAGTCCCACAGTCTGAATACAACCGAGGAAGGTAACACAGGGCTGCAGCACTGGTGAATCAACAGTGAGATGGACCCACATGCGAGGACAGCAGGGCCGACGCAGAGGAAAAGGACGACGAAGAAGTCCACCAAGCAGTCATCAATGAAGACAGCAATAGGGACACAGAAGAAGATGGTGTCGAAGACGGCAACTAACAATGAACAACAGAAACAGTAATAGTAACAGTAATCAACAACTAAGAATACCAATAGAAACTGCAATAATAATAAAAAGTGAATATTAACCTTAAAGAAACCATAACTAAGTAGTGAGTAAGTGTAGCTAATACCCTTAACTGTATGTCATTCACTACTTGTATCTGTTTCTGTTATAGATAGTTGTAGTAATTGTATATCTATCGGTAGTAATATCGATACAACTGTACCTTTAAGCACATAGTAACATATATGACTGTGCATTAAGTTAGTAAGGATTACTATGTTTTAATTTTGTACCTCAGCATTATCTATATTTAATATAGTTTAACAAAGCTGCAATATATATACAATAAGAGAGGGCAAACTGGTCCACCTCCACGTGTTGGGACATGGGCAACGCCAGACCTAGAAGACACTGGATATACCAGGCGTGACGGTTAAGAGCCCACTCTTAAATGTGAAAATAGGACCCGTCTCCTGCCAATAGATAGCGGGTCATTAAATGAGTTAAGTTCTGATACCTTTTTGCGTATCACCTGTGAAAGAGCAACTATGATGCTCATAGGGTGAACGAAGGGAATAAGATTATTGTGGCGTAAAGTACCATCCCACAATAATGTGGCATAAAGTACCTTCGGAAAGGGAAACCTACGCTTTTATCATTTGTGGATCTGAAGAAAGCTTTTGACAATGTTGACGCGAATAGCCCTACACTCTTTCAAATTCTGAAGGTAGCGGGGGTAAAACATAGGGAGCAAAGAGATATATCCAACTTGTACAAAATCCAGACAGCAGTTATTAGAGTTGAAGGACATGAAAGGGTCGCAGTGGTTGGGAAGGAGTAAGACAGGTTTTTAGGCTTTCCCCAATGTTGTTCAACCAGTACATCGAGTAAGCCGTGGAGGAGTCCAAGGAGAAATTTGGAGAGGAAATTAAAGTCAAGGGAGAGGGAATACAAACCTTGCGGTTTACTGATGACATAGTAATTCTGTCAGAGACAGCAAAGGATCTGGAAGAGCAATTACAAGGAATTGACAGTGTCTTTAAAGGAAGATATAAGACGAACATTAAAAAGAGTAAAACGAGGATAATGGAATGTAGTGTCAGAAATCAAGCAATGCTGAAGGAATTACATTATGTAATGAAACAATAAAAGTTGTGGATGAGTTTTGTTATTTGGGTAGCAAAATAACTTCTGATGGCCGAAGTAAAGAACATAAAAATGCAGAATGGCTATGGTAAGAAAAGCGTTTCTGGAGAAGCGAAATTTGTTGACATTCAGTATTAATTTAAATGTTAGGAAGTTCTTTCTGAAGGCATTTGTTTGTAGTATACTATTATGGGAGTGAAACATGGACGATAAGTTCAGACAAAAAGATGGTAGAAGCTTTCGAAATTTTGTGCTACAGACGAATGATGAAGATTTGATGGATAGATCAAGTAATTAATGAGGAGGTGCTCAACAGAATTGGGTAAAAAAGGAGTTTCTGGCATATCCTGGGTGTGAGAAGGGGTATGCTGGTGGGAATACATTCTGAGATATCGAGGAATCGTCGACTTAGCATTAGAAGGAAGAGTGTGGTGTAAAAATCGTAGAGGGAGACCGAGGGACGAATGCAGTAAGCAGATTCAAAAGGATGTAGGTTGCCGTTCGTATTCTCAGATGAAGAGACTTGGAGAAGACAGGGTAGCGTTGACGTCACACGCGTCTGGGCCATCCAGAGAAATCTGCAGTGGCTGAACTCTGCCTCATTACAGGTCACAGTATAGATTTCAAAAACAAAATTATTTCGTTGACGTGCTCGTACTGGGACAGTGTTATTAAACAGGCGGTGCAAACTCGCAGATCTTCGAATCTGTTCAACAGGGACGCCAGCATGGTATGCTGCACTGAATCTGTTAAAATCTTGAAAACCACCGAGGGAAACGTCTGTGGGAGCAGATGAAGAGACATCGGTAGCGACATATTTTTATCTGTTGAGCATGGCGAGATGGAGACAGCCCAGCACGGACACACAGTACATCGGCATGCGGCTTCGAATAGAGGTCATTTGATCAACATACTAATTCCGAAATGGGGGACATAGCAATAGGTATTTCCGGAGTAGAGAAGCTGCTGAGAGAGCTAAACACGAAAAAGTCTGCTGGTCCGGATGGAATACCAGTTCGGTTTTACAAAGACTATTCTGCGGCGTTGGCCCCCTACTTAGCTTGCATTTATCGCGAATCTTTAATTCAGCGCAAAGTTCCTAGTGAGTGGAAAAAAGCGTAGGTGACTCCCGTTTATAAGAAAGGAAAGAGAACTGACCCACAAAATTACAGGCCAATATCGTTGACTTCAGTTTCTTGTAGAATTTTGGAGCATATTCTCAGTTCGAATATAGTAAATTTCCTTGAAACGGAAAAGCTTCTTTCCATGAATCAGCACGGGTTTAGGAAACATCGTTCATGTGAAACTCAGCTTGCCTTTTTCTCACATGACATCTTGCGAGCCATGGATGAAGGGCAACAGGCGGATTGTGTTTTTCTCGACTTCAAAAAGGCGTTCGATGCGGTGCCACACTGCAGACTGCTAACGAAGATACGAGCTTATGGAATAGGTTCACAGATTTGTGACTGGTTGGAAGACTTCCTAAGTAATAGAACGCAGTACGTTGTTCTCGACGGCGAGTGTTCATCAGAGAGGAGTGTATCGTCAGATGTGCCCCAGGGGAGTGTGATAGGACCGCTATTATTTTCTATCTATATAAATGATCTGATGGACAGAGTAAGTTGTAATTTGCGGCTGTTTGATGATGATGCTGTGGTGTATGGGAGGGTGTCGTCTGTAACTGACTGTAATAGCATACAAGATTACTTAGACAAAATTTCTAGTTGGTGCGAAGAATGGCAGCTAGCTCTCAATGTAGAAAAGTGTAAGGTGATGCGCAAGAGTAGAAAAAACAACCCCATAATGTTCGAATACAGCATTAGTAGTGAGCTTCTTGATGCTGTCGCGTCGTTCAAATATCTAGGCGTAACAATGCAGAGCGATATGAAATGGAACGAGCATGTAAGTATAGTTGTGAGTAAGGCGGACAGCCGACTTCGGTTTATTGGGAGAATTTTGGGAAGATGTACTTCACCTGTAAAGGAGACCGCGTATAAAACGCTTGTACGACCACGTCTTGAGTATTGCTCAACTGTTGGGGACCCGCAGCAGATAGGCTTAAAGTAAGACATAGAGGCGGTTCAGAGACGAGCAGCTAGATTTGTTACCGGTAGGTTCGACCAATGCGCGAGTGTCACGGAAATGCTCCGGCAACTCAATTGGGGATCGCTGGAAGAAAGACGACGTTCTTTTCGTGAATTTCTGCTAAGTAAATTTAGAGGGCCGGAATTTGAAGCTGAGTGTAGTACTATCTTGCTGCCGCCTAATTACATTTCGCGTAAAGATCACAAAGACAAGATAAGAAAAATTAGGGCTCGTACGGAGGCATATAGGCATTCTTTTTTTCCTCGTTCTATTTGGGAGTGGAATAGGAAAGGAAATGCCTAGTAGTGGTACAGTGTACCCTCCGCCACGCACCTTACTGTGAATTGCGGAGTATGCATGTAGATGTAGATGTAGAAGTCGGCGGCGGCTCTTAGCATGTGGACAGGTCTGCGCGAGTGACCAAATGTTTACTTCGCAGTCCAGCAGGTGGCGTAGCTGGCTCTTTTGTTTATGGATAAAGTACGAAAAATCTACAACACTGATTATTATTACCGTCAGATATGGAATAACAAAGTGAATGAAAATTAATAACAAGCTTTTAAAAACCTGTCAATAAAAATAAAATTAAAGTAATTAAAGAAATATCGCAATGAAACTTCTCAAAATATAGTCCCTGTGCTGTATTGGCCAACGATTTTGGCGCGTTCCCTTTTTTCTATGTTTCAAATATGAATTCGTCGGTCACCGCTCAGCAGTGTGTCCATCCCACCTGAAAATATCAGCCAGATTTGCTGACGAGAACCATATTTAGAATAACTCCGTCGGGAAAGTCTGAAGCTACACTTTACAAATGCTGTTTTAGCTAACGGCTCTGCGAATTGTTAACGTGTTCCGCTACTGGATGTGTCGAATGACACACGAGCGAAATAACTTCGCTTAGTTAAAATGGTACACGGATCCTGGACTGAACTTCGTATACCTACAGCTGATAAATATGCACTCTGTTAACTTATTCTTGTACTCAAAAAACCAATCGAATGGAATACTGAGAGTGTAAAACTGTTGTTTCACGATCTGACAGTGCAGCTGCGCGTTTACTTTCGTTTTTGATACATCCTTCTGTAGTAAAACGTATAAAATTAAATGAAAAAAAAAACCTATATTGTTGGTATCGAATAAATGAATCGAACTCGAAATATATATTTTGTTACTAATACGGTTTTGTTGAGAAATTCGTACAAAATTAATGCTGTAGCTTTCCGATTTAGGCCTAATAACTTGAGTCTGGAGTATAGCTGACATAATTTTCTACACTAAAGACAAAAAGAAATATAAATTTTTGTGTCCGATCTAACAACTGACATGAAGAGGTCCCCACTGGCAGGGGAAAACTGAAGAAAATTTCTTATTGCAACTTTTCCATCTGAACGTACTCACTGATTACGTGTATTTCAGCAGACTTTAAGAATACGCAAACGCACTGTGATATTAACGTCAGTGTACAATACGGAACCACGTGCGTTGGCCATGGACCGTCGAGTGTTGTCGATCGCCTTCAGCACCATCTGTGTCATAAACAAAGTTCATATCCGCATTCTGCCGTCGGCAAATGTAATATATATTTATATATCTTTTGTTATTCTGTTACTTTCTCTATAACAATGGCACTTTTCATAGAATGTAACATTTAGCACGAAAATGAAACAGATCACTATTTTTTTATTTATACTCGAGCGATCTTCTAATCATAGGTTCTTGCACTTCAGAGCATTCTACGTTAATGTGCACGCGTCCCCGCTGGCGTGTTTATATAGTGGCCAGAGAGCAAAGCGAGGTCGGGCGATAACAGATAGTAAACTGCTTAGCCACGATACTTGGCGCATGTTGTCTACGCGGGCAGCATACACTACCAGGCGCATTCAATATACATGGAAATACATCATCATCATTGAAAACAAAGAACCCCCCTTCGAAACCCCCCACAAATAATAACAATTTATATCAAATTGTTGCCTTCTTGAGTCAGTGGTTCTCGATGTACAGGACAGCGGTTCTAGGCTGACGCTATTGACCACTATTATCTGTAATCATTCCATTTTCACGTTACGAAGGAGTCGTCACAAATAATAAACACATATAAGTCTTCTAACACATTTATTCAATTGGTATAATAGTGTGTTACATCACCAACTATTTTAACACTGGAACAACAACCATATAGCAACAGACTCCATCTCATTGATTCTACGTGGATTCCTTGTCCTTATAACAAATGGCATGTTAGATGACAAATAGCTCTTGCCATAGTCTTTGTTAACATGACAATACACACTCCACGTACGATACGCAATTACATCTCGTGTATTTGAACTCTCAAGTCCAGACAATGCTTTCACTGTAGCTTCATTACACCGCAAAACAGCCATAGTTAACCAACCGTTCCCGGGTTGTGGATTAGTACCTTTTGAAAATATGGAAAAGTTCACAACACATCCTCGAAACACACTAAACACTGTAAACAAACGTTCAAAAACGAGTACACAGTGAGGTGGTGATGCAAGGGTTTTCATCAAGACCGAAAATACCACATCCAACTGACGACCTCACAAACATCTCCATGAAGACACACATGGAATAAAACAGAAAACCGTAAGTAGGGTCGAAAACTGTATAATTAAAATAACTTTGCAAAAGCTAGTGCTACAGAAGTTGTTTCTAACCTAGTAGATCCGAACTTTAGTAATTGTAACAAGACTGTTATCTGTCATACTGTGAAAAATACCTATAATATTATGACTGTACTACAATATTATACAAAAACAACATGTATTACAGGCCACTGATGATGCTTCATAAATAAAGAAGCGAAACGCGTATGGCACACAAAAAACGCCTTTCATTTAGTTGCTAAAGACGGTAATACACCTCCACCAAACGAGATACTGTTATGCGTGAAGCATTGTTGCCAGAACTGAAATTACAAATTGCATTACGTTTCTTGTCAAGTAGATATTCGTCTCTGCAGTACCTGTACCGTGTTTCGAAATCCACAATTGTCATAGTTTGTTTGTATAAGTATTTGGAATTGAATGAATTTTAGTCTGAAATTCACTAATTGTCAGCCCATCGATATTTAATTCACGACTAATTGCTTCAACAGCACTAATACGCCGCTGCTTAAAATCGCACAAACACCTATTCATCGCATATTTGTTCAAAAACCGAATTATTTCTTCCGTTCGCCCCTTTATGTTGTGTTTTGTTCTGTATTGGTTATAACATAACCTAAAAACACGCGCAATCAGTTTCGCTAAAGTTGGAAGATGCCGAAACTGTTTAGATTCGCCATCGAGTCGCGCGAACGCCTGCCACGCATGCGCACTGGTCAGTAGCGCAGTTTCATGAAACCTAGTGTCGTCGTGTAAACTAGCCTTTAGCGACTAAGCAGCCGCCAAAGATGAAAGACCTGAATAAGGTTTCTGTAAGTACAAGTTGGCGCATCAGCCATTTCGTTGCCCGTGGC
Source organism: Locusta migratoria (assembly GCA_026315105.1). Classification (NCBI taxonomy): domain Eukaryota; kingdom Metazoa; phylum Arthropoda; class Insecta; order Orthoptera; family Acrididae; genus Locusta; species Locusta migratoria. The sequence continues at coordinate 834,464,651 of CM048745.1, read as the reverse complement.
TCTTTAATGAAGACATGCTGCGGTTAGATTAGATTATTAATTATGATTATTACTGCCCGCTCCCTGCTAACAACTACTGAACATCGTTCTCCTCATTGTTACCCCACATCACATACTAGATTCAACTGGAAACACAACTCCCAATTTCGTTTTCCCCCCGTCACATTTCTTGGACACCAATATTAGTTTCGTTGGTAAGCGATCTTCTAATCATAGGTTCTTGCACTTCAGAGCATTCTACGTTAATGTGCCCCATGTCTATATCTGAAGAATTCTGTAGTAAACAGTTACAAATAACAGTTAAAAGTAACTGGTATAAAAATAGCAGTTACCCAAAAGTAGAAATTAAAAACACTGATGTAAAAAATAATTGTGATCGTGATAACTGATACGCGGAAATAACCGTTTGGCGCACCTCCGCAGCAGTGCGTGCTGCGCTGGCTGAGCCAGGCCGCGCTAAGGTTGCCTCGTGCTGCACGCGGCTTCATTATCGCCTCCCCCCGCGCCCCGGTCCCCGCGCGGCACTCGGCTTTTTACGACGCCACGGCCGCCCGAGAAGCAGAGTTTTACTGCCCTCCCGCCTCCCACCAGCCGCAGGCGCTCGAGTCGGCGAGTGCATTGTCGACCTGTCGACGAGACGGGACTCACAGCTGCCGCCTGACTCAGCTGGGGCATCCGATCTCTGCTGCCTTCCGACAAGAGTGATTTATCAGTCCTTGAGGCGTCTGAAAACTTATTTAAGGGCATCGATGAAAGGAAACCGCCTCCTTGCTCTTGCATTACCAGATTCCTGTAGAAGTAGAAAAAATAAGTAATTGCAAAACTTTCAAAAACTGGCCGTAGATGGAGATTAGAATTTAATATTTGTTGTTGTTGTTGTGGTCTTCAGTCCGGAGACTGGTTTGATGCAGCTCTCCACAATACCCTATGCTGAGCAAGACTCTTCATCTCCACATAAAAACGGCAACCTACATCTGCCTGAATCTTTAATATTTAAGAACAATATTGTGTAAATGCATATTTAATATTAACTTTCATTACGTTTATAATTTTAAATTTTTAGTTATTTTGTTTTACAAGAAGAAAGAAAGAAGTTTATTGTTAATAAAAGGAAGATTAAAGAGGCTATAGTAATAGCCAAGGGTCCCGCCAGTATGAACAGGGACGACGATATCGTTCCAATAATTTGCGTAACCACCCCCATGAACCACAGACATTGCCGAGGTGGGGTGGCTTGCGTGCCTCAACGATGCAGATAACCGTACCGTAGGTTCAACCACAATGGAGGGGTATCTGTGGAGAGGCCAGACAAAAGTGTGGTTCCTGAAGAGGGGCAGCAGCCTTTTCAGTAGTTACAGGGGCAACAGTCTGGATGATTGGCTGAGCTGGCCTTCTAATATCAGCTAATGTGGCTTTGCCACACGGTTACTGCGAACTACTGAAAGCAAGGGGAAACTACAACCGTTACTTTTCCCGAGGACATGCAGCTCTACTGTATGAAAATATTATGATGACATCCTCTCGGGTAAAACATTCCGGAGGTAAAATAGTCCCCCATTCGGATCTCCAGGCGGGGACTACTCAGGAGGATGTTGTTATCAGGAAAGACAATAGTGGCATTCTACGGATCGGAGCGTGGAATGTTACATCCCTTAATCGGGTAGGAAAAATAGAAAATTTAAAAAGAGAAATGGATAGGTTGAAGTTAGATATAGTGGGGATTAGTGAAGTTCGGTGGCAGGATGAACAGGATTTCTGGTCAGCTGACTACAGGATTATAAATACAGAATCAGTTGGGGGTATCACAGGAGTAGGGCTGATAATTAATAAGAAAATAGGAATGCGGGTAAATTACTATGAGCAGCACAGTGATTGCATTATCATTGTCAAGACTGATACGAAGCCAATACCGACAACAGTAGTACAGGTTTATATGCCAACTAGCTCTGCCGATGATGAGGAGATCGAAGAAATATATGAGGAGCTAAAGGAAATTATTCAGACAGTTAAGGGACAGGAAAACTTAATTGTAATGGGAGACTGGAATTCGGTAGCAGGAAAAGGAAGAGAAGGAAAAATAGTAGGTGAATATGGACTGGGCAGAAGAAATGAAAGAGGAAGTCGCCTGGTAGAATTTTGCACGGAACATAATTTAATCATAACAAACACGTGGTTTAAGAATCACAAAAGAAGGTTGTACCACAATGGAGGGGTATCTGTGGAGAGGCCAGACAAACGTGTGGTTCCTAAAGAGAAGGTTGTATACTTGCAATAGACCAGGAGACACCGGAAGGTATCAGATAGATTTTATAATGGTAAAACATAGATTCCGGAACCAGGTTATAAACTGCAAGACATACCCAGGGCCAGATATAGACTCTGACCATAACTTGTTAGTCATGAACTGTAGGCTGAAACTGAAAAAACTGCAGAAAGGTAGCAAAATAAGGAGATGGGACCTAGATAAATTGAAGGAACGTGAAGTTCTGGTGAATTTCATAGGGAGATTTAGGCAACGACAGAATCAGGGGGAAATAAAACAGTAGAATAGGAATGGGTAGCATTGAGAGATGAAATAGTGAAGGCAACAGAGGACAAAATAGGTAGAAAGGCAGGCCTACAAAAACCCTTGGATAACACAGGAAATACTAAATTTAAGTGATGAAAGGAGAAAATATAAAAATGCAGTAAATGAAACAGGCAAAATGGAGTACAGACGACTAAGAAATGAGATTGATAGGAAGTGCAAAATGGCTAAGCAGGAGTGGCTAGAAGCCAAATGCAAATCTGTAGAAGAATGTATAAGAAGGGGAAAAGTAGATACCGCCTACAGGAAAATCAAAGAGACATTTGGGGACAAGAAAAGCAATTCTACGAATATCAAGAACTCAGATGGGAAACCAGTTCTCAGCAAAGAAGAGAAGGCTGAAAGGTAGAAAGAGTACATAGAGCAGCTCTACAAAGGAAATGAACTTAGAGACGATGTTGTAGGAAGGAAAGAGGAAGTAGATCAAGATGCAATAGGAGATACTATACTGAGAGATGAATTTGACAGAGCCCTGAAAGACCTAGGTCGGAACAAGGCTCCAGGAGTAGATGACATACCCTCAGAGCTACTAAAGTCTCTGGGAGAGCCAGCCATGGCAAGACTATTTGAACTGGTGTGTAGGATGTATGAGACAGGCGAAATACCCTCAGACTTTAAGAAAAATGTAATAATCCCCATTCCAAAGAAATCAGGCGCAGACAGGTGTGAAAATTACAGAACCATCAGTTTGATAAGTCATGGTTGCAAACTTTTAACACGAATTATCTACAGGAGAATGGAAAACCTGGTAGAAGCTGACCTAGGGGAAGATCAGTTTGGATTCAGGAGGAACGTAGGAACCCGGGAGGCAATACTAACCTTACGTCTTATCTTAGAAGATAGATTAAGGAAATTCAAACCTACGTTTTTAGCCTTTGTAGATTTGGAGAAAGCGTTTGACAATGTTGACTGGACTACACTCTTTCAAATTCTGAAGTCAGCAGGGGTAAAATACAGGGAAAGGAGAGTTATCTACAACTTGTACAAAAGCCAGACCGCAGTTATTAGACTCGAAGGGCATGAAAGGGAAGCATCAGTTGGGAAGGGAGTAAGACAGGGTTGTAGCCTTTCTCCGATGTTATTCAATTTGTATATTGAGCAGGCGGTGAAGGAAAGCAAGGAAAATTTTGGAATAGGGATTAAAGTTCAGGGGGAGGAAATAAAAACATTGCATTTTGCTGATGACATTGTAATTCTGTCAGAGACAGCGAAGGACCTGGAAGAGCAGTTGAATGGAATGGACAGTGTGTTGAAGAGAGCGTACAAAATGAACATTAACAAGAGCAAAACAAAAATAACGGAATGCGGTCTTAGAAAATCATGCGATGCTGAAGGAATTAGATTAGGAGAATAGACGAGTTTTGTTACTTGGCCGCAGTACATAGGATATAAAATGCAGAATGGCAATGGGAAGAAATGCATTTTTGTAAAAGAGAAATTTGCTAACATCGAATATTAATTTAAGTGTAAGGAAGAGGATAGAGTAGGGTGGAGAGCTGCATCAAACCAGTCTCGGGACTGAAGACCATAACAACAACAACATAACAATTTGCGTAAAATATTCCAAACGTGTTCACAGCGGCACCTAGGGAATGCTTGCATGTTTCGCAGGAGAGCTTCTGTGAAGTTTGGAAAGTAGGAGTCAGAAGTAAAGTTATGAGGGGGCATCGTTAGTCGTGTCGGGATATCTCAGTCGGTAGAGCGCTTGTCCGCTAAAGGCAGAGGTCCCAGGTTCGAGTCCCGGTTTCGGTACACAGTTTTAAACTGCCAAGAAGTTTCAAAGCGGAAATAAATTACTAATTTGCCTCAAATGTAATGACCGCCCATCCCTGATTTAATGGAACTGTATTTTTAAATTTCTCTCGCGATGGCGGCGGAATGCTGGGATCACAGCCGGCAGCTGCTCGCTGCGACAATTGTTAAGTTCTGCTGAAATGTCTCATTGTGATCAACACTTATTTGGAAACTAGCTGTAAACCCGGCGTTGCCTGGGTGTTTATTCATCCTACACTCTCCCCGCCCCCCCTCTCTCTGTATCCACCTCTTTCTCTCTCATCTCTCTATTCGTTTCCAATTTTCCCTCTTTCGGTACAGTTTTCTACAAGGTACCCTCTGTCATGTAGCATACAAACATTTGTGTACCCAGTGATCTTCCTCTTGGTTTAAAGGTCATGGGTGCAAAAGTTCATAATGATTGGAGCACAACTGTGCATTTTATAAAATTCCGTAAGTTAGTACCCTTCACCACGCACCGGACGAAATTTTATACAGACAGTGACAGTCCTCTTGCTTTTAAGGTACAGTGTGCAAAATTTCATCAATTTTGAAATAAATGCAATAGAAACACAGGGTCACATTGAAGAACAACTTAGTTGTTCTCAAATATTCAAGTTTTATTTCATACAACCCTTGTTCTGAGAATGACGAAAAAAATATATAAATATATAAAAACAAAATAAAATAAAATAAAATAAAAATAAATAAATAAAAAAGGAACTGTGAAATCGTTCGAGCCAAGATATTTAGGAATCCATATTTATGTTGCATAGCACCCTCCCCTATGCACAATATGAAACTTAAGGTAGACGGTGACGTTCCTCTCATTTTGAAGGTCAAGCGTGCGAAATTTCATGAAAATCGGAATGAAACTGTAGATTTCGTGAGTCGCCATGCGCCTATCGCAAAATACTTTCTTTGCTGGCGTTTTCTACCTATAAACTATATTTCTGCAGAACTTCATAGATGAAGTAGTTTTCGAGATTTCGTGTTTAGTCAATGAGTGAGTGAGTGTCCTTTCGCTTTTATATAGATGGAGATTAAGAAAACAGATTGCTTAATTCTGGATGCAAGAGAATTAAGGGAGGCTTGCACACAATAGTAACATGCAAATCTGTAATGCTAACTTTATTTGATAAAAATTCATGCCTGATGCGACAGTTTTACGGCATATACAGTGAAACTACTGTGAGCGGTAGACGACATTTCGTTTCATCATTTGTGTGTGTGTAGGGGGGGGGGGGGGTGTTCACTTACAAACGCTTCATAAACGTCCGAAATTACATGCAAACTTTGTTGCAGGTCCCTAACTACTCCGTTTTCCAACAATTGACGCATAGATCTGTGTATTCTCACGAGGTGGCCTCTCATTATTTATGACGTAATATCTCCTGAGCTATGTCTCATGCTCTTTTGTTTTTGGATCAGGAACCTTCTTGGGCATGTGGTGAACAGTTCCTCAAAGTTTCATTGCAATCGTATGAACGGTTTATGAACACATAGAGGGTATACAGGCAAACATAGATATATATATATATATATATATATATATATATATATATTAGAATCACATATATATGTTAGATGTGTGTATTTGAACATATTTTAGTAATCTTTGTATACATGATACACTCATTACATTACGGATAGCATTTATTAAAACAATCTAACGACGCCTCTACTAAAATTACGTATCTGTTACAAAAAAGGTTTCTCTCAACCGGTCGTGACCAACGGGAAGAATGAGAAGCGTTTCCCACTATTATTTGTACATGAACAATGACATAGGTGAGGGGTGGGCAAATTTTTTAGGCACGGGGGCCGCATTGCAGATGCAGAGTTTATAGAATGGTCGCACTTCCCAAAATGCTTTCATCAGTTAGCTTTGCATTTCACAAAAGGTATATGTTGCACCAAAACGGTAATAAATATATAAAAGCTAGTCACAGTGTTCTGCGATTTAATTTATTTTGCTCATTTCATAATATCTCCAGGTTTTTATAAATTCCGAACAAGTTTAATAAGACCCTTTTGCATAATTTCTTTGAAATCAGGAGTGAGACTCTAGTTGAAATTCGCATCACAGCATGAAAGTTAATGTCTGTTAATGTACTTGTTCTTGTTCTTGTTGATCTTCATGTAAGAAAACTTTGTTCACAAATATATGTAGAGAACATTTCTTCAAAAAATTTCTTTATATGGAAATTTTTCAGTTGACCAAGATTTGTAAAAGTCAACTAATGTCTCAACAGTAAACATTTCTTTCACTGTGTGATCTACCTGCATGTCAATAAGTTGACGTTTCAGCTCCCTGATCTTACAAGGAACACTATCTAGCACTTCCTCTTTTCCTAGTAAAAGAAAATGACAAAGGAGTCTTCGTTAGCTTGCCTTGCAAATAGAGCTAGTTTTGATTTGAATGATTTTACATGTATCCTCATTTCATATGCAATCAATCCTTTTCCCTCCAGTGTCACATTCAGCTCATTCAATTTTTCGAATACACCAGTTGCAAAAATTACCTCATATCCCCAGTCCTCACATCGTATTTTTCTAATAAGATAGTGAGTTATCGCCTTTACGTCCAGAAATACGACAATTTCATCTTGCAATTCCTAAACACTTTTTAACGCTTTGCCCAGGCTCAACCAACTCGCACTGTTACGATAAATAAAATCTTAGTACTTTGCTCCCAGATTCTCAAGAAGAAATTTCGACTGTCTGTGATGGAACGTCCCTGCTCTGTGTTCACAACTCAAGCAGCAGGATCTACCACATGCTGTAAGTCCAGTGCAGATTCACAGAGGCTCTACTAATGTAAAAGTAATGATAACTGAAGATTTCAATGACTGCCTTGTGCTTGAAATTTGCTTTTCTTAAAATCTGAAGATACCTGCAGTTTTCGCACTGAAAACTTTGACACCAACCATTGTATGCTTAACATTTTCTTCCAGGGCAAGCCACTTGTTTCCATACAATTCACAGCACCTTCAATTGAAAATATGCTAAGTAGTTCCTCTGTTATGACGAAATGTTCACTAATTGCGCGAATAGGGATGAGTACTTGTGCAGCCTTCGTTATGTGTGCTCTCGCCCTTGCCAAGGAAAACCAAGCAAAATCTTCAAAATTGGTTTTAATATCGGCACACATATTGCTCAAACACTGTGCCATATCCTGCTTAATAAACTCGCTTGTCACGTTTAAGTAAGTTTATAGGTGAACATGAGACTAGCTTCTACAGTGCTATTCTGAATCGGTGTTTGTATTGTGAATAATACTTGTTGTTTCTTCAACCTTTCCACGCACTCCTCAGATTTTATCTACATCGGAAAGTTTGTAGCGAAATTCACTGTATTTTTCTTAATTTATTTATTTTTTTATTATTTTTTCCGTAACGTTGTTTCATATTGCATTAGAATACGGTTATCGGTTCGCGACACAGTAAAAATGCTGCATTATTCTCTGTATCAACAAAGGGGTATTTGTTCGTCAAGTCTTCATTAAACACACGACACTCATCACTGACTTTAAGTTCCTTCGGAGGGTTATTGATTGCACAAAGTCGGAAAATTTATATATTTACTGCCGCACAGACGAAACAGAATTAAATCACGTCAACCGGAAAAGCACTGCGCGCCATATTATGATTCTCGCAGGAAATATGGAGTGTTCTCATCGGCCGCCGCATCGACCCCAAAAAAAGTTTGCGCCAATATCAGGATACACCGGAAACGTAGTTTCTCGCAAGAGTTTAGGCAATGTCTTGGAGGCAATTAGAAAATCATTTGGCAGTCCGCTATTTGCCCACCCCAGACACAGATAATAACGTTTTTCACTTAATTACAATAATTGAATTTTTCACACATATAGCCTTTGGTAGCAAAATGCGTGTACACCAGTGGTACAATGTAAACAATACTTTCACACACATTTTACGTAATGTTATTGAATTTTATCAATGAAAAATCCAAACAAAACGGGAGTATGTGACGGCCGACACACTCGTAACGTCCGTCCAGTCTCTACGGCGAACCGAGCAGCCTCACCCATCTGAAAATGCTGCTTAAAATCCCGGAGTGCGCAACTGACCCGCTCCTCTCCATAGATCATACGACCAAAGTTAAGAATGCACGAGCCTATCGATACTGCTACGGCTCACTGAATTGTGTAGGTCGAAAAACTGTTCCCGAGTGGTGACAAACACCCGTACCGCCTCAAAAAGTCCTCACCAATAATTTAAGAAAATTATTTGTTATGTTATGCTTTGTAAAATCAAGAAATAATGTTGGTATTTTTTTTTCCTTGTTTGATGATAATTACATTTTAAAATACATCCAGTAATGAGTTAAAGCAAATAATTAAACGAGTGGTGTGACTCATGACAGTGTTACGGTGCTGCAGGCACACGTAGCACTTGTTCCGGTGCGCAGTGCTTTAGCTGGAAAAAAATTTAGGCGGTTCTCTGTTCGCCGGATAAATTTTTAAGCGGTACTCTGTTGATTCCACATGAAAGGAGTCAAATGGACATCTTTAGAAAATCAAGATAGTAAAGATTAAGGAATGTGAATACACTAACAAAATATAGCTGTAATTTACAGATTTGAAACCCATTTTTATTGTATTCAATGCTTTAGTGTAGGTGAGGATAGTACCAATCGGCGTTGGAGAACGACATCTTATCATAACTAATCAGGAGTGGCGTGTTTTTGTTTCTTTTTTCAAAGCCAAAAACAGTCAGACTTGTCGAGTTTACCGGAGTGTCGAGTTATCGAGAGTCAAGTTTTCTGGTTTCTAGTGTTGATTATGAAACTCTAAATGCTCTAAAAATACTTTAAAATGCCCTATTTGTCATCTAAAATTTAGAAAATCTCCGGAGTAAGATCTCAGTATGCACCCGCCCCCCTCTCCAATATTTTTTAGAAGTGAACCGACGATAACCACACCGCTGCCGGTCAACCGGCGAACGGCAACAGAGAAATCTCGCGGCCAATCGGAAAGCCTGGCGCTAACCGTAGTTTGAAAATGGCGCATCTTCGTGTCAGAATATTACTAATCTTTGTTACTACCAGCAACAGCTAACCAGGGTTAAAATTTCGTGACAATTTTTCTCCATCCTGCGTAAAATTCGTATTACCTTGCGTTATAAAAATCCACTCTTGGTTTTAACAATTCAATGACTAACAACGTTTGAGGAGGGTTTATTAAGTTATAGTATAGAACGTGTGATCCGAACAGTTTACTGGCATTCTGCAAACGATATACGAATGTAGAGAAGATGTGTGGAGTATAAATGAAGGAAGATTGTATCTTTTTAATGAATTACGCCGAGAATTAATTACTTATAAAAATATTACGTGTTTGAGGACATATCACGTGTAACTACTATTCTGTTTAATAAATGAATGCCGGCCGCGGTGGCCGAGCGTTCTGCGGCGCATCATTCACAGTCTGCACGGCCACTACAGTCGGGGGTTCGAATCCCCCCTCGGACATGGATATTTGTGCCGTCCTTAGTATTAGCTAGTTCATAAGTAGATTGTAAGTTTAGGAACTGATGACCCCGTAGTTAAGTCCCATAGGGTCTACAAACATTTGAATTCTTTTTTTTTATATATAAAGTCGAGCAACTGTGAGTAACCTTAAGAATATTATGGATGTATGCATACCAGAGCATCGATTTAAGATCTTTACGAGTCCCAGGAGTCGAACACGGGTCCCCTGGTCACCAGCCAGTTGTACCAGCGACCATGCCCTGACACAGAGACTACACACTGCTACGCGATTTACCCATGCACCCCTTCCTCTTTAGTCCGAATTTTCATCTCCGACTCTCTCTTCATGTTTTCCCGATAAACTCTCAGAACTTAACGAAGTTCCTACAAATCTACTACAATACCAACCTCTGCATAGCATGAAACTGGCATTCTGCCACAAACTCATGCATAAGGATCCTTATTTAAATTAAAGTATGTTATTGCGAGACATTCTGTCTGAGTACATAAGAGCTGTAAAAAACACAGACAGCAAAAGTGAACATTGTGGTTTCACAATTACGCATGTCAAATGCTACGAAACAGCACAATTAAAAAAACATCCTTTAAGTATTTAGACTGAGCTAGAAATGTACTCGCAGGCGAAATCTATTCGGCTGGTTACATATACGATTTAGAGGATGATGAAATTCGCAATGCTGTCTTACATAATGCAGCTTGTCCAAAATATGTCTGACACCATAAATGTTGAATTGGGAGACGTAATGCAGCATGACCATGCCATGAACCACAGACATTGCCGAGGTGGGGTGGCTTGCGTGCCTCAAAGATGCAGATAGCCGTACCGAAGGTGCAACCACAGCGGAGGGGTATCTGTGGAGAGGCCAGACAAACGTGTGGTTCCTGAAGAGGGGCAGCAGCCTTTTCAGTAGTTACAGGGGCAAAAGTCTGGATGATTGACTGAGCTGGCCTTGTAACCTCAGCTAATGTGGCTTTGCCACACAGTTACTGCGAACGGCTGAAAGCAAGGGGAAACTACAGCCGTTACATTTCCCGAGGACATGCAGCTCTACTGTATGAAAATATGATGATGGCATCCTCTAGGGTAAAATATTCCGGAGGTAAAATAGTCCCCTAGAGCTGGGCAAAACGGTTATTCTCCGATATCAGTTATAATGGGTATCGTTATTCTTTTCTATCAGTTAATTTTAACGGTTATAAATAACTGCACGATATTTTTCCACTAACTTCCAGATGGCGTTGCTACAGCTTACTCATACTGCTACTAGGTAGCGCTACTGAGCACTTCCAGATGGCGTTGCTACAGCTTCCTCATACTGCTACTAGGTAGCGCTACTGAGCAGTTATCGAGCAGTTATCGTTATGAGTATTCCGTGAATTCTACTAGGTAGCGATACTCTACAGTTATCGTTATCAGTACTGAGTAGTCAGTACTCAGTAGCCACTACTGACTACTGAGAACGGACAGTTATTGATATTACGTAGAAATACCAGTACCCGACAGTTATGGTTATTTCTACTCAGTACTAATAACGATCTATCAGTATATAGTATATCTGGTGTGATTCAAATTGCGATTGCTGTGTAATGGCAAAAGTTATCGTCCGAATCGTGCAATAAACACACACAACTAAATGTCCTGTGCATTAATATGCTATTACATGAAATCTGTGCCCTGGAAATGTAGCCGTAATTTTCGAAGCTACTATGAACAGTGTATGAAGTGAAAGTGGATTATTAAATATGTGCTTAAACGTGTGTGAAGTGAATATTGCAGTTAAAATTATAAACATAACGTTGCTTCAGTAAGTGTTTTGTGGAGCGTCTTTAAATGCAACATAAAAGTAAACGTAATGTGATCGTTTTGTTTATTCCTAATAAAGTTCGATATTAAATTTGAAAAACTGCTTGATTTGCGGAAAATTTTCTTTAGTTCATGACAGCATCCTGGTTTGTAAATATGATTATAACTACGAAGTAAATTTCTCCAATTATGCCGTAACGGGTCAATTGAAGATTGGGATACCACCCGTCGGATTTGACGAAAAAGTTCATAAAATTTATTTGGGAATACAGCTTGCTACTAAGGTGTAACATTTTGCTTTAATAATGTGAACAGGCCGAATTTCGGCATTTCTGTATGCAGTGAAAGTGAATATACTAGGTCCAGAATGGACCACACTAAACAAGTCAATACTGCCCAGTACATGTAACTGATATCTAAAATTATCGGTATTTTAAAATATTAAATCTACTGTAAACAGGTTATCAGTCGTAATTGAGGGTGTAGACCAAATCCTCAAAGCTGCAATGTAAAGTGTACCAAACATTGCTCCAGTACTATCAAAAGTAAACTGTTACAAATGTGCATTTACAAGTATAGGCCTACTATATGCGAAATCAGAAACTTAATGGTGTTGTAATAAGTGTCTTCAACACAAAACTAGACATACATATTTCCATATATTGTAAGAGAAATCCCATTTCAGAAAACTAAGGCAAGTTTTATGCGAGCTTTGGAAAATGCTTGATATCTTCGGCTATTGACAGGGTATTCAGTTAAATTTTACTTAGGGTATGGTGTGCTATGTTGGTAACAAAATGTTCACTTTGCAAGGGAAATTACTGACAGGACAAGGTTACATATAAGATCCAATCAACAACAAAGTAGGAACAGTATTATTTATTTAACTCTCAATTTGAAAATTTATTGTTATTCTATAGGCCTACGGTTGAGTTTTAAAAGAGCATTCAAAGGTCATTGCTAACATCAGCATGTTACTCTAGTGAGACCGTAAGAAAACCTTTACAGTGACAGTTCTTCATTTTTAGGTGTGAGGATGACTGTCTGTTGCATACACTTATCAATGTCTTTAAAGTGCTCTCTCTCTCTTATGTTCAAAATTATTGCAGACAGAATTAGGTTCCACCTGTCAGGTGCTACATGTTTCTTGCTTTTTTCTTTGTTTTATTCAGTAATGACTTGTGTGAACAAATAAAACAACCAACACATGATAGATAGCCACTGTAAATGACAGTGTAAGTTTCAAAGAAAATCTCACCTGGCAGAAAATTCTTCTGTGTCACTCTGTATGATTAAATTCTTTATGTATCAGCACAATTACTATTAATTCATAAAGTACCACCAAGAACTATGTGTGTCCCAGTTATTACAACAAAGGTTTTCATTAAAAACATTCCTCCATGAAGTGCTTAACTTGACATTTGTCTCCTAAATGTGAATATTCTGTTGTATAATTTTTGTGCAAATTGATGTGTTTAATGTGCTGTAGAAAGTTTTTTCAAAGTCTCATGCTAAATAATTAAATAAAAAACTACCATGTGTAACTGAAGAATACTATATGAGAAAGCTAGTCACTGTCACAATTCTCACAATAATGCCTAAGAGAAAAGTCTCACCGAACCACCCAAGTAATTTGTACTCTGAAGCTGACATGAATAAGATGTATGGTAGGTGTTTTTTATTAGACATGTCTGTGATGCAGCATTGGCACCTAATATTAATGAAGCCACTAAGGTTGAGGTACAGGGTATACCAGTACTTGCAGATGGTTCAGATTTGCTTTAATATTTTACACCACGTGCAATATTTAAACATGAGAAAAATGTTCAAAAATATAACATTCATACTCGTTAACTGTGCTGTGTATGTTTTCTCACAGAAATATCACAGTAAGCACTTTTTGAGAAGGATTGAGTGTTTTTTCTTTATATTTACTATTATTTAATATACTGAATGATGTTTAACATCCCAAACATGCACTAATACAAATGATGAACTGTGTGATCCTGTTCTATGTAAACCAGCACTGCCATTCTTTCTCATGCTTTTATTAGACAGCAATATCACCTCAATACAGACACATGTGACTAGGCAACAAGTGAAGACTTACTGCCTGTGAGGAATTAAGGCACTTAAAAAGGTATCAATATCCAAACTGTGTTTATAATGTGGGATCATCAGTTGGGTTGAACCTTGACTCCTTTCCCAAATCAAATTGAGCATTTCAAACACACCAGTGTTACAAATAAAGGAAAAAAATATGGTTAAATGCTATTAGATGTGGCACAAACTGTGTCTGGACAAGGATGGGATCAGTTCACTGGAATCATCAAATAACACAGGCATCAAATATTTATGTTTATCTTTTTATTTAATTTTAGGAGGTGCCCATCTATCTTCTTTTCATTTTTCCAATCGTTTTGGGGACAAATTCTGTAATGGCACTTTGTACAACTTGCTGCCTTGAGGTGGATGGAATATGTTGCTCGTCTTCCATACTGCATGTGACTGGTGGGATCACCTCTATCAGTAGTTTTTCTGCAGATCTGGTTTGACCTGCAGATACATGGGTTTCACACCAACATAAGCAAATATTAAGTTGACTATGGATATGGGATGAAAATTCTGCTACAAAAAATTTCAGTTTAGTGCACAATTGTTCTTCATGAAACTTGCAGTCTGAAATTTAGTTCATAGAAAGTTACAACTGATTCAGTTTTCTCTTGCTATACAAATGTATAATAGAGTACCTAATAATTGCAGACTTCTCATAAATACGTACTTTTTAAAGAGATGCTGATTTGTAACTATGGCCCTTAATTTGCAAATACTTAACAAGACATTCACTGTAGTCATCCTACTATTAATGTTTAAATTTTTTGTTAAGTTAAATTTTAAAATATTTGTGGAATATGGTAGAAGACTTAATTAAAAACAATAAATATTTTTGAATTTGCCAGGAAGTCCTGGATTAGACAGCAATATTCTCGTAACTTGGGGAATACAGCCCCCCCCCCCCCTCGCAAGTTACAATCGCCTCGAAATAAACATGTTGAACCGGTACATGTATATTTTCACGAAAATGCGCCGTTTAACAAAGATTTAAGCGTTCGTTACACGCACCTCGGAGTGTGTGTCCCATCAAAAATGTATTAGAAATGTAAGATTTCCGTCTTTCTGCCTTCCCCTCAATCCTTAACGAATAAATGGCAATAACTGACGTAAGTTTGTTTACAAAGTATTGGCAGCAGGGCACTTTCTTCCTCGTAATAGCATAAAATATTAATTATAACGATTAGGGCATATTTATTCTTTTATTTAGAAAATTTATTAATCCTGTCGTACAATATTATGAACCTTTTCACTGACCAGCATTGGTTACAAAACTAAGTTTTATTTTTATTTTTTTTTTATTTTTGGAGGATTTCTTCATAATTCTAAAAGTCGGCACTCTACGAACGAAATATGTATCCTCTCTGGGAATATCATGACCTGCTACAGTTAATAACCAAATACCAAAGAAGTATATAGATCTTTGCCAAATACTCATAACGATACTGCCAGTGAAAATTAACTGCCACTGATATTTCTACTACTGTCAATACTCAATACTCCCTAAAGCGTCTACTGTTATCATAGTACCTCGAATTCGCATTGGTCACTCCATGTTATTAGATACAACCCACGAGAACGTAGTACACACTTTCACCAACAGATGGATAATCGTTAAACAGTTATTACCCATGATTCTTACGCGGTTAATTCCATGGAGTATAGAACTGACCAGTATTTGGACAGGACATCTGGTCGATACTGTGGTCGAATCGTTTCATTAGTACCAACTTTTGTGAACAGATGGCACTACGCAGTACGCATAGTTATTACGATAACTGCCAGTATTTGATGAGCGGTTATTACAATCACGGTTATTCATAAATAACAGGATATTTCTATCAGTTATCGTTATTCTGGCAAAGCTCTATAGTCCCCCATTCGGATCTCCGGGCGGGGACTACTCAGGAGGATGTTGTCATCAGGAAAGATAATACTGGCATTCTATGGATCGGAGCGTGGAATGTTAGATCCCTTAATCGGGTAGGAAAATTAGAAAATTTAAAAAGGGAAATGGATAGGTTGAAGTTAGGTATAGTCGGGATTAGTGAAGTTCGGTGGCAGGATGAACAGGATTTCTGGTCAGGTGAGTACAGGATTATAAGTACAAAATCAGTTGGGGGTATCACAGGAGTAGAACTGATAATGAATAAGAAAGTAGGAATGAGCAGCACAGTGATCGCATTATCATTGTCAAGATAGATACGAAGCCAACACCGACAACAGTAGTACAGGTTTATATGCCAAAGAGCTCTGCCGATGATGAGGAGATAGAAGAAATATATGAAGAGCTAAAGGAAATTATTCAGACAGTTAAGGGAGAGGAAAACTTCATTGTGATGGGAGACTGGAATTCGGTAGTAGGAAAAGGAAGAGAAGGAAAAATAGTAGGTGAATATGGACTGGGCAAAAGAATGGAAGAGGAAGCCGCGTGGTAGAAATTTGCACGGAACATGATTTAATCGTAACAAACACATGGTTTAAGAATCACAAAAGAAGGTTGTATACTTGGAAGAGACCAGGAGACACCGTAAGGTATCAGATAGATTTTATAATGGTAAAACATAGATTCCGGAACCAAGTGATAAACTGTAAGACATACCAAGGGGCAGATATAGACTCTGACCATAACTTGTTAGCCATGAACTTTAGTCTGAAACTGAAAAAACTGCAGAAAGGTAGGAAAATAAGGAGATGGGACCTAGATAAATTGAAGGAACGTGAAGTTCTGGAGAATTTCAGAGGGAGATTTAGCCAACAATTGACAGAAACAGGGGAAAATAAAACAGTTGAGGAGGAATGGGTAGCATTGAGAAATGAAATAGTGCAGGCAGCAGAGGACAAAATAGGTAGAAAGGCAAGACCTTGGATATCACAGGAAATACTAAATTTAATTGATGAAAGGAGAAAATATAAACATGCAGTATATGAAACAGGCAAAATGGAGTACAGACGACTAAGAAATGAGATTGACAGGAAGTGCAAAATGGCTAAGCAGGAGTGGCTAGAAGCCAAATGCAAATCTTGTAGAAGAATGTATAAGAAGGGGAAAAGTAGATACCGCCTACAGGAAAATCAAAGAGACATTTGGGGACAAGAATATCAAGAACTCAGATGGGAAACCAGTTCTCAGCAAAGAAGGGAAAGCTGAAAGGTGGAGAGAGTACATAGAGCAGCTCTACAAAGGAAATGAACTTAGAGACGATGTTGTAGGGAGGGAAGAGGAAGTAGATCAAGATGAAATAGGAGATACTATACTGAGAGATGAATTTGACAGAGCCCTGAAAGACCTAGGTCGGAACAAGGCCCCAGGAGTAGATAACATACCCTCAGAGCTACTAAAGTCTCTGGGAGATCCAGCCATGACAAAACTATTTGAACTGGTGTGTAGGATGTATGAGACAGGCGAAATACCCTCAGACTTCAAGAAAAATGTAATAATCCCCATTCCAAAGAAATCAGACGCAGAGAATGGAAAAGCTGGTAGAATCTGACCTCGGGGAAGATCAGTTTGGATTCAGGAGGAACGTAGGAACCCGAGAGGCAATACTCACTTTACGTCTTATCTTAGAAGATAGATTAAGGAAAGGCAAACCTACATTTTTAGCTTTCGTAGATTTGGTGAAAGCGTTCGACAATGTTGACTGGAATACACTCTTTCAAATTATGAAGTCAGACGGCAGTTATTAGACTCGAAGGGCATGAAAGGGAAGCATCAGTTATTCAATTTGTACATCGAGCAGGCGGTGAAGGAAAGCAAGGAAAATTTTGGAATAGGGATTAAAGTTCAGGGGGAGGAAATAAAAACATTGCATTTTGCTGATGACATTGTAATTCTGTCAGAGACAGCGAAGGACCTGGAAGAGCAGTTGAATGGAATGGACAGTGTGTTGAAGAGAGCGTATAAAATGAACATTAACAAGAGCAAAACAAAAATAATGGAATGCGGTCTTAGAAAATCAGGCGATGCTGAAGGAATTAGATTAGGTAACGGAACAATGAAGGTGGTAGATGAGTTTTGTTACTTGGACAGTAAAATAACATGCGATGGTCGCAGTACAGAGGATATAAAATGCAGAATGGCAATGGGAAGAAAAGCATTTTTGAAAAAGAGAAAGTTGCTAACATCGAATATTAATTTACGTGTAAGGAAGTCTTTTCTGAAAGCATTTGTGTGGAGTGTTGCCTTGTACGGGAGTGAAACATGGACGATAAGCAGTGCGGACAGGAAGAGAATAGAGGCTTTTGAAATGTGGTGCTACAGAAGAATGCTGAAGATTAGGTGGGTAGATCGCATAACTAATGAAGAGATACTTAACAAAATTGGTGAGAAATGGAATTTTTGGCATACCCTGACCAAAAGAAGGGATCGCGTGGTAGGACACATTCTTAGACATCGAGGAATCGTAAATTTAGCAATGGAGGGATGTGTGTGGGGTAAAAATCGCAGAGGGAGACCAAGAGATTCGTATAGTAAGCAGATTCAAGTGGATGTGGGTTGCTGTTCTTATAGGAGATGAAAAGGCTTGCTCAGGATAGAGTAGGGTGGAGAGCTGCATCAAACCAGTCTCCGGACTGAAGACCACAACAACAATGCAGCATGTCCAAAAGATGTCTATGACACATAAATGTTGAATTGGGAGTGAGCTTACTGATACGGCACTCAAAACAATTGACGTGCCGCAGCCCTGCGTCTAGCCATCTCCGTTGATTTGCGTGAGCAGAGAAAGCTGCAGACAGGGCACAGCAGCGCGATACAGAAAAGACGAAACATCCATGGAATATCAACGGGGTTTTAATACGTTATTCACTAAACTCAATTGAACGGCATATGATTTGTTTGCTACTACGATCAAATATTGTCACAAAGGAAGCACAAAATAGTATATTTCGAATGTCGAAGTCATGAAACTTTTTCCAACCTTCAAAATACCACAATTAAGTTTAAATAACACAAAGAAAGACAATGTTTCAAATGTCTGTGCACCCAGAAACAAATAACTTTTTTAAACAATCAATATAAACAATATTAAGATTTGTTTCTAAGACATATGTAATGCAATCCACATATATTACTACAAGTATCAACAGATTCCACAATTTACGTGACTAAATAAGAATACTGAACTAAAACTTTCCAATGTCCAGATAGGTATTCGGACGATAGTAATAATAATTTCGTGTGACCATTGGTCTGATAACCATATTCATTGTCAGTCAGTCAAATAAAAGAGATTCAATTACAGTTTCTTTGAATCGAAATTCAAAAACGTTATTTTTGACATCTTCTGACTGAGAATGCGGGTTCGTCTCACTGAAATTATTTGTCCTTGCTTCGAAAAGATCCGTTCACCTGGCACTGATGTAGCAACAACAATGCATAAACATCACTTCGTAGTTTCGAATAATGTTGGAAACATTTTTCGGTGCTCATTCCACTAAAGAAGAGGGTCCTCAGTGCGGTGTAGCAGCCCTGATAGGAGACTAGTACCGATTATCGGGTGGTTTAGTTTATTATCAGTGGCCCTCTGTCCCTTTTCTCAAAAATATACTTTATGTAGCCGACAAGGACGCATTGGGATTTCTCTACCGTCACCAAAAATAAATGTTCTTTAATACTAGTAGATACATTGACAAATATGTTGCGTGTCGTTGTAAAACTCTGTTGTTTTTTTAATATCCTCTGTGGTACTATTCTCTGAAATACTACAAATATCTCTGTTCCACTGAAATAATCGAGAGAAAATGTTACTACTCACAAATGCCGGATAACCACACCATCCGTAGCCCTTGTTAGAATGGGTAAAATTTTACTCAAGTTATCACCCGGTTTAATTGAAGAAGTTGTCAGCCCTGTGCCGCCACTCCTGATATTGTATATCGTCAGTGGTCACAGAGATATAAATTACTACGTCATCCCAAATAAAAAACAACAACGCATCTGACATTAAAGAAAATCAATGGTTCAGAAGAACTCAATTCGAAGAATTTCAGTCGCAGTGTGTGTCCAAAAAAATCATGACTAATCACTCGAACATAGTTCATTTAGTCGTTATCTTCAAAGAGTAATATATACTAATTAAGTAGAAAAATTCTGTAATTCGACACACTTTATTGTTGCTGCGGTCGACCAGTAATACTGCTCGGTCGCAGTAACAAATAATACTACTTTTTAATATAGACAAGAAATATTCCTTTTACAATTACGCTCGCTAATGATACTCCCAGGTAACATGAGCGATCGTAGGTCAACTATTTGTAACTACTACAATAAGTTACACCGCAAGTTTACTTTAAATTCGACCCCAGGGATGGATTTATTGAACAGAAAATGTCTTATATTTTTCAATACAAATCCTGATCAGACTCTAAATTTGCAAATACTTTTCCTCGCTGGTTATGCTATCTTTTTCCAACAAAAACATAAGACAACCTACAGTGCAATCTCCATTTTCCGGACACCTCTCATGATTAAAATTACAAAATAAAGGCGAGGGCCGTTTTTCAGGTGTGGACGAAATGAATCATTCAAAAGGACTGGTTTCCCACAACGCATAAGAGTCTGCCTGTTGATCTTTAATAACAGCCTAGGAAAGAAAAATGAATGTAGTCGTCAATAGGTAAGGTTTTACTTTAGCCACTACCCAAATTAAGTACCGTAATCACTTCAAATAGGATAATTATTAAACTGTTATTTTGTTCTGAAGACCTTATGCGGCATCTAGTAAACAAAAACAACTTTTCACTTTAAAAAGAAAATCTTTGTATCGGTCATGAAAGTAACTTTATATTTAATTACTCTTCCTGCTCTTAGCCAGTGAATCATACTATTTCCACGCCTTCTTTTCAAATATGGAACATAAGCAGTGTAGATCCAACTTCTCAATAATAAATATGAGTGAAACTCCGTCACACTCACGAAACTCCGGACAACACGCAGCCTCCGACATTATCTAACATCCACACTGACTCCCAACTTCAAAAAAATCGAACTATCTGCTAATTCGAAAAATTTTAATGAAATCAACTTACCACTTTATATCGTAATTATACACCTGGCTAAGAGAAGTTATTAATTATTCTGTGGACCATTCAACAGATAATAAAAAAATTCATCCACATGCATTTTAATGACACGTTTTCCTTTCCCCGATATTATCAGAGAAAGCTTTGTATTTTTATATTATTTCGGCATGTTAAAATAGTTATCTATGAAAGTCAGAGAAAGAAAATTTAGGAACAACACTTTCAATTTTTTTGTAAGAAAGAAGACACTCTTGCTTTGTACTTCGTAGCGATAGCATCTTGCAGACTGGAGCTGTACTTTATTATTTTTTATGTGGCCGCTATTATGTACATTCAGGTAAATATATGTGATGTGCGCGTATCTTAAATTTATAAATAAACCCCCCACCTCTCACTTAAATTCGCACTTATGAATTTTTATTAATAATTTTGCCCTATCCTCCCTCCGCCCATAATGTCTTTTACAGCCTTGTTGAATCACCGCAACAATGGATGGCATAGTTTTTAGTTAATATTGAGTGGTGTAGCCTGCCAGCTTTGTTTCAAAATTTATTCCATAATATTATGATTTACTGGCAATAGAACCTGCAGTCGATTTTCTTGTTAATTTTTAGAAGTCCTATGTGTTTGACTTACGTAATATTCCTATCCGATTTATATCATGTCACTTATCTTACTTTATTGTTTGCTACACGAGTCGTAGTTTAATATTGACGAACTGCCATCCACTGTTCGGCGAGTGGTTATCATATTATTAAAATTTCATTTACAGCCAAATTTCAACCACCGATGGATCTATTGTTAAAGGTAACTGCTCGTCGATTCCTTTGTAATCTGCCTGCACAACACTCCACCGTTAATTGGCTTACCATTTCATTTAAATGCATGTAATAATTTTCCCCGTAATTTACTGATTGGGATCTTTCATAGCTTCTAACTTCAAACCACTTCCTTCAGTAAATTTGTTAATCTCAAAAATTAATAACCAGGCTGGAACATTATAAAATATTTGGCGACCGTTCACAGGACTTTCATTGTGTTACAATACCGTAAGATTCTGAATTTGCTCTTAGTTTATTAAAAAAATATCTTAGTGCTATATCATTGTGTTACTCCATTGTTAACATATTAATAGTTGTCTTTCTGATTTCATGCATCTACATCCACGAAAGTGAGACTGATCATTTTGGAAATAATTGTTGGAGAAAAAGTGACTACTCATGTGGAGAGATATTTTAATGGAAATAATTGTGACGAAAAAAATTAAAAGGACGGACGGACCACAGCATCCGGACGAAAGACAAGGTAAGACCAGGCCTGCACCGTTTCTGTAGACGCTTTTGACCTTCTTTTACTATTATTTGCTTGCAGAATATCAATTTCAGCTTTTCCGTATTTTGCAAATTTTTCCTAAGTTTTTCATTATTAGTTACCGCGTCAACAATAGAGCTTTCTAGAATTACACAAGATGGCTGCCGAACCCATCTTGTAGCCGCGATCCTCATCTTTTTCGCCTTGTCTGTGTTTTGCGAGCTGCAGTGCCGTGTTACTAGCATCTAGTGATGGGAACAATCGAATGAAAACAATCGATTCATTCGGTTGTTGGGAAAAAATCGATCATTCGGTTGTAGTTTCTCGTATCGGTTGAATTATTCATTCGTTCTTCTGAGTGAAACCAGTCGGTGGGACCAACCGAATGAAACAACCGATTCAGTCGATTGGACTATTCATTCGTTCTTCTGAGTGAAACCAGTCGGTGGGACCAACCGAATGAAACAACCGATTCAGTCGGTTGGACTCTTCATTCGTTCTTTTGAGTTAAACCAGTCGGTGGTATCAACCGAATGAAAAAATCGACGCAGTCGGTTGGACCACTCATTCCTTTTCTTTTGAGTTAAATCAGTCGATGGGGCCAACCGAATGAAAAAATTGACACAGTACGTTGGCCTTTTCATTAGTTCTTTTGAGTGAAACCAGTCAGCGGGAGCAACCGAATGAAAGAGTCAGTCGGTCGTAGTTTTACTTTATTTTTTTTCGAATGAAAGTAGTCTGTGGGAACAACCGAATGAAAACATGCGACACTTTTACAGTTTTGTACATTGACTGAATTATCATTCTTTCTTTTAAAGTGAAAAGAGGCAGTACGTTTTTCGCGGGGAGTGGGGACTCGAGAGGGGGTGCTCCTCGCTTGCGTTTTCACTGCTGACAGCGCCAGCAGGCGCGCGCCAAACTCCACACAACAGTGTCTGGCGGCGTCGCAGGGCGTGCCATCGCCGATTGTTGTCGGTTACTTACTGTCTCAATAAAGAAGCGTCGAAACTACAGGGTGTTCCAAAATGATCGCTACAAGTTTAATCTCGCATACTGTATCTCCGAAGTGGGAACAGGTAGAAACGTGCGGTTTGCGGCTTATTGTTCATACATATCTAAGGTACTCGTAGGACAGAGTTAAGTATTTTAACTTTGAGCATATTTGCTAGATCCAAATTCGAAGATCACTAAAACATTAGATATTGTAAAAAAAGTTTATTAAAGTATTTTGTATAAAAATGTTTCTTATAAAAATATTTTTGTTAATTCCATCTAATTTGAAGGAGTACGAGAAGACATACAACATTTATCAGTGCTGTAAATTTCCTTCACCGCGTCTGTATTCGTCAACGGTATATGAAAACATTCATCTCAAGTTTCATAATTATTCACTCTTGTCACAGATATTTCTGTGGTTATCGGTGAAACGGTGTGGTTTATTCCATCCCTGCGCCATGTACCATACAAAATCTTAGATTCCACTTGTTTTGAAAGTCAAGGGTGCTAAATTTCATCAGGATCGGAATAAACTCTATATTGGCGTCGACTTCTGGAATACCTTCTCTTATGCATCGAACTAAAGTAGATGTAGACTGTGACCATTCTCTTTCTTTGAAGGTGAAGAGTGAAATATATCATTAAAATTCGAATACAAACGGAATTTGTTTAGGTTAGTAGGTAAAGTACCCTCCGCCATGCACCTACGAAATTTATTGTACACAGTTACCTTCGCCTTGTTTTAAAGGTCTAGTGTGCAAAATTTCATCAAGATCGCAGCCAAATTGTGGTTTTTGTCGAAGTTAGTATGTAAAGTACCCTCCGCCATGCACCGAATTAAATTTGATGCAGGGAGTGACGTTTCTCTTGCTTTGAAGGTCAAGTGTGCAAAATTTCATCAAGATTGGAACAAAACTGAAGATTTGCATGCAATAGAAACAGACACACGGACACACTGCTATATTCTTAAAATTTGTCTTTAAGAATGTTTCATGCTGAATCACGGTTCATTTATACCCAAAAAGGCTGAAGGAGTATGCAAATAAAGTCACACAAAATCGATGAATTAATAAAAACATCCATATAACTGCAGAAACCGACAAAGACTTTTTCCAGTCGGTTGTATCGCATCAAGTGAAACCACTCAATGCCGAGAACATTCATATAAAGGACAGAGACTTGTTTCATTCGGTGCTCCCGCATCGACTGAAACCACTCAAACCCACTGAATGAGTGAAAACATTCATATAGCGGCTGCAACCGACAGAGACTGGTTTCATTCGATTGTTTCGCATCGACTGAAACCACTCAAACCCCACCAGTGAGTGAAAACATTCATACAGCCACAGAGACTATTTTCATTCGGTTGTTTCATTCGACTGAAAAAAACCGACTGAACGAAAAAACAACCGATTGACCAATCGGTTGTTAAAAACAGTCGGTTGTCCCATCACTACTAGCATCTTTGGCTATAGGTAAACAAACAGTGTTAGCTCACGACATCCGTATTTACATTCACTGTACGCATGTTTTGACATGATTAGGACGCGAAGACAAGCTACCGATATGGATAGTATGCAACATTGTAGGACAATCTGAGCAGGAATTAGAAAACGTTATGGAAGACAGGCGGATAGAAAATATTTCGCCTGCTACGGACGTAAGTGTCACGTCCGTAGCAGACGGAGGTACGTCTACTGTAGCTGTGCACTCAGATAGTGATCTACCTACCTCATGGTTTTCAAAATTCGAGTCAATATTTCAAAATTTAACGCAGCAAGTCTCTATGATTAGCCAACAAATGACGACAAAGCAGGAACTTAACGACAAGCTTGATAAACATCACCAATGCACAAAACAAGAGTTAGTAAATCTCCAATTGACACAAAAGCAGGAACTATTGACACAAAAGCAGGAACTTAACGACAAGCTTGATAAACATTACCAATGCACAAAACAAGAGTTAGTAAATCTCCAATTGACACAAAAGCAGGAATTTAACGACAAACTTGATGAACACTATCAATCCACAAAATAGGACTTACATAATAAATTCCAAGCTCAACAGAATGTCTTAACACGCCTAGAACAGCAACAAAAGGAAATCGCGGATCAAATGGTAACGAGGGAAGAAATCGAGAACAGATTTAAGCAACTCGAGGAAGCACAAAAAAAACCTACCAGCTCTCATTTCTGACGAGGTGAGCAGACAATTAAATACACAGATAGGCAATCTTGAACAACAGGTAGCAGATGTAGAAGGCAAAGTTAACAGTAATATTTTGAACATAGTTGATGAAAAGGTCTCCAACATTGCTTCACAGCTTGATAACGTTTCACAAGCAACCAAATCCCTTCCGACAGCCATTGAAGATATTACACAGGACTTGTCAGCACTCAGAATTGAACATGAAAATTTAAAAACAACCGTAACGCACATAACCTCTCATGCAGAAGCCATAGTCAGTGAGAATCAGGCAAGAGTTCAAACCTTGTTGGAGCAGACCGAGGTACAAATTAATGATAAACTAGTACGTGATTTAAACTCTTGTCATTCAAAACGTTGCTGCAAAAGCATATGAGGAGCACAGCACCGCTGTAAAGTCATTGAAGGAGGAATTGTCGAATGTAAAGGCTAGTGGACGAAGGGAATCCCGGACACAGAATGCAACTTCTGACACACGTAGGAGACACGCATCACCGGTGACGTCATCTCCAGATAGGTACCATAACCAAGACCGTGACGCAAAACAGACTGACGTAGACGACGAGTGGTTTGACAGTGACAGACGCACAGTTATGCAACGCTCACAATCTCCCCGTCCTAGTGTTACCTCAATCCTGTTGGAAGAAAGTCTCCTCAAACACCACCAGTTTCCCACTTTTATACCCGAAAATAAATCCGTGCATCCTGTCATTTTTATACAATCCTTTCGAGAATTGCTTCCTGACTCCTGGAGTGAGCGTAGGAAGATAAGGTTTGTAATGGGATATATTCAAGGTGAAGGGAATATCTGGGCTTCAGGCGTATACCGCTACTGTGCCACTCTCAAAAAGTTCGAAAATGCATTTCTTAGCAAGTACTGGTCGGTGGGAATTCAGGAGCGTGTGAAAAATGAAGTATACAACCCTCCACCCTTTAATGAGCGGAATGGCAGTTTAAGAAAATACTTTGAAAAATATCTAAACAAAGCACGCTTCTTTGACGAACCAATGTCGCATCGACAAGTACTTAGTGTACTGATAGGACGACTGTCGACATACCTCAGATTGCAACTGGTACATATTCCTATACATAATCTGGAAGACTTCTTGTCGACAGTCGATTCGATTGACTTAATTTACGAAGATGACCGAGCTAGGAACGGACGTGGTAACCACAACAATACTTATGGCAACGCCAGTCGGTACGCCAACAGTAATGGAATAAATCAGCTGATGCCGCCACCGCCGACGCAGGCCAGCCAACAGTCGCGTACAAATACTCTGGCACCACACGTTAACCGCTATGACACAAACTCACAGGCTCAAAGACAAACATACAACGGGGGCGGTAGAAATCCTAACAGACAAACATACAGCGGGGGCAATGTAACAAGGCAAAGAACAGACAATAGGTACCATCCAGGGTATAGTAATAGAGGAAACAACTGGAACAATAATCGAAACGGGGGCAGGAATTTTAACATGGGGAATACACAACAAAACACGTACACAGGTAGACAATATCCGAACCATCCCCCACCCAGTGACAATCGACAGACAGACTACGTGCCGGTGGCACGGATAACGACTGACTGCGGACCACAAACGACTTGTGGACCACCACAATCTGCCGTGGCAATAACTGAAGTTACGGAACCTGCCCAAACCGCATCAGGTACCCAAACAAACTGAAATCGCTCTTCTCACGCCCTCCGAGTTTGAGCGGTGAATCCAGTGGGGGCACACGATACTCGAGAGTTCAAATGCTGAGGTTTAATGATGGTGTAGACATTAAAGATGAATTGATGCAAGAACACACAACTTGTAGAAGGAATCTATCTGAAGTCTTACAAGCAAACGTTGTCATTGTGGTTGGTGGTATTTGTACCAATGCATTACTTGATACCGGAGCAGCAGTTAACGTACTATCACAGACGATATTTCACAGAATATGTCAACAACAAAAGCTTCCGACCTTTCCTGTTCAAAATTGCAAGATCATAGGAGCAACAGGTGTCAGGTCTAAACCAGTGAAAATCCAGACTCATGTTCCACTTACTTTTGATCAATCACAGATTTCTGCACATTTCTTGTCGTTGACTCCTTAATAGAGGATTGCATTGTGGGATTAGACTATCTTAGAGATAGAGATCTAAGACAGGGAAAGTGTCATTTGACAATAGGTAACAGTATCTGTACATTGAACTTAGTGAAAAGGAGAGCTTCACATGGCAAATTTTGTGGTTCAGTAAAAATTGTGATTGCACCCATCAATCAGGCATACTTAGAAACAGAAACACCGATTGTAAACACAGAAAGTGAGACTTACGAATCAATTGTTAAAAAAATTTCAGAGTCTTCTAATGCATCACAAACACAAAAGCAACAACTGGTTGAACTTCTTTACAAATATCTTAATGTTTTTGACAAAAGACCCGGTCTCAACAAAACCTATGAATATCATATGCAAGTTAAACCACATGAAACCTTTTGCAAGCAAACTTACGCCATGCCATGGGCCAAACGTGATGCTGTTAAAGCAGAAATCAACCGAATGCTCAAATTGGGCATAATTGAAACTTCCTTGTCACCTTACGCCAGTCCTCTGTTGGCCGTGTCCAAATCTGATAATAGTGTGCGTCTAGTGCTAGACGCACGAGAAATAAATAAGATTATCATTCCAGTCAGGACGCGCCCAGAAAGTCTTGAAGAACATCTTCAGAAATTTTTCGGAGTGCAGTATCTATCCAGTTTAGATCTTAGATTATCATATTGGCAAGTGCCCATTTCGAAAGACTCGCGAAAGTATACTGCCTTCATTTTTGCAGGGAGATCTTATCAATTCAAAGTTTTGCCGTTTGGATTGAATGTCAGCTCTGGAGTTTTTATTACCGCACTAGACACTGTGCTCGGACCGGAATTAATAGATCAGCTCACCGTTTATGTTGATGATTTGTTAATAGCCACTGCAACGTGGGATGAACATTTCGTTTTGCTGGAAAAGGTGTTGAAAAAGTTTTCGTCATCAGGTGTGACAGCAAACCTTCAGAAATCAAAATTTGTTAAAACAGAGATCAAATTTCTCGGACACATTATCTCGTCCGTAGGCATCACACCCGATCCTGACAAAATTAAGGCCATAAAATATTTCCCTGAACCATGTAACAAGCGGCAATTAAAAGCCTTCGTCGGGCTATGTTCCTTTTTTCGAAAATTTCTACCTAATCAATTGTTAAATAGTCCCTCTTTGCTATCACTGCTACGAAAAAATGTTGCGTGGTATTGGTCCGATGCTTGTCGCAATGATTTTGCACAAATTAAAGAAGCCATGGTAAATTCTGAAATTCTCAGTCATCCAGATATGACAAAGGATTTCTGTATCTCCACAGATTCGTCGAGCTATGGAGCTGGAGCTTGTTTGTTTCAGATATCTAACGATTTTGACCCACAATCCATCAAAATTATCAGTTTTGCTAGCCGTACACTCACCGAGTGCGAAAGGCGTTACACTACTACCGAGCTTGAATTACTTGCCATCCTCTGGAGTTTCAAAAAATTTCATCAGTATATCTTTGGTAAACATACCAAGGTATTTTGCGATCATCAAGCCTTAAGTTTCCTCATGTCATGCAGACTTTTACACAATAGACTGGCACGCTGGGCAATGATTCTTCAAGAATATGACTTTGAAATAATACACATTAAAGGCTCAGATAACATAACTGCCGACACGCTTTCTCGTCTTCCGCAAGGCTTACCTAATTCTGATGATTACACAGAGGCCGACACCGAATTTCGAATCATGTTGATGAAAGACGCAGAATACCGCCCGTACTACCTTGAATTGTTTCGCAACATCCGCGATCTTCAGTACACCGATGACCGGTGGAAGAAAGTAATCACTAAATTATCAACAAACACCGCCTCTGATCTGAAAGAGCACTATCGAATACACCAAGGTGTATTGTTTTTCCGTCGCCACGCACAATCAAACTTGTGGTGCGTTTGCATACCGTCATCTCATGAAAAGGCTCTAATCTGGCATACCCACAGATTATGGGGACATTTCGGCCCATTGAAATGCCTCCATAAGTTGAAACTGTATTGTTTCTTTCCTAACATGGCACGAAAAATTCATCATACTCTAAAATCTTGTTTAATTTGTCAAAAATGTAAACCCAACAATTTATCCAGCAAAATGGAACTGCAATCCATTCTACCTGTCAAACCCTTACATCTCGTTGCGATCGACCTCGCCGGTTCCCTTCCGATAGGTCGTGGAGGTGTTCGTTATATTCTTGGCCTGTATGACGTATTTTCAAAGTTCGTTAAATTTTATGCACTAAAAACCGCCACTGCGAAAGCAGTAATTCGTCGCATAACACAGGACTACATTCCCTTTGTCGGCAAGCCGACAAATATTCTTTCCGACAATGCTACCACCTTCACGTGTCGTGCGTGGAAAAATTTCATCCACGAGCACAACATTCGGCACATTCTGATCTCCAAATTTCACCCTTCTGCTAACCCTATGGAACGCATGTTCCGTGAACTTAACAGATTTATCAGAACCTACGTCGCAAATAGACAAACTCAGTGGATAAACTATCTAGATTCTTTTGAACAGGTTGTGAACAATCTTCCGCTCTATTCTACACCGTATACCCCATCTGATCTGATTCTGGCAACCAAGGAATCAAATGAATGGCTGAATCCCATACCGCAGATACCTAAAAACAATACTACACTGGAGGAGAAAGTACGTGATGTTTTGATTGATCTTACAGATGCGACTTTTAAAAGGAAAACCTACTATGATAAACAACTCAAACGTATACAAAGATTCCAGGTAAACGACCTTGTTTTAATTCGCACACATCCTAAAGCATCAGTTATACATAAGCAGAATAAGAAGTGGCAGCATATGTATAGCGGACCGTACAAAATTGTACAGATTCCACACCGAGGCAGTTATCTTTTAGCACACATAAACACTGGAAAGATTAAAGGTCTGTACCCACACAAAGATTTAAAAAGATTTCACGCTTAATATGAACGCCTGTGTGCATTAAGTGGCATTATTTATATTTATTTGTGTAAGCATCAAGTATGTCTCCGAGCGACGAGCAAGATCGCAGGTAACTGCCTAATATTTATTGTCAGCTGGCACAATCATTCAATGGATAATAAGTAAACAGATGTAAGTTACCACACTTACACAGTTATGGGCAGTTAAAGACTTAATAGACATATATTTTGACGTGGGTAATATTTTGTGTAGGAGTAATATTCTATTATTGCGTGTATATTTATATATGTGTTGCTTGGAAGAAGTAGGTGATTTATTCTGGTTTGTGATCGGGAATCTTTATTTATTCATTGGACGTGGAGTGTACAAGCACACGTACCACTTATATGCATTATTATCCGACCAAATCTTGGGTAGTCACTTACGGGGACAAGTAATGTAGTTTGTTGTGATAGGAGAGAGGAGAATATGAAATCTCGTTTGCCCACTAAAAATAATTTTTGCTATAACTATTTACGCTACCAGGGATGGATACACCAAGCTATAGAGATTTTGCTAACTTTTATGCGAATGATCAGCTGACAAATAAACAAAACACGTAGAATCATGTTGCATGACAATACAAGCTTGCACGCATACCATCTGCATAAGTAAGAACGAACTTAAATTTTCTCCGCTTAATCGATGTCGTAAGCAACAACTGCAGACTATGCAAAGAATTTAAGATGCAGGGTACACACTATTCAATTGCTATATAAAGCGCTGTTTGACACTTAACAGAGATAATTCTTTATCACATCACTTAAAGATATTTTCTTTCCTTTATCACACTTCATTGATTTAAAATTTTTGAGATTTACTTGAGTAATGCAGCTGGTAGAAAAACTTATCATTTGCTTAGGTTATGCAATTGTTTTGTTTGACAAACCACACATTGCGAGAAACACATGAAATTTCACAACATAGCATGGTATGGAATATTTACTACTCAAACACCGTAGACTTAAGCCTAGATATAAGAACTTTTATTTCAGCAAGAAGAAACGACGAGTATGTGTGGCAGCCACCGCTGGAATTATTTACTTTAACAAATAACTCAGGAGGTGCATTTTAAATGAAAGATTTACTAACTTTTGACATGAACGCAGAACGACGCAGGGACACACATACAAGAATACACACGTATATCTGAGTGCCATAATTTTATTTATAATTACCTATCTTTGCACAGATTTAAATTATGCATATAAGGGCAGGATTAGGCATGGTCGCGAATGTTCGAAGAATACGGATGGTGTGCCAAGATGAGGACTTTACGATGCTAGGATCGATGATTTATGCTTTATGTTGTTTGCTCGCGAATTGACGTTAGGAGTGATCTTTGCTGTAACGATTGTAGACTGATAAAATTGATATTCTGCAAGTAGAATTAGCGAGATTCCTCTATCTACTCTGTCCTCAGTCTTCCTTCTTTAACTGTACTTCTGCCGCACAAATGGTGCGAAATCTACCTTGTGTCAAACATGACGGCCGGGCCTGATCTTGTCTTGTCTTGACTTGTATATATTTTTTTTTGTGTGTATGAATGTTTATTGCCAATATTTTATGTGTGTCTGGATTACTTATATTGATGAACACCAGGGTAACACAACACGGATTACGGACTTTAAAACGTTACGATAGGTGACACTTTAAAAAAGAAATCAAAATCAGTATTGCATAGCGACAATTAAGTCTGAAAGGAATCACATTTCGACATTTAATACTGCATAGAAGCGACGTGCAGAGTGTATCGGATAAACAAGGCTGAAAACAGCATTATCACAAAACAAACTGACATGAGCATAGGCAAACCACATATGGTCAATGTTATGCTCAATATCAAAGCATGGTTATGTATTTCGAAAATTGTAAAGACTTTTATATCTGTTAAATAGCTAGTGAAATGAATTTTGTAAAAGAGATATGATTTTATGTGATTTGGATGTTAATGAGAGACAGTCCTTTAGTCAATGTCTTATTAAATCGAAACTATTTGGGAGAGAACAGTGAAGCTAGTTATTTGAATAGGACATGTGGATTAGGAGACCGTGTGAAACAGCAATAAGCACAGATGTGTTAAGTGCAGTGAAAGACGCCAACAAGTGATTTCATTATTCTTAAGAGTCGTTCAACGACCTTCGCGCTACAGAAAGTGCAAATTTCAAACGTTATCACCCCGCGAAAAGACGCTGTCCAGTGAATTAACAGTGTTTAGAACAATTTAAAAACAAACTAAAAGACAGGCCTGCGAGGATCGATAAATAAATTAAAGTGATAAATTAGTTTGAACTGTGCGTGATGGTGAATAAAGACGCATTCTAACGCCACCATAATCGCTCACGGGAATCAATCATAAGAATAAAAAGATGTATAATGCGCACGCAGGTCGTTTAATTGACGCACGTGCTTACATACTGTGAATCAATTAATAAACGTACGCATATGAACAAGAGAACAGTGCCGTGTGATAATTCAGAGACACTGCTAGGTGATATGAATTCCACGACACGTACGAACCTCGCCTGCTGCAGACAAACAGACAAATAAACGTAATGTGGTACTCACCCACCGGTGTGAAGTGTGGACCCTCGACGAGTGCAAACTGGACACTCCTTCCTTAAAAACACACCACACTGTAGTCCCCAATGTGTTGCAGTTTGAAACAGTACGATTAAAATTACGGAAGTCATACCGCGCGATCCTGCCACGATGTAACGCAAGCACAGACTGAAGCTGAACCAGTGGCGCGACGTGACGTCATTACTGATTGTTGACAGCGCTATGCAAACAAAGCTCTTACAACACCGTCTAACGGACAATATTAATCAAATAAAAAATATTAAAAAAATGTATGGACTCGCAGAAAGCTGCGTTAGCATTAATAGAGACTGAATCTATTCAGCGATAACAAAAATATTAATATAGAATCAAATCAGATACTTTAAAATGTTAGCATAAATTTAAATCAGATGCCATAGTATGTAAGATATTCCAGATAATTTCTCCTTTTCTTGTGAACCCATGTATTTATATGTATGATAGATAGTACATTATGAAACATCTAACATTTTTTGCCTTGAAAGATCGCATGTACGATCAACATAAATAATGATTCTGACCAATGACTGGTATTCATGATAGGCATTCTGTAAATAGACATGTATATAGCACCAAAATGTATATGTAGATAGGAAAGTAAGATAAATATTAGGCAAATAACCTGCTAGTGTCAGAGTCATGGACATACGTCATTTGTATTGAATGCTAAAAAAAATTTTTTTGTATAATATCTGGCGTATGTTCATGTCAGTTTGTTCATTTTATCTTTTACCCACAAGAGCGCACACACACATATATATATGCCTAGATATCTCCTTCAATAATCACGTAACAGCTTTTGCGAATGCACAAAAAAAAAAAAAAAAAAAAAAAAAACCACTCATGCACCAGACAACGTGTGAATGAAGTGTGCATTCTTTGCAGGGAAAAATTAATAGTTATCATAGTGCATTAGATATTGCTAACTCCAATCTTTTTGTTCTTTTCATGAAAAAAAAATTGCAATGAGACGGTGCGAGCGAGGGGCGCTGAACTGACGATTCATCACGGACCGCTGTTGCCCACTCGCACACTCCGTGCGCAATAATGGAAGCCGCCGGCGTTGCCGCCTCCAGTACCAACGCAACAACCTCGAGCCGGCGCCGCCGTTACTGAAATTCAACCTACAGACAGTACTAAAAAATCAACTTCATAATCAATAAAATGAAATTTGATGCAACTTTCTGTACTATAGACATCCATCGAAGTGAATAGACTGTAATACGACGAAACATGATATGTTATTGAGAAAACAATTCTGAAAAACGAATATTCCAAAAGACTGATCCATGTTGTACTTATGTTATGTGGATTATATGTAACTTACATTATTATCTTATGTAATATTCGATGTATTTGTGTTCTATTAAACTAGCCTTGACACAATGTTTGTTTGTCACGGCTATCGGATTCTGTATCATACCTCAGCCGTGCCAAAGGGGGCCGTATAATGACACGTTTTCCTTTCCCCGATATTATCAGAGAAAGTTTTGTATTTTTATATTATTTCGGCATGTTAAAATAGTTATCTATGAAAGTCAGAGAAAGAAAATTTAGGAACAACACTTTCAATTTTTTTGTAAGAAAGAAGACACTCTTGCTTTGTACTTCGTAGCGATAGCATCTTGCAGACTGGAGCTGTACTTTATTATTTTTTATGTGGCCGCTATTATGTACATTCAGGTAAATATATGTGATGTGCGCGTATCTTAAATTTATAAATAAACCCCCCACCTCTCACTTAAATTCGCACTTATGAATTTTTATTAATAATTTTGCCCTATCCTCCCTCCGCCCATAATGTCTTTTACAGCCTTGTTGAATCACCGCAACAATGGTTGGCATAGTTTTTAGTTAATATTGAATGGTGTAGCCTGCCAGCCATGTTTCAAAATTTATTCCATAATATTATGATTTACTGGCAATAGAACCTGCAGTCGATTTTCTTGTAAATTTTTAGAAGTCCTATGTGTTTGACTTACGTAAAATTCCTATACGATTTATATCATGTCACTTATCTTACTTTACTGTTTGCTACACGAGTCGTAGTTTAATATTGACGAACTGCCATCCACTGTTCGGCGAGTGGTTATCATATTATTAAAATTTCATTTACAGCCAAATTTCAACCACCGATGGATCTATTGTTAAAGGTAACTGCTCGTCGATTCCTTTGTAATGTTCTGCCTGCACAACACTCCACCGTTAATTAGCTTACCATTTCATTTAAATGCATGTAATAATTTTCCCCGTAATTTACTGATTGGGATCTTTCATAGCTTCTAACTTCAAACCACTTCCTTCTGTAAATTTGTTAATCTCAAAAATTAATAACCAGGCTGGAACATTATAAAAGATTTGGCGACCGTTCACAGGACTTTCATTGTGTTACAATACCGTAAGATTCTGAATTTGCTCTTAGTTTATTAAAAAAATATCTTAGTGCTATATCATTGTGTTACTCCATTGTTAACATATTAATAGTTGTCTTTCTGATTTCATGCATTTACATCCACGAAAGTGAGACTGATCATTTTGGAAATAATTGTTGGAGAAAAAGTGACTACTCATGTGGAGAGATATTTTAATGGAAATAATTGTGACGAAAAAAATTAAAAGGACGGACGGACCACAGCATCCGGACGAAAGACAAGGTAAGACCAGGCCTGCACCGTTTCTGTAGACGCTTTTGACCTTCTTTTACTATTATTTGCTTGCAGAATATCAATTTCAGCTTTTCCGTATTTTGCAAATTTTTCCTAAGTTTTTCATTATTAGTTACCGCGTCAACAATAGAGCTTTCTAGAATTACACAAGATGGCTGCCGAACCCATCTTGTAGCCGCGATCCTCATCTTTTTCGCCTTGTCTGTGTTTTGCGAGCTGCAGTGCCGAATATTATAGCATGAAATATAATTTTCATGACCTGATACTCCCTTGATTTATGAGTAAATAAGACCAAGAATTATGATCGACTAGCTGAACTCCCGCTGCTTCGCATGCGTAGGCTGTTTGGTCTGCACCATTTGTTTCTTTTTAATCCTGACGAAGAATCCATATATAAGTTTCGTAGTTATAGGCTGAAATTTGAGTTAACAGCACCAAAATTGGCTTAGTAGCAACGTATTTTCAAAAAATGTTTCATACCCTATTTCACTCCCTAGTTGATCAATTTTCTGAAAATACCGAAACACGTGTCTTTTTAATTCTGACCAAGAAAACATATACCAATTTTTGTGGTTGTAGCTTCAAAATTGCCTTATTAGCAAAAAATTTAACCCCCTTGATGGTTGAATGTCCAAAAATAGCGAAACACGAATTTTTTAAATTCTAACGAACAATACAAATACTAATTTTTGTAGCTATAGCTTCAAAATTGTCTTGAAAACAATGTGTTTTTGAAAAGTATTTTTGATCCCCTCTTTCAGCCCCTTAGTTGTTGAATTTCCAAAAATACCAAAACACGTGTCTTTTTAATCCTGATCAAGAGTCCATAACCTAAGTTCCGTAGTTATAGCTTGAAATTTGAGTTAACAGCAACATTTTTTGAAAATCAATTTTTTGCGTCCTTTATTTTACCCCCTTATTCGTTGAATTTCAAAAAATGCCGAAACACGTGTCTTTTAAATTCGAATCCCGAATCCAAATCCGAAAATTTGTAGTTCTAACTTCAAAATTGCCTAAGTAGCAACATATTTTCGAAAAACACCTTCTCTCTAATTTTACGCCGTTGATGGTTGAATTTCCAAAAATATCGAAACACGTATTTTTTAACGTCTAACCAACTATACAAATATCAATTTTTGCAGCTCTAGCTTCAAAATTGTATCAATAGCAACGTGTTTTCAAAAAGAATTTTAAATCGTCTATTTAACCCTCTTACTTGTTGAATTTCCAAAAATACTAAAAATAATGGATTTTTAATCCTGACCAAGATTCCATATTCGAAGTTTCGTAGTTGTAGCTTAAAATTTGAGTTAACAGCAACATATTTTTGAAAATCAATTTTTTGCGTCATCTGTTTTACCCCCTTATTTCTCGAATTTCAAAAAATGCCGAAACACGTGTCTTTTAAATTCTAACCCTGAATTAAAATCCGAAATTTTGTAGTTCTAGCTTCAAAATTGCCCAAATAGCTACGTATTTGCAAAAAACTTTTCATCCCCTATTTCACCCCCTTACGGACGGAATATAGAAAAATCGATACTTAAATGACGCTTACAGAGTAAGATCAATAACCTCTACAAATTTCAAGTTTCTATCTTCAGTGGTTTGGGCTGGGCGATGACGAGTCAGTCAGTCAGTCAATCAGTCAGTCAGTCAATCGGGACACTTCCTTTTATATATAGAAGAAGAAGAGAAGATTACTGATTAATTAATCGTGGAATAAAACCACATAAGATACCGCATAAACTACTAACTGGCGCACTTCAGTATGCCACAAGAATTCCATAAACATTAAATTACCGCACTTTACCCTTGATACATCATCTTAACGTGGCTGCCTTTTCCGTTAATTCGCCATTCGGCTCTCCAGAATGCATCAATTCATCATGGAAATTTTATTAGACGGCTGATTTACTTTTTTTTTATAACATTCGACAATACTTCGGTAGCAAACCTTGACCTACGGACACATTCATTTTTTCCTTAACATAAAGTTTCTTTTTAGTAACGCGCTTCTATGCTCCGCGGGAGACCCGTTTATTCTTTGCTTCCGCGCTGTATATATGTCCAGGGAAGCGTACGCCATCTTACTTTGGTCAACTCCCGCTGCTCCAGTGCATTCACGTGAAAACATGCAACAATAAAAAATCACTAGGTATAAATATACCATTCATATAAACAAAACAATTCCGTCAACCTAAGTTGTATGCGATATACTCTCGTTTTCCTATCGTCCAGAAGTCATGACGTACTCCAAAAAATTCTGTACCGCTACAGAGGGGCAGCAGCTGCATGACAATATATTGGTTGACTTCAGTGATTCTTGCTGCTCTTGGATTATCCGTCTGGTTTCGAGCGACAGTTCCTACATCTGTCGATATATTTTCATACGAAGCTTGATGTATCGTTCTTTTCAGCTGACCGCTGTGCAGGTCTAGGAAATTCCGTTTGCGTTGTCGACTTCCGTAACATGCAATATTTGTTAATCATACTTGAAAACACTTTCTTATAACGTTCGTCCTGCTATGACTCAAATCCATATTCTTTGAAACGGGGTTCAACGAGCGTTGGTTCTCAGAGAGCTTTCAAGTTATGTCCCCACTGAGACATCTAACAAGAGATGAAATGTTGCCATCTGGATATTTCTCTCCGAGGTGATCCAGATGTTTCAGTAATCCTTTGCTTAGGAGGCCACTTTAGATAAAGAAACGCAGTTTACTTAGATCTCATTGGTATCCCAGTCTTCAAACCTCAGTTGAAGGGTAGCGTAATTCAATATCCCGCGAGGCGCGACAGGAGCCTCTAGCGTTAAAACTTCAAACCCATTTCTCGCTTGGCGCTGTGTCGAACTCACCCAGGCAGACGTACAGCATAACTCAAGTTAACGGTGCCTAGCGTCCAATTCATGAATCAGAAGATTCGTTGTTTCGAAACAGTGCCGATTCAAGTTTCGACTCAGTCGAACAGTTCGCTGAGTCGATTCACTGAGTCGAAACATAAACTCAGTAGCCAACTCTAATACAGATATTGTGAAAGTTATAAATTACAAAGACACTGTTTAAAACTATTCTATCCATCCTACCAACAGTTCAGGTTTTAAATTCATAAAATGAAGCCACCAGTAGCATGTAATAATTTATTTATTTGTGACAACCGGTGTCGGGTGCTTGAGTGCCCTTTTTCTGATCTCTATACAGGCAAACAAGTTCATTGATATTACAGTAAATTATACATAACGCACAAACGTCTGTTACAAAGATTTGAAAGTGTGGGTATATAAGTATTCGAAATGAGTGTGACAGTTTGTGTAGCTAATACAATGCAGTGATGCAGTTTTGAAACAAATAGATTGTAATGAAATAGATGTTCATATAAAGGTATAAAAATTACACTTACATTTTAGTATTGTAACTTAAGATATTTAAATGCTGCGTGCTAGCAGGAGACTGAACGCTAAATGCAGAGATACGTATGGAATAACAATAATCAGCTGCTAACAAAGTATCTATGGATGAGCCTCATAGTGAAAGGGTAAAAACAAATAAGGAAAAAAAATCCGTGGAATAAAACACAGTAATCATCGATGCAGTTGACGAAAAAAGCGTAAAAAGAGGAGCATGTGACTGATAAATCAGTCGCTTAACAGATTAATATTCAACAGTACCGTACAAGAAGTACAATGAAAAGAGGCGCCATAGGCGTAATATTTCGGAACTAGCCGATGCCACACTAGCAGGACGTTTATAATGCCGCTAACAGAACAACTGCCAATATAAATAAAGTGTCCTTGTGTCTGTGGCTTCAAATATTAATGGGGATAAACTGAGACGTGATTCTCACAAGACAACTAATTTAAGGATGTGGTTATACACATTAATATGCGTGAACTAACGTGTAAACAAATGTGAATGGTTAGAATAATATTAAGCTATTGTTACAATACCAGTGACCAATGACCAGCACAGCGATCGCATTATCATTGTAAAGATAGATACGAAGCCAACACCGACAACAGTAGTACAGGTTTATATGCCAACTAGCTCTGCCGATGATGAGGAAATCGAAGAAATATATGAGGAGTTAAAGGAAATTATTCAGACAATTAAGGGAGAGGAAAACTTAATTGTGAAGGGAGACTGGAATTCGGTAGTAGGACAAGGAAGGGAAGGGAACATAGTAGGTGAATATGGTCTGTGCAAAAGGAATGAAAGAGGAAGCCGCCTGGTAGAATTTTGCACAGAACATAATTTGGTTATAACAAACACCTGGTTTAAGAATCACAAAAGAAGGTTGTATACGTGGAAGAGACCAGGAGACACCGGGAGATTCCAGATAGATTTTATAATGGTAAGACATAGATTTCGGAACCAGGTTTTAAAGTATAAGACATATCCAGGTGCAGATATAGACTCTGACCATAACTTGTTGGTTATGAACTGTAGGCTGAAACTGAAGAAACTACAAAAAGGTAGGAAAATAAGGAGATGGGACCTGGATAAATTGAAGGAACCTGAAGTTCTTAAGAATTTCAGAGGGAGCTTCAGGCAATAATTGACAGAAACAGGGGAAAATAAAACAGTAGAGGAGGAATGGGTGAAATTGTGAGATGAAATAGTGAACGCAGCAGAGGACAAAATAGGTTGGAAGGCAAGACCTACAAAGAATCCTTGGATATCACAGGAGATACTAAATTTAATCGATGAAAGGAGAAAATATAAAAATGCAGTAAATGAAACAGGCAGAATGGAGTACAGACGACTAAGAAATGAGATTGAAAGGAAGTGCAAAATGGCTAAGCAGGAGTGGCTAGAAGGCAAATGCAAGGATGTAGAAGAATGTATAAACAGGGTAAAAATATATACAGCCTACAGGAAAATAAAAGAAACATTTGGCGATAAGAAAAACAGCTCTATGAATATCAAGAACTCTGATGGAAAACCTGTTCTCAGCAAAGAAGGGAAAGCTGAAAGGTGGAAAGAGTATATAGAGTGGCTCTATGAAGGAAATGAACTTAGAGGCAATATTGTAGAAAGGGGAGAAGAAGTAGATGAGGATGAAATAGGAGATACTATACTGGGAGATGAATTTGACAGAGCACTGAAAGACCTAAGTCGAAACAAGGCCCCTGGAGTAGATGATATTCCCTCAGAGCTACTGAAGACTCTGCGAGAACCAGCCATGACAAAATTGTTTCACCTGGAGTGTAAGATGTATGAGACAGGTGAAGTACCCTCGGACTTTAAGAAAAATGTTATAATCCACATTCCAAAGAAAGCAGATGCAGACAGTTGTGAAAACTACAGAACCATCAATTTAATAAGTCATGGTTGCAAAATATTAACACGAATTATATACAGAAGGATGGAAAAGCTGGTAGAAGCCGACCTCGGGGAAGATCAGTTTGGGTTCAGGAGAAATGTAGGAACACGGGAGGCAATACTCACTTTACGGCTTATCCTACAAGATAGATTAAGAAAAGGCAAACCTACATTTCTAGCTTTTGTAGATTTGGAGAAGGCTTTTGACAATGTTGATTGGAATAAACTCTTTCAAGTTCTGAAGCAAGCAGGAGTAAAATATAGGGAAAGGAGAGTTATTTACAACTTGTACAAAAGCCAGACCGCAGTTATTAGACTCGAAGGGCATGAACGGGAAGCATCAGTTGGGAAGGGAGTAAGACAGGGCTGTAGCCTTTCTCCAATGTTGTTCAATTTGTACATTGAGCAAGCTATAAAGGAAAGCAAGGAGAAATTTGGAGAAGGAATTAAAGTTCAGGGTGAAGAATTAAAAACATTGTGTTTTGCCGACGACATAGTAATTCTGTCAGATACAGCAAAGGACCTGGAAGAGCAATTGAACGGAATGGACAGTGTGCTGAAAGGTGCATATAAGATGAACATTAACCAGAGTAAAACTAGGGTAATGGAGTGCAGTGTAAGAAAATCAGGTGATGCTGAAGGAATTAGATTACGTAACGAAACAATAAAGATGAGTTTTGTTACTTGGACAGTAAAATAACAAATGATGGTCGCAGTACAGAGTATATAAAATGCAGAATGGCAATGGGTAGAAAGGCGTTCTTGTAAAAGAGAAATTTGTTAACAGCGAATATTGACTTAAGCGTAAGGAAGTCCTTTCTGAAGGCATTTGTATGGAGTGTTGCCTTGTATGGGAGTGAAACATGGACGATAAACAGTGTGGACAGAAAGAGGATAGAGGGTTTTGAAATATGGTGCTACAGAAGAATGCTGAAGATTAGGTGGGTGGATCGCGTAACTAATGAGGGGGTACTGAACAGAATTAGGGAGAAAAGAAATTTCTGGCATACTTGACTAAAAGAAGGGATAGATTGGTATGACACATTCTTAGACATCAAGGAATTGTGAATTTAGTGTTGGAGGGAAGTGTGTGGGGTGAAAACCGCAGAGGAAGACCAAGAGATGGATACAGTAAGCAGATTCAGACAGATGTAGGTTGCCGTTCGTATGTGGAGATGAAAGGGCTTGCTCAGGATAGGGTATTGTGGAGAGCTGCATCAAACCAGTCTCCGGACTGAAGAGCACAACAACAACATTGTTACAATTGGTGCATCTAGTCAGAGAACTGTAAAATGTTCAAAAGTCAACTGGCTGCGCTGTTATCTATGTGCGCTGATGCGATAACACGATTACCTAAAATACAATACACTATATATTCTTCAAGGTTGGATGGTTAGTAAAACTGTAGACTGTTGTTACTGTGGCAATATTCTGTATATATAATGAATTTCGTGTTTTTACTGGGTTCTCTGAGGTATTTTATGTGGTCGTTAACGTCTGCATTGCCTTCTATCCGGAAAAAAAAGTCGACGATTGGTTTGATTCTGTGGTTAAAATAACGCATGACCCTAACTAGAGGCGTTTATATTCCATCAGCTCTGTTTAGTTCTCTAGCTGCAATATTACACAAAAGCATAATTCGACGAACATTCACCTTAAAATGGATAGAATTGGGTCTGTCGTTTTTTTTTTTTTTTCCGCAGCCCTGAGCAATTTTCGCATTGCGGGATGTGAAAAATAACCAGCTTATATGACGCTCTGATCTTCTCTGATCTTCCGCGAGTATAAATTATACATACATACAAAAAAAATCACTTAACAAGAACAAGTCTATCTGATTATGCTGAAGCGATAGCTTCTTACTTAACAGCCATATACAACCGCTCTCTCAAAGAAGGATCTGTACCAAAAGATTGGAAAGTTGAACAGGTCACACCGATATTCAAGAAAGGCAGTAGGAGTAACCCATTAAACTACAGGCTTATTTCATTGACTTCAATTTGCAGCAGGGTTTTGGAACATATCCTGTATTCAGATATTATGAATTATCTCGAACAGAACGATGTATTGACCCAAGGTCAACACGGATTTAGAAAATATCATTCATGCGAAACACAACTAGCTCTTTATTCACACTAAGTGATGCATGCTATCGACAAGGGTTCGCAAATTGATTCCGTATTCCTTGATTTCCAGAAGGCTTTTGACACCATATCTCACAAACGGCTTTTAATCAAATTGCGTGGTTACGGTATGTGACGGACTCTAAATCCGCCGTCTTTCCCAGGAAGGAAACATGTCCTCACATACACACTCTTACTTTATTCCAGAGATATAACAACAAGGTACATCGTTACTGATAATGCAAAGATAACATTTGAACTTATACTAAGACGACGTCACTTCATCACTCCACATCCTCCCCACCCTGGTCTTCCTCCAGAGGTACGACCAGCTGAATCGGCCTAGTCACTTTATGTCCGTCAGACAAGTCGACTATCACCGTTCGTATCAGTCCGTCCCGTCCTTTCTTCAGTTCAGCAACTCGCGCCCTTCTCCAGCACTGGCGCTGACGAACATCTTGTAACAGGACGAGGTCTCCCTCGCGAAGTCTTGTAGAACCCTTTGGACGCCATACTTCGTGGTAACTTCGGGGTTAAGTACTCCTGGTTCCAGCGTTTCCAGAAGTCCTCCACTAATTTCTGCTTAAGTTTATACATCTTTGCTAGATTTGTAGGTCTTCGTGGCGGTGTCCCAGAGGGTAAGGTCGTGAGGCGATCCCCCACTAGGAAGTGCGCTGGCGTCAAAGCGCTATCCTCGTGCTGTGTCAAAGATCTAGAGTCGAATGCGGCCTCTATGTTCGCCAACACTGTTTGCAGTGCTTCATCGTCCAAGCTTGATTGTCCTAAGACCCTTCGTAAACACCTCTTATTAGTTCCGACCATCCTTTCCCACCACCCTCCCCACCAAGCCGCACGAGGTGCAATGAATTTCCATATAATTGTGTGGTGGGCGAGATATAGTGCTGTACCTTTGCTGCCGATATGACTGGCCAGAGGTCCATTAATTCCTTATTTGCAGCGTGGAATGTTTGTGCATTGTCGCTATATATGGTATGTGGAATACCGCGTCTGGCCACAAATCTCTGTAATGCCAATAAGAATTTCTCCGTGTTCATGTCGCTAGCTAGTTCCAAGTGTATGGCTCTCGTAGTAGCACAGGTAAATAATACTATGTAGCATTTCTTAGTGCAATGGTATGTTTTTGAATATAGCGGACCAGCAAAGTCTATGCCGGTGACGTTGAAAGGTCTTCCAGGGGTTACTCTATCCGCTGGTAGTGGAGCTTCTATTTCCTGAGCTGTGGTCCTATTAGCCATTTTACACGGTAGACATCGGTGGATAATCTTTTGTATATCCTCCGTGTGAGTAGC
The DNA here is from genome assembly GCA_026315105.1 of Locusta migratoria. Lineage (NCBI taxonomy): Eukaryota > Metazoa > Arthropoda > Insecta > Orthoptera > Acrididae > Locusta > Locusta migratoria. Next base: position 834,420,234 of record CM048745.1, on the reverse strand, counting down.
GTGTTCAGCGCTGTGTGCCATTAGATAAATAGTAGTGACAAGGAATTACACAGTTGGTAGAACTGTAGTGTTTTCGCGCCACGAACTACTGCCGGCGTCAGTGCGCGTGTTTGACTGTTGTTGCCTTGACGACGCGTATTTATACGCACCAATAATATTATACACTGGAATATTTGTCTATTGAAGCTACTACAGTAATTCCAGTCCCTGTTTCAAATCAATCTAGGCGATTGTTGATTAATAAAATAGTAGACTTAGCTGGTAGTGATAGCAGAAGTGCTATCGTATGCGGTGTGTTGGGGCGTTGTCTCAGCTTCCTCCTGGCGTCGAATCTCGATTAGAACCCAGATATAGTCGATCTGGCGTGTAGATCCCGTAGTGTAGGATCACCCGGCGTGTCGGCACCAACTGTGACGGACTCTAAATCCGCCGTCTTTCCCAGGAAGGAAACACGTCTTCACATACACACTCTTACTTTATTCCAGAGATATAACAACAAAGTACATCGTTACTGATAATGCAAAGATAACATTTAAACTTATACTAAGACGACGTCACTTCATCACTCTACACGGTATATCGCCCCAAATTTGCGACTGGATAGGGGATTTTCTCTCAGAGAGGACACAGTTCGTAGTAATCGAGGGTAAGGCATCGACTAAAACAGAACTGATATCGGGCGTTCCACAGGGTTGTGTTATTGTTCCTCTGCTGTTTCTTATTTACATAAACGATTTAGGGGAAAATCTAAGCAGCTCTCTTACAGTACCAAAAGATTGTTTGCAGATGACGCCGTCATTTAACGCCTAGTAAAATCATTTGAAGATCAAAACCAACTGTAGAACTATTTGAATAAGATATCTGTATGGTGTAAGAATTGGCAATTGACTCTAAATAATGAGAAGTATGAAGTCGTCCACATGAGTACGAAAAGAAATCCGTTAAACTTTTTTTACATGATAAATCAATCAAACTCCACAAAATACCTAGGAATTACAATTACTTCTGACTTAAATTGAAAAGAACACGTAGATAGTCTTGTGGGAAAGGCGAACCAGAGACTGCGTTTTATTGACAGAACCCTTAAAAGATGCAACAGAACTACTAAAGAAACTGCATACACTACGTTTGTCCGTCCTTTTATGGAATATTGCTGCCCAGTGTGGGATCCTTATCAGGTGGGTTTCACGGAGGACATCGAAAGAGCCCAAAGATGGGCAGCTCGCTTCGGATTGTCGCGATACACGGGAGAAGTGTTACGGAAATGATACAGGATCTGGGACGGGAATCATTACAACAACGACGCTTATCGCTGCGGCGTGGGCTGCTTACGAAACTACAATCGCCAACATTCTCCTCCGAATGCGAAAATATATTGTTGACTCTCACTTACATAGGTAGAAATGATCATCAGAATACAATAGGAGAAATCAGAGCCCGAACGGAGAGATTCAGGTGTTCATTCTCCTCCCACGCTATTCGAGAATGGAATGGGAGATATAATAGTATAACGGTGGTTCCATGAACCCTCTGCCATGCACTTAAATGTGATTTGCAGAGTATCCGATGTAGATGTAAATGTTACTTGTGGTTTGGAGAAGGACCTAAGACGAATCGTGCTGGTTCTGTTGTGTAAGAAGACCGGTGTAACACGCAGTTCTCCGTATAGAATGATCATGAAAAAGCACATTTCGAGTAATATTTTTGTGCCTTACTAGGTGCGTCTCGTTTTGTCCTAAAAAGGGTTGGATGTGTTGTAAGCCTATGGTTTTGATGTTAAAACCATCGATCTGTGGGTCGCTGTGTCCTAAAAAGAGATGGAAGTGGGTCTGTTGTGTTTCTTACCGTAGCCCTGTGCATTTTTCGCAATGCAGGATGTGACAAATAAACAACGTAGATGGAGCTTTGGTCTAAATTTTACCTTCCGTGTATATAAATTACATATAAGAACGTTACTTGTAGTTGTGCTGTAGAACATAAGACGAATGGCACTGGGTCTGTTGTGTATGAGGTTTTGTGGAACATGTGGTTCTTCGTATGGATGATCACGCAAAAATCATATTTGAAATAATATTTGTGTATCTTACATTGTGTGGATCGTTTTGACCTAAAAAAAAAAAAGTATTGGATGTGTTATAATCCTATGGTTCTGATGTGTAAATCATCGATCTCTGGGTCGCTATGCCCTAAAAAGGGTTAGAGTTAATCTAATGTGTTGTAAGCTGTTGTAGCGCTGTATCGTTTTCGCGATGTGGGTATCGAGTTAGACCCATTCTAGGTTTCTTTCGTCTCTGGAAGGAACCTTTTACTCTTCAGCGGTATGTATACACCAACCATAAGAGGTGTTAGCTGCAAATCATAAGATCTGTAGAGTGATTAAGTGTGCTGAAGATCGCTCCAATGTCGAAGTGATTACCTAAAATATGTAGTAATCTACAACAGCTATTTGTTTTTAAGACTTATAGCTTTTCGCGTAGAAATTTTCGGTTTTACAGGTCTATGGATCTAAGAGAAAATACCGGAAGATAGGTTACATGTCAGAAGAGCAGTATTTCGACTGATCGAGTATTTGTTAGTGGGTGGGTTATTGGAGATGTACTTCTGTGCTGTTCAAGTCTACAGCTAAGCAAGTATTCATTTAAATCTATGTTGTGTTGGTGTATGGACTGGAGTTTGACTTTACATCGCGATTTAGCGCTCATACGTTTGTCAGTGTATAAAATAGGTTATCGCTAACTATAAGGTCTGTTGTAGTCAACTCCTACGGCAAATACCTCGTTTGCGTCAACTGCGAGGAAATGATCCGTAGAAGTGTTGCAGTATTTGTCGGTAATATGATTATCCACGGATGTCTCTTTATGGACTGTAGAGATGGCCTTTATTTTGTCGATGTTGCATTAAGAGCTATGGTATAGCTGCGACAAACCGTTTGTTCTTTTTATTCTTACGGCTGTTGATAGAAGAAACGTAATATTCTTTCTTTGTAAAATTAGCTCTTGTGTATTTATAATGAGGTGTGTACGATGTATCCTGGCTTGTACGAAATATCGATTTCGATGTGTGTAGTCGTACGGTTCGTTGCAACCTAGAGGTGTTCTACATTTGTGGACTGCATATTGATAGTAGTATGGTTATGTGTTAGGGCTTGGGGTGTTTACAACTGGACGTCTCTCATTAGTGTAGCAGTAATGCTTGCGGATGTAAATTATTGTTCTTTGGTCGAGAAGCATTGAATTCACTAAACCCTAAGGTTAGGCGATTTAAAGCTGAGTAGTTATCTCCGTTGGGAGGCGCGATTAATCGTTTGTTTAGTCTCTTAAAAAATTTCTCTTGGCATTCGATTAAAAATTTTCCGGTGTTGTATTAGTATTCTGTTTTTTGTTGTTGGTTATAAGGAATATCAGAAAAAGAATTTGGTTTTGATCTTGATCGTTCCTTGTTAACTGTTTTGTGTGCACGTCAGTCATTTTTACGATGTAATTGGGTGTGTTACACAAGTTTATCGGGAGTATTGATTTGTTAGAAGGGGGGATACCTTGACTGTTTGTGCTCAAGTGATTGTCAAACATATGAGGTATGTGGTCTAGTGACTGACAGAAAACGTTCCAGAAATACTGTCTAGTGGAGTATGCAATGCAAAAAGATGCATACTGAATCGGTTAGATGTTTGATTGGGATCCACCAACGATGCAGAGTTACCTAGAGTGTCGTTTGCTAGTTAGTTTATAACTTTAGTAGAAAAGAGCTGGAATGGTTAGATCCTTTGGTTGTAATTCGGTCATTGGGTTGGAGATGGTTGTTGTTACATAGTGTCGCAGTCAAGTTGGGGTAGATTTTAAGAAAAAGTGTTTGAAATATGCGATGCAGTGTATCCATTTGTGGACGTTGTTGTGTTGCGATAGACCTCTAAAGAAGTCGATTTAGGATTATTGCTGATCTTTTAACTTATAGATGTGTAGTAAATTCGAAGAGTTCGTCATGGAAACAGTGCGAAGTTACCATTTCTCCTACCTGATGGCAGCGTTGTGAAAGCCCTCGGTATACAGGAGCGAAACTCGGCAAGGAAGCAGTGGAGAACATCTCGAGGGAATCATGTGGCTGTATCTTATAAAGTGGGGATAGCCGTTGTTAAACTAGGAGCTCTCATCTTCCACGATTTCAATGGGATTTTTTTAACGAACTGGATATGTACAAGTACTTGGTATCTACCAGTGACTTTCGCTTGGAAGGAGGCTGTATAGGGCAGTGGGAATCGATTGCCGATGAATACATTTATTAGTTGAATCACCTTGTCTATTTTATAAGAGGCGTTTGTAGACTACTTCTATCTCTTCTTTTGGCATTGCCAGACTGAAGTTTTCAATATACACTTACGGCCTAGACCGTAAACGGGAAGAGCCAATATTTACAAAGTGCGATCCTGCACTGTGTGTCACTCCCATCCAGTCCTTAGAGAGCAGGTTATGATCGATGTATGCACGCGTTGGGTGTGATATAAGTGTTTGTGAACATTACGTTGCACGTACTCAGATTTACTGTAACAAAAAAGTGTAGGTACACCATGTTCTTTTAAGGATCAGGAGTTGCGGTGGTGTAGGTTAGCGTTCTAGGCATCTTCGTTTGCGGTAGACACGTATTTATAATTAAAAAAATAAATCCGAGTTCGCTTTAGTGGAATGATAAGAGATCACAAGAAAGGTACTTGGAGTAGGAATTTTTGTGGGTAAAGTGTGGGTTGAACTTGTTCTACAGAACTGAAAATCAGTGTTGCATTGGACAGGTAACGTACTACCTCGGTTCTGTGGTTGCTGTATAGTCGGGTGTCATTTCGAAGAAGGGTCTTGTTAGGTCAGTGCTTTCGAGAAAAAAAAAGTTTAAGTGTAGACGGTCAGAAAACTGGTAAATTATTTCACGTGTTTTTTTATTTCGACTCTCCGTTGTACCATAGGGTTTAAATGTCTTCTGGGGCGCACAAATATCGGTATATGACCTGTGTCAGATAAATGTCGTAACAGGACATAGAGATTCCCTTTGCTATGTTTATATGGGTATACGAAAGAAGATGTGTACTGTTGTAGCAAGGAAATAAGAGGTAAAATTAAACTACCCGAATTCTCGGAAGGCGCATCTATACTTCGATCTATGGAAATGTAACAGGGCAGATCGCTAAAGAGAGAGAGAGAGAGAGAGAGAGTATTAAATTTCGGAACTTTCGGCCTGGCTCAGCTCCATCGTAGTGCGTTTAAATAAATGCAATGTGCGCTATCCTTGTCAAAGTGATTTTAACAATTATTTGTCGTGGAAGAACCATATTTACATATTTTTTTAGTTTTTGACGTGCAGTTGTTTTTTGACGTAAGATATAATGCTTGCAGCTGAATAAAACCCTTCTGTCGCGTAAAAATTCTATCAAACTACATGATACAGACATGTTAAGATACCAATCGAACGCCTTACCATCGATCGCCCGAAGTCGTCAACTTATGCCGTATGGAGGGGTTCGTGTCAAGCGCCCCCACCCTCTGGACCATAGTATCGACCAGAATAAGGAAAAATAGATCAAGTGGTTAATTCAAATAAAAAGTTAGAGCATGGGACTGTGCCTGGCTGATTACAATAAAGGATGAGCCAACCACTCTGCACATGCTAATAACCTTCACTGAGAAGCAGGAGTACACAAAATTGAGTAAACAGCTTGAAACGCTGGATGGGTGGGGATCTGAGATCAGGCTAAAGTACCCATTACTAAATGGAACAATAAAAACCAACAGCGTGAAGTAAAACACAGTCAGCCACGGAGGCATCGACACCAAGTCTTAAAGGAAGCGCAACAGTTAGATTGAAACTTTGCTTTAAGAGGCTAAACGAAAATATTTCAATAGGATGTGAACCACTGTCAATTGAGCCGCATAGGGGCACACTGTGGAGGTCCTTTCTACCAGAGCCGCTACTTGTCAATCCCGTAGTTCCGCAATACTGATCCCACAAGGTTCAGAGGGACCCCAGTTTCATCCAAACGGTGGCCAAGCACGACAGTGCTTAAGTTTGGTGATCGACCGTGAACCGGCGTACCCACTGTAGCACAGCCGTTGCCCCAACCCCCCACCCCCACGCCCAACCCCAATTGTATCATCACAGCGAAATCGTATCACCAGCGTTTCCCGTTTGTTTAGTCAGACCTGCCGTTAAAGAAGTTCAAAGGAGATCGTTGCTCACATTTTACGAGAGGTGATGCGCAGTTTCTTCGTCGTTTCCATTTTACGCCAAATTACGTGTTTTGGATGTCGTTAAACACACGCAAGAGCAGAATAATCCAATTCGCAACAGACGCTCTTCGCTTTCGTTCTAAACGCGTCGGCAGCCAACTGCACTTTCACCCCCTTTCACCTTAGTGGCTACATAATCGTGATAATATTTCCTCACGCCAACACGAACTGTCGTTTCGTGACTCTTCATTCGTCAAGAAAGCTCCTCTGTATCATATGTCGCCGGCCGCGGTGGCCGAGGGGACTGAGGCGCTCCAGTCACGGTCTGCACGGCCACCACGGTCGGGGGTTCGAATCTCCCCTCTGGCATGGATATTTGTGCCGTCCTTAGTCTTAGTTAGTTCATAAGTAGTTTGTAAGATTAGAAGATTAGGGACTGATGATCCCGTAGTTAAGTCCCATAAACTTAACAAACATTTGATTTTGTATCATACGTCGTTCTGATACGTCAAATAGACTGCCGGACATCCAAAATGCAGAAACAAGACGGACCAGCGTTACCACAGCCGGAAGTCAGGGATAGGCTACTTGCTCCTTAGGAAATCTGTACCTACATTTAAGTGCCTAGCAGAGGGTCCATCGAACCACCTTTGTACTATTCATCTACCATTCAATTCTCGAATAGCGCGCCTGAAGAAAGATCATCTGAATCTCTCCGTTCTAGCTCTGATTTCGCGTATTTTATGCTGATGATCATTTCTACCTATGTAGTCAACAATATATTTTCGCATTCGTAGGAGAATTTTGGCGATTGGAGTTTCGTAAGTAGCCCACGCCACAGCGTTAAAAGCCATTGCTGTAATGATTCCCATCCCAGATCCTGTATCATTTTCCTAACGCTGTCTCCCCTTTATCGTGACAATACAAAAGGAGCTGCCCTTATGTGGACTCTATGTCCTCTGTCAAACCCACCTGATAAGGATCCCACACCGGCCAGCAATACTAAAAAAAAAGGACGTTCAAGCGTAGTGTATGCAGTTTCTTTAGTAGTTTTTTGCAACTTTTAAGGGTTCTGCCAATAAAACGCAGGTTCTGGTTCGCCTTTCTCACGACACTATCTACGTGTCCTTTCCAAATCTGAAATAATAATAAGTCCTAGGTATTTAGTGGAGTTTACGGTCTTCACTTTTGATTGACTTATCTTGTAAACAAAGTTTAACGGATTTATTTTCATACTCATGTGGACGACTTCACACTTCTCATTATTTAGAATCAATTGCCAATTTTTACACCATAGTGATATCTTCTTTAGATAGTTCTGCAGTTGGTTTTGATCTTCAGATGATTTTACTAGACGGTAAATGACGGAATAATCTGCAAACAACTTAAGAGAGCTGCTGTGATATTCTCTCAGATCGTTTATGTAGATGAGGAACAATAGAGGACCAATAACACTGTGGAACGCTGGATATCGCCTCTATTTTAGTCGATGCCTTACGATAAATTATTACAAACTGTCCTCTCTGACAGGAAATCCCCTATCTAGTCAGAAATCTGGCTCGATATTCCATAACCATTGTATTAAAAGCCGTTTGTGAGGTACGGTGTCAAAAGCCTTCTGTAAATCTAGAAATACGGAATCAATCTGAGATCCTTTGTCGATAGCACTGATCATTTTGTGTAAATAAAGAGCTATTGTGTTTCACAAGATCGATATTTTCTAAATCCATGTTGACCTTGGGTCAATAGATCATTCTGTTCGAGATAATTCTTAATACGTGAATACAGGATATGTTCCAAAACCCTGCTGAAAATTGACGTCAATGAAATAGGCCTGTAGTTTAGTGCGTTACTCCTACTGCCTTTCTTGACTATTGTTGTGACCTGTGCAACTTTCCAGTCTTTTGGTACAGATCCTTCTTTGGGCAAGCGGTTTTAGAAGGGGGCCTTTGTCATTCCCAGTAGATCAGATGTGGAAAGAGATAAGGTTTGTAATCTGAGGTCAGGATTCTGAAATCAAGGAAGGTTTATTATGAAACTACGTGGAAGGGCGGGACCAAACACGCGTCGTTTGTCGTTCTATTTAATAACAATATATTTACCAATATTACATCACAAAAATAAATAAAAATTTAAAAAAATATCACCGAACGTACATCCCATGACAACTCTTTAACATGAGGTTTAACAATTAATTGGACAGTGCATAAAATTAAAAAAGTACTTTACATTATCCGTAAACTTAATACAAATAACTGCCCAGAGCAAAGGACCAACCTAAAACGTAGCATTAAACTTGATTAACCAATAAATTGACAAAATGCGAAACAACAGGGCGTGAAGGAAAAACATAAAAATTACAGTTTCACTTACTCAGGCTTGAGACACTATCTTACACAGTAATTATCCCAAAGCAACCGGACTTTATTCGTCCTGCTTAGGAAATGTATAACTTTAGAAAAAAAGAAAAAGAAAATGACAAAGTTCATTGATAAAATACAGATAAGAAAAACCGCTAAAAAGATATAAATATAAGCAATCCTAATAAAATTTTCTTGCTTAATCGGCAAATAGCATTAAGTGTGAACTTTTAAATGAGAAATATTAAAATCTTTAATAGCAATAACTAAACACGCCTCAGTGGCCCCTGACTGTCGGCCACGACCTCTCTCAAGAACTAAAAAGTAGGAAAATAAAACTTAACTAAAGGAGAAGGCGCCAAAAAGTTGGGCGCAAACTCTGCGTGCTACGACGAGCCAGGCGTCACCGCAGCGCTGATGTGACAAACAACTGGAAGCAGGGCCCACAAGCAGCGGAACCTGTAAACAATTACAGCGAGGGCAGTTTCTTACCAAGGACAACATAAATCACATACATATCTCAAATCTTAAAATAAAGATTTACTGCTTAATCGGGAGATACTGCCAGAACAGAGCTAGCCAATATACGAGGATAGTGGGACTATTCAGTTAATTTAGTTAAAGCCAGTCCCAAGCACTAAAGGAAGTTAAACAGTAACAACTCGGCACCAGTGTCATCAGCGGTAATAACACGCGAACAGTGTAGTTATTACACTTAATATTAAAGGAATACAATTAGTGCAAAGACATCTTCTGTCATGAGCTTCCCGGAATCCACGGAGCTGTTCTGAGAAAAACTAGCGCTCCTCACTTTGAAATAACATAATTTCAGCAGAGTTGGCGACTTCGGTGATAAGCGGCGACAACATTCGAATATGGACACAAATCTCTCAATATTTAAACATATAGTTCAGGGGCATCCAGCCACAGCGGACACCATAGTTCCACGCAAAACAAAGACTGTCGCCTCAACCCGTCCTGTCGGCCAAAACACCCGCTCGGAGTTTAAACGCCAACTGCCAGTCCTCGTCAAAATTCCAAAACGTCCGCACATAAGGCAAAGATACTCCAGTCTAAAGGCGGACCCCGTCGATAATCGCCGCAAGTGGCGCCAGTGTAGCGACGGTGCCCGCCACGGATCACAAGCGATAACGCTCATGTAGCTGCGAATGATTCGTTAATTCTTGCTGATCCTTTTAAACGAGAAAACTTACAGAGATTATCTTCGTAAAAGACAATAACCCGAGGTTGTCACTTTATTTGCTTTCTTGTATTCACAAGTCGTAAACAAGCATAAAGACGGTGAATGGCAACCAATGGCTTCCAGAAGTCAACCTCGTTCTGCCAGTGGCTCCTTCATAGACGGCTAACGTACTCTTTTGCCCTTGTGATTGGAAGCGGCCCCATAAAAGGAAGAAGAAACACCATTGATCAACGGCATGGGAATGCAGAAGTGAAAGGAAACAACGGCATTAGCCAGTAATTGAAAGTGTCAAGATGGTCTATCCATCGGCAAATGTTTACGGAATAGTTCTCCTTTCGGATCTCCGAAAGAAAAACATCGAATAACGAACGAACTGATAACGCTGTAGAAACACCTGACACTCTTTAAGTTACCATTGAAGGAAGACGGCTATGTGATTCACTTCGCCACTAGGGCCCTCAATAGACTACAGCGATTACTTAAAAAAACTAAGAGGATGTTTCTGTAAGAGATGCACGTCTGACACTGGTCATCGATGCATAAAGATTGCTTCAAACGCAAGTAATCATGATCGTGTGACATTTACGGCTGTTACATCCCAATCTACGTCTTTAGCATTTGTGAATCTGGAGAAAGCTTTTGACAATTTTGACTGGAATATACTTTTAGTTGTAGCGTAGTGGGCAATGTGTTGGACTGTAAGGCTGCAGGTCAGTGGTTCGGGACTCGCCAGTACCAAACTTTTTTTTTCCTACAAGGGTTTCAGACACTGTTATTAATAATTTTTTTATTATTTAGATTGTTGTTTTGGTCCAAAATGTTTGCAAAAACTTATAAAACTACAAATCTAAAGTGGGCCGTAAACACGTCAGTGCGATTTTTCAGATTCTAAAGGTAGCTGGAGAAAATGTAGAGAGTAAAGACCTATATTCAACTTGTACAAAAACCAGACAGCAATTACTAGAGTCGAAAGGCATGAAAAGGTCGCAGTGGTTGGAAAGGGAGTAAGAGAGTGTTGTAGTCTTTGCCCAAAGCTGTTCAATCTGTACAATGAGCAAGCTGTGAAGGAATGCAAGAAGAAATTTGGAGATGGAATTAAAGTGCAGAGAGAGGGAATAAAAACCTTGCGGTTTGCTGACGACATACTAATTCTGTCAGAGACAGCAAAGGACCTGAAAGAACAAGTAAACAGAATTGACAGTGTCTTGAAAAGAAGGTATAAGATTAACATTAACAAGAGTAAAACGAGGATAATGGAATGTAGTGTCATAAAATTAGGTGATGCTGAAGGAATTAGATTAGGCAATGAAACAATAAAAGTAGATGAGTATTGTTATTTGGATAGCAAGTAAATAAAATATAAAATTCAGAATGGCTATGGGAAGAATAGCTTTTCTGGAGAAGTGAAATTTGTTGACATCAAATATTAGTTTAAATGCGAGGAAGTCCTTTCTGAAAGCATTTGTCTTGAGTGCAGCTCTGTATGGGAGTGAAACGTGGACGATAGAGAGTTCAGACAAAAAGATGACAGAAGCTAACGAAATGTGGTGCTACAGACGAATGATTACATGGGTAGATCACGTAACTAATGGGGAGGTGCTGAACGTAATTGGCGAGAAAAGGAGTATCTGAAATATCTTGTAAGGAAAGAAAATATTTGTTGGGGATATTGGGTGAAAGGTGTTTATTTTATTGAAGAAAAGTGCGAGTGGAGGTAAAAAAAATTGTTTTACGTGTTATTAACTGTGATGGCTGTTGTAATGTTTGAGCAACATAACAAACTTGACCTTTATTTCGTGGTTGGTTACGTTAAACTCGTGACTAATGCAAGTGGTGTAGTTAAATTTTGAAAATATTAAACAAGACAATTAGTATAATTAACAAATGCTGTGGCCCTATCTGACAAACTTTTCAAAAGATCACTCACCTTTCCTTTCCTTACAAAATCTCCTACAGAGACTATGCACACACAGATAGCAGAAATTAACTTACTCTGTCTGTGCAATGCGTACGAATCAATTAGTACGCTAATGGTAATGATAAATTAAAAAATTATGAATAGTAGGATTTTTTAACATCAAGTGATTGGCAAATGGGTACAGTCCAACCACTATAGTCAGTATCTAATAAAAATTAATTCACTCAAGCAAGTAGGAAATTTAAGTAAATCAGTCTTAATTGATGCTATTCATACGGCAATTTTATGAGTTTGGTTCTTTATAGGATAGATGTGGCGGTGACTATTATTGTTGAACTCAGTGCAAAACGAAATAGAAAAATTATTCATTAATTCTACTGTCTGTTATCTTCTATCATCAATTTTAGCAAAATTGTCTCAACTGAGAGATAATCATTGTCTCTAACAATTAATGACACTCACTTGATTGTAAAATTGTGTAGTAATATTATTCATGCATTATTGAGGATTGTCATATTATGAGTGGTTAATTAGTTGTTCAAATAAGGTAGCAAAAGTACTGTCTAATGTTCCTGTATTTAAACAAAATTTAAACATGCACTCACAGTAAATTACAACCAATAGCATTTAACTTATCTTATTTATCAGTCCAGCAACGTGGTACTCTGCAGTCATATAAATGATACATAAATTCATACAGAAATCATTTTGATGCTGGCTCCTCCTTTGGCAGCTTGCTAGCAGTTCGCCGTGATGGTTCGCGAATCGCGTAATTAATCGCGACCGTTAGCGTCCGCGATGACGCTACTGCGTTTCGGACGTCTGGGGCGGTTACCGAACACGTAACGAATTTCTGCCTCAGCAGAACGAACGAATAAATTTTTCATTAAAATCAGTTCTTACTTCACTTATGTTCATAGGTTTCACATAAACTTTCATATCGTTGCTCTTATAACAAACTATAACTATCACTTTGTTCAACTTTATTACTTATATTGTTTGAGCACTCCGCGGACCGCGTACGAACGTCTGATCTACGTCACGGGGCGGCAGATACTGCTGCTTGCCTGCTCTCTCACAGGCGAGCGCTGCTATACGTTAACGTCTCTGACCTGAGGAGCCATATCGATAACTGTTCACAGAGAAATATTGTACATTGACAAATTAAACATAACAAGTAATCACAGTCATATAGAAAACATACGAAGTACAAATAAAATAAAATAATATATACATAAACAATTACAATACAGATAATAAATAAATGACAGAAAAAGTTCACAGTTAAGTTACCTACATACATAGTGCATCACGATAATTAATTAAGTCACATAAGAAGTTAATTACCACATATTCACTATAAGCAGGTTCCAACGGATAATACGTTCAAAATGAAGCTCATTCCTCGTTATAATGTAATGCTTACCTTAAGGGTTACCTTACAATCTTAAGAGATGATTAGGATGGTGGGACACATTTTGAGCCATCGATAAATCGTCAGCTTAGCATTAGAAGGAAGTGTGTGGGATAAAATCGTAGAGAAAGGCCGATGGATCAATACAGTAAGCAAATTCAAAAGGATGTAGATTGCCGTACGTATTCTCAGATGAAAAGCCTTCCACAGTACAGGGTAGCGTGGACAGCAGCATCAAACCAGTCTGCGCACTGAAGACCATAACAACTACAACACCTCAACTGGGGTCGTGTTTGACCCTCCTGGTACAAGTCATTTTAGGTGATGCCACTTCGGCGACTTTTGTGTCAATGAAGATCAAAATTATGATGAAGACAAACACAACAGCCATTCCCAGAAAAGTCTCTGACCAGACTGTGAATGGCACCTTGGTCTCTATGAGACAACTACCAAGCTGTCCACTTTTTTGTTTTGTTTCTTTCTTTTTTTCCTCTGATTTGTTTGGTCTTTTGCGGACGTTAGTTCATTTTGTTTCATGTTGATCATTTCTTCGTTACTCAGGGTATTTATTTATTTATTTATTTATTTTTACATAGAGCGTGCTGAGCTTCCACGCCAGTATCCTTTGGGCTATCGAGGAGCACTACAGAGTAACTAATGATTAAATCTCAACCATTCCAATAATACATTCTAAAGTTGTGGGCTACTTCACCTGCCGTATGCTGCAAGTTCGGAGAGAAGTTGTACCATGGGATGGAAGAAGTCTGAAAATTGTAGCTACAAAATCTAAAGGAAAATGCAATGGCTCAATTTAGACTTATGGCTAGCTTAATCAAAGGAAAACACGTGCTGCACGGAAGTGGCCGTGCGCTCTAAGGCGCCTTGCTATTGAAAGCCTATCTGCTCCCCGTAGGAAGTGCGAGTCCTCCCTTGGGCATGGATCCTTAGTATAAGTAAGTTGGAGTAGTTTGTATGTCTAGGAACTGATGACTACTACAGTTTGGTCCGATAGTTTTATAAACTTTTGAAAATTTTGGAAAACACGATAAGGATTTCTGGTCAGAGAAGTATACGGTAATAACGACAACAGCGAAAGATGGTATAATGGGAATGACAATCTTTACCGGTTCATTAATTGGCGATGTTCTCAACAGATTAGATAGAAAACCGACACATTAAATTCGCGTTAGATTTCCTTTGACCCGGAGAAGTAACTAGGCGTGTCATACACTCAATAAGTTTTCGGAAGCCTCCTATTTCAACTGTAAACATAAATGTAGAACATTGAACCATCCTTCCTCCGTAACAAGGGTTACCAGACGTCCTCTTTTACCCGCAACGTCCTCTCTTTTGGACCCTAAAAATGGTCCGGTCGGGTTTTTAACCAAATGGGAAAATGTCCTCTTTTCTGCGTTGTGCAACAGCTTCAACCTGAAGGTGCGTAAATACAACTCTATGAACTGTCGCAATAACTAACTCTAGAGAATTTAAGCTTTCTTGAAACAATGTAATTTATTTATTTATTTTATTTTCTAGTTTCTGTGCCGCCGATGCCCTGACGTCAAGCTACTTCGGAACAATTGAAATAATTGTCACGGAATACGACCTTCGAGACGGCCAATTAAAGACATACGTCTGCAGCAATGCAAGATAGTACAATACACATAGTATTGTAGTCTGTCGTGCCGGGAGTCGGCAGTTCTGTGTCTTGCCTGTTAACCACACTTATTCCTTTAAGATCAAAAGCTAGTGCAACGTTCGTTATACATAAATTAAAATCTTGTTCAAAACTTCATACAAATACGGCCAGATGCCACAGTCACCATTGCTGTTTCACCATTCGCTTGTTTAGGACCAACAGTGTTTTGAAAAAATCAATTTAAATCTTTTGTCCTAAAATCTGAGTAGTTTTTAATAATTAATTGCGAGCCTCTCTATGGTAAATAATTTTTTTTTTATTCATTGCTTTTTTCACCTAGGCTACAGATCTTCCACGAACATCTCAATCGGCAGCACAGCAAAATACATTTCACAATAGAAGTAGAAAAGAATTCGGTGCTGCCTTTCCTCGACGTTGAAGTCTACCGAAAGTCTGACGGTAAACTCGGCCACAGGGTGTACAGAAAGGTTACCAGTACGGGAACGTACCACCACGCATCCTCCCATCACCACCCCATGCAGAAGAAGTCCGCCCTTCAAACTCTACCAAGGAGGGCCCACAGGATCAGCGATGGCTGATTCCATAGTCACGGGTGTGACAAATAGACACGTTGAGATCAGCAGTAAAATAATTTTAAAATATCCCATATCAAAAATTCCTCTTTCAGTATATATCATTTAAAAGGAAATTGATTGTATTATTCAATCTGAATATAATTTTTTTTTTTTGGTAAAAGATTAAAACCTATATTATTAACCAGAATCCATGCGTCACGGGTGTGACAAAATTCAGAAGTACAACCTTACACTTTGACCTTTACAAGGAAAAATCTGTGAATTATATGATTGTATGTAAACCAATTAATAACTGTCTAATGCTGAAAACTCACTTGATTAGCCATGAAATTATCAGAAAGAACATTAAATTATTTTCATAATACCAGCATAATTTTTGCTGTCACGGGTGTGACATAATTTTGTCACGGGTGTGACATATACAAATATCTCTCAACATTTCAGAGAATTAAAGGTAATAATTGATTAAAACCATGTTTTGGCAGTAAAAAAAAGCACAGTGCTTAATTAAAGTGGTGTTTGTGTTAAATTAACAAAAACTCAAATCTTTAATATAAATTTTATAAACAATTCATTTTTCAATGAAATAACCTAAACTTCAGCATATTGCACAATATGGAGAATTTAAAGTAATGTAAGTTGAAACAGGATTGAATATTTAACAATATAAAGAAATATACACTAACATACACATTTAAATAACTTTCTCAGAAAAATAATAATAAACTTTATTTTCTTTCATTTGAATTGCAGGAGGATTCAGGACTTTAACAACATTCTTTTGTAAAGAAACAACTGAAATGTCATTTTCATTAATACAAAAGTTTCGTTCCTTTCTCGCATGGCTTTAAAAACATGACCTTCATCGGCCACACTGTCTGATTGACAAATAACAACAAAATTCTGTCCATTTCCCCTCTCACCTTGAAGCTCTATGTTTAGAACGTTCCTGCTTTAATTTCCGTAGCATATATGGTTGAATTTATTTTATTTTCTGATGTTGTTTGTATGTCTTCAGCATTAGACTCTTCAGAATCTGAGTAAACATCGGAAAATTTCAGTTGTTTTCTGGATTTGGGGATCTCCCGAAAGACTTGATATCTTGCCATTCCACTGCCAGATGTTTCTGCTGCTAAAATATGATGACTGTCATAGTTTTTAAAGTAATGGTTAGAATGTACTTTAGGAATTGCAATGACATTCTCCCAAAACATTGACTTCCTTTCCTTTGTCTTTTCCACATCACTGCTTGAAACAAAGAGAGCATGAACTTCATTCAGTTTATCACAAGCGTAATCACAAAATTCCTTTGCATTATTCACCACCACTTGACGACTTTTGATTCCTCTCCATACAGTTCTCTTCACAGTCCCCCCTATACCATCAACAGCACCTTGCAGTGTGAAGCAGCAAAGAAGTTCCACACAAATTCAACTCCCAAATATGACTTGGTATGGCAGAGATATGACAACGTAAATTTATTTTTAAACTGTGCAGTGCAGTTGTCAGAAAACATGTGAATTTTTGTCTAAATTTGCATTCTGCTGTTTCAAAATTGCTATTATTTTTTCAAGAAAGCACCAAACTGCAAATTTGTCATGTGAAAGGTAATCACTTGCAATTAAATAAGAAGCAACGTTTAAAGTATCCCATACACAGCATTTTACTCCTCATCTTTCTCATTATTTCCGTTGAAGAACTCATTATCTGGGAATGCAAGATAAATTGGACATTTATTTTTAATGTCAGTAGATCTGTATTTACATTGTATCTCACCAGTTTAATATGTCACATGAACAGGAAGTGATGGTTAAAAATATTAAACACTGGCATTTCATTCAGCTGGCATGCTTTCAAAAATGTCTGCATTTTGTCACACCCGTGACAAATGTTATGTCACACCCGTGACGCCATTCCTGGATAAAACACAGTTATTCCCAGAAATTAATAGGTTTGTGAGTTAATATATTGCCTTAACCTTACTTTCCCAGAATATAAATAATTATGAAGTACTTGTTCAGGCAAGAATCAAACATTATCTTCTTTTTTTGTCACGGGTGTGACAGCGATCCCTGTCAATTTCAAAAAGAGAAATAAAATCAAAAGAAAGCTTACCTGAAAAAATTAGTCAGTGTAGGATATCAAGGAAGCCTATTGTTACATAACAAGTTACTCATTGTTGCAGCAACTGACTTACAGACAGCCAATATAACTAAGTTTTATGGTCTTCATAGTGTTTGCTCAACTACAATCTTTGGGATGGTAATTCATAGTTAACTAGCTTGAATACAATAAAAATGAGTATCAAATCATTAAATTTCATATTTTGTTAGTGCATTCACATGCCTAAACCTTTACTTTTGTGATTTAAAAAAAATCACAATTTGGCTCATTTCATGTGGAATGAGCCCGATGCCGATCACCTACAGGCGGAGCTACGACATCTAAAAATGTTTCAAATGTTTGTATAGTCTATGGGACTTAACTACGGGGTCATCAGTCCCTAAACTTACAAACTACTTATGAACTACTTACGAACTAGGACGGCACAAATATCCATGCCCGAGGGGGGATTCGAACCCCCGACCGTAGTGACCGTGCAGACCGTGATTGGAGCGCCTTAGTCTCCTCGGCCACCGCGGCCGGCTACGACATCTCAGATCCACCTTTGTGGCTATTAGCTATGGACTAGGAGAGATAAATAAAACAATGTCCAGGAGGAATGAAAGCAATAGAGGGGAACAGCAGGAAGCATAAAGCATCGCTCTCTTACCTTACGTACAGGGTGTCACTGAACGTGTGGGAAAGGTTCTTCGTCGGGCAGCACCAATAAGACTAAGGATGTCCTAGGGTCAACTAAGGACGCAGTTGACAAACTGAGTAATGCCGGCATTTATGAAATAAGCTGCGAGTGTGCGCTGGTCTACATAGGAGAAACCGGACGAGCAATCTGCACGAGGCTTTCGGAACATGAAAGGTACATACGGCTTGGACAGCAGACAAAGTCAGCGTGTAGCGATACATTAATTTTTTTTTTTTATTGAAAATTATATCTGCGACGCTTGTCGCTAGCATCCGTTCTCTCTGCCAATAAATCTCTGATTATCCTTGTTTCAAGTTATACCTTCAACTATTTCAAACGATCTGGAGAGAAAACGGAATCGCTTTTCGTCTTTCGTTTTTCTACCTTTGTACAGAGCGGACGTATTTTACTCGACCTCCATAATCATGTAAGTGTGAGCTCTGGTTAGCACCCTTTATGTAATAAACTTTAACTTTCATTTGGAATTCCTATTTCATTTAAATAATTACTATTTCTCCCCATCTTTCATTTAACTGATACCTATTTTCAGCAATATTAGTAAATTGATGCTTGGTCATTGTTGCCTATCGTCTCATGATGACAAAAGAATGCAAAATTTATTTACTCTCATTTTGTGTTAAACAGTGAATTCAATGCCCGCAGGAAATCTTCATTCTGTTAAAAGCGAAGTCCGATAATTTCTTTAACTTTCGATAACAATAGTGATCAAAATTACACACGGTCTTAAAACTTTAATAATTAATAGTCATGAAACCAAGCATCAGTTTACGAGAACGAAGATATTAATCAATTCATACAGGTTCAACTGCAGTGTCACAGCTTCCACTAATGAATGCATACCAGGTAACTTATTCCACTATTTTCTTATGTAATGGTGCTTTCTGGTGTTGTCGTAATTTTTAACTTACATTGCTACTGATAACTGATAACCATTTCAAAAATTAATATTCATTGCAGATCTTACAGTTAGTTAAATTTCAATTCCGGTTTTCAACTTTCATCTTGTGACAACACCAGCGATAAAAAAAAAGTAACATTACATAAGAATTGGCGCCCATTGTGACAGGACCTCGAATGGTTGTAAAAAAAATGTAATTTTATGTGAATTAATTATACCATTGTTTGACATTTATTTAATATTTGTAATCATTCACCAATGTATGATATCTAATCTGTATAATGTGTTTATTTTTCATGAACAACTGCTGACCGATTGTGACGTGAAAATCATAATTACTACCCCGGAGAATAATAAAATAAAAATTTGGAGCCATACCCGATCACGAGAAATTCGACCGCAGCCAACAATGAAAATTGCAACACAGGTAAGGACAGACTGATTATTTCGCTTATTTGGTGCTTTCTGCTTTCTCTTAGTCTTTCGCAAGTACGCAATCTCCGATCCAGTACCTCATTCTATTAGCAAAAATCTGTTTTCAAAATTTCTTTTGTAGTCAGATATTTATTTTAAATCACAAGTTGGAAAAATGGCCAACATGGCTACTAAATCGATATAACTAAGCGATCCTCGCTTGTCTCTCACTCGAAGAGTTTCGCATGCGTGTGACGAATATTAATAGTGATTTGTTTCTCAACAGTGCTGATAAAAGAAATTTTTTGCGTGTGAAGTGTGTAGGTTCCCCACACTATTCCAAATTTTTGATAATTTATTAGTATGGTTAAAACCCGTAGACAAATTACTACAATGGAGTCAGAACAAAACACTAATGTTTCACAGCCCGCGCAAAATGTTGAAAATAATGTGGCTGCGAGATCAATTGAAATGATTCAACACATAGTGGAGGAAAATCTTGCAACCACATCATACGTAACAGATTTTCCCACACAGACAGTACACCAATCTGAAAATCCGAAAGAAGATTGGTTAAAACGATTTGAGATATTATTTGCTAACATGTCGCAACAAATTAACAATTTACAAACATCTACACATGCTACAAACAATCAGATTTCAGGCTTGACCGATCAAATTAATCATTTGCAGGCCAACACGAAACATGATTTAGAGCTGTTACAAAATTCCACCAAGCAACAATTAGACAGAGTAGAGGAACAGCAAAATCAAATCGCGGCTCAAAAGATAACTCGGGATGAATTTGACTCGAGATTTAAAAATCTAGAATCAGTACAACAAAATTTACCCTCAATTATTTCTGAGGAAGTAAAAACACAGATAGACGCACAGATACTCAAAGTCGAACAGGCTATCAATGGTACGTTTTCTGAAGTACAAAACAAAGTAGTGAATCAAATCATGGACACAGTAGATGAAAAAATCTCTTCTGTAGTCGATGATGTAACTAATTGTAAAGAAACCGTTAAAACATTACCAACAGCTATCGACAGTCTCACACAGAATCTTACACAGCTTAAAATTCAACAAGAAAACTTGGAAACAACTGTTACGAGAATTACGAGTCAGGCAGAAAACATACTCAAAGAAAATCATGATAGGGTACAACAATTCTTATCTAATACAGAAGCGAAGTTGAATGAAAAGATAGACGCTGAATTAACCACTGTAATTCAAGACGTAGATACTAAAGTGTATGAAGAACATGGAAATACTGTTAAAGCTTTACAAAAAGATCTTCCAGACGTGAAATCAATTTTAAATACGCAGATGACACAATCTAGGCCAAATGAACCCGTGAGAAATGTGTTCCATGATTGGAAATCTCCCAGAATTGCAACAAATATTCCACGCTCTCCATATAATCCGGGTACATCTAACAATTTGACGTCAGACAGGACGCAGACTGACTTTTGCTTGACGACCTCTAATGACCTTGATCGACTAGGTAGGGAAATGAAATCAAACATACCCCCCTCTTATTCACCACGAAATCATGCTACTGCCGAAGAACTTGACGAAAGTAGGATAAAGCACCACCAATTTCAAATCTTTATTAATGAGAACCGTACTGTGCACCCAGTCATTTTCCTGCAATCTTTTAGAGGTTTATTACCTGAATCGTGGTCCGAAAAAAGAAAGATAAGATTTGTTGTCGGATACATTCAAGGTGAAGCGGGAATCTGGGCTGCAGAAGCCCTAAAGAGTTGTGAAACTTATGGTGAGTTCGAACGGGCACTTTTAGCCACCTTTTGGTCGCCTGCTGTGCAAGAAAGGTTTCGAAATGAAGTTTATAATCCGCAACCTTTCAATGAACGAAACAGGAGTCTGCGGAGATATTTCGAGAAGTACGTAAACAAAGCTAAATTCTTTGATGACCCCCTCCCGCACAGGGAAGTACTACGCGTATTAATAAACAAATTGCCGACACGGTTGCGGTTGCAACTAGCACACGTTTCAACACAAAACTTAGAAACTTTTCTCACTGAGGTGAACACACTAGATTCAATCTTTGAAGATGACCGAGCAAGAAATAATAGTTACAGGTACGGTAACGCAAATAATTACTTCAACTATCCTAGTAATCAGCTGATTCATGTCAGCCAGCCACAGCCTAATAATCAAAACATGTCACGCCCTCCACAGATGTTACCGCAACAGTCATTTATTAGCAATACCGGACAGCCGCAAATGCAACAAGTGACTAGTGGAGTAAACAGTAGAAACGCAGTACGAAACGTACCTAACGGCGGTCAGTATTACCGACGCCGTCGTGACAACAGATTTAATCCGGGCTACTACAATCACAATAATAATAATTTCAATAACAATGCAGCTACTTTCCCTAACCAATATAATGGTAACACACAACCGCTCTGGCGTAATGGAAACTACTACAATAATAATAACAGAAATAGAATTTTTTTTTTCAAACAATAACGGTAATCAACAGATTCCGAATTTTTCTAATACTCCTGCACAACAACCAAATGTCAATCAAATACCAGTAGCAACGATGACGACTGACAGTACAGATCAAACAAACTGGACACAAAATGAATCGACCGTGACTATAACTGACGTGACAGAAACTTTAAATCGACCTCAAAGACATTCTAACGGGACGCAGACGTCAAACTAAATCGGCTCGTGTCTGGCCCTCCGACATTGAGCGACCGAGGCAGTGAGGGCACAATTCTCACAGTAAATATGCTGCGTTACAATAAAGGAATCGATATCAGGGAAGAGCTACTCCAGGAACAAACACAACAAAACAAAATACCTATAGTTGCCTATCAAGCACACATCTTAATAACAGTAGGAGACATACCTACATCGATTTTAGTTGACACTGGAGCAGCTGTTAATGTATTGTCTTACAGTCTATTTAAACGCATAAACAACATTCAGAGGTTACCTACCTTTCCTGTACAGAACTGCAAAATCATTGGTGCAGTAGGTGCAAAATCTAAGCCAGTTAAGTTACAAACACTTGTTCAACTACAAATCTGTGATGAAATTGATACTTGCTCATTCCTTGTAGTAGATGCTGTCATAGAAGACTGTATACTTGGTTTAGAATATCTTCAAAGTCGAGAAGCAAAATTAGATTTTAAGGAAGGTAAATGTTATTTGACAGTAAATCACTGTGTCTGTATTTTGAATCTGACTAAGAAGGAAGTGACACCAAGAAAATCTTGTAACTATGTTAGGTTGAAGCAAGTCACTGTTAATCAAATGCAATTTGAAAATTATACTGGAATTCAGGAATCTGAAAATGAATCTCTTGAATCTATAGTTCAAAAAGTTAACGACTCCACTAATGCCACAGATAGTCAGAGACAACAACTTCTCCACTTGCTACACAAGTACATACGAGTATTTGATAAAAGGCCAGGTGTAATTAGGACATATCAGTATAACATGCAAGTTAAGCCTCATGAAGCATTCTGTAGGCAAACATATTCTATAACTTGGGCAAAACAACCAGCTGTCAAAGCAGAAATTAACCGTATGCTTAGATGGAACATAATAGAACCTTCAATGTCACAGTATTCCAGTCCTCTTCTTGCAATTTTTAAATCAGATGGGTCTGTTCGTCTTGTGCTTGATGCACGTCAAATCAATAAGATTATCATTCCAGTTAGAACTAGGCCAGAAAGCTTAGAAGAACAGCTTCAGAAGTTCTATGGAGTCAAATATCTATCACCTTTTGATCTTAGAGCATCATATTGGCAGGTTCCTATAACAGAAGAGTCTCGTAAATATACTGCTTTCATTTTCTCGGGACGATCGTACCAATTTAAGGTACTGCCTTTTGGTCTAAATGTGAGTTCTGGTGTCTTTATCACAGCACTTGATACAGTACTTGGTCCGGAATTACTAGATAATATTACAGTTTACGTTGATGACATACTTGTTGCTACTTCTACATGGGAAGAAAATGTCATCATACTTGAAAGAGTGTTAGATAAATTTCTGTCATCTGGAGTAACTGTCAACTTGAAAAAGTCTAAGTTTGTTAAAACTGAAATCAAATTTCTTGGGCACATTATCTCACCCAAGGGCATTGTTCCTGACCCTGAAAAAATTAAAGCAATTCAAAATTTTCCTGCACCTCGCAATAGGAAGCAATTAAAAGCCTTCTACGGTTTATGTTCATTTTTTCGGCGCTTTGTGCCACAACAACTACTCAATAGTACTGCTCTTCTTTCACTTCTTCGAAAAAACAACCCTTGGAATTGGACAGAACAGTGTCAGCAAGACTTTGACAAAATTAAACAAGCCCTTGTTAACTCAGACATATTAAACCACCCTGACATGTCACAGGATTTCTGTATTGTTACGGACTCGTCAAATTTTGGGGTTGGGGCGTGTCTGTTCCAAATTTCAAATAATCTGGATCCACAGTCCCTAAAAGTCATCAGTTTTGCTAGTCGCACGCTCACTGAGTGCGAACGTCGATATTCAACCACAGAGTTAGAACTTCTTGCAATTGTTTGGGCATTCAAAAAGTTTCATCATTATATCTTTGGTAAACATACAAGAGTCTTCTGTGATCATCAGGCACTTAGCTTTTTGATGTCATGCAGACTATTACACAATAGATTAGCCAGATGGGCCATGATACTACAAGAATACGATTTTGAAATTGAACATATTAAAGGATCAGATAATGTCATAGCTGATGCACTTTCCAGACTTCCCCAGGGTTTACCAGAATTTGAAGACTACCTTGAGTCAAACACAGAGTTTAAGATAATGCTCATGAAGGACATGGAATTTAGAACATATTATTTAGATATGTGCAAAAACATGCAGGTATTACAGCAAGCAGATGACAGGTGGAGGAAAATTATCACACAAATTACAGACAAGTCAGATGCACATCTAAATCAACACTACAAAGTCTACAAAGGAGTACTTTTCTTTCGTAGACATGTACAATCGCAACTCTGGTGTGTTTGCATACCTGCTACATATGAAAAATCTCTAATTTGGCACACACATAGAGTTTGGGGACACTTTGGCGCACTAAAGTGTCTCCGTAAGCTTAAACAATACTGTTATTTTCCGAATATGTCACGAAAAATTCATTACACATTGAAATCCTGTTTAATCTGTCAGAAATGCAAGCCTAACAATCAGTCAAACAAGATGCCGCTTCATTCTATCTTGCCATATAAACCTGTTCAATTAGTTTCAATTGATACTGCAGGACCTCTTCCGATTGGACGCGGAGGCGTCAAACACATTCTTGGCATCTATGATGTGTTTTCAAAATTTGTGAAATTATACGCATTAAAAACTACTACCGCAAAAGCAGTGATTCGGCGCCTGGAACGCGACTATTTCCCTTTTGTCGGGAAGCCGACGACAATTCTGTCCGACAATGCAAAAACTTTCACATGTCACGCGTGGAAAGATTTCATTCATAAAAATTACCTGAATCACATTCTCATTTCACGTTACAATCCTTCTGCCAATCCAATGGAACGCATGTTCCGTGAATTAAATCGCTTCATCAGAACATATGCTTCCAACAAACAAACATCCTGGGTTGAATATATTGGACTATTTGAGCAAGTGGTTAACAACCTACCTTTGTATTCTACACCCTATACACCCACCGATTTAGTTTTACAAACCAAAGAGGCAAACGAATGGGTAAAACCGATACCAAAATTTCCCCGAGGTGACGTAACACTGGACGAAAAGGTAAGACAAATATTAGTAGCCCTAACCGATGCAGCTATAAAAAGAAAAGCCTACTATGATAAGCAGCTGAAAAGAACACAAACATTTAATATCGGAGACCTAGTACTTCTGCGAAATCATCCTAAACCATCAGCTATCTTAAAACGTAATAAAAAGTGGCAACATCTATTTTCTGGACCCTTTAGAATTGTTCAAATTCCGCACGAGGGAAGTTATTTATTATCTACAGTACACTCGGGAAGAGTGAGAGGTTTATATCCGCACAAGCATTTGAAGAAGTTCTATGCTTAGTTTTTAAGCTGATCACAAAAATGATAAATATGACACCTAGTTCCTAGTGAATAAGTAAAACATTCACATATCCAAGGAGAATAAGCTGAACAAAATATTTTTTTTTCTTTCAATGTTACGTAATGGATAACAAATATTAACAGACGGTGTAACTGTTCTCATGTCAAACACTTAGCAAATACACAGATATCTCGAACCACTGTTATGTTTAATACAACATAAAACACTTACTATGGGCATTAATTATTATAACTATTAGTATAAGTATAAGAGAATATTTATGATGAAGAAAATGAATATATGGAGCAAATGATTTATTTTAGTACGATGGATCTGAAGTAGGAGGATTTTTTTTTTATGAAAGAAATGTAGTGATAAGGATATATTAATGTTTTGTTTGCCCAACGGCTCCTAATACGAGCCCCCCCCCCCCCCCCCCCCACACACACACACACACACACACACGTACACACATACATACACACACACACACACACTCAAATCCAAACAATGTTGCTATACGAGACATGATAACGTAACGTATTTGCAGTCAGCTATCTTTTCAAAGACAGTAAAAATGATATGAAGTTTCATAAGCCAGTAGATTGATGATGATCAGCTGACAGGTAACACACATGTCAACAACTGTGCAATTTATTTAAGAGGGAACATATGACCTTTAAAGACATCTAAGTTTATTGAACAATTCTAGTTATGTATTGTGGGACAAAAATTTCTTAAAAAATACACACGACTTTATGCTGATGCTTATGAGCTTGGCAGTAATTAAGATAACAGTGTCATTATGATGTTGCGTCAATACTACTATTTACATATCAAAACATTTGCAACAGATATGAAATATTTGAACAACATTACAAGCTGATGTGTCAGAAGCGTTCACTAATTGAAAAAATCAATCTTTAGACTAAACAACTTTTAGTATAAGCAGTAGTTTAAGACTTTTTTTTCAGCTGACGACGTGCACGAGAATTGTGTTCCTGCCAACGGTAAGAAGATCGACAACTCAACATGAAAATGACGGAGGAGACACACATATATATATATTATATGACTATTATTTTGTTTTAAGACACTTTAAACACACACACGTACAACACGACGATTGAAAATATTAGACACTTAGCATGATGTTTCTAGACTACAGACACGTTGTATTTAAAACAGAAAATCTAAACTACACATTTCATTTCTGAAAAGAAAAGAACAGGCAATAGCAGGTCAGACCGCATGCAAAACTTAAAGCAAAGTGAGAGAGAAGCGTGGAGTGCTTTGCTATGAGAGACGTTAGAATATTTTAGTTTGACGTAATATTTTATAATAATAATATAAATGGTAATTTTTGCAAATGATGGATTGATGTGCTGAATTTATGTTGTGTACTATTTTAGAGAGACTTCTCTAACTATAATGCTGTTTTTCTCTCTCTCACTCGATCTTTATTCTGAATGCTATTTAGCCCGAATCTATGCACCAAATTAGCTGATGAGTCTGACCTTGCCTGTGTCAGCAAAATTTACTTGCATTACCTGTTTAAAAGAAAAGAATCATCCCAATTTATACGCTAACTGCTAATGTTGTATGACAGACTTCACCTCCCATGTTATTACTGACAAAATCCGATATAAAAAAAAATTCCAAAGATACATTTCTCAATCTTTAAAAAAAATTTGACATATTCAATGTGGTGATAAGAATGCTTAATGATGAACCTTTAAGCTCAAAAATAAAAAGATTATGAGAAATAATATTGCTGAAAACAAGGACCCCCACTACCGACCTCTGACATGAACATAGGCCGCGACTTATTGTACAATGCACTATATTGTCTAAAAAAAAAAAAAAAAAAAAAAAAAAAAAACTATAATGATGACTAAATAATAACCAAAAACGATAAAATATGGCTTGTATGTCATTTGAAGATTTATGAACTCTGTTAATGACTAGTATTTCAGAATAATTTGTCACTGTAGATAACCTTTGTAAATAGTAAAGTAACGATAGGTTAATATGAACTGTATAAAATCCAGAAGATATGTGCAGAACGTGATAAAACGAACTGAAAGGACAGTGATACTACTGTGAGAAATTAGAAAACTTTTAGTGATAAAACTATCCACACAAACAGTGTTTGTATTCACAAAACTAGCACGCATTTATAGTCAAAGTGCGCGACAGAAGTCTATGCCTTCATGAACATATTAATTAACTAGTGAAGTGATTTTGTCATTCACAATAGTGAGCTTGGACTACAAAAGGTAGCACTCGCTTAATAAATTCAAGTGATAAGTGAACGTGTAGACTGACAAGTACTTGACTATATGTATATCAGCATTATGGTTGTGGACATTTAAATAGTGTGATCTGAAATAAACCGCAAAAACTTGTTACATGCGGCATACTGACATAAACAGTCATGATAAAAAAAAATCGTGCAGTGAAGTGACTTTCGAAGTGCATATACGAAGTGATGGCTATTCGTATATATTTGCATACTAAGTCGTAGGTCTTGTCTCAGCTAATGGACTTTAAGGCAGCTGAGATGACAACCTAAAAATAAATGAAGAAAGCGCAGCAAGTAAGCGGACCTAACCACCTTAATGTAAATAATTAGGTACTCACCGCGCTGCGACGATCTTCACTATGAACTATTATGGATGAATCTTCTACTCTGGAAGAAAGATGAAAAACACACGCGAAAACACAAAGTCGGCGAGTTATGTGCTGTACGCAATGCTCGCGAGGTTGCCGCTGCCACGTTTGAACGAACACTGCTGAAGCTGGCCAGCGGTAGCAATTTATTCATTGTTGACGCTTGACTGTTACGTCACGCAACCAATGGCGATCCCGCCGTGTGAAAATTCAAACTACCACTGTGAATGGTTTCAAAATAAACAAAATGTATCTAATATTTGTATAATGAACATGACGAAAACCGCCTCTACGGCATTTCCCAATCAAAGAACTGTGCTATGATACGTACAAAGAATACCGTATGTCAGAAAAATAAACAACTTAAATTCGCTAAAATTTAACATCCAGTTACCAATGCCTGTACATATTTTTTAAATGTCTATATGTATGTATGTGAATTAGTACGTAAATCTTAGTAAATAATTTCATGAACGATTAAAGCTCCCACAGTGAGCCAAAGAAAATTTTTTTATTTACGTAATATGTTAATTATAAGTCTTGGTAAGGTCATAAACTGAACATATGCCTTGTATATAATTTAGTTTCCATTAATGAATTTATGTCAAGAATGGGCATATGTTCATGTCAGTTGGTTGCGATATTTGCTATTAAAATCTTCATTCTGTTAAAAGCGAAGTCCGATAATTTCTTTAACTTTCGATAACAATAGTGATCAAAATTACACACGGTCTTAAAACTTTAATAATTAATAGTCATGAAACCAAGCATCAGTTTACGAGAACGAAGATATTAATCAATTCATACAGGTTCAACTGCAGTGTCACAGCTTCCACTAATGAATGCATACCAGGTAACTTATTCCACTATTTTCTTATGTAATGGTGCTTTCTGGTGTTGTCGTAATTTTTAACTTACATTGCTACTGAGAACTAATAACCATTTCAAAAATTAATATTCATTGCAGATCTTACAGTTAGTGAAATTTCAATTCCGGTTTTCAACTTTCATCTTGTGACAACACCAGCGATAAAAAAAAAAAAATAAAAAAAGTAACATTCCAAGCGGTTTCTGAGCACCACAATCAGTGCGGAAAACAGTTATCTTACGATGAGGCCCGCGTGCTGGCAAAACAACCATTCTCAACGAGGAGGAAGATTAGAGAGGCTACAGAAATAGCCAAGCGTCCCGCCAATATGAACAGGAAGGATGGCTACAGGCTGCCGGCGTCTTGGCTGCCAGCAGTTGCAACACTACGTGACGGCACCGCGCGCGGAATGACTTGCGCGGGCGCCCCAGAGACCACAGCGGCTGCGCACACACAGAGCACCGGCCCGCCGCCGTCTACACCAGGCGATAAGTCAACAGCGGCACTGCTGTCCACTCTCTCAGGTCTAGTTCACCAATAGCAACTTCTAATGCAAAAGCCAATCTGAAACGTCCATTTTGACCAATAAGGGAGAAGAATGCAACCTCCAATCATATGAAAAACAAGCCATTAAAACACCAATCATCAACGCCCCTTTCCACCAATTGCGTACAATAATATAACCAACAATAAAGGAAAACCAACGTCGCCCTTCCTCTCCCTCATCCGCTGATATATAAACCCCAAGCGATCGTACATTCAGCAGTCAGACACAGGCCCTGATGAAGGCCGCCTGCAACAGTGGCCGAAACGTCGGTACAGGTTATAAAATGAAGGCGCGGTCTCATACCCGGCAGAATTTTATTGATAGTGACAACTGCCGCGGAAGCCTACGTTTTCAATTTTCAGTTACTTTATTCGTGTCAATTTTACAGTCAACAATACTATGGTTTCCGTAAATAATGCACCGTTAAAAAAAAAAAAAATTGCCGGCCGTGGTGGCCGATGGGACTGAGGCGCTTCAGTCACGGTCTGCACGGACACTGCGGTCGGGGGTTCGAATCCCCCCTCGGGCATGGGTATTTGTGCCGTCCTTAGTCTTAGCTAGTTCATAAGTAGTTTGTAAGCTTAGGGACTGATGACCCCGTAGTTAAGTCCCATAAGTTCTACAAACATTTGAACATTTGATTTAAAAAATTTCCGGTGAAAATAGGGGTGATCGGCAAGGTATAAGTATGGATAACATGTTCAGCACTTAAGACGATAATTACAAGTGGAGATGTGATAAAATATTAGCGCTTCACTGCTTTGTTGTTTATGTAATTCATTCTACGGGTCTCAACATTTCATGCTTCTTAATTTGTAAGAAGATGAACAAATTTGGTAAGATGCTCAAGATGTATCACAAACAAGGCTCTGATAATACAGTAGAGACATCACTAGTACTTGAGTCGTCAATAGGGGAGAGAGAGCGAAAGAAGGATCTTTTATGAATCTAGAAATGTCCTCTTTTCTGAAGACGGACATCTGGTAACCCTATCCGTAACCATTCATAATTTCTGCAGGGTTTTGTGCATGAACGGACGTCTCGGAGGTCTTGCATAAATGTTGCTTTGTGTCAGGCAATCTCGGTGCCGAAATCATTCTCTGTAATTGCTCACAATGTTATTCGAACGGATCGCGAACAACTTGTGGCTTGGTGACGTGGTACGTTGGTACCATAGAATTTCCACCCGTTGTTTGGTCCTCGCGTGGTTACTACTGGTCTCCAAGTAGCCGAACACCTACTTGGATTCAATTGGACAAGAGGACCCGGCCAATTCCACTCCATTATGGAGTCACCATCGCCTGAGAGTGCCTTATTGGCAAGTGGGTACTTGGCTTTGTGGGGTCTGCGCACACTCGAAACTTACCCTTAGATCTTAGCAGCTGTAATCGTCCATAACCCAAACGCCAAGATCATGATGATGGCATCCTGTTAGGAACGACAGTCGAGTCTGTCATCTAATGCAACAGCCCAGTAACGCCAAACAGCACCGCAATTTAATACGTTCCACTATTGTTAGTGTGGATCTCGGAATAATAAATTCCCCACAGATTTCCAAAACTTAACTATCATCCCACGTTTATTGTCTATTAATTCCCGTCGTGAGGCCATAATCGCTGCGGAAATCAATGGAATACAAATGACATTTTCACTATTTGCGTATCAAAGTTCGCTGAATGTTATCAGAAAATATAGAAAACAAAAGTTACATACCTTTACTTGCCTTCGAAGTAATCGCTACAATACACTTCTGACATCGGTTGTACAGCTGTTGGAAACCGTCAGCAAACGCTTCTTGTGGAACCACTGAAGTGCATTGTTGAATCTTCGAAACCGATGCGGAGCGTAAGCCTTTCAGAGCTAATTTAAGGCGGGAAAACAGAAAGAAGTCTGCCGGCGCGAAATCTGGAGAATAAGGAGGGTGTGGAAGAAGAGTGACCTTTAGCGAGAAGGTTGAGCACACGGATCGCAGTGTGCGGACGGTCAATGGAGTGCAAGTAATTCCACTGTCCTCTCCGGAAGGTTTTACTCACTGCTTCAACACCATACACTTCACTATCATCCCACGGGTCTCTATCGCTGTTTTGCCTAATTCGAAACAAAACTTGATATTAATGCGTTGCTGCAATTTGCACTCTATTTTGCAATGACACGAGTTCTTACACTGACACTTTTATTTATTTATTTATTTGGTTATTTAACCTGACCAGATTAGGGCCATAGGGCCCTCTCTTACATCTGATCAGGAACAACATAAACAGGATTTCATTACAAAAAAACACTGCATTAATAATATTAAATAATAACAATATATGATAGTACTAATAATAATAATGATAATAATAACACAAAAAAGTAGTACTAATAATAACAAGAGATATTCACATTTGAATTAAGTTTAAAATAAACAGAAGAGAGAAAATGGTTAGTGAAAGAGGAGAAGATTGAAAAATGACAGTGCTAATGGATGTGAGGAAGTGGAGACATATATGAATGGAGATCTCTGCTGGCGAAAGGAAAGGGAAACATTTATGGGGGGAGGAGGAATTGACAACAGTGGGCTACAGACTGGTAAGTGGAGAAAAAGATGGCTATTGTGACAGAAGGTGAACCCTTAGTTGTCTTTTAAAGTTTTGAATTGATTTTATTTCTCTTAACTTTTGAGGAAGATTGTTCCACAGACGTGTTCCCGATACAGAAAATGATTTGGAGAAGATTGCAGTGTTATGTGAAGGTAGAGAGAGAGTTTTATTTTGGTAAGAGCGTGTGTTTCTGCTGTGCTGTTCAGATAGTAATATAGTCGTTGAGGATAAGTATGAAGGTTTGCAATGATTGAGAAAGCGATGCAGCAAACATAGTGTACGATAGCTTCGACGCTTATCTGCACGTAGCCAAGATAACTGCTGGTATGCGGGACTGACATGGTCGTAGAAACGTAAGTTGCAAATGTATCGGATACAAGAATTCATCGCCAGGTCCAGCCTACGTGAGTTTTCGTGTGATAGTCCTTGCAGAATAGCATCACCATAATCTAAATTGGGAAGTATTAATGTCTCAACGAGCTTCTTTTTCAGCTGTAAAGGAAATGCTTTTTTATATTTCTGCAGTGAATGAAGTGATGCATATACCTTCTTACAGACTCTCGTTGTGTGCTCTGTCCAGTCTAAGTGCTGATCAAATATTACTCCTAAGTTCTTTGCTGAATGAGAGAAGCGTATTTGTGTGTCGTTCAGTATTAAAGGTGGAAGAGTTTCTCTGAACTGTGGAGTGATAAGTCTTTTATGGGCCACTAATATTGCCTGTGTTTTTGATGTGTCACAGAGTGTAGCACCGCTTCACTGCAGTGCTTTGCACAATAGAGGCCCTTGTTGACATGTCCCTCAACGAGTATGTGCGGGTACCTCATCCTCGCCAGCGCGGTTTGTAAAATGTTGGGACCATTCACCTTTCAGACGCAACTTGTATAACTAATGTACGCGAAAGTACCGTCTTTTCCATCTGCGTATATTTCTATCCCATGGATTTTGTCACCCGTGCCGCGGCGGATTAGCCGTGCACATTGGGGCGCCTTACTGCGGTGTGCACGGCAGTTTCTCCGACGGGGGTTCGAATCACCCCCTCGGACATGGGTGTTTGTGTTGTCCTTAGGTTAGTTTACCTTAGTTTAAGTAGTTTGTAAGCTACGGACTAATGACCACGCAGTTGAGTCTGATTGATTTACAAACATTTGAACACTTGTCACCCATTACTCGCCACTGATCTAACGACTCCCGGGATGAAAGAAAAACTAATTTCGAATTAATTTCGTAAAAGGATATTTTCGCAAGCCTAAATTTTTGGCGAGGAAGGCGGAATGAAGACATACATCAGGTGTCCTTTTTTTTTTTTTTTTTTTTTTTTTTTTCTTGTGCAACGACAGCAGCATTTTTCAAATGGTAAAATAACTGTTTCCTTTTCTGTTGCATTAAAAATAATGAAGTAATGTTTCACCAAAGGGAATACTGGTAGTTCTCTGGATGGCCTAGCAAGATATGATACCTGGTAGTTTACCTGTGAATGTGTAAGACCGGAGGGTTTATATAACTGTAATAAAGGAAACAGCGGACGCCATTTCTTGTGTTAAGATAGCTCTTTAGGGACAGGGTTCAAATCAAATGTTTGTATAGCTTATGGGACTTAACTACGGGGTCATCAGTCCCTAAACCTACAAACTACTTACGAACTAGCTAACACTAAGGACGGCACAAATATCCATGCCTGAGGGGGGATTCGAACCTCCGACCGTAGTGGCCGTGCAGACCGTGACTGACGCGCCGCAGTCCCCTCGGCCACCGCGGCCGGCAGGGACAGGGTGTCAGACATTTATCGTGTGGCCGATGGGTATTTGATGTGAGTTAGTATGTTGTAAGTTGAATCTGTGGTTTCCTTTCATTTTATGTTGTTTTAATTTATTAAATTTGTACTTGTGACTAAAAAACAAGACGAGCAATAAAATAATCTTATATGCCACTTGTGGCTACTGTACAATTTCCATTTTAATACCTTATCTCATGAAAATTTCATTCTGTGGTAAGAGGATGTTGAAGGGTATCCTACAGTGTCCCAATTCCTACATAATTTCCTTCTTCCCTTTTTCTTTCCTTGTTTACCTTATCTCCCGAGTTGTAAGTTTTCTAACACATTTCAGTTTTAGTTTCAGAGCCCAAATTTTCCCACGGTTCGTATATCATTCCCACATAGTGTTTTCCCTCAGGATGTTCTATTAACACGTAATTGTAAACGCGGTCAATCTCTTCCACAAATGTCAAGAAGCAAGTGGTTTTGGGACATTAGTGAGCAGTAATGGCAGGGCTCTGTTCATCATTGGGTTCTTTCGAATTGCTGCTTAACATCAAATTAGACCGCCCACAGAACCATTAGATGCGAGGCGGATTGCACGCTACTGGCTGAGAACAAGCAACCGGTCCCCATCTGCGTTGCGGTACAGTTAGCGTGTAATGGACGGAGCCAACAACTGAGCGAC
The DNA here is from genome assembly GCA_026315105.1 of Locusta migratoria. NCBI lineage: Eukaryota > Metazoa > Arthropoda > Insecta > Orthoptera > Acrididae > Locusta > Locusta migratoria. The sequence goes on along the minus strand of CM048745.1, from coordinate 834,385,578 downwards.
GCTTAATGGCCGAGACGTATTAAGAGACCGCTGACGGCAACCCAATTAGCATTTCCACGTCAAAAGTTATCTACGAGCTAATAAGGAGAGGAGGAAAAAAAAAGAGAAAACCTGCCAACAGAAGTCAGAAACCAATTTGCAAATGAACAGCACGAAACAAATTCTGTATTGGCCAATCACCGATCAAGCGGTCACTGACAACGTTACAGGAATACTGATTAAGTATTACTTACGTAGAATTTTTTCTTGTCCCTTGTTTTAATGTATCTAGAGAACCGTGGAAATTAATTTTTTGTCCTTTTTGTTAATGTATAAAAATATAAAAAAGCCAAGATCGCTGCTTATCAATTTGTATTTACGACGACCGGTTTCGCTGAACTATGCCAGCATCATCTGGTCAAATAAAATATTTTACAAGGCCATAATCTTGTAATGTCAATCAATTGTTATATAACAATTTACAGTGCATAGGTGCACTATGTCATTATAATCATGATTATAATGACAGTGCACCTATGCAATGTAAATTGTTACATAACAAATGATTGACATTACAAGATTATGGCCTTGTAAAATATTTTATTTGGCGGGCCGCGGTGGCCGAGGGGACTGAGGCGCTTCAGTCACGGTCTGCACGGCCACTACGGTCGAGGGTTCGATTTCCCCCTCGGGCATGGATATTTGTGCCGTCCTTAGGATTAGCTAGTTCATAAGTAGTTTGTAAGTTTAGGGACTGATGACCCTGTAGTTAAGTCCCATAAGCTGTACAAACATTTGAACATTTTTTATTTTATTTGACCAGATGATGCTGGCATAGTTCAGCGAAACCGGTCGTCGTAAATAAAAATTGATAAGCAGCGATCTTGGCTTTTTTATATATTTATACATTATCATAATTGGATCGCTTCCTGGAATGTAAACCAATTCCTTTTTGTCGTCTAGGGATTCACTCAAGCCCGTATTCTTTTTTCTCGTGTTGATTATTTTTAAACCAAGATATAATAGGTATTTTTTTATATCAATAACTCGTACAAAACCTCCCACAATTTCTTTCGTGTCATTCAATTACGGTATGTCATTTTTTATCAGTCGTTGCAGTTGGAACAAAACTAATGCCATCGTTCTTTCGTAAATTAACACATGCCTATCTGAAGAAGAGGTATCACTTACAATCGTGGCTTTAATCTGAAACTGCATGAAACACAGCCACTAGCAATACTCAATAAACGCGTTGGTCTGGTATCAAACTTCCTGGCAGATTAAAATTGTATGCCGGAACCGGGACTCGAACCTGGGACCTTTGCCATTAGCGGGCAAGCGCACTACCGACTGTGCTATCCTGACACGACCCACAATGCCCCCTCACAACTTTACTTCCGCCAGTACCTCGCCTCCTACTTTCCAAACTTCACAGAAGCTCTCCTGCGAACCATGCAAGACTAGCACTTCTGGAAGAAAGGAAATGGCGGAGACATGACTTAGCCACATCCTAAGGGACGTTTCCAGAATGAAACTTCCACTCTGCAGCGGAGTGTGCGCTGATATGAAACTTCCTGGCAGATAAAAATTGTATGCCGAAACCCGGACTCGAACCTGGGACCTTTGCCTTTAGCGGGCAAGCGCACTACCGACTGTGCTATCCTGACACGACTCACAATGCCCCCTCACAACTTTACTTCCGCCAGTACCTCGCCTCCTACTTTCCAAACTTCACAGAAGCTCTCCTGCGAACCATGCAAGACTAGCACTTCTGGAAGAAAGGAAATGGTGGAGATATGGCTTAGCCACTTCCTAAGGGACGTTTCCAGAATGAAACTTCCACTCTGCAGCGGAGTGTGCGCTGATATGAAACTTCCTGGCAGATTAAAATTGTATGCCGGAACCGGGACTCGAACCTGGGACCTTTGCCTTTAGCGGGCAAGCGCACTACCGACTGTGCTATCCTGACACGACTCACAATGCCCCCTCACAACTTTACTTCCGCCAGTACCTCGCCTCCTACTTTCCAAACTTCACAGAAGCTCTCCTGCGAACCATGCAAGACTAGCACTTCTGGAAGAAAGGAAATGGTGGAGACATGGCTTAGCCACATCCTAAGGGACGTTTCCAGAATGAAACTTCCACTCTGCAGCGGAGTGTGGCTGATATGAAACTTCCTGGCAGATTAAAATTGTATGCCGGAACCGGGACTCGAACCTGGGACCTTTGCCTTTAGCGGGCAAGCGCACTACCGACTGTGCTATCCTGACACGACTCACAATGCCCCCTCACAACTTTACTTCCGCCAGTACCTCGCCTCCTACTTTCCAAACTTCACAGAAGCTCTCCTGCGAACCATGCAAGACTAGCACTTCTGGAAGAAAGGAAATGGTGGAGACATGGCTTAGCCACATCTTAAGGGACGTTTCCAGAATGAAACTTCCACTCTGCAGCGGAGTGTGCGCTGATATGAAACTTCCTGGCAGATTAAAATTGTATGCAGGAACCGGGACTCGAACCTGGGACCTTTGCCTTTAGCGGGCAAGCGCACTACCGACTGTGCTATCCTGACACGACTCACAATGCCCCCTCACAACTTTACTTCCGCCAGTACCTCGCCTCCTACTTTCCAAACTTCACAGAAGCTCTCCTGCGAACCATGCAAGACTAGCACTTCTGGAAGAAAGGAAATGGTGGAGACATGGCTTAGCCACATCCTAAGGGACGTTTCCAGAATGAAACTTCCACTCTGCAGCGGAGTGTGGCTGATATGAAACTTCCTGGCAGATTAAAATTGTATGCCGGAACCGGGACTCGAACCTGGGACCTTTGCCTTTAGCGGGCAAGCGCACTACCGACTGTGCTATCCTGACACGACTCACAATGCCCCCTCACAACTTTACTTCCGCCAGTACCTCGCCTCCTACTTTCCAAACTTCACAGAAGCTCTCCTGCGAACCATGCAAGACTAGCACTTCTGGAAGAAAGGAAATGGTGGAGACATGGCTTAGCCACATCCTAAGGGACGTTTCCAGAATGAAACTTCCACTCTGCAGCGGAGTGTGCGCTGATATGAAACTTCCTGGCAGATTAAAATTAATTTTCTGTGAAGTTTGGAAAGTAGGAGGCGAGGTACTGGCGTAAGTAAAGTTGTGAGGCGGCATTGTGAGTCGTGTCGGGATAGCACAGTCGGTAGTGCGCTTGCCCGCGAAAGGCAAAGGTCCCAGTTTCGAGTCCCGGTTCCGGCATACAATTTTAATCCGCCAGGAAGTTTCATATCAGCGCACACTCCGCTGAAGAGTGAAAGTTTCATTCTGGCGTTTGTCTGGTGTTTAAAATCTTTCACAGATGAAAATATGATCTGTAAGAGGCTGTCTTACGAATTTTATTTTGTAATTAGCTAACATTGAGACCAAGTCATTTTCAAGTTCATGTGTTATTGATAACACAAAGCTTTAGAATGATTTAACAATGATGTGGTCGCGTCACTAGGAGAAACATTGGTGGGCGCGTTGTATCTGTGAGATACAGGATCAACATTGCACCATTAGCTTTAGTTAACCTCAGATGTTGCAGTGAATAAGTAAACAAAACGAAGGGAAAACATGTAAATATTACAATAGTAGCAAATGAAGAATTATTTTATGAAAATTAGTGATGGATTTAAAATTTTATGTGTGTTTGACTGGTAGGAATAATCCAGTATGATCTTTGTAATTTTAGAGAAATTGACTCTTACTATTTTCAGCCAGATGAATTTTATTGCATGCAGTTGACTAACCTGGTTAAATACTTTTTATCTATGATGATGGTCCTGGACCGAAACTAGTCGATTTTAAGGATTTTATAAACAGCTGATGGTTAAAGATGCATTTTGTTAAAGACATGACGACTGTTAACACTCACCTTACCGAAACATTGTAAAGAGTTTTGTCATGCAGTCATCAAGAGTACACGAGTTGCCCTTCCGCTCCAAAAGCCATTATGTACGATGTTTAGTTGATGGTCCAGCACTGAAAAATCGCAGGGGTATGACGAATGGTCAGGTTGAAAGATTTTCTTCAGTCGTCGTTGGCCTCGTTCTTGCAGGATCTTTTCCCGGCAGGAGCGAAGTAAACAGATTTGACGTCATCGGATTCCCGATATTCACGGTGCACTCGTGTACTGGTCGTGTGGGAAAATCCGCACCTGATCACTACCGCGAAGAAGCTGTATCTCATCTCTCGTGCGCCGACAACAACAGAAATATCAAATTCTCTTAAATCGTGATGACCTGCCACTGTAGCATGGTAAGGCAACGACTAAAACAGAGGTGATATCGGGCGTTCCACAGGGTAGAGTTATTGGTCCTCTGCTGTTCCATGTTTACATAAACGGCCGACGGCGGTGGCCGAGGGGACTGAGGAGCTTCAGTCACGGTCTGCACGGCCACTACGGTCGGGTGTTCGAATCCCCCCCTCGGGCATGGATATTCGTGCCGTCCTAGTTCGTAAGTAGTTCATAAGTAGTTTGTAAGTTTAGGGACTGATGACCCCGTAGTTAAGTCCCATAAGATTTACAAACATTTGAACATTTTGATTTACATAAACGATTTAGGGGAAAATCTAAGTAGCTCTCTTAGGTTGTTTGTAGATGACGCCGTCATTTACGGTCTAGTAAAATCGTCTGCATAAGATATCAGTATGGTGTAAAAATTGGCAATTGACTCTAAATAATGAGAAGTGTGAAGTCGTTCACATCAGTACGAAAAGAAATCCGTTAAACTTTGTTTACAAGATAAATCAATCAAAGGTGAAGGCCGTAAAGTGCACAAAATACCTATCAATTATTATTACTTTAGACTTAAATTGGAAAGAACACTTAGATAATGTCGTGGGAAAGGCGAACCAGAGACTTCGTTTTATTGGTAGAACCCTTAAAAGATGCAACAGAACTACTAAAGAAACTGCAGACGGTACGCTTGTCCGTCCATTTTTGGAGTATTGCTGCCCAGTGTGGGATCCTTATCAAGTGGGTTTGACGGAAAACATAGAGTCCAAAGAAGGGCAGCTAGTTTATTTATTTATTTATTTTGTCGCGATACAGGGGAGACAGCGTTACGGAAATGATACAGGATCTGGGATGGAAATCATTACAACAACGGCGCTTATCTCTCGGCTACTTACGAAACTCCAATCGGCAACATTCTCCTCCGAATGCGAAAATATATTGTTCACTGCCACTTACATACGTAGCATCATTGCTACGTATGTAAGTGGCAGTGAACAAGAAGAAAATACGAGAAAATACGAGAAATCGGAGCTCGAACGGAGAGATTCAGGTGTTCTTTCTTCCCGCGCGCTATTCGAGATTGTAAGGGAGATGAATAGTATAATGGTGGTTCGATGAACCCTCTGCCAGGCACTTAATTGTGATTTGCAGAGTATCCCAAGTAGTTGTAGATGTAGATGTAGCAGCAGTGACCGATCTAACACTTGTGGCAGTCACCTGCTGTCATATATCGGCGTTGCCGATCGAGCGCCATCCTCTGAGTGTTTACATATCTTCATGTTTACATTTGCATGCAAGAGTTCTTTGGCTCCTTAGTGATTATAGTGGCTGTGGATCGCCAACATAACAAATTATTGTTTGCACAGAAGTTGAATATTCTAATAGTAAATGTAAATTAGTACCCTCAATAACCGTTGGGAGCATAAACTATTTCCACTTAATATTATATGCGGTTCACGACGAATATAAAGAAGTAGCTGTAAACCCGCCGTTGCCCGGGTGTTTGTTTATCGTACACTCTCGTAGTCCACATCCCCTTCCCCCCTCTCTCTGCATCCACCTCTTTCTCTCCCATCTCTTTGTTCGTTTCTCCCAGCAAAGCTTTCTGTAAGGTACCCTCTGTCATGTACCATACAAACATTTATGTACCCAGTGATCTTCCTCTTGGTTTAAAGGTCATGTGGGCACAAATTTATAAAAATTGGAGCAAAACTATGCGTTTTGTAAAATTCCGTAAGTTAAGTACCCTCCACCATGCACCGAACGAAATTTTATACGTACAGTGAAATTCATCTTGTTTTTAAGGTAAATTGTGCAAAATTTTATTAATATCGAAAGAAAAACTATGAATTTCTGTGCAATACAAACACCGGGTCACATAGAAAAACGCAGTTTGGTGTTCTGAAATATTCCAGTTTTATTTCATACAACCCTTGTTATAAGAAAAAAAAGAAAGAAAGAAAAGAAAAAGAAAAAAGAAAAAAAAAAGTATCTGTGAATCGGTTGAGAAGTTCTCAAGTTATGGCGCAATCAAGGCATTTAGGGATCCATTTTTATGTTGCAAAGATGTACCCTCCCTCATGCACCGTATGAAACTTAAGGTAGACGGTGATCGGAATCAAACTATAGATTTTGTGAGTCTGTAGAAGAAGTATGCTCCACCATGCACAATGGCAAGATACTTTCTTAGCTGACGTTGTCTACCTATAAACTACATCCCTGCCAAATTTCAGCTTCGTAGGTCAATTAGTTTTCTAGATTTCATGTTTAGTCAGTGAGTGAGTGAGTGTCCTTTCCCTTCTATATAGATAAAGAAAACAGACTGCTTAATTTTCGATGCAAGAGAATTGAGGGAGACTTGCAGCCGGCCGCGGTGGCCGAGGAGACTAAGGCGCTCCAGTCACGGTCTGCACGGCCACTACGGTCGGGGGTTCGAATCCCCCCTCGGGCATGGATATTTGTGCCGTCCTAGTTCGTAAGTAGTTCATAAGTAGTTTGTAAGTTTAGGGACTGATGACCCCGTAGTTAAGTCCCATAGACTACAAACATATGAACATTTGGAGACTTGCAGATAAAAATAAATAGTAACATGCAAACTTGTAATGCTAACTTTATTTATACAAGGTAATGCCTGATGCGACAGTATTACGTCATCTACAGCGAAACTTTTGTGTGTAGTAGATTTCGTTTCGTTACATCATTTGGGGGGGAGGGGGGGGGGGGGTCAGTTACAAAACGCTTCAAAATGTTCAAATGTTTGTAGAGCTTTATGGGACTTAACTACGGGGTGTTCAGTCCCTAAACTTACGAACTACTTATGAACTACCTTATAGTAAAGACGGCACAAACATCCACGCCCGAGGTGGGATTCTAAACCCCGCCCGCAGTGGCCGTGCAGACCGTGACTGGCACGCCGCAGACCGCTCGGCCATTGCGGCCGGCCAAAACGCTTCATATACGTCCAAAATTACATGCAAAAATTGTTGCAGGACCCTAACTACTCTTGTTTTCCAATAATTAACGGATAAATCTGGGTATCCTCACACGGTGGCCTCTCATTACATGGATGACATACACCCAAATATTCATTTATATATATATATAATAGAATGAAATGGCCAATGCTTGCTACATAAAGCTGTTCAACAAAAAATGGGGATAAGTAATCTAGAAAACTCGTATTTTCATAAACCTAAAATTGTTCAAATGTCTGTAAAGCAATGCGACCAAATTGCTAGACTTACAAACTAACTTATGCGAAGAACATTTCACACACATCCATGCCCGAGGGAGGACTTGAACATCTGATGGAGAGCGGTTGCGCGATTCGCATCAGGTCGCCTTAGAGAGCACGGCTACTCCCATGCGGCTCATGAACCTCTCTTGTGATGATATGTTAGCTCTTATTCTGGAGACTCCAGAAGTTTCATTCCGAACTAAATCGTACACTAGCCACTGACACAGAGGAAGAATGGAGGGGAAAAAAAGAGGAAAGAAGTATGGATGCTGAGACTGTTTCTTTGTGTGTTGTTTTGCTGTTATTTCTCAGCTTGTTTCACGTTACAACTCAATTCGTGCGCCTTGTTTGATGCATTCAATGTTCTTTTTTACTTCCGCCATAATCGTTTGATTTCAAACAACATAGCCATTCACTTGAAGCATTTCTGGCATCCAGTTTTGTGATCATAATGTCATAGCCATTATCGTTTACATCTATGAAGAAGGCTAAAATAGTATGAGGAGATAAGCAGTTTTTAGCATCTCTTTTAGGCAACGAATGCACTTAGAGGAAGTCTGGACAGAGGTTAATGTTGAATTAAGATCGGGAATGAAGGAAACTAGGAAGATTAGTGTTTAAGATCGTACCAACAACGGAGCTCAAGTGCGGAATGTTTGGGTAAGAAAAGTAAAGAAAATCGGCATTTTCTACGGCTTATTTAGGAAAATCTCGGAAAACCTAAATCGGTTGGCCGGAAGTGTATTTTAACTACCATCCTCTCGAATACGAGTCCACTTTGTTACCACATACCACATAGTTGGGACCAGATCATGGGAAATATATGCCGAGTAAGTGGAGTCATGACGGAAAATGTATGTATGTATGTTTCACATCTCCTCCGAAACAACTGGATCGATTTTAACCAAATTTGGCGCACATACTGTTTGCAACACGTTAATCAGCACTGAGTTTTATAACCGCTTAGCTCCCATAAGTGGGTTTTACTGTCCCTTACATATAGGCTGCCACACACAACTCGCATGTTGTGTTGGAATAGTATCAGCCCGCCACAACAGTCAACATGCCAGGAGCAAGAAAGAGTAAGAGCAAGTTTGAGATGTACAAAGAGAGTGAGGACGATGAGTTGGAGGATCAGACAGGAGGAGGATCAGACAGAAAGGGGATAGCAGGATATGGTGCCTGAAGAAACGGCCTGAGAGAGGCGAGGGGAGGAGTAAAGTTGTGAGGCTGCACCGTGAGTCGTGTCGGGATAGCTCAGTCGGTAGAGTGCTTGCCCGCGAAAGGCAAAGGTCCCAGGTTCAAGTCCAGGTTCCGGCACACAATTTTAATCTGCCAGGAAGTTTCAAAGGTTCAAATGTTTTAAAGCTTATGCGGAGTCATCAGTCCCTAAACATACAAACTACTTATGAACTAGCTTATACTAAAGACGGCACAAACATCCATGCCCGTTGGGAAATTCGAACCTCCGACGGGGAACGGCCTCGCGCATCGTAGCATAACATCTCAATGTGTTCGGCCGCTCCGCCGCGTCTGGAGGAAGGTTAGGGAAATACGGATACAAAGAGATGAAGATGGAGAGTGTTAGGGGAGATGCACAGGTAGGGTGAGATTGAGATGGTTCAAATGTTCAAATGGTTGTTAAGCTTATGGGACTTATCTACGGGGTTATCAGTCCCTAAACTTACAAACTACTAATGAACTACTTACGAACTAGGACGGCACAAATATCCATGCCCGAGGGGGGATTCGAACCCCCTGACCGTGACTGGAGCGCCTCAGTCACCTCGGCCACCGCGGCCGGCTGAGATTGAGATGGGCATATATGAATGGAGGATCGATGAATGAAGATATGGGGAAGTAGATGTGTACAAAAAGTGTATAGGATATATGTTCAGACGGTCATGGCTGACATGGCTGAGCATAAACAGAGGGGGGGGGGGGTATGAAATGGGGAAGGGTTATGTTGAGGAAGTGGGAGAAGGAGATGGTAAATTGCGCAGGGAACTGAAGGAGGGAGGAGAAACAGGAGACGTTAGCAGGAGAAAAGGTGTACCGTACATGTGCCTTTGTTATATTCCATTATCGAACGTAGTTCAGGAGATATGACGACATAAACAACATGAGGCGCAAAAAAATGTTTCATCGTACGAATGTTCAAATGTTTGTATATTCTATGGGACTTAACTACGGGGTCATCAGTCCCTAAACTTACAAACTACTTATGAACTAACTAAGACTAAGGACGGCACAAATATCCATGCCCGAGGGGGTATTCGAACCCCCGACCGTAGTGGCCGTGCAGATCGTGACTGAAGCGCCTCAGTCCCCTCGACCACCGCGGCTGGCTTCATCGTACGACAGGAGATCATGCACTATTTGAGAATGACAATACTTAGTGCCTTGCAACCAAGTTTAAACACAGTACTAAACCTTTCTCGCTGACATCCAAGCGAAAATAATTGAGAGAATAAAATTTTTTGGAAAATAAATAAATAAAAATAAAATAAAAAACAATGTGAAAATTGATGGCGCTGGATACGTCAGAAAATGTAAATTAAAACACCTGTCAATGGCACGCCGTGTACACAGCATTTCCTCATTTCGCGTCTGAGACGTTTGTAATGGTTGTCTCAATGCTTGTAAAGCTGTTTTACAAGAATTATGACTGTGAAAAAGTTGCTCTGCGGAAGTTCCGAAGAATGAATGGTTTGAAAAAGGCGTTGGAGGTGAGTCTGGTGAAAATGATTCAAAAATTGGAAAAGACGGGTTCCTTTGGTGTGTAACCTGATACAGGAAGGAAACGATTTGACGTGCGCCTTTACTCTTTATCCTTTCAACACTGCATTTACCACAACTAAGATTAAGGCAAGTGTGACTGTGCACTGTGAGAACCTGATTTAGAAGTTTGGCTCGATGTTATCGTAGGTGCAGATATTATCTTTCACCTTTGATCCTCTAGTTAAGAATACACTGTGCATTTTCTGTAGTTTACGAATAAGAATTGTTACATAAATAACTAGTTCATTAATAAAAAGGGTTTTATTAATAACAATGGTTTTATTAATAAACATGGTTCTAATAATAAAAAGGGTTTTATTCTAACGTTTGCAAATGATCTACGCAAAGTCAGAGATTTAGTAGCCTAAGGTTCATTCAATCGAATTGGTTCTTTATTGGAAGTGGTCAGATGAATTATTAATTATAAATCGAATTAAATGTTAAAGATTTGCATTGTCTGCGATAAGGATTTGGTAGCACTTTTCCCCAACTAAGTAATCATAACTTTAGGAAACACAGATACTATGTGTATTTCTCGAGCACTCAAGATGAAATTGTCAACAATTCAAAATAGTTTAAGTTTCCCAAATTCCATTTCTACACTCGTTAAGTTGTTGTGTAGAAACATAAACACCTATCAGCTGCATTGGCGCACACTTGTTCTCGCCAAACGTAGAGTCCCGAGAAGCGACCGTTCGCTGCACAAATCTTAACACTCTACACGATCGACTCACTCCTATAATCCAGGAGGGTCCTTCTTCTGCAAAGACTAGACATGGAGTTCATTTTCCGCGCACACCCTTCCCTCGCCTCCCTCTCCCAAACACCCACTTCCCACCAGTTCTGTCCTTAGTCCGCTTCCTTATTGGCCGATTGCCATCCCTTCCGAACTCGAATCTTAACATGAAATATTTCTTTAAGTAGAAACTGAACATCTAAAACCACTTTCTTGCTAATATAACATTTAAATACAAGAAAGAGCTGTTAATTAATATTACAAAATGTCCGAAATCAATAAATGGACAGCTTTCATGAGCTGCACCGTTCATGCCACACACTATTATGTAACTTACTGGCAAATTGTACCTAAATCTGCACACTAAATTAAATATCCGGAAGGTAAATCATGCTGCACGCTTTTTCTGCGTTACTGTGGAGAATATTACGATCTATTTGAAGGCCTGGGGATAATAATGATAACCTTCTGCTTTTGTATTTTAATGTATTTGGTGCAAACAATCATATCGGACAGAATGTTTCATTTTCTTTAAGTAGTACATGCATCTGCAGAGAGAGATGGCAAATATAAATATGAAAACAAATATAAAAACATGTAATAAAAACTATTTTTCAAACATGACTTGTATCACAATACTTTATAACTGAGGGTTATCATTATTTTCCCCCGAGGTCTTCATTTATATTGCCATCATTAATTTATGTCACTTGAAATCAGTCATTAAATAAATATATACAATTGTGACGCTTTCAAGATGATAGCTACAGGCAATAAGCTGTCATCTAAACTAGAGTTTATTGAAATTGCATGACGCATTCAAAAGTTGGTTATTTTAAGGTTGATTTTTCTATATTTTGATTTAGTCATCATAAACATTTTTTAATTTTTGACACATCGAAATCATATTTAAAATCATGAGATATGCGTAACAATTCCAACATCGTAGACGTTTTAAATGTAGATGATAAGCAATTTTATAGATTGTTTTATTTTATTCTGAATTACTGGTGTGCGGAGCGCTTTAAGGCGCTATGTTCCGATGCGCGAGAACGTTCCCCGTCTGGGGTTCGGATCCCCCCTCGGGCATGGATGTTTGTGCTGTCTCTAGTATAAGTTAGTTCATAAACAGTTTGTAAGTCTAGGGACTGATGACCCCGCTGTTAAGTCCCATAACCTTTACAATGGTTTGACCATTTTGTGTGGAACTCACAAATAACCTCCAGATTCCCTTCAGAAACGCTCGGATAACATCCCTCATTAGTATTGAGTACAAATCATAGACCTTTCTCAAATTTCCGCCGGTTTGGATTAAACGGCACCCAGCCAGCTGTTGTTTTAACCCGATAGTTGACCTGTCTGGTGGATGCCCCATCCACTAGTCACGTCCTCTATCAGTCCTTCATCTTACCCAAACAGTACCATTACTGACATGATACGTGAGTGGGTCTTCTGCCAGATGTTCTTGTCGCTCTGGCACAATATTTTGACTACATACCTAGCTGTCGTCTTCGGGTGCTACTTGCGACTGCCGATTTGGAGGAATATGTTCAGTATTTATGTCCTGAGGGCGTTGGGCTTTCTGCTCATGGTCCGCGCCCACCTGCCACTGCTCCTGAGTTATCCCATCCCTGGTACTCTGACAAGTCTGCTGCTGGCCCGGCCACCATTTGAGTCGTGGTAGGTGCGCCCACCTGTCGTTTCTCCAAAGCCATTTTTCCACCCCTGGTGCTCAGACAGACGTCCGCGCCGGATCGGTCACCTTTGGCAGTTGTCTGAGGTCCGTCCCACGTAAGGCGCTTCATTTGTGGTCCACGACTGCCTGGTGTGCTCCTGAGATATTGTCCCGTCCCTAGTGCTTCAACGGTCATCCGAGCCCAACTCGGCTACCATCTGATGTATTTCGACTCCTTAAAGAGTCTTATGGTACTTTTTGTTTGTCCTTGATAAGCTACAGAACCAGACTCCGTGCCGAGTGTAGCTGGTATCCGCTGTCTCACTTGATTAGGCTCTCTGTGACCTCCTGTATAACACTGTCCCATAATCTTGACGTCTGTGACACAATTTTGGTGTTGTTGCAGCTACGGCTGAATTTGTTGCCTGTACGAGTCTGATGTGCATCTGGTGTTCTTCGCATCTAACATCCACTGTACTGGTTGTCTGGCAAATGTACAACATCCCAGGCATGTTGTAAATGCCTGGCTTACATCACCACCACCTAGAGAGAAGGCCGCGGCGCTCTCGTGTGACGTCAGGCAGAGTAGGTTGCGCGCGCATAGCGCGCATAGTTTAACGTCAGACTTACACCTTAGGCATTGTTGTATGTAATTGTTATTTGTAGTCGACCACTATTAAATTATGATCCTTACAACGCCATCTATTGATCATTTTTCATACTATTTTTCTTCTGACATACGTTTTCCCCCTTCTTAGATAGTATTCCGTTGGAATTTGTCGTCATTCTGACCAGTAGTGTTATTCTTAAAGCGTTTTGAAAGTTTTACTTGATCGTAATAACCTTGCATGTTTGTAGATTACTACTGCTCCAAATCTCAAGACTTACTCTGTTTACGAAACATGACACTCAGTTGCCTGCAATGTATGAAGGTTTATATTGTTTCTCGGTGCCACTTCGGCTCATTAGGAAAGGAGATGTAGATTTCGAAAGCCGTAGGCCGCAATAAAATCTTACCAACATTTTTTTATCTAAAAAAATATTCTTTAGAAAATTCATCATGAAGATGGGGCAGGATCAGTAACTGGATATGTAATGAAAACCATTTCTATTTTTCTTTTTTCGTCACAGTTGCACTATTTAGAAGTTGGTAACTAGTTTCGGAGTTGATCGTCCATTTTCAAATAAGGCCTATGGTTTGAAAATGGACGAACAAGACCGAAACTAATTAACAACTTCTAAATAGTGCAACTGTGACGAAACCAGAAAAAAATGGTTTTCAATATTCTTTAGATGTAGCATTTCAATGATTTATTCAATTTCTATTTTGATTAACTGAATGACAAACGTACAGTTTGGTTTTAGGAGTGGTTTAACGACTGAAAATGCTATATTCCCGTTTCTCTGTGACGCACTTGATGAGTTAAATAACAGGCTACGGACATTAGGCGTCTTCTTTGATTTAACAACAGTGTTTGATTGTGTTGATCACAAAATATTGTTGGAGAAGTTGGAACATTATGGAATACTGGGAGTAGCTCACAACTGGTTCACCTCTTACTTTAATAATAGACAACAGAAGATAATTCTCCGCAGTGTAGAAAATGGCCATGATGTACAGTCCCAATGAAGCACAATTTAGTGTGGGGTGCCCCAGGGGTCTGTTTTGGAACCATTGCTGTTTCTTATTTATATAAATGATATGCCTTCGAGTATAACAGGTGAATGTAAAATATTTTTGTTTGCTGATGATACCAGCTTGGTAGTGAAGGATGTTGCTCGTAATATTGACACAGTATCAAATAACGCAGTTCAAGAGATAAGTTCATGGCTTGTAGAAAACAAGTTGATGTTAAATCACAGTAAAACTCAGTTTTCACAATTTCTAACACATAATTTGACGAAAGCTGACATTTTGATTACACATAATGGGCATATAAGTGAGACTGAACAGTTCAAATTTCTAGGTGTTCATATAGGTGTTCATAAGGTGTCATGGAAAGCCCATGTTTAGGATCTTGTTCCAAAACTATATTCTGCTATAGTTATCATTAGAACAATATCTGAAATAAGTGTAATTTTTCCACACGAAAAGTAGTCTATTACGCTTACTTTCACTCACTTATTGACGTACGGCATTGTTTTTTGGGGTAGCTCGCCTGATGCAAAAAGAATATTTCTGGCTCAAAAACGGGCGGTTCGTGCAATATGTGGTGTACGTTCACGAACGTCATGTCGACCCCTTTTCAGTAGTCTGGGAATTTTGACTCTGGCGTCACAATACGTTTTTTTCTTTAACGTCGTTTGTTGTTAATAATATCAGCTTATTCCCACGAGTTAGTAGCTTTCACTCGGTGAATACTAGACAGAAATCGAATCTACATTTGCATCACACCACCTTGCCACCTGTGCAGAAAGGTGTACAGTATTCTGCGGCATCCATTTTCAATAAGCTGCCACAAGAACTAAAGACTGTTAGCACTAATCCACACGCTTTCAAATCTAAATTGAAGAGTTACCTCATGGCTCACTCCTTTTATTCTGTCGAGGAACTCCTAGAAAAGTTAAACAATTAAGCTAAATTATTTTTTTTCTTTATTGATTCTTTTTACTTTGTCTTAAGATTGTCGTGTGCAAAGGACTACTTAAAAATTTTCTATTACCATTCTTGTGCAACAATTTAATTAAAGTAACTCGCCTGATGCAAAAAGGATATGTCTGGCTCAAAACGAGGCGGTTCGTGGAATATCTGGTGTAAGTTCACGAACGCCATGTCGACCCCTTTTCAGCAGTCTGGGAATTTTGACTCTGGCGTCACAGTACGTTTTTTCTTTAATGTCGTTTGTTGTTAATAATATCAGCTTATTCCCACAAGTTAGTAGCTTTCACTCGGTGAATACTAGACAGAAATCGAATCTACATTTGCATCACAGCACCTTGACACTTGTGCAGAAAGGTGTACAGTATTCTGCGGCATCCATTTTCAGTAAGCTGCCACAAGAACTTAAGAATCTTAGCACCAATCCACACGCTTTCAAATCTAAATTGAAGAGTTACCTCATGGATCTCTCCTTTTATTCTGTCGAGGAACTCCTAGAAAAGTTAAACAATAAAGCTAATTCATTTTTTTTCTTTATTGATTCTTTTCACTTTGTCTTAAGATTGTCGTCTGCAAAGGACTACTTAAAAATTTTCTATTACCATTCTTGTGTAACAGTTCATGTATTGACTTGTTCCATGACCATAGAGTCTCACTCCTCAATAGGGTCCTATGGAACAGTAAAAACCAATAAAATAAACGGTGGAGGAGTACAAAGAATTAGTTCCCAAAAGGGTATGGTGAATAGCGAACTAGCGTGCCAATCTACACACTGTGCGGTCAGCGCTGTGACGGCGCGTTGGACACCCCTGGCGCGCCGCTACCTGCCGGCCGCCTGTGGGCTCGTCAGTCACGTGCGACGTAAGCGCGCCCTCGCCCTGAACACTGTTATCGCCCACTAAACACCAGACTCAATGGGCCCCGGGCGGGGCCGCGGGCGATAAATAAAAACGCGCTTGATAAACGGCTGCGGACGTAGCGGCAGCGCCAACAGACCCCGCCGCCGGCTGCCGCCTTCTCTGGCAGTCGGCGTCTTGTCTGTGCGGCGGCCATCCGCGACGTGTAGTCTGAAGTCCAGTCAATGAGTGCTCAAAAGAGGGGTGTAGAATGCATGAAATATGCGTTAATTTTTGACTTCAGGACTGTTAGGGATAGTTAGGAGGTGAACATACTAAAAGTCCCCGCCCCTGGGGGGTGAGCTAAAGCGGGGAGGGGGATGGAAAGTTACGATTTTTGGTTTTCGCTTATATCTCGAAAGTGGTCCGCTTTAGGAAGAAAATGTTCCAAATAAAAATGAAAGATCATTGAATTTGCTATAGAATTGTTTTGATACATATTGGTCGAATTCCCAACGGTTGTCGAGATATACGTTACTGAAAATCGACAATTTCGGAAAACATCATTTTTACCTCACTAATTTTGTTAAACATTTACTTCTAGTGACTCAGTCGATAGTTTCTCAGAAAATTTGTCGGAAAGAAAGTTGTAGAGCATTAAATTTCCTTAAATGTGAGATGCAGATTTATTACTTTATCGTCAGCCAATCAGAAGTTACATCGCTGCAGAGTGAAAGTTTCATTCTGGAAACATCCCTTAGGCTGTGGTTAAGCCATGTCTCCACCAGATCCTTTCTTCCAGGAGTGCTAGTCTTGCATGGTTCGCAGGAGAGCTTCTGTGAAGTTTGGAAAGTAGGAGGCGAGGTACTGGCGGAAGTAAAGTTGTGAAGCGGCAGCGTGAGTCGTGTCGGGATAGCACAGTCGGTAGTGCGCTTGCCCGCGAAAGGCAAAGGTCCCAGGTTCGAGTCCCGGTTCCGGCACACAATTTTAATCTCCCAGGAAGTTTCATATCAGCGCACACTCCGCTGCAGAGTGAAAGTTTCATTCTAGAAGTTACATCATTTGTAAGATGTGCGCTCAGATTCGAGGTCCTTCTAGAAATGAATGTTTTGAGACGCTGTGACATTTGTGTCTTATGAAACGTGCTAGCATGGTAAATAACAACACTTTAACAATAACAAGAAGGTAACTGCAATTGTAAGAACACACCTTTTGTATAATTATAGCTTTTTTTTACAATATTATGAATCATATAATGAAAGTATTTACAAGCACTGATATTGATTCAAAATGAAACATAAGTGCATTGAAAGCAACATTTTCATTTTTATGAGGAGGAATGGTCGATGCTCATTTATTGGCACCTGCAGTGGACACGCCTTCAAAGTCGCCGGTATGTTACTCTGTGCCGGTACCTAATGCCCGGGAGAGGGTTAACGACGGGAAAGCCCCACGACGAACATCGAAGGCCTGCCACTGGCTCCTTCCAAGAGACTGGACAGGGGGATGGAATGGAGTGTTCTCACTCACTTCAGTTCACTTCAAAAGTTCGCCAAGCTTAGAAAAGTTTGTATGTCGGCTTTTCATGCTATTTTTCATTTATTTATGAAAATGTTGACTGTGTAGTCAGCGTAATGGCTACTCGGTGTTTTGATGTGAAGAAACAATAGATGGACCAGATGTTGGTGTTTTCACAGTGACAAAAAAGGAATACTGTCACTCATCAAAGCAATTAGAGAAAGGGGGAAATAGCAATGGCTCATCTTTAGAAGGTTTGGACATCCTTCTGATTCATAATGAATATCGAAAATATTACATCCGGCCGCAACCGGTCAACGCTCATTTAGAGACAGGCACTCTCATCGTCCTCTGAAGTAGTTCAGCCTTCAACTTTGAGATCCAAACAAGCAAAATTCGATTTCAAAACAAAAGTTTCTTTTGGGCCGAAAGTGTTGATGGTGAGCAAAAGAATTTTTCTCACAAAAGGACGCAACAGAACTGACATACAAGTGACAAGTATGGATGCTTCTCGAGCCAAACATGATCAGTGGGGAGAGGAAGCGATGAGGCATCCTTCCACCTGAAATGATTTAGTTGCGGAGGAGGCTGTGTATCATGATGAATGTCGGTTAGACTTTGCGAGGACGTTATACCAGGAACTCTTAACACCCAGGTCTGAAGACTACGTTTGTCAGGGAGTGTTGTATGGTTCGCTACTTCAGTAATTAAAGAGAGTGAACTACTAGGTTCCTGTAGCTCTGTTGTGATGTTGTGGTCTTCAGTCCGCACCTCTCCTGTCCTTTGCAAGCCTCTTACTTACATCCTTCTCAACCTGCTTACTGTATTTGTCTCTCCGTCTCCCTCTACGACTTTTACCCCACACAGTTCTAATGCTAAGTTCACGATTTCTTGATATCTCCGAATGTGCCCCACCAACCTATCCCTTCTCTTACACTACGGGTCAGAGCGTGGAATGATCTAACCCTTAATCTCGTGGTTAAACTAGAAAATTTGAAAAGGGAAATGGATAGGTTAGAGTTAGATATTGTAGGGATTAGTGAAGTTCGGTGGCAGAATGAACAGGATTTCTTGTCAGGTGAGTACAAGGTTATCAATACAAAATCAGTTGGTGGTAACGCAGGAGTAGGTCTGATAATGAATAAGAAATAGGAATGCGGGTAAGTTACTATGAAGAGCACAGTTAACGCATTATCGTAGTAAAGATAGACACGAAGTCAAAACCGACCACAGTAGTGCAAGTTTATATGTCAACTAGCACGGCCGAAACATGTTAACATCCAATATTAATTTAAATGTTAGGAAGTCCTTTCTGAAAGCATTTGCCTGGAGTGTAGCATTGCATGGGAGTGAAACGTAGACGATAAGGAGATCAGATAAAAAGATGATAGAAGCTTTTGAAATGTGGTGCTACAGACGAATGATGAAAATTAGATGGATAGCTCACGTAACTAATGAGGAGGTGCTTAACTGAATCGGGGAGAAAAGTAGTTTCTGGCATATCCTGACTAATAGAAGGGATAGATTGGTTGGGCACATTCTGAGCATTAGAAGGAAGCGTTTGGGGTAAAAATCGTAGAGGGAGACCGAGGGACGAATACAGTAGGCAGATTCAAAACGATGTAGATTACCGAACTTATTCTCAGATGAAGAGGATTGCACACGACAGGGTAGCATGGAGAGCTGCATCAAACCAGTCTGCGGACTGAAGACCACAACAACACAGTCAGGGTATGCCTGAATACCCTTTTCTTCCCAATTCTGTTGAGCACATCCTAATTAGCTATGTGATCTACCCATCTAATATTCATCATTCGTCTGTAGCATCACATTTCAAAAGCTTCTATCATCTTTTTATCTCAGCTCCTTATCATCCACGTTTCACTCCCATACAATGCGACGATTCGGACAATTGTTTTCAGAAAGGACTTCCTAACATTTAAATTAATATTGAATGTCAACAAATTTTGCTTCTTCAGAAACGCTATTCTTCCCATAGCCATTTTGCATTTAATATCTTCTTTACTTTGAACATCAGGAGCTACTTTGCTAACCAAATAATAAAACTCATCTACTACTTTTATTGTCTCATTACCTAATCTGATTCCTTCAGCGTCGTCTGATTTTCAGACACAACATTCCATTACCCTCGTTTTACTCTTCTTAATTTTTATCTTAACCTTCCTTTCAAGATACTGTGCATTCCGTTTAATTGCTCTTCCAGATTCTTTTCTGTCTGTCACAATTACTATGTCGTCAACAGACCGCAAGGTTTTTATTTCCTCATCCTGGACTTTAATTCCCTCTCCAAATTTCTCCTTACATTCCTTCATAGCTTGCTTAATGTACAGATTGATCAACATTGGGGAAGGGTCTTACTCCCTTCCCAACCACTGCGATCCTTTCATGCCCTTCGACTCAAATAATCGCTGTCTGGTTTTTGTACAAGCTAAATGTAGCTCTTCGCTCCCTATATTTTACCCCTGCTACCTTCAGATTCTGAAAAAGTGTACTCCAGTCAACACTGTCTAAATCTTTCCCCAGATCCACAAATGTTAAAAACGTAGATTTCTTCTAATATAAGTCATAATGTGAGTATTGCATCGCGCGTTCCTACAATTCTCAGAAATCCAAATTGATTTCCCCCAAGGTCGGATTCCACCAGTCCTTCCATTCGTCTGTGGAGAGGTTTAATAATAATAATTATTATTATTATATGGCTTTGTGTTCCGCAGGACCTAATTGAGGAGTAAGAGTTCATGGTCAAGGAACAAGTCAGTAGTACATGAAATTTTAACACGAGAGTGGTAATAGAAAGGAACTAAATTACTCCTATGCACATGACAATCTTAAGCCTAAGTAAAAAGAATCAGTAAATAAACAAAGCAATTAGCTTAACTTTTCAATTTATCCCGGAGTTCCTTGACATAATAACAGAAGTCACCCATGAGGTATCTCCTCAATTTATACTTGACAGCGCGTGGTTGAATACTAAGATTCTTGAGTCCTGGTGCAATCTTACTGAAAATGGATGCTGCAGAATATTGCACGTCTTTCTGCACAAAAGTCAGGGATGTGTGATCCAAATGTAGTGTTCACCTATTCACCGAGTGAAACCTGCTTACTTGTGGTAATAACCTCATATTGTTAACAACAAACAACATTAAAGAAAGCCGGCCGCGGTGGCCGAGGGGACTGAGGCTCCAGTCACGGTCTGCACGGCCACTACGGTCGGGGGTTCGAATCCCCCCTCGGGCATAGATATTTGTGCCGTCCTTAGAATTAGCTAGTTCATAAGTAGTTTGTAAGTTTAGGGACTGATGACCCCGTAGTTAAGTCCCATAAGCTATACTAACATTTGAACATTAAAGAAAATATATATTGTTCCGCCAATGTCAGGATTCCCAGACTACTGAAAAGGGGTTGACACGACGTTCGCGAACTTATACCACCAATTCCTCGAACCGCCCGTTTCTGAGCCAAAAATATCTTCTTTAAATTAGTAGAGTTACCCCAAAAAATAACACCGTAAGTCTTAAGTGAATGAAAGTAAGTCTAGTATACCAATTTTCGTGTTGAAACATCACTTATTTCAGAGATTTCTAATGATAAATGAAGCAGAATTTAATTTTTGAACAAGATGTTGAACATGGGCTTTGCTCGATAGCTTACTATCTATCTGAACACCTAGAAATTTGAACCGTTAAGTCTCATTTATCATCTGCCCATTATGTTTAATCAAATGTCAGCTTTTGTTGAATGGTGTGTTAGAAAATACAAAAACCTTATTATACTGAGATTTAGCATTAATTTACCGGGTGATCAAAAAGTCAATATAAATTGGAAAACTTAATAAATTCAGGAATAATGTAGATAGAGAGGTAAAAGTTTACACACATGCTTGGAATGACATGGGGTTTTATTAGAACCGAAAAAAAGAAGTTCACAAAATGTCCAACAGACAGCGCTTCAACTGATCAGAAAAGCAATAATTAGCATAACAAATTAAGACAAAGCAAAGACGATGTTCTTTACAGGAAATGCTCAATACGTTCACCATCATTCCTCAACAAATGCTGTAGGAATAATGTTGTGAACAGCACTGTAAAGCATGTGCGGAGTTATGGTGAGGCATTGGCGTCGGATTTTGTCTTTCAGCATCCCTAGAGATGTCGGTCGATCAGGATTAACTTGCGACTTCAGGAAACCCCATAGCAAATAATCCCACGGACTGAGGTCTGGGGAACTGGGAGGCCAAGCATGACGAAAGTGGCGGCTGAGCACACGATCATCACCAAACGACATGCTCAAGAGATCAAAAAAAAATGTTCAAATGTTTGTATAGCTTATGGGACTTAACTACGGGGTCATCAGTCCCTAAACTTACAAACTACTTATGAACTAGCTACAACTAAGGACGGCACAAATATCCATGCCCGAGGGGGGATTCGAACCCCCGACCGTAGTGGCCGTGCAGACCGTGACTGGAGCGCCTCAGTCCCCTCGGCCACCGCGGCCGGCCTCAAGAGATCTTTCACGCGTCTAGCAATATTGGGTGGAGCGCCATCCTGCAAAGAAATCGTACGTTCCGGCAGGTGTTTATCAGCCAGGCTGGGGATGATGCGATTCTGTAACATATCGGCGTACCTCTCACCCATCACGGTAGCAATTACAAAACCAGAATCACGCAGTTCCTCAAAGAACAAAAGCCCCATAACGGTAGATGTGGTAAATCCAACCTATACCGCGACTTTCTCGTCGTGCAATGGAGTTTCCATGACAGTCCTAGGAGTTTCGGTAGCTCAAATTCTGCAGTTGTGGACGTTGACAGATCCCCGAAGCGTGAAACGAGTTTCGTCGGTCCACAATACGTTACTCAACCGTCATCTTCCGCAATCGTTTGAAACTCCCACACCGCAAATGCCCTCCGCTTCACTACATAGCCAGGTAACAGTTCATGATGCCGATGGACTTTGTAAGGATAGAATCAGAGTGCCAACCAAAGTAGTGTATGGAATGCACGTGCAACGTGTGACTTCACGAGCGCTGGCTTCCACGTGCTACAGTCTCCATTTCTTCCCGAACCGTCTCAGCAGCATTACGCCTTGTGCTCGGTCGGTAACTACGGAGTCTATCGTCTAAACAACCCATGACTTCGAACTTCGAAATCATTCTCGCCACAGCTGCATTTGTCAACGGACCTTTACACGTTCGACTCGCCATCCTATGGCGATAGGATCGTGACGCTGAACTAGCACAGTTCCTATTCTGATAATACAGCTTCACTAAAAGCGCCTTTTTAGGTAATGTTAACAAGCTGCGACTGCTGGTGCTTCTGATTCTCTCTCTCATTACAGCTCCCTCTATACACGATTTTCATGCGCGGTCACTGATGTATTGTGTCCGACATTTTTTGAAAATTTTTTTCCTAATAAAACCTCATGTCATTCATTCTCTATCTATATTATTCCGTGATTTATTAAGTTTTCAAATTTATACTGACTTTTTGATCACCCGGTATTTTCTATAAGCCATGAATTTATCTCCTGAATAGCATTAATTGATATTGTGAAATTATTACAAACAACATCTTTCACTACCAAACTGGTATCATCAGCTAAGAAAAATATTTTACAATTACTTTATGAACAGCTAGATTATGCCTCAATGTAATTCTTAAGCAGCTTTATCGACGGGACGTTAAACTCTAAACTTCCTTCCTCCCTTAACTGTTTGATAAAATTCGACGTTACAGGTGTCAATACCTCATTAGAAATTTAACTACATAGATACATATATCGAACGTTATTGAAATATGGCGTCATTGACTGCTAATAATAAACTTCTATGTATATATATATATATATATATATATATATATATATATATATATATATATATGAGAGAGAGAGGGGGGGAGAGAGAGAGAAATATAGTATACCAAATCGGATAAAATAATGACAATTCAAAATAATCGGAAATAAATGATTTAATTTCTTTAAAACTGAAAATTAATTAGATTCACTGACATGTATCATTATTTAGAGATAATTATGCAAGTATCAACAATGCCTAACAAATATATTTCTAAAAAGTTCCAGCATGACAAGTTGTATTTCTAACTAATTGACACTGTTTGTCTGTATTACAAAGGTTACGACACATATGTTAAAGTATTTACTATCGGTAAAATAAAATTAATTCGCTTTCCGGACAAAATTGTGTTTTATTTTACACAGTGCATTTTGAGCCCCGAGGGTTCATCATCAGATGGCTCTATTACTTTTTATACAAGTTTAAAGGCCTGGACTTGTTAAGATCAAAACATAGCTTGTAACAATATGGAATATATTAAAAAGTGTTTCATATAATAAATGAGATTTAACAATTGACTTACTTATTAAAAAGTGGTGCACAAATAAGAATGATGCAGTATGATAATTGGAGTACATTTGTAAGTATAAATAATCACCAACATACACACTTCTCATCTTGAGACACGTTGTGGAATAACAACAACTCAAAGGGCTATAACTATAAAGATGTTCCACTTCTATATTACTCAGATTCTCTATACAAATCAAGGTGTTTATGTTTATATAAACAACGTTGTTGTTGTGGTCTTCAGTCCGGAGACTGGTTTGATGCAGCTCTCCACCCTACTCTATCCTGAGCAGGCCTCTTCATCTCATAAGACCTGCAACCTATATCCATTTCAACCTGCTTGCTGTATTCATCTCTTGGTCTCCCTCTGCGGTTTTTACCCCACACACTTCCCTCCATTGCTAAATTTACGATTCCTTGATGTCTAAGAATGTGTCCTACCAGTCGATCCCTTCTTTTAGTCAAGGTATGCTAGAAATTCCTATTCTCTCCAATTCTGTTCAGCACCTTTTCATTAGTTACGCGATCCACCCACCTAATCTTTAGCATTCTTCTGTAACATTTCAAAAGTCTCTTACCTCTTCGTGTCCACACTGTTTATCGTCCATTTTTAGGTCCGTACAAGGCAACACTCCACACAAATACCTTCAGAAAGGACTTCCTTAAATTAATATTCGACGTTAACAAATTTCTCTTCCTCAAAAACGCCTTTCTTCCATTGCTATTCTGCATTTTATATCCTCTGTACTGCTACCATCGCATGTTGCTTTATTGCCCAAGTAACAAAACTCATCTACCACCTTTATTGTTTCGATACATAATCTAATTCCTTCAGCATCGCTCGATTTTCTTAGACTACTTTACCTTTGTTTTGCTCTTGTTAATGTTCATCTTATATGCACCTTTCAGCACACTGTCCATTCCGTTCAACTGCTCTTCCAGGTCTCTGACACAATTACTGTGTAGTCGGCAAAACGCAATGTTTTTAATTCTTCACCCTGAACTTAAATTCCTTCTCCAAATTTCTCCTTGCTTTCCTTAACAGCTTGCTCAGTGTACAAATTGAATAACATTGGAGAAAGGTTATAACCCTTCCCCACCTCTGCATCCCTTTCATGCCCTTCAACTCTAACAACCGCTGTCTGGTTTTTGTACAAGTTGTAAATAACCTTCCTTTCCTTATATTTTACTCCTGGTGATTTCAGAATTTGAAAGAGTGTATTCCATTCAACATTGTCAAAAGCCTTCTCCTAATCTACAAAAGCTAAAAATGTAGGTTTCCCTTTCCTTAATCTAAGATAAGCCGTAAAGTATTTCCTCCCGCGTTCCTACATTTCTCCTGAATCGAAATTGATATCCCACAAGGTCAGCTTCTACCAGCTTTTCCAACCTTCTGTAAATAATTCGTATTAATATTTTGCAACCATGACATATTAAACTGATGGTTCTGTAATTTTCACACCTGTCTGCACCTGCTTTATTTGGAATGGGATTATTAGTCCGAGGGTATGTCCGAGGCTATGTCACCTATCTCATATATCTTACGCATCAAGTGAAATAGTTTTGTCATGGCTGGTTCTCCCAGAGACTTTAGTAGTTCTGACGGAATGTCACCTATTCCAGGGGCCTTGTTTCGATTAGGTCTTTCAGTGCTCTGTCAAATTCTTCTGTCAGTATAGTACCTCCTATTTCATCTTCATCTATTTCCTCATCCCTTATTACAATATTGTCTGTGAGTCCATTTCTTTTGTAGAGCCCCTCTATGTATTCTTTCCACATTTCAGCTTTTTCCTTTTTTATTCAGTTCTTTATATTCATACAGATGCTTTTCTTTTCTCCAAATGTCTCTTTTATTTTCTTGTAGGCGGTATGTATTTTTCCCCTATTTATTCATTCTTCTGCTGACTTGCATTTGCCTTCTAGCCACTCCTGCTTAGCACTTCCTGTCAACTCCATTTCTTAGTCGTCTGTACTCCATTTTGCCTGCCTCATTTACTGCCTTTTTATATTTTCTTCTTTCATCAAATAACTTCAGTATTTCCTGTGATGTCCAAGGATTTTTTGTAGGTCTTGTCTTTCTACCTATTTTGTTCTCTGCCGCGTTCACTATTTCATCTCTCAGTGCTCTTCTGTTTAATCCCCTCCCCCCCCCCACCCGATTCTGTCAATTGTTGCGTAAAGCTCCCTCTGAAATTCTCCTTATTTTCCTACCTTTCTGCAGTTTTTTCAGTTTCAGCCTACAGTTCATGACCAATAAGTTATGGTCAGAGTCTATAACTGCACCTGGGAATATCTTACAATTTAAAACTTGGTTCCGAAATCTGTGTTACCATTACAAAATCTATCTACTACCTGCTGGTGTCTCTGGTCTCTTCCACGTATACAACCTTCTTTCGTGATTCTTAAACCAGGTGTTTCTTATAACTTAATTATGTTCCGTGCAAAATTCTACCAGGCGATTTCCTCTTTCATTTCTTTTGCCCAGTCCATATTCACCTACTATTTTCCCTTCCCTTTCTTTTGTGACTACCGAATTCCAGTCTCCCATAACAATTAAGTTTTCCAAATAATTTTCTTTACCTGCTCATACATTTCTTCGATCCCTTCATCATCGGCAGAGCTAGTGGGCATGTAAACCCATACTACAGTTGTCGGTGTTGGCTTCGTGTCCAACTTGACTACGATAATAAGATCACTGCGCTGCTCATAGTAGTTTACCCGTGTTCCTTTTTTCTTATTCATTATCAGACCTACTCCTGTAATACCCCCAACTGAGTTTGTATTTATAATCCTGTACTCACCTAACAAGAAATCCTGTTCCTCTTTCCACCGAACTTCACTAATCCCCACTATATCGAACTTCAACCTATCCATTTCTCTTTTTAAATTTTCTAACTTCCCTACCCGATTAAGGGATCTTACATTCCATTCTCCGATCAGTAGAATGCCAGTGTTGTCTTTCCTGATCATCACATCCTCCTGAGTAGTCCCCGCCCGGAGATCCGAATGGGGGACTATTTTACAACCGGAATAGTTTAGCCGATTGGACGCCATCATCATATATTCATTCAGTAGAGCTGCATGTCCTCGGGAAAAGTAACGGCTGTAGTTTCCCTTTGCTTTCAGCCGTTCACATTAACACAGTAACAAAGCCATTTTTGCTGATGTTACAAGGTCAGCTCAGTCAATCATCCAGACTGTTGCCTCCGTAACTACTGAAAAGGCTGTTACCCCTCTTCAGAAACCACATGTTTGTCTGGCCTTTCCACAGATACCCCTCCGCTATGGTTGCACCTTCGGTACGGCTATTTTTATCTTTGAGGCACGCAAGTCATCCCACCTCGGCAATGTTTGTGGTTAATAGGGATGGATAATAAAAATAAAAAAAAGATCAGACCTTTATGTTAAATTTTCAGATTATAAATTTATAAAATGCCATTATTTGTAAGAGGTTTGTAGAAACGTTAATTATGGTTGTGGGTTGGTAATTGCTCTCTAATGCTAAGTATTGTGTTACCAGTTTATAAATTTATAATGTGAAAAATTAACATAAAAATCATTGTCTTATATATATACTTTATGTATATAAATGACATCGAATACTACAGCAGTCACCTGCTATAACCGTTACATTACACCTACCATCAACGGAAATAATGTGTCCTCACGGTAGTGCTTCTTACTGTGATCTTTATCGGCCCTCGTATCATGGGGCACGTACGGTAGTGCCCCGCGGGGCAGCCGTGGGAACGGCCCTTCTGGAATGTTGAGGTATCCGCCGTTCCGAACTGCCTGCGCCTCGCCGGGAAAAAAACACCGCGACTGCTCGTTTTGCTCGGCGATAATGAGACGCAATGGCGCCTTCGACCATCGCCGCGGCCGTGCGCGCCGCTCCTGAGAATGCCGTTGCGTCACCGACTGCGCGAGCAGCGGTGCGCGAAATTGCGCGGCCGCACGCACGCGCACGCGTCGCTTCACACACACACACACACACACACACGTACGTCTCTCGCCGCTCGGACTCTGCGCATGCGCGCGCAGCGGATGCTGCGGTTTCCCTTACGGCGAATCTGCACCTCAGTCACGTCCAGTGGCTGCGAGCGAGATTACCGCGGAATCTGGCTGCTGCTGCCCGCATCGCCGTGCGTGCTGGGGGCAGCTGACCGATGGGAAAAGCTTTGTCTTCTTGAACAAAATTATTTACCAGAATGACAAATGCTCCTTATCACAGCTGAACAAGTAAATGAGGAAAACTAGCTTCTAGACTTAATAAACAGTGAAGTAGACAATCTTGAGAAATTTGCTCTCTTTTGCATAATTAAAGGAAACGTACAAATTATTGAAACTGTTGATACTAAATTAACTATTTTGGCCCACTTTATGTTACGGTAGTAACACTAAAAGTAGGCCTTTGCGATCGTCTTTCGACAGCTCGAAATTTAAATGAAAATAACGGCTTAACCATTCACCTGACACAAAAATTGAATAACCGAATTTGTAGAGGAGAAAATTCTCTACAAATTTGCTCTGTTACGTTTTTTTTCATATCTCGTATCGTTTCAGAGATATTTGCAAAAATAACGGCGATTTGGGATGTATGTCTGTCTGTGCGTCTGTCTGTGCGTCTGTCTGTCTGTCCGTAATGTGTTCCCCGTTTTTAAGGCAAACCGTTCAACCAATCAACACGAAATTTTACAGACATAATTGTAGGCCGACAGAGACCAGAACTTCCCATTTTCAAATTTTTCGGACAAAAAGTATGGTAGTAACACCATAAAAAGCCGTTTGTAATATAATTGTAATTGCAAACGAACCGTTCATCTGACACGAAAATTGAATAACCTAATTGGTAGAGGGGAAAATTCTCTACAACTTCGTTCTCATATTTTTTTTCATATCTCGCATTATTGCAGAGATATTTGCAAAAAGAACGGCGATTTGACGATGTCTGTCTGACTGTAACGTGTTCCCACTATTTAGATCGAACCGTTCAACCGATCGGCATCAAATTTTACAGACATAATTGTTGGCTACCAGATACCAGAACCTCGCATTTTCAAATATTTCAAACGAGCAATAAGTTAGTAATACCAAAAAAGCCCTTTGTAATGTAATTTTAATTGCATGTAAACCGTTCATCTGACGCTAAAATTTGTAGAGTAGAAGATTCTCTACCTCTTTGTTCCCTTATTTTCATATCTCGTATCGTTTGAGAGATATTTGCAAAAATAACAGAGTTTTGACACCCTCAACTGAATGAACAAAAACCAGCCGTTCGCAGATATCACGTGTCATACCTCGCCCAGAATTCTCTCTGGCATAAGCCATCTTGCGTTGCGTATTTGATGATTTTCTTATTTAAACTGACACGTTGTCATTTCAAAGCAATGGCACACTGAAGAATTAACAAAAACACGTCGTTATTCATACTATAAATAATAATCTAGTGTCTACAAATGCCATATTAGCATCAGTTAACAACGGCCATCAAAAGAATGAGATTAAAGAACGCAGCTTGTAAATGTTGGCCGTAGCGTTGTGGGCAATACGTTGGACTGTGACGCTGAAGGTCAGTGGTTCGAAGCCCGCCACTATCTAAACGGTTTTTTTCCTAAAAGGGTTTCAGATACTCTTGTTAATTAATTTTTTATTGTTTACATTATTATTTTGGTCCAAAATGTTTGCAAAAACAGAAGCATCATGTGTATAGAAGTTTATAAAGGTATAGCATACAGAGATTACATACGTGTTAACTACGAACTACAAACAGACAGACAAATATTATATACATTTGGCCCAAAAGCGGGCTACGTCGACAGCATTTGGGGTTGCCAACATCAGGTCCTCTAACGTGCAGTGTGAAGGACATTCAGGGCAGTTATACCTGTGCTGGGTCGTCTGCACGTCTCCACAGTCACAGATATTAGATATAGTAGAATATCCCCACTTCATACGATTATCTCTTGACCGTGCAGTGTTCATGCGTAGCCTGTTTAGTGACTTCCAAACCGTCCAGTCCTCCTTGTGGCCTGGTGCCAATTCTTCCTTTGGTTCCATCCAGTGCCTTTCTCTCGATCCCTTCCAACTGTCCACTCTAGATCCAGGTTGGTCACTTAGGTTGTCAGTTGCTCTGAGAAAGCTCCGTCTGGATTTCAGGCGTCTGGTAGCTGGCTGAATGTTGTGGAGGAGGTGGCTCTCAGACAACTCAGCCCTCGCTCTTTCACTGTAGGCTGCAGCTTCCCTACACACGGCAGGAGGTGCAATGCCAGCAAAGCGGTATAGCTTGTTGATTGGCATAGGTTTGAGACATCCAGTGACGAGCCTGCAGGTCTCGTTCAAAGCGATGTCGACCTGTTTAGAGTGTGCTGAATTATACCAGACGCTGCTCGCGTATTCGCCTGCTGAGAAGCAAAGTGTTAGTGCTGTGGTCCTCACTACCTCTGGCTTTGCACACGAAGAAGAGTTCGTAATTTTCGGCAGAATGTTATTTCTGCCGCTTACCTTCACTTTGACGTTAATGCAGTGCTGTTTATAAGTTAGAACCCTGTCCAAGGTTACACCTAAGTATTTGGGGTTGGCACAGTGTTCGAGTGGTGTGTCCTTCCAGGAGACACGCAGCTTGTGGTTTGCCTGCTTGTTGCGGATATGGAAAGCGCAAACTTGTGTTTTGCTGGGATTCGGCTTGAGTTGGCTGTCGGCGTAGTGCTGACCGAGCGCATCTAGCGCGTCCGTAAGCCTTTTCTCGACCTCCTCGAAGGATTCACCCTGTACAGCCATAGCACGGTCATCAGCGTAGTGTAGTTTTCCGTACCAGCTGGCAGCGGTTGGTCGTTAGTATATATATATATATATATATATATATATATATATATATATATATATATATATATATATATATATTGAAAAGTAAGGGTGCCAGTACGCTGCCTTGTGGAAGGCCATTTTTCTGAGCCCTCCACCTGATTTGCTTCCCCTGGAATTCCACAGAGAACCTACGGTTCTGTAACAGACTTCTAATTATAGATGTAAATTTAAAGTCCCTGGTAATGGCTTACAGCTTCTTCATTAGGAGGCGTAAATTGACGGTGTCGTATGCGGCTGTCAAGTCTATAGAGGCGACTCCAGTTATTTTCCGGTGTTCATAACCATCCTCAATCAGCTGCGCGAGGTTAATTACTTGAGATGTAATGCTTTTCCCTGGACGGAAACCTGCCTGTTGGGGGGTCCCCTGGGCAATGGTGGGGTACCGGCTGGTCCTTTCACTCCAGAAGCAACATGGAAAATCAACATGGAAATTAACTATACGGAGACTCGCACTACCGATTTCGAAACAGTTAAAGTTGGATCTTCAGGTGCTTTAATTGTTTTATTCATGTAATTGTTTGGATGGGTAACGGGGATTATTGGTCAAGTCTGTCGTCTAGCTTTTCTCCCCCTCAGATCGCCAGACATAAAACCGGCTTGACCGTCCGGTTATAAAGCTCAGTTTGGTATACGTTTGGCTTGGCTGGTCCGTCATTCAAACCGGCGTAATCGGTGGCCAGGTTGCAGTTAATGTAGTAGGCTTCACCTGATCCCCATAGCCATGTATAAAAGTGACCGTCATCATGTTTCAAAAGCAAACTGAATAGACGGGTGTCGAGGAACATCACACGAGACTTGCGAGACCTCTAATGAGGTACGGAGCTCCGTGCTGGGCTTACGCAGCACCGACACGGCTGCGTCGCTTGCACCTCATACAGTACGAGGTGCTACGCCCCATAAGCAATGCTCTACGATACACACGCACAGCGGATCTTTGCCGGGAATACCGCCTTGATACCCTCACGGAGGTATTCAAAAAACACTTCGCACGACTGTACAACAACTCAAGACTCTCGAGCAAACCCTTAATCGTTAATCTGGGCAACTATGATCACAACTATAGGTGGAAACGCAACCGACCCAAAACGCTCTCAGGAATAGATAAGAACCTATGCACCACAGCACAGCTGACTTGCTATGCCAAATGAGCTCTTAACGCCGACAAAATGATGATAGCAGGAAACACGAACAAGTACGACACACAAACAAATCCCACACGCAGCCTACACACTCAGACGCCGATACCAAAACCGACCACTCATTCTTCAATCTTGATTGTTGCAGCCAGCACCCGCTGATGGTGGTTCAGGAGACAGTGAAGCGAATCATCATACCACATTGACAGACTTATGACTAACACCGATCTTGCACGATACCCAGCATGTAACGTTACCAAACCCATGCAAGAAATCCGTTACTCCTCTTACTACCCGCTTCTGACTGTCGCAGAGGTTTTTTCCCTTGTCACTTTTTCTCTCTTCCCCTAAAACCTATTTTATTTCAAAAAGCTTTCGACCACTTTCTATCACTAGATGGACCGTAATAATGGGTAATCCTATCCGTAAGAACGGTAAACATCACAGTTTCGCTCCTGTAACTCCTACATTACAAATACTAACACGTGCGGAGGTGACAGACCTATTGAGATGATCACGATGCTAGTGCGAGAGTAGAGGGGCTCCTGTTTGAAAAAAAAAAAAAATCAAATTTTCGAGACATATCAGATTACGTCATAGGGATAAGGGAGACGAGGGGAATGTAACGCTCATGCTCTTCATCTCAGGTGATTGTAGATCTCTGCGTTTCTTTCTTCTTTATGAACTTATATATTCTGAAAAATAGTGTTCTCTGTTTAGAATACTGTATAAGGTACGGACGACTGATTTCAGAAATCTTACAGGAAATGAAAACGGTTGAAAATATTCGGTAGAGGAAAATAGCGCATTTGGGAGCCGAGGATAAATAGATTGAATTGAAAGGGGCAAATTCGTCGCAGGATCAGTGTAAAATATTAAGATGATCATGTAATGTATATACCCTAGAAAAGCCCGTTTGTTTGAAGAAATGAAGTATTCGATACCACATTTGATCGTAGTATTGTGCCCTAATATTTCGTATTTGTATTAATAAGCATTTTATGGCGCTTCTGGGTGGTCACATTATCATATTCATTACTTAGGTTTTTTAA
Source organism: Locusta migratoria (assembly GCA_026315105.1). Classification (NCBI taxonomy): domain Eukaryota; kingdom Metazoa; phylum Arthropoda; class Insecta; order Orthoptera; family Acrididae; genus Locusta; species Locusta migratoria. Next base: position 834,352,511 of record CM048745.1, on the reverse strand, counting down.
TGAACTACATAAATTAATTATTGAAAGTCGTAAGCTTAGTGTTGGACTAACAATATCTGAGATCCTCTGATGTATTGACCATAATGTAATACTTTGCTGACCGAAAATTCAATAATAACTCTAATTTAACCATTTTAAGTAATGTAAACATATATTAACACCACAATAATTGTTATTTAATTACGATCTTTTGTATTGTTTTGTTTTGATATGAAAAACTTATTATTACATTTGTCATGATTTTGTGTATTTTTACGTAAAGCAAGATTCATTTATGTTTCATGAACAAATTGTTTTATATTAAATATTGTAACTTCCGTGTTCTAGAATGTTCCCGAAATTATAGTATGTATTAATACGCGCGAATTGGCGCGACCGCAAGTTAGTATTGCTTTGGCAGTCTGTCAGTATGAATCAGTTGTAAAGTTAGTATTACTTTGAACACAATCAATCTTAAATCAGTTTTGTGCCAGGATGTAGTCAGTCTAAGTGTAGTCTTACTTTTGTCATTATGTAACAAGCAGTCTTAAAGATGTCTTACTTTTGTTTACGTGCTTCATCAAGAATGAAAAATAAATGTATCAAGTGAAACGTGTCATATTATTAGTTTCCATGACGCCTATAAACCCGACGTCCCAATATTTTTTGATGATTTAATGGCAGGCGAGCTACGAGGTCTACGAGACCACTGAACAACTAATGTGGCTTTAGTGTTGTGCATAAAAAGCGCCACAAATGGTAAGAAAAAAGTAATATGTGAAGTATATGGGTGGATAACAGCGTTCCCAGTATGTGCGCTTTAACGTGTCGTACAGGCAGTGGAATGTCCAATCCTTTTGGTATTTTGCTCTCGAGACATCAAAGACAGAGTTCAAAACAAATTTTAAAATATTTGTAAACCTATTGAACCAAACTGCTATGGTCTTCAGTCCCTAGATTTTCAAACTACTTAAACTAATTTACGCTAAGGACAACACAAATACCCATGCCCGAGGGAGGACTCGAAACCCCCGCGGAAACGGCCGTCCAGCCTTTAGCATGTCGTTTTAGACCACGCGGCCATCCCGCGTGGCTAGTCTTGAGTCATGTTCCACCGACGCTCTGAATGACTTGATACAAGAAAAAGAGAACTTGGTCAACTGTTTCAATAGTCGTTGGTTTTACGATGTCTTCACTGGAGTTACGCGCGAATGTCAAGAGTAATAAGTGACAAATACGCGCAGTTTTGCAAATCTTCATAAGGCTCATGGAGTTTGCTGTTTGTACACCATTTATTGATAAGCTCACGAGGTAATGTATAGAGAGTAATAGCGTTTCAAAAATGTGCCCTGGAAGGCTGCATAGCGTTACTTACTGAATCTTTCCAATGTCGGTTACTACTTGCGTGTTCGGAATGGATCCAGCGAATATGATGGGTGGCGTAACAGGATTGGGGTGTGCTTGATTGTTTTGACACCAAATGACGAATGTTCTACATATAGACTTCATCTGTGTCAGGATAGCGACACTTAAGCCATCGGCACAAGGAGCGTGTGTCTGAACGTGTGCGGTCAACGTGTCGAGTCCACCGTGCCGCTGAACGCTCGGAGACGGCGCAAGTTGAGCATACGAGACGTGTGCCTCAGCAAGCTACACGCGACCGCAGCGCGGTATCAGTTGCTGGAATCACACTGTTAACCAAATCAAAAGAGTGGAATTTCTACTTTATCCCTATTGAATCGCTTATTTCCGCGCTTGTGCTTATGTTCGTTACGTTCTGCGATAGACCTAAATAAGTAACAACAAAATACCTATGAACATAAGACACTTATAAAAGTTGCATTTTATGTCAATAAGTGCAGTGAATTATAAAAGTTTCATAACAAACTGTGCGATATAAAATTGTAATAGGCCTTCACAACACAAACATTACTGCAAGAATCTCGCTTTGTAGTAAACCTTTTTAGTAAACCTTGAGCTTCCACGCTCAATGTTAGGCCTACTATTCATTAGAAGAATGTTAAGAACGTGTAAAATGCAATACGTGAAACAATAAGTGCATATTTTACTCTAAGTGAGGTCCAAACTGTCTCCTTCATAAAACGAATCCAACAAACTTACTCCTCAGAGGGTGCGCACCTATTTTTACACAGAATCGAATATTATGCAGTATGCTTCTAAGAAATTTATAGGAAAGTCTTTGAGTCTATCAGAAAACCGAATAAAAGAAGAAAAAATATTTGCTTAGGAGGAGCCTTGAACCAACACCACAATCGGTTTCAACTTCGAAATTCACGAAATAGCCCCCTACGCTACAGCCAGTTGCGTCATCAATGCATCCTCACCTATGATATTACGCGTGTCGTATATGCTACTGTGCGATATGTCGGTTGCTGACATGTAATTACAACAAATAATACCAAGAACAATTCGTATTGATAGATCTTGCCTTGAAACGGCGGATTACTGTAGTACGTTTCCAGTCATTTATTCCAACAAATAGTAAGTTAATAGCCGGTTTCCGAGAGATTCTCAATTTACTCAGTTACTTTTACTTGCTTTGAAATGTCATACATTCATAAAACCTAAGTTATATACATAAATACCACGAAATACGACGGCCAACATGGCGTCTTCGTCTCTCTGCCGAAAAAAGCTGCCCCCCTCCCCGGATAGCCACATGGTGTGACGTCGGAGGTGTTCTCCCACCTTATTGGTGACCCTTCAGACGATCGTTCACAAAATCTGGCATGCTTGATACTGCGTTCCACACGTTGGGAAAGGCTCGCCAACGTGCGGTACACGTTGTGACGTCAGAAACTCGCCACGTTGGCCACACTCGTTCAGGTACACGCTCCGTGTGCCGATGGCTTCAGTTTCTTTCACGTGGACTGTGAGCTCAGCACTCAACTCGGGTTGGCAAAGAAACAGTGGTCCACTATAACAAATTTTATAGACACTCGTGCTTACAATACAGCTAGAGGCGAGTGGAGTGTGCGTGCGAGCCGTATCGCGCTGAGTAGGCGTCCAGCTGACGCCACGAGTCCCGAAGTGGCCGACGCTGCCCTCTCGCTGGTGCGCCGCCTCAGTGTTGCTTAAAGGCGCGGTGTTGCTTCCGCGTCTGCCCACCACCACCCAGAGAGAAGGCCGCGGCGCTCTCGTGTGACGTCAGGCAGAGTAGGTTGCGCGCGCATGGCTGACTGGCTCGCTGCTTCGGCATAGTGGGTAAAGCTCTGTAAAGGGAAAGTATAGCCAGCCTCCCAGCGGCAGCCATGCTGGGCCTATTCCGCTGCTGCTCACGCACCGACCACTACAACGTTCGAAACGCTTAACAATAATTCTCTACCGATTTTGAGAAATCTATTCAATGGAAAACTTTAATTTTTTCACATGTTATAGTGTGATATATTATCTCGATAATGGTCTGATTTTCTACTCATTATTACTTATAGTTTCCGTGCTACATCAAATTAAATAAACTACTGAGAAAAATTTTGATGAGTTTGCAGAGGAAAAGTCGCATTGCGTAGGCTTTGCGTACGGTTCATTTTAGCACATACAATGCTGCGGACGAAATGCAGGTGAGATATCGAAATTTTATTCAAGGTTGAGAGCAGAACGATAAATCATTCTCGAGATACATGGTGTTATATCCGACGGACAGATGAGGGAACTTCGCGTAGTTCTGTCCATGCGTACCTGGCTGCTCTACGAAATACTTATCGTCCGATTTTAAGAAAACTGTTTCGTCTGTGGCTCCAGATCTAGAGAGTTCACATATAAATTTAGATTAACCTTTACTGTAGCGAAAGATTCCAATAGACCGCGAGCATGTCGTCATCGGAGCATAGTGTAAATTAAGAAAACAAAAGAGATTATGGATAAGTCTTAGATGAGTATTTTCTTCCGTATTATGTACTTATATCTAAAATGAACTAGGAAAAATGCAAGGGGATACCCACTACATGACTTTTAACAAAAACAGAAATTAAATGTGCCTTTACAACGCCAATTGCCTTTGAATGTCTAAAATTTGTCGTTTCAATTCTTTGTTTCCTGTAATGATACACTTAACACATGAAAATGAATGAGAAAAGCTTGCTTCAGGAACTGTATATTAATTTCATATCTAAACGAGAATCTAGTTCACTCACTAATATGTCCAGAACTTGTGTGTTTTCGGCAACTATCTGCAGATAAAACCAACGACGCGTGAATAATTTTACCTCACGACTTTCTGCAGGAATTTTCTTCACAAATTTATTCAAGATAAAAATATATAGCTATCTGTTGCGTGATCCATTCGTCAGTGAATCTTTAATCTATTACTTTACATTATGAATTAAAATCATCATAGTGCAAGAACCGAAGTTATCTTCTGAGCTCCTAGTTTTCTCTGGCGTCTTTTATCAGTCAGACTTTCTGCATTTCTGATATTTAATGGAAGACTATAATGTTTGCCTCTATTCTTCGCTTCTTATGAACACCCAAAAGTACAACACTGTGGCATTATTCAAACCCAAACATACGGAATTCATAAGACTTCTCATGGCAGCCAAGCAACGTATAGGACCAAGATGGCGGTAAGAACCACGTGACTCGGTTTCAGCCAATCATGAGCCGCAGACGGCGGCAAGCGGCGCGAAAAAGGATGGCCATACTTTCCCTATACAGAGCCTTAATAGTGGGCCCTGCCCAACGCCACCTAGAGACAAGGCATCACAGCGTGACTCGTGACGTCACGACTAGGGGTCAGACTTGGCCGGGCGGCTTGTTAGGCTCTGCGCCGCGTATATGAAAACATTCAACACTTCCTTGGGTGACTACTCAAAGTCTTTTACAAATAAATCTGTAAACAAACGCTAAAACTGCTCACTGGAGAATTATCCTCGATGAATGACAGAACATTACTAACAGGAACCTCATCTTTGTTATACAACAAGTACATTTCCTTTAGAGCATCACTCACCTCTTGTGTGTTGCAGACTTTTTTGGGAAATATCATTTTGCCAACACATTTCAACTCCACATCATTAACAAAAACACTGAGGATAAAATCACTGTTTGTAACACCAGAGAAGACAACTCTTGGATACGGATTGTGGTTAATTAACAGTAAGCAAACACTGTCTAATTTGTTAACTACAATCTAGTCACTGTGCTTATCACATTCACTTATTTTATTTCTTAGTTGCTCCAAATTACAGAAAGAAATCGCTTCAATGAACTTCGCCTGAGTCTCTACACTTTCACGAATAGCAATCTGAAGGGCACTGTTTTCTTGTCGCTCCCTACGACTTTCGGGGTTCTCTCGTGATGATGATGGTATACTGGACAAGTATGTAGGGCATCCCGGTAACTTTGTAGGTATAGCATCTGATAAAGAAAAACTTAACATCAAACGACATGCAAGTATACAACCAACATTCTCCTTACGACATTGTAGTATACAAATGTAGGCCTCTAACACTACCTTTTTTCAAGCGTCGACGATCCAATGGTGCTGTTAACAATTTGCCGGTTCTTGGGTCGTACATGCTTATACTGCTTAAAATATCTTCTTCGTTGAAGTGACGCTCACAAACCTTAAAAGAAGCGTACAATTTAGTGTTAATGATGTTATGAAAACTGCCGTTAAGATGGGATAATTGTGTATCGTTTCCATTGGTAATACATTTAAGAATAAAAGCTGCTATGCGTTACGATTTATGTCATGGTATTGTACTAGTTAAGAAACACAACGATACTTACAACTGAATGTTTACTAGGGTCCCAGTCTCGACTGTGAACAGCCGAGATCCATTTCCGTCTTAGAGTTTCATCCAACGGAAAATAAAACACAGAAACTTTACTGTCATTGTCATAATTGCCTCTGCAATTAGGCATACAACACCTTCAGGGCATTCTGCTCAGCACTTCAAACAAATTTTTCACAATCCAAAATATTCACTCAGTCCGAAGCACAGTACAGTATACACCACGTGGTAGTAGCGAGTAGCGAAAGAGTCAAAGAGCTCGGTTTGTTATGACCCCTGCGCGTGACGTCACAGCCTTGTGAGACGTGCGCTGTGAGGCTTTGGGTGGCGTTGCCGTGCATCAGCGGCTACCCAGTCAGCTATGCGCGCGCAACCTACTCTGCCTGACGTCACACGAGAGCGCCGCGGCCTTCTCTCTAGATGGTGTTGGACTGCCGCCGTCCTCTTCTTTCCCCGCGCCGCTGCCGCCGTCGCTGAGTGCGGCCTGGGAGTTGAACCCGGGTCCTCCTTCGCCCACTGCTGCTGCTGCGCCCTCCAGACTGTCACAGAAGCGCTTTAGGTGCAGCCGCGTCCTTTCGTGAGTAGCTAGCTGATGTCTTCCGCGCCATGCGTTGGTTCGACGCCCCGTAGCGCTGCTGTCGAGGCCGCGACCCCCGCTGCCCGTTGCGTCAGGCTGTGCCGTAGTCTTGTGTAGTTCGCGAACGAACTAGTTCGGAAGAGCGCTCCCACAGGCGAACTACGCGAACTAGTTCGCAGATCCCTCGCCTCTTAGTTCGTCCGCTCCTTTTCCGATGACTGACGGGGAACAGCGAGAGAACGCGAGAGCGCGCAGAATCTCGTGATTCCCTTCTGCCAGTTGCCGTCATTTCGAGCTGAGATGCAGCTCCTCTGTAGTTTTAGTAGCGGTAGCAAAATCCAAAACAAGCGGACAAACTAAAAAGAGCGACCTACTTCCCGTCCGAGTTGCGAACTAATAGGAGAGCTACCGGTCGCGAACTAAAATATGCATGATAGGTCGCGCACTAAAATACGCGTGATAGGTCGCGAACTAAAATATGCGTGATAGGTTGCGAACTAAAATATGCGTGACAGGTCGCGAACTAAAACATGCGTGATAGGTCGCGAACTAAAGCATGCGCGATAGGTCGCGAAGTAAAAAATGCGCGATAGCTCTCGAACTAAAACATGAGTGATAGGTCGCCAATTATGCGTGATAGGTCACGAACTAAAATATGCACGATAGGTCGCGAATAGAATTAAAAATCACGTGTTTGCCATCCGTGTGCATATAATTGTCAGCTGATCAGTGCTACATTGGTAACAAAAAATCTGTGACACGGTGTGCATTATATTGACAACGAAAATTATTGCAACTAGTATTCTCTTGTTTGGGTAGAGCTACATAAAATAATCGCTTCTTTCTCTCCTCAAAACTATCCTACCGACTCACATGAATTATGAGCCTACGTTTGGTGGGACAAAAGAGTAGTATATATGGTCCGTGAGCATTGTGCGCTACACGTCCAAATAAATAATAAGAGTCCCCACACACAAACTAGAACAAATCATCTCCATATTTCCATTCAACATACACATAATTATCCTATGAATCTAAATTTTCCACCTACTCACACAATTTATCCCAAAACAAGCGCATGAAATCAAAGAAACTATCCACGCCTTCTAAACTGCTATAACCTGTCTCAGCTTACCGATCATTGATTGTGCGGTAGTGTGATATATATATATATATATATATATATATATATATATATATATATATATATATATATATATTAAGCACCTACCTGTTGTCTTGACCGTCGTTTGACAAAATGCTGCACACGATGTCATGAGGTTTGTAACTATAAATATCCCGCTGCTGTTGTGTCAGAAAACGCTTTACGCTAAACGTGAAATCTCTTTAAGTCTTGTGTGTACAAAGGCATTTTATTCTTCCTGAAGTAATGTTTGCCAAAAGATAACTGCCTTTGTGTGGTATGTGAACAATTCGATACAGTCCACTGTACAAGTGTTGCCATTTTTTATTCACTTTATGTATAGCTGAAGCTTTTCGATGTTTGCGTATTAACACTAAATCGTCTGTTTCAAACCTCTGATTATGTTTTAACTGTCTGTCATAGTAAGACTTCCTCTTAAAATCCGCATCAATTATGCCTAATGAAACATCTCTCACTTTCTCTTCTGGCACTTTTTGTATGGGTTGTGTCAGTCATTCCTTTCTTTGGTGGACAAGATAAGATCTGATTATAGATAAGGTTTAGAGGTTAGTTTGAGTGGCAGAAGTCTGCTGGATAGCTTCTGTCACTTCAGTAATCGTTACACTAGATGGTGGTGGGTTACAATTACTTTGATGATCATTTGCAGTCATCAAATTTGCCACAGGCACGAAGTCAGTATGTCTTGAGTCATTCAGTGGACTATGGTTGGGGTATTGTCTCCATGTACAGTCTGCATTCTGTTGTGAGTTGCCTGATTAATTATTCCTGACCCCATTCCGGTTGTAATTTCCTGCATTTTGCCTCTTTTTTGATATCCCAGATTGTATCTGTAATCAGTCCTTTGTCTAGGTATGATGCCCCCATTGTGTGACTGTTGCCCCCATTGTTGTGTTGACGCTGTACCTGTGCGCCTGTCTGCAAATTATTCGCTTACGACGTCTGTGTATTAGAACGCTGCAGTTGGCTACCCTGCGGAGAAGGCAGCGGCATCAGCTGTGCCGATTAGTTATTGTTGTTATAATGGAGAGCGTTCCCGTATGAGTTGTTGCGATAGGCGATAGTAAAACGAAGCAAGAGAAGTCTAACAGAAGCGGCACAAGCGTGCTGTTACTTTGATTTGCGGCGTTTTCTGGTGAGCCGTTCGTGATAAAGTTTTCGATGCAGTACAGATAATGAATTTCTTTCGGTACTCGCAAAAAATGATTTTTCTGTTTTGCCTTCAACAACATTTTCCAGTCTTTTGTTATCGTCACAGCTGGTGGTAGTTTTGCATGAAATAATAAAGACATATTTTAGTGTAATGACAATGGAGGGCAAACAATAGTCGTATTCCAAAGTTACAAATAGTTCTTTCAAGTTAAAAGAAATTTCACATCGCTCCAGGAGCTAAGTCCTGTCACGGTCGCCAAATTTTGTAGTTGGGTGAAGAAAAGAAAGCCATACTGATAAATTTAAAAAGTTCTTTTCGAAATAGGAGATCGCGAATATAAATGAAATGGAAACTATTTGAAAGTAAAATATTTTGCAGAACAAGCAACCCACAGAATTCGACGAATAGTTACCTCTTGCGGCATTGTCGAAAATCTCGTAGTTGAGCTGAAATAAAATTATTTGTAAACCGCGTAACTATTCGCTGACATTGGATGGTGGATCGGTGAATTTAAAGTCAAGTGTCGTGAAGCAATTTTAATTAAAGGCGGAATTATTTTTTTAAGAATGGCAGAGAAAAATGGGTATTGACAAACAACCAAACTTTGGAAAAATGTACATCCAAAAAAAAAAAAAAAAAAAAAAAAAATGCTGGTTCTATGCCAATAAAATGTTGAAAAAATGGAATGGCAAGCTACACGAGAAACACAATTTCAATACAAGTAAATCCCGAACCATCCAACATTGTAATGGTTCGAGACAACTGAAAAAAAGCTTCATGGATAGAGGGAGGAAATGGTAAATGTTAAATAAATTTAGGAAATTGACCTGGGTGTTGATTAATGAGAAACAGAAAGCAAATAGTTTTCATCTTTACCTGCGTTTATATCCCAGCAGTACATCGGCTACAAAGAATATAATAATGAACAGAGCAAAATACATCGAGCTGGTGCCAGACTGGCGTAAGAAACAGAAGTGAAGTACACAAGCTTTTGTCTTACTTCCTCGCAGGAAGGAATAAATGTAGGTAGTAATTACAAGTACTCTCCATTTTTACCTAAAGGTTCATGTATCCCTAGAATCATGGTGAGGCAACACATAGCCGTGTTCTTACAGAAAAAATAATAATTTTATTTATTTATTTATTTTATGGCCTTCATTGGACCACTTTAGTCAATATTACAAAGGTTATTACAATTTGTTGTTATGCATTAACACAATTTACTTCAAAAATAAACATGACAATTTAATAATCTAGTGGTTATTTATTTATTACTTTTTTTTATTTATTACTTTTATGGCCACCATAAATATTATGAATTAGGCTCTTCTGTTATTTTTTATTTTTATTTATTTCTTTTTTTGTTGGCCCAATACTTTTTCATTCTTTCAGATCGTACCCTTCTCTCCTCATCCGAAATCACCCTTCCCAGTCTCTGTTTGTTAATTTTTATTGGTAGTGTGACGTGTTTGTCCTGAAGTATCGAGTGTGTCTGTCTTGTTTTTCAAATCTTCCATCGTTATCTGTAGTTTCATCATGTCTTCCTTGATTTCTGTGATCCATCTTATGTTGCTCTTGCTGTTCCATAACTTTTCAATTATCTTCCTGCTGATTCTATTTTCTGGTGTTCTCATCAAATTTCCTAGGAAAGATATCTGTTTCTTTTTCATTGTACTTGTCACTGGTTCTACTTCTTTATAAACAGTTTCATTTGAAGCTATTTTCCAAATCCCGTCTTTTTGGTATTTCTTATTTATGCAGGTTCTGACTATCCTCCTTTCTATTTTGAGTAGCCTGTCTATTTCTACAGTGTTGGTTGTTTTAAATATAGTTTCGCTAGCTAATGCTATTTGTGGCTGTGTGACTGTTTTGTACTGTTTCAGTTTTGTGGGTATTGAGAGGCATTTTTTGTTATATGTGTTCTTGGTAACATGATGCATTTTAATAAGTTTATTTATTCTACTCTGCCATGATGGTTTCTCGTTCAAGTTATGGGTTATTATTTCTCCCAAGTATTTAAACTTTTCAACCATTTTTATGTTATGTACTCCAATTCTAATTTTGTTTGCCAGTGGCGGTTCTGTTACCATTATTTCAGTTTTTTCAAAGGATATTTAAGGCCAATACACTGGGCTATTTCCTGTAATGATCGTATTTGTTGTTTGGTTTCTTGAATGTTGTTTGCAAGAAGGGCGAGGTCGTCAGCAAATCCTAAACAGTTCAACTTTATGTTATCTTTCTGTGTTTCAACTTTACTATTCTTTGGATTGGCCTTATACCATTCCCTCATTATGTATTCAAGGGCACAATTAAAAAGAAGGGGGTGACAGACCGTCTCCCTGCCTTAGACCAGTTTTTATCATGAATGATCCTGAAAGTTCCACTCTGAACTTAATTTTTGAATTTGTGTTTCTCAAGGTAAGTTCTATCAGTCTGATTAACTTTTGGTGGAGTCCGAAATGTCTCAAAATTTTTAACAATGAGGGTCTATGGATAGAATCATAGGCTTTCTTAAAATCTATAAATGTAATTGAGAGAGGCTTGTTTCTTATGCGTTAATAAGCCATGATTAATTTTAGAGTAATTATTTGCTCAGCACAGCTCCTCCAAGGTCTGAAGCCTCCTTGGTATTCCCCCAGTTCCTTATCCACTTGTTCTCTGATCCTGTTGTGTAAAATCTTGGATAAAATCTTGTAGGTGCAATCCAAGAGCGAGATTCCTCTATAGTTATCTGGATCACTTTTGTCTCCTTTCTTATGAAGTGGGATAATTATAGCTGTTGTCCATTCTTCTGGGAATTTTTCTGTTGTCCAAATTCTTTGTAAAATAGTATGTAGAGACCTCCGAGTTGTTGTGCCAGCATACTTCCACATTTCCGCAAACACTTGATTTTCACCACATGCTTTGTAGTTTCTCATTTCCTTAAGTGCAGTTACTATTTCTTTTACTGTAGGTGGGCTTATATTTTCTGGTTTGGTTGTTACAGGAGTGCTTGTGACTATTGTTAAAAACTTTTCAGGTTCATCACAGTTCAAGAGCTTGCTGAATGCTGCTACCATGATTTCTGCATTTTCCTTGTTATTATGAGCTATTGTTCCATCTTTATTTCTCAGCAGTAAAGTGGGAGGGTTTGTATTTACACAATTGTTTATCAAAGGCTTTGAAATAATCCCTGGAATTGGTTTTGTGGTAGTTTTCTTCAATGGAACTCAGTACATCCTTTTGATATAGCCGCTTTGTTTTTTCGATAATTTGAGAGAATATATTCCTGATGTTCTTGAGGTTATATGCATTTTCCTCTGTTCTGTGAGTCTGAAATTTTATCCAAGCTTCATGCCTTTCGTCGTGAATTTCATCACACTCTGTAGTCCACCATGCACGTTTTTTTACGTTGGTTTACTGGGGCCGATTCTTCGACATGTTGCTTTAAAATTGGTACTAGTTCCTGAAGATTATCTGTTATTACTGTATTTTGTGTGCTTTTCTGATACTTGTCATTTTTTATTAATTTATGTGGATCATACTTTCTTTTATCTCCAATTGCTCTCTGTCTTTTTTTACTTAATGGGGTGAATTTGATTTTAATGTTGATCATATAATGATCTGAACCTGTGTCTGTCCCTCTCAGTACCTTAACATTTTGAATTTATTTATGAAAGAATTTGTCTATGCAGACATGATCCAGCTGCCACTCTCCTTTGTCCAGTCAGGATGTTTCCATCTCATAAGCTTGCTTGGTTTTCTTTTAAAATATGTAGATTTAGAGATGAGTCCATATATTCTGAAGATTTCAACAAGCCTTTGTCCATTTCTGTTGGTGTGTTTATGCGGAGCCCATTTTCCAATTATATCTCTGTATTTCCTTTCCTTTCCCAGTTGGGTATTGAAATCCCCTATTAAAATCTTTACGTGGTTTTTATTGACTTGATTTATGGTCTGATCCAAAAGATCCCAGAATTTTTCTACTTCTATCATAGTTCTGGTTAGAAAATTTTTCTGATTTGTAGGAGCATGGGCATTTATGATAGTGTAGATCTTGTTTATGGTTTTCAGAGTTAAGGTCGCGATTCGTGGAGAAATAGCTTTAAAATCAGTTATTGAGTCTATTACTTTCAAATTTATTATAAACCCTGTTCCAAATTGCGGGCACTGTTTCATAACTCTTTGTTCTGGTCTTCCATTGTAAATTCTATAACCTTGAGATTCAAATGGACCTTCTGTTGTATTTCTCATTTCTTGGAGCCTAGCTATTATGATGTTCTGTCTGTTCAATTCATCTGTGAAGTTCTTGAGTTTTCCGGTTTGCAGTAAAGAGTTTATGTTATGTGTTGCAATGTAGTTGATGTGTTTGTGTTTTATTTTTGCATTACGTGCTTGATGATAGTTGGGTGATTTCAAATGCTCCGATTCATTTGAGTCTTCTAGTTGGCTACCCACCGAATCAGACGTAGCCTTCTCCTTCCCTATTGGGTTGGACAGTGGAAATTTTTCTCTAAAAGACCTTTTCATGATTGACTGTCAGAGGCTATCAACCTCGAGTGGAGCGAGCTCCGTGTTACAACTATGGTAGTTAGCCACAGAAGATACTGATTAGCCGCCACTGACATGTGGAACAGACGCTGTTGGGGTACCGCCACTGACATATGGATCCATCCTGCCCTTACTAGTAAATAAAAATAAAACCTTAACTAACGCGCACCAGTTAGATTTCTCGTAAAGGTATGCCACCCATGATATTTTCCATATAATCTATACAGGAAATAGAACACGTTAACTCTAACGATGTACCGCAGTATTTCAGACATTACACAGCTGTATAAGGTAGTGAGTAGAATTCCGTTGTATAGTTTCTGCACTGTATCACACTGTCGTCGATGTGGCTTTCAAGATAAAGAGAGTTCTTGACACACGGCATACTACAGATTGTCGATAGGTGGCGAATATACGATTATAGTACAGTCCACCAGCAGAACCATATGACGTGCAGAAGAAGCTGGGGTACCAAGCGAAGCGAAACGTGCGCAGCGCCATAATATAGCGTGCCCACCCTGCTGTGAACAGCGTCTCGAATCGTGAAGAAGTGCGGAAAAACCTGCGAGGCGTAGAGGACGCAAAAACGTATACAGTATTTTAAGATTGCAGCGAATAAACCACAATTCTTAACACCAGCTTGCTGCGTTACCAGCCACAACACAGCACCTTATCGACAGACGTTTCTCTTAAGATTTCCTGCAGTCCCAAAGTAAGCAAAACAAGAAACTCTATCCTATGGCAGTAGGGAATCAAGTGATCATATCTACAGTCAAGGACCTCGCTGGTACAAGATGCGTCTGAATAGTTTGGTAAATGGTCTCAGGAAACTTAGGAAACAAGAGTTAAAAAGAAATTACCTTTACTGGCCTTCAAAGTAATCGCCATTGGCTACAGTACACTTGACATCGGTTGTACAGCTGTTTGCCAGCAAACGCTTCTAGTTGAATCGCTCGAAGCACTGAGGTGACGCGTTGTTGGATCTCCGAAACCGTTGAGAAAGGGGGGTAATTTAAGGGTGGAAAAAGAAAGGTGTCTGAAAGCTTCCGTCCCACTTGTTCTCGATGTTGTCTGGGACTGTGATTGTGGACGGTCGATCTGAACGTGGCTCATGCTCGAACCTTCCTTTCCGTCTCTAAAGCGTTGAATCGACTCACACACTTTTTACTCACTGCTTCATCACCATACACTTGCACTAACATCGTATGGCTCACTGTCGCCTTTAATACCTAATTTGAAACAAAACTTGATGTTAATGTGTTGCTTCATTTTGCGCTCCGTGTTCCAGTGACACGAATTCTCAAACTGACCCTGTTGCCGCGGCGGAAAGACGTGCGCACTAAGGTGCCTCGATACGGTGCTCGCGGCCGTTAGCCGACGGAGGTTCGAGACTTCCCTCAGGCACTGATGCGTGTGCCGTTATTAGGATAAGTTAGTTTAAGTAGTTTCTAAGTTGAGGGACCGATGACCAGTGCAGTTAGGTCCCATATATATACAATCTGACAGCAGTACTTTGTACGGTAGGGGGCGCTTGTTGCCATGTCCCTCAATGAGTATGCGCCGATATGTCTCTCCAGTGCGGTTTGTAAAATATGGGACCACTCACCGAACTTTTCAGACGCACCTTCTATCAATGCTCCAGTTCCCAACCTCTAGTCTTGATGCGTATACATCGAAGAAGAAACAAGACTTTATTCTAGCATCAAGGACGAATGAACGACCAAGTTAAAATGTGCGCGGTATAAAATTAGATGTGATTAAGCTTCGCACCCGGGAAAAAGTATCGGCACTTCGTAACATCGTAGATATACTAAAAACGCAAATTGTTTAACAGTCAGGTATACAGTTGAGAGTACCCTCATTTTTCATTCAAGCAATCAGACTACGGGAAATGCAACTTAAATAGTGGCAACTATTTAATCACAACCCATACAAAGCGTTGCATGTATGCACATTTTACTGTCCTTCAATGCAGTCACCAGCGTTGTGTAGAACCCGTTGTCAGCGATGTGTAAGGCGTAGTATACCGTTATAAGAGCCTGTTGATGGCGCGAATGGATCGGTGTATTGCCCGTCAAATCTCTGGAACAGCTCTGAAGCGAATTCCACGAAGTGTTTCCTTCATCCTCGGAATCAAGTCAGAGGCATAAGAAGTCTGTGGGGATGGGGGGGGGGGGGCGTGAGGTAGATGGTACAGTACTTCCATCGACCGAACAGAACAGCCACAGTTTGCGCTGTATGCGTCCGCGCACTGTCGTGCAAAATGATGGGTCGGTTGCGCAGCAACTGTTTCCTCTTCTTTCGCAAAGCTGGTTGCAGGTGATGCTCCAAAAACGAACAGTAATACTGTTCGTGGACGGTCTGCCATGGAGGAACGTAATGCGTTAGGATAACACCATCACAGTCGTAAACGAGAATCATCCTAACTATCACAATATTGGGGCTCTGACGCACTTTCGACTTTCGCAGCGCCGAATGTTGACGCCATTCGTCGGATTGGCGTTTCAGTTTTGGCTCATACGATGTGGCCCATGTCTCACGAGACGGCGTAAGAAAGCGTCTGAGCAGCGTCGTAACGCATTCATTTCTGCATTTCCATCAGTTCATGCGGAACCCATCGTGATGCAGTTTATCGCATGCCCAGGCGTTCCTTCAGGATGCGGAGAACAGTCGTTTGCTCTAACCGGTTTCGAGAGCGAGCTCACGAGTCATCTGGCGTCGATCACTATCCACTAATGCGGTAATAGTATGCACTTCTTCTTCACAGACGCTGGGACCTTCTGCCCGATGCATGTCTGACACAGTATGCTGACCTTCGTCGACTGTTTTTACCCAACGTCACCAACGTGCCACAATTCTGTCCGGCAATGTACATTCTCCGCACGCCTCTTAAAGACCTTGATGACACTGTCGTACTGTACGACTTCTGATACATTCTATCTTGATCCAACTCCGCTGGGGACTGATGACTTAGATGTTTAGTCCCCTCAAAACAGCAACAACAACCAACTCCGTTGTTCCTGTTTCGAAAACATATTGACACTGTTACATTAGACCGCCCACTCACAAGTGACTGTGTTTCCCTCGATTGTGTGCATGCCGGTGACGTGGGACGGGCGAGTCCATTTGCTCGGAGGTAAGGTAGGTTTGTCAACAACGTATGCTATTAACAACAATAGTAGATTCCAATGCATAGTGTCTCCACATCAGTGTTGCCACTTTAAGTTCCAACCCTCGTAAAAGTAAAAAGTAAAGCAGTCAACAATCCGAAGATTGGTTTGAACACCACAGTGCTTTACTAGGCATGGTCCTGTTTGGAGGTGGTATGCCGTTGCCTTTCTCCGACCTTCGAACTGACTTACCCAGCCAGTTATAGGGGGACCTACAGTTTAACGTGCGTTCCGAACCACGGTGCTACTCGGTATTTTTCACATGAGCAATACTGCCAGAGGTGAAAGAAGTGGAAAGTGACAATTGAAAATCCTAGGACCTGGCGGGGATCAAACGCGCGACCTTTGGATTTGTAGTCTGGCACTCTACCACTGTGCAACCGAGACACAAATTTATTTTTCAAAGTAGTGATAGAAGGATCCTATCTACTCCAGTCAAAGAATGAGTCAGGGCAACGGAAAATGTATATTACAGAATTAATCTCAAATTTGAACAATGAATCAATAAGGAATTGGTAACCAAGTAATTATTAACGGGAATACACACATATTGTAAAAATATATGTGTGTATGTATGTTCTACATCTCCAACTGAACTACAGGACCGATTTCTGTCAAACATTGTACACGCACAATTATATGTTGGTTGTACACGCAGTCCGTACTATCAAACAACAATCGCTATGTCGATATGTATACATGTAACACATAGTTGAGAGGATCTGACGTCAAAGAGGGTGACAAAGAGTGCCTCGACATGCGACTCGTGAATAACGGCAAACCGCGCGGAATGGTCACGTGGTCTCAGGTATCATGTTACGATTCCTTTATGTCACCAATCGATTCCTTCTTTTAGTCAAGATCGCCAGAAATTTCTTTCCTCCCTAGTTCTGTTCAGCAAGGTCTGATTAGTTAAGCCATCTACCCACCTAATCTTCAGTGTTCGTGTGTAGAACCATATTTGAAATGTTTATGTAACCTTTCTGCCTGAATACCTTATCGTCCATGTTTTACTCCCGTACAATGCAATACTCCAAACAAATGCTTTGAGAAGGAGCTTAATAAAATTTAAAATAAATATCGCTTCCTCAGAAATGCTTTTCTTTCAATGGCCATTCTCCATTTTGAATCATCTGTACTGCGACCATCAAATGTTATTCTACTGCCCAAGTAACAAACCTCATCTACCACCTTTATTGTTTCGTTGCCTAATCTAATTCCTTCAGCATCGGCTGGTTTTCTGCGACTACATTCCATCAGACTTGTTTTCTTCTTCTTAATGTTCATCTTATAACCTTCTTTCAAGACAATGTCCATTCCGTTCTGTTACTCTTCCGCGTCCTTTGCTGTCTCGGACAGAATTACAATGTCATCGTCAAACCGTAAAATTGTAATTTCTTCACCTGATCTTTAATTCCTTCTCGAAATCTCCTTGCATTCCTACATAGCTTCCTTACTGTAAAATAACGTTGGAGAAAGGCTGCAATCCTGTCTCACTCCCTTCCCAACCAATGCTTGCCTTTCATGCTCTTCAACTCTTATAACTGTAGTCTGGTTTCTGTACAAGTTTTGAAAAGATGTTTGTATAGCTTATGGGACTTAACTACGGAGGCATCAGTCCCTAAACTTACAAACTACTTATGAACTAATTAATACTAAGGACGGCACAAATATTCACGCCCGATGGGGGATTCGAACCCCCGACCTTAGTGGCCGTGCAGACCGTGACTGGAGCGCCTCGTCACCTCGGCCACCGCGGCCGGCGTACAAGTTTTAAATAAACTGTCGTTCCGTATATTTTACCCCTGTTAACTTATAAATTTGAAAGAGTGTATTCCAGTCAATACTGTCAGAAAGCTTTCTTCAAATCTACAGAAACTAGAAATGTATGATTATCTCCCCTTAAACTACTTCTAAGATAAATCGTAAGATGAATATTGCCCTACGTATTCGTACATTTCTCGTAAATCTAAATGGATGTTTCCAGAGTTCGCATTCTATCAGTTTTTCCACCCTCCTGAAAAATTTTTAGTACATTGACGTACTAAACTGGTGGTTCTGTAGTTTTCACACCTGTCTAATTCGACGTCTATAGAAGATCGTGGAAGGAAAAGTAGGTAGAGGTGGAGGCAGTTTGTAATGCTGAGAGATATGAAGAGAAGGAGAAGTTATAAGGAAATTATGGTGTTGCTTAGACACAGGAGGACCTCAAGTTGGTACCTTTAGGATTTCTACTACTAACTCTATTCGGACTTGTAGTTGATACCTTTCTGAAGATAGATTTGCCGAAGTACGAACACCCGAAGGAATTAAGACTGTTTTTTCACTACCATGAAAGAAGATCTATACCTACATCTACATGGGGTACTCTGCCAATCACATTTAAGTACCTGCCAGAGGATTCATCGATCTACCTTTATACTACTCATCTACCATTCCATTCTCGAATAGTGCTCGGGAAAAGGAACAACTGAATCAATCCGTTCGAGCTCTGATTTCTCGTATTTTATTCTGATGATCATTTCTACATATGTAAGTGGGAGTCAACAATACATTTTCGCATTCGGAGGAGAATGTTGGCGATTGGAGTTTCATAAGTAGCCCACGCCGCAGCGATAAGCGCCGTTGCTGTAACGATTCCCATCCCAGATACTGTATCATTTCAGTGACACAGTCTCCCGTGTATCGTGACAATGCAAAACGGGCGGCCCTTCTTTGGACTCTTTCCATGGCTTCCGTCAAACCCACTTGATAAGGATATCACACTGGGCAGCAATACTCCAAATGAGGACGGACAAGCGATGGGTATGCAGTCTCTTTAGTAGTTCTGTTACATCTTTTAAGTGTTCCGCCAATAAAACGCAATCTGATTCGCCTTTCCCACGACATTATCTACTTTTTCTTTCCAGCTTAATTCCTCGGTATTTAGTGGATTTCACGGCCTTCACATTTGATTGATTTATATAACGAACTCAGTATTCGTTGGGGCAGCCAAGATCGCTTTCTTCATTTATTTACATTACCGGTTTCAGCGTGCTAGACGCCATATTCAGATCTGATACATAAAGTTTTTTACAAAATGAGCTGCAATACATAAAAGCAAAAAGACTTATCGACAAATATACGGTTACAAACATGTAGTAATCTTACATGAAATCCTTGCTATTATAACAACTTTTTACACAGTATAACAGTGTAATTCCAACATTGATGTGTCATCAACATAAAATTTCAAGTCAACAATAAAACGTCAGAAACCATCTTTCTTACGGTCTTAACCAGTGAAGCCAAGTTCAGTACTGACTGTTAGGCGGGAAGACATAGACAAAGATGTTAAATGTACAATAGAATATATTTCATTATGGTCTTTGCCATGCGAGGCAGTGGTAAATAATTTCTTAAAATAAAATACATTAAATGCCATATATATAGATACATTACATGAAGTACTATATTTTATATATTGAATGTCATATATATACAATTGTCTGAAGTAATATGCTAAGTACCATAGAGTATGAGGTGCTATGACAGGTAACAAACATAGAAGTATGTACCATGTCAAATGATCTACAAGAAATTAAAATAAATAAAATAAAAATAAAAAAAGAAAGAAACAGATTACATATACCCCAGAAAATAGTTTCCATGCGAAATGAAACAGACTAGTTAGAATGTGTTAGCCACATTTTACCATTTGTGTGACAGTCAGCGGTAAAATAAGAACTATTTGTATAGAACTATTTGTCCCAGATGGACTCTATTCATAGTATCCCACAAAGTGCAAATCTGTTAATAAATGATTTATTTATCTTGTAAACAAAGTTTAATAGATTTCTCTTCGTACTCATGTTGACGACTTCAGACTTCTCATTAGAGTCAAGTGCCAAGTTTTACACCATACTGATATCTTATTTATCTGCAGTTGGTTTCGATCTTGAGACTTTACTAGACGATAAATGACGGCGTAATCTGCAAACAACCTAAGAGAGTTGCTCAGTCTTTCTCTCAAATAGTTCATGTAGATAAGAAACAGGACAGGACCAATAACACTACCCTTTGGAACGCTGGATATCACCTCTGCTTTCGTCGATGCCTTACCATCGATTACTACATCTACATCGATACTCTGCAAATCACATTTAAGTGCCTGGCAGAGGGTTCATTAACCACTTTCATAACTTTCCTCTACCGTTCCATTCTCTAATAGTGCGCGGGAAGAAGGAACACCTAAATCGTTCCGTTTTTGATCTGATATTTTATTGGGATGGTCATGTCTCCCTAAGTAGGTAGGTGCTAGCAGAATATTTTCACATTCAGAATTAAAAGACGGTGATTGAAACTTCGCAAAGAGATCACGCCGCAATGAATAAAGTCTTTCTTTTAATGATTTCCACCCCAATTCTTGTAACATTTCCGTGACGCTTCCCCCCCC
This sequence comes from Locusta migratoria, assembly GCA_026315105.1. Taxonomy (NCBI): domain Eukaryota; kingdom Metazoa; phylum Arthropoda; class Insecta; order Orthoptera; family Acrididae; genus Locusta; species Locusta migratoria. Next base: position 834,331,749 of record CM048745.1, on the reverse strand, counting down.
CCCCCCCCCCGTAACGTGATCAAACAAAACGAGCTGCCCTTCTCTGAACCTTCTCAGTGTCTTCCATCAGTCCCACCTGGTGAGGGTCCCACGAGCGGCAACAGTACTCCAGGAGAGGACGCACAAGTGTGATGTAGGCAGTCTCTTTGGTGGAGCTGGTGCATCTTCGAAGAGTTCTGCCAATGAAACGTAACCTTTGGTTCGCCTTCCCCACAATATTTTCTATGTGTTCTCTCCAGTCAAAGTTGTTCGTCATTGTAACTCCTAGGTATTTGGTAGAATTTACGACCTTAAGGTTTGACTGATTTATCGCGTAATTGAAGTTCAGCGGATTTCTTTTAGTAGTCATGTGTATTACTTCAAACTTTTCTTTATTTAGTGTCAATTGCTAATTTTCGCACCATGTAGAAATTTTGTCTAAATCGCTTTGCAGTTGCTTTTGATCCTCTGTTGACTTCACTAACCGATAAACGACAGAATCATCCGCGAACAGTCTAAGGGAGCTATTCAGATTGTCTCCTAAACCGTTTATAAACACGAGGAAGAGTAGGAGACCTATAACGCTTCCCTGGGGAACGCCAGATATCACTTCTGTTTTACTCGATGACTTACCGTCAATTATAACGAACTGTGTCCTTTCTGACAGGAAATCGTGAATCCAATCGTACAATTGGGGAGATATTCCATAAGCACGCAATTTCATTAGAAGCAGCTTGTGGGGTACAGTATCAAAAGTCTTCCCGAAATACAGAAATATGGAATCGATTTGAGATCCCTTGTCCATGGCACTTAACACTTCATGTCACTAAAGGGCAAGCTGTGTTTCTCAAGAGCGATACTTTCTGAATCCGTGTTGACTATTGGTTAATAGGTTATAACCTATGTCCTCCTTTGGATTTGATTTGATTTGATTTTCTCAGGGAAGCCAAAACAGTGTTGGTCCAACCCGCCACTGCTCGCACCGAAACTAAGTTTATTGTGCGGTATCGCTCTCTGTATATCTAGTAAAGCCAACCAATGCCCTTGGTTGTGCAAGGAGTCCCTTTACCAGTTCTTTATTAGACACAATTTCTTCGGGTCTGGTTGTCCCAAATTTTCTGTGCCTTTTACTCTCCAATGCAATGCATTCGAAGATTAGATGTGATGCAGTTTCATCACCGTCATCACAGATCCTACATTTAGGGTCCTCTTCTGTTATTCCCATTGTATGTAGGTGTTTTTTGAAAATTCCATGGCCTGTCAGCAATCCAACCATGAGTCTAATCTCTCTCCTGTTCAGGCCCAGGATTGCAGAGCTTCTTTTAAAACATGGCTTTGGGATCATTACCTTGCCATGTTTTTGTTGATAGACTTTGGTCCAATATTCTACGTGCTGTCTTCTGAGCCAGTTACGTAGCTCCAATTTGATCATTGCCTTGGTGATTGTCAGGACAGGTTCCGGTCCACTACACTCAGGAAGCGGCTACACGGGTAGCGGGGGCTGTGTGGCGTAGACTGGGCGGTTTTTTAGGTTAGATGGCCTCGGGAATACACAAAATGGGTTTCAGTCTCAAAGGGGGCAGGTCAGACACGGGAAGAAAGTAGACATAAAAACCATTGGTGTAACAGTTGTAAATTGTCGTAGCTGTGTTGGGAAAATTCCAGAGCTCCAAGCGCTGATAGAAAGTACTGAGACACAAATCGTTATAGGTTCTGAAAGCTGGCTGACGCCTGAGATAAATTCGGCCGAAATTTTTTCAAAGGGCCAAATGGTCTTCAGAAAGGATAGAATAAATAAAACAGGGGGTGGCGTGTTTATTGCTGTTACAAACGGTTTATCCTGCAACGATATTGAGGCAGATACTTCCTGTGAATTGGTCTGGGTAGAGGTTATACCTGACCATCGAAATAAATTAATAATTGGATCTTTTTATCGGCCCCCTGACTCAGACGATGCGGTTGCAGAAATGTTCAAAGATAGCTTGAATCATATTTCAAATAGGTATCCGAAGCATACTGTTATAATCGGTGGCGACTTTAATTTACCCTCGATATGTTGGCATAATTACGTATTCAAAACCGGAGGCAAATATAAAACATCGTCCGGACTAGTTCTGAATGCTTTTTCTGAGAACTACTTCGAACAGTTAGTTCATGAACCCACTAGAATAGTACGTGGTTGCGAAAATACTCTTGATCTCCTAGCAACAAATAATCCCGAGATAGTAAAGAGCATCAAAACAGATACAGGGATTAGCGAACATCGAGTTGTAGTAGCGAGATTGAATATCGAAATTCCCAAATGCACCAAAAATAAACGAAAAATATATCTATTCAATAAAGCAGATAAAAATCCGCTTCACGCTTTCCTGAGTGATAGTCTCCAGTCCTTCAAAACTAAAAATGCGAGTGTAGATCAGTTGTGGCTTACATTCAAAGACATAATATCAGTAGCAATCGAGAGATTTATACCAAATAAATTAATAAAAGAGGGGGCTGACCCCCCGTGGTACACAAAACAGGTCAGATCACTGTTGCGGAAACAAAGAAAAACGCATGCAAAATTTAAAAAGACACAGAATCCGCAAGACTGGCAATCTTTTACTGAAACTCGCAACCTAGCGCGGACTTCAATGCGAGAATCTTATAGTTGTTTCCACAACGAAATCCTGTCTCGTAATCTTGCAGAAAATCCAAAGAAATTCTGATCATATATGAAGTACACTAGCGGCAAAACACAAACAATACCTTCACTACGCGATAGCAATGGTAATACTACCGACGACAGTACTGCTAAGGCAGAATTACTAAACACAGCTTTCCGAAATTCTTTCACCAAAGAAGACGAAGTGAACACTCCAGTATTCAATCCAAGAACAGCTGCCAGCATGCGAAACTTAGAAGTAGATGTTCCTGGAGTAGTAAAACAACTTAAGTCACTAAACAAAAATAAATCTTCCGGGCCAGATTGTATACCAACTAGATTCCTCTCAGAGTATGCTGATGAAATAGCTCCGTACTTAGCTATAATTTACAACCGATCACTCAGCGAAAGATCCGTACCCAAAGACTGGAAAGTTGCCCAAATTACTCCAATATTCAAGAAAGGCAATAGGAGTGATCCCCAAAATTACAGGCCTATCTCATTGACGTCGATTTGCAGTAGGATTTTGGAACATATACTTTGTTCGAATATTATGTACTACCTCGAAGAGAACGACCTATTAACCAATAGTCAGCACGGATTCAGAAAGTATCGCTCTTGCGAAACACAGCTTGCCCTTTATTCACATGAAGTGTTAAGTGCCATCGACAAGGGATCTCAAATCGATTCCATATTTCTGGATTTCGGGAAGGCTTTTGATACTGTACCCCACAAGCGGCTTCTAATGAAATTGCGTGCTTATGGAATATCTCCCCAATTGTACGATTGGATTCACGATTTCCTGTCAGAAAGGACACAGTTCGTTATAATTGACGGTAAGTCATCGAGTAAAACAGAAGTGATATCTGGCGTTCCACAGGGAAGCGTTATTGGTCCCCTACTCTTCCTCGTGTTTATAAACGATTTAGGAGATAATCTGAATAGCTCCCTTAGACTGTTCGCGGATGATGCTGTCGTTTATCGGTTAGTGAAGTCAACAGAGGATCAAAAGCAACTGCAAAGCGATTTAGACAAAATTTCTACTTGGTGCGAAAATTGGCAATTGGCACTAAATAAAGAAAAGTGTGAAGTAATACACATGACCACTAAAAGAAATCCGCTGAACTTCAATTACGCGATAAATCAGTCAAACCTTAAGGTCGTAAATTCTACCAAATACCTAGGAGTTACAATTACGAACAACTTTGACTGGAGAGAACACATAGAAAATATTGTGGGGAAGGCGAACCAAAGGTTACGTTTCATTGGCAGAACGCTTAGACGATGCACCAGCTCCACCAAAGAGACTGCCTACATCACACTTGTGCGTCCTCTCTTGGAGTACTGTTGCCCCTTGTGGGACCCTCACCAGGTGGGACTGACGGAAGATATTGAGAAGGTTCAGAGAAGGGCAGCTCGTTTTGTTTTATCACGTTACGGGGGGGAAAGCGTCACGGAAATGTTGCACGAATTGGGGTGGAAATCATTAAAAGAAAGACGTTACTGCCAGCATGCGAAACTTAGAAGTAGATGTTCCTGGAGTAGTAAAACAACTTAAGTCACTAAACAAAAATAAATCTTCCGGGCCAGATTGTATACCAACTAGATTCCTCTCAGAGTATGCTGATGAAATAGCTCCGTACTTAGCTATAATTTACAACCGATCACTCAGCGAAAGATCCGTACCCAAAGACTGGAAAGTTGCCCAAATTACTCCAATATTCAAGAAAGGCAATAGGAGTGATCCCCAAAATTACAGGCCTATCTCATTGACGTCGATTTGCAGTAGGATTTTGGAACATATACTTTGTTCGAATATTATGTACTACCTCGAAGAGAACGACCTATTAACCAATAGTCAGCACGGATTCAGAAAGTATCGCTCTTGCGAAACACAGCTTGCCCTTTATTCACATGAAGTGTTAAGTGCCATCGACAAGGGATCTCAAATCGATTCCATATTTCTGGATTTCGGGAAGGCTTTTGATACTGTACCCCACAAGCGGCTTCTAATGAAATTGCGTGCTTATGGAATATCTCCCCAATTGTACGATTGGATTCACGATTTCCTGTCAGAAAGGACACAGTTCGTTATAATTGACGGTAAGTCATCGAGTAAAACAGAAGTGATATCTGGCGTTCCACAGGGAAGCGTTATTGGTCCCCTACTCTTCCTCGTGTTTATAAACGATTTAGGAGATAATCTGAATAGCTCCCTTAGACTGTTCGCGGATGATGCTGTCGTTTATCGGTTAGTGAAGTCAACAGAGGATCAAAAGCAACTGCAAAGCGATTTAGACAAAATTTCTACTTGGTGCGAAAATTGGCAATTGGCACTAAATAAAGAAAAGTGTGAAGTAATACACATGACCACTAAAAGAAATCCGCTGAACTTCAATTACGCGATAAATCAGTCAAACCTTAAGGTCGTAAATTCTACCAAATACCTAGGAGTTACAATTACGAACAACTTTGACTGGAGAGAACACATAGAAAATATTGTGGGGAAGGCGAACCAAAGGTTACGTTTCATTGGCAGAACGCTTAGACGATGCACCAGCTCCACCAAAGAGACTGCCTACATCACACTTGTGCGTCCTCTCTTGGAGTACTGTTGCCCCTTGTGGGACCCTCACCAGGTGGGACTGACGGAAGATATTGAGAAGGTTCAGAGAAGGGCAGCTCGTTTTGTTTTATCACGTTACGGGGGGGAAAGCGTCACGGAAATGTTGCACGAATTGGGGTGGAAATCATTAAAAGAAAGACGTTATTCATTGCGGCGTGATCTGTTTGCGAAGTTTCAATCACCGACTTTTAGTTCTGAATGTGAAAATATTTTGCTAGCCCCCACCTACTTAGGGAGACATGACCATCCCAATAAAATAAGAGAAATCAGATCGAAAACGGAACGATTTAGGTGTTCTTTCTTCCCGCGCGCTATTAGAGAATGGAACGGTAGAGAAAAGTTATGAAGGTGGTTAATGAACCCTCTGCCAGGCACTTAAATGTGATTTGCAGAGTATCGATGTAGATGTAGATAAATGCAGTCTCTGCCCCCATCCTGGATCTGTCGGCATGTTCGTTGCCACTGATCCCCGAGTGGCCACTGATCCCTTATCGATGGCACTTGACACTTCATGTGAATAAAGGGCAAGCCGTGTTTCTCAAGAGCGATACTTTCTGAATCCGTGTTGACTATTGGTTAATAGGTTACAAACTATGCCCTCCTTTGGATAGTGTTGTACAAATTAATAAACCCTTGAAGAGTGGCTGCATATGAAGGGTCCACGGGAAAAAGGGGGGGTAAGTAAAAAAAATGAAATTTTAGATTATTACAGCTTCAGAAAGCTTTCAACAAGCTGCTTTTAACGGTTGTTGTTTATTGGAAAGAAGGGGGATAGTCTCAAAGTTACAGCTATTTAAAAATATAGCGTCCATGGGAAAAAGGAGGTAAGTCAATGTGAAACTAGGAAAAAAAGGGGGTTAGTCAGTTGGCAGCACTGATCGCACCTGTCGTTTACGTTCTGTAGTCCAGGTGTTGAGCATCTGCTGTTGGCGACGTTAAGATAGTTCTTTGTGTGTTGTGTGAATTTCTTTAGTTTATTTTACGTTTTAATTGAACTGTGGAAGTGAACATAAAAAATGAAGCTGAGGAAAGTATCACCTTCAGTCAACTGTCATACAACGAAGAAAAGGAAGAGAACAGGTCGACTTTGTGACGTGAGAAATAAACTTTTATCATCCACCCATGACTTAGGGCCAGATTGTAAATGTTCCACACTGAAATGTTTCCTGAGTATTACTGACGCAGAACGTGGGTATATTATATCTAATTATAACAAAATGAGTGAATGAGCCGAATGCTTACTTGGCAGGTCTAATTAATGTAAATAGTATATCGCAAAGGAGACCTAGGCGACTGGAAAATAAAGCTAAATTTCGTGACAACATTTATTGATATCGTGTAAGAGTGAAGAGGGAGAATTCTGTCACTGAAGTAAATGTTCTAAAGCCTTTACACCTTTTCATGGAATATCTAAAAAAAAAAAAAAAAATTAGAAGTAATACAACGTTATCTGAAAAAAGGTGTGAGTCCTAAGGATGGTCGAGGCCAACACTCTAATCGGAAACATTGTGTGACATCAGAGGCACTTGAGGCAGTTCGCCAACACATTAGTTCATTTGAAGGTGAACGAAGCTATTACAGATTTAAAACCTCTAAGAAAGTGTATCTGCCACCAGATCTGAACATCAGTAAGATGTATGAGTTATTAAAAAAAATATCATACCCTACACAATGTGTCGTATGAAAAATACAGACTTGTTTTCAACACAGAATTTAACGTCAGTTTCGGATGCCCTAGAATGGACACTTATAATTACTGTGATAAGCATGCTGCTTTGAAATCGTACCCGGAAAATAGTTCAGAAAGGGCGAATGCAGAAAAAAATCTGGCAACTATCAACGGAGAAAAAATTTCACTTATTAATATCTGATAAGTTTTATATTCGTAAAAGACGTTCTAAAGCAAACAGCAGGGCATTAAAAGAATGTGAAAGCATTACTATGGATTTCCAGAAGAACTTACCTCTCCCCAACATCAGAACTAACGACGTGTACTACAAGAGACAGTTAACGTTGTGCATGTTTAATATTCATATAATGTCAACCGATGAATCATATTTCTTTGTGTATGATGAAACAGTAGCCTACAAAGGGTCTAACAAGATCGCTTCCTTTTTGTTTTATTTTGTGATGTCAATTCTTGATCCCTCTTTTAGCGAGATTTACTGACAATCCCCGTTTCATAATGACTTACCCCCTTTTTCCCTACAAAAAAATTGATGTCATTCGATATAATATTTTCTTTAGGTTGTTACAGAACATTTACGGGAAAACCTTGTAGAGGTATGTAACGACTATATGCAAGGCTACACTAAGCATAAATTTCAAGAGAATTGGCTGAAGATTGCAATTGGTACAGAAGGTTTGGTGTTAAAATCTTCTCTTCTGAAAAATTGAGAAGAACAGACTTACCGTGGCCGGGGCGGGCGCAGGACGGAATCCTCCCAACGGCAGGTAGGCGATCAGGGGACAGGACTGAATCCTCCCGAACTAGCACAATGGCACCTCCGGCAAGGACCAGTCCCCAGCCCCCACCCCCGCCCCAAGCCGTTTCTAACCGTACTTGTCACTTCAGTCCACGGCAGGTCGCTTAAAAGTGATGTCCTTCGACGCCCTTGAAGTTTCAGTCAGTAGAAATGAAGGGAAAGTTACTTCTGAAAGGTGACACTTTCGTATTTCAGAAATTGTTGTAAAGTGGTGTAGCGCGATGGACGTGCAACATTAAGGGTTGCAAAAGTTTTATTAAATCAATTTCTGTTGAGGAGCTGGATGTTGTGAACATTCATGAAGACCACAACCACACAGAAGTGCAAGAAATTTATAAATGAAATCAAGCTTCTAGTGGGAATCGAACCCCAGTCGCAAAAATAGCAGTCTGATCGCTTACCGACAATGCCCCAGCACCTCATTTAAGAGTATTGCTCATAATACATACAATATCAGTGAAAGTCTTTCAGGAGTATTTCCTATTTTCCGATTTCCTATTAAGGCAAGTTTTATTAGAAACTACAGATGTTCATAACTTGCTTCTATTCACGTTAAGTCAAGCCAGTTCAATGAGACTCATGTCCCGCTCTCCCGTTGAAAGCAGAATTTCTTCTTCCTTAGGAAAAAAATTAGCCTGCCTTGTCCTCTGTTTACAAATTCAACGCTGTATCAAATAAACGTGTATACCAACTGCTGAAAATACTGCACAGATTTATCAATTGCGCGTAAAACGTAATCTTTAGATTGTAAGAATCAAAGTGATATTACTGTACGTTTACTCTGACTCTAAAGTTAACTGGGGCTTAATTCTCACTCTTACTTTACTGTACAATGCAGGAACATACACTGGAACAAATGCTAGATAGCTTTGATTGCCTGGAATATTCACAAAGGTCTGGCCACACACTCTGGCCTCAGGCCGCCACCAACTACCTGCTTAAACAGGTTACGGGAGGATTCAGTCCCGTCCTTTTCCACGCCCTTGCAGGCTCGGGAGGATTCAGTCCTATTTTTCTGACCGCGGGAGGAATGGATCCTGCGCCCGCCGAGGTGACTGAGGCGCTCCAGTCACGGTCAGCACAGCCACTACGGTCGGGGATTCGAATCCCCCCTCGGGCATGGATATTTGTGCCGTCCTAGTTCGTAAGTAGTTCATAAGCAGTTTGTAAGTTTAGGGACTGATGACCCCGTAGTTAGGTCCCATAAGCTTAACAAACATTTGAACATTTTGAACTGACTTACCCCCTTTTTCCCGTGGACCCTTCATATGCAACCTACACCTAACACAGTTTCGAACTACCTCGCCGCAGAATTTACTCATTCGAGAATATTGCCTGAAATTCATCGTCGGTCTCGGTTGGGCCAGAATCCCCCGCGTCCGAAGGCCACGGGATGTCCGGCCTCGCCGCGCCACGGGGTGGCCGTAGTTTCCGCCCCGGCCGAGGGCGGCGCGGCGGGCGAGCGCCCGTCTTCTGTCCCGGCGCGCGCTTCTTCGCGGCAGTCGCGTCGCGTCCCTCGCGCCGTCAACACCGCTAGCTGCGCGCGCTCTGCTTTCTGGACCCACGCCGCTCTGCAGGACCGCGTCCGTCCCACGCCGCCCGCACGACCCGCCGCGCAACCGGACACCCCGCCACTCGGCATCCCCTCGCGAGAGTTTTAGCTCGACTTGACGAGATTTATTGCCTCTTTTTTTTTTTTCCTTCCCCGGATATTTCCCTTCTGCTTAGGAGATTCTCGTGCAGACGGCCGGCGGCGTCTTTTGTCCTCGGCTTTCCGTTTCTCTCCTGCCGGGCAGAAGAGCCTAATCCAGCAGTCGGGCCCCCTCCGCCCTCACAGGACCTGACAGGGGAGGCCAGCAGCCACACGTGCGTCTGAGGACCTGCCCACCAGCCACGCCCTCCGACTGACAACATGCGTCTCTCCTCGCTCAGGTAAACAGACGCCCACGCCAGAGGGCCAACACTGGCTTCTACAGAATAAATACATACCGCGTGGATTATTTACAGCACGCAAAATATTCCGAGCTTATCACATGTCACTCCATGCTACCTAATAGTGTGGGACTGTGGCTGCTCAAAGTTATATCAACAACCGTAAGTCCTTGTAGAAATTTTCAGCAATCAGTCGTACAATTATTTATTTATTGGCGATCTAGATTTCGACAACTGTGCGGTCATTATCAATGCTTAAAAACGATTAAAATACTTAAAACATCTCGACGCAACCTCCAACATAGAGGTAGATGTTTTAAGCATTTCAATCGTTTTTAATCATTGATAATGACCGCACAGTTGTCGAAATCTAGATTGCCAATAAATAAATAATTGTACGACTGATTGCTGAAAATTTCTAAAAGTCGAATAAAGTCGTTGAGCACAAGTTCCACCATGGAATCAAGCCTGGTAACCATAAGGTCTGACGGAATTTTATTTTTCTACTGGTTTCGACGTTCCGATAGTGTCATCTTCGGGCTCTATATATATAAACAATTACAAATCAGTAGTCACATATACATTATATCATGTTATAAATTATGTCGCAATGTGTATGACACAGTGTATAACACGATATAATGTATATGGCCACTGATTTGGGTTGTATTTATATAGGGCCTGAAGACGACACCACTGGAGTGTCGAAACCGGTAGAAAAATACAATTCTCTGATGACTTACGGCTGTTGGTTTTTTGTTTGTTTGTTTCTTTAATATTTTATTTTTATTAGTTCACGAATTCTTTTACTGCACTGTGACAAGCTGTTGTCAAAACTTTCACAACTGATATGATTCTATTGCTGGAAACCAATAGCGAAACAAGGTTTTTCTAATATAATCGATGTCCACACGCAAATGACATTCCATACTACTCTAACAACGTCAAAAACACGAACTGAATAATAAAATCCTACACATAGAAATAAAGCATTTCCTGCTTTTGGCGTTATGTAGGATGGGATACAATATTAAGTGTGTATATACTCCAATACTGTGATTACAAAATTTAGGCCTGATGGTTTGTAAGGCACTGCAGTAAATGTTTTCATTGCAGTTTATGGTAGTACAGAATGACACTTTTCATCTGCCAATTTATGGATAGCAAGTGCTGTACTCTAATTATGTGTTCATTTTAGTGTCTCTTCAACCTTCCTCTATACTAGACATCTTTCGTCAATTCAGTACTAAGCATCTTCAGTGGTATCCATTTGTGTTAGCCGCGGCGGAGCGTCCTAGCGTATTAAGGCACTATGCTACGATGTGCGAGGCCGTTCCCCGTCGGGGGTTCGAATCCTCCCGGCGGGCATGGATGTTTGTGCCGTCTTTAGTATAAGCTAGTTCATAAGTACTTTGTAAGTTTAGCGACTGACGACCACGTAGCGAAGTCCCATAAGCTCTACAAACATTTGAACTTTTATTATTATTTTTTTTTTTACATTTGTGTTGCTGTTCATGCTATTTCAAATGTAGATGCACATGGACTAGGTTTCCTCCAATAGCTCTATATCTCTGCACAAATAATATGTACCACCACAAGACATGTGGCTCTATTTTGAAAACAGAAACCACGACAATGTACCTCTGACAGGTTTAGCACTGAATGCAAAAAAATTAATGCCCCTGAAGGCACCTGGCGTTGAATAAACGAAACGTACCTGGTTTTGAAAAAAGAAATTCAGTTGCAAAAGATGGAAACTATTTTACCTTTATGTTAAAACAGACAATTGAAATTAACAGTCGACGAATATGGCTGCAAATATTAACACTATTCTACAACGCAGTTATTATTTAGAATACGTCCATTATTATTTATATTAGGAGATCAGCAGAGCAATGATGTTTCAATGGTATTAATTTTTGCAGCAAGTTCGGCAAGAAAGTAATACATGTTAGCATTACGGAAAAAACCCTGGTATGATTAGGTTTTAACGATCCATCAATGACGCTGTTACATGAATCGGAGGACAAGCTGCATTACCTGAAGTGTAAAGAATGAATTCTGCCGTGCCCTTTAATAGTAACCGTCCGGGCATTTACCACAAGCGATGCTTGGGAACCGGGAAAAAAACCTAACCCAGTGGCGCAATGCAACGAAAGCCTCTTTGAAAGTAAAAGTAATTTTCACGTCTGGGGAAAAAAGTAGCTGTTATCTGTTCTCATTCAATAAAGAGCTCTGCGTACCTATCGTGTCCAGTAACGGATATCGAATAACTGATGACGACTTGTAACCACTTTTCTGTCATAATATGACAACACTTTCGCAACGTTTTTGGATTTTGTTTCTCGAAAAGATAATTTAAAAGGAATGCATCACTATGCTGCGCCAGACTGACTTACGATGTTTGTCAACTGCTATGCTAGAGCAGTATGAAAAAAAAAGTATCTGGCAAACGGCTTTTAGAGTCCGAACAGCCTGATTACGAAGGAAACTTAGGTGCCGTAACAGTTGCCAGTGAACACTTTCAGGTAGGAAAAACAGTTTTTATTCCCTCTAAGGGGTATCAATCCGGGTGGTAGTAATTGTTATGTAAATTGAATGTAAAATTGCAGATAATGCAGCCAATTTACTTTCTAAATGAATGGTTTCAAGAAGAGGCGTTGTTTTCGTGAACGAAATGACATGGAAATCTTATGCAAAAGGTGCGTCTCCATTATTTTCGTGAACGAAGAAACAGAGGAATCGGTAAGTGAAGCTAATTAGCTCAGAATAGGCAAGAAGGTTTGCTAATTAAGAAAACATTACCGTAGCACTTTCCTTAATGAAGCGACGTTCTTCTTTGTCCCTTCTTCTTTGTTTACAGTCTTTTGGAGTTAAAGTCTTCGAAATGATTTTGAATACTGTTGCTTTTACGTTGACCTTAGTTTCATCGTGTATTCATTATATTTACCTTACATATCTAAAATCAATGGAGTGTGGCTTACCAGAAGATTTCGCGTGCTTCACGCATAACTTGTTATTGAATCTGAAATGAAAACCCGCATAACAAAGTGTAAATTCCTTATTCGTTTGTGAAGTGGCTGAGCCTTCTAGTTCGAAATGCTAGTAAGTACTACAAGCCAGAGATTTAATTGTAGGCACGTGAACATCGACGTATAAGATCTCTTTTATTCAGTAAAATTATTCTCTCCCTCTCTCTCTCTCTCTTTAATTCTCTCTCTCTCTGTGTGTGTGTGTGTGTGTGTGTGTGTGTTTGTACTCTGCTGCCCTTCCGCAAGTGCGCCGTTTTATTTCTCGAGATTTCTTTGAACTGTCGATCTAGCTAGTTTATTTTGAAATAACCGGTAACCATTTCACACATCCGTGATGTAATGCGACGTCACACCCACTGAACCCGATATTCTTCAATCTCAAAAGTTGGCGATCACACATTACACTGTTTATTATTATTATTATTATTATTATTATTATTATTTATTTTGTCATGAAACTCAAAACCGGGGCTACCCATCGCTAAACTGAATATGCACCTTGTTGATGGATGCTTTACAACTTCTTAGACATTGATTACGACATGTTGTCTTGGAAACGGGTTGGGTAAGCACCGGCTTAGTGAAACAGCACAAGTTTTCAAACTGCATATAATTTCAATAAGAATTCCACGGTGCATCATGCGTTTGTGAAATCTCAAAGCAGTAGTTGCGTTTCATCCACTGTTTAGGACAACGCTGGCTGCTCTTTACGGGCAGCTGGAGGAAGTAACAGGTTGCTGTTGCAACAGATTGCGACGTCTTCTGTCTCGTACAGTGCGGGTTCTCGTTTACAGTATTCACTGCTCCCGAGAAATATTGTTCATTACTCATTGCATTACTACAGTGCAGATTAATGACAAATAGGAACTAACAAGTGAGTTTCTGCAAACTGAAAATTTATGTGTAATGCGTGTTTACAGCTCATTGCAGCGAACTATCAAACTGTCAGTTTGGAAAACATTTGGATGGGCCGCTTTTCAAATTGCCTTCCAGTACAGATGTTTAGGTTTTCCTTGAATTTTGGTTGAGTCCTAGAACTTTTTTGTGTCTCTTTTTTTTTAGCAATAGTATGCGGACACATACTGGTGTTCCTTACACTGACACATGTTATGAGATACTTTAATATCTTGTTGGACTTTCTTTTGCCCGGTGAAGTGCAGCAAACGCGGCGTGGCATGAAGTCAATGCAAGTCCCCAGCAAGAACGTTGAGCGCTGCCTCTATAACCGTACGTAATAGCGAAAGCGTTGCCAGCGCAGGAGTCTGTACACGAAATGACTTCTCGATTAAATCTCTTAAATGTTTAGAGGAAGGAAGATTAGTGTTTAACGTCCCATCGACAGCGTGGTCATTGAAGCGGACATCTGTGTCGGATTTGTTGGGTAAGGATATCGGCTGTGCCTTTTTAAAGAAATCACGTCGCACTTTGCCTGGAGTGATTTAGCGAAATCACGGAAAACGTCAGTGTGGATGGCCGGAGGTGAACCACCGTCCTCCCGAAAGCGAGTCCAGTGTGTTACCACTACGCCACCTCGCTCGGTCTTAAATATCCTATGGGTTTCATGTAAGGCGAAATGCGTCGCCATATCATTCGCTGCAATCGCAAGGAATCTTCTTCAAAACAGTAGCAAACAACTGTGGCCAATTTACATGATCCATTGCGATCCATTGTTGTTATCAAACATAAAGTCCGCGGATGGCTATAAATCGTCACCAACTAGCGGAGCACGACCATTTGCATTCAGTGAGAAGTTGTACCGGAAGACTGATTCCATTTCCTGTACGATCAGTCCACAACATCATAGAGTTACCAACAACATACATAATAGTTCACGATCGGGAGCGCTCACTTTAGTTCGCGGCTCTGCCGCGAACTAGTTCGCTCTTTTAGTTCGTCGGCTCCCAGTGACGGCTGAGCGGCGTGGTCTGCGCGTGAAGGTGGAGGGGAAGTTGTCCCACCTAACTGCTTCATGCGCTTGCTACTTGAGCCGCTAACGATATCATGCAAACCAAAAGAAACAGTTTGTGGACAATTTCTCGCGTTTAAGTTTAGAGTTATCTCTATATCTTGGCATTATGGAATTTATTAGTCAGATACTGCAGAGTGCAGAACATATCAAAACAGAAAGTTTGTAGCACTGAATCACTGTAATCTATCAGGCAGACGCTCACCTCTAAATGACTCATCAGAAGAAGGCAAACACGTGATTTTTAATTCTGCTTCGCGCCCTCTCGCTATTGCCCGTCGGTCTTCGGAAAAGAATCCAACGAACTATGAAGCGATATACGTTTGGCATAATCGTCCGCTGCTCCTAGTTCGTCCGCTCCTTCTAGTTCGTCCGCTCTTTTTGGCTTTTACTACCGCTACTAAAAGAGCTCTTTTTTTTATGGCAGCTTTTTTATATAATGAATCAGTGTTGCCAAAGCGTGTGCTATTACCCGTATTTTTGGGCAATTTGACATCAAATACTTAGGCAAATAAACCAGTTATTTACACGAATGGGTGATACAATGATATTCAACTACTTTGCATACAGAGTACTCGAAGTACTTTATTTTTAAAATAGATCCTGCAGCAGTGAACTATGAAACTACATCTGAGCTGCATCTCAGCTCGAATTGATGGTAACTGTCAGAAGGGAATCACGCGATTCTGCGCGCTCTCGCGACCTCTCGCTGTTCCCCGTCAGTCTTCGGAAAAGGGGTGGACGGACTAAGAGGCGAAGGATCTGCGAACTAGTTCGCGTAGTTCGCCTGGGGGAGCGCTCTTCCGAACTAGTCCGTTCGCGAACTACACAAGACTAATGCATAGTGCCTTTTTAACAGCTTAGATCCAAGATTTCGTGGAGTCTGCGCAACACTCTAATCCTACCATCAGCTCTTATCAACTGAAGTCGGGACACTTCACCAATTTTTGGAGGTTTCAAGCTATGTGCCCACGAACCCACGAGACGCACTGCAGGCAAAACGCACTCTGGACGACAGTACGCTGCCGCAGCCCATTGTATCACAGTGTTCAAATGCGGTGAACGACGCTGGTATTTTGTTATTACACTCAGGTTCAAAATAAACGGAACACCTTGAAACACTAGAGATAGGGACTTCCAATTCACAGTACCTGTTGTTTAGTATGTTCTGCAGGAAAGATTAGTCGCCTCGGATCATCGTGTATCCTGTTGCCTAATAGTTACAGGGTGTGCCTTGCGAGACAGCTTCGTAACGCATAAGGCGCGAATAGTACCCTATGGGTAGGGTCATCCATGCTTCATTCGCCTGGTTCCGAAGATCAATGATGGTTGGCGCTGGGTGACAGCGCTGAACCGGTCATTTCGACATATTCCTTACATTTTCGATTAGTCACAATTCTGGTGATCTGTGTGACCAGGGAAAATGACTGACTTCCTGTAACATTAAGAAGGCACGTATTCGTAGAGCAGTATGTCGTGCATTCTCATGCTGAAAACTGACGTTCATAGTGTCGTGCAGAAAGAATCGTAAGATAGTATTCAGGGAGGTCAAACTTCTCACAGTGTAGTAGACAAGCACCATTTGTGAGTTTCGTTTGTACCTGAAAGTACCCCCCACACCATAAGACCTACAGTTGGCGATGTACGTCTTGTGCTAATGTACCTTTCTCTGGGTGCCAAGCCATGTTGGTATTACAGGGAATGAACAGGCTGACCGGTTAGCTCGATCGGTAATTACTCGCTGCCCACCTCCCTTTTCCAATTCCGGGTGCGGATCTGCGGGTGCAGATCAGATCTTTGCTTCACTCCTCATGGGATAGCAGCTGGAAAGCTACTGCCCCTTACAATAAACTCCGCACTGTCAAAAATACGACTGCAGTTTGGAGTTCATCTTTACGCCCTTCCGGGAGAGAATCGACTGTCCTCTGTCGCCTCCGTATTGGACATTGCAGGGCGACCCATGGATTTTTTTTTTTTTACGCAATGACATTCCACCACATTGTGATTTCGGAGCCGTACAATCTGTGGCGCATATTCTGGTTGAATGTCCTCTCCATTTGACACTTCATCTTTACGCCCTTCCGGGAGAGAATCAACTGTCCTCTGTCGCCTCCGTATTGGACATTGCAGGGTGACCCATGGATTTTTTTTTTACGCAATGACATTCCACCACATTGTGATTTCGGAGCCGTACAATCTGTGGCGCATATTCTGGTTGAATGTCCTCTCCATTTGACACTTCGTGGCGACTATGGCCTACCGCCTTCGTTGCCTCTAGTTTTGGCGGATGACCCACGGATGATTGATCGTGTCCTTGCCTTCCACCGTGAAGGTAGGCTTTATTCTCAGCTCTAGGACTCGCTTGGTCGGGGTGAGTGGGTTTGTGACTCTTGACTGTTTGCAGGGTTTAGAGCCTTCTTCCCCACCGCCACCCTCACCCCACAGTCTTTTACTTTTTAACGTCATTTTATTTCTCCCCACTCTGAAGCTGTGATCTGTTGACCACTGTGCCGTTAGTAACTTGTGGTTTAGAAGGTTGTGGTCGCTTCCGGAGCCATGGGTGCGGACACTGTAGCTTTCGCTGCCCTACGTTGGTTTTTGTCTTCTCGGTGAGATGAATTTTAATTCCTAGTGGAATGTTCTTTTAGCTTTCCCACATTTTTCGTTGGGTTCTGTGGCATGTACAATTCGGAGTTAAAGGGACTGATGACCTTGTTGTTTGGTCTCTCATTTCCATCAACACACACACACACACATACACACACACACACTTGTGCGAAGCCGCGGTGGAGTAGCCGAGAAGTCTAAAGCGTCTAGCTGCGGAGCGCGCGGTTGTCGCCGTGCAGGTTCGAGTCCTCCCTGGGGCATGGTGTGTGTGTGTGTGTGTGTGTGTGTGTGTGTGTGTGTGTGTGTGTGTTGTCCTTAGGTTAGTTTATCTAGGTTTAAGTAGTTTGTAAGCTACGGACTGATGACCACGCAGTTTGGTCCGATAGATCTACAAACATTTGAACATTTTTGAACTTGTGCGAATGTAGTCGTTGCGATGCCACTCCCCCTGACTGCGCCGAACACAGTCCGGGCATCATTTCAGAGAGGCAGGCAATGGATTCGTCCAAAAGTACCATCTGATATCCTGTCCACAGTGACGTCGTTCGAAACAGGACTGCCGTGTAGCATCTTTCTGCACTTTAGTCCAAGGTAGGCGGAGAACGGGACGACTGGACGACACGCACATGATCCAAGCCTCAATAAACGGCGACGAACTGATAAGTTTGATGGTTGATGGGAGGAAGGGACAAAACAGGTAGGTCATCGCTGCGCCGCGGCGGATTAGTCGTGAGCGCTGGGGCGTCGTGCTGTGGTGCGCGCTGCCGATCGCTGTCGGGGGTTCGAGTCCCCCTCGGGCATGGGTTTTTGTGTTGTCTTTAGGTCATTCTTCTGTATTCAGTAGTTTTCTCCGAATGTGAGATTTCCGAGCGCCAGGTTAAGGAGGGATCCAAGATGACTGCTTGATTAAAGTTTATATTCTGTATTGTTATAAAAAATGGCTGTTTATTCCAGAATATGTTGCAATTTCGGAATGTGCGGATAGTTAATGATGTCCTAGAAGCAAACGACTGTACTTCGTTTCTCAGATCGGTAATGTCGCTGAACCAGCTACATTGACAGGGATAAAAACGTCTGTCTTTGAGACATGACTGCAGACATTTTTCATGATGGAGGTGTTTAATAAGGAAGTACGGCATGATTGTAAAGAATGTGGTTATGTATGAAACTAATACTAGAGCGTAAATCGCCGCGAGTGGACTACTCGCTCATTTTGCTCATTTCCGTGAGGATTTTGGGCTGGTATACATCCCCACTGTAGATTGAATCATTCGCCGTCTTTGCCATACTGGCTAAGTAATACGTAATACTCCATTCACTTCGTGAATGGTTTCCTATATTTAAACGAGTAGCTGATGCAATAGCCCCATACCTAGTTATCAAATTCAACCGTTCACTCAGCAAAAATTCCATTCCCAAAGTTTGGAAAGTTGCACAGATCAATATTCAAGAAAGCCAATAAGAGTGATCCGCTAATTATAGGCTTATATTATGGACGTCGGTTTGCAGCAGGATTTTAGAACATATACTTTCCCGCACGTCTTGAGCAGCATGGGGTTCTCGCATGAGTCTCAGGACGTGCGCTAGCCGCGCGTAGCGTATTTCAAGCGTCAACTTCGCTTTGCAATATCTCGGTATCTAATTGTCGTATTACTATGGAATCGACGCCATTGTTTATCTGATTTGTCATGCTATAGTTTGCTGATGAAACAATATAGGGTCTTCATAAAAACACACAAGTTTGTGTTAAAAAATACATATGTTTTCGTTTTAGAATGTTTCAAAATATTTACATTCAAGAGCCCCTGCCTTACTTAGATACCGGTGACACTCGTTTTACAAAAGACTTTATTTTTCCAGAGATGTGCGGCAGTGAACGATTTGACTTCGTGAAACTACTAGTAACTATATACAGGGGGTCCCACTCAATTCTTTCACTCCAGATATCTCTGGCACAACACGAGATATAGAAAAGCGTCTTTCATGGTCATAAACGTACGGTATGGGCTTATGAAACTGGATACTATGAGACAGTCTAAAAAGTAAAGAAGTATTATTTTCAATATGTTCAAGTGTTTGTAGAGCTTATAGGGCCGGCCGCGGTGGCCGAGGAAACTAAGGCGCTCCAGTCATGGTCTGCACGGCCACTACGGTCGAGGGTTCGAATCCCCCCTCGGGCATGGATATTTGTTCCGTCCTTAGTATAAGGTAGTTGATAAGTAGTTTGTAAGTTTAGGGACTGATGATCCCGTAGTTCCATAAGCTTAACAAACATTTGAAACATTTGATTTGAGATTACAGGACTTAACTACCGGGTCATAAGTCCCCAAACTTACAAACTACTTACGAACTAGCTAATACTAAGGACGGCATGAATATCCACGCCTGAGGGGGATTCGAACCCCCGACCGTAGTGGCCGTGCAGACCGTGACTGGAGCGCCGCAGTACGCTCGGCCACTGCGGCCGGCTGTTATTTTCAACGCAAACTTATGTTTTCTTAATGGATACCCCATATTATTTCTTAAGCAATCATTGGCATGAAAAATAACAAAAAGAATGGCGTTGGTTGCATCGCGATGCGTCTATTACATCCGGAAAAACTGCGAAGCGAAGTCAGTTTCGCTTCATGTGTTTCAAGCGTTTCTCCAGATGTAATTTATGCATCGCGATGCAACCAACACCATTCTTTTTGTGATTTTTCATGCTATTTATTGCTTAAGAAATAATATGGGGCATCCATTAAAAACATAGTTTGCGTTGAAAATAATAATTGTTTACGTTTTACACTACCTCGTAGTACCTACTTTAATAAGCCCCTACCGCACGTTCATGATCGTGAAAGTAGCTTTTGAATATCTCGTTAAGTACCAGAGATATCTGCATATGCTCAAAATTTTTACATGTCACGTTAAGGGCTTTACGTAGACTGTCGGCAGCAGTTACAGTAGATGGCAAATTAAGCTCATGGTTCAGGGTAGTTTCAGGGGTAAGACAAGGCTGTAACCTGTCACCACTGTTGTTCATACTATTCATGGATCATATGTTGAAAACAGTAGACTGGCAGGGCGGGATTAAAATAGGTCAAATAAAATAAGCAGTCTCGCATATGCTGATGACTTAGTTGTAATGGCCGATTCGATTGAAAGGTTGCAAACTAATATTTCAGAGCTCGATCAGAGGTGCAAGGCATATGATATGAAGATGAGTATCTCCAAAACAAAAGTAATGTCTGTGGGAAAGAGATTCCAACAGATTGAGTGCCAAATAGGAGGAACAAAGTTAGAACAGGTAGACAGTTGAAGTACCTGGGATGTATTTTCTCACAGGATGGCAACATAGTGAAAGAACTGGAACCGAGGTGCAGCAAAGCTAATGCAGTGAGTGCTCAGCTGAGATCTACTCTCTTCTGCAAGAAGGAAGTCAGTACGAAGATTAAGTTAGCAGTGCACCGCTCTATCTTTCGACCAACTTTGTTGTATGGGAGTGAAAGTTGGGTGGATACAGGTTACCTTATTCTCAAGGTAGAGGTTACAGATATGAAAGTAGCAAGAATGATTGCAGGTACTAATAGATGGGAACAATGGCAGGAGGGTGTCAATAATGAGGGGAAAAAAGAAAAACCGGGAATGAACACCATAGATGAAGCAGTTAGAGCGAACAGACTGAGATGGTGGGGTCATGTTACACGCATGGGAGAAGTAAGGTTACCTAAGAGACTCATGAGCTCGGCAGCGGAGGGTAAGAGGAGTCGAGGTAGACCAAGAAGGAAGTACTTAGATTCGGTGCAGAATGATTTTGAAGTAAAAGGCATAACATCAGACGAGGCATCAATGTTAACATTGAATAGGGGATCATGGAGGAATTTCATTAGAGGTACTGTGCTCCAGACTGAACGCAGAAAGGCATAATCAGTCTCTAATTGATGATGATGATGATGTTATAATTTTACACTTTTGATGAAAAACCCTTTGCACAATATCGAAACTACTTTAAATCTAATTTTATTTGTTGTTGTTGTGTAGCAACCACTTGCAAGTAATGGAATTGTTGTTTTATTTGAGTGAACTCATTTAGCATTATAGTTACCATTCCTTTCTTCCTGAGCTAAGGCCTGATTCCTTCAGTGTGCCTCAGCGTGATTTTGCTACTCTATCTCTTCGTCCGGAATGAAACTAATCACGTCTCGAACGAGGTGCAATCTACCTATAGAATTCTGCGCCGCTGTCTGATCGATATTGTCCAGAATAGTCGACCACCATTTAACCCTTCGATTACGCACCGCCTCGGAAAGGCCCTTATCTTTTCGATACCGAGCATTGCCATAAAATCGCGATAAGCATCCGCAGTCCAGCGCAGACGTCGACGACGCTACGCCCCTCGTTCCCGATAACCGGCCACCCATCTGATGGCTGCCTGTAAAACGCGTGCGGGCGGATGGCCACCCTCCCTCCCCTCCGCCGGCAGATGCCATCAGTCACGTGACTCGTGCTCTCGCGTGAGAAGACGCGGCGCGGTCACGCCCGCGTCGTGTTTGGCGAGCGCGGAGCACCGCTCGTTACGGCGTCAGTCATTAAGTCGGTCCACCGCGCGGCATTACGGAAATTGCGCGCCGGCCGCCGCCCACCGCTTGCTATGCATGGCGGCGGACCGTGAACGACATCGTAAATCGGCCGACGTAATTGGCGACGCCCCCGGCGCTCGGCCCGGCGTCTGGCGATCGTCCGCGCATGGTGGAGCACCACCCTGCACGTCACTTTTTGCAGTCGCGACGCCACTACTACGGTATCGACTATCGACTTTTGCGAGCGCTCGAAAGCGACCCCTGTGTGTACTGTATTCGGGAATGCCATATTCCACTTCTGTTTCGTATCGCAACATACTTATTTTATGATGGAATATCATTGCAACATATCATTGCCATATTCCACTTCTGTTTCGTATCGCAACATACTTATTTTATGATGGAATATCATTGCAACAGCGCAAAGAAGTTTCGGGCAATATTTCCCCTTGAGTTTTGAACGGTGGTCAATAAAAATCGGTCCAATTATACAAACATCCCGTACGCTACACCATGGGCGTCGTGGGAAAGGCGAACCATAGACTGCGTTTTATTGGCAGAACCCTTAAAACATGCAACAGAACTACAAAAGAAACTGCATACACTACGCTTCTCCACCCATTTTTGCAGTATTGCTGCCCAGTGTGGGATCCTTATCAAGTGGGTTTGACGGAGGACATCGAAAGAGTCCAAAGAAGGGCAACTCGTTTCGTAATGTCACGATACAGGGGAGACAGCGCTGCGGAAATGATACAGGACCTGGGATGGGAATCATTACAACAACGGCGCTTATCGCTGCGGCGTGGGCTACTTACGAAACTACAATCGTCTACATTCTCCTCTGAATGCAAAAATATATTGTTGACTCCCACTTACATAGCTAGAAATGATCATCAGAATAAAATACGAGAAATCAGAGCTCGAACGGAGAGATTCAGGTGTTCTTTCTTCCCGCGCGCTATTAGAGAATGGAATGAGAGGTAAATAGTACAATGGTGGTTCGATGAACCCTCTGCCAGGCACTCAAATGTCATTTGCAGAGTATCCCATGTAGATGTAGCCAGTCGGGGTGGTTTCGTAGTCAGGAGGGTGGTTTCTACTTTCTAGGCTTCAAACCCCTCCCGAAATATTCACGGAATGTGTGACATTAACTGCGAATGGGTAAAGGTGAAAATGTGTACCCACCTGCTTTCTACGCAGTTGCACTGATCTCTACACCACTGGGGACACAGTGATCATCACACATGCACGGAATTACTCAAGCACGCCTCCCTTCAGGTACAAATTCTCAACTTTACCCAGCCCACTAGAACTCAAACGAGTAGTTATTGTAAACTAATTCCCCTAGTCCCTTACTCTTACGGGAATTAGTTTACAATAAGTACAAGTGCAGGGTAAAATTGAGAATATGTACCTTACGGGAGGCATACTTCAGTAATTCCGTGCTGGCATGGTGATCGCTGTGTCCCCAATGGCTTAGGGGTAAGCGCAACTGCCTAGAAAGCAGGAGACCCGGGTTCGCGTTCCGGCCTGGGTACACATTTTCACCTTTATCAATTCACAGTTAATGTCAGAAATTCTGTGAATATGAATAGATAATAACTGCAGGATCAAAAGTGATGTCTGTTCTTTTCGGCATGTCCGAAAAAACAGATGCCACACATATGTATGTATAACACTTATATGAATTCCGATGACGAGCAATAATCCTTTCGTAAAATGTAAACTTTCACGGCCAGATTGGTCAAAATTACTAAAAATTTCCGGGCTATTACGCCGTGGTCTAGTGGATTTATTGTGGAAACCCAAAGTTTCGTCTCCGACTGCGGAGGACATTCTCAAGGGGGATTGTGGCACTTTTTAATGTCCGATACACACGCTGGCTCGCTTAGTAGCGAGTATTTTAAATTGCGACAGTGACAAACAACTCACGCTTTATTGAGTGGGAGATGGAGAGAGAGAGAGAGAGAGAGAGAGAGAGAGAGAGAGAGAGAGAGAGAGAGACGTACTGTGTAGAGTTACGTCTCAGTGACACTGAATATCGCACACGAAAGACCCAGAATGGATTATTAACAAGACGTAATAAAACATATTCGCATGTGCCAAGACGCGAATCGACGTCCGTATGTTTCGCCGTCGCATGCTCTTATTTACAAAAGGACGCTCCCAATTGCAAGTAATTATTGAAAACATTTTGATCAGCCGGTGAAACAGACCACCCCACAGAATAAAAATACAGCGGAACAGCGGAGACTGAAAGTTTTGCATATTTAAAATGGAACTTAGTATCAATCCTTTATAGTTTAAAAAAGAGTTAGTACCATTATGACATTTCTTGACCTAAAAAAAGTCTCCATTAGAATTCCAATATAAAATTTTTGTTATTTCAGAAACGATATTTTTAATGTCTCTGCATGTATCGAAATTGAAATATTTATAATAACAACCTTGTTAATATGTAGAAAGTCGATCTTTCTTGTCAAAAGCTATTTACTGTTTTCTGTGAATATCACAATTTTTTTGATGACGAGGAACGTAATAGCACAACTATAATTTTTGTGAAAGAAATAAGTAGCAATTATATTTACACTTTTACCTTAAAAAAGAAAACATTTTACTGTCGTCTACGAGTCTGTCATGATCTTCCGATATCTGGTTTAGATTCTCCTTCATAAACATCAGTTAGACCCAGCAGCGATAAACAAGTAGTCTCGTTTTAGGTCGCCTTCATTGTACTACTACGTCACGATTACGTCAGTTCGTGCAAAAATGTGTGTCGAGACGGCCGCTCTTCCAGGAGCAGGCCGTAGTGGCGTTCCGCGAAGGCGCCGGGCGTGCCCCTTACCAGCAAACAGTGCATTCGGCGGTACGGCAACGTTCGCACTACTGTTACCTCACTTTACAAGAGCGTCTTTGACATTGCGTAGAAAGTGATTTCCTGGTCGCCCTGGTGTGCTTTGCGTAGCCTCATTTACAACCAAGTTCAGGAGAGCGTTTCGTCATCATGACGTAGCGCTGACGTACATAAGCTATGTCCACTACACAAGTAGGTACATCCCGCTGTCGATTTCAATGGCCGTTCGTTGGAGAGCATCATTCTTTAAAACTATAACATATTCGAAAAAAAAAGAGTAAAGCGAATTGATTTAAATCAAATTCGTATGCTTAAGTATTCTTTCCTAGGTAGTTGCGTGAACCACTACGCCACTGGGACACATTCATCACCACTCTGCATATACTACCCTACTATTCCCTTTCCGCCAGACGTAAATTCTGAACTTCTCCGCACACTAATAACGTAGTGGCCACGCCCATTTCCTGTCATAATTCGCGGCGTGTCGCCGAGACGTCTTTGGAACTACAATATATATTGGAAAATGAACGTATGCAGCGGCTTATGAAAGTAAATATTATCAGACAGTGTAAAACGTAAACATATATTATTTTCTACACTTTTTTTAATGGATAACCCCTCCCCTATTATTTCTTAATCAATAGCATAAAAACTCACAAAAGAATGGTTAGTTGCAACACAACACGTCAATTACGTCCGGAGAATTTTCGAAGCGAAGTTGACGTTCGAAATACGTAAAGCGCGCTGCTATCGCATGTCCCGACAATCAGCCGAGAGTCTCGCTTGAGTTTCGGGGCCGCGGTGAAGTAGCCGTGCGTACTAATGCGCCTTGCTGTAGTGCGCGCGGCCGTTCACCGTCGGAGGTTCGAGTCCTCCCTCGGGCATGTTTGGTTGTGTGTGTGTTGTTCTTAGGATAAGTTAGTTCAAATAGTTTCTAAATTTAGGGACCCATGACCACTGCAGTTGGGTCCCATAACTTCACAAACATTTCGACACTGTGAGTCCCGGAGCATGCTATTTTCGCGCTTCGTGTATTTCAAACGTCAGATGCGTTTCGCTACGTCTCCGGATATAATACAAGCATCGTAATGCAACCAACGCCATTCTTTTTGTGATTTTTCATGCTATTTATTGTGTAAGAAATAATAAGGGGTAAAAGATAAAGTAGTCAACAATCCGAAAATTGGCTTAAACACCACAGTGCTTTAGTAGGCATCGTTCTGTTATAGAGGTGGTATGCCATTGCCTTCCTCTGACCTTCGAACTGAAGTACCCAGCTAGTTATAGGGGGACCTCTAGTTAACCCTAGATTCGAAACCATGGTGCTACTCAATATTTTTCGCATTAGCATCATTTTCAGAGGTGAAAGAAGTGGAAATTGTCAATAAAAATCGGAGGAACTGGCAGAGATCGAACATGCGACCTTTGATTCATAGTCTGTCACTCTACCACTGTGCTACCGTGCCATGCAATATGGGGAAAGCATTTAAAAGTAAGTTTATGTTGAAATTAATGTTTTTCTACGTGCCATAGTTCATGACCGTGAAAGTCTTTTTTTTTTTTTTTTTTTTTTTTTTTTCAGTATATATTGTAGTTCCAGAGATAATCTGGAGTGGAAAAGTTGATTGGGACACCCTGTATATGTATATACAACCTCTGGCTATAAAGTTAGCTGAATAGTCCTGTAATATTAACGTACATGAACTATATCTACTGTTACCTTACTGTGCTTCGAAATAGTTACTATGCACCCCTGATCTCTGCTATATATGTCTGTAAACTTTGCACGAAGTCTTCATTTGGTATGGTGTTCAAGACCTTCGTCACGTTTCGTTGTATGTCAGGAATAGTGTCAAATCTCTTTGCTTTCATAGCCATAACCATAGAATAGGAAGAAGCATCGTTTTGGTGCGGAATTTTCTCCGCTCTGACCTTTTCCCGAAGAGGTGATGTCGGAGAACGACATTCCATGCTTTGCCGTTTCGTTTCAGGGTTGTACCTTGGACAC
Organism: Locusta migratoria; assembly: GCA_026315105.1. Taxonomy (NCBI): domain Eukaryota; kingdom Metazoa; phylum Arthropoda; class Insecta; order Orthoptera; family Acrididae; genus Locusta; species Locusta migratoria. Next base: position 834,305,053 of record CM048745.1, on the reverse strand, counting down.
CAGTATTCATTCTCTGTGAGAATACCGTTCAAGAAATTGTGTGTCGTATCCGTCGTTTGGAAAAAAATCCTGTAAACCTCTAAACGAGCCTGCTTCTGATGGTTAGTCTAGTGACGTGGAGCAAGACGATAACACGTTTTCCTCTTTCCTAACTTCTGTGTAAGTATTTGTCAGGCATGAAGAAATTCTTCAACCTGATATACAAGGTGTATGAGACAGTGGAAATCCTCTCTGAACTCAAGAAGAATATAGTAATTCCAAACCCAAAGAAAGCAAGTGTAGAAAAATGTGAAAATTACAGGACTATCAGTTTAATAAGTCCTGATGCAAAATACTAAAACGAATTATTTGCAGAGAAATAGAAAACTGATGGAATCTGATCTTGGGGAAGCTCAGTTGGATTTAGGAGAAATGTAGGAACGTGGGAGGCAGTACTCACATTACGACTTATCTTAGAAGATAGGTTAAGGAAAGGGAAACCTACATTTTTAACATTTGTAGATCTGGAGAAAGCTTTTGACAAGACTGAAGGAACTGAGGTACCAACAGCCGTAAGTATGATGAAACATTTATTCTATCACAACCAGTTTCGGCATTTCAATATGCCATCTTCAGGTCCCTTCATCGGAGCATGAGGGAAACAACTAAGAGACGAAATCTACGAATCCAGTTTAGTATCCCTACTTTTGGATATCATGCTCCGCTGTAGGGACCTGAAGATGGCATAGTGAAATGCCGAAACTGGTTGTAATAGAATAAATATTTCATTATACTTACGGCTGTTGGTACATCAGTTCCTTCAGTCTCTTGACCAGCCGCTGTCCCGTTTCCACCACCGATGATGGATTCTATAAAGCTTTTGACAGTGTTGACTGGAATACCCTCTATCAATTCTGAAGGTAGCAGGAGTAAAATATATGAAGCAGAGAGTTCTATTGAACATGTACAAAAATCAGAATCATTTATTAGAGACGTAGGACGTAGGGCATGATAGGGATACAGTGGGTGGGAAGGGAGTAAGGCAAGATTGTAGTCTTTCCCCGATGTTGTTCAGTCTGTACATAGAGCAAGCTGTGAAGGAACGCCGTGAGAAATTTGGATAGGGAATTAAAGTTCATTTAGAATAAATAAAAACTTTGCAGTTTGCCGATGACATAGTAATTCTGTCAGAGACACCAAAGGACGCGTAAGAGCAACTGAATGGAACAGACAGTGCCTTGAAAGGAGGGTATAATATAAACATTAACAAGAGTAAAACCAGGGTAATAGAATGAAGAGTCAGAAATCAGGCGATTCTGAAGGAATTAGATTAGGTAATGAGACAATAAAAGTAGTAGATGAGTTCTGTTATAAGGGTAGCAAAATAACTTCAGATGGCCCAATTAAGAAGAATTAAAATGCAGCATGGTATGGGAAGAAAAGAGTTTCTGAAGAAGCAAAATCTGTTGACATTCAATATTAATTGAAATGTTAGAAAGTCCTGTGTGAAAGCATTTTTCTGGAGTGTGAAACGTGGACGATAATGAGTTCAGACAAAAAGATCTTAATCATTTGTTTGTAGCACCACATTTCAAAAACTTGTATCAACAGAATACTTTATGATCGCTGAAATGTATGCGGAGATTAATTTAATAAAAAAATGAAGGATAATCATATTCATAGAGCATGAGTTTCTCACGCTTTTTCTGTTGCGTTTCCATAGCAACCATGACTCGCCGAGACGAAAGGAGATTACGTGTAAACTTGATTCCTCTTCTGCCGTAGACTCCAATTAATAACGGATTAAATCTCGGAAAAATTGCAGACTCTTAAACTTCGCCACTTTCCAGACTAATGGGCTTCCACAAAGAAGCAGAGTAAACTTCATTACATCGGCTTCCGAAGTTGGCGGTAATTAGAGGGGCACTAACCGAACATGAAAAAAAGCGTTTACTTCAAGTATCTTGATCTAACGAGATAAGTAATTAACATCAATAAGTTATTGGGGTATAGCTTTCCACGTATAGAGCTATGTTCGAAATGATAATGCCATACTTAATAAATTAGTTTTAACGTTTTACAGTGAATAGTCAATTAAATAGATTCACAATTCTTCGTTCTTCAAATGGACCAAATTTTCTCCTAGGATTAGATTTTTATTTATTTAAGTCCATCAAAAGGATTTTTGCGGCTTAAGTTATTGCCATTTGTAAGTGACCTCCGGATATACAATTATTTCTACATAGTAACTACTTATTTAATATCACAGAGCTTTTTCTGTGTGTATATAAAACAGTTACGTTTAGGTTAAACGAAGTATATATATGAACGTTACAAACTGTCTTATAGCTTCTTCGTTTTTGGGCTCATTCTCCGCAGTTGCAGTTAGACAGTTTGAATAGGTTAGGCTGCCGACTTTTGCAACTGTAAATTAGTGCACTTTAGACCAGACGCGTTTCGCTGTATTTTAAAGCTTCTTCAGTGCTCAACTGTACAGATTCTTTTATATATATAAACTGATAAAACACGTAGTAGACCAAGACAAACGTCCCCATCTTCGAAAACACCACAAAATAAGATCACATAAGAAAGCAAACACCCCTTTTACACACACACACACACACACACACACACACACAGAGAGAGAGAGAGAGAGAGAGAGAGAGAGAGAGAGAGAGAGAGAGAGAGAGAGAGAGAGAGAGATAGTTGACCTAAAATCATATGTATAAACATACACACACCACACACAATACAGTCAGAACATCGCTCACAAATTGCTAGCAGACTTTTAAACGCCGGCCGCGGTGGCCGAGGAGACTGAGGCGCTCCAGTCACGGTCTGCACGGCCACTACGGTCGGGGGTTCGAATCCCCCCTCGGGCATGGATATTAGTGACGTCCTCAGGATTAGGTAGTTCATAAGTAGTTTGTAAGTTTAGGGACTGATGACTCCATAGTTAAGTCCCATAGACTATACAAACATTTGAACTTTTGAGACTTTTAAACATATAAATAACACACATACAAACGATAAACAGAACGAAAGACATCTGCAGGCTTCGAAACTGGCGAGTTTTCGTCAAGTATTAAAACAGTGGAATTGTAAATAGTAACAGCAAGTGGCAATGTGCTACATGAAACACGTGAAGAGGGCAACATAAAAAAGTGAGTAATCTTAATAGTTCATTTTATACAGAATAAAATAAACCCATAGCATGAGAAGTGCTGATGATCGAATTTAATAAAAACCATACAAAAATGTAAAGCGTACAGTCGACCACTGAAGATGTTTTAAAATAAAGCGAAACGCATCTGATTTCAAGTAGACTAATATACAGTTGCAAAAGTTGGTAACATAACCTATACAAACCGTCTCATACATCTCTCAAATTTTTAACATTGTAAACTGGTGCTATTAAATTATATGTGGCAGTTACGTTGCAACGATATGAGTTTACAGATGATATTTCGATGGTAACATAGGTGGTAATAATATTACTATTCGTTGTTGTTGTGGTCTTCGGTTGCTGCTTTACTTTTCACTGAATTGATTTCGTAATAGTCACTGTATCATTAAAATATGGCTGTTAGTGATGTTAAACAATTCTAAGCGTTTTTTTTTAATTTCTTTATTTAGTGTGGTATTACATTCTAGTATTTTGGATTTATGCTGTAGCTGTGTTATTATTTGTTTGGGTTGCTGTTTTATTTAATACGTTAGATTTTGATAAGGGCCGTCTTTAGTCGTGCATTATCTTCCAAATTTAGTCTCTTCCTTTTATGAGTATCTCGATAAGTTTTTTTAAGGTAGTATTGGTGTTTAAGCTCTGTTTGTTCATTCAGATAAATATTTTATTTCCGACAGTTGCGCATGTTCGTCTGATCAAATATTTGTATCGTTTAAAGGTTCATTTTTTTACCGACTGAGATAAGAAAACCCCCACAAAAGGGAATCGCTTTTGCGTGATGTTTGCTTTGCTGCTAACATCTTCGGCCGATCGAGCCGCCTCCCGATAAACGGCGCACCTCCAGTGGGCTGAAACGACCCCGAGCAGCTGCTGGCGGTAAAACTCCTGCTCCATTTTGTTATCTATTTTTGAGCACCGAATTCTTCCGAGCCGTATCCCCGAGGGAAATTCACTCTTTCCAACGCCGGCGAATCACTGGCTTGCTCTTTCTGCTCTTTTTTCCGCGCCTCCTCCCCCTCCCCCCTTTTTTTTCCTTCCGGAAGGGTGGTGCCGGCTGCGGAGGGTCGTGAAGCGGTTTTCGATATCGAGCCAGGTATGTTCCGGAGGACAGAGCGAGCTCGTATCTGATCTCGTGGCGTGGCGCGTGCGGTTGATCCCTGTAAAACCCACCGCCACTGCCCCCTACCACCATCCACCACCACCCCCGCCCAGTCGGTGGTGGGGATGACCGATTCGTGCCGAGTGACCACCACCCTCGCCTCTTGGGGTGGGAAATACTTGCGCCGTTCGCGCAGCGAGGGGAGGAAACCGCTGTCTCGACATCGCGCGGTGGACGAAGAAAAGCGAGAACAGCTGGACATCTGCCGACTCGAGGCAGGTTTGCAGAAACTGGTTTTCATCTCGACTCTTTGGCGAGGGGGAGAAAAAAGTGAAAAGGAAGGAAAGAGAAATTACGCATCTCGCTTCTGGTGCAACGTCCGCCGGTGGCGGGCAATCTCCTTCCAGCTGCTATAAATTTGCAGCGCAGAAAATGTACGTCGACTACAATTAAAAACTACTCTGCAGTTAATTTGCATTCATTCTGTTGATTACTCTTTTATTTAAAAAAACATTGCTAGAACATTATTTCCGAGGCATGTAAAAAAACAACAAAAATTGGGTATACCCACCCTGTAACATCGCCTTAAGGTACTAGTGGAAAATGCGTTGTTGCCCGAATTTTTATTTATTCCAATGTTTTATTAGTCCATTGTATCTCTCTCTCTCTCTCTCTCTCTCTCTCTCTCTCTCTCTCTCTCTCTCTCTCTGCCGTCCATCTCCTCCTCCGATTCTCGACAGCCTCCGCCATCCATGCGAAGTGTCTTTGCAGTATATATATATATATATACGGGTGTCCCAGCTATGTTGTTCACCCAAAATATCTCTGGAACAACAACAGCTATTGTAAAACATCTGTCACCGGTATCAATGTGAGGCTGGGGCTCACGAATGTACATATTTTGAAACATTGTAAAACGAAAGTATGTTTTTTTAAACACAAACCTGTACTTTTTTTTTTAAAATGGACACCCTACAGTCAGCCGGCCGCGGTGGCCGAGGGGACTGAGGCGCTCCAGTCACGGTATGCACTGCCACTACGGTCGGGGGTTCGAATCCCCCCTCGGGCATGGATATTTGTGCCGTCCTTAGTCTTAGTTAGTTCATAAGTAGTTTGTAAGTTTAGGGACTGATAACCCCGTAGTTAAATCCCATAAGCTATACAAACATTTGGACACCCTTCAGTCAATCAGGGTAACTTTGTAGTCAGGGTATCTTTGTACCACTTAATACTTGGGTTTCAAGTGGCTCATGTTCCACCTATTGGCAATATTTTTTCTAAAAGTAATTTTTAATATCTCTGCTTTAAATAAAGTTACCGTGATTGACTGTGTATTATTTCTTCGGCAATCTATAGCATGACAAATGACATAAACATGGCGTTGATCACTTGAAATACGCAAAACGCACGGCGCGCATTGTCCTGAGCAGCATGGGGTTCTCGCCTGAGTTCCAAAAGTTATCTGAGCGTGTCTGCAAGTGTATTAATGTACACGGGTATTGAAAAATTAATTACTAATGATTTTGCAGCCAAGATCGCATTTTTCATTTATTATGTTATCGGTTTCGGCGTGCTCGACGCCATCTTCAGACCTTTGTAATTTACATAACTTCACGACATTTTTCATATACTAAAAGAGTACATCCAGGTTGAGGCATCACCAAACATAAAATTACTAGTCACAAATAAAATATATACATCCATCTTCTAATGGTTCTGAAGCGAGGTACTTCATAGTCTAAGTTCAATATTAATTGAAGTCCAGTATAGCACTAAGTGTTATACTGGACTTCAATTAATATTGAAGATGGATGTATATATTTTATTTGTGACTAGCAATTTTATGTTTGGTGATGCCTTAACCTGGATGTACTCTTTTAGTATATGAAAAATGTCGTGAAGTTATGTAAATTACGACAGGTCTGAAGATGGCGTCGAGCACGCCGAAACCGGTAACGTAATAAATGAAAAATGCGGTCTTGGTTGCAAAATCATTAGTAAACAATTATAGATCGCCCCATCGAACTGAGTTCCTTATATGAAAAAGTAATTGCTATTGTGAAATTGCGTTCTATATTTGTCAGTCCCATACGCTCTACAAACATTTGAACATTTCTTACATCGTTTTCAATCCAAGCACTTCGTTCGGGATCTTGCAATCTTATTCTCGCCTCGATTCATATATATATTGTCCGTCTTTCCCTACAGCTTACTATTATTTTCCGTGGAGATATTCAATATTTCCTGAACTGTAGCCTGCACAATTTTAGCGCGAACGTGTGCTTGGAGGGTAACTTGGAAAGTTTCCATAACTAGGGCGTAACAGCGTGCGGTAGCGAGTTTTCTCCCAACAGATTTGCAGTGCGAGCGAGCTGATAACGTGACAAGGGGTGGCTGCATTTCGGATGAGGAGAAGGGGGGGATGAGACAAGACATTGCGTGGGAGGACGGCATCTGGCGAGACACGACCGCGAACCAGCGCACGTGCGCCTGCGCCCTGTTTTGATTTGGAGGCGGAGAGCGGTTCACAGTGGCAGCCAGCGAGCTGGGGAAGGGAGGGGGGGAGGTGGGGGCGTCTGCGGCACGCAACGCGACAAGGAAGGGGCCTGAGGAGGCCGAAACAGCTGCGTGGTCGGCAACAGAGTTCACCATACTGCAGCCTAGGCACTGGTCCAGCAAGTGGAGTAGCATTGACAAGTCTCGCAAGTTTGACGAGCTGCCACAGTGCAGACTGCTAAGAAGGTACGAGCATATGGAATAGGTTCACAGATATCTACATCTACGTCTACATAGATACTCTGCAAATCACATTCAAGTGCCTGGCAGACGGTTCATTAACCACATTCATAACTTTTCTCTACCGTTCCGTTCTCTAATAGCGCGCGGGAAGAAAGAACACCTAAATCGTTCCGTTTTCGATCTGATTTCTCTTATTTTATTGGGATGGCCATGTCTAAGTAGGTGGGTGCTAGCAAAATATTTTCAAATTCAGAAGTAAAAGTTGGTGATTGAATCTTCGCAAACAGATCACGCCGCAATCAATAACGTATTTCTTTTAATGATTTCCACCCCAATTCGTGCAACATTTCCGTGACGCTTTGCCCCCCGTAACGTGATAGAACAAAACGAGCTGCCCTACTCTGAGCCTTCTCAATGTCTTCCGTCAGTCCCACCTGGTGAGGGTCCCACAAGGGGCCACAGTACTCCAGGAGAGGACGCACAAGTGTGATGTAGGCAGTCTATTTGGTGGAGCTGGTGCATCTTCGAAGAGTTCTGCCAATGAAACGTAACCTTTGGTTCGCCTACCCCACAATATTTTCTGTGTGTTCTCTCCAGTCAAAGTTGTTCGTAATTATAACTCCTAGGTATTTAGTAGAATCTACGACCTTAAGGTTTGACTGATCTATCGCGTAATTAAAGTTCAGCGGATTTCTTTTAGTGTCATGTGTATTACTTCACACTTTTCTTTATTTAGTGTCAATTGCCAATTTTCGCACCATGCAGAAATTTTGTCTAAATCGCTTTGCAGTTGCTTTTGATCCTCTGTTGACTTCAATAACCGATAAACGATAGCATCATCCGCGAACAGTCAAAGGGAGCTATTCAGATTGTCTCTAAATCGTTTATAAACACGAGGAAGCGTAGGGGACCTATAACGCTTCCCTGTGAAACGCCGGATATCACTTCTGTTTTACTCGATGATTTACCGTCAATTACAACGAACTGTGTTCTTTCTGATAGAAAATCGAGACTCCAATCGCACAATTGGGGAGATATTCCATAAGCACGCAATTTCATAAGAAGCCGCTTGTGGGGTACAGTGTCATAAGCCTTCCTGAAATTCAAATATATGGAATCGATTTGAGATCCCTTGTCGATGGCACTTAATACTTCATGTGAATAAAGGGCAAGCTGTGTTTCGCAAGAGTGATACTTTCTGAATCCGTGTTGACTACTGGTTAATAGGTCGTTCTCTTCGAGGTAGTTCATAATATTCGAACAAAGTATATGTTCCAAAATCTTACTGGACTGGCTGAGTGGCTGGAAGATTTCCCAAGTAATAGAAAGCAGTACGTTGTTCTCGACGGCGAGTGTTCATCAGAGATGAGTGTATCGTTACGCGTATCCCAAGAGAGTGATAGGACCGCTATTGTTTTCTATCTGTAAAAGGATCTGATGGACAGACTAACTTGTAACTTGCGGTTCTTTGCTGCTGATGCTGTGGTGTATGGGTGGGTGCCGTCTTTTATACGCGGTCTCCTTTACAGATGAATTGTATCTTCCCAAAATTCTCCCCATAAACCGTAATCGGCTGTACGCCTTACTCACAACTGTCCTTACATGTTCGTTCCATTTCATATCGCTCTGCAATGGTACGCCTAGATATCTGAACGACGCGACTGCATCAAGAAGGTCATTACTAAGACTGTATTCGAACATTATGGGATTATTTTTCCTAGACATGCACATCACATTACATTTTTCTATAATTAGAGCTAGCTGCCATTCTTCGCACCAACTAGCAATTTTGTCAAACAAGGAAAGTACTTAGGCTCGAACAAACAGAAATACACCAAAATCGTATGATAGATAATGTAAAGGTCCCTTATTGCACTAGTGATACTCCCGCATCTGCAAAACTCTGCGGTCGCCCATTAGAGACCTCTGCGTGTGCCATGCTGCATTGCACTTTAACCTGCCGGTACGCCATTAGTGACGATGCAGTGTGCCTCTGAAGTTCCGCTTTGTGGCGTTATTTTTGTAGTGAAGCGTCAGATGGGTCGGCGATTGGTAATCAGTTCTGCTAATGTACTGCAATTGGTTGAGATGAAATTCCGAAGAGCACTTCTTCGTGAATACGGTCTTGGTGTAGAAGAAGAATCATTCACATGTTTTCTTGTATCTATTATAGTGCAGAAATATGAGATTAAATTAGAAACACTAAAAGAGGTAATAAGTGACATGCGAATGATTCATCTTCTACACCAATACCATCTACACGAATAAGATTTCTTCGTAACTTCACCTCAACCAGTCACACTATATTAGCAGGATTTATTACCAATTGCCGACCCATCCGACACTTCGCCACACAAATAACGTCAGAAAACGCAATTTCAGAGGCACACTGCACCGTCACTACTGGCGTACCGCCAGGTCAAAGTGCAATGCGGCATGGCACACGCAAAGGCCTCTAATGGGCGACTGCAGAGTTTTGCAGACGCGGGAGTATCACTAATGCAATAAGAGACCTTTACATTATCTATCATACGATTTTGGTGTATTTCTGTTTGTTCGAGCCTAAGTACTTTCCTTGTTAGACAAAATTTCTAGTTGGTGCGAAGAATGGCAGCTAGCTCTAAATGTAGAAAAATGTAAGGTGATGTGCATGACTAGGAAAAATAATCCCATAATGTTCGAATACAGCGTTAGTAATGAGCTACTTGATGCAGTCGCGTCGTTCAAATATCTAGGCGTACCATTGCAGAGCGACATGAAATGGAACGAACATGTAAGGACAGTTGTAAGGCGTACAGCCGACTTCGGTTTATTGGGTGAATTTAGGGAAGATACACTTCATCTGTAAATGAGACCGCATATAAAACGCTTATACGACCACGTCTTGAGTATTGCTGAAGTGTTTGGGACCCGCAGCAGATCAGTTTAAAGGAAGACAGAGAAGCAGTTCAGATGCGAGCAGTTAGTTTCGTTAATGGTGGGTTGGACGAATGCGCAAGTGTCACGGAAATGCTCTTGGAACTGAAATGTGGATCGCTGGAGGAAAGAAGACGTTCTTTTCGAGAAATTCGTTGAGGAAATTTAAAGAGCCGGAATTTGAAGCTGAGTGTAGAACGATCTTCCTGTCGCCTACTTACATCTCGTGTAATGATCACAAAGATAAGAGAAAATAGGGCGCGTACGGAGGCATATAGGAATTATTTTTTCCTTGTTCTATTTGAGAGTGGAATAGGAAAAGAAATTCATAGTAGTGGTACAGTGTACCCACCGCCACGCAACTTACGGTGGATTGCGGAGTATGTATATAGATGTAGATGTGACGCCTCTCATACGATACGTGAAGCTACCGGAGTTTTACGACGACAGAGCTTGTAGTTTCAATTAATTTTTATTGATGCACTAGCTGAAAACATAGCGTTGATTTACAGTTTCTTCCTGCCTGAGCTCTTATTTCCGTCCCTCTCTCCATTTCGTCTTTCTACCTCCTCTTTCTTGCCTCCACCTTCTTCTCACCTCCTCTCTATCATCTCTCTATATCCATCTCCTACCCGCCTGATATAATGGTACAATAACATACCTAAGTTATGTATATATTCCAATTTTCCATTAGTCAGTCTCTCCCCTCTCTTTTCTCATCTGCTCATCTCACTTGTCCATCCTAATAAGATTTAAAATTATTTCTATGTTTGAAAATCGCTATGGTATCATGGTTAGTTTTTATATGGTGTTGTCTATCTCGATTCCAATGAACAAAGCAACCTCTTGCGGAGCGGATATTTTTCCTTGTGATATTGTGGCTTGATTCAGACACTGCATCACCTTAACTTACTTTCAGTATAATAACGATTTTTATGAGCAGACCGACGGTGTGGCTATCGAATCCCACTTCGCCGGGTTGTGGCTAACTCGTTTATGGAAACCTTTCGACAATAGGCGCTACAGACAGCCAATAAAAGACCATCGAGATAGTATTGCTACATAGACGATACCTTTGTTAAATGGACGCATGGTGTACATGAATTAGGTGCCTTCCTGTTACATCGTGACAGAATCAATCCAAAAATTCAGTTTACTATGGTGACAGAGTAATGGGCAACTGAAGGTATTAGATGCGTCTGTGGTCAAACAATACGACGGTACATTGGACCATATGGTATACAGAAAAGAGACACACTGACCATTTTCTGCATAAAACTTCTACCCACCAACCAAGGCAAAAAGGGTGTATGATAAAAACATTAGTAGAAATGTCATACAAAATATGTGAACGAGCCTCCTTGGAAGATGATATTAAACACCTGCAACTGACGTTCAAGAGGAGATAGATCGCGTCAAGGAGACAACCAGGATCAACTAGGAACGTCCCAGCTCAAGGGGAAAGTTATTCTTCCATTTATTAGTATTATCATGGATCGCATTGGGTAAGTGCTGAAAAATACGATGTAGAAACTGGTTTTAGACCCATAAGGGAAATGAAAGAATGTGTAAGATCGGCCAAATATATGTTCAAATGTTTGTTAAGCTTAAGGGACTTAACTACGGGGTCATCAGTCCCTAAACTTACAAACTACTTAAGAACTGCCTACAACTAAGGACGGCACAAATATCCATGTCCGACGGGGGATTCGAACCCCTGACCGTAGTGGCCGTGCAGACCGTGACTGAAGCGCCTCAGTCCCCTCGGCCACCTCGGCCGGCGCCAAATATATGCGACATCATCTGGCTACACCAGGTGTCCATAAATTTGGTGCAGTTGTGGACAGGTTTAAATTGCTGCAACAAATAGAAGTGTTAACAGCCGTCCAAGCAAACATAAAAGGAATTGCCGCCTAGGACATACTGATAAATCGGCCGTAGCGTAAAATGAACTTTAGTGAGACGAGCGTCATCGCTAAGACTATGCTTGCATATATAGAGTGGCCATAGCGATTTTCAAACACCGAAATAATTTTAACACGTAAAAGGAAGGTGTTAAACTGGTTACAGTTTGGATGTCAACACTATAGCGACAAAATCACAAACGATTATTTTCAATCGATAATGCTGTCAATATCAGAGATCGAATCAAAGGCGACGTCATGTGATTGACACTGACGCCCTCTGGATCGAATATATATGCGGCGCTCGATCTCTAGTTGCTGTTTGCCGCTTCACCTCCAAGGACGTATTCCGCAGTCGAAGGCGAAACGTCGGGGGAAAGTCTTATGCATGGACCACGGCATCTCAGCCAGGAAGTTTAACGTAATGATAACTCCTGTCGTAAAAACCTTCATTGTATTATATCTATTATCAAAAGCGATTCAAATCATTTTCAGTTTGCTCTCCTAAATCGAAAAATCGTCTATTAATTCTGTAACTACATTGTAAAACATTATACTATATTTCTCAGCAAGATTCGATCGTCATGGAATACTTTTAACAGAATATGTCCCCAAACGTGATGGCAAAACTGCATATCCCTCATTATATAGTTAATATTATGTTAGCTGGACAAAAACTTGAATGTGACATATTGCCTATTCAAAAAAAAAAAAAAAAAAAAACAAAAACAAAAAAACAAAAAATGTTCAAATGTCTGTAGAGTCTATGGGACTTAACTACGGGGTCATCAGTCCCTAAACTTACAAACTACTTATGAACTAGCTACAACTAAGGACGGCACAAATATCCATGCCCGAGGGGGGATTCGAACCCCCGACCGTAGTGGCCGTGCAGACGTAACTGATGCGCCTCAGTCCCCTCGGCCACCGCGGCCGGCTCGCCTATTCATTTAAGTACTATGATGGGTAAGTAAATTATCGTGCAAGTCACAGTATGACGTCTATTCGCATTTCTTGTGCGTCACCGGAGTGACAACTTGTCAGATCTTTCATTAACCACTGCGCGAGAGAACAGCACTCACCTCGGTCGCCGCTCCGGTTGTCCTCAGTGAATGATGGAGGTAACCGGACTCCGCACTCCACGGCTACATCGGCTGCGACTCAGGCGCGATGCATAATTGGCGGGCTGCTCCCGGGTCAGTCGTGGGGACCGCATCAATATTTTGTAACGAGCAGTCAGAAATACACAGCCGGGACGTAAATATTGGGAACACGAAATCGATCTCGGTCCAATGACGGTAGGTACCGGCTGAGAAACAGTAGATAGATTGGTTTCATCGCCGTCCGCCATCAGCGTAGTGCAGAGCTTTCCAAACTGGGTGTCGCGACACCCTGGGGTGTCGCTTAGTAGTATCAAGGGAGTCGCGAGACTAACAAATTTAGACTCCAAACAAAAAAACTTGTCATAAAATAAGACAAAATACCCTTCTCTTCATACTACCCTGAACACTCGCCTCAGCTAATCATCCTCGATTCAGTGCACCACAGATCACGTATTAAAGGAATGATCGGTGCACATTAATTGCGTACTCAGCCGCTAGGCGGCAGCTCTTCTTCAGCAGCAGTAGACACTCAGGGTTCGTTCAAGCAGCTGCCAGTTGCCAGATTCCAGCAAACTGCTCATGCGCAGAGCTGCTGCTCATACTCGACAATGCGTTCCTTCTCAAAAAGCTGGGCCTGAGCATTTTTTAATGGATTTATCAAAGCCACGTCAACCTCGGTAGCGATTCTTACAATCAAATGTCAATCAATGACACAGTGTCTGTAAAAGCTGTCGCAGTTTGTAAAAGCAGTTACAATTGTCCATTGACTAAAGCAATCAGTAGTGATGTTTAGTATGGAGTATGGGCCGGCCGCGGTGGCCGCGGGGACTGAGGCGCTTCAGTCACGGTCTGCACGGCCACTACGGTCGGGGGTTCGAATCCCCCCTCGGGCATGGATATTTGTGCCGTCCTAGTTCGTAAGTAGTTCATAAGTAGTTTGTAAGTTTAGGGACTGATGACCCCACATTTAAGTCCCATAGCCTTTACAAACATTTGAACATTTTTTGAACATTACGGAAGTATTTCTCCTACTTATCTGCGTACCTTTACATTTTTCTACATTTTCGCTAGTTGCCATTCCTCACACCACCTGCATTCCAATACAGTTATTAAAATTCGACACCCTCTTGTAGACCTCAGCATCATTAGGAAACAGCCGCACATTGCAACTCACTCTGTCCATCTGATGATTTATATAGATACAAAATAATAGCGGCCCTATCACTCTGCCCTGGAGCACCCCTGTATGTGAAGAACACCCGCCATAGAGGTCAACGTACCGGGCTTCTATTACTCCCGTTTCGAGTCAGTCAGATATTTGGGTACCAATTCCATACGCTCGTTCCTTCGCTAGCATTCTGTAGTGCGCTACCGTGTCAAACGTCTTCGAAAATCGAGAAATATGCAGTCTGTCTGCTGCCCTTCATCCAAAGTACGCAATATGTCACGAGACAAAAGGGAAAGCTAGCTTTCGCACGATCGATGCTCCCTAAAGTCGTGCTGATGCATGGACAGAGGAAATTTACTATATTAGTCGAAGACACTCTGGACGCAATCCAGTCTTACGCTGTGCGATAAGCTACAACTCTCGTTCAGATTTGGTGTTTGTGAAGGGAATGTTGAACAGCTCTAGGTACATACAGAATGTCGAAAGACCTGTTGTTTGCCTTTCTTACAACAGAATAATGCTCACCCGCACATACCAAGAGAAACTCAACGAGCTCTGCAAGACGTGCAGTAACTTCTCGGACCAGCACGCGCAACTGACGCGTGATACGCCTCAAGCCATATCTCTTGCAAAGTGAACAAGTAGAGCTGGCGTGGAATAATGTATTCCAATCCAGTGTCCGCCATGAGTATGACCGAACGGATGCGATAATCGTAGGGAGATCTTGGAATTTCGTTTCTCCCTGTTAAACTATCACTTGAAGTGACATGCATGGAAAAGGCCCTGAAATTTTTTTTTACTAATATTTTACATCAAATGCCATTCTAAGCATGATTTCGTCCAATTCAGAGCATAATCATTACCGAGACTAATCGCAGGAGGCCGAAATTTGTTTTCATCGGTCTTGCGGTGGCATAGTAATTACGTGTGATGTATGAAACTTCACTAGGTCCCGTAATATCTTTGGTCTGGTAAAATTCTATTGCGCCATACCTCTGCCTTCTGTCCGACTGTTTTTGTTGTTACACGACTTTTCACCTGAAACCGCAGGGCGGAATTCGTTTATTCAGATGATCAAAACATGGGCTTACGGCACGCAACTCAGCCTCTGTTCAATACACTATTAATTACAACCTCTGGATTTTACTATGCGAAAACCAAACACCTGTATATAATTTGTCATACTGTAACAAAAAAAAAATCATATCTATTCTTAATGATCATGAATTAATTACATTGCAATGAACGATGGATGTATGCTAGTAACATAAAATTGAATCCTTAATAAAAGGCAAGAGATATAGATGGTTTCTACACTGTGACGAATTTGAATTATTATAATATAATCAATCTACAACTAAAGTGTATTATTAGGTAGGAGCTGTAAATAAATACAGGCAAGAAAGTGTACGTGGTGTTATTCAATAGAGACAGTTTATCAACTGCATTCCTCTTTTGTCAATCACGTGTAACATTTGAGATGTTGTGGTGCACAATACGTCACTTATAGAGGACAGTGAACCTATCGTACAACTAAATGTAACATATACAGTAGTTAGGTAACACATTTAATCGTATACTGAACAACCGCTTTTGGAATGAAAAGAGGACGTGCGTGTAATTCACCACAAAAACAAGGGCCTCTTGCAAATATCAACGACGCATTTACCCTTCCCAGGACATTTGGCTGCATAGCCAACAGATTGCCAGTCATTTTGAAATAGGTAATAATAATTTCTGAAAACGGCAATACTATATTTTGTTGTTGAATACCGTTAATGATAATCTACGAAGATATTAATTTTGACTCACTCACTTAAATGTTAGCCAGAAGTGGACAATATTATTAGAAGTAGACTGTAGACAATAATGGACCAGCGATGACAAGCCGTTCTTCTTCTTACAGGTAAACTACTGGATGACTAAGCTGCCCATGCCTCCCCACTGTGCATCTTTGTACATCCACGACGTAAGTGCATGTGTAAGTCGTTAATGTTTACATTTTGGATGAGGTGTTATACAGTGCTATTTATTTTGGTATGCTTCCTAGTTTTGATTAGGTTTATTTTACTTTCTTTTATTATATAACGTATTTCCTTGGACCCCGTTTTTACGGTTCCGTATGTCAAACTGTAAAAATGGATCCCTCGTAGGATCACTTTATCTGCTTATCAGTTCGATTGTTAAGACCGTATATTCTCTGCAACTGGCTGGTTACCAAATAGAAATTTATGTCACTTGTTAGGACCAAAGGTCCCTTGGCTGTGTAAAAAATTTAAGCCTTTAGGTCATGCAATAAAAATTACAGCTATTTTTCTACATTCGCAAACTCACTCGTCGAAACTTATTGGTATCGGTATTCTTCGTTGATGAAAAATCACGAAATTCGACATTAGCAAGGTTTTTATAATAGGGGACCGAGAGTATGACGACAGTTTTCGATTGGTTTTTTACCATTACGTCCCTGACTTAATGCCAACGTTAACACTTTAGAGTAACCATCTCTTCCCAGTTCGTAATTTCTTTTACATATATGGCGATTATTTCGACGTCATAAAAGTGAATTCAAATTTATCACGTAACTCTCGTTTGTGGTTAATATGACGTTAAATAGGCGCCCAAGTGCCGAACAAAAACGCTGTTAAATGTACACAAAATATCATTTTAAGAGGAGATACCGCATACACATGCTTTCCACTTCGCTTCTGCAGATGTGAGACCTGTGATACAAGCAATGGTCCATTCATGACAGCGAGAAGAAGCATACCAAGTGTGTGGTTTACCATAGCCATCGCAGATTTCATATCCTTCTTCTCAAACGAAACCATGTTCGTCGTCGTGATCACTGTAGTTGATATCGAGAAATCAAGTCCCTCACCACATTTCTTTTTGCATCGCCCTTTGTCCTTTTTTTGGATTTCTTTCTTCCTTGTCTCAGATTTTTTTTTATGTTTCTAAAGCTTTATGCACAATGCTCGTCCCCACAGAGCTCCACTGGAGGCCAATATGCTTGCCGCGGTGGAGTAGCCGAGCGGTCTAAAGCGTCTTGCTGCGGAGTGCGCGGTTGCTCGCCGTGGATGTTCGAGTCCTCCGTGGGGCATGGGTGCGTGTGTGTGGTTGTCCTTAGGTTAGTTTACCTAGGTTTAAGTAGTTTGTAAGCTACGGACTGATGACCACGCAGTTTGGTCCGATAGAATTACAAACATTTGAACATTTGGAAGTTTGTGACGTGGAGGGAAGTAGTACTTCGACTATTCCAAGGCGCCTTAATCGTTAGTGGTGTGGTGGTCTAACGGTGCCGGGCGCCGTGGCTCAGCGTGCCCGGTCAGGAGGCTACACGCTCCCTGTAACCTGTAATAAAAAAGCTGAGCCAAATGATCAACGAACGACCAAGCAGGAACAATAAAAGCGACCGCGGATCATAGATCTACCTGAAGAACAAAAAAGAAGAAACGGTAAGACGTCTGCCTAGTAAGCATGGAGGTCCGGGGTCGGTTCCCGGTCGCATCACAAATTTTAATTCATTGCTTCCTATTTATCGTTAATGTCTTGGACACATTTGAGACAAAAAACCGTCTCAGGTATCTGAATTTATATTTAAATTGATATTTATAACCGAATTCCGTTTGCAGCAACGCGTCACGGCTATACGATCCACGACTAGGTGGTATTTGAACTGCGAAAACTACTTCAGAAGCGACAGATGCACCTGGGTGGTTACCAGACGGTGCGAAGGCGCCATGCGGGGTCATCGACACTGGGCACGCGACCGGCGTCACGGCACGGAACGGCCCGTCGCGTCGCCCGCACAGAACTGGAGCCTGCCGGGGACTTGGGTTTCCGGAATGTGCCCTTAATGATTCCCCGTGGGACGGCGCAGCGGTCGGCCCTTTTAGCGCACCTACATGCGAAGCTAGGACTCAATTAGCAGCGCGCGTGGGAGCAGTGAAATGAGGCGAGAGTCGCCGCACACCACGGGAAGCAGGCGGCCTTCACAGCCACGCCGGCGGTAACCTGAGCTTGCCGGCGTATGCTAAAATAACGTCCTACCTGGGTCTTCTTCCGCATTGCCACCTTGCAAATACAGTGCTGGCCATTCAAACTGCGAGACCACGAAGGGCGGGAGACATCACACAGTCGTGGGCCACGGTGGAGTAGCCTAGCGGTCTGTCTCACACGAATGTTTCAGTAAATTTCAAGTTCCACTTATGTGTCCAGTGTAAGAATGTACTTTTTGACACGCAGAACAGACCACTATATCGTTGATCTTTTCCTTGCCAAAATCCTTTTTCCAAATTGACGATTTGAATTTGTTTTTCCTTCACTAATGTCAAATGTATTCACTACGATATACGTAGTCACACGGTCACTATAAAGCGCTAACTAAGGGCAGCGGATATCCGCATCCCAGTTTTTGTGTCCCAGCCTCGTCGCCGCTTTTGTGTCTCGTTTCCGTCGTAGGTGTCGGTGGCCGAGTGGAATGAGACCGATACAGGAATAAAGATAGCACGCTGGTGCAGGTACGGAGGGGAGCAGCCAGAAACTAGAAACACTAGAGTAAATTAGAACGAGATATATATTGAACAGAATTTATACAATACTTAACTTTTACAGAGATCAGTACTGCAGAATGCTGATACATAGTTGTTAGAGGCCTGCCTAGTGCCTGTACGATAGCCAAGTCTTCACTGGTGCCTATCTGATTCCGAAGGTCCTAACTGGTTGCTATCTCAGTCCCAAGTGAACGATGTCGTTCAGTGGTGGCCACGAGCGGAGTAGCAGCAGAGGGCGCTCGTGGCTGTCGTAAGAACGGCGCGCCGTGCGTGCATGGCGGCGCGCGGCGAAAGTAGGTGGCGCGCACTTTGTACTTGTGCGACACCACACCAGTGGTAACACACTGTACTCGCATTCGGGAGCATGGTGGTTCAAATCCACCTACGGCCATCCAGATTTAGGTTTTCCGTGATTTCCCTAAATCACTACAGGAAAATGCCGGGATGGTTCCTTTCAAAGGGCACGGCCGATTTCCTTCCATATCCTTACCCAAATGACCCGATCGTTAGCTCCGCCTCTAATGACCACGATGTCGACGGAGCGTTAAACAATAATCTCCCTTCCTCCTATCCGCATTCGCGCAGACCACTACACACAAGTATGCAACAGTACTGGCCGTCCGAGGTGATCAGACACCATATTAGAGAGCAACAAAAATTACTAAATATAGTAGCCTACGGGCCTCGCTCTAAGTAATCGCCGTGTAAAACTCACAGAATTGAGACAGCAAAATATTGTACTGCATCATACACAAATTACAACTGTAACTAAAGCGTCTCGCTGCGGAGCGCACGGTTGCTCGCCGTCGGAGGTTCGAGTCCTCCCTGGGGCATGTGTGTGTGTGTGTGTGTGTGTGTGTGTGTGTGTGTGTGTGTGTGTTGTCCTTAGGTTAGTTTACCTTGGTTTAACTAGTTTGTAAGCTACGGACTGATGACCACGCAGTTTGGACCGATAGATTTACAAACACTTGAACGTTTTGAACACAGTTGTGGCCGAAAGCATTAAGGCGCTATCTATATCTAATTGTAAAATGTAAACTTACACAACCGTAAAGGTCAATATTACTAAAACGTACCGGCCTATTATGCCGTGGTCTCATGGATTTATTTTTTTAAATCCAACGTCCTCCGCAGTTGGGAGCGAAACGTTGGGTTTAAATAATAAATCCATAAGACCACGGCATAATAGCCCGGAAATTTTTAGTAATATTACTATCTACATCTACATAGCACATTTAAGTGCCTGGCAGAGGGTTCATCGAACCACATTTATACTATTTATCTTCAAATGTCCAAAAATGTTTTTAAATCTATCGGACCAAACTGCGTGGTCATCAGTCCGCAGCTTACAAACTACTTAAACCTAGGTAAACTAACCTAAGGACAAACACACACACACACACACACACATACACACACACACGCCTCGGGGAGGACTCGAACCTCCACGGCGAGCAACCTCGCGCTCCGCAGCGAGACGATTTATACCGCTCGTCTACTCCACCGTGGCACTATTTATCTCTCCGTTCGAGCTTTGATTTCTCGTATTTTATTCTGATGATCTTTTCTACCTATGTAAGTGGCAGTCAACAATATATTTTCGATGTCGGAGGAGAATGTTGGCGATTGGAGTTTCGTAAGTAGACCACGCCGCAGCGATAAGTGCCTTTAGTGTAATGATTCCCATCCCAGAACCTGTATAATTTCCCCTGTATCGTGACAATACGAAACGAGTTGTCCTTCTTTGGGCTCTTTCGATGTCCTCCGTCAAACCGAAATTAAGAAGCAATAGTCCAAAAAAGGACGGACAAGCGTAGTGTATGCAGTTTCTTTAGTAATTCATTTGAATCTTTTAAGGGATCTGCCAACAAATCGCAGTCTTTGGTTGGCCATTCCCACGACATTATCTGCGTGTTCTTTCCAATTTGAAGTAATAGTAATTCCTAGGTATTTTGTGGAGTTTACGGCCTTCACGTTTGATTGATTTATCTGGTAAACAAAGTTTAACGGATTTCTTTTCGTACTCATGTGGACAACTTCACACTTCTCATTATTTAGAGTTAATTGCCAATTTTTACACCATAGTGATATCTTATTTAGATCGTTCTGCAGTTAGTTTTGATCTTTAGATGATTTTACTAGACGGTAAATGACGGCGTCATCTGCAAACAACCTAAGAGAGCTGCTCTGATTGTCTCCCAAATCGTGTATGTAGATGAGGAACAGCAGAGGACCAATAACATTACCATGTGCAACGCCCGATATCATCTCTGCTTTAGTCGATGCCTTACCATCGATTACTACAAACTGTCCTCTCTGACAGGAAATCCCCTATCCAGTCACAAACTTGGGGCGATATACTATAACCACGCAATTTGATTAAAAGCCGTTTGTGAGATACGGTGTCAAAAACCTTCTAGAAATCAAGAAATACGGAATCAATTAGAGAAGCGTTGTCGATATCAATCGTCACTTCGTGTGAGTAAAGAGCTAGATGTGTTTCGCAGCACGTAATGTTCCGTGGGATGTAGCAGCAGTTTTAGAGCGTGCAGCAGCAAGATTGATTGCACGTCTGGCGTGCGCCGAGGAGGAGAACGCTTCCCGTGTGAGGACAGCTTTAGTGGTAAAATCCCATGATCTATCAGATAAAAATGCCTTGAACCTTTTGAGATAACGTAATCACACCTCTAAGTGACAGGCTACGGACTCCTCAGATACGATGGTAAGGAATGAGACGGGACGATATTAACATCATCGGGGTTACCCCGAGAAGAAGTTAGAGCTGGCAGAGGCTGTAAGTATAATGGGATTTTCGATCATTTAGCTCTTCATGACGTTCAGGTAAGGTAAGGCAGTCAACAATCCGAAGATTGGTTTGAACACCACAGTGCTTTACTGGTCATGGTCCTATTTGGAGCAGCCAGTTATAGGGGGACCTACTGTTCCGAACCACGGTATTTTACACATGAGGAATACTGCGAGAGGTGAAAGAAGTGGAAAGTGACAGATAAAAATCCTAGGACCTGGTGGGGATTGAACCCGTGACCCTCGGATTCAGAGTCTTGCACTCTACCACGGGTAAGTGAAGCGAAAGAAGACAGAGAAGACAAGGTCTGCCTCTGGGGAGTCTAAGCAGGAAGAGCACCTGATGATAACGGGTTTGGTTGCCGAAATATTATGCCACTTTGACACAGGGATCCGGCAAAACACCCGTGAACTTTTTCATCTAGAATCACGCAGAGGGAAGCTAAACAATCACGACTTTTTAGTAACTCTTCATTCGTTTATCCAGTATAGTTGTCCAAGAAATGTCAACCTACATCTACACCATCACTTCTTTTATGATGAAATGTTACTTTATACGTACGTGTAGGCTTCCAGACCGTTATCACTCTCGGTAAAATCTTCTGGTCGCGCAAAGTGGCTTCGAGGGCTAATGCATCATGCTACGAACTGAGCATCCGTTCCCGACGGAGGTTCGAGCCCTCCATCGGACATGCATGTATATATATATATATATATATATATATATATATATATATATATATATATATATATATATATAACTTTAGTGTAAGTTAGTTTAAGTAGTTTGTAAGTTTAGGGACTGATGACCATAGCAGTGCCGCGGCGAAGTGGCCAAGCGCTTTGAGGCGCTGTGCTCCGATGCACGAGGCCGTTCCCCGTCTGGGGTTCGCATCCTCCCTCGGTTGTTTGTACTGTCGTTAATATAAGTTAGTTTATAAGTAGGCCGGCCGCGGTGGCCAAGGGGACTGAGGCGCTCCAGTCACGGTCTGCACGGCCACTACGGCCGGGGGTTCGAATCCCCCCTCGGGCATGGATATTTGTGCCGTCCTTGGTATTAGCTAGTTCATAAGTAGTTTGTAAGTTTAGGGACTGATGACCCCGTAGTTAAGTCCCATAAGCCATACAAACAATTTTTATAAGTATTTTGTAAGTTTAGGGACTGATGAGCCCACAGCTTTACAAACATTTGTTTACAAATATCTGAACATATTTGAAAATTCTTCCGGCTTCATGGCCGCTTTATCTACGTATAACATTGTCCGACATTGCAGCCTCTATCATTCAGCAAAACATCCTGAAGAATACTGGCTGTAACGACGGTTTTGTACATTGACAAAGCGGTCACAAAAACAGGGACATGGGTGTTTTTGTTGTCCTTAGGTTAGTTTACCTTAGTTTAAGTAGTTTGTGAGCTACGGAATAATGGCCAAGCAGTTGAGTCCGATAGATGTACAAACGTTTGAACATTTGTACAAAAACAGGGGAACTTTTCAAAAAAAATGTTCAAATGTTTGTAAATCTTATGGGACTTAACTACGGGGTCATCAGTCCCTAAACTTACAAACTACTTGTGAACTACTTACGAACTAGGACGGCACAAATATCCATGCCCGAGGGGGGATTCGAACCCCCGACCGTAGTGGCCGTGCAGACCGTGACTGAAGCGCCTCAGTCCCCTCGGCCACCGCGGCCGGCGGGAACTTTTCCTTGTGCTGTGGAGTTTTCTTCCTTGATTTTCCTAAGAATTCTCCTTTAAGAAAAATCTTGTTTTTCCGGGCGCTTTTTTTCATAGAGACATCTTGTACCGAAGACGATGTTTGTAATGCATTATTTGACACACAATGAAGCAATTTTATTGCAGATATGTTTCTCAAATTTATACTCACTTCCATTTTTTTACGATTCGATTCCCATTAACTTTTTTATCGATTTCCTTTTCAAGTATACTCTTAACAAGGTTTCAATACCATTTCCCTCTTTCAGTCTGCCTTATCTAAATTTCAAAATATTTTGATCCCTGTTTCTCATAAACGGTGGCGAATATAGTTTTCTTTTTGGGGTTGGGGGAGTAGATTAATGTAATGATAAGTTAAATAAGTAAACACCCAATGATATAAATATCAGTTTTGCTGCTCATATTTACAATATAATTTGCGCTGAATTATTATAGACATTAAGAAAACAGTTACCTATTAAAAATGGCAGAACTTTATACCACAAACTCCTCACCGCCGTCACCAATAGTGTGTTATTACTTTCTACCACGGCGATGCATTCACACATCATTCATTAAAATAATCCAGATACCGTCTTTTTCTTTATTTTTTCATTATTTCTGGGGAGGGGGGGCAGTACCACGCCTCCCCCTTATAAACGTCACTGGTCATAAATGTGGACTTTCTGAAATACGGAGTGGCTAATTTCCTCATGGTTTCTGATAGTATCCCGTAATCTTCAACAAACACGACGTAGTTTATTTTCGTGTAAATGAGTAAAATAAATAATTCAGAGTAATTTCGCACGTTGTAATCAATATTGCTTTACACTCCAAGAATTTCCCCACACTATTGTTATGGACACTGACTTGCTGCACATGGCAGCACTTGCATGTCATCATTACGAAGCTGCCGTCGAGTTGACGATCAGCTTCAAGCAGTCAACCACAGCCGATTGTCGGTATAAACCTGATGGACAGTCTATTTACAATACAATGGATCCTCATTAAACGAGATCTCGGCTGAAGGCAGACTTAACAAGCGCGGTAATTACAATACTTTCGTCTTCTGAGTGGCGACGAAGGAAAGTGGTTTTAGCCGTAAATCATTTTAATGTGGCTGCCCGCTCTCTAAAGTGGATAATTTATTACGAGGGATAGTAGAGCTTGTTAACTGGGAATTTAGCACAAATGTGGCTAAGAATCTTACTGTTGCGTCTATATTGATAAAATAAAAAAAAAAGTACTGAAAGCGCTTTGAACAAGAGGCTGTAACAAGGCAAGGCATGATTTATGTTCAGCGGTAAGCTGCGTCTGCAATCTGACGCTCCCCTCCGAAGCCTTTATACTTCCCAAGGCTTGGCTAGTTCTTATGCAAATGCAGAGTCTTTCCAGGTGTTTAACAATGGATTTAAACTCTAGATGTCATTAAAAATATTTCTTTGGACGGTTATTAGTATCCATCGCTTATTTCATAGACGAGGTGGAGTAGCCGAGCGTCCTAAGGCGCCTAGCAGTGGAGGGCATCGCTGCTCGCCTTTGGAGGTTCGAGTCCTCCTCGGGCACGGGTATATTTGTTGTCCTTATCATAAGTTAGTTTAAGTAGTCTGTAAACCTAGGGAAGGATGACCAGATTAGTTAATTCCCATTGATTTACAAACATTTGAAGATTTGAACTTAGTTCATAATTTATGAGCAAGAAGTATGGTATCAGTTGGTTACATAAGCTCTTGGCCACTACTGCTTCGACACCATTGTATTTGCTAGAACTGTCCAGTACGACCGAAGGTGAATGCTTTCATTTTCCCCTAAGAATCGCGCACAGTTTCGCTATTTTCGCAGCTACATGCTTTGCTTCGTGTGACTAGAATTTGTTGTTAGTTTATATAAAAAAAAGTCTTGTGAAGCGTTTATTGATGTAGTTTCACGCGAAGTCTCACACATACACACACTCGCGTCTGTATCAGTTCTTATTACACAAAGGACTTGGTCATTTTTCTTGTTTATGAATTCATTTCTAAGATTTTTTCAGTTGTTACTTCATCTTTTAATGTG
Organism: Locusta migratoria; assembly: GCA_026315105.1. Taxonomy (NCBI): domain Eukaryota; kingdom Metazoa; phylum Arthropoda; class Insecta; order Orthoptera; family Acrididae; genus Locusta; species Locusta migratoria. The sequence continues at coordinate 834,279,828 of CM048745.1, read as the reverse complement.
TTCAGTTGTTCAAATCTTACTGTGCTTCTTGCACCCAACTGATGTTTAATTTATATTTTGCATTAACAAAGTTGAAAGTTTTCGTAGTCTCTTTTCATTTCATACAGGAGACCGTAGAACAAGCAGGTGTCTTTTCCTGCGTTTAAATGTAACGTCTGTGATTGCGAAGTATCACAGGTCGTCGGACCTCAGTTCCATGTTGGAAAATAGCGCCTTTTTTCTAAGGATTATTCGTTCTTGTTTCTTGACATCACAAATTTTTGTGATCCGACTAATTGCTGTGGTTTCTGTCGCATACAAAGACTCGAATAAGACGAAAGTATATCATTGTCGAAGTTTACTGCTTTTGCACTTTATATATTAGCATGCTTTAGTAAGACGAATGTCAACAGTCGTCATATATTTCATAAAATGCATCTTTAAAACCATCGGCTGTTTATTCAAAAACCTTATAAATCAACCAGTTTCGGTCAATAGATCATCTTCATAGATAAACTGTACAAAAAATACAAAATAAACTTAATGAATGTGACAATCAAAGAGAGGAAATAATCAACAAAATTACATATAATGAGATTGAAAACGGAAAAAATCATGCCACTTTAACATATAGTTAAGAATACTTACAATGTGTTAAAACTGATTGGTAAAATGCATAAAATTACATACATCTAGTTGAGGCAAACAGGAGTCAGTATAACTAAAGATATTACAAATACAGTGGTCATCTTAGATAAAACCTATCAGTCAACACAACATAAAAGGTAAGAACAGATTATTCTCATTCTTAGCCAAATGTGTAAATGTTTGTAAATCTGTCGGACTCAACTGCTGGGTAATCAGTCGGGAGCTTACAAACTACTTAAACTAAGGTAAACTAACCCAAGGACAACACAAACACCCATGCCCGAGGGGGGACTCGAACCCCCGACAGCGAACGGCCGCGCGCAACGCAGCACGGCGCCCCAGTGCGCACGGCTTACCCAAAACTCAGAGCGTTAGCTCCGTCTCTAATGGCCAAGCTGTCGACGGGACGTTAAACCCTAAGCTTCCTTCCTTCCTTCCTTCCTTCCTTTTTCTCTTATTGGAGGAATGATGTAATAACATGATGTAGGAATTCATTATTTTAGACAGGATAATTTATTTTTATTATATCTATTTTATAATCACTTATATTAGTACAGAGTCAGTACTTTAATTTTGTGAACAGTTTTTTTTCCTTGCAGAGGATAAAAAGTCTCTGGTGACACAGAAGTACTTGAAAATGGTGACGTAGCTGCACTGATACTAGATGTTCAAAATACATGTTAAAAGTAATATATCGCAGTCAGTGATACACCAAGGAACATTTCAGGATGCTTGAAGCCCACAACAGTGCAGAAATTGTATCCAATTGTTGGAATAACCACACCCAATATCCGGAGGGCCATTGCTGCAGACTATGAAAGAAAAAAGCAGGAAACTGACCACAGACATGCTCTGCATGGTCACCAGGCAGCAAGACACCGCCTTAAATCTCGCAAGAGTTTCCTTGCTAGGACTACGCTACTAGAGGGAGCACCAGAGGCAAATCGTCTCGCAACACGATCTCACTGCCCGCAAACGTATCGCCGAAAGAAGAAATAGCTCATGGCGCAAACCTACAATACCCTGTGTGGAGGCCCCTCAACCGCCTAAGAGTGGGCGTCCCTCGATGCAAGAGCAACCTGAAGAAATGGGGAATCCCAGCGAGCGCAGACACCTCTTGCGACTGTGGGGCTGATGAAGATGATAGCCACCTACTGGTATGCCTCCTCCTGAACATCACATGTACAGCACAAGATGTTCACGAAGGAAATGACAAAGCTATCGCAGCTGCTATTTTTTGGAAATGCTGACCAACCAGACACGGAAATGAATGAGTAATATAGCGACTGTGCCACATAAGTACATTGTTTGAATATCTTCATTTAAAAAAAAGCCTCTCATTATATTTAATAGCTTTGGTATAACAATGTTTGTCTCAAGGAACTGACGTATTGTCGATATCCTTATGCTTTGGACCCCTTCCTACCCGCCCCCTTCCCACTCATACATATCAGGTCGCATTGCTATTTGTTCCTTTCAAAAGTTGGAACCTCTGTAGTACCCACATGAGACATTTGGTTAGGTTACAAAATGGGATTACATTGCTTACTACAAAACGCCTCTTCTGCTTCATTTCACTGATTGGTCGCTAAAAATGTGCTGTCGACAGAACTTTTACTATTACCGCCCCTAGCTATTGAATAGCTTATGAATAGGAAGACTTCCTAAGTAATAGAATGCAGTGCGTTGTTCTCGACTGCGAGTGTTCATCATAGACGAGTGTATCGTCAGGCGTGCCCCAGGGGAGTGTGATAGGACCGCTATTATTTTCCATCTACATAAATGATCTGATGGACAGAGTAAGTAGTAATTTGCGGCTGTTCGCTGATGATGCTGTGATGTATGGGAGGAGGTTGTCTTTAATGATTGTAATAGCATACAGGATGACTTAGACAAAATTTCTAGTTGGTGCGAATATTGGCAGCTAGATCTCTATGTGGAAAAATGTAAGGTGATGCGCATGTGTAGGAAAAACAATCGCATAATTTTCGAATACAGCATTAGTAATAAGCTTCTTAATGCTGTCGCGTCGTTCAAATATCTAATCGTAACATTCCAGAGCGATATGAAATGGAACGAACATGTAAGGACAGTTGTGAGTAAGGCAGACGGCCGTCTTCGGTTTATTGGGACAATTTTAGGAAGATGTACTTCACCTGTAAAGGAGACCGCGTATAAAACGCTTGTACGACCACGTCTTGAGTATTGCCCAAGTGTTTGGGACCCGCAGCAGATCAGTTTAAAGGAAGACATAGAGGCAGTTCATAGGCGAGCAGCTAGGTTTGTTACTGGTAGGTTCGACCAATGCGCGAATGTCACGGAAATGCTCCGGCAACTCAATTGGGGATCGCTGGAAGAAAGACGACGTTCTTATCGTGAATTTCTGTTAAGTAAATTTAGAGGGCCGGAATTTGAAGCTGAGTGTAGTACGATCTTGCTACCGCCTACTTACATTTCGCGTAAAGATCACAAAGACAAGATAAGGGAAATTAGGGCTCGTACGGAGGCATATAGGCATTTTTTTCCTCGTTCTGTTTTAGAGTGGAATAGGAAAGGAAATGCCTAGTAGTGGTAGAGTGTACCCTCCGCCACGCACCTTACGGAGTATGTAAGTAGATGTACTGACGGTCTCTTTCAACTCTTCTCCGCGTAATCGGACTATAAGAGACCGATGGAGGAAAGGACCGTAGCGCGAAATCCTGGGATATGAGGCATGGCCTGGCGAGATAAATCCTGTTTGTTGACGAGGTGCCACCAGGCGGCGCGGCGTGGCGTTTCGCTCCCCCTGGCTCGTCCTGAGGCGGCGGCTGTGTGCAGCAGGGCGGCAGGTGTCGGGTTACGCGCCGCACATCCGCCCGCTGGTGCGTGCCTGCGTGCGTGCGTGCACGCCCGGACACGCGTCCTCTGCGCGCCCCACCTCACGCGGCGGGCGGCCAGCCTCAAACGCCGACGCGGCACGTCCCCTGCTACTCCCTCCATGTGACCTGTGGCTTATACTGCACTACTACTCGCGTGTCTCAAGCGTCGAAAGCTTTATACAGGGTGTATCAAAAGGGATGGCGCATACATACACGGTTGAAAGTACACGATAATAGAAGCGAAAATTTATAATTTGAACACTACAAATTGTAGCGACAGGAAATTTTACAGACAGTACGCCGCGGTGGAGTAGCCGAGCGGTCTAAAGCGTCTCGCTGCGGAGCGCGCCGTTGCTCGCCGTGGAGGTTCGAGTCCTCCCTGGGGCTTGGGTGTGTGTGTTTGTCCTTAGTTTAGTTTACCTAGGTTTAAGTAGTTTGTAAGCTACGGACTGATGACCACGCAGTTTGGTCCGCTAGATTTACAAACATTTGCACATTTTACAGACAGTACATACATATAGTTGAATGTACCTGCTAAATTGTATCACAGCACGACACGTAGTTCATGACATGTGGGCACATAAACATTAACATTGCCGGCCGCGGTGGCCGAGCTGACTGAGGCGCGCCAGTCATGGTCAGCACGGCCACTACGGTCGGGGGTTCGAATCTCCCCTCGGGCATGGATATTTGTGCCGTCCTTGGTATTAAGTAGTTCATAAGTAGTTTGTAAGTTTAGGGACTGATGACCCCGTAGTCAAGTCCCATAAGCTCTACAAACATTTGAACATTTTGAAACATTAACATTCCGCGGTGGCCGAGGGGACTAAGGCGCTCCAGTCACGGTCTGCACGGCCACTACGGTCGGGGGTTCGAATCCCCCCTCGGGCATGGATATTTGTGCCGTCCTAGTTCGTAAGTAGTTCATAAGTAGTTTGTACGTTTAGGGACTGATGCCCCGTAGTTAAGTCCCATAAGCTCTACAAACATTTGAAAACCGTTAGGTAGATGTTTGTTTGCGTTCAGTGGCCGAGGGAACACGTATGGGCCGACCAGATTAACGCCCACCAAGCCAACCCAAATGTTGACAGCGAAGCTATGTTGCTGACCAAAGTCGGCGAGCGGATTTTCCCTTGCCTACACGTGTTGACTGAAGCTGTGTAATTTCAGTTTTAGTGGCAAACTTTTTCAAAAAAATTTAAAAAAAAATTAATAAAAATTCAACGTGAGAAATTCATGTGGAGTTTTAACCACCTGACGCGAACGGAAAGCCGAAAATGATTGATTGATTGATTTTTCCAGGGAAGCCAAAACAATCTTGGACCAACCCGCCATTGCCCGAAACTAAGTTTATTGTGCGGTATCGCTCCATGTATATCTAGTAAAGCCAACCAATGCCCTTGAACAGTGCAAGGAGTCCCTTTACCAGTTCTTTATTAGACACAATTTCTTCGGGTCTGGTTGTCCCAAATATTCTGTGCCTTTTATTCTCCAATGCAATTCATACGAAGATTAGATGTGATGCAGTTTCATCACCGTCATCACAGATCCTACATTTAGGGTCCTCTTCTGTTATTCCTATTGTACGTAGTTGTTTTTTGAAATTCCCATGGCTTGTCAGCAATCCAACCATGAGTCTAATCTCCCTCCTGTTCAGACCCAAGATTGCAGAGCTTCTTTTAAAACATAGCTTTGGCATCATTACCTTGCCATGTTTTTGTTGATGGACTTTTGTCCAATATTCTACGTGCTGTCTTCTGAGCCAATTACGTAGCTCCAATTTGATCATTGCCTTGGTGATTTTTACGACAGGTTTCGGTCCAATAAATAGAGTCTCTGCCCCCATCCTGGCTAAACTGTCGGCATGTTCGTTGCCACTGATCCCCGAGTGGCCAGGGACCCACAATAGGTTTACTCTATTGCTTTCCCCTAGGTCCACCAGAACCCTGTAACATTCTGCAACAATTTTAGACCTTGTTGCAGGAGCTGCCAGTGATCTCAGGGCTGCCTGGCTGTCTGAATAGATATAGCCGAGAACTTTGAATAAAAAGTTATCGCCGCTAGACTATGCTTTCCTACATGCAGCTTGAGGGCCTGAACCTTCTGAAAGCGGTAGTGGTCGAAACTATGGAAGGGCAATACACTGCGAGCTTGTTGAAGGTGTGCCTTACGGAAGTGCTGCCGCGGCGGAGTAGCCGAGCGATCTAAGGCGCCTCGCTGCGGAGCGCGCGGTTGCTCGCCGTCGGAGGTTTGAGTCCTCCCTGGGGCATGGGTGTGTGTGTTTGTCTATAGGTTAGTTTAGTTTAAGTAGTTTGTAAGCTAGGGACTGATGACCACGCAGTTTGGTCCGATAGATTTACAAACATTTGAACCAGCAGTGCTAGCGCGTCCTCTTCAAACCTTGGTGTGTGCACGGTGCCTTGACGACCACGTCCATCAGGCCTTGAACACGAATACATTGGGTTTCGAAGTGAGCCTTAGTCACATGTGCCATTACGAGAACGCGCCAGTGGAACACTTACCTCAAGTGAGCCTGTCTCTCATACCGGCCTGTGGACGGCGGTATATAGGGGAGGATCTGGAACACGTTGATTCGGAAATCGCTCATCGTTCAAACGTTGAGCAGCGTGAGCATTTCCATCCACCACTCAGGAAGCACAGTGCATGTCTCCCCTTTCCGTCTAAGAATAGCACTCCATTTCCTGTAGTCCCTACACAGTAACTGTCCCCGTTAAACTGACGCAGGGCGAATCTGCAGTGTGCCTAGATTCTATCGTCTATGCAGAACCTATGAAACAGGCACAGCAACGCGCTCATGTCTTAGTAAATGGCGGAAAACCGTAGTGACATCCCAACTGGATTATCTGCAACTATGCCGACTATAGTGACTGCAAATAAGGTCATAAACCTTTATCCCGACGTCTCTTTCATCTTGGTGGCAAAAATACACTGAATACTGAACATTTCATTGGGTACCATACACACGTAAAGCAGGCTGGATGCCGCTCCATGGTAATGTGCGGCATACTGCCAACGTCGTTGCTGAATATCTCGCAACAACCAACGTGAAGTGCTTGCGTCATCCGTCCTACAGTCCGGATTTAGCCCTATGCCACTTTTCTCTGTTTCCTAACACGAAGAAACGCTTTCGTGGGAGGCATTATCCATCATTAGAAGCATTTCTGAAGGCTGCGTATGCGATTTTGAAGCACTACACAAATAAAAATAATAATAAAATAAAATAAAAAATTAAAAAAACCAAAAAACAAAACAAAAACCAAAAAAAAAAAAAAATGGTTTCCAGCTGGGACAAGTGCATCGCATTCAGGGGACACTATTTTGAGAAGGATCTGAAAAAATACGAGTAAAGGTATGTTTTAAAAAGCTTATGATTATTAAAACTTCCTAGCAGATGGCTAAGCCATGTCTCCACCATATCCTTTCTTCCAGGAGTGCTAGTCTTGCAAGTTACGCAGGAGAACTTCTGTGAAGTTCGAAAAGTAGGAGGTGAGGTACTGGCAGAATTGAAGTGGCGGGCGGCACCAGGAGTCGTGTCGGGGTAGTTAAGTGGTAGAGCGCTTGCCCGCGAAAGGCAAAGGTCCCAGGTTCGAGTCCCGGTTCCGGCACACAATTTTAATCTGCCAGGAAGTTTCATATCAGCGCACACTCCGCTGCAGAGTGAAAGTTTCATTCTTATGATTATTCTTTATTGAACAGTCCTCGTATTGTTTTGTAAGGTCTGTATTAGTATTCAAGGTTACAGACGGTCATTGTAATTTGTAATTGCAAAAATAAGTCTTCTTTTCTGACTGAAGATACTGTTTGGTAACCTATTTGGACAACTGTGAACGTCGTCGTCAGTGTTTCTAGCTGAACATGTCGAGACATATCAGTCACTGTATGTTATAGTAGGACAGCGAAATAGGCAATGTTGCCGAAAGGAGAACGGCACTCAATAATTATAATACAATTAAAGTTTTCAAGATCGCGCATTAATAATTTATTCAATGACGTCCGGTTTCGGTGAACTATGTCAGCATCATCTGGTCACATTTATATTTTACGAGCTGGTCATCTTGTTAAAAAATGGGTATAAAATAATAAGTGCATCATAGCACTTAGTCACTATATAAAAAATATACACAAGTTAAAAACATGACAGCTAACAAAATTCAAAATACTCATTTTGTAAGCTGTCATGTTTTTAACTTGTGTATATTTTTTACTAGCTTAAACCCGCGGCTCCACTCGTGTGTTGGTTGGTTAAGATAGATAATGCGCGAAACGTCAAATCGATTTTTTTAAAGAGATATGTTAAAAGAAATTTCTTTTTTACTGCTTTATTTATTTATTTATTCTTATATTTCCTGTCTTTAAAGAGACAGAACTGAAGACAATGTAGCACGCATAGACCAAAGACATGGTCTGTGGCATCACGTTTTGCTGTATGTAATCTCCTTGCTATAGAGTCGCAAAAGACATCGCTGGCCTTCAGTCCGAACATTTTTTATAATTTGACGACTTTCAACCACCATATCTTCGACACCCTTATAGCTATCGGCATGGAACTGCTATGCTGTACAACAGGACACTTCGGACAACAAATGTTCACAGACCATTCGTTTGCGTTCTGTAGTTTTCGTTGCAAAGCGAAATATTAACACACACACACACACACACGCGCGCGCGCGCGCGCGCGTAAAATTTTATATACACCGATAACTTTCCATCCCAATACACTCCACCTTTTTCTCATTATCAACCCCCTAGCAACAATGCAACCAATAAAACAATTTTCAAAGAGTAAATATAATTTTCAAAGAGTAATTATAGTTCCGCATTTTGCGTTATATTCTTCAGATTACAAAATAGCTATCAGATCGCTATAAAACCGTGCCTAAAACCTTCCTCAGGTATAAATTAGTAACTGTACAAATATTTAAGTCTCAGCGTCTTGTCGTTCGGACGTGATAAGCGTACACCGAACATTCACGTTAATATATATCGAAAAATAGCTATCCGATCGCCATAAAACCGTGCCTAAAGCCCTCCCCGGGTAGACATTATTAACTGTACAAATTTTTAGCTCTTTATGTCTTGTGGTTCAGACGTGATAAACGTACACCGAAAATTCACATTTATAGATATAGATATAGTGACTAAGTGCTATGATGCAGTTATTATTTTATACCTATTTTTTAACAAGATGAGCAGTACGTAAAATATAAATGTGACCAGATGATGCTGACACAGTTCACCGAAGCCGGTCGCCATTGAATAAATTATTAATGCGCAATCTTCGCATTTCCTTTTGAAAACTATAAAACTATCAGATGGCCTCCAAAAACCGACAATGTCATGTCATCTTAAATTGTAATACAGTCTAGTCAGGTACTGGTAGTTACTTCCAATTACACGTTATTTGTTACGAAATCGAGCTCTGAATTAAGTACTCCGGAAATTACAGCAGCCTTGTTTCCGGGCGAACTGCGAAGACACGTGTTGCGAGCGCACAGACACACGTGGCTGCACTTCCTCGGCTCCAGTGAAGTAGAACGCCGCCCGCTCCGGCCAAAACAAACACGGCACGACGCGGCAGTGAGCGGCGGGCGCGTGACGTGACGTCACACAGTGGTTCGCTCTGGCAGCCGGCATCCGCGCCTGCCGCCCGCATTACCATAGCCGGCTCCTCCGCGCATCGTTTTGTTTTCGTTTTTCGGCCCTCCGGAGCAGCGGACCGTTACTTCGGGATCGGGGAGGGGGTCCACGCCCCGTGAGACGGACGCTGCGGCATGCCAAGTGCCTCATCTGCATTCCCGACTGGCGATTTAAACCGCGGAGGACGTTTCCTCCAAATCAGACCCGACCACGTAGGTACCTCTACTGAGCCATGTGTCTCCTTGTATACCTGATTATTCGACAGACCAATTCGAAACTATTCTAATAATCCAGAATGAAACTTTCACTCTGCAGCGGAGTGTGCGCTGATATGAAACTTCCTGGCAGATTGAAATGTGTGCTGGAACCGGGACTCGAACCTGGGAGCTTTGCCTTTCGCGGGCAAGGTCCCAGGTTCGAGTCCCGGTTCCGGCACACAATTTTGATCTGCCAGGAAGTTTCATATCAGTGCACACTCCGCTGCAGAGTGAAAGTTTCATTCTGGAAACATCCCTTAGGCTGTGGCTAAGCAATGTCTCCACCATATCCTTTCTTCCAGGAGTGCTAGTCTTGCATATTTCGCAGGAGAGCTTCTGTGAAGTTTGGAAAGTAGCAGGCGAGGTACTGGCGGAAGTAAAGTTGTGAAGCGGTATCGTGAGTCGTGTCGGGATAGCACAGTCGGTAGTGCGCTTGCCCGCGAAAGGCAAAGGCCCTAGGTTCGAGTCCCAGTTCCGGCACACAATTTTAATCTACCAGGAAGTTTCATATTCTAATAATGTTCAGAAACAAACACAGAGCACGAGTATAAAATTTACCATCAAACTGAAAGTTTTGTTTATGGAGGATTTTGAAGAAAAAGCCCTCAATTCAGCAACATTAAGACCGACGGTCTTCTGGAGATATGTGGGCGACACATTCATAGTGTGGCCCCACGGAGAGGATAAATTGACAGAATTTTTAGACGATCTTAACTTCATTCATGAAAACATCAAGTTCACTATGGAGCGGGAGAAGAATGGCTGTTTACCGCTCCTGGATGTTCTGGTTCGACGCAAAGAGGATGGATTCCTAGGTCATTGTGTATATCGCAAGCCCACCCATACAGATCTTTATTTGCAGGCGTTCAGCTGCCACCATCCTTCGCAAACTATGAGTGTACTGAAAACCTTAGTTCACAGGGCTCAGGTAGTGTTTGATGCTGACAGTCTACAGGATGAACTCCTGCACCTGGAGGCGGTTTTCAAGAAAAATGGCTATTCGCAACATCAGATTAAAAAAGCCTTACAAATAAAAAACACCAGATAAATCACAGGAGAAAGATGAAGAGGAACGGGATGTGAAATCTACAGCCTTTCTCCCATACGTGGGTAATGTGTCTTCAAAAATAGCCAGAATCATGAAGAAACATAAAGTGGATGTGATCTTTCGCCCACCACCTAAGACCTCAGCTCTTTTGGGATCTGTCAAAGATGATTTGTTATTGCGAAAAGCGGGAGTTTATGAAATCCCTTGTGAGTGTGGAAAACGTTATATAGGTCAAACCACGCGCACTGTGCAGGAACGATGCGTTGAGCACCAACGGTATACACGCCTTCTTCAGTCCAACAAGTCTGCAGTAGCCGAACATTGTATTTCTACTGGCCATTCCATGAATTACAAAGGAGTAAAGATTTTAACCACAGCTTCCACTTTCTGGGACTCTGTTGTAAAGGAAGCTATACATATACAACTGGCGCACCACCTGCTAAATTGTGACGACGGATTTCATCTTGACAATGCATGGAAACCACTTATATCACGCCTTCGTTCTGAAAGAATGTCTGCGTCTTCTATTCCGACTGATGTTACCACTTTTAATGATTAATTATTCATTTGTAAGCACTGTGGATACGTAACAGCTCTGTTTATGTTTGCACTCACTGCTCACAGATTATCTTTGAAGTATATATTTATCTATGACTAGCGCAGCAGTTACGAATGTGATATCTTCGAGCATCCGCAGTCTAATCCTCAGTAGCTTGGATCACGTGATTTACCGTATAAATAGGCACGCACAGACGCTGAGAACTCAGTCTTGGACTCGCCTTGAAGATGGCTGTAAGGTTTGCAGCCGAAATATCGGAAGAAGAATTGTCGCTGTCCCGGGTGCACTCCCGAAAGATGATGGACTAAACTGAAAGTAATTTACAAGCTTGTAAGCTGTCATGTTTCAATTTATGTAGTTTTATTTGATGATTAAGTGTTAAGTTGCACTTATTTTACATCCATTTCTTAAATGAGATGACTAGCTTGTAAAATGTATATGACCAGATGATGGTGGCACAGTCCTCCGAAACCGATTGTCATTAAATAAATTATTAATTCGCGGTCTTGGCGTTTCATTTTTGAATAATAGAATGTGGGTAAGCACCAGTGTAAGATACGTGTTACTGGTATTACCGGTATCCGGAACATAAATTCATTATATCCAGGTTATCGTCGTACAACTTGTTCGCCTCTTCCTCTGCTCAACGCCTCCTCATTTGTAATTATGTCGACCCATTTCACTTTTTCCATTCTTCTCCCTATTGACATTTCAATACTTTCTAAATATTTCTGCCGTGACATAGTGGCCGAGCGCTATTCTCGTTGCACGAGAGGGGGATTCGAACCCCGACGCAGCAGTCGTGCAGACCGTGACTGACACGCCGCAGACCGCTCGGCCACCGCGGTCGCCGCGTATAATCTTTACACTGCTTGGTATTATGGTCTTTAGCAGGTCTTCAGATCAGATACCTATATCCTGATTATCAGAAGTAATTGTGGTCAGAAACCCATTCTACAAGGTCATCAGTGCTTCAGCCGGCATCTGTCGTTACATATTGCTTTCCTGCATCGCTTTCTCCACATCCAGTTATTCTATTATTCGTCCCCATTAACTACACCTATCGGTAACTTTGTCTGCCGCTCTTTCGTTCGCCCTATAAACCCGAGGTAGCGTATCAGTGTGACCTGAGCAAGCGTGCAGAATGCCTCGCAGACTTTTGCGCGAACAGTATCTTCAAAAGAGTTAGTTATGAAGAGAGCGCATTATTGTCTTGAGAGAATGTGATACATCCATCCGGGAAATTTCTGCACGAAAAAACTTGCCCCCATTCTAGCAAAAGTAGCCTTCCGAAGTTCTCTAGACGAGTAAAGTGTTCCTAAGGATTTAAAAAAAAAAAAAAAAAAAAAAAAAAAACCCACACACACAGGTCATTCCCATTTACAAGAAGGATCGTCGATCAGATGCGCAAAGCTATAGACCTATATCTCTGACATTGGTCAATTCCATACTTTTGTAACACATTTTATGTTCGAGTGTTATGTCATTTATGGAGATCGGAAATCTCCTTTCTGAAAGCAGCGATCATGTGAAACACAAATCGTGCTGTTCATCCACGAGATACAGGATCGCAGGTACATGCTGTGTTTCTTGACTTCTGCACGCTAGCCTGATGTATAAAGTGAAAGCGTAAGGAATATCAGACAAATTGTGTGACTGGATTGACGCACTCCTATTGAACTGAACGCAGCTTGTCATTCTCGACGGAGCGAAGTCTTCAGACATTAATTTCATGTCAGACGTGCCCCAGGGGACTATTAAAGGACCGTTTATTTTTGAAGTATTTATAAATGACCTCGAAGATACAGTAACATCGGAAGTTCAATGAGGCTTTATCGGATGTTGATTCAGTTCATCGAGAAGTCGCAACACTGGAAAATGGTAGTAAAATGCAGCGTACTGACGAATGGTGCAGGGAAAGGCAATTGAGCATTAATAAAAATAAATGTAAAGTGATGTGTTTACACAGAAAGAAAGATCCTTTATTATATAACTACTAACTTACCCGTGCGAATAATTCGGAATCCTGATCAGATAGGTAAGATAGTAATGGAAAATAGGCGGATGCAAGTACATAAGTATAAAAGATGTAATGAATTGTGAAACATAAAAATCAAATATTGACTTTTGCATGTTTATTTTATTTTCTGAAAACTTATTTTCCAAAACTTCTTTGAAAACAATGTTGGTAGTACACAACTTTTGCTTGAACGAAGTGAACAGTTACAACAGTTGTGCATCGACGTGTGAAACAGAAACGTCGTGATAAGTTACGCTTGCTTAAACAGTGTGTCAATAGAGGGCACTTCTACATTGCTTTTATATCTGCCGCGCAAACTAATTTGATACTCCACGCAGCGGCTGATTTGAGCAACTGTAAATACATGTCCTATCTCGCTTGGTATCAACTTAGGTTGTACGAACAGTGTAAATTTTTCCACAATAAACTTTAAACTATGTATTTTTCGACATTAGTGGAGAATGAAACCTTGAAAATGATCCTCAATCACTAATTTTGGATGAGTAAGACGGGAGATATGGCTTATTACCCATTTATTTATTTATTTACTTATTTTACGTGTCCAGGACTAAGACATATCTTTGGTATCTTTCGATCAATAAATATACAGTTATAATAAACAAATTACAATCTAGGGACACCAGATTCACTAAATATATGATTACAGTGCACATTGAACAAATTACAATCCAGAAATGCTAAATTCAATAAATATACAATTAAAATAAACAAATTACAAACTAGAAACATAAAAATAATATGGAAAGAGGTGACTAATTCACTGCTAATTTCTGCTAGATGGACCGCAAACTCCAAAATTCTGCTGCCTTGATGGCCACATCATTTGCTGCGTGGTACAGGGGTTGGGCAGATTTCTGCAGACCAGGAGGTGTTGAGGGTCCTGCACATCGCCACACTCACAGAGCTCATCTTCGTTTATGAAGTCCCACTTTCTGAGGTTTGTCTTCCATCGTGGAACTCCTGTCCTCAGCCAGTTTAGTGCCTTCCATGTTGCATACAGCAGATGAAATCCTTCGGTAGGTTCCTCTTTGATGTTCTCCCCGGACCTTTCGTTTCACGAATTCTGCCATAATTCTGTTCTCGAAGTTCCTCTATTGCGAAATAATATACAGGGTCTTACAAAAAGGTACGGCCAAACTTTCTCGAAACACTCTTCACACACAAAGAAAGAAAATATGTTATGTGGACATGTGTCCGGAAACGCTTAATTTCCATGTTAGAGCTCATTTTATTACTTCTCTTCAAATCACATTAATCATGGAATGGAAACACACAGCAACAGAACGTACCAGCGTGACTTCAAACACTTTATTACAGGAAATGTTCAAAATGTCCTCCGTTAGCGAGGATACACGCATCCACCCTCCGTCCCATGGAATCCCTTATGCGCTGATGCAGCCCTGGAGAATGGCGTTTTGTATCACAGCCGTCCACAATACGAACACGAAGAGTCTCTACATTTGGTTCCGGGGTTGCGTAGACAAGAGCTTTCAAATGCCCCCATAAATGAAAATCAAGAGGGTTGATGTCAGGAGAGCGTGGAGGCCATGGAATTGGTCCGCCTCTAACAATCCATCGGTCACCGAATCTGTTGTTGAGAAGCGTACGAACACGTCGACTGAAAAGTGCAGGAGCTCCATCGTGTATGAACCTTATGTTGTGTCGTACTTGTTAAGGCACTTGTTCTAGCAGCACAGGTAGAGTATCCCGTATGAAATCATGATAACGTGCTCCAGTGAGCGTAGGTGGAAGAACATGAGGCCCAATCAGGACATCACCAACAATTCCTGCCCAAACGTTCACAGAAAATCTGTGTTGATGACATGAATCGAGGAAGAACAGTACTTACTAACGAAACAATTGAGTATTTTGACAATTGTCTGCACGAATTATTTCAATTTACATTTAAAGAGAAATACTAAAATGAGCTCTAACATGGAAATTAAGCGTTTCCGGACACATGTCCAAGTAACATATTTTCTTTCTTTGTGTGTGAGGAATGTTTCCTGAAAGTTTGGCCATAGCTTTTTGTAGCACCCTGTATATGATGCAATATCAGGATACACACTGGAAGCAGTTATTTCCACAAAATATTTGGGAGCAGACATAAGGGACGATCTTAAATTGGACGACCATATAAAATCATTCGTGGGCAAGTCAGATGCCATACTGAGATTCATTCGAAGAATCCTTAGGAAGTGTAGTCCGTCAGCAAAGGAAGTGGGTTACGAAACTGACTTTCGCCCAGTGCTTGAGTATTGGTAATCAAATGTTCAAATGTTTGTTAAGCTTATGGGACTTTACGGGGTTATCAGTCCCTAAACCTACAAACTACTTATGAACTACTTACAAACTAGGACGGCACAAATATCCATGCCCGAGGGGGGATTCGAACCCCCGACCGTAGTGGCCGTGCTGACCGTGACTGGAGCGCCTCAGTCACCTCGGCCACCGCGGCCGGCTATTGGTAATCACTATGGTATCTGTACTAGGTAGGGTTAATAGAAGACATAGAAAAGATCCAACGGAGAGCAGCACGCTTTGTTATGGGCTCGTTTAGTAAACGCGATAGCGTCACGGATGGGATCAGGAAACTCCATTGGCAAACGCTGCAAGAGAGCGTACGTTCGATGGAGAGTCAACCAAAATATTGCTTCCTCCTACGAAGCGACCGAAGTCCTTTGAGATTGGGGCCCACACACAAAGAGGCAATATTTTTTCTGGGAAACATACGCGACTGGAATAGGAGAAAGTGACAACGGTGCGCAAAACGTAAGCCGCCAACCCTGTGAGGTGGTTTGCTGAGTATGGATGTAGATGTAGACGTGTTTCAGCAGTGAAACGGGTGACTGTCGTCTAATGGACGATGCAGAATGAAGAGGGGGCATTCTGGGAGGATCTGCATAATTGTGCGCCTCCCAGCTGGCGCATTCTTAAGGCGGCGCGCTGAGTTAACGCTAATTGTCTGAGACAAAGGCGGTTACCGGCCAACTGCCATGTGAGGCTCAGGTTTACTGCTCTGCTCGTAAGCTGGTAATTACGCTTCTTTTTTAGACTTTTCGGAGTTCTGCGTAAGTGAGACCTCGAACGAGAAGGGAGAAAATGCCTCGCAAATTTCTGTCTGTTGCTTCCGTACTGACTCGGAACACTTTCCCTCCAAATTGCCTCATAAGCTTTATACTACAGCAATTTTTTTTAGTGGGAAACTTTATTTTACGATGTTATTTATACATACTGAAATTACCTCCCTACATTATGAGAATGAGCCCGCATCGTAAAGCTTTTTAAAGGTATCTCGTTATGCATACAATACCGTTATTCTAGTGGATGCATGATAAACGTCTACGGTTTAATGACATTAATATTTATAAAGTAAAATAATAGCTTTAGTACAAAACACATTGAAACTTGCAGTATTTCACTATAAAGACGATCGTTGTAACAGGAACGTAGAAAAAATCACATTTACAAAACTTCAATTATCGGCCAAAGCCCCCATAAAAGAAAATATACACATACACTTACAAAATCAGACGTAATTCATACACACATGACTACTGTCTCTGGCCGTTTTGGAAGTCCCGTTGTACGAGGGCGCTTCGAAGTTCCAGTGTATTTAAGAAGAACTTTACAGTTGATACTTTCATTACGTAACGGCCGGTGAACAGTAGGGTAGTATGGATAAGGTTGTGACATTTTTTTTTTTTTTTTTTTTTTGATCCCCCTGTAAAATTAAAGAAAAGTGTTTTCCGTAGTATAGTGTACATTTTTCTAAGTAAAAATATTCAAATTTTCCCTTAAGTACAGTGGTTAGCTCATTGGAGCAATATATGTGGTTCATGGTGTGGGTTCCTGTAGTCATGTCCTAGTTCATGAACCACGGGCAACGTATGAGTGGCCAAGTAAGTGGTCCTGACAGTTGGGATACCAGTTAGTTTGGAAAAAGGTTGGGCATCTCGGACATATTCTGTCATGGCCACCTTTGTGTTCAGAAGGCAAAGACTACCAAATTCACCGGTTAGTCCCTCAACCGTTAGGGGTAAAACCCAATGGAGCTCTGGGCAAGTAAGGCTGACAACCTGCTTCCCAGGTACTTCAATAGCATGCTGGCAACAATCAGAGCAAAATGCCTCGGACCTTTGGAGGTGATGGAGTCCCACCTCTAATTGACAGGGACTCCTCAGGTATTAGAGGTACTATGCTCTAGACTGAACGCTGAAAGGCATAATCAGTCTCTGATGATGATGATGATGATATACACAATTGTATACGAGTGGTGTTATTAAAAACGACACGACACCGTTGATATAACTGAAGTCTTTATTTAAAAGTAATCACCAGGGAACTGAGCACAACTATCTGTGGTGTCGCACAAGTATGAAGTGCGCGCCACGCACTTACGATGCGCGCCGCCATGCACGCACGGCGCGGCGTTCTTACGACGTCAGCCACGAGCGCCCTCTACTAAAACTCCGCTCGTGGCCACCACTGGACTGGATCGTTCACTTGGGACTGAGATAGGAACCAGTTAACACTTGGGTATCAGTTAGGCACCAGTTAAGACTTGGCTATCGGATAGGCACTAGGAATCGTCAGTAGGCAGGCCTCTATATAATCTAAGTATCAGCATTCTGTAGTCAAGAACTGTGTAAAAGTTAAGTATTACTAAGTCTCTAAGAATATATATCTTGTTCTAATTTACTCTAGTTTTCTAGTTTCTGCTGTCCCACTGGCTGGTCACCTCCATACCGCACAAGCGTGCATCCTTTATTCCGCTGTCGGTCTCTTTCTACTCGGCCACCGACACCAAAGACAACCGGCGGAAACGAGATACAAAAGTGGCGACGAGGATGGGATACAAAACTATCCCTCTGTTTAACGAGCCGAAGGGTACCCTATTCCCAGAATTCCTGTGGCTGCGATAAGAGCCAGTCCTCTGTTGTGACCTTCGGTTCATCGTCCGAGCTGAGGCGCTTCCCTCTGATGTGCTTTTTTGTCGACCAGACAGATGAAAGTGACAAGGCGACAAGTCCGGGCTGTAGGGTGGATGATCAAACTGATCCCACTAGTTTCCTAGTGTAATAAGGGCCTAACGCTAGCAGAGGCCTACATTACTTCTTAACAACCAAAAACATCTTCATTCGATTTCTTTTAATGATAGCTATTATGTGTTTACAGTTGTCAGCTAAACATTAGTAGTTTAATAGCAGTGATTACTTTGTACGTAGATAATTTTGTCATTGCGATGGTTTTTAGGTGGAGGAGCGCTTTGGGTCCGGTTGTGACATATTGTAAGGGTACAGTTGTGACAAATTTTCTAAAAATTAGAAACCACTTTGAGCATCTTTATGGGGCGAATCTTCAATCGCATGTTCAAGTATTACTGAGCCAACTGCGTCATCCTCAGCCACGGCACTTTCTATCTCGCCTTAAGTTCTTCGGCCTTTTCCGAAAACTTTCCAAAGACATTCCAGAAATAAAAAGTCCTTCATGAGGACACATCAGAAAAAGGGGCAGTTAGGCGAGAATATGGCAAAATACGAAAACGATTGTAGGCATAGAAGGTAAACAAAGATATTACTGAATCAGATGCAATAAATACAGGAAACAACATATCAAAGTTAAGGAAGAAATAAGCATCAGAAGAGGAAGATTATTTTTCTCTGATTTCTGTAGGCGCATATTCTGAAAGTAAGCTGGGAGAAACATGGATTAAATGTGAAAGAAAATGTGATCTCTGGTCCCATTTTGAATGTGCAGATGGCAATCGATATCACATTTATTATAACTCTGATGAGTCCGACTAGATCTCGCTACATCTTACTTTTGCACCTTTAGTATTAAGAATGAACCTTATATTGATACAGTTTTCTTCATTTTGTATGAAAATACTTACACAAATACTTACTTTTCCTTGAATAAGTTATTTTCTGGCTTATCTTTCATTGATTTTTATAATGCTTATTTATTTACGTGTATGTTTTTGATCAGTTACTGTATTATATAATTCTAAATGTTTAGTTAATTTGCAGTCAATGCAATGTTTAGAAATGCGGAGTTGGCAGATGACTATTTGATGTATGGATTAGCACGGGGCAATAGCCGTGGCGCGGTACGTTTGTAGCGAGACAGATTTCCAGAACTAAGGTGTCCCGACAGGAAGACTTTCGAAGCAATCCATAAATCAAATGGGCATCTGCCAACTCCGCATTTGTAAACACTGCACTGACTGCAAAACCACGTTCGTGATGAACACTAACCAGTTAATGCTATGTACTGATTTGCTTGATGCTAGTAGGGCCTACTGTAGAGCAATGAGTCGCATGTCAACACAAGCACTGAAGTCAACATTACCTTCCTTCAATTGGGCCGGCTGGCCGTGAATCGAGGAAGTACAGTACATACTAACGAAACAACTGGGTATTTTGACAATTGTCTGCACGAATTATTTCAATTTATATAACATGGAAATTAAGCGTTTCCGAACACATATCCACATAACATATATTCTTTCTTTGAGTGTGAGGAATGTTTCCTGGAAGTTTGGCCGTACCTTTTTGTAACCCCCTGTATATATACAGGTTGTCCCAGCTATCTTGTCCACCCAAAATATCTCTGGAACAATAACAGCTATTGGAAAACGACTTTCACCGGTATCAATGTACGGCTGGGGCCCATGAATGTAAATATTTGAAAACATTCTAAAACGAAAGCAAATGTGTTTTTAACACAAACTTTTTTTTTTTTTTTTTTTTTTTTTTTTTTAATTTTTCATCAGCAATCCATAGCATGAGAAATCACATAAACAATGGCATTGATTGCTTCGCAATATTCCAATTACATCCCGAGATATTGCGACGCGAAGTTGACGCTTGAAAAACCCGAAATACACTCAGGCGAGAACCCCATGCTGCTCAGGACGTGCGCTAGCCCCGCGTTTCGCGTATTTCAAGCGTCAACTTCGCGACGCAATATCTCGAGATGTAATTAGAATATTGCGATGCAATCAACGCCATTGTTTATGTGATTTGTAATGCTATGGAATGCTGAAGAAAAAATATAGGGTGTCCATTAAAAAAAAAAAAAAAGAAAAACAGAAGTTTGTGTTAAAAAAAAAGAACATTTGCTTTCGTTTTAGTTTGTTTCGAAATATGTACATTCATGGGCCCCAGCCGTACATTGATACCTGTGAAAGTCGTTTTCCAATAGCTGTTATTGTTCCAGAGATATTTTGGGTGGACAAGATAGATAGGACACCCTGTATATGTTTCACTGTGTTTGCCTCTGTAACTTATAAAATAGGTGACGGGAAATTTTAATGCGGTAGGTCAACACAAGAAATGTTACACTTTCTACGGAGCTATGAACATAGTTTATTGTATCATTTTCCTAAGAGTTACAGCACAAAAATGTAATTTTTTAATGGAACAATAGTTTTTTCTATAGTGCATTGGATTCGTTAAAACCAGCTGCGTCCAAATCAATTTAAACTACATTCCTATCGCTGCTAGTTTGGGAGCTACAACCCTTCAAAGTTTAGGGGTCGGAGGCTACGACAGCGTAGCTGACTGGCTGGTGGTCATGAGATAGTGGGCCGTGCCCCAGGGGATAGCCACTCGGCCAGTCAGATACGCTATCGCAGCCTCCGCCCCCGGAACTTTGAAGAGTTGTAGCTTCCAAACTAACAATGATAGGAATATAGTTTAAATTGATTTGAACGCAGCGTGTTTAAACGAATCCAATACACGATAGACGAAACTATTGTTCCATTTAAAAAATTATATCTTTGTGGTGTAACTCTTTGGAAAATGAAACAATAAACTATGTTCATAGCTCCGCAGAAAGTGTAACATTTATCGCCGGCCGCGGTGGCCGAGGTGACTGAGGCGCTCCAGTCACGGTCAGCACGGCCACTACGGTCGGGGGTTCGAATCCCCCCTCGGGCATGGATATTTGTGTCGTCCTAGTTCGTAAGTAGTTCATAAGTAGTTTGTAAGTTTAGGGACTGATGACCCCGTAGTTAAGTTCCATAAGTTTAACAAACATTTGAACATTTTGTAACATTTATTGCGTTGACCTACCGCATTTAAATTTCCCGTCACCTATTATTTTTTAGGTACAGAGGCAAACACACTTATTGAAACACCACTGTGTGTTCATGGGAAGAAGTAATAGTAATACTGAAACTTCTGCGGTGTGTGTGTGTGCGTGGTGTGTGTTTGTGTGTGGCGGGGGGATGGGGATATTGGGAGTTATGTTTCCAGTTGAATCTAGTATGTGATATGGGGTAACAATGAGGAGAAAGAGGGTGAGTAGTTGTTAGCAGGGAGCGGGCAGTAATAATCATAAGTAATAATCTTATCTAACCGCAGCATGTCTTCATTAAAGAGCCACGGGCAACGAAGTGGCTGATGCGCCAGCTTGTACTTACAGTAGCCTTATTGCGGTCTTTCATCTTTGGCGGCTGCTTAGTCGCTAAAGGCTAGTTCACACGACGACACTACGTTTCATGAAACTGCGCTACTGGCCAGTGCGCATGCGCGGCAGGCGTTCGCGCGACTCGATGGCGAAACTAAACGGTTTCGGCACCTTCCAGCTTTAGCGAAACTGATTGCGCGTGTTTTTAGGTTAGGTTATAACCGATACACAACATAATGGGGCGAACGGAAGAAATAATTCGGTTTTTGAACAAATATGCGATGAATAGGTGTTTGTGCGATTTTAAGCATTGGCGTGTTAGTGCTGTTGAAGCAATTAGTCGTGAATTAAATATCGATGGATTGACGATTAGTGAATTGCAATCTAAAATTCATTCAATTACAAATACTTATACAAACAATGGCAATTGTGGGTTTCGAAACAAGGTACAGGTACTGCAGAGACGAATATCTACTTGACAAGAAACGTAATGCAATTTGTAATTTCAGTTCTGGCTACAATGCTCACGCATAACAGTATCTTGCTTCTTTATTGCATAACTATGTTTAAAAGGAACGTAAACTGCTCTGGTGACATTCGAAGTTGATTAAAATACTTCTAGGGCCTTGAATTATAATTACAATTTCTTTCAGCAAGGTCGCTAATCAACCGAGATGACGTCTTTTTTTTTTTTTTTTTTTTTTTTTTTTTTTTTTTTTTTTTTTTTTTTTTTTTTTTTTTTTAATCCCGTTACAAACCCAAACACGTTTCTTATTCTGTTTATGTTTAGTCTTATGCAGCGACTTCACACAGAGAAGCAATAGCTCCGCCACAACACTTACAGCTACCAAAACTTTCATTCTACGGCGACTACGGCGCTCACAAAACAACGAAACTGAAGTGTATAGTATTGGCGCCGTGTCTACATACACACAGCCGGCCGCGGTGACCGAGGGGACTGAGGCGCTCCAGTCACGGTCTGCACGGCCACTACGGTCGGGGGTTCGAATCCCCCCTCGGGCATGGATAATTGTGTCGTCCTTACTCTTAGTTAGTTCATAAGTAGTTTGTAAGTTTAGGGACTGATGACCCCGTAGTTAAGTCCCATAAACTATACAAACATTTGAACATTTGAAACACACACACTAAACCAGTTGCTCGCAATTCATTTCCTGAAACGAGTGTCGCAACCTAGTGTCGTCGTATAGACTAGCCTTAAAGCCCTTTTTAAACGATGAACGAAGGTGAACAAGATAGATAATAGTCTAATGAAGCGCTCATAGCGTACTAACCCTGAACTACAAACTCAAGCAAGATCTTGTGGCAGCGTGTTTAGACGATAAACGTAATTGAACAGTAATACCCGATGTTGAAAGTGAGGTTATAAAAGCCGATTTGTTATGTAGGAAGTCATAGTTTAATACTGGAATTGAGGAAACAACGCTAAATGTTACTGACGGCCAAAGAAAACCTTGCAATCGATGTTTTTGGTCAACTTAGTGTCGTAAAGTTGTGGAAAGTGAAACAACATTTCAAAACATTAACATCTATTTTCAAGCGAAAAAAATAAACTTATGAACACATCAAGCAATATTTATAAGAGCGTAAATAGACCTTCTTTACTTTATCTACTACGACTTGCCCAATGAGATTGTTAATAACGTCACGCACAACTGAGTTTTTGTCTTTCATTTGGAATGACTTTTTCATTTAAAATGTTATTCAATGAAATTTGCATCATCAAATTACAATCTTATTGAAATAAACAATTTGTTTCAGTCTTTTCTGTTACGATATTGCAAATCATAAACCATTTTTCGTTTTCAGATGTACAACCTCGCTTTTCGGTGGACAATAATTGAGATAAATATTTAAGTTGTCATGAAACATTTGCAATTTACCGCTGAACCAACGTATAATAATAAACTAAAGATTAATAAGTTTGCGTGCAAACCGTGCAATTGTCAACTACAGTATGAAAATCGCGTGACGAAAATAGGTTAACTTCCGATGTCAGCAGACGACCGTTCAATCAAAACAATCTTCTTGAGAAAGTTTAACGTGACGTTGACGTTAGGTGACGGTCTGGTGACGGACAGTGTGAATGCCTTCATTAGAAATACATTTTGTAATACATTCTGATCATAAACTTCGACATAACGAAAAATATATGTAAATACGAAGGAAAATGGCGGACTAACTGGAGCGGCGATCGCAGCAGACAGCTGCTAGCTCGCGCATGCGCAGTGAACCCACTAGTACCGAATTTAGAACTCGTCCTATTTCTTTATCGCTATAATTATCGCGCTTCGATACTAGCGCGATCATACTAGTGCAGCCGTTCAAACGACTGACGGCCGCCATTAACGCAACTTGTTAGCAATCTATTACAAGTTCGTTGATCGCTTAAAACGGGCATAAGGCACCGTGCAGAGCGACTAGAGTAGTTATTTTGAGACAAGGGAAACCCTCGCGTTAAACAGTCTTTATGGTGGGCTTGTTCCCGAGCAAGGCAGTGAAGCCGTCGAGTACCACTGTGCGCTACGGCGGAAGGGTCCGACCCACGTGCTTCCTGCGGCCCCAAATAGGCGTGGGCGGGGCGGCGGCGAGGGCGCGCAAGAAGCCGCCTGTGTCCCCTCTGCTGTCGGCGGGGCGCTCCGCCTCTAACGGGACGGCCGTCGCGCCTCCGGCACACGCAGAACAGAACAGTAGAGAAGAGAACGGCGCGAAGCACTCAACAGCACAATGCGATACCGCCGGCTGGCCGCGAGGTCGGCGACCCGCGCTCCGGCTGACCCGGGGTCGCGCCGCCACACACCTCAGGCGTGAGGCCGGGCCCGTTCCCACACCGCACGCGGCCGGTCAGGAACACCGGCGCTCCGAGGCCAATAGCCAAACATCTCAACCACGAGACTCACTTCTCGGCTGGATTCACACGGTGGGAAACGTCACATCAACGGCTAAAGCACTAGATATACCGAGCTGAACAATCCGCCATTTTGAATCCCAATCCGACGACTGTGTTGTATGCTTTGTGTGGTGTAGCTAAATGAATCAGCGAATATTTTATTGTTTTGCAGTGTGGCATGGTTGGTTGTGCTGCTCCGAAATGCTCAGATAATAGCAGATATGCTCACTATAAGTTTTATCGGTTTCCCTCATAGATCGGCGTAAGAGGTGGCTTGTAAATACCAGACGCCAAGTATGGACGCACAAATCAGCGAAGTATCTGTGTAACTTTAAGAACGAAACCTTTTTTTTTTTTTTTTTTTTTTTTTTTTTTTTTTTTTTTAAATTGTATTAAAAATAGTCATGCTCACAGAAAAGTAATAATGAAAATATAGACCTATACATGTAACAAAAGATTTAATTTTGCTACAGATAATTAACATACAGTGTGTTTAAATTAAGCTACTTTCTTGACTTTATTTAGACCAACTAAGGAGCTGTTCTAAGGGCTCTTAATCTACGAGGCGCGTCCAGAAAGTAACTTCCGTTTGGTAATAAAATGAAATTGTACACAGATACAGAAGAAATTTTTATTGCACAAAATTCTACAACTCTTAAACTACTTTTCCACATAACTGCCGAAATTTTGTACGCACTTGTCATAGCGTGCCACAGGTTTTTGCATGCATCCTTCACAGAAGGTTGCCGCCTGTGTATTCAACCATGTGGTAACAGCTCTTTATCATCGTTGAAGTGTTGACCACAAAGGACACATTTTAGGTGTAAGAAGAGATGAAAGTCGCTAGGAGAGAGGTCCGAGCTGTATGGAGGATGATCAAACAGGCCCCATTGAAATTTCCGTAATATTGTTTGGTCACATTCGGTGTGCCAGGTCAGGCATTATCGTGAAAAATAAAATCTTTTGACAGTAATCCTCTTCTTACACCTAAAATCTGTCCTTGGTAGACAACACTTCAACGATGATGACGAACTGAAAGAACATGTTACCACATGGTTGAATACACAGGCGGCAACATTCTATGAAAAAGGCACACAAAACCTTGTGCCATGCTATGACAATTACCTACAAAATTTCGGAAGCTATGTAGAAAAGTAGTTTAACAGTTGTAGATTTTCGTACAATCAATATTTTTTTCTGAATCTGTATCCGTTCGTTTTGCATAACCAAACGGAACTTACTTTCTGGACGCGCCTCATATTTAAAGTGATGCATGAGTGCAGCTGGCTTACCCAGGTAGCGGTTTTTAAATTATACTATTTCGCATTAGTTCAGTGTTTAATTTAAATGTGACTGTCAAGATGGGAATATGTAGGTCTAAGACAAGCTATGAACAGTAAGTCTTGGGGGGGGGGGGGGGATGAACAAAGCAATAAATGCGAACAGGAAAGAAGTCGCACATGAAAGGCATTAAATTCAAAACTCAGCATGCTACATTCACTTTATTTCTGAGTGCATGCTGCTAGAGAGACTTCATTTTAGTCATTATCTAGCGACACCAGACGTTTAAAGTTCTTAAACACATTTTTCACATAAAATCTTCTCTGAAATATTGGAGTGTGTAAAATATGCGAGGCATTAGAGGCGGCAATATGGGGAGTGCAATATCGCATTGGTTTAGAATGCAACTCTTAGTTACCGTAAACGTATGGAGACGTACCATTAATAAACCAGAAAATACGATTATTGTAACGTCTTTTAACTGTATGTAGTAAATATATAGAACGGGAATATACTCCTTAATTTGGAACGTAAGTGAATGTATCATCTCTCTAAATATCCATACAATCACTAACTTTAAGTTGCTTACCTCTTACAGTCAGATGTAAGCAAATAAATTTACTATTCTGTAATATTTTCTGCTTTGGAAAGTACATTCAATGGCCTTAAGAGCATGTTAAAAAGCATAGGTGTTCCGTAGTCTCCAAATGCGCACCTTCAACGTGGGATTCAAAATGGCGGATTGTTCTGCTTGTACTATACAGTGCTCTATCAACGGCAGTGACGTCACACGCCGTCAGAAATTCAAGTGCACTCCCACTGGACGGAACATAGTAGATCGAAACACGCACTAGGGGTGGTATTTGTTCACAAAAGAGAACTGCAAACATTACATTTATTATCATAACGTGTAGTCTTTCACGGCCGGCGTCTTCAGTAATTAAAAATTCCGGGCTAAGAGGCCGTGGTCGAACAGAAGAAATTTCTTCCCCTGACGTTTCGTTGCCGGCTGCGGGCAACATCTTCTGAGGTGATACAGTGATAAGTGATAAGGAGATAGATCGAGCAGAAGACAAATGTCTGCTAACGTGCTAGCTAAGGCCGCCTTGGGAAAGTACTGGCCAAGTTTAGAGTGGAAACAATATTCAAACCCACCAAAAAGATCAGTGAATGCTTACGATCAACGGAAGATGCGCGACACCCTTTGGCTACTCAGGGTGTATATGCCATGTAGTTGTCGGAAGGTTTATATTGGAACAGCGAAAAGAAGTATCAATACTCGCCTCACTGAACACAAAAGGAACTGTCGACTGGGACACACGGACAAATCGGCCGTAGCGGAACATGTTTTTGAAAACGGTGACCACAAAATAAAATTTAGTGAGACAAGCGTGCTAGCTAAGACATCGCATTATTATGCAGGTATGAATAGAGAGGCTATAGAGAGTTTTAAACACCACGATAATTTTAACATGAAGGAAGAAGGCTTGAAGTTAGACAAGATATGGCGGTCTATTTTGTACCAAAGATGTGACAATCGATTACCTTCGATCGAGAGTCATGACGCCAGCCAGAGATAGTTTTACTGTTAACATCACGTGACGAGTGGTGGCGCCCTCTATATAAGCAGGATCTCCACGTCCCAGAAGCCAGTCGTCGACTCACCTCAGAAGATGTTGCCCGCAGCCGGCAACGAAACGTCAGGGGAAGAAATTTCTACTGTTAGACCACGGCCTCTTAGCCCGGAAGTTTTAATTACTGAATACATTTATTGTTGAAACATTAATTATAAATGCTATATAAGGAACTCATTGTTCAATGGGGCGATCTGTAATTGTTTAATAACGATTTTGCAACCAAGATCGCATTTTTCATTTATTAAGTTACCGGTTTCGGCTTGCTCGACGCCATCTTCAGACCTGTCGTATTTTCCCGCCTAACAGTTAGTGTTTACTGTACTTCAATTAATATTGAACTTAGACTTTGAAATACCTCGCTTCAGAACCATTGGAAGATGAATGTATATATTTTATTTGTGACTAGAAATTTTATGTTTGGCGACGCCTCAACCTGGGTGTAATCTTTTACTATGTAGAAAATGTGAAGTTATGTAAAATACGATAGGTCTGGAGATGGCGTCGAGCTCGCCGAACCGGTAACGTAATAAATGAAAAATGCGATCTTGGCTGCAGAATCGTTATTAAATTATAAATGCAGTGGACTTATATGACGAGAAAAGAGAGCAGAAATTCACCTACATCTACATAGGATACTCTACAAATCACATTTATGTGGCTGGCAGAAGGTTCATCGAACCACCGTTATACATCTCCCATTCCATTCTCGAATGGCGCGCGAGAAGAAAGTACACCTGAATCTCTCCGTTCGAGCTCTGATTTCTCGTATTTTAATCTGATAATTATTTCTACCTAAGTAAGTGGGAGTAAACAATATATTTTCGCATTAGGAGGAGAATGTTGGCGATTGGAGTTTCGTAAGTAGCCCACACCGCAGCGATAAGCGCCGTTGTAATGATTCCCATCCCAGATCCTGTATCATTTCCGTAACGCTGTCTCCCCTCTATCGTGACAATACGAAACGAGCTGCCCTTCTTTGGACTCTTTCGATGACCTCCGTTAAATCCATATGATAAGGATCCCACACTGGGCGGCAATACTCTTCAAGCTGAAAGGAATGGTCAGATTTGAATGAAATGTGAAATGAAGATATACCCCTAATTAATACCAGGACTAACGTCCATAGGTGCCTGGCAGAGGGTACGTTACAACAAACACTCAAGTTGTTTGGTCACCATGAAAGTCAGCACATAAATGTTTACATGAAGGAGTTTTGTATAATCTTCAAGCCAACGAAATTAGCATGGTGCAGGGTACCTTGCTGCTTTGACACCGTTTGACCGTTCACCAGGAGACTTGAATATATGTATGTTTTCATATATAGGCGGAAGTAGGTGGAGGAGGAGCGGGAGATGGTGACACACAGATGAAAGATGATGAACAGTGGGAGGGGGAGGAGGAAATGGACAGAGAAAGGGAGGAGACGGGGGAAGGAGCAGGTGAACAGAGAGAAGGGAAAGGCGGGAAATCTTGGAAACCTTATGTATGTTATGCGTTGCAATAACATTAATCTGATTGCGATAAAACTTCGCCAACTTACTTCTTGCTCTCACTCGACGGTTATGGACAGAGTGCAGTTAACTTGTAGTAGGTGGCGCACATTTCGTACCGGAAAATGTGTTTTAAGGGCAATTGAAGTAGTGAGATATTTGAATGTAACATGAATAATGAAATGAATGTCATTTATACTTCTCCTTTATATATCGTTAAATTTCAATAAACGTATTATTATCGACTCTAAAC
Organism: Locusta migratoria; assembly: GCA_026315105.1. Lineage (NCBI taxonomy): Eukaryota > Metazoa > Arthropoda > Insecta > Orthoptera > Acrididae > Locusta > Locusta migratoria. Next base: position 834,250,793 of record CM048745.1, on the reverse strand, counting down.
AAGCTAACAATTATTTCTTCTGCGGCAGTAACGTGCCGGGTATCAGCTAATCTGGAATAAAATATTCAACAAGCGATCTTGGCATATTTATTTTGAACAAATACCAATTTAGGTCGCCTCCTTGCTTGAAAGATGTTGTTGTTGTGTTGTTGTGGTCTTCAGTCCGCAGACTCGTTTGATGCAGCTCTCCACGCTACCCTGTCCTGTGCAAGCCTCTTGATCTGAGAATAAGTTCGGCCAACTACACCCTTTTGAATCTGCTTACTGTATTCGTCCCTTGGTCTACCTCTACGATTTTTACCCCACACACTTCCTTCTAATGCTAAGTTGACAATTGCTCAATGTCTCACAATGTGTCCAACCAATCTATCCCTTCTCTTAGTCGGTATATGCCAAAACCTTTTCTCCCCAATTCGGTTAAGCACCTCCTCATTACTTACGTGATCTACCCATCTTCATCATTCGTCCGTAGCACCACATTTCAAAAGCTTCTACCCTCTTTTTATCTGAACTCCTTATCGTCCGCGTTTCACTCCCATACAATGCTACACTCAAGACAAATGTTTTCAAAAAGGACTTCCTAACATTTAAATTAATATTGGATGTTAACAAATTTCGCTTCCTTAGAAACGCTTTTCTTCCCATAGCCATTCTGCATTTTATATCTTGCTACCCAAATAACAAAATTCGTCTACTACTTTTATTGTCTCATTATCTAATCTAATTACTTCAGCATCGCCTGATTTGCTGACATCGCATTCCATTACCTTCGTTTTACTCTTGTTAATGTTCATCTTATATCTTCCTTTCAAGACACTGTCCATCCCATTCAATAGCTTTTCCAGATCTTTTGCGGTCTCTGACAGAATTAGTATGTCATCGGCAAACCGCAAAGTTTTTATTTCTTCTCCGTGAACTTTAATTGCCCCTCCAAATTTCTCCTTCCATTCCTTCACTGCCTGCTCAATGTACAGATTGAACAACATTGGAGAAAGGCTACAACCCTGTCTTACTCCCTTCCCAACCTCTGCATCCCTTTGTTGTCATTCCACTCTAATAACCGCAGTCTGGTTTTTGTATAGGATGAATATAACTCTTCGCTCTCTAAATTTTACCCCTGATACCTTCAGAATTTGGAAGAGTGTATTCCAGTCGACATTGTCAAAAAGCTTTCTCCAAATCGACAAACGCTAAAAACGTAGGTTTCCCTTTCCTCAGCTTATCTTCTAAGATAAGTCAAATTTACTTGCACAATTATTTCTTCTACGACAGTAACGTGCTGGGTACCAGCTAGTTTGAAATAAAATATTCAACAAGCGAACTTGACATATTTATTCTGAATAAATACCAATTTAGGTCGCCCCCTTGCTTGAAAAATATCAACCATATACTACAGAAAATTGAGACACAGAGAGGAGTCAATAGAAGTGATGGCGTGAAGGCGCACGAGTTGGAGGAGCAGATAGGGAAAGTGAAGGCTGCGGCGGCGTGCTCCAGTGACCGCCCCACTATGCGGCGCCTGGGGAGCGCTCAGGCCAGCAGGGGCGGCATTGTTCGCCCCTCCCCTCCCCTGTGCGTGGGCAGCTCCAGAAGCCGCCTGCCGCCTGCGCTCGCAGATAAACCGCTCCGTTCCCTGATAACAGCAGCCGGCGCTGGCGGAACCGCAGGCTAAAGGGGCCGCCGGGGGCGTTCTGCCAGATGAATGCCGCCGCTCCCCAGCCGCGGCGCACAATGGCCCGCCTCCTGATCACTGGGCACTCTTTACACCGCCCAGCTACCGTTCCAGCTGACTCTAACCAACTAATTCAGAACTACTGCCAGGAAGCAGGCAATCCAGAGACGAGTCGTTGCTGAAGGCAGTCGAGGTCGCGGCGGATTAGCCATGTGCTTTGGGGCGCCGTGCTGCGGTGCACGCGGATGTTCGCCGTCGGGGGGTTCGAGTCTGCCCTCGGGTATGGGTGTTTCTGTTCTCCTTACTTTACCTTAGTTCATACCTGCCAACTCTCCCGATTTAGGCAGGAGTCTCCTGATTTCATCTACATCTACATACATACTCCGCAATCCACCGTAAGGTGCGTGGCGGAGGGTACACTGTACCACTACTAGGCATTTCCTTTCCTATGCAACTCCCAAATAGAACGAGCAAAAAAAGAATGCCTATATGCCTCCGTACGAGCCGTAATTTCTCTTATCTTGTCTTTGTGATCACTACGCGACATTTAAGTAGGCGGCAGCAAGATCGTGCTACACTCAGCTTCGAATTCCGGTCCTCTAAATTTCCTCAACAGAATTTCACCAAAAATACGTCGTCTTTCCTCCAACGATCCCCAATTCAGTTTTCCGGAGCATTTCCGTGACACTCGCGCATTGGTCGAACCTAGCAGTAACAAACCTAGCTGCTCGCCTCTGAACTGCTTCTATGTCTTCCTTTAAACTGATCTGCTGCGGGTCCCAAACACTTGAGCAATACTCAAGACGTGGTCGTACAAACGTTTTATACGCGGTCTCCTTTACAGATGAAGTACATGTTCCCAAAATTCTCCCAATAAACCGAAGTTGGCTGTCCGCCTTACTCAAAACTGTCCTTACATGTTCGTTCCATTTCATAGCGCTCTGCAATGTTACGCCTAGATATTTGAACGACGCGACAGCATCAAGAAGCTCACTACTAATGCTGTATTCGAACATTATGGGATTGTTCTCCCTACCCATGCGCATCACCTTACATTTTTCTACATTGAGAGCTAGCTGCCATTCTACGCACCAACTAGAAATGTTGTCTAAGTCATCCTGTATGCTATTGCAGTCAGTTAAAGACGAGACCCTCCCATAAACCACAGCATCATCAGCAAACAGCCGCAAATTTTTCACTTTTTCTCCCGCATTCGGATTTTTAGCTTATATCCTGAAACCCAAGATTCGTTTTTTGGCCAATGATAAAAAGTCCTTTGTTCATTTCTCACTTAAATCTAAATACGTATAGAAATTCATTGAAATTAGGAGTATAACGATTATTTCTGCTCTCTCCGCGTATTTGCAAATACAGTTGTAATATTTCGATGTGCTCTTTTGTCATTGTACATAAGAGAAATCACTTCAGTGGTTATTCAATCGATTGGAAACCTTTTGAGTGGATAGTTAGAAGCATCAGTTTCATACGCATATTGCAGAAAGTCGACTTTTGTGACTTTACGTGATTATGGGATTTCAATTTTGTGGTATGTGTTCTAGGATGGCAAAAAATATGATCCCTTGTTTAAGCAGTTTTCGGAATATTATTTGTATTTTGTACTCTTTGTCGATGTCATATTTCCACATCACATAGTAGAAAAAGCAATGTACCGGAATACGTGCAAATAAAATGTAAAGTGTGAGAGTAACAGTAGAAGACTGAAATTGCTGAGAAAAGTTAATGTGATCATGTGATACATGCAGAGCGTTTATTTGAACTGTTTATTTTAGAGTACTGTTTACCTACTAAATGCGATGAACATGTGGGTCCCTTGTTTCATAAAATGTTCCCTGGTAGCAGTATAGCACAAAAATACACCTGTCAACTTTTTTGTTTTAGTAAAAAAAATCAATCACTTTACCTGGACTGGCTACAAATAAAAATGTATTCAACATTTGCGTTAATGCAAGTGTCTTTTTGTAGTCATAATGTAGTGTTCTGAGATAGCGTCCGCGGTGGCCGAGGGGACTGAGGCGCTCCAGTCACGGTCTGCACGGCCACTACGATCGGGGGTTCGAATTCCCCCTCTGGCATGGATATTTGTGCCGTCCTTAGTCTTAGTTAGTTCATAAGTAGTTTGTAAGTTTAGGGACTGATGACCCCGTAGCTAATTCCCATAAGCTATACAAACATTTGAACATTTTGATTAACTGCGAATGTGTACCCAGCCGGAATTCGGAGAAAAAAATGTCCAAATGGCTGTAGAGCTTATGGGACTTAACTACGGGGTCATCAGTCCCTAGACTTACAAACTACTTATGAACTAGCTTACTAAGGACGGCCCGAGGGGGGATTCGAACCCACGACCGGCGGGATTCGAACATAGGTCTCCTGCTTGCTAGGCAGTTGCGCGGATCCCTATGCAATTGGGAACCCAACGTGCACTACAACTGCACTGATCACTCAAGGACGCTTCCTGTCAAAAACATGCCCCCTATTGCTCGAACTAGTGGTTTTTAGTTTTCGTTCTTTCAGTTTCATTTTTAGCCAGGTACTCCATATCAGCGACCTCAGTAGCCATTAGATATCGCCAGAGAGCAGAATGCGGCGATCCGCGGAAATCACGGACTTCGAACGCGGTCATGTGATTGGGTGTCAATTGTGTCAGACGTCTGTAGGAGATACTTCCACACTCCTAAACATCCCTAGGTCCACTGTCTCTGACGTGATAGTGAAGTGGAAACGTGAGAGGACACATACAGCCGACCTCGTCTGTTGATTCACAAAGACCGCCGATAGTTGAAGGTCGTGCGGTGTAAATAGGTAGGCGTCTATCCAGACCATCACACAGAAATTCCAAACCGCATGAGGATCTACGCCAAGAACTGTAGCAGTTATGTGGAAAGTTGGATTTCAAGGTCGAGCGGCTGTCCATAAGCAACACATATCCCAGGTCAATGCCAAACGACACCTCGCTTGGTGTAAGAATCATGAACATTGGGCTATTGGACAGGGTAAAAACGTTGGGGTGACGAATCACGGTACACAGTGTGAGATCCGATAGCAAGGCGTGGATAAGGCGAATGCCTGTTGAACATCATCTTCCAGTGTGTCTAGTGCCAACAGTAAAATTAGGAGGCGGTGATGTTTTGGCGTGTTTTTCATGGAGGGGCTTGCACCCCTTGCTGTTTTGTGTGGCACTATCATAGCACATTCCTACATTGAAGTTTTAAGCACCTTGTTGCTTCCCACTTTTGAAGAGCATAGAGGGACGGCGATTTCATCTTTCAACACGATCGAGTACCTGTTCACAGATCTGTGACGGAGTGGTTACACGACAATTACATCCCTGCAATGCGCTAGCCTGTACAAAGTCCTGGCTGGCCGCGGTGGCCGAGGTGACTGAGGCGCTCCGGTCACGGTCAGCACGGCCACTACGGTCGGGGGTTCGAATCCCCCCTCGGGCATGGATATTTGTGCCGTCCTAGTTCGTAAGTAGTTCATAGGTAGTTTGTAAGTTTAGGGACTGATGACCCCGTAGTTAAGTCCCATAAGCTTTACAAACATTTGATTTTGATTTTTGTACAAAGTCCTGACTTGAATCCTGTAGAACACATGTGGGATGTTTTGGAAAGCCGACTTCGTGCCAGGCCTCACCGACATACATCCGATACCTCTCTTCAGTGCAACAATCCGTGAAGTATGGGCTGCTCCTCCGAACTGGGCAACTTCTACCTGTCGGTGATAAACGGAAAACCCAAACTGGGAAACTGTCCCCGAAGTGCCGCCTGAGAGGCCCGCAAGAACTGGGCAACTCGACAACTCCTACCTGCTCCTGGCAGACCGACTCCACTATCTCGCAAAATGCTTCCAAATGGGAAATTACCAAATGCTCAACCTCTCCCCCTAATTGTAGAGGTCTTGAGGAATAATGTCAATACTGTGCCAAGTAACAAGATAGAAAAAAACAAACAAATTATATACAAAGATTTTATTACAAATTTCACATACAAAAATATTTGCAGAAAACGAATGCATTTAGTTTTGCTCATTTTCTGCTCACGGCTGCTTGGTATGAAACGCACTTTACAAAGCCTAATCTCACCATCCCTATACGGCCTTTCGACCAAAGCGTCGACTTCTGTTTTTAGAGAATTAGATATAATTTTCCTGTTAACAAGTCTTCTGCAACAGGTGCGTGGTCATGAGTAGTACATTCCAAACGCGAAAATGTGTTCGCTGCCTACTGTAAATAACAGCACACCGCAGACGTTTACCGCAGTTTCGCCATCCACGTTCTTCCGTTGCTACTCTTCTTCTGTAAAGTTTGAATTTATAACCGTCCAGATCAAATGTATGTTACCACGATCACTAATAACAGGTTGCAAATCGTGACTTTCTGCCGTATTATTGGCTTCCATGACTAAACTGAAGTATAAAACTAAACACTATGTGATTCTACACAGATGTCAGCGAGCTGGCGTCATTCACAGGACTGACGAGTTCACTGAGGGCCAGGAAAACCTTGGTTCGAACCGTCCTGCTCTCTGCGAACGGAAGTTCGCCCAGTTCGAGTGTGGTGTTAACTGTCCTTGCCAGAGTACCCTTCTAACGGCCCCTAAAAGTTGCCCAGTTCGGATCTGCCCTAGTTCCCCAAGAAACCTTCCAACACCTGATTGAAGGTATGCCTGTGAGAGTTGAAGCTGTCGTCAAAGCGGCATTACTGATGGAGGACCCGACAAACTTGTAAGTCATTTTCAGCCAGGTGTCCCGATGCAAGCGAAAGACCAAATTTGAATCCCAGCTGGTTATACGTTTTCAACTTTACTAATTCCATGAATATGAATAGAAAAACTGTCGGATCTAAAGTGGTGTCTGTAAAATAAAATATCGTTACGATTCCGAACCTCCGCGGCACAGGATTTATGCTCAGTAGTCAATATCATACGCTCATAGAGGTGGGATGGGTCGTCATGAAATAAAATACGCCATATGACTGGCGTTCCGATAAACAACTGGGAACCAACACTGAGACATCAAGCAATTAAACTCCTCCCGAACTGAACAGCAAACCATGTTTTAACACGTATGGTATAATGGGATGTATTTTTCAACATCAACCATCACAATATTATAATAATAATTTCTTAGCTCGGTTGTCTGATTTAAAATATCGCATATCGACTTCGTTCAATGATTGAACATCATCAGTGTTGTTTCGAGTCCTGGGGACTCATGTACACCTTTTAAAAACATCTCTGCTGTCAAAATACATAAGCCGCTGGGGGAGTGGCCGAGCGGTCTGAGGCGCCTTACTGCGGAGGCAGTGGTTTGTGTGCGGCTCCGTAGGACAGTGGTAAGAGCCAGACTACAAATCCAAAGGTCGCGGGTTCGATCCGCGCCAGGCCTAGCAACACTCCTCTGGCAGTGTTGCTAATGTGAAAAATACCGAGTAGCACCGTGGTTCGGAACCCACTTTAAACTGTAGGTCGCCCCTATAACTCACTGGGTAAGTCAGTTTGGAAGTCGGAGGAAGGCAACGGCATACCACCTCCAAACAGTACCATGCCTAGTAAAGCACGATACTGTTCAAACCAATCTTCGGATTTTTGACTGCTTTACCTACAAGTAGTTTGTAAGCCTAGAGACTGAGAACCAAAGAAGTCCCATAGATTTACAAACATTTGAACATTTGAAGAAAGTACTTTAACTTACACTAAGCTATACACACGCGCTCGCGTGCCGCGGTGGAGTAGCCGAGCGGTCTAAAGCGTCACGCTGCGGAGCGCGCGGTTGCTCGCCGTGGAGGTTCGAGTCCTCCCAGGGGTGTGTGTGTGTGTTGTCCTTAGGTTAGTTTACCTAGGTTTAAGTAGTTTGTAGGCTACGGACTGATGACCACGCAGTTTGGTCCGATAGATTTACAAACACACGCGCGCGCACTAGGCACTTCAGTGTGATTTGCAGAGTATCCCATGTAGATGTAGATACATGCCCCAGGGAGGACTCCGACGGTGAGCAACCATGCGCTCCGCAGCAAAGCACCTTAGAGCGTCGGCCACTCCACTGCGGTATTTGATACCACACTAAGCCTATTGTCTATTAAAGAGTTCACAGATGTGACGTTCTGGCAGCTATGTCCCTGACACTATCTGTTGGCGGACGGCGTTGAAATCATTACCACCAGTGTATCCACTACCCACCAGATGGCATCTCCAGTCATCGGATAAAAATTCACGTCGTCTTTCCAGGTGCACTACTTTTCCCCCCTTCTTATTAAATATCAACAATACTCTGTGTTCCAAGAGAATCTTACACCATTGTCATTCTCAGTCAGTAAACGAAACCACTCAAAATCCCGTATGCTTCTGTTAGGATAATAATTCCCTGCGAGTACAATTACAATGTAGTAATCACTGCGTCTCGTAACCTGATTGAAGTGGAAACGGATCAGCGCCAGAGTCGGCGCGATAGTAAACAAGGGGCCCAGACGGAATAACAAACGGGACGCTGCAGCTGTAGGGGCGGCGCACAGTGTCTGGTAAACAAGTGCCGGCTGTCGCTGCCGGTGCGGAGTCGTTGACTCTGGGCGCGCTTCGCTTCCTGCACCGCCGGCCGACCTTCAGGGACGCCTGACGTCACCCACAACCGGACCGGCTCGGGAATTTCTGCGGGGGCCGCGTAGTAGTCCGCGGAAGTGCCTTTAACCCGCCTCAACTGCCGAAGCCAGGCAGGTTAAGCAAACACGTACACAGCTACTGCGGAGAAACGTGACACGGCACACCCTCTGTTGGTCTAAGTATTGGCTCACCTCTCTTTCTCTAGAAGGAAATAATTAACGAGTTACTATACGTCGAGATGGCAGAACAGCTTTGCGCCACCGATAGGAGACGTGAAGAGATTCCCAGTGCTGTCGACATATTTCCTAGTGAAAATTCCATTATATACGTACCTGTCTTTCCAAGAAGATTGGCTCTTGTCTTGAATGAACGTTAGATACCTTCATCCTTGTTTTTCTCGGCTTTACGGTAAGAGGTTGTGTGCAGTTTTGGGATGAGAAATTCAAATTTTTGTATAGCTTATGGGACTTAACTAAGCGGTCATCAGTCCCTAAACTTGAACTAGCTAAGGACGGCAGAAATATCCATGCCCAAGGGGGGGCTTCGAACCCCCGACCGTAGAGGCCGTGAAGACCATGACTGACGCGCCGCAGTCCCCTCGGCCGCCGCTGCCGGCTTGGGATGAGAGAATGGGAAGCATGCATCTAGTCAAGGAGTTTAGAATGAGGGGAGATGTCCTTATCGTCACAGAAGAGAAGCCATTGTCGCCATAATTACGGTGCCAATAACATTTGTGAGGACCAGTTTGTACTGAAACTGGTACTTATCTAAAAAGAAAACAAAAGTTACCTGCATTACCTACCGCTGTGCAAGCAGAACAAAATAGTCATCTGCTATTGTACACAGATTTTTTGTTTTTGTTTTTGATAATTTAATATGTTCAAATGTTTGTATAGCTTATGGGACTTAACTATGGGGTCATCAGTCTCTAAACTTACAAACTACTTATCAACTAGCTTATCCTAAGGACGGCACAAATATCCATGCCCGAGGAGGGGATTCGAACCCCCGACCGTAGTGGCCGTGCAGACCGTGACTGGAGCGCCTCAGTCCCCTCAGCCACCGCGGCCGGACCGGCTCGGGAATTTCTGCAGGGGCCGCGTAGTGCTCCGCGGAAGTGCCTTTAACCCGCCTCAACTGCCGAAGCCAAGCAGGTTAAGCAAACACGTACACAGCTACTGCGGAGAAACGTGACACGGCACACCCTCCGTTGGGCTAAGGATTGGCTCACTTCTCTTTCTCTAGAAGGATCGCAGAATAGCTTTGCGCCACCGATAGGCGACGTGAAGAGCTTCCCAGTGCTGTCGACATATCTTCCTAGTGAAAATTCCGTTATATACGTACTTGTCTTTCCAAGAAGATTGGTTCTCGTCTTGAATGAACGTTAGTTACCTACATCCTTGTTGTGTTATTGTAGAAAGATATAAAAAGGCCAAAATCGCTGATCATCAATTTTTATTTAAGACGACCGGTTTCGCTGAACTATGTCAGCATCATCTGGTCCAATAAAATCATTTTACAAGGCCATAATCTTGTTTTATGTTTTATTATAATGACATAGTGCACCTATGCACTGTAAATTATGTTATATAGCAACTGATTACATTACAAGATTATGGCCTTGTAAAATGATTTTGTTGGACCAGATGATGCTGACATAGTTCAGCGAATCCGGTGGTCTTAAATAAAAATTGATGATCAGCGATCTTGGCTTTTTTATATCTTTCTACAGTATCATAGTTGGATCGCCTCCTAGAACATAAGCAAATCCTTTTTTTGCTCGGCTTTACGGTAAGAGGTGGCGTGCAGTTTTGGGATGAGAGAATGGGAAGCATGCATCCAGTCAAAGGAGGTTAGAATGAGGGAAAATGCCCTTATCGTCACAGAAGAGAAGTCATTGTCGCCATAACTACGGTGCCAATAACATTTGTGAGGACCAGTTTGTATTAAACGTGGTACTTAACTAAAAAGAATACAAAAGTTACCTGCATTACCTATCACTGTGCAAGCAGAACAAAATAGTCATCTGCTATTGTACTCAGAATTTTTTGGTTTTGATAATTTAATACTTAGCATTTGTTTCGGTGTGTTCCCCTCAGTGATTTCTAATTTTCATTTTGAAGATATATAGGTTCCATTCAAATTTCAAAGACCTGGTGGTACAGAATTTTAGTATGAATATTTAATGACGTGGAACCTGTAGAAAGAATTATCGTGTGTTCAACATAAATAATCGTCTCTTCAGTACGGAACTTTCTAAAATACAACTTGGTTCCGTCATTGTTGGAAAAACTTTTCTCTGCGTTCCCTGTGAACTACTACAGCTGGCAATTACAGTTCTTGTAAAGCATATGGGTATTATCCCAATATGTAAATCGTACTTATCGAATGAGATTTTGCGGTAATAAATCACAGTTCAGCTGTATGGAAGGTCTGTATTTATACACGAAAGTATACTATATCAAAAATATACTCAGAAAAGAGTGATTTAAATGTATGAAAGTTAACAGGGCAAGAACCACACAGCGCTTAAATCTAAAAACATACTTCCTTGGCACCACAACATGGCAAAAAATCAAATGTTCAAATGTTTGTAAATCTATCAGACCAAACTGCGTGGTCATCAGTCCGTAGCTTACAAACTACTAGAATTCTAACCTCCGACGGCGAGCAACCGAGCGCTCCGCAGCGAGGCGCCTTAGACCGCTCGGTTACTCCACTCCACCGCGACCCAACATGGCGGAGTGGCTTCAGTCGACAGCTAAGCGTTGCATAGTAGCGCCGCCTCCCCTTATTTTAACCTCCTTGCATCCAACAAATAGTTTCTCGTGTTTCGGCAGTCCAACGGGTGTGTACAAAACGATTCAGAGAAGACCGCAGAAGTCGACGAGATGGATCAGGTCGCGCTACCCGAGAAGATCGGCACCTCACCCGAATGGCATTGCAGGACAGATGTGCGTCCTCCTTAGCTCCGACGAAACAGTGGTACGCATCAGGAATGACAACCCATCGGTATTTAGTGAAAGTTACTACGTGCCCGTAACAATGTGCAGGATTATGCTAGACGGCAGTGGTGTATGTATAGACGTTACTGTTGCATGAATGGCATCAGATAGTGTTTTCGAGCTAATCCAGTATCTGTACGTTTGAAAATGATGGCCGGATATTGGTTCGCCAAAAACAGGGGGAGTTCTATCAGAGTGACTGCATTCACACAAGACGTAGAGTGCTATCTCAAGCCCTTATGGTCTGGGACGCTATTAGGTAAAGACACAAATCACAGTTGGTGCGTGGAGGGCACTATGGCCAGTTGCGCTCGTCCGAACTGGGCAACTTCTACCTGTTGGTGATAAACGGAAGACTCGAACTGGCACGCACGAAATGGGCAACTTCTACCTGCTCCGGCTAGTCTGACAGGCACGCACGAACTCGGCAACTCGCACCTGCTCCTGGCAGACCGATTGCACAATCCCGCATAATGCTTCCAAATCTAAACTTACCAAGTGCGCAACCTCTGCCCCCACTTGCAGAGTTCTTAAGGAATAATGTCAATACTGTGCCAAGGAACCAGATATAAAAAACCAACAATTATATACAAATACAAAGATTTTATTACAAATTTCACATACAAAAATATTTGCAAAAAAACAAATGCATTTACTTTGGCTCATTTTTTGCTCACGGCTGTTTGGTATGAAACGCACTTTACAAAGTCTAATTTGCAAATTTCACCTTTCCTAAGGTGTCCATTTGGATGGTGATATTATTTTTCGCTGGGTTGATTCTTATATAAGGATCAGTTTGTTCATGCTTCAGACTTTTCACAAACTGAAAGATGTTTGGAAGAGGAGATTCACATGAAGCATTGAATCTGGAATGAAAGCATTCGCAAGCGTTAGTCGTCCTCCACAATGAAGCACTATCTCTTGCCCAACGCTCCAGTCACGGTCTGCACGGCCACTACGGTCGGGGGTTCGAATCCCCCCTCGGGCATGGATATTTGTGCCGTCCTTAGTATAAGGTAGTTGATAAGTAGTTTGTAAGTTTAGGGACTGATGACCCCGTAGTTAAGTCCCATAAGCTTAACAAACATTTGAACATTTTTCTCTTGCCCAAACGTTTGGAGGAAAGACTGCGTCTTCTTCATCAATGTTGTTTCCAGTTACGTAATCCGCAAATTTTGTGATGTTGTCGTCTTGTGGTTGTTCCAAACGCGAAAATATGTGTTCGCTGCCTACTGTAAATAACAGCGCACCCTGAACGTTTACCGCAGCATCGCCATCCACGTTCTCCCGTTTCTACAACTCTTCTGTTAGATCAAATGCCACGATCACTAATAACAAATCTGCCGTATTATTCGCTTCCATGATTAAACTGAGGTACAAAACGAAACACTATGTGATTCTGGATGTCAACGAGCTGGTGTCAATCACAGGACTGACGAGTCCAGTTAGGGCCAGGAACGCCTTGGGTCAGACCGTCCTGCTACATGCGACCATTAGTTGCCCAGTTAGTGTGTGGGATTAACTGCCCTTCCCAGAGTACCCTTCTAAAAGCCACTAAAAGTTGCCCAGTTCGGGTCTGCCCGCAGTTGACGTATGTGAATGATATCCTGTGACCCGTAGTCATACTCAGTCTTCACGACACCCAGGATGTCACATTTCAGCAAGACAATGCACGACCACAATTCAGCAAGATAATGCACGGCCACATATTGTTATACAAACACGTGCCTTTATCGTGTTACAGGATCTCAGCCTTTTGCCCTGGTTCACCAGCTAACTTGTCAACCACCAAGAGAAAATATGTCGTGTATGGAAAAAGGAAAGGTGCTGGTCTTTGACCGAGTGACAACCACTACGGATTGGAATGAGGGAAATGCAGTATGGATAGCAGTACCACAGAACGGTATTCACATTTTATACGCCTGGATGTCGCCACGCATTAAAGAAGCAACATGTTCAAATGCTCAAATGTTTGTAAAGCTTATGGGACTTAACTGCGGGGTCGTAAGTGCCTAAACTTACAAACTACTTATGAACTAGCTTATACTATAGACTACACAAACATCCATGCCCGAGGGCGGATTCGAACCCCCGACGGAGAACGGCCTCGCGCATCGTCGCCCAACAGACGTGCCAAGTAATAAGATTTGTCCGTAATGATCACGATTTCTAGGCAAAATTTACGGTGTTACTGGAGCCTGTGCTAAAATTACGGAATAAGCTATTTGATTTATTTTAGTACTTTGGAAACCCAGTTTTTGTTGGGCCATTTTATGAAATACTATAGTTTCTGAAATAACGCAATCCCGTACCCTTTTATCATGTTTTGTAAAACACTATAATATACACAAATACTGGAGTGGAGCCTCGATAACATCAGTTTTTCGAGTGCTTAAACTTGTAATTAGGTTTAATTTGGCGCACTAATGTCCTTGCTGTTATGTCATTAGTGAGTGTACATCAGTTATTCAGTATCCCTTTAACTCTCGCACTTTTTTAGTTTAGGACATGGGCAAAAGAATGTGAGAGTCAATATATATATTTTTTTCTTCTAAAGTTTCTTGTACTCTTTCCAGAGGTATGTTTATTTTTATAGGCGCCTTCGCGTGTCTTAACAATTATTTTTACACAATTAAGAGGCAAATGGAGATTTTTACCGTCAATTTTTGAAATAAATTCCGAATTGGGGCCCTCGTAAACCCCACCCTTTCCTTCTCACTTCTCGCCACATGACGCATAGCTTCTTTTCAAACTTGGAATTTCTGCGGGCCATGGCGGACCTTATGCCTACTATGCAATAGGAACCATTCTGAATCTAGGTGACTGAAATGCTAAATCATTGGTTCAGAACATACTAATAACATGTGCTGTGAATAGGAATTTCCTATCTTTAGTCTTTCGATGTGTTCTTTTTTCTTTATTTCTTTGCCCCAGAGGAAAGTGAGGACTTTGACACACACACACACACACACACACACACACACACACAAACACAAACACACGTTGCGCGTTCAGGCTCTTTAGCTAGGTTCCAACTGCCTGAACTGTCTGCTCCATTTTCAACACCTCATTCGGTCCCTCAATTGCGTGAGATAGGTTGTGTCTTACACATCATTTTCTGCTCTCGTAAGTTACTGTGTTGTTGGAGCAAGATACGCCGCGATGGTTTTCTACGGAATCGCAGCCGCCACTGAGTGGCACAGCGAGTTTGCGCAGCTCGTTTGCGGGAAGCCCGTCGCGTCATCGCCGGGCAAACGCCCTCCTGGAAGTTGTGTGGCGGCTGTCAGTGGCAGACGTGGAGGGGAACTCCCGAAGTCTTCGCAGAAGTCGGCCAACCGCAGATGGCGCTGATAACGTTTCTAACATCTGCGATGATACAGCCGAAACCAGTAAGAACTAACCTGCCGTACGTCCCTGAAGATTGAAAAAGGTATTGTCAGCATTCGTCAAAAGAATGGTCCGGTAAAAGTAACTCCCCCCCCCCTCGTTTTTAGTCCCCTCTGGAATCCTTGGGATGCAACAGTACCATTACGAAAGTGCCTACACTACACTTAATTCGGAGTATTGCTGCCCATCATGGGACTGGCGGATGACAGAAAAAGTTCAGAAAAGGGCAGCTCTTTTTGTATTATCGCGATACAGGGGAGCGACTAACACGGAAATGATGCACGAGTTGGGGTGCAACGATATTTCCGAAGTGTTTTTCGCCATCTTTCTCCTCGGAATACGTAACTACGGACATACAAAGGGATACGTTATCATCATAAGACAAGAAGATAAATCAGATCGAATACCGATACGGAAATATTTGTGTTATTTTCTCCTGTGCGGTATTGGAGAATAGAACGAACGTACGGAAATACATTGAGAGCGCTTCGATAAACCCTCTACCAGGCGCTTAAATCTGATTCAGATTGCCGGCCGCGGAGGCCGAGGGGACTGCGGCGCGACAGTCACGGTATGTACGACCACTACGGTTGGGGGTTCGAATCCCCCCTCGGGCATGGATATTTGTGCCGTCCTTCGTATAGGGTAGTTGATAAGTAGTTTGTAAGTTTAGGGACTGATGACCCCGTAGTTAAGTCCCATAAGCTATACAAACATTTGAACATTTTTTTTTTTGTTCAGAGAGTAAATATGTAGATGTAGAGGTGAACAAGCGACGTAGGAGTATATTTAACACGTGGTACACCAGTTGATGCAAAAGTATCTGCATCTCGCAACGGACTTCATCATAACAACGTAGGATAAGTCCACATTAGTATTTCCTATCCGCTGCATTCCCCCCCCCCCCCTCCCCGCAACAATCCAGTAGATTTTCCAAAGCCGCGCGGAGTGGCCGCGTGGTCTAAAGCGTCATGCTATGGACTATGGACAGCAGTTCCCGTCGGAGTTTCAAGCCCTCCCCCGGGCAACAGTGCGGCTGTTGTCCTTAGTCTCTCAGTTAGTTAAAATGGTTTGTAAGTCTACGGACAAATGACCATAGCGGTTTGAACCGAAAGGCTTACAAACATTTGAACAGAGATTTTCTAACAGCAGAACAAATGCAGCTTAATTCAGACTAAGAAATCTTACCTTTAATAAATACAGTACTTATTCGAAAACACGAGAAGATGTGAAAAACAAGCTTGAAACACATTGAATTGTGTTAATTCAATATAAAAACCTTTCTAGTAAATAAAAGGCACAGGAAATTAATCACTGTCATACTTTCCTATTTCAGGAAGAAGTAAGAGATATCAGTGATAAGACTGATGCTCGAAAGCGAGCAACAGCCTCCCGAAATTTCAGTCAGCGTTTATGTTGGCACCAATGTTACCCAAGGGTGCCAGTAGAATCAGTCACAAGTACAAAACACCCCTGAAATTATTTATACTAATGAAACTTCGAGCAGTAATTGCTTTTCCGAAATATCGTGTCAACATCATCAGAAATGATATTTTCTAATACATTATTTTCAATTTAATTGTAGCATGGCACTTCCTTTACAATGAGTGCTTATGACTGTGTACAGTATTCACTTTGTATGCGTGCAGCAGGCCGCGGAATCTAATCAGTTGTTTCCAGTCCATTTTCTTGAGCATTACGAGGAATTATTCTAAAGCTACAAATTGCGAGTATATAACAATCTCTGTTGGTAGCCATTTGCAATTTTCCTCATTCGAGGTGTAAGGAGGAATAAAACGATAACCGAACGATCTACAAAAGGAATCCATTTCACACCTAATAAATTTTTCCACAACGGATGCGATTATCGGCTCTTAAGCAACAGACCGCAATCTACGAAACGGTCTCGTCTTCCTGTTTATTTATTCGTATGGCTTACATAGTCATGCTACAGTCTTATTTGAAAATTTTCATATATAAAGCATTACAAATAAAAAAAACTATGTACAAATATGCATAATAAAAGCAAGCAAACATACAAACCAGAAAAAATACTATAATTGAATATCTAGGTCTCTTAACCACTCTACACCTCTTGTTGTTACCAAGAGCAGCTCACTGAGTCCTCCAGGAAATTTCCGTGAGGGACACTCTTCAATCAGGTGTGCATAGTTTGCAGACGAGCACCACAGTGGGGCATCGAAGTATCCCCATTCATACAAACAGGCACTGCATCTTCCATGCTCTGGGAAGACCGAATCCATTCACATGTTTTGTAGGGTCAGTTATAAGACGAGAGTTAACCGGAGGAAACTTCTGACAATGGTTACAAACTTGAAGATCTGTGACCTGAATATCAAAGGGATCTCTGGCGTAAATGTCTTAACACTTGCGATGATTAATTTTGAATAGTAACGTTTCATGGTACTGTTGTGATGCATGTACCTTTGTCAACTGATGATAATGTTCGAAGATAATAAGAAAAACACTTTGAATAGTCGACACAATCGTGTGCTGAAGAAATAACGAGTGTTTTACGAGAAGGAATCTCGCCTATAACACATTGTTCTTGAGCGAGAAAACTAGAGTCCATGATGACTGCCGGCCGCGGTGACCGAGGGGACTGCGGCGCGCCAGTCACGGTCTGCACGATCACTACGGTCGGGGGTTCTAATCCCCCCTCGGGCATGGATATTTGTGCCGTCCTTAGTGTTAGCTAGTTCATAAGTAGTTTAGGGACTGATGACCCCGTAGTTAAGACCCATAAGCTATGCAAAAATTTGAACATTTTAATTGAATAGTCGACACCATCGTCTGCTGAAGAAGTAACGAGTGTTTTACGAGAAGGAATTAGGCCTATCGTTCTTGAGCCAGAAAACAAGAGTCCATGATGACTGCTCGAACATTTAGTACAGTACATGCAGTGATGATTAAAAACTCCGAGCATGAGTAACTTAAAAGTTTCACCGAAAGAGACGTATGTCAAGGACGAGGAGTTGGTGGACGGCGACCAGGAGAGAAAATGTGAGTAGTAGGGGGAGGGGTGGGGGGAAGCTGAATTAGAAATAAAGGAAACCTGGAGGGCGCAGCAGGTTTACGGCGCGGTAATAGAGATCCCGGCGCTTGCTCGTGGCGGCGCGGCGTGTTGCGATGGCGGATAAGGCCGGCCAACACTGGTAGCTTATTTACGAGCGCGTGAGGGTTTACGATCGGCGGCGGGCCCCCTGTGCTGCTGGCTCGCTTTGGGGACGTCGAGGGACCCGCTGCCACGTGTGGAGCACCCGTTCCGCCACTGCAGCAAGCCGTCCGTAAACTCCTGCATTTTATTTATCCTTACAGGTTGGCACTTGTGCTGCTGTCACTCCAAATCCTCGAAAGTCGTACAATCATCCTCACCTCCCGCATGTGTCTGCCTTTACCCGCTCTTAGTATATGAATCTCGCTTTCCGTTCCGCCCAACCAACCACCCCTCTCTAAGACTGAAACACAAGCAATACTTCCATAACTTTTTTCAGTCATAGCTTCCACGCTGAGAGACCATGGTCGATGTACAAAACTTGTTCTTGACTTTTCGTCTCCAGGTGTAGGACTTCTTCTGAGGTCATTCAGAGACACACCTTCAGAAAAAAAAAGCCAGAATGAAACTTTCACTCTGCAGCGGAGTGTGCGCTGATATGAAACTTCCTGGCAGATTAAAATTATGTGCCGGAACCGGGACTCGGACCTGGGACCTTTGCCTTTCGCGGCCAAGGGCACTACCGACTGAACTATCCCGACACGAGTCTTGCACTCACGATTCTTGCATTTCGTGAGTCGTGTCGGGATAGCTCAGTCGGTAGAGTGCTTGCTCGCGAAAGGCAAAGGTCCCAGGTTCGAGTCCCAGTTCCGGCACACAATTTTAATCTACCAGGAAGTTTCACTTCAGAAAGAAGTTTCATACTTCGACCACGGAAGTTTTAACTGAAATATTTGCTGATCGAAAAAGTTTATATTGTGTGATACCTACGTATCTCGTAAACTCACCAACCACCCAGTCGTTTCCCCACCGGTTACCTCCTTTCGTTCTCTGCCACAATCGAGGTATACATTCACCCTATCCTGTTTCCACTGGAACACGCACCCGATCCTGCAGTATTCTACTAGCTTACTTTCCCCCGCTTCGCATGTGTGGCCTGGATGGTCTGCATTGATTCTTACTACTTCTAAATATAAATTTTCATAGATTTAGCTTTAAAAATGCTTTCATAATCAAGTACTTTGATACAACTTGCCACACCCTATTGCACCATGATGGCAGAATTCAGAATCCACAATCATATATATAATTCTAACCATGGTTGCAAATCCAAATTTTCGCATTTCTACCATCAAAATAGTCTTAGTAGATTTCCCTTTATTTCACCAGGTTAGTGGTTGAACTGCGAAAAATCTAAATTCGACGTTTTGTAATGCTTGCTTCAAAATTGCCTGAATAGCAACGTATTCTAAAAAAACCGTTCATCCCCTATTTCACACACTTAGAGGAGGGAATATCGAAAAATCGCTGATGCTTACAGTGTAAGATAAACGTCTACAAATTTCAAGTTTCGTCTGTAGGTTCACTTTTTAGTCCGGTTTTCTGTCTTTGAAACATCCAGAACGCGAAATTTTTTTCTTACGCTTGGTAGTTTCACTTTTCAAACTGCAATATGCACTTAATTTTCTTTATTCGTACGCTTGTTGCAGAAAAACAACTGAAGAATGTGCATCACGTTTCGCTGTATATAACTTCTTTTGCTATTATAGTGTCAAAAGTCATCGGTGGTCTTTAATCCGATCTTTATGTAAGCCGACGACTTTCAACCACTATATCTTCCACCCCCTTATACCTATCGACACGGAACTGCTATGGTGTACAACGGGAGACTTTGTACTACAACAACATAGAGAGATCGTTCGTCTCCATATTGACACCGACACGTAGAATTTTACATAAGTCGGTAGCTTATATTATATATATAATCTTCTCATTCCCTGTGAATCGGTACACGCGACTCCACCTAGCGAGCGGAGGAAGGCAACGGGCCGGCCGCGGTGGCCGAGGGGACTGAGGCGCTCCAGTCACGGTCTGCACGGTTCGAATCCCCCCTCGGGCATGGATATTTGTGCCGTCCTTAGACTTAGGTAGTTTGTTAGCTTAGGGACTGATGACCCCGTAGTTAAGTCCCATAAGTTCTACAAACATTTGAACATTTTTAAGGCAACGGACAGGGGGCTTGCCAGTTCCGGCATACGCCTCGCGACCAAGGAAAGCCTTCCGAAAACCTTGGTCGGAACCTGGGGAATGGGACCAATTTAACTTATCTGCGGTACATTGCCCCATACTAAAAATGGATTATCAGGAGACAGCTCTTAGCCGAACGTAAGCAACCGTCTTCTTCAGAGCAGTGTCTAGGAAAGCACTGTGGTGCTCAAACCGATATTCACACTGAAGATTGCTTTATAGAAAAAAAAAAAAAAAAAAAAAAAAAAAGGGTGGGGGGGGGAGAAGACACTGCCCTCGTCCCGTATTGTATGCTTAGATTCGTTTCCTCAGACTCGGGGGCAGCTGGAATATCTTCAGTTATTACTTACAGGCCGGCCGCGGTGGCCGAGGGGACTGAGGCGCTTGTCACGGTCTGCACGGCCACTACGGTCGGGGATTCGAATCCCCCCTCGGGCATGGATATTTGTGCCGTCCTTAGTTGTAGCTAGTTCATAAATAGTTTGTAAGTTTAGGGACTGATGACCTCGTAGTTAAGTCCCATAGACTCTACAAACATTTTTTTATTACTTACAATATCTGTGGTTCGTAGTCGATGTAAATTCTGTTATTATGAATTGATACGAGATGCTGTGGTTCATAGCTACAAATTACTGATCTTTTTCTCCTTTGCTCGACGTTTATTTTACTCAGTTAATTTCCTAACCAAGGTGCACCGCTATCTCCCCTAGGCCCTCTTTCCGCGTTTCTTTTCACGACTCACCTATCCTCCTCTGGTAGCCTCCGCGTCTCCCGCGGCTTCCTTTTCTCTCTTCACATTCCGCCGATGTGACCCCTCCCCCTCCCTAGCCCTCTTAAAAAAGCTCGTCATTGCCGGGGATGATCTGATGCGTTTTATCTCCCCACCCTCCTTTCCCTGTTTCTTTTTTCATTGTTCAGATTCAGAGCCTCTTTAAGGCCTTTTCTCCCTTTCTTTCTTTTTTCCTTTTATCTTTTTCCTCCCTTATACCGTTCCCCATCGCCTCCGTCTGCTGTAATCTGAGTCACGATCTTACTATAAATAAAAGAAAAAGCGAACTCTTCTTGGTATCGTACTAATCTCCTGTTAAGCCACTCTTGTACACGCCGCCAGAAAATTGAATTTATGCTAATTATTCCTCCTCCTATTCCATAGATATCCGAGATTAACCTTAAAAAGATAATTATGACAGAAGGAAGGGAGCAAGCAAGCTTGGTGTCTTACGTCCCGTCCACAACGTGGTCATTAGAGACGGAACTCACACTCAGATTTTTGGGGAACGATGGCGATGAAAATCGTCCGGGCCCTTTCCGAGGAACCAACCTGGCATTTCGCTGGAGTGATTTAGGGAAATCACGGAAAACCAAGACTTAAATGGCCGGAGGTGGATTTGAACCTCCGTCCTCCCGAAGCTAGTCCAGTGCGTTAGCACTGCGCCACTTTGCTCGCAGAGTACCACTAATTGGGATTAACACTGCATGCAGGCCAGTTGTAACAAGGCAGGGACGACATAAGAGTGGATAAAGCCGGAGTACAGGATTGTAGGCGATGAGTAGCGGGGCACGTATGTCATGGTTGTAAAGTGGAAGTAGGTTAGGCGACAGCAGATGAAAAACGAGAAATTAGGTGAATGGTGTAGGAGTGTAGTATTGTGGCGGGACATAATATCATACTGCCTGTAAATACAGAAATCGCATTTAATGTTTTTCTTAACCCAGTTTATTGAATAATAAAAATTAATTTTATACCTTTAAAAAACATCTCTTACAAACGTGCTATTTCAAATCCCTTGCAACATGTTAGCTGTCAGTCCTCGGAAAAAAAAAGTATTACGACTTTGTGTTGAAAATTTAATGTAGATATTTTTTGTACCGGGTGATACTTTCGCTAGAAGCTAAGGTGGTCCAGTTCTTAAAGAAAAACTGGCATTGAAATGGCCTTGTTTCATGTATCCCTCCCAGTCCCTCACTGATACCATCGCCCATCGCTCACATCACACCAGAGATCATTTTTAGTATGTAGTTCGTGAAACTCTAATGTTTGTAAATCTATCGGACCAAACTGCGTGGTCATCAGTCCGTAGCTTACAAACTACTTAAATCTAGGTAAACTAGCCTAAGGACAAACACACACACCCATGCCCCTGGGAGGACTCGAACCTCCACGGCGAGCAACCGCGCGCTCCGCAGCGAGACGCTTTAGACCGCTCGGCTACTCCACCGCGGCTCCTGAAACTCCCTTCAATCATTGTACAATAATTTTTAAGTAAAGAATTTTCCTCTATTTGAGTTATTTTGGTATTCAATAACTCAGCAACTAGTAAAAGGAACATGGATGTCAGTTTGGGTAGAATGGCAGTTAGGGCAGGAATGGCAACTGCGGAAGGAGAGGTGGAGTAGACTTTTTATGCAGCGCGGTATTCAGTTTTGAAAGTTTGTCCAAGTTACGTCCAACCGCCTCCGTTTGGAACAGGGGACTGATGACCTAGCAGTTTAATCCTCTCTAAACAACATTCCAACTGATACGGAGGCTTTTGTAAGTGACTATTATTTCTTTGGTGCACAACGGAGCACAAATCGCCAAAATTGTATCGAGATGCAAAATGTATATTTCTAACTTGGAGGAAAATGTTAAAAATGTTGTAAATCTATGGGATTTAACTACCCTGGTCATCAATATCTAGGCTTACAAACTACTTAAAGTAACTTTTGCTAAGGACAACAAATACACCCATTCCCGAGAGAGGGCTCGATCCTCCGACGGCGAGCAACGAGGCGCTCTGCTGCTAGATTAGATTAGATTAGATTAGATTAGATTAGATTAATACTTGTTCCTTAGATCATGTATACGACATTTCGTAATGATGTGGAACGCGTCAGTTTAGTAAATTATGTCTATACTTGACAATCTATATTTTAAGAATTTTTTTGTAAATTTTTTTTAATTTTTTTTATTTTTTTTTTTATTTTATTTTTTTTATATATATATTTTTTTATGTTTTATCTAAAAATTCATCTACATTGTAGAAGGAGTTGCCATTCAGAAATTCCTTTAATTTCTTTTTAAATACTAGTTGGCTATCTGTCAGACTTTTGATGCTACTTGGTAAGTGACCAAAGACTTTTGTGGCAGCATAATTCACCCCTTTTTGAGCCAAAGTTAGATTTAACCTTGAATAGTGAATATCATCCTTTCTCCTAGTGTCGTAGCTATGCACACTGCTATTACTTTTGAATTGAGTCGGATTGTTAATAACAAATTTCATGAGTGAATATATATATTGTGAAGCTACAGTGAGTATCCCTAGATCCCTAAATAAATGTCTGCAGGATGCTCTTGGGTGGGCTCCAGCAATTATTCTGATTACACGCTTTTGTGCAATGAATACTTTTTTACTCAATGTTGAATTGCCCCAGAATATGATCCCATATGAAAGCAGTGAATGAAAATAGGCGTAGTAAGCTAATTTACTGAGATTTATATCACCAAATTTTGCAATGACTCTGATAGCATAAGTAGCTGAACTCAGACGTTTCAGGAGATCTTCAATATGTTTCTTCCAATTCAGTCCCTCGTCAATGCAAACACCTAAAAATTTTGAATATTCTACCTTAGCTACAGATTTATGTTCAAAGTCTAAATTTATTAATGGTGTCATGCCATTTACTGTATGAAACTGTATATACTGGGTTTTATCAAAGTTTAATGAGAGTCCATTTGTAGAGAACCACTTAATGACTTTCTGGAAGATATCATTTACAATTTCATCAGTTAATTCCTGTTTGTCAGGTGTGATAGCTATACTTGTATCATCAGCAAAAAGTACTAGCTTAGCATCTTCATGTATGTAGAATGGCAAGTCATTAATATATATTAAGAACAGCAAAGGACCCAAGACCGAACCTTGTGGGACCCCATTTTTAATAACTCCCCAGTTAGAAGAATTAATTGTGTCATCTACATCATGTGAATTGCTTATTTCAACTTTCTGCACTCTTCCAGTTAAGTATGATTTAAACCATTTGTGCACTGTCCCACTCATACCACAATACTTAAGCTTATCTAGAAGAATCCCATGATTTACACAATCAAACGCCTTTGAAAGATCACAAAAAATCCCTACTGGTGATGTCCGGTTATTCAAAGCATTTAATATTTCATCAGTGAAGGTGTATATAGCATTTTCAGTTGAAAAGCTTTTTTGAAAACCAAACTGACATTTTGTTAGAACATTATTTATACTAATATGTGAAGCAATTCGAGAATACATAACTTTTTCAAAAATCTTTGATAAAGCTGTCAGAAGTGAGATGGGCCGGTAGTTGTTGACATCGTATGTATCCCCTTTTTTATGCAAAGGTTTAACTATAGCATATTTCAGTCTATCTGGGAAAATACCCTGCTTTAATGAGCTATTACAAATATGACTGAGAATCCTACTTATCTCCTGGGAACAAGTTTTTAATACCCTGCTGGAAATGCCATCAATTCCATATGACCGTTTACTCTTGAGAGAGTTTATTATTTTCCTAATTTCTGAAGGTGAGGTGGGTGGAATTTCAATTGTATCAAATTGTGTGGGTATGGCCTCTTCCATTAATTGCCTTGCTCCTTCTAATGAACATTTAGATCCTATTTTCTCCACAACATTTAAAAAGTAATCATTAAAAATGTTTTCAACTTCCGACTTTTTGTTGATAAAGTTTTCATTTGTTTTG
Source organism: Locusta migratoria (assembly GCA_026315105.1). Taxonomy (NCBI): domain Eukaryota; kingdom Metazoa; phylum Arthropoda; class Insecta; order Orthoptera; family Acrididae; genus Locusta; species Locusta migratoria. The sequence continues at coordinate 834,226,133 of CM048745.1, read as the reverse complement.
ATGGTAATACCCTCTTCCTCTGCTCTTGGTTGCCCTGTCTCCCTTTTAATAATATTCCAAATTGTTTTAATTTTATTATCAGAGGAGCTAATCTCAGACATGATGCACATGCTTCTTGATTTTTTAATAACTTTTCTTAATGTAGCACAGTAGCTTTTATAATATTTTATTGTTTCTGGGTTATTACTCTTTCTTGCGGACAGATATAGTTCCCTTTTTCGGTTACACGATATTTTTATACCTTTAGTAAGCCATGGTTTTTTGCATGGTTTCTTAGAATTAAATTTTACTAATTTCTTGGGGAAACAGTTATCAAATACCCTTACAAATGTATCGTGAAATAAATTATATTTTAAATTAACATCAGGTTCCTTGTAAACCTCATCCCAGTCTAACTGCTGTAGACTTTCTTTGAAATTTTTAGTTGTTAAGTCATTAATCGAGCGCACTATTCTGGTGGACAGTTTCGAATTACTGAACGGAGCTATTTCATATACTGTTACTAGCTGTGCACCATGATCCGAAAGACCATTCTCAATGGGACAAGCATTTATGTTGTTAAACTTATCTTGGTCTATAAAAAAGTTATCTATCAATGTACTGCTGTCCTTTACTACCCGAGTAGGAAAATCAATAACGGATGTCAGATTGAATGAGCCAAGTAAGACTTCCAGGTCTTTCTTCCTATTACACTCTTTCAGTGAATCTACATTGAAATCACCACAAATAATAATTTGCTTCCCCCTATCTGACAGATAGCACAACAAGGCATCCAAGTTTTCCAGAAATAACTGAAAGTTCCCTGAAGGGGACCTATATACTGTTACAATTATAAGATAATCATCATTAAGTTTAAGCTGGCAGGCACATGTTTCAATATGCTGCTCTACACAAAACTTTTTTGTTTCTAAATTTTTTACACTGTGATAGCTTTTGGCATATATGGCAACTCCTCCTCTTATCTTATTATCTCTACTTACATTTGAGACTAATTTATATCCACTGACATTCACATTTTCCATACCGGTGACAATGTGATGCTCAGACAGGCATAGTATATCTATTACATTATCAGTTTCTATAGCATCTAAACAAACTAAAAGCTCATCTATTTTATTCTTTAGTCCCCCAATATTCTGGTGAAAAATGCTAACATTATTTTTTACTTTACTTCTCTGAGAAATATTTGATTTTTCAACATTTTTAGCACCTGCCTGCCTGAGCTTCTCACTGGACACTGATCTTAGCCTAAAAAAGAAGTACCTTCATGAATTGCAGTGTCCCCCCTTAAGGACTTTGCTATCAACCCAGCTAGTTTCCCCTTCCCTTTCCTATTGAGATGTAGGCCATGTCTAGTGAAATCCCACCTATCAATAGCATCCACAGGAACCAAACCGATGTCCGACAGAGTGTCCGCCCTAAGCAGCTGATCAATCTCCATATTGACTCTCCTGACGGAGCGGTTCAATTGGGGTTGATCGTACCGCATGAAAGCAGGCAACAGTCCAACATTTGTCTGAGTCGTTGCAGAAGCTATTTTAACCAGGTCACACTCAATATTGTAGCCCTGATCCCTATCAATGCTGTTTCCCACCCCACCCACTATAACAACATGATCCTGTTTTGTGAAGCCCTTACACAAGGAACCTATATCCTCTACCACCTGGCTTAGACCTGCACTGGGCTTGAAAATGTTTGTGACCTGGTACCTGTCACCTAGTTTTTCCTGTAAAATCTGGCCCACACCTCTTCCATGACTACTTCCTAACAACAGAACTTTCCTCCTACTATCTACTTTTTTTGAAACCGTTGGTTTCCTTGTGAAAGTCTGTTGCTTCCTAACTGCACCTACTTCTAAAGGAGCCTCTTCCTCACTTGACTGTGGTAGCAAGGCAAATCTATTGGTTGTGCCAATTGTGAAGCTGTCAGGAACTATACTCTCTCTGTGGCCCCTGTTCCCTGCTACCACTTCCCACCCATGCTCACCCTTCTCCCCCCTTAACCTCGTAAGTTCCTCCCTAGCACTATCCAGTTCAGCCTGAAGGGCCCTAATCTTCCCTTCCTGTTCAGCTATTTTTCTGTCCCTTGAACACACTTTGCAAAACAAAGGAAGAGACTCATTTGCTTCCCTCTTTCCCACACCGCTACATCCCCCCCAATGAAACCACTTGTTACAGCAGCTGCATCGAAACCCAAAACGAACAAACCTACTGCAGCTCAAACACATTGCATTCATGATTGTTACTACGTGATATTGACAATATATATTAAATAATAATACAAGGGTTACTAGATTTGCTTAGGACACTAAAATACGTGTAAGCTGTTAGTAAATGCACTTAAAATTGCGGTATAACACTAAATTTTCACACTCGCGAATTTGGCCTATGAATGTACACAAAACAACTTTTCGCGATTAATGAGCCAATGCGCGAAAAAAGAAAAGAACCTTTAATGGTGAGCTTGAAGACGACACTAATAAACGTATTTAGTTAGTTAACTGTGTTAAATGCACTTAAAATTACGGAGAAACGCTAAATATGAACACTCGGAATTTAGGCCTAACAAGGACGTATGTAAACAAACCGTACTTTTCGTGATTACTGGATAAATACGTGAGTAAAAGAAAAACCTTTAATGGTAAGCTTTAAGAGCACTGTAATAAATGTTTTTAGCTACTTATAGTGTTAAACTACGCTTTATTTCTACTTAAATTACTTATCTTTTCCGATCGCTCTGACACCGCACGTTTGGCCTTGCCTCAAAATTACTCATTCTGTTCCTTGGAACACTCGGCCACTCCACCGCGGCAACAAGGTTAACCGCAAATACACTGCTGGCCACCCATAATGCAACTCCCGGAATGAAGCATCCAAATAAGTGAGATATACAGCATGCTTTCGCAGAAACGGGACTGGAAAAGGGTCAGGTAATCCTTTATTCGACGTCGGCAAATGTGCTCCCAGGTAGGGATACGAATCAATCAAATGTGAAGGTCGTAAACTCCACAAAATACCTAGGACTTAAATTGGAAAGAACACGTAAATAATATCGTGGGAAAGGCGAACCAGAGACTGCGTTTTATTGGCAGAACCCTTAAAACATGCAGCAGAACTACAAAAGAAACTGCATACACTACGCTTGTCCGTCCATTTTTGGAGTATTGCAGCCCAGTGTGGGATCCTTATCAGGTGGGTTTGACGGAGGACATCGAAAGAGTCCAAAGAAGGGCAGCTCGATTCGTATTGTCACGATACAGGGGAGACAGCGTTACGGAAATGATACAGGATCTGGGATGGGAATCATTACAACAACGGCGCTTATCGCTGCGGCGTCGGCTACTTACGAAACTACAATCGCCAACATTCTCTTCCGAATGCAGAAATATAGTGTTGACTCCCACTGACATAGGTAGAATCAGAATAAAATACGAGAAATCAGAGCTCGAACAGAGAGATTCAGGTGTTCATTCTTCCCACGCGCTATTCGAGAATGGAATGGGAGATAAATAGTATAATTGTGGTTTGATGAACCCTCTGCCAGGCACTTAAATGTGATTTGCAGAGAATCCCATGTATATGTAGATGTAGCAGGGTGGTCCGTCCTTCTCAATGAGCCCCCGGAAGTGGCAGTCCTGTGCTATATCAGACGACTGGTTACGCCTACGTGACGTTAGCGGCCGAGCTTGCAATTTGCTTCAATTATGGCAGCACCTTAGCCAATGGTGTTTATATTGGTCGTTGGGTAGCCCAGTAGCCAGAAAGCGAGGTAATTTAGGCAGGGTATTGAGGGTTTTCCCCGGTAGCCCCATAGCGCCACAGCCGGAATGCGCGGCCTGCGGCGGTACCTCCCAGCGGCGTTTTTCCGGGCAGAGGCTGCGCAGTGCGATCGACGCGGCCCGCTAGCCGGTAAGTCGGCCGTCGCGTCGCGAGACGTGACTCTGCGTGCAGCGCGGCGGCTACCGCGGAAAAAGGCCCGCGGCCTAACGGGCCTGGGTTCGAGTCATGCTCGCTCCCCCCCACTTCCCACGACCCGCGGGTGCCGGCAGAGCCCACCGACGTGCCGACCTCGTTATTTCAGCACCGCTCACGCGATTAGGGAGCCACGTTGCGTTTTCTTTGGTAAGAGGCTACTGTTAAGGCAGCGGGGTTACGTGGTGGAGTTCACGCGTTAAGACAGCCCTGTGTTCTCTTTCCCATGAGGGCTGCAGCAAATACCTTTCTGTTACAATCCCTGAGCGTGACTAAGCTCGTAAATCCGTGTCAAGGTTTGGGTGCGCAATGAGATTTGCTTGTTCATCTTACTGGAAAAAGGAAGGTAGAGAGGTTAGGATTTAAAAGTCCCGTTGACAACGCGCTAATAAGAGACGGAGCACGTGCTTGGTATGTTTTTGTTGAACGCTCTTTCATGCAAATACGGGTGGGGTGTCCGCCGCAATCCAAGCAGTATCAGAACTTGTCGCTGCGCCGGCCGCGGTGGCCGAGGGGACTGCAAGTCACGGTCTGCACGGCCACTACGGTCGGGGATTCGAATCCCCCCTCGGGCATGGATATTTGTGCCGTCCTTATATCAGCTAGTTCATAAGTAAAGTTTAGGGACTAATGACCCGGTAGTTAAGTTCCATAAGCTCTACAAACATTTGAACATTTGAACTTGTCGCTGCCGCTAGCCGATCGGTTCACACGCCAAGCATCATGATTTCACTATCCAGGAAAACTAACAAATAGAAACACGCGATGTAGACTCTACAGAGGGTAACTAAGGTAAACTGGTGATACTAAGATTCGTACGAAAGCAAAACAAACGATTGACGCGGTAAGGACTGCGCAAATTACGCTACACTATACTATGAATTTAACAGAGCACTAAAATATTTCACCAAAAGCAAGGCCCCTGGGGTAGATAATGTTCTATCTTAACTGCTATCAACGTTAGTAGACTCAGTCAGTAAGACATTGTTCTACCTGGTATCTAAAATGTATTAGACAGGGGAAATACCCTTAGACTTTAAGAACAATATAGTGATTCCAATACCTAAGAAAGCAAGTGCAGACAAATGTGAAAATTGCAGAACTACCAGTTTACTAAGTCATGGTTGCATAATACTAACACGAATTATTTACAGACGGATGGAAAAACTGGTGGAATCCGACCTTGGGGAAGATCAGTTTGGATTTACGAGAAATGTAGGAACACGAATGGAATTCTCACATTAAGACTTGTCTTAGATGATAGATTAAGGAAAGGGAAACCCACAAATGCTAAAAACGTAGATCTGGATAAAGCTTTTGACAACGTAGACTGGAATACACTTCTTCAGATTCTGAAGATAGCCCGAATAAAATATAGGGAGCGAAGAGCTATATTCACCTTGTACAAATACCAGACAGCAATTATTAGAGTCAAAGTGCATGAAAGGGTCTCAGAGATTGGGAAGGGAGTAAGACAGGATTGTAGCCTTTCCCCAACGTTCAGTCTGTACATTGAGCAAGTTGTGAAGCAATGCAAGGAGAAATTTGAAAAGGGAATTAAAGGTCAGGGAGAGGGAATAAGAACATAAAGCATTACAGTTTTCTGACGACATACTAATTCTGACAGAGTCAGCGAAGGACCTGGAGCCGGCCGCGGTGGCCGAGAAGACTGAGGCGCTCCAGTCATGGTCTGCACGGCCACTACGGTCGAGGGTATGGATATTTGTGTCGTCCTAAGGATAAGCTAGTTGATAAGTAGTTTGTAAGTATAGGGACTGATGAACCCGTAGTTAAGTCCCATCAACTATACAAACATTTGAACATTTTGAAGGACCTGGAAGAGCAATTAAACGGAACTGACAGTGTCTTGAAACGAAGGTATAAGATGAACTTCAACAAGAGTAAAACCAAGGGTAATTAGTGTCAGAAAATGAGGCGATGCTGAAGGGATTATATGGTTTTTGTTATTTAGGTAGCATGGTAACTTCTGATGGCTGAAGTAAACAAGATATAAAATGCAGAATAGCTATGGGAAGAAAAGCGTTTCCGAAGAAGCGAAATTTTTTGGCATCCAATATTAGATTAAATGTTAGGAAGTCTTTTCTGGAAGCATTTGTCTGTAGTGTAGCATTGTATGGAAGTGAAACGTGGATGATAAGGAGATCAGACAAAAAGCTTTAGAAATGTGGTGCTACAGACGAATGATACTTAAATTGGTAGATCACGTAACTAATGAGGAGATGCTCAACAGAATTGGGGAGAAAAGTAGTTACTGGCATATCCTGACTAAGAGAAGGGATGGGTTGGTGGGACACATTCTGAGACATCAAGGAATTGTTAACTTAGCATTAGAAGGAAGTGTGAGGGGTAAAACTCGTAGAGGGAGACCGAGGGACGATTATTGTAATCAGATTCAAAAATGTTCAAATGTTTGTTTAGCTTATGGGACTTAACTACGGGGTTATGTCCCTAAACTTACAAACTACTTATGAACTACTTACGAACTAGGACGGCACAAATATCCATGCCCGAGGGGGGATTCGAACCCCCGACCGTAGTGGCCGTGCTGACCGTGACTGGAGCGCCTCAGTCACCTCAGCCACCGCGGCCGGCTGTAATCAGATTCAAAAGGATGTAGGTTGCCGAACGTATACTCAGATGAAGAGACTTTCACAGGACAGGGTAGCGTGGAGAGTCGAATGAAACCAGTCTGCGGACTCAAGACCACAACAACAACTTAATTACGGATTAATTTATAAAACATAGTCCCAGGAGGTAACAGCGCTCTATTATAGAGATGTTTATGTAAAACAACAGTATAGATCGCAGAATGCAATCGACCGGTTTCGACCATATTTTAGACCATCTTCAGAAACATCTGTATAGACCATGTGACCAGTGCTGACTACTCGAGGCCTGCGGTGGCTGTCTGTTGGTAACTGCTCGCAGTGCAATTATCAGTGTGCAGCCACGGTAGCACTGGAGAAGTCAGTACCAGGCTCATGGGCTGTATAAATATTTCTGAAGATAACCTAAAGTAAGGACGAAACCAGTCGAATAAATTTACATTCTGCGATCTAGATTGATGTTGTATGGCCGGAAGCGTATCTGAACCGCCCTCTTACCGAACGGGCGACCAGTATACTGACCAGACTACTACTTTGTCATTTATTGCCATAAATCTACGACCATTTTCATTCGACGTCTCTGAAATAACACGGTGAAACAGTGCATTGATGAAGTGCATTCGGTAGTTAAATTATGTGCGTATTTTGTCTTTAAAATTAGCGCTGTAACCTGTTCTTTAGAAGATGATCGATGGCGTATTTCACCTATTATTCATATGACCCTCGTGCATTCGTGGTTTTATTTCTTACTTATGAATTACTCAAGAATACAATTACAGTTATTATTACCGAATAAAAACGAGCAAATTATGTTAAATCACCGATTTGTATCTGTCCGAAGCTTCAAATTACGCTTAGTAATTTAACTGCAAAAATGTCTGAAAAGAATTGTTCTTGAAGCTGAAATACTTATTTCAAGAAGAAAAGAGAGGAGAGTAACTATAAAATGAAGCAGCCAAGATGAGTTTCCTAAACAGTTTCAACATACCCATTTTCGATTGAGATCTGCAATTGTAAACTGGCTATCTATTTTTTTGTATACGTCTGTAGCTAATTGCTTTTATGGATGTGTTTTATTCTTCCAAACTAGTTTTCATGCCATTGGAAGCTCGTCACCACACGAGTTGTTATAGGTTCTCAACTTTGAATCCGTATTGCATGACTGTTTCCACCGACTGTGTTGTGGGAGGTGAATGATGAACAGCATTCGGACGCAAATATTTGTTATTGAACATCTAGATACCGGTCACTGTGCTACCAATCTCATTGCTTTAAAAAGATGGTTTAAAACATATAAAACTATTTGAGCTTTATTCTAACTGTAACAGCTGGCCCAATGGGAACATGATCTTCAATATGGAGATCGAAAAGTTTTACACGTTTTTACGCATTGCGAATACTGGCACGCTGACCGAAATCTATATATGCAATACCAAATATCTGCGACCGATTGCTGTTAATCATTCACGTTTATAGTTTCTCGTAACAAGTGGAGACAGTAACTCGACATGAGACTTTCAAAATACTGTAAAATCTACTGATGAAATGCTAGCGAATAAAAGTGAATAAAACTTGTTAACAATATTTACTGATTATAATCAACATCTGTAGCGTTGGCGATGGTGTAGGCCGCACAGCCAGCTCAAGCATTTCTTCGAGTTTTCATCATTTCAGATTTGGATTCAGCGATACTGGTATGTTAGAGAGATGCAACAGTTCAAAATATGATTCAACAGTTCAAAATATGATTCAACAGTTCAAAATATAGATTCACAAGGTATTTCAAGGGCAGCATCGAAAGAGCGGGGCAATTTTTGTTTAACACACACACACACACACACACACACACACACACAAACACACACACACACACACACACACACACACACACACACACACACATATATATATATATATATATATATATATATATATATATATATAAACAAAAATTAAGTGTTTCTTAATTAGTCTCTTTTGGGGTTCATGCCCCCCTACTTTTCACTCCCCTAACAATACACCTAGGTCGATTTTCGTCTTTAATCAAAAGATAATTGCAAAACAAAAACGATTAAAATCTATTCAGTAAGTTTTATTGCAGTTTTTCTTATTTATCCCCCAACTTGGAGGGACCGAAATAAAAGTTACACTGTAACTCACAATCGGCTTCTAATGAAATTGCGTGCTTATGGAATATCTCCCGAATTGAGCGATTGGATTCACGATTTCCTATCAGAAAGGAAACAGTTCGTTGTAATTGACGGTAAGTCATCGAGTAAAACAGAAGTAATATCTGGCGTTCCGCGGGGAAACGTTATGGGTCTCCTACTCTTCCTTCTGTTTATAAACCATTTACGAGACAATATGAATATCTCCCTTAGATTGTTCTCGGAGGATGGTGTCGTTTATCGGTTAGTGAAGTCAACAGAGGATCAAAAGCAACTGCAAAGCGATTTAGACAAAATTTCTACATGGTGCGAAAATTGGCAATTGACACTAAATAGCCGCGGTGGAGTAGCCGAGCGGTCTAAAGCGTCTCGCTGCGGAGCGCGCGGTTGCTCGCCGTGGAGGTTCGAATCCTCCCTGGGGCATGGGTGTGTGTGTTTTCCTTAGGTTAGTTTAGTTTAAGTAGTTTGTAAGCTACGGACTGATGGCCACGCAGTTTGGTCCGATGGAATTACAAACACCTGAAAACAACATTTGACACTAAATAAAGAAAAGTGTGAAGTAATACACATGACCACTAAAAGAAATCCGCTGAACTTCCATCACGCGCTAAATCAGTCAAACATTAAGGTCGTAAATTCTACCAAATACCTAGGAGCTACAATTAGGAACAACTTATACTCGAGAGAAAACATAAAAAATATTGTGGGGAAGGCGAAGCAAAGATTACATTTCATTGGCAGAATGCTTAGAAGATGCAAGATGCATCAGCTCCACCAAAGAGACTGCCTACATCAAACTTGTGCGTCGTCTCCTGGAGTACTGTTGCCCCTTGTGGGACCCTCACCAGGTGGGACTGACGGAAGATATTGAGAAGGTTCAGAGAAGGGCAGCTCGTTTTGTTTTATCACGTTACCGGGGGGGGGGGGGGGGAGCGTCAGGGAAATGTTGCACGAATTGGGGTGGAAATCATTAAAAGAAAGCCGTTATTCATTGCGGCGTGATCTGTTTGCGAAGTTTCAATCGCCGACTTTTAGTTCTGAGTGTGAAAATATTTTGCTAGCACCCACCTACTTAGGGAGACATGACCATCCCAATAAAATAAGAGAAATCAGATCGAAAACGGAACGATTTATGTGTTCTTTCTTCCCGCGCGCTATTAGAGAATGGAACGGTAGAGAAAAGTTATGAAAGTGGTTAATGAACCCTCAGCCAGGCACATAATGTGATTTGCAGAGTATCTATGTAGATGTAGATGTAGAAGTGTCCCTTACTTTTTAAAATATTATAACATACCCAAATTTCATAAAAATCGGAGCGTGACACTTCCGTAGGTTTACGTGTAAGGCAGACCTGTCAAAAATTAGAAACTTCCCAAATAATGAGGAAATGAGGACCCAAAATTGAACCTTGTGGACATTCAATAATGACTATCCGCTAACGTCCCCCCTTGAGCTGTGGGCTACCCTGACACAAGCTCGATACGGTAACTAGCTTCCTACGAGGTGCCAACACGCCCTCGTTTGCAGCAGGCCGCCAGAGAGGCGCTCTTGATTTGGTTGAGTGCCCTCTGCTGCAGCCGGAGAGGCCGGTGCGTCAGCGACTGAGAGCGGCCCGTGACAGCTGTCAGCGGGAGGCGCCCTCTGCTGGAGGAGTCCTCGAGCTCCGACGTCCGGCCAGCGCCGTAATTGGCGCTGCAGCGGCCGCCGTAACGAAGACGCCGCCCCCGCCCCCCGGCGCCATGCCACTCGCCCCAGACACGCGGTCGCCCTGCCGGACCGGTCCGCGCGCAGATATTATTGATCTTGGCGGAACAATACGCGAGGGCCGAGGAAAGGGCGTCCTCCAGGGACAGATGTTCACCAGCGATGGAGCGGCCGGCCAAGGGGGGACAAAAATTCACTTCCGCCGCGTCTAAATAATCAATCTGTACCGAGGTACGAGGGCGTGCTCCCGCTTACACCAGGAGAGCTGAGCTTCTCTAAGGGTGGGAAGATTTCAGCTGTACTCCCACAAAAAAGTAGTACACTACAAAAGACGACGTCAGTTTTTTACCGACGACGGCAGATGCCAGGCGTAGAGACTTACACTATAAGATCAAAAATGTCTGGACACCGGGCTGCAACTCACAGGTTCGTGGCGACCTCCATCAGTAATGCTTGAATTCAGTATGGCCGGCCGAGGTGGCCGAGGGAACTTAGGCGCTTCAGTCACGGTCTGCACGGCCACTACGGTCGGGGGTTCGAATCCCCCCTCGGGCATGGATATTTGTACCGTCCTAGGTAGTTCATAAGTAGTTAGTAATTTTAGTGATTCATGACCCCGTAGTTAAGTCCCATAGACTTTACAAACATTTGAACATTTGAATTCAGTATGGTGTTGGCCCGCCCTTAGGCTTTATGACAGCTTCCAGTCTCGTAGGCATGCATTCAATTACGTGCTGGAAGGTTTCTGAGATTGGCAGCCCATTTTTCACGGAGTGCTGCACTGAGGAAGGGAATCGATACAGGTCGCTGAGGTCTGGCATCCCAAAGGTGTTGTATAGAAGACAGGACTCCGTGCAGGCTAGTCTGTTACAGGGATGCTTTGGGCGTGTAACAACTCCGTCACAGGCCATGCATTGTGAACAGGGGCTTGATCGTGTTGAAAGATGCGATCACCATCCATGAATTGCATTTGAGTAGTAGGAAGCAAGAATCTGCTTAAAACGTCATTGTAGCCCTGTGTCCACGCAAAACAACAAGGGGTGCAAGCCCCTCCATGAAGAATACGCCTCTGAATTTTACTATTGGCACTACACACGCTGGCAGATGATTTTCACCGGCCGTTCGCCATACCAGCACCCTGCCATTGGATCACCACCTTGTGTACTTTGATTCGTCACTCCACACAAAGTTTATCCACTCTTCAATCGTACAATGTTGCCGCTATCGTCGTTTGGCTTTGGCTTGCGTGATGTGTGACTTATGGACATCCGCCCGACCAGCCAGTTAGAGAACTTACCGTAGATCCTCATACAGTTTAGAAATCTTGTGTGGTGGTCTGAATAGATACCTGCACATTACACTGTATGACACTCTTAAACAGTCTGCGGTCTCTGTCAATCAAAAGATGAGGTCTGCCAGTAAGCTTTCATGCTGTACGTGTCCCTTCACGTTTCCAATTCACTACATCAGATAATGAAAGTAGGGTTGTTTAGGAGTGTGGAAATCCCGCGTACAGACTTCAGACAGAAGTGACACCAAGTCACCTACCACGTTCGAAGTGTGTGAATTCATCGAAGCGTCCCCCTCCGCTTTCTGATGATGCCTAATGACTACTGTGGTCGCTGATATGGAGTACCTGGTAGCAGGTGGCAGCACAATGCATGTAATATGTAAAACATATGTTTTTGGGTGTGTCCGCATACTTTTGATCACACCGTATAACTGCCACAGAGCCATCTGTGTGTATCCTTTAATAGGTAATGTCTACAGCCATTATGCTTGTGATATCAAAGTGTGAAGCAAACAAGCGGCCATGCCACAGAGTCGCACTCGTGCTTCCTACAGCCAACAGCCAATTGAACGAGTTGGTTCGAATTGTGGCCTTTCGAGTGGAGTGATGGGCCTTTCGGAGATTTGCCACGCCTGATGGACGTGCTTCGTCAGTTGTATAGCGATTCTGGTTGCAGTGATGACGTAAATGTCGTAGATATGATTCTACAAGGTGCGAATGAAAATTTGGTGAATTATCCCATATTTTACAAACCTCGCTGGCGAGAATGAGGTGCCCGGGCATACATCGTTCAAAACGCTGCAGTGTGGAACGGTGGTACGTGCTGCGACCCAGCTAAGAGGATCAGGGTGAGAACTCGTGTTTTATTGCAACATGGAGCAACGCGTTAACATCAACTTCAAATTGCACAAAACTGGGACGGAGACCCCTGGGATGTTAGAGCAAGTGTACGGTGTTGCAGCACCGAGTGTACAGTGTGCTTGAGTGGTTTAAACGCGTTAGAGACGGAAAGGCAGGTGTCGAGGATAAGCCACTTTCTGGTCGACTGTCCACAATCACAGACTTAGTAAATATCAAACGAGGGCGACGGATTCTTGCCGACTGCTTTGTTCCCCGTCTTAAATTAGCCTTGAAAGGCTTACGCTTCACAAGATCCAACAACACGTGCCCTCAGTGCTTCGAGCGTTTCCACAAGAAGCGTTTGCTGGCAGTTGTGAGACTTTGGGCACTCACACCTCTAGTTCGTTGTCCACATGCTACAGCATCGACTTGTTCCACCAGAGATTCAGTTGGAAGATGGTGTGGTGGGCTGCGGTCTTCAGCAATGAAAGCAAATCGTGCTTGCACATAAGTGACGGTCATTCACTTGTACAAAATATACACACACTGATTCCACCCCATGCCTTAAGGTCTGGAGTGGTATGAACTGCAACTCTCGCTCATCTGACCAGCACTTGGAACGTGCAGAATGTTGTAAGATTCGTCTTTTGTCATCTTTGCAACAGGAAGGTGATTTTTCTTCCAGCAGCATTGAGGCGTGATGGCTCTGGTGTCGCCTTTCATGCGAATTTTGTTCTGTTCTGGCCCGTCTCCCAGCGCTTGCGCCGGCCGCGGTGGCCGAGGTGACTGAGGCGCTCCAGTCACGGTCTGCATGGCCACTACGGTCGGGGGTTCGAATCCCCCGTCGGGAATGGATATTTGTGCCGTCCTTAGTCTTAGCTAGTTCATAAGTAGTTTGTAAGCTTAGGGACTGATGACCACGTAGTTAAGTCCCATAAGTTCTACAAACATTTGACTTTTTGACCAGCGCTTGCGACCACCTTGTTCTCTAATTTGTGGCATCTTACTTTGTTTCGTGAATTCGTTTCTTCTAATTTTTATCTAGGCTGGCCATTATCCTCCAGATCGCTTTTCTGTCAAAAGTTGCACACACCCACCTTTATTTTAGAGCACATTCTGTCATTCTTCTTCACGCATGTCAGATTTTCTAGCGTGTACTGTTGATGATGTTTCCGCTTGCTATCACTGGCAGCGCATTTGTCGCTATCTGTGGGCATTTCTTATTGCCATGAACTCTGTTTTGAACGTGTGCTGATAAGTGGGGCTTCCCGCAAGGCAGTTCGGCAGTGTCAGTGGAGCGGCCAGTGCGACCCAGCAGTCTGTGTGTGTGTGTGTGGGGGGGGGGGGGGGGGGGCACTGATGGCAGATTTCTTCATGTTAGTTGATGTCTACTTGTTCCAGCACTTAAGTACAAATTGTGTTTCGCATCCTTTCTCAGACGCATTGGGCTGCTAGGTTTCTGGAGAACTCATTCACCGTTTCTTTCGACTACACGCTGGCGCTATATTGATTTAACAGCTGTTCATGCAACCAAGGACGTTGTTACTTTTGTCGCTACTAAACCAATAAGTTAAGTAGGCCTATTCGTCTTCTGATACCTCAGATATAAATTACCACCGGTCTCTGAGTTCTGTTTCGACGTTGTTTTGGTGAAATTTGCTGGTGTGAAGTTGGCAAGCTTCTGTTATTTTCATTTCAATTTCGTAGGTGTAACCAAGGTATTTGAGTGTTTATGTAGCGGTTGTTGGTCAGTTACCTAACCTGGCCGCTAACGTACTTTGTGGACAGTGATCATTCCGGCCCTCCTCGATTGGTGTCTCGGGAGAGCGTGTATTTGGATAGATCTAAAATGGAAAATTTTTCTGGTTTCTGGAGAACGCTTGGGTCGTTTCTTTCGGCAACACGGTGGCGCTCTGAACCGTAGCATGTTGGTGAAACGTCCATTTATAAGGTGATCTGTACTGGCTTTGCTGCAGACGTAAGAAGTTAAATAGGTCTTACCTTGGTCATGACTGGTTATATGGATTGACAAGTCCAAGTTCCGTTTCGGAGTTATTTTTATGTGTCTTGGCGTGCGCCTTGGTTTTTTCATTCCAATTTCTTAAGTGCACCCAGTGTATTTGTCTGTTTACGTAGCCGTTTCCAGTTAGTTACTTGCCCTGGCCAGCAACGTATTTGTGAGCAACGTTCTGTCCGCCCCCTCCACGATAACTGCCTCGGAGAGTGAATGTATTTGCGGAGTTTTAAGGAATTTGGGTTACTGCCTGTGGAATTTGACTCTTTTAATTGGTTACATGTTCTAGTTGGAGTGTTTATATTTTTATGCTGTCTCCACCTGCTGGCTACTACTTTGTGGGTTTGATTCATTGTGGGCTTGAACTTTTGCCGTCACCGACCTGTCTAATCATTGTCAGCCAGATGTGCCCAGAACATCATCGGATATACATGTTAGTTTACTGTATGAAGTTGCGTCACGTATATACGGTACGTTTTTTAAAATTATTTTATGACACCATTCTTGTCGTCATCTTTACTTTCAGTGAGCCTGCTTAACAGTTTAAGGCACGGACTTCAACCTCTGATTGTGAAATTTTAAATTGGGCTGAACTACATGATTATTTCTTATTTCAAAAATAAATTGTGGAACTAGCAATTGTTTTGTTTTGGTTACCCACCCAGTCTTTCCACTTGTCGAAGGGTAAATTTGAGATTTCAAGCTAACTTAGCCATACACCACGCGTGAAGCTAAAAGTGCTCTGCAAGACGTGCAGCAACTTCTGGTCAACAGGACCTCCTAAGTTGTCTCCAGTTCAGTTCGTATGGCATTTGATGGACGACTACTGACACTTGCTATTCGTCTACCCACAATTCATCAGAACTACGCGCCGGCCGCGGTGGCCGAGGAGACTAAGGCGCTTCAGTCACGGTCTGCACGGCCACTACGGTCGGGGGTTCGAATCCCCCCCACCCCCGGGCATGGATATTTGTGCCGTCCTAGTTCGTAAGTAGTTCATAAGTAGTTGGTAAGTTTAGGGACTGATGACCCCGTAGTTAAGTCCCATAGACTATAAAACCATTTGAACATTAGAACTACGCGAACAGGTCGAACAGACGGCAATAATGTATCCAGAGACAACATTCGCTACCTCTATGTTCGAGTGGATATCGGAATCAACGCCTACATTACTGTCCTTGGAGTCTATAGTACTCCACTTGCAAGCGAGTATACAGAGGTAGCTCCGAACATCCGATTATCCATTTCAAATCGACGACTGTTTGTGTTTGAACAGAGTTACTTACGTACTGACGTTGAACGTGACATCAGATGTGATCTCCCAGCTTTCCCAACTGTGACAGATCATGCCTGGCTGAAATACCGAGCTATATATTCTAGGGTGACGAGTCTTTACATAGACAGCTCTAAGCCCCACACCGAAAAGGGATGCCCTTTTTGAGCTACCTCTGCGAAAGCAGCATGTAAGCACAAATTGCTGAAAGAAATGACAGTGCTGTCGGAGTAACATATTGTAATCTATAAATCTGCGGTCACACTCCTTATTTTCGCAGAGGGCGAACAGCCTACGAAGAATGGCACAACCCACCTGGAAAGGAATGGAATCAAGTGGTTCCATGTGTTGGATTAAAGCACACAAGAACGTTCTGGGGAACGAGATAGTTAATAAACTTGTTACGGAAGCTGTTACTTCATGTGCGGATGAACATATCCACGTTCCAGTGGAGGATATTTTGCCAACTGACAAAAAGAGAATTCGGACTGAATAGGCCAAAGGAATAGCAAACTTCCCAGACATCTAAAGGAAAAAACACTACTGGCCATTAAACATTACCACACCAAGAAGAAATGCAGACGATAAACGGGTATTCATTGAACAAATATATTATACTAGAACTGACAAGTGATTACATTTTCACACAATTTGGGTGCATTGATTCTGAGAAATCAGTACCCAGAACAACTACATCTGTCCGTAATAACGACCTTGATACGCCTGGGCATTGAGTCAGATGGCATGTACAGGTACAGATGCCCATGCAGTTCCAACACGATACCACAGTTCATCAAGAGTAGTGACTGACAATAAATCTTGACTGTTATGAAAATCTTTAAGACCCCGCCTCAAACTGATATCGATCGAAGTTCATTGAAATTTTTTTGTTATTCAAAGAAAGCAGGTGCAGACAGGTGTGAAAACTACAGAACCATCAGTTTAATAAGTCATGGTTGCAAAATATTAACACGAATTATATACAGAAGGATGGAAAAGCTGGGAGAAGCCGACCTCGGGGAAGATCAGTTTGGGTTCAGAAGAAATGTAGGAACATGGGAGGCAATACTCACTTTACGGCTTATCCTAGAAGATAAATTAAGAAAAAGCAAACCTACATTTCTAGCTTTTGTAGATTTGGAGAAGGCTTTTGACAATGTTGATTGGAATAAACTCTTTCAAGTTCTGAAGCAAGCAGGAGTAAAATATAGGGAGCGTAAGGTTACTTACAACTTGTACAAAAACCAGACAGCGGTTGTCAGAGTTGAAGGGCATGAAAGGGATGCAATGGTTGGAAAGGGAGTAAGACAGGGTTGTAGTCTTTCTCCATTGTTATTTAATTTGTACATTGAGCAAGCTATAAAGGAAAGAAGGAGAAATTTGGTGAAGGAATTAAAGTTCAGGGGGAAGAATTAAAAACATGGCGTTTTGCCGACGACATAGTAATTCTGTCAGATACAGCAAAGGACTTGGAAGAGCAGTTGAACGGAATAGACAGTGTGCTGAAAGGTGGATATAAGATGAACATTAACAAGAGCAAAACAAGAGTAATGGAGTGCAGTCTAAGGACTTAGATTAGGTAACGAAACAATAAATGAGATACATGAGTTTTGTTACTTGGGCAGTAAAATAACAAATGATGGTCGCAGTACAGAGAATATAAAATCCAGAATGGCAATGGGTAGAAAAGTGTTCTTGAAAAAGAGAAATTTGCCAACATCGAATATTGATTTAAGTCTAAGGAAGTCCTTTCTGAAGGCATTTGTGTGGAGTGTTGCCTTGTATGGGAGTGAAACATGGACGATAAACAGTGTGGACAGGAAGAGGATTGAGGCTTTTGAAATATGGTGCTCCAGAAGAATGCTGAAGATTAGGTGGGTGGATTGCGTAACTAATGAGGAAGTACTGAACAGTATTGGGGAGGAAAGGAGTTTCTGGCATACCTTGACTAAAAGAAGGGATCGATTGGTAGGACACATTCCTAGACATCAAGGAATTGTGAATTTGACGTTGGAGGGAAGTGTGTGGGGAAAAATCGCAGAGGAAGACCAAGAGATGGATACAGTAAGCAGATTCACACAGATGTAGGTTGCCGTTCTTATGTGGAGATGAAGAGGGTTGCTCAGGATAGAGTATTGTGGAGTGCTGCATCAAACCAGTCTCCGGGCTGAAGACCACAACAATAACGAAGAAAATAAATAAATAAATCAACATCGATTGTTTCGGAAACAGAATAGTTTGAGAATGTTTGAAAGTCGAAGTAGAGACGAAAAGAAAATGGGAAAAACGGTTAAGTCAGATCTAGCCACCGTCCGTAGCAGGAGGCGCAAGCAAATGTTCCTTCTCAGGGCAGTGAAATTGCGGTGCCGTTAGCAGCAGGATTTATCTAACTTAATTTGGAAAGAAAATTCTTTCATTTTCCGTAATGGAGAGCACCTAATCCCCCGCGGGGCGGAAATTGAGGAAATATTGTGAGAGCGGCGCCGCAGCTCTGCTCATTACTGCCGAGAAACCCCGCACCCCTCACAGCCGCTCCCAGCCGGTCCCGTCGTGAGCGGAGCAATCGCAAACCGCGAGGAATCTGGCGAGGCGACCGTTTCAATTACAGCCGGGCAGCGCGCACAAAGGCTGCCGCGCTCTTCTGAGGCGCCGCCGTACCTGTTGATTAACACCGCGTTAAGATTCAATTACAGATTAATGCGTCGGCCGGGGTGCCGGTGGCTGCAGCTGCCAATTAGCCGCTCGCTCATTAGGGGCGGCTTCCCTTTTTAGCGTCGCGAGTCGTGGTGCGGCGGACCGAAGAGGGCTGCTTTCTGTCGGGAGTAAATCTAGCGGCGAGTCATAAATCTGAGGGTCAAAAGAAAAAAAGGGGGGAAAAATGGAGGGCGAGGATCGGAGAGTGAGAGCGAGCGAGGGAGGGATTGAGCAGGAGCGGGAGAGGGTTAGGGCACGGCGCCACGATCAGGGAAATGAAGCGTGCCGCAGATGTGGGGCAGCCCGGCCGCTGCGAACACCTGGGGCCGCGGGAGGCGGCGCAGTGGGCGGTCTAGCAGGTAGCAGGGAGCGGGGAGCGGCTGACGAGCTTGTCAGCGGCGCCGGGGACCGTGTAGGACAGGTTCCTGCGGGATACTTGTAGTGTGGTTTAAATCTTCAGACTGTTGTGTTGGCTGAAAAACGGTTGCCTTTGGACTTGAGTCTCGAGCAACCAACTGCAGAACGATCGAAATATCATTATAGTGGCAAAAAAGGTAAAGCAGTCAACAATATATACTCCAAATTCAATCAAATCAACTTGCTGGCACAGCAGCCTCTGCTCTACATCGGAGCCATACACACAACTCAACTGCTCGCTAAGCGAGCTAAACCACAAGTCCCATTCACTCTCTGCGCGAGCTACAATGCTATGCAATACATGATCTTTGCCAAAGATGAAAGATGAGTTAAGTACACATATCGATACACACAGTAGAAGCAATATTATACATTTTCTTGCAAGCAAGTTACTCGACACAAAACAGGAGGCACAATATTAGACATTTTCTTACAATTTTTATTTATGGACACGTTTCAAAGTTCGCGGCTCTGCCACGAACTAGTTCGTTATTTTAGTTCGCCCGCTCCCATTGACGGCTTAGCGGCGTGGTCTGCGCATGCAGGTGGAGGGAGAAGTTCCCCCACCTAGCTGCTTCATGCGCTTGCTGCTTGAGCCGCTAACGATATCACGCAGACCAAAAGTAACAGTTTGTGGATAATTTCTCGCCTTTAAGTTTAATCTCAATATATTGGCATTATGGAATTTATTAGTCAGATTTTGCAGAGTGCAGAATACCTCAAATTAGAAATTTTGTATTACTGAACTATGTGATCTAGCAGGCAGACGCTCACCTCGAAATGGCTCTCATCAGCAGAATGCAAACACCTGATTTTTAATTCTGCTGCGCGCGCTCTCGCTATTGCCCGTCGGTCTTCGGAAAAGAATCCAAGGAACTAAGAAGCGAGATACGTTTTGCATAATAGTTCGTGACCGGTAACGCATGTTTTAGTTCGCGACCGATCGCGCTTTTAGTTCGCGTCCGATCGCGCTTTTAGTTCGCAACCGATCGCGATTTTAGTTCGCGACCGATCGCGCATATTTTAATTCGCGACCGATCGCAGATATTTTAATTCGCGACCGGTAGCTCTCCTTTTAGTTCGCGACCGATTGCACATATATTAGCTCGCGACCGGTAGCTCTCCTTTTAGTACGTGACCGATCGCGCATATTTTAGTTCGCGACCGGTAGCTCTCCTTTTAGTTCGCGACCGATCGCGCATATTTTAGTTCGCGACCGGTAGCTCTCCTTTTAGTTCGCGACCGATCGCGCATATTTTAGTTCGCGACCGGTAGCTCTCCTTTTAGTTCGCAGCTCGGCCGCGAAGTAGGTCGCTCTTTTTAGTTCGTCCGCTCTTTTTGGCTTTTGCTATCGCTACTAACAGAGCTCCTTCTTTTATTATGACAGCTTTTTTATATAATGATCAGTGTTGCCCAAGCGTGTGCTATTACCCGTACTTTTGGGCAATTAGACATCAAATACTTAAGCAAATAAGTTATTTACACGAATGGGTTATACAATGGTATTTGCAGTTCTCTTTACTTCTTTACACTATGGAATGAGGGCTTGAGTCTCGAGCAACCAACTGCAGAACGATCTAAATATCACTTTAGTGGAAAAAAAAGGTAAAGCAGTCAACAATCCGAAGATTCATTCTGGAATCCGAAGATTGGTTTGCACACTACAGTGCTGTACTAGGCATGGTCCTGTTTGGAAGTGGTGTGCCAGCCAGTTATAGGGGGACTTACAGTTTAACATGGGTTCCGAACCACAGTGCTACTCGATATTTTTCACATCAGTAACACTGCCAGAGGTGAAAGAAGTGGAAAGTGACAGATAAAAATCCTGACTCTAAGTAATGAGAAGTGTGAAGTTGTCCACACGAGTACGAAAAGACATCCATTAAACTTTGTGAAGGCCGTAAACTCCACTAAACACCTCGGAATTACAATTACACCAGACTTAAACTGGAAAGAACACGTAGATAATGTCATGGGAAAGGCGAACCAGCGACTGCATGTTATTGGCAGAACCTTTAAAGGTGCAACTGAACTACTACCAGGTTTAACCGTCCTTTTTTGGAGTATTGCTGCCCAGTGTGGGATCCTTATCAGATAGTTTGACGGAGGACATCGAAAGAGTCCAAAGAAGAGCAGCTCGTTTTGTATTGTTGCGATACAGGGGAGACAGCGCCACGGAAATGATACAGGATCTGGGATGGGAATCATTACAACAAAAGTGTTTATCGCTGCAGCGTGGGCTATTTACGCATCTCCAACCGCCAATATTCTCCTCCGAATGCAAAAATATATTGTTGACTGCCACTTACATAGGTAGAAACGATCGTCAGAATAAAATACGAGTAATCAGAGCTCGAACGGAGAGATTCAGGTGTTCTTTCTTCCTGCGCGCTATTCGAGGATGGAATCGGAGATAAATAGTATGAACCCTGTGCCAGGCACTTAAATATGATTTGCAGAGTATCCCATGTAAATGTAGATGCAGATGATCTGGCGCGTCGATATTCGAAGACAAGCGAGAGCGCGGCGCGCTTTGTACACATCTAGTCAAAGTATGCTACCAAGGGAAACACGAATGAGCTAAGTCTAGATTAATTTTGTTTTGTTTAAATAATAATACAGTAAACTTACATCGCGAATTTACTGTTCGATTTGACAAATAAGTAAACTTTCATAGCATTTTATTGCCGCCGCTGACATAGGAATCTACTTCAACATTTTTTTAAGCACGTAATGAACAAAAAATCTATTTCATAGCAATATAAAAGGAAAAAGGCTTTAAATATTGAATAAGTATCAGTTAGCACAAAGTTCCTTGCATTACACGGTTAATTATCTTGCGTGTTTCGGAAAAGTCGCGGCGGAGTGGTTGAGCGCATTGAGGCGCTATGCTCCGATGCGCGAGGCCGTTCGCCGTGGGGACTCGAATCATCCCTCGATTTTGGATGTTTGTGTTGTCTTTAGTATAAGCTTAAATGTCAATAAAACTACAGCTTCTTTAGGTTGTTAGGGCAAGATCGTTAATAAAATGTATTTATTTTGCTTCACCGGTTTCAGTGATTTAAATCGTATCTTCAGGATGGTTTACAAGGTCTTCACTTAGGAGCACATGTCAAATAAAGAGTTTCTCGTCGAGATATAAAAGGAATAAACATTCATTGTCAACACGTTATAAAAATACGTCGCCAAAATGGATCGTCATATTGCATTAAAATGTAAAATGTGACTATTTTAGACGTATTAAATACTCACTGATTTAAAGGTAAAATGATTGACCGCTAAAAACGTAGAATGTAACTATTTCTGACTACGAAATAGTCACATTTTACCTTTTAATGTAACAAGACGATCCATTTTGGTGACGTATTTTTAACGTATTATTCATGTTTGTTTCTTCATTTTATATATCCACGAGAAACTTTTGACATGTGCTCCTAAGTGAAGATTTTGCAAACAATTCTGAAGATGACGATTTGAATCACTGAAATTAGTCAAGGAAAGTAAATATATTTTATTAGCGATCTTGGCGTAACAACCTAAGGAATGTGTCAGTTTATTAAGATTTAAACAGATCGCTCTCCATTGGTATAAAACGCCAGGTAACCATAACTTCTGTTTTACTTGATGACTTTCCGTCAATTAACTGCGTACTGTGTCCTTTGAAACAGGAAATCGCTAATCGAATAGCACAACTATGGCAATATTTTATAACCACGCAATTGGATTAAATAGTTATTTAGTTTCTGGTTATAGATTCAAACAACAGTACTCAAAATTACGAGCCGGCCGCGGTGGCCGAGGGGACTGAGTCGCTCCAGTCACGGTCTGCACGGTCACTACGGTCGGGGGTCCGAATCCCCCCCTCGGGCATGGATACTTGTGCCGTCCTTAGTGTAAGGTAGTTCATAAGTAGTTTGTAAGTTTAGGGACTTATGACCCCGTAGTTAAGTCCCATAAGCTATACAAACATTTGAACATTTGAACAAAATTACGACTCGACTGACATGTTACAAGGTACAGGCCGATGAAATCGTGAAAGTCAAAATCTTAAACATGGCTGCATACAGCAACGGCAATTCACAGCAGTAAAAGTAACAGCCAACCAGTTGCAAATTAAAGTTTAATAAACTTTACCGCGGTTTCAGTTTATATGAATCAATCTTCTTCAGAAGATACATGGACCTATAGTGAATAAGAAAGTAACAATCAAGCTACGTACAACTGTATTAAAACCGTAGATTGTTTACCTATAAAATTACATCAAATTTTAGTCTACAGGAAATATGTACTTACATTACATTATTACTGTACACAACTTGATTGTTACATTCTTATTCACTAAAGGTACATGTATCTTCAGAAGAAACTGGTTGGTTGTTACTTTTACGGCTATCCTGAAAGTCGTTAATCTTTAACCGGCAGTTAAACAACAGAAAACCAATATTCCCAGGCAATATAATGTCAGTGGGATTTTAGCCAAACCAGAGGACCGTCGTCTCGAGGAGGCGGAGTACTCTTCCGGGTCCCAAATTAATTAGTGTCATAAACTCGCAATATGGTTTCAAAATGTTCAAATGTTTGTATAGTCTATGGGACTTAACTACGGGGTCATCAGTCCCTAACCTTACAAACTACTTACGAAATAGGACGGCACAAATATCCATGCCCGAGGGGGGATTCGAACCCCCGACCGTAGTGGCCGTGCAGACCGTGACTGAAGCACCTCAGTTCCCTCGGTCACCGCGGCCGGCTCGCAATATGTGGAACAGCCACAAGGACCGTCCTAACCGTTATTTTGAACGGCTTTTTCGCATCGGAGGGACACCACTTGATTCTCTTACTTCGGCCGTTCACGCCTCTGGAGGACAGCAACCTAACAAGCGTGAAACCAGACGACCCAGGCCGGAACCAATGTTAGCGGTTCCTCTGGAGTTTTTGGCTACGAAAGCGGTTCGACATACGAGCTTACAAAACCAATGAGACAAGCCTTCTCGTCCTCAGTTGCTCGCTAGTCTTGTATCGGTTGACAAATTTCTCTTTCCAATATTCTAGTAGATCCTAGTGCTGAGTTACAGCAGCAACCATGGATTTCGATGTATCGTCGCGTATTTCGCGATCGCCCGCGAGTTTTCAGAAATGGAACGGTTCGCATACATAATGATAGGTGCTACCAATTTACGCATGTTCTTGCGCATCTGCCTGGGCTCAGCTGTTCGTTCTCTTGGCTAAAAGATAACTTCAGTATTGTAAATACTCTCGCTCTCTTATTAAGGGCTGAAGGAGTAAATAGAACCGTAATTTACTTCATAGTCACTTACAGCAAGACGTTCTTATCGTCAGGCTGTGTTTTATATTATGCTACATCACCTTATGTCAGTCTGCGTTCGTGAGATATATTGCTAAATTGTGAAAGATAGCCTGTCCTTGTATAATTAAAAAGTACAACGAATCCCACTTTAATCGTGTATCTTCGTGTAATTGTTCCACAGACAAAATGACAATGTTGACTGCGTAAACCGTCCTGGGAATGACAAAAAAACTGTGCCATGCACGCACGGCGCGGCGTTTTTACGTCAGCCACGAGCGCCCTCTGCTGCTATCCCGCTCGTGGCCACCACTGAACGACATCGTTCTGAGACTGGGACTGAGATAGGAACCAGTTAACACTTCGGAATCAGATAGGCACCAGTGAAGACTTGGCTATCGGATAGGCACTAGGCAGGCCTCTAGCTCAACTATGTATCAGCATTCTGCAGTACTGAGCTATGTAAAAGTTAAGTATTGTATAAATTCTGTGCAATATATACCTCGTTCTAGTTTACTCTAGTGTTTCTAGTTTCTGCTGTCCCACTGGCTGGTCACCTCCTACTTGCACAAGTGTGCATCCTTTATTCCTGTGTCGGTCTTTCTACTCGGTCACAGACACCTACGACGGAAACGAGACACAAAAGCGGCGACGAGGCTGGGACACAAAAACTGGGATTATTATTATTATTTCATCTTGCTTCCTTAAAGGTTTTCTCACTCTCTTGTTACTTGAACACAACTATATTCTGCAAGATACTGAGTTGTCCAAAGGTAACTGCGCTTTCTCTGCAGAGTGCATTGGTTCTTTTATGTGAATATACCATGAAGTACATACCAACGAATTGCAAATAGACTTGTTTATCATTGGTAGTCTGAGGAAAAGATCCTGATTTAGAATTCCATAAATTATACCGGGTGATCAAAAAGTCAGTATAAATTTGAAAACTTAATAAATTACGGAATAGTGTAGATATAGAGGTAAAAATTTACCCATATGCTTGGAATGACATAGGGTTTTATTAGAACAAACCAAAAAAATTGTGGAGGTTCGAGTCCTCCCTGGGGCCTGGGTGTGTGTGTTTGTCCTTAGGTTGGTTTACCTAGATTTAAGTAGTTTGTAAGCTACGGACTGATGACTACGCAGTTTGGTCCGGTAGATTTACAAACATTTGAATTTCATTTGAAAAAAAAAATGTTGCTAGACGCGTGAAAGATCTCTTGCGCGCGTCGTTTGGTGATGATCGTGTGCTCAGCCTCCACTTTCGTCATGCTTGGCCTCCCAGGTCCCCAGACCTCAGTCCGTGCGATTATTGTCTTTGGGGTTACCTGAAGTCGCATGTGTATCGTGATCGACCGACATGGATGCTGAAAGA
The DNA here is from genome assembly GCA_026315105.1 of Locusta migratoria. Taxonomy (NCBI): domain Eukaryota; kingdom Metazoa; phylum Arthropoda; class Insecta; order Orthoptera; family Acrididae; genus Locusta; species Locusta migratoria. The sequence continues at coordinate 834,200,454 of CM048745.1, read as the reverse complement.
GAGCATCTGACGCCAATGCCTCATCATAACTCCGGACATGCTTTACAGAGCTATTCACAACATTATTCTCGACTACAGCTATTGTTGAGGAATGATGGTAAACATATTGAGCGTGTCCTGTAAAGAACATCATCTTTGCTTTGTCTTCATTTGTTATGCTAATTATTGCTTTTCTGTTCAGATGAAGCGCCATCTGCCGGAAACTTTATTAATTTTGTTTATTTTTTATTTATTTATTTCTTTTTTGATTTTATTTTTGATTTTTATTTATTTATTTATTTTTTGTTCTAGTAAAACCCCATGTCATTCCAAGCACGTGTGTCAATTTTTACCTCTCTATCTACATTACTCCGTGATTTATTAAGTTATCAAATTAATACTGTCCCTTTGATCACCCGGTATATACAAGATAAAACTTTAATGTTAAAGAAGAGAAACGGATGCATTCAGTAAAATGTAATACATATGTTAAAGGAAATCATTTCTGTAAAAATCTTATATCTTTCTGAATGTCGATTCCACAATGGATTTGCGCAGCTCACCACAATATTATAACAAATTTCGAACTGGTGGTGTGATATAAAATATTTATTTAAAAACATGGCATATAGACTTCATTAAAATGATTGATCATCATCACTGCAGTTTCAAACCCTCAGGACTCATGTACACCGTATTATACATTTTAGCAGTCAAATTCATAAAATATATAAATAAAGAGGCCTCTTCAGTGCACAAGTTTAATGTCACAAGTTTTATGGAATTGACTGTTAAAATGTTTTATGCGGTGTACATGAGTCGTCAGTTCTCGAATTTACACTGATGATGATCAAACATTTGAACGAAATCGTTATGCGATATTTTTAAATGAATCTTTTATATCATAACATTAAGCTGGATTTTTTAAATTAATTATAACTATTTTTACAAAATAGCGTTGCTTCGAAGAAACCTTTGGCTTGAATGTTAAACAGTTACCCCGGTGGCGGTAACCAAAGGACACACAAAGAAAAGCCCATTCAAAGGTGAAGTACTGCACAAAGTTGGGGGCCGTTCCCTCACAAAGGCAGTGCCGCCTTTTTACATATTCTCGAGGTATCCACCCCAGAATTGGTTTAATTCCATTGCAGCGGCGTAGAGAATGGAAATTACGGCCCACAACAATGAGACTGACGAAGCCGCAGTCGCGCTCCGGCGCGTTCGCCCTGGCGCGATGTCTTCTTACCTTGTTAGTGGTGGCTTTTTCCGTGAGCAAACACCGCAATGCGCGAACGGCTACCGGCTGTGGTAGCCCCTTCTGGAGTGTGACGGACGGCCAGAGATGAATCCGAGGTGTGCAGATCGGCACCAGAGGCACCTCAATACCATAGGAAGTTACCAGGAAATGGTACACCTGGCTAATATCGTGCAAGGGCTCCATAACGCGCCATACCACGACGTGGAATGGACTCGACTAGGTAATTAACATAGGGTTGTCCATAAATCCGAAAGAGTACGAGGAGGTGCAGATCTCTTGTGTACAGCACGTTGCAAGGCTTCACAGATATGCTCTACAAGGTGTTACAAAAAGGTACGGCCAAACTTTCAGGAAATATTCCTCACGCACAAAGAAAGAAAATATGTTATGTGGTGTCCGGAAACGCTTAGTTTCCATGTTAGAGCTCATTTTAGTATTTACGGATGAGGCTTCATTCCAGCGTGATCAAATTGTAAATTTTCACAATCAACATATGTGGGCCGCACTGCAATTGTGCAATCACGCCATCAACACGGATTTTCTGTGAACGTTTGGGCAGGAATTTTTGGTGATGGCCGGCCGCGGTGGCCGAGGAGACTGAGGCGCTCCAGTCACGGTCTGCATGGCCACTACGGTCGGGGGTTCGAATCCCCCGTCGGGCATGGATATTTGTGCCGTCCTTAGGATTAGCTAGTTCATAAGTAGTTTGTAATTCAGGGACTGATGACCCCGTAGTTACGTCCCATAAGCTATACAAACATTTGAACATTTTGATTTTGTTGGTGATGTCTTGATTGGACCTCATGTTCTTCCACCTACGCTCACTGGAGCACGTTATCATGATTTCATACTGGATACTCTACCTGTGCTGCTAGAACATGTGCCTTTACAAGTACGACACAACATGTAGTTCATGCACGATGAAGCTTCTGCACATTTCAATCGACGTGTCCGTGCGCTTCTCAACAACAGATTCGGTTACCGATGGATTGGTAGAGGCGGACCAATTCCATGGCCTCCACGCTCTCCTGACGTCAACCCTCTTGACTTTCATTTATGGGGGCATTTGAAAGCTCCTGCCTACGCAACCCCGGTACCAAATGTAGAGACTCTTCGTGCTCGTATTGTGGACGGCTGTTATACAATACCCCAATCTCCAGGGCTGCATCAGCGCATCAGGGATTCCATGCGACGGAGGATGGATTCATGTATCCTCGCTAACGGAGGACATTTTGAACATTTCCTGTAACAAAGTGTTTGAAGTCACGCTGGTACGTTCTGTTGCTGTGTGTTTCCATTCCATGATTAATGTGATTTGAAGAGAAGTAATAAAACGAGCTCTAACATGGAAATTAAGCGTTTCCGGACACATGTCCACATAACATATTTTCCTTCTTTGTGTGTGAGGAATGTTTCCTGAAAGTTTGTCTGTACCTTTTTGTAACACCCTGTATAATTTTCATGTGTGTGGTGTTTGGTATCCAGTGGAGGTGTTTAAACTGAGAAGGTTCCTTCCTCTTTATCAGTTCTGGTGGTGTGGGATGTCGCATTGTCCTACTAGAATTGCCCAAGTTCATCGGAATGCACAATGGATATGAATAGATACAGGTGATCAGCCAGGATTCGTACGTACGTGTTACCTATTTCTGTTATGCCTTGGTAGAGAACTGGAGAAATCGGGAGTCGCTGAGCACAGCCTCACAAAAAAACAAAAAATCTTATTCGATGAAACAATATACAGGCCTGCACATACTGGGATTCTGTAATTATAGAGGCTGTAGAAATAAGAATGTGCGAGGACAGTTTTAACCGTGACAGCGGGTACACTCTTAGTGGTACATGGAAACGACAGCTCTATACACAGTAGCGGCAAAGACATCCCGTACAGCGTCTCGATACTGCGGGAACGGCGTCGCCACCAGCGCAGACGTCGACACATCTGCGACGGCATTAGGTAGCTACCAGCCAATCAGAAGCTGACCAATCACAAGCCATCTACTTGCTATTTAATACCACCGCTGTACTACACAAACAGTCAGTTGCTCCTGACGAAGGCCGAAGGCCGAAAGCTTGAAGTTTTATGAAGATTTGACGCGGCAAGAAGTCCGAGAATGTTTTATATAAAGAGTGCCGTCACGAAAGACTTCATTCGCTTATTAATTATTCTCGTTGAATTTACGTTGTGCTGCCATGGAAATAATGCAGCAGTTGAAAGAGTTTGGATTTTTTTTCAGTTGGTAATGACTTGGACAATTGAGAAGTCAAGATAGAATGTTGATACTCTAGCAGCAGCACTTACTGTATAATTCAATGTGAAGGATATTTCTTGTTCCTAAACTTTCAATATATTTTAGAAAATGATACATAATTAAAAATATTAATTCAATGGAAAAATACTAATTTAATTAAGCAGTTAAAAGTGATGTAAATATAATTAGTGTATCTTTGTTTTAATTTATAAAATGAATAATTTATTTACACTGTACTTCTTTTTAAATTTTTGCGTCATCCTTTTCAATGTAAAAGAATTAGTCACCTTATTTCTATATCTACATCTACATAGATACTCTGCAAATCACATTTAAGTGCCTGGCAGAGGGTTCATTAACCACTTTCATAACTTTTCTCTACCGTTCCATTCTCTAATAGCACGCGGGAAGAAAGAACACCAAAATCGTTCCGTTTTCGATCTGATTTCTCTTACTTTATTGGGATGGTCATGACTCCCTAAGTAGGTGGGTGCTAGCAAAATATTTTCACATTCAGAAGTAAAAATCGGTGATTTAAAAAAAAAAAAAAAAAAAAAAAAGTTACTGGCATATCCTGACTAAGAGAAGGGATAGGTTGGTGGGACACAAAGTACAAATGCTTGTATAGCTTATGGGACTTAACTACGGGGTCATCAGTCCCTATACTTACAAACTACTTATGAATTAGCTAACACTAGGGACGGCACAAATATCCATGCCATGCGCGGGGGGGGGGGGAATTCGAACCCCCGACGTAGTGGCCGTGCAGACCGTGACTGGAGCGCCTCAGTCCCCTCGGCCACAGCGGCCGGCAATATCGTCTTTCTTTTAATGATTTCCACCTCAACTCGTGCAACATTTCCGTGACGCTTTCTCCCCCTGTAACGTGATAAAACGAGCTGCCCTTCTCTGAACCTTCTCAATGTCCTCCGTCAGTCACGCCCGGTGAAGGTCCCACACTGAGCAACAGTATGTCTGGAGAGGACGCACAAGTTTGGTGTAGGCAGTCTCTTTGGTGGAGCTGGTGCATCTTCGAAGCGTTCTGCTGTTTAACAGGTAATAAAACAAATCCCACCAATGATTGGAACAATTTCTCCGAAAGATGTGTGGGTGATAAATAACATTTCTTTGGTGAATGCAGAAGCTCTTATCCTTGCTATACGGGCTTAATATCTAGTGTTTGGTGTCCGAAGGAGCAGAGACGTGGCATATAAAGAGAGAAAGGAATGTTGTCGTCGTTATGCCCCACCTGCAGCGGCCACGTGTCGACTGAAACGTGAGGCACGCCAGAGCGGCCGTTGGTGGCCGCAGCCGTGCATTAGTAAAGACCCGCTGGCGCTGGCATGCACGTGTCCTCTCGTGACGCCGTGTTTGCCGGCGGCACACGTTTACACGGCACGCGCTGTTTCCACAAGGCATTAAGCCCCAGGGCTGCCAACACGCGCCGCTAACTGACAGCTATCTCCCTCGGCCGCGCCGTGCTTTACCGACCCCACCTCCTCCTCCCCAAAAACCCGTCGCCGCCTCGTCGGATAAATTCAACTTTGTCACGACACTTTTTCCTCCGTCACGCCACATTGACGCCGGTCCCTCAATTTGCGTGTCTGTTACGCTCTGAGCTTCGATGCAGCCGCTTCTGCGGCACGAGGTATCGTGATGGCTCAATATTTATTTCCCGAATAGGTCCACGATGGCCGCGGTGGAGTAGCCGAGCGGTCTAAAGCGTCTCGCTGCGGAGCGCGCGGTTGCTCGCTGTGGAGGTTCGAGTCCTCCCTGGGGCATGGGTGTGTGTGTTTGTCCGTATGTTAGTTTACCTAGGTTTAAGTAGTTTGTAAGCTACCGACTGATGACCACGCAGTTTAGTCCGGTTATATATATATATATATATATATATATATATATATATATATATATATATATATATATATATGTATGTATGTATATATATATATATGTATGTATATATATATATATATATGTGTGTGTGTGTGTGTGTGTGTGTGTGTGTTTGTATAGCTTATGTATAGCTTTGTATAACTTATTCAATTGTTTGTATAGTATATGCGACTTAACTACGGGGTCATCAGTCCCTAAACTTACAAACTACTTATGAACTAACTAATACTAAGGACGGCACAAATATCCATGCCCGAGGGGGGATTCGAACCCCCGACTGTAGTGGCCGGGCAGACCGTGACTGGAGCGCCTCAGTCCCCTCGGCCACCGCGGCCAGCGTAGATTTACAAACATTTTGAGGTCCACGATGCGCGAGGCCGTTCCCCGTCGGGGGTTCGAATCCCTTCTCGGGCATGGATGTTTGTGCTGTCTTTAGTATAATGTAGTTCATAAGTAGTTTGTAAGTTTAGGGACTGACGACCCCGCAGTTAAGTCCCCATAAGCTTCACAAACATTCGAACATTCTTTCGAATAGGTCCGCTGTGGTTGTTAAAATTTTTGATTCAAGACACCACTTGTTTCGCAAAATAATTTATCATTTTCAGTTGCTTTCTTGCCAACTCATTAAAAAGATCTGTTACGCCGGCCGCGGTGGCCGAGGAGACTGAGGCGCTCCAGTCACGGTCTGCACGGCCACTACGGTCGGGGGTTCGAATCCCCCCCTCGGGCACGGATATTTGTGCCGTCCTTAGGATTAGCTAGTTCATAAGTAGTTTGTAAGTTTAGGGACTGATGACCTCGTAGTTAAGTCCCATAAGCTATACAAACATTTGAACATTTGAGATCTGTTACAGTACCGGATAAAACTGATTCCCCTACATGAACACCCAAAAGAAAGCCGCTTGTAATAGTGGCCGAAACATTTGATATAGAGACGATGCGGTCCAATACCCAGAAGAGTTTTATTAACAATGACAACGGCCGCGGGAGCCTACGATAACATATAAAATGTAGAATGGAGGTAGAAAAACGTTTCTGAAAAAGGGAATTTTTTTACATAGAATATTAATTTAAGTATCAGGAAATCTTTTCTGAAAGCATTTGTGTGGAGTTTTGCCTTGTACGTAAGTGAAACCGAAAGAGTATAGAAGCTCTTGCATTGTGGCGCTGCAGACGAATACTGAATATCAGGTGAGTTTATCGCGCAGCTAATGACAAGGATTAAAGAGAATTGGAGAGAAAACGAATTTCTGACATACCTTGACTAAAAGAAAGGACCTATTGGGAGGACACATTCTTTGACATCAGGAAATAATGAATTTGGCACTGGAGGGAAGTGTTGGGGGTAATAATCGCAGAGACAGACCAAGAGACGAATACAGTCATCAGATTGAAATATATGTGGGTTGCCGTTGTTATTCAGGGATGAGGCGACTTCATATAGTAGGGTGGAGAGCTGCTTTAAACTAGTCTGTGGACTGGAGACCACAAGAACAACAAAAATAACAAATATGCTAGGCTCAAGGCAATCTAAATTCCTGGTAAATCGTGAATTATTCCTACAAAATAGGAAAAGTTATTGATAATTAAGAATTAAAATGTTATTGCGCTCGTTTCAGCAATTAACGCCTATGCTGTTACATTCCTGCGTAAGGGCAAAGCCTATACTCGAGAAATAGATATTCATAGGAAACATCACACTGTTTCAATAAGGAAGAGTGTAATTTCAGTTGGTGTATGAATCGAAATTTTGGCTTGCTAAGTACTGACAATGTTGCTATTAGAAAGATTTCAAAAATCGAAAATTCTTTAGGTGTCTCGGTTCCTTAAGGACTTGGGTTTGTTCCGAAAGGACCCTTTTGCCTGCTGTTCTCAGTTCCTTTTTTTTTTATTTTTTTTTTTTTTTATTTTATAGAAAGCACCCACCCAAACCCTCTCACCGAACGTGGAGATCTTAGAACCTCTTTGCAGTTCAACTTGTACTGTAATTTACATAAATTACATTTATGTATGAATCACTGTTGTGAAACACAACTTGCCCTTTATTCACATGAAGTGTTAAGTGCCATCGACAAGGGATCTCAAATCGATTCCATTTTTCTGTATTTCCGGAAGGCTTTTGACACTGTACCCCACAGGCGGCTTCTTATGACATTGCGTGCTTATGAAATATCTCCCCAATTGTGCGATTGGATTTACAATTGATTTCCTATCAGAAATGACACAGTTCGTTGTAATTGACGGTAAGTCATAGAGTAAAACAGAAGTAATATCTGGCGTTACACAGGGAAGCGTTATAGGTCCCTTACTCTTCCTCGTGTTTATAAACGATTTAGGAGACAATCTGAATAGCTCCCTTAGACTGTTCGCGGATGATGCTGTCGTTTATCGGTTAGTGAAGACAACAGAGGCTCTAAAGCAACTTCAAAGCGATTTAGACAAAATTTCTACATGGTGCGAAAATTGGCAATTGACACTAAATAAAGAAAAGTTTGAAGTAATACACATGACCACTAAAAGAAATCCGCTGAACTTCAATTACGCGATAAATCAGTGAAACCTTAAGGTCGTAAATTCTACCAAATACCTAGGAGTTACAATTACGAACAATTTTGACTGGAGAGAACACACAGAAAATATTGTGGGGAAGGCGAACCAAAGGTTACGTTTCATTGCCAGAACGCTTCGAAGATGCACCAGCTCCACCAAAGAGACTGCCTACATCACACTTGTGCGTCCTCTCTTGGAGTACTTTTGCCCCTTGTGGGACCCTCACCAGGTGGGACTAACGGAAGATATTGAGAAGGTCCAGAGAAGGGCAGCTCGTTTTGTTTTATCACGTTACGGGGGGGGGGGGGGGGAGCGTCACGGAAATGTTGCACGAATTGGGGTGGAAATCATTAAAAGAAAGACGTTATTCATTGCGGTGTGTTTTGTTTGCGAAGTTTCAATCACCGACTTTTACTTCTGAATGTGAAAATATTTTGCTAGCACCCACCTACTTAGGGAGACATGACCATCCCAATAAAATAAGAGAAATCAGATCGAAAACGGAACGATTTAGGTGTTCTTTCTTCCCGCGCGCTATTAGAGAATGGAACGGTAGAGAAAAGTTATGAAAGTGGTTAATGAACCCTCTGCCAGGCACTTTAATGTGATTGGCAGAGTATCTATGTAGATGTAGATGAATTTCTGCCCCAGGTCTGAATTCTGAAGCCGAGTATCTCGAGAATTGTTCATAAAAGATTTGGGCGCACACCAACACCAGTGGATGATCTTTTCTGACCACAGCATCCTCATTAGCACTCATACGTGAATGTTACGGGATTGTGTGGATAAGTCATGCAAGACTTATCTGCTACTTGAGCGTAACGAACGCATGAGGCGCTGACCACCTCATCCGCCTAATCGACCGATTTCTTTGAAACGCGCGCCCATCCTCTTGCAGCGTAGAAGTGCTTTCAGAAAGGAATACCCGCATCGCGCTGATCTCGTTAATTTGAGGCGGGGGCGCGCTACGTGCAGGGAGGGAGGGAAGGAAGGCGCTGCGCTGCCGAATTCTTCTTGTCGGTTTTCCGGCGGCCCGCGGTCTGAGGGTCGTCGCCCATTAGCGGAATGAGAGAGCCGACTTCCGGCGGGGGGGGGGGGGAGGGGGGAGTGGGAGGGGCCGCCATTAGGGGCCGGCAGCGGGGGATGAAAGCGAGCGCCGCCCACGCGTGCGTCAGCTGCCTGCCAAATGTGGACAGCCTGACGATGCCGCCGGACCCACGGCGCGAAACGCTCGTACGTGCCGAGGCGCAGCACCGGCGATACGTGTTATAGAGTTCGCGGCAAATATGTGAAAGCCTGGGTGACGCCAGAGCGCGAACTAGAGCACTGTATAGTACAAGCAGAACAATCCGCCATTTTGAATCCCACATTGAAGGTGTGCATTTAAAGACTACGGAACACTTACGCTTTTTAATATGGTCTTAAGGCCATTAAATATACATTCCTAACGCAAAAAATACTACAGCATAGTAAATTTATTAGCTGACGTTTGACTGTAAGTGGCAAGCAACTTAAAGTTAGTGATTAGATGGGTATTTAGAGATATGATGCATTCACTTAGATTCCATATAAAGGCACATGTTTCCGTTCATATTCACCAAATGCAATTAAATACGTATTTTCTGGTTTATAAATGGTACATCGACATACCTTGACGGTAACTAAGAGTTGCACTCTAAAAACAGTTTAAGTTTTGAATTTAATGCCTTTCATGTACGTCTTCGTTTCTGTTCCCATAGTTTGTGAAATTCAATTCATTATTTTTTCAGCCATTGTGTTCACAGATTAGCTTAATCCTATATATTCCCATGTTGAAAGGCACATTTAAATTAAATACTGAACTAATGCGAAATAACATAATTTAAAAACCACTAGCTGGGTAAAACCAGCTGCTGCAGTTATAGATCACTTAAAATACCACTTAACAGGCTTTAGAATAACTCCTTAGTTACTCTAAATAAAATCAAGAAAAGTAGCTTATGTACTTTAAACACACTGTATGTCGTGTTATGTAGACAATCAGTAGCAAAATTAAAATAAACTATTACTTACTCGTATAGGCCTGTATTTTTATTACTATCTCTGTGCGAGCAGAACTATTTCTATTACAAATAAAAGTTTACACAGATAGTACCCCGATTTCGGCGTCAATTTACAAGCCGTCTTTTACGACGATCTATGTTCGTAGGTAACCGATAAATAATAGCAGACATGGTCGCTATTAGTTTTGAGCAGTTTGAAGCAGCACAACCAACCATTCCACACTGTGAAACAATAAAATCACAAAATAGTCGCTCATTCACTGCGCTACACCACACGAAGCATAAAACACTGACATCGGATTGGGATTCAAAATGGCGGATTGTTCAGCTCGGTATATCTAGTGCTTTAGCGCGAACTGTGCGGCGCTCGGAGCAAGCGTGTGCGCTGTTAGCAGAAAACACAGATTCGTGTCCATAATGAAACTATTATAATTCACTAATCGTGTTCTTGTGTGATAAAAAAACCGTGTTTTATAACAAATACTGTAGTTAAACGCGGATTATGCTAGAACAGCAATGTTCGATGGACTTCATTAATTTGCTTGTAATAATTTGGAACTTTTACTCTCGAATGCTTACTTATTGTGCCCCTCATGAACAATAGTTGGGGAAATAATCTGTTATTTACCGATATATAAAGTAGGGCCACCTCCACCTTTTCATGTCCAAAAAGAGCAATAAACTCAATTTATAAAAATTACCTCTTGAACGACTCTCTTCTAAACATTATCTTAGAATCCATTTTGCTGGTTATTCAGAGATTTATGTTTCTTCAAATATATTTTTCGCGCCATCATATGCATATTGACTGACTGGCTAAAGTACACATTAATTATTGATCTTATTCAAATAGTTTGGGTAGCTAGAATGAAACTTTCACTCTGCAGAGGAGTTTGCGCTGATATGAAACTTCCCGGTAGATTAAAAATTTTGTGCCGGAACCAGGACTCGAACCTGGGACCTTTGCGTTTTGCAGGCAAGCGCTCTACCGACTGAGCTATCCCGACACGACTCACAATACCTCACCTCCACCATATCCTTTCTTTCAGGGGTGCTAGTCTTGCATGTTTCGCAGGAGAGCTTCTGTGAAGTTTGGAAAGTAGGAGGCGAGGTACATTTAAATTCTGCCTTGTCACAAACCGTTAGCTGTTTATAAATGAAAATGTGCCTGTTTCCCAGTGTGTAATTAGGCAGATTGGAAAGGAAACAACTTGAATTACTGTGAGTGAAAAGAATACAATTGATATTTACGCTCTTCCTCGTAGCTAATACGTGTCTGATTGATGATTTTCATTTGTAGGGGCCCACAGTCAAATACAATTTTTATATTGTCATCAACTATTGGCAATTCACAATAAAGATTTCAGTCGAGAAATCCATTTTTATATCTCACATAAAAATTTTATAATGTTAGGCGTGTCTGAGAATCATGTTATCGTCACATCAGCATACATTTAGTTCCATAAAACAGGTTGTCAAGTTCCATAATTGAACACAAACTTTTCAAAATGTACTGCACCAGTACACAGAAACAAGACAACACAGTAAAGTAAAATCTATTTCGTGATTAACATAGGGTGTGATCTTGCTTCCGTTCAAATATCATGTCAAATTAACGTTTACAGTACTAAAGACCGGAACCATAAATGTTGTTTTAAAAGTAACTAATGATAGTTAAATCCCTGGCATTCCCTTGAAAGAAAAAAATGGCTGTTTATTTTCGAATACATAGCCATTTACGAATTTTGATTAAGTATGAACCTAACAGAAAATCGTCGTCTTCTTATTTACGAATATGTTGTAATCACGGTGTCGAGTGACACGATTCGACCTAAAACCTCGATAGCAATCAACCTAATTTCACAGTCTGGTAACTTCCGGCACTTCTCGGTATTTAGCGCCTAGTTAAGTTAGACGTGTAGAGCTACACGCGGCACCATTATTTTGTCCGGTGGAGTGGTGGGGGAATCACATGTTGGACGATCAGACCCATCCAATCGCCGACAAGAATACTTCTACGTATACATAAATACTCTGCAAGTCACACTGACGGTTCATCGAACCGCTTTTACGGTATTTTCTCTACTGTTATATTCTCTAATAGCTCGCGGAAGAAAGGGACAACTTTTTTTTTTTTCATTTTTCAACCTGATTTCTCTTTTGTATGAGGATCACGTCTTCCTATGTAGATGAGTGCTAACAAAATATGTTTGCGTTCGAAAGTGAAAGTTGGTGAAAGAAATTTCGCAAATAGATCTTGTCACAACGAATAACGCTTTTCTTTTCATGATTTGCATCCCAACTCATGAACTATTTCCGTGACAACTCTCTCCCTTATATCGCGATAATACAAAACGACCTGCCCTTCTCTGAACTTTCTCTAAATCGTCTGTCAGTCTCTCTTGGTGGTGATAACACAATGCTCAACAATACTCCAAAATATGACGCACATGTGTGGTGTAGGCAGTTTCTTTAGTAGAACTGTTGCATCTTGTAAGTGTTATACTAACGAAACGTAATCTTTGGTTCGCTCTCCCTACAAAATTTCCTGTGTGTTCTTTCCAATTTAAGTTGTTCGTAATTGTTACTGCTAGGTATGTAGTTGAATTTACTGCCTGTAGTTTTGACTGATATATTGTGTAACTGTAGTTTAAGGGTCAATTGCCATTTTTGCACCATCCTGATATCTTAACTAAATAATTTTGCAGTTGCTTTTGATCTTCTGGTGACTAAGCGATAAATCACAGCATTATCGACGAACAGTATAAGAGAGCTACTTAGATTGTCCCCTAAACCGTTTGTAAATATAAGGAATATTAGGGACCCTATAACACTTCCCTGGGGAACGCCAGATGTCACTTCAGTTCTACTCGATGACTTCCCGTCAACTAGACGTACTGTGCCCTATATGACAGGAAATCACGAATGCAAACGCTCAACTGTGGCGATATTTCATAAGCAGGCAATTTGTTTAGAAGACGCTTGTGAGGTACAGTGTCAAAAGCCTACCGGAAATCTTGAAATACGGAATCTATTTGACATCCCTTGTCGATAGCACTCGTCACATCATGCGAGTAAAAGCTAGCTGTGTGTCTCAAGAACGATACTTTCTGAATCCGTGTTGACTATGGGTCAATAGGTCGTTGTCTTCGAGATAGCTCATAGAGGTGCCTTCAACTTCAACAAACAAAAAGTTGCAACAGTTGCCAGTCTAGCAAACTTAAAACAGTTGTGAGTTTCCAAAATTACAACTGTTGAAAGCTGTTGAAAACTCTGGCAAACACACATTCGGCGTTTTTCTTTTAATAATCGTCCGTACAACTGCGACTAATTTAATGTTTCTGACGAGTGCATTCCTTGACAAGATGGACAGAGATATTTGCAAAAATAACGGCGATTTGACGATGTCTGTCTGTCTGTAACGTGTTCCCACTTTTTAGGTCGAACCGTTCAACCGATCGGCACCAAATTTTACAGACATAATAGTTGGCTACCAGAGGTCAGAACCTCGCGTTTTGAAATATTTCGGACAAGAAATACATTAGTAATACGAAAAACAGCCGTTTGTAATGTAATTTTAATTGCAAATAAACCGTTCATGTGACGCGAAAAGTGAATAAACGAATTTGTAGAGGAGAAAATTCTCTAACTTTGTTCCCTTATGTTTTTTCATATGTCGTATCGTTTGAGAGATATTTGCAAAAATAACGGCGATTTGACACCCTCCATTAAATTAACGGAAACCAGCCGTTCGCAGATGTCACGTGACAATCCTCGCCCAGAAATGTCTCTGACATATGCCATCTTGCGTTGCGTATTTGATGATTTTCTTATTGGAACTTACACGTTGTGATTTCAAAGCAATGGCGCACTGAAGAATTAACAGAAACATGTCGTTCTTCGTACGATAAATGATAATGTAGTGTCTACAGATGCCATATTAGCATGCCGGGCGCCGTGGCTCAGCGCGCCCGGTCAGGGGGCTCCACGCCCTCTGTAATAAAAAAGCTGAGCCAAGAACACTTCGAACATCAAGGAACAAATACGATCAGCATCTGCAATGACTAGAACTACCTAAACGAAAAAAAAGTAGCGTAGTAGGCAATGCGTTTGACTGTGACACTGAAAGTCATTGGTTCGAAACCCACCACTATCTGATTTTTTTTCTGAAAGGGTTTCAGACATTCTTGTTGATTAATTTTTTATTATTTAGATTATTATTTTTGTCAAAAATTGCAAAAACTTATAAAACTACAAATCTAAAGTGGGCCGTAAAACACGTCAGTGCGATTTTGTTTTTCAAACTCGCAACTTCACACAACTGTTGACAACAGTTGGAAACAAAGTCCGAGTTGAAAACAGTTGTCGCCGGCCGCGGTGGCCCAGGGGGCTGAGGCGCTCCAGTCACGGTCAGCACGGCCACTACGGCCGGGGGTTCGAATCCCCCCCTCGGGCATGGATATTTGTGCCGTCCTAGTTCGTAAGTAGTTCATAAGTAGTTTGTAAGTTTAGGGACTGATGACCCCGTAGTTAAGTCCCATAAGCTTTACAAACATTTGAACATTTGAAAACAGTTGTCAACTGAGTTTGTTGCAGTTGGTTGACAGTTTGAAGGGACCTTAATATATGCTGCAATAGTTTGTCGGGAAGCGCCTCGACTCGTCTAATTTGTCGTACCGCCGATAAACTGGTCCCGACAAATGGCAACACGTGTAGGGGCCTTTGCCTGTCCCTACTCCCTCGGTGAGGCTCGACTAGGTGGCTGGTATGCGGTGCGCGTGCAGGAACGTGGGGTGGGGTAGGGTTAGGTTGGCAGACAACGGCAGGTAGAGGCGAGGCGTAACTGTTTCCCCGCGGGCGGCGGGCGGCGGCGCTGACTCACTGAGCCTGCGCCACTGCCACGCTCCATTCAGACGGCAGCGTCCGAGGCGCCTAGAAGCTGCACCACACCACACCACTGCGTTCCGGCGCGTTCCTCCGCGTACACCTGCCGCCTGACAGCTTACAGCTTTTTGGGGCACCGCCACTGTGCAGCGCGTGCCTCTGTCCTAGCGGTCCGGTACACCCGCAGCAGAGACCCCTACCCCACCTGTGTCACCGCTATCTCTGCAACCAGTAGTGCCTTTCGAGTGGCCCAAACGCTGATAGTTACTGACGATTTGGAAGGCCTCCACTGCGCATGCGCGCTTTTTGACAGTTTACAATTCCGAAACGAACTTATTTCACCTATTTCGCAGTTTGGCCACCCATAGCCCTACTTGGCATCTTTGTTCTATTCGGCATTCGCCCAACGTGTTTGTCTAATTCAGCGTACCCATTAACCAACTTTAAACCTTGCAGATAATTTGTTAAATTCTTCATACTGCACCTTACATTATACGAGGGTAACAATTATTATCCGCAAAGTAGTTACAACATTTTATTGTAATAAAATACGAAACTTACAAGAACATCATTTTTCGACATAGTCTCCTTGCTTTTCAATGCACTTCGTCCATAGCTCCACAAGCTTCCTTATGCTCTCATAACAGAAGGTTTTCGGTTGAGCTACAAGCCAGGAATGCACCGCTTCCTTCACTGTTTGAGTGGACCAAACAAGTGATAGAAGGGGCAAGTTCGGCTATGTGGAGTATGATCCAGTACTTTGAGTTTTTGGAGCGTTTCAGCAGTGTGGACAGCAGTATGCGGAAGGGCATTGTCGTGCAACGACACGACACCTTCTGAAAGCAATCCTCTGCGTTTGCTTTGAATTGCAGGCTTTAGCCTGTCAGTAACCATCTCACTGTAACGTACACTGTTTATTGTTGTGCCCCTTTCACCATAATGTTCCAGTACAGGACCTCGTGCATCCCAAAAAACCGCGGACGGTTGGGTCTTGAACTTTTTCTTGCACGGCAAATTTGGATGTTTCCATTCCATACTCTGCCGTTTACTCTCCGGCTCGTAATGATGGATCCTTGTTTCGTCACCAGTAATAATTCTGTCTAAGAAGTTGTTCCCTTCGTTACCATCGCGATCCAAATGTTTTTTTTTTTTTTTGCAGATGTCGAAGCACGTTTGCTTATGCAACTGTGCGAGTTGTTTTGGGAACCATCTTGCACAAACTTTACGAAACCCAATAATTTCTTAGGCAGAACCATGACTAATTTGAAGACGATGAGCCACTTCATCAATAGTTAATCGTCTGTCTAAGAGAATCATTTCACTTGATCGCTCAATGGTTTCCTCATTTGTGGCGGTAAACGGTCGTCTGGCTCCTTCATCGTGCTTAACACTCGTGCAACCATTTCGGAATTTTTCAATCCACTCGTACACACTTCGTTGTGGCAAATCACTGCTCCGGTACTGTACTGAAAGTCTTCTATGAATTTCGGCCCTTGATTCACCTTCCGCCCACAAAAAAACGTATCACTGAACGTTGCTCTTCTTTGGTGCAAATAGACAGCGGAGCAGCCATGATTAACATCACGGCAGCAACAACGAAACTAACTTTGCAGCTTAAAAATTGCAAAGATATAACAACAAATAAACAAAGCATGCGTCACCAACATAAACAAAAATATAACTAAATTGCGGATAATAACTGACTTACCCTCGTAAATCATGTGAACGTGAAACATGTAAGCCACATTATTTCTCACAATTTTTTTCCCCCCATTTATAAATAATGTAGCAAGTTGAACCTGACAAGACCACATAGAAATATGATGTGAATTAGGATAGTGATGTGTGAAACGAATTTTCGGTAACATACAAATTCATATGCATTTTGTCCCATCATTATGAGTTACAATAAAATTTAAAAAATGAAACATACAAATTAATACACAAAAAATAGAAAAAAAATGCAGGTGTTATGCAAGAATTCCACCCCCATGAACCACAGACATTGCCGAGGTGGGGTGGCTTGCGTGCCTCAACGATACAGATAGCCGTACCGTAGGTGCAACCACAGCGGAGGGGTATCTGTGGAGAGGCCAGACAAACGTGTGGTTCCTGAAGAGGAGCAGCAGCCTTTTCAGTAGTTACAGGGGCAACAGTCTGGATGATTGACTGAGCTGGCCTTGTAACATCAGCTAATGTGGCTTTGCCACACGGTTACTGCGAACGGCTGAAAGCAAGGGGAAACTACAGCCGTTACTTTTCCCGAGGACATGCAGCTCTACTGTATGAAAATATGACGATGGCATCCTCTCGGGTAAAATATTCCGGAGGTAAAATAGTCCCCCATTCGGATCTCCGGGCGGGGACTACTCAGGAGGATGTTATCATCAGGAAAGACAATACTGGCATTCTACGGATCGGAGCGTGGAATGTTAGATCCCTTAATCGGGTAGGAAAATTAGAAAATTTAAAAAGGGAAATGGATAGGTTGAAGTTAGATATAGTGGGGATTAGTGAAGTTCGGTGGCAGGATGAACAGGATTTCTGGTCAGGTGAGTACAGGATTATAAATACAAAATCAGTTGGGGGTATCACAGGAGTAGGACTGATAATGAATAAGAAAATAGGAATGCGGGTAAACTACTATGAGCAGCGCAGTGATCGCATTATCATTGTCAAGATAGATACGAAGCCAACACCGACAACAGTAGTACAGGTTTATATGCCAACTAGCTCTGCCGATGATGAGGAAATCGAAGAAATATATGAGGAGCTAAAGGAAATTATTCAGACAGTTAAGGGAGAAGAAAACTTAATTGTGATGGGAGACTGGAATTCGGTAGTAGGAAAAGGAAGAGAAGGAAAAATAGTAGGTGAATATGGACTGGGCAGAAGGAATGAAAGAGGAAGTCGCCTGGTAGAATTTTGCACGGAACATAATTTAATCATAACAAACACGTGGTTTAAGAATCACAAAAGAAGGTTGTATACGTGGAAGAGACCAGGAGACACTGGAAGGTATCAGATAGATTTTATAATGGTAAAACATAGATTCCGGAATCAGGTTATTAACTGCAAGACATACCCAGGGGCAGATATAGACTCTGACCATAACTTGTTAGTCATGAACTGTAGGCTGAAACTGAAAAAACTGCAGAAAGGTAGGAAAATAAGGAGATGGGACCTAGATAAATTGAAGGAAAGTGAAGTTCTGGAGAATTTCAGAGGGAGATTTAGGCAACAATTGACAGAAACAGGGGGAAATAAAACAGTAGAAGAGGAATGGGTAGCATTGAGAGATGAAATAGTGAAGGCAGCAGAGGACAAAATAGGTAGAAAGGCAAGACCTGCAAAAAATCCTTGGATAACACAGGAAATACTAAATTTAATTGATGAAAGGAGAAAATATAAAAATGCAGTAAATGAAACAGGCAAAATGGAGTACAGACGACTAAGAAATGAGATTGATAGGAAGTGCAAAATGGCTAAGCAGGAGTGGCTAGAAGCCAAATGCAAATCTGTAGAAGAATGTATAAGAAGGGGAAAAGTAGATACCGCCTACAGGAAAATCAGAGAGACATTTGGGGACAAGAAAAGCAATTCTACAAATATCAAGAACTCAGATGGGAAACCAGTTCTCAGCAAAGAAGGGAAGGCTGAAAGGTGGAAAGAGTACATAGAGCAGCTCTACAAAGGAAATGAACTGAGAGACGATGTTGTAGGAAGGGAAGAGGAAGTAGATCAAGATGAAATAGGAGATATTATACTGAGAGATGAATTTGACAGAGCCCTGAAAGACCTAGGTCGGAACAAGGCCCCAGGAGTAGATGACATACCCTCAGAGCTACTAAAGTCTCTGGGAGAGCCAGCCATGACAAAACTTTTTGAACTGGTGTGTAGGATGTACGAGACAGGCGAAATACCCTCAGACTTTAAGAAAAATGTAATAATCCCCATTCCAAAGAAATCAGGTGCAGACAGGTGTGAAAATTACAGAACCATCAGTTTGATAAGTCATGGTTGCAAAATTTTAACACGGGTTATCTACAGGAGGATGGAAAAGCTGGTAGAAGCTGACCTAGGGGAAGATCAGTTTGGATTCAGGAGGAACGTAGGAACACGGGAGGCAATACTCACTTTACGGCTTATCTTAGAAGATAGATTAAGGAAAGGCAAATCTACATTTTTAGCCTTTGTAGATTTGGAAAAAGCGTTTGACAATGTTGACTGGACTACACTCTTTCAAATTCTGAAGTCAGCAGGGGTAAAATACAGGGAAAGGAGAGTTATCTACAACTTGTACAAAAGCCAGACCGCAGTTATTAGACTCGAAGGGCATGAAAGGGAAGCATCAGTTGGGAAGGGAGTAAGACAGGGTTGTAGCCTTTCTCCGATGTTGTTCAATTTGTACATTGAGCAGGCGATGAAGGAAAGCAAGGAAAAATTTGGAATAGGGATTAAAGTTCAGGGTGAAGAAATAAAAACATTGCGTTTTGCTGATGACATTGTAATTCTGTCAGAGACAGCGAACGACCTGGAAGAGCAGTTGAATGGAATGGACAGTGTGTTGAAGAGAGCGTACAAAATGAACATTAACAAGAGCAAAACAAAAATAATGGAATGCGGTCTTAGAAAATCAGGCGATGGTGAAGGAATTAGATTAGGTAACGAAACAATGAAGGTGGTAGATGAGTTTTGTTACTTGGGTAGTAAAATAACAAGCGATGGTCGCAGTACAGAGGATATAAAATGCAGAATGGCAATGGGAAGAAAAGCATTTTTGAAAAAGAGAAATTTGCTAACATCGAATATTAATTTAAGTGTAAGGAAGTCTTTTCTGAAGGCATTTGTGTGGAGTGTTGCCTTGTACGGGAGTGAAACATGGACGATAAGCAGTGCGGACAGAAAGAGAATAGAGGCTTTTGAAATGTGGTGCTACAGAAGAATGCTGAAGATTAGGTGGGTAGATCACATAACTAATGAAGAGGTACTGAACAGAATTGGCGAGAAAAGGAGTTTTTGGCATACCCTGACTAAAAGAAGGGATCGCTTGGTAAGACACATTCTTAGACATCGAGGAATCGTAAATTTAGCATTGGAGGGAAGTGTGTGGGGTAAAAATCGCAGAGGGAGGCCAAGAGACGCGTATAGTAAGCAGATTCAAATAGATGTGGGTTGTCGTTCTTATGAGGAGATGAAAAGGCTTGCTCAGGATAGAGTAGGGTGGAGAACTGCATCAAACCAGTCTCCGGACTGAAGACCATAACACATGCAAGAATTATCATCGTACATGATTTTCCCAGAAGTTACACGTTTAGTGTAGGAACGCCCACATTGGCACTAATAGATTTCTTAATAAATAACCACAAGGAGAAACAGACGGAAGCAGTAATTGTGAAACGTTACAGTGACACATATAAAGCTACATGTCGGTTATAAAAATCTATCAGTGCTAATGCCTGTTGTGAAAGAAATATTGAAGAATGTGCATCAGGTTACGCTGTATATAACCTCTTTACTATTATAGTTTCAAAAGTCATCGCTGGTCTTCAGTCCGAATTTTATATACGCTGACAAATGTATCTTCCACTCTCTTACAGCTATCAACACGGAACTGCTACTCCGATGCCCGAGGCCGTTTCCCGTCGGAGGTTCGAATCCTCACTCGGGCATGGATGTTTGTGTTGTCTTTAGTATAAGTTAGTTTATAAGTAGTTCGTAGGTTTAGGCACTGATGACCCCGCAGCTAAGTTCCATAAACTCAACAAACATTTGAACATTTGATTTGAATGGAGACTTGGTACTACAGCAAGAGAGAGAGATTGTCTCCACTGCGAAGTTTTTGCTGAAGAGCAAAATGTTGACACCCAGACATAGAATTTTATACAAGTCGGTAACTTTCAACTCCCATATCTCCCACCCATGGAGAGATATCAACCCACTACCACAATGGGAGAGTGATACCTACTACCACAAACACTATTTGCTTGCGATGTGTAGTTTTGGCTGCAGAGTGAAATATAGGCACAAACACCTGAATTTTTATATCTACATCTACACACATATTCTGCAAATAACACTTAAGTGCCTGCAAAATTTTGGCAGTTATGTGGAAAAGTAGTTTAAGAGTTGTAGAATTTTGTGCAATAAAAATTTCTTCTGTATCTGTGTACAATTTCATTTTATCACCAAACGGAACTTACTTTCTGGATGCGCCTAGTATATGAGACGCAACAAGAGCAAAATGAAGCACAGAAGAAACGCATTCGTGTTTTTAAAAAAGTGCTGACTATTGGAGTGTGTTTAAAAAGAATTCTTAAATGAATGAAGTTTCCTCATTTCCAAAGTACGTCCGCATAGAGACAAGAAATTTAAGAAATGTAATCCTCTTTTCTGACAAGGTGGAGCGATTTTGTATCGAGTTATTTGCATAAGAAGATTCCATGAGACTTGCAAATTAGCAGAGAGTGCGATTATTATTTAATTCACATACTTTTCTGACGGAGATAGTACCTCTCATAGCGGTTGAGTATGCAACATTCGATGAAATATTTGACCATTTACGAAGTACAATTACCACCTGTTGAGCGTCTAAAAGCAATTATTCGACATTCCTCTGCATCATATATACATTATTATCTCTCATATACCTAGTTCTTCATTCGGCTCAACTTCGAACATTAATCGTGTGAGTATTTTAGTAGTGCATATGCAAATACAACTATTTGACACGTAACAAAGTACTTTTCTCAGTTTTAGAGAATCATTTGTGTGAGGAAACATAAGCAAAAACAAACGCTCATAATTTAGTATTTCTTCATGAAAATACCGTATGGTATACAAGTAATGAGTGACTGGATAGAAAATTTCCTGTCAGAGAGGACACAGTTCGTAGTAATCGATGGTAAGGCGTCCACTAAAACAGAGATAATATCGGGCGTTCCAAAGGTAGAGTTATTGGTCCTCTGCTGTTCCTTATTTACATAAACGATTTAGGGGAAAATCTAAGTAGCTCTCATTTACCGTCTAGTAAAATCATCTGAAGATCAAAACCAACTGCAGAAAAATTTGAATAAGATATCAGTACGGTGAAAAATAATGAAAACTGAAGTCGTCCACATGAGTACGAAAAGAAATCCGTTAAACTTTGTTTACAAGATAAATCAATCAAAAGTGAAGGCCGTAAACTCCACAAAATACCTGGGAATTACTATTACTTCAGACTTAAATTGGAAAGAACACTGTCGTGGGAAAGGCGAATCAGAGACTGCGTTTTATTCGCAGAACCCTTAAAACATGCAACAGAACTACAAAAGAAACTGCATACACTACGCTTATCCGTCCGTTTTTTTTTTTAGTATTGCTGCCCAGTGTGGGATTCTTATGAGGTGGGTTTGACGGAGGACATCGAAAGAGTCCAAAGAAGGGCAGCTCGTTTCGTATTGCCACGATACAGGGGAGACATCGTTACGGAAATGATACAGGATCTGGGATGGGAATCATTACAACGGCGCTTATCGCTGCGGCGTGGACTACTTACGAAACTACAGTAGTCAACATTCTCCTCCGAGTGCGAGAATATATTGTTGACTTCCACTTGCATAGGTAGAAATGATCATCAGAACGAGAAATCAGAGCCCGAATGGAGAAATTCAGGTGTTCATTCTTCCCGCGCGCTGTTGGAGAATGGAATTGGAGATAAAATAGTATAACGATGGTTCGATGATGACCCCTCTGCCAGGCACTTGAATGTGATTTGCAGAGTATCCCTTGTAGATGTAGATGTAATGAGTGACGTGAAATGTAACTTATATTCGTCTTCGTATTTGCTTCCATTCTTACTGTTACAATCTTAAGCAGCACCACACATACGACCCATGAGTTCCCGCACTGTTTTCTTGCAAATGGTGGCTCCCATCACGTTCATTCTGGAGACACGACAATAGCGTCAGCGAGAGGTCTCGTATTTATTTAGTAAGTCTGTGGGGATCACTGACAGAAATAACTGTTGCTGTGAAAGAGACAAGATAAAAAAAGGAAACGGAAAGAAATCACGCGATCACCCGAGACATGTTCCATAAGGGAAGATGTTCCGCAGAAAAGACGGGGATGTCTCGTCTCGGCGAGCACCCCTCGGCAGCAACCGCTCGTCTTCTGGGAAGCCGCCGTCCCCCGCGCGGCCCTTCGCTCGTCAGCAGCTTGCCTCTCCAGGGCGCGCGCCCTTTTCCTTCCCTTCGTCCCTTCCGCGGCCCTCCTTCGCTCTCCGCTCCTCCTCGTGCGACGCCTCTCAGCCAATTGGCGGCCTCTCCGGCCGGCGTCGTGTGTGGCCGGCCGCGGCCGCCAGATGTCTCCGGCGACAGCCGCCGCGCAGTCTTTTGTTTCCCCGCGTCTTTTGTTTGTGCGCCCGAGGGTGGAACAGCGCGCCGAGTGGCTGGTAAACGCCTGCACGGCTGCGCCTCCTCGGGACACCGCTGTCGGCAATCTTCTTCTGCTGCTGCTGCCGCCGCTGGTCGCAGCTTGTCGAGGCTCGCGTTTCTCCCAGGGAGGCGACGGTCCGCCGGAAGGCTGCGGCCCGACCCAAAATAAACAGTGCCGGCGGCCGATACTGTTTGTTAGTTTCTGTCAACTGCGTCCCTGTAGGGGGTACGCCCTTAGATTTCGACGTACTGCAGGGGAAGGTACACTTGCAGAATCTGCTCCCTCAAAATAACTACAGAGTGTTACGAAGTGGATATTACAAGAATATACAAAATGAATCTTAATGTAAATTCTACCAAATACCTAGGAGTTACAATTACGAACAACGTAGACTGGAGAGAACACACAGAAAATATTGTGGGGAATATTGGCAGAACGCTTCGAAGATGCACCAGCTCCACCAAACTGACAGCCTACATTACACCAGGTTTTGTATACCTTCTTCATAGAAATCTGCCGCCGGTGTCTTCAACCAGCTCGTCGCCATTGGTGAAGTGATGACCGCCAAGGAAAAACTTGAGATGTCCTGAAACTTGTAATCAATCGCGTGAACCAGTTCTTCTGCACCAAAGTGCACATCACTACGCCCGCCATTGAACTGTCGGACCCATCTTCTCACCATCGAATCACTCATCGCATTTGGTCCGTAAACATCGCAAATTTGCAGATAAATTTCACTTGGTTTCACTTTCCTCGCATTCAGAAACCGAATCAGCGACCTGATTTCACAGGCGGCGGGATTTTCAATCAACGCCGACATTTCAAACAAGCACAACAAAGCATACGTAACTGACAGAGATCTCCAAATGGCGCACGTTCTTCTCCCTGATACACATCGTCTACAGCGCGTGTGCGGAACTGCAGTCGCAGCGATGCAGCGGACATAAATTGAAACGGAACTTACTTTCTGGACGCGCCTCGTACTTCGAATCACAACTCCACTGTAGGATTCATTCCTGCAAATGGCGGCGATCAGCTTCTTCAGTTGAGGGACAGTTGCCTCGCTTCTCTACTACGGCGTGGTAGGGGCTTGGGGTTCCCATACAGCCACGCGGAATTGGCCGTGTGGTCTGGAGCGCCATGTTATGGATCTCGCGGCCGCACGCGTCAGTGGTTCGAATCCTCGCTCGGGCTTGTGTGTGTGTGTGTGTGTGTGTGTGTGTGTGTGTGTGTCCGTGTGTGTGTGCGCATATATGTGTTCTCCTTAAGTTAAAGTAGTTAGTAAGTCTAGGAACCGATGACCACTGCAGTTTGGTACCTTAGGTCTACAAATATTTGCACGCTTTTGGCCCCGCGCATAGCAGACAGCTAGGAACAGTTCCAGACCGAGCGGCGAGGCGCAGTAGCAATACGCTGGCTTCGCATTCGGAAGGACGGCGGTTTAAGCCCGCCACTCGGGTAATGATTTCCCTAGAAGTCTGATGACAAATGACAGGCTAGAGGTCTGATGACAAATGACAGGATGGTTCTTCTTAAAGCCGCTTTCCCATCCCTGATTCGAGCGTCTGCTCCGTCTCTAATGGCCAATGGTCTCGACGGGACGTTAAGCCTTAATCTTCTTTCCATCCTTCCGTCGCAAGGTCGCGCGATATCTGTCTACGGAGTGAGCTACCACATGCTACCTAGCCGCCCACCTATGAACTGCCTCTGTGTCACATAAACCGGTCTGGTGGGGATCCCATGCACTTGAGCAATGCCCAAGACGGAGTCATTCAAATCAAATGTTTGGAAAGCTTATGGGACTTAACTACGGTGTCATCAGTCCCTAAACTTACAAGCTACCGAGGAAGGATTCGAACCTCCGACGCGGGAGGCCGCGCAATCCGCAACGTGGCGCTCCAGACCGCTCGGCTACTCCCGCGCGGCGACGGGTTCGTTCAGCGTTTTGTTTGTGGTCTTCTTTACAGACGAATGACACTTTCCCGAAATTCTCCCTATAAACTGAATTTTACCATTTGTTTTCTCCACAACTGTCCTTATATGCTCGTTCCATTTCATATCAGCGTGCAGCGTTACTCCTAGGTATTTAATTGACGCTGTTCTGTCAAGCAGCAAACCACTAATGCTGTATGACATTGCGGGATGTTTCTGCTACTCATCTGCATCACATTACATTTTTACATTTTGCGGTGCCATTTCTCACACCACTTAGAAATTTGGCCGAAGTCATCCTACCACAGTCATTCAATGACGACGCCCTTTTGTATACCACAGCGTCATCAGCAAACTGCGGCAGAATGCAACTGTCCATTTATATAGATAGAAAATAATAGACGTCCTATCAAAGTTCGCTGGGGCACCCCTGACGATACCCTAGTGTCTGTTGACAGCTGTGTCGAGGACAGCTTACTGGGTTACTTAAGTAACCTTTAAGCCACTCACATATTTGTATAGCTACTCCATGAGCTCCTACCTTCGTTCGCAGTCTTTAATGTGATACAGTGTCAAACGCCTTTCAAAAATCCAGAAATATGCAGTCTACCAGCTGCCATTCATCCATAGCACGCAAGATGTGATGAGAGAATAGTGCAAGCTATGTTTCGCACGATCGATGCTTCCTAAAGCCGTGCTGATGCATGGACAGAATATTTTTCGTCTCAAGGAAATTTACAATATTAGAACAGAATACGTTCAAGAATCTACAGCAAGGCTTACATATACACGGCAGTTACCTGTGCCTTTTTTTTTTTCAGTAAAACAGAGTCATTCCATAGATATGTAAGGAATCGACATACACTAATGTTAAAAAGCCGGCCGCGGTGGCCGAGGAGACTGAGGCGCTTCAGTCACGGTCTGCACGGCCACTACGGTCGGGGGTTCGAATCCCCCCTCGGGCATGGATATTTGTGCCGTCTTTAGTATAAGGTAGTTTGTAAGTTTAGGGACTGATGACCCCGTAGTTAAGTCCCATAAGCTTAACAAACATTTGAACATTTGAAAAAAAAAAAAAAAAAAAAAAGAATATCTTGAAAGACTACAGATGTAGTTCATATTTATAGGCCACGTTCATTGGCGTGTTCTGAAGAAATTATTATTCCGTCACCTCGCGTCAGCATGCGTCCTGATGGGCACAAGGCACGCTAGCGGCCCTGGTAACTCGTTCTATGGGTGATAAGACACGAATGGTGTCCCGTGGTGTAGCCATCCATGCTGCATTCACGTGGTTCCAAAGTTCATCGGTGGTAGCCTTGGGTCACAGTGACAAAACTCATCATTTCAACGAACCCCACTCATTTTAGATTGGCACCAAGTCAGCTGATCTGACACGCTAGGGTAAAAGACACTGACATCCGGTGACACAAACAAGGCACGTGTCCGTGCATCATCATGTGGCCATCAAAAATGGCGCCTGGGTTGTTGTGCAGAAAGCTTGTGGATGGCTACCCAAAGCAGGATGTCATTCACGCAGGTCATACTGGTCACAGGACACACATACCACCTGTGACAAACAAAGCAGTGTGAATAAATCCGCCTTTTTGCAAGACACCTTGTTTTAACGCCCTAACATGTTTCGGCACTTATTAAGCGATCGTACGTGGGTTTTTGTCTTTTATTATGTCATTGGCAAGAATTTTGTCTGTTTTCACAACTTGTCGCATTCGAGCTGCGATATTGCTGCTTACTTCTTTGTGACGTTTTATTAGACATCATGATAAGTGGCCTTTTTGTTGTGAACTGGCTCGGTTTACATCACCATTTGTCTTCTTGTGAAATGGCCATGTAAACAGTGTCAGTTCACAAGAAAAAGCGCAATAAACATCATGAAATCTAATAAAACGCCACAAACAAGTAAGCAGCAACACCATAGTACGAATGCGACAAAGTGTGAAAACTTGTCATTCCTCAGTTGAAGCAGATGCAAATGCAAATCTTGCGCGTGACTTTTTGTCTTTTGTTTTATCAAGTCAAAACCCACCGAAGAGGGCACACTAAGTGCCGAAACATATTTCGGTGTTGAAACAAAACAAGGTGTCTTGCATAATGCGGATTTATTCACAATAGAGCAAGCACGGGAGATACAAGAGCTGCACCATCTCAATATCATCAAAAGAGAATCTGCATTCGACGAAAACCACTCTCTGATGCCATTCTTGTCCGCAGTGACGTCGTTCAGTACACAATTGCTGTCTAGCATGAATCTGCACATTAGACGAACAAAGAGGGAGAAGAGGACGCAGCTCACGTAACACTCCCTCAGTGAATGGCCCGTCACCCCTAATAAGAGTTCGGTGTGTTCCGCTGTTCCTACAGAGTCGAGGGCACAGACCTGTCCTGCAACGCCATTCGGATGAGGTGTCAAGTTTCTCTATGGGTGGTCTGCGTGGTGTGACCTTCATCTCGCAGTGCTCCACGGTCATCCGTGAGCCATTGTGTACACACCGTGATTCGTACCACACGAGCAACAATTTGC
This sequence comes from Locusta migratoria, assembly GCA_026315105.1. Classification (NCBI taxonomy): domain Eukaryota; kingdom Metazoa; phylum Arthropoda; class Insecta; order Orthoptera; family Acrididae; genus Locusta; species Locusta migratoria. Next base: position 834,172,707 of record CM048745.1, on the reverse strand, counting down.
ATGGTGGATCAATCGCATTCTCTCATGCTAATAAAGAGCCCTCTTTCAAACTAACTGATTCTACGCTAAGGTTTCCACGTACATTTGCAAGGTATCCTCCACGTATTCTCAAGTCATACTCGTCCATTAGCTTCGGTTTTCTTTGACAACGTGATCCAAAGACACGTTTTACTAGCAGGTCGGGGCGCCCCATGTTACCAATCGCTCGGCCGCTATCGTTGGAGGTAGAGTTCTAATGTTCACATGTTGAAACTGTGGGACCAAACTGCTAGGGTCATCGATCCTTAAACTACTTGTTGTTGTTGTGGTCTTCAGTCCGGAGACTGGTCTAATGCTACTCTCCCCCCTTCTCTATCCTGAGCAAGCCTCTTCAGCTCCTCATAAGAACGGCAACCCACATCCATCTGAATCTGCTTACTATACTCATCTTTTGGTCTCCCTCTCCGATTTTTTCCCGACACACTTCTCTCCAACGCTAAATTCACGATTCCTTGATGTCTAAAAATGTGTCCTTCAAATCGATTCCTTCTTTTAGTCAAGGAATGCCAGAAATTCCTTTTCTCCCCAATTCTGTTCAGTACCTCCTCTTTAGTTACGCTATCAATCCACCTAATCTTCAGCATTCTTCTGTAACACCACATTTCAAAAGCCTCTATCCTCTTCCTGTCCGTAAAATTTATCGTCCATGTTTCACTCCCATAAAAGGCAACACTCAACACAAATGCCTTCGGAAAGGACTTCCTTATGCTTAAATTAATATTCGATGTTAACAAATATATCTTTTTCAAAAACGCTTTTCTTCCCATTGCCATTCTGCATTTTATATCCTCTGTACTGCGACCGTCTTATGTTATTTTACTACCCAAGTAACAACACTCATCCACCACCTTCATTGTTTCGTTACCTAATCTAATTCTTTTAGCATCGCCTGGTTTCCTAAGACTGTATTCCATTATCTTTGTTTTGATCTTGTTAATATTCATTTTATACGCTCCATTCAGCACACTGCCCACTCCATTCAACTGCTCTTACAGGTCATTTGCCGTCTCTGACAGAATTACAATGTCTTCAGCAGAACACAAGGTTTTTATTTCTTCAGCCTGAACTTTAATCCCTATTCCAAATTTTTCCTTGCTTTTCTTCACCGCCTGCTCGATGTACATATTGAATTACATTGGAGTAAGGCTATAATCCTGTCTTACTCCCTTCCCAACTAATGCACCCCTTTCATGCCCTTCGACTCTAATAACTGCGATTGTTCAAATGTTTGTAGAGCTTATGGGACTTAACTACGGGGTCATGTGCCCCTAAACCTACAAACTACTTATGAACTAGCTTATATTAAGACGGCACAAACATCCATGCCCTAGGGGGGGGGGTGGATTCGAATCCCCGAACGCAGCGGCCGTGTAGACCGTGACTAGCACGCCGCAGACCGCTCGGCCACTGCGGTTGGCCCCGATAACTGCGGTCTGGCTTTGTACAAATTGTAAATAACACTCCTTTTCCTGTACTTTACCCCTGCTGACTTCAGAATTTGAAAGACTGTATTCCAATCAACATTGTAAAAAGTTGTCTCGAAATCTACAAAAGCTAGAAATGTAGGTTTGCTTTTCCTTAATGTAACTTCTAAGATAAGCTGTAAAGTGAGAATTGCCTACCGTGTTCCTGAATTTCTCCTGAATCCAAACTGGTCTTACCCAAGATGTTTCTACCAGCTTTTTCATCCTTCTGTAGGTAATTCGTGTTGACGTTTTTCCAACCATGACTTATTAAACTGATGGTTCTGCAATGTTCACACTTGTCTGCATCTGTTTTCTTTGGAATGGGGATTTTTATATTTCTTAAAGTCTGAGGGTATTTCCCCTGTCTCGTACATTTTACGCACCAGGTGAAATAGTTTTGTCATGGCTGGCTCTCCCAGAGTCTTCAGTAGTTCTGAGGAAATGTCGTCCACTCCAGAGGCCTTGTTTCGACTAAGGTCTCAGTGCTCTGTCAAATTCTTTTCTCAGTATAGTATCTCCTATTTCTTCTTGATCTTCTTCATCTTCCCTTCCTACAACATTGTCTCTAAGTTCGTTTGTTGAGCTCCTCTATGTACGTACTCCTTCCACCTTTCAGCTTTCCCTTCTTTGCTGAGAACTGGTTTTCCGTATGAGTTCTTGATATTCCTAGAGCTGTTTTTCTTGTCCCCAAATGTCTCTTTTATTTTCCTGTGGGCAGTACCTACTTTTACCCTTCTTATACATTCTTTTACAGATTTGCATTTGGCTTCTAGCCATTCCTGCTTAGTCGTTTTGCACTTTCTGTCAATCTCATTTCTTAGTCGTCCATTTTGCGTGTTTCAGTTACTGTATTTTTATATTTCTCCTTTTGTCAATTAAATTTAGTATTTCCTGAGATATCCAAGGTTTTTTTTGTAGGTCTTGCCTTTCTACCTATATTGTCCTATGCTGCCTTCACTATTTCATTGGGACTGATGACCCAGCAGTTTAGTCCCCTTTAAACACCCAACAACAACACTATTTCATCTCTCAATGCTACTCATTCTTCTTCTACTGCTTTATTGCGCCCCCCCCCCCCCCCCCCCGTTTATGTCATTTGTTGCCTAAAACTCCCTCTGCAATTCTCAAGAAGTTTTCTTCAATGTATCCGGGTCCCATCTCCTTATTTTCCTACCTTTTTTCACGTTTTTCAGTTTCAATCTACAGTTCATTACCAATAAGTTATGGTCAGAGTCTATATCTGCCCCCGGGTACATCTTACAGTTTATAACCTGGTTCAGAAATCTATGTCTTCGCATTATAAAATCTATCTGGTACATTCCAGTGTCTCCTGGTCTTTTCCACGTACACAACCTTCTTTCATGATTCTTAAACCAATGTTTGTTATGATTAAGTTATATAATTGCGTGGACTTCCGCTGCAAGAGTCAGTGGACATAAAAAGTTTTTCTGGGGTTTTACCGCGTCGTAATGTATCATAGCTATTATTTTAATAACCGACTTTTCGGCAACATTACAGTATTCTTCCTCTGTAACGTTAGTCGAAACGTCGGTTATTAAAGTAATAGCTTTCTTACATTATGACGCGGTACAACAGCCAGAAAAACTTTTATGTCTATTGTAACTTACGCGAAGAACAATACACCCATTCGCGAGAGAGGACTCGAACCTCGGGTGGGAGCGGCCGTGCAATCCGCAGCATGGCGCCTTAGACCGCACGTCCATTCCCACGCACCGAAGATTCCAGTCTTCCCTGAGACGTGTGTGTGTGTGTGTGTGTGTGTGTGTGTGTGTGTGTGTGTGTGTGCGCGTGTGTATGTGTGTGTGTGTTTGTATGTGTTTTGCCCTTAGTATAAGTCGGTTTAAATCGTTTTGTAAATCAACGTTTACAAACATTTGAACATGTCATAATATATTACCGAGCGAGATGGAGCAGTGGTAACGCACTGGGACTCGCATTCGGAACGATGGTGGTTCAAATCCACCTCCGACCATCCAGATTTAGGTTTTTCGTGATTTCCCTAAATCACTCCAGTCAAATATCGGTATGGGTCCTTTCAAACTCCTTACCAAAAACTCCGCGCGTTAACTCCGTCTCTAATAACCAAGCAGTCGACGGGACGTTAAACCCTAAGCTTTCTTCCTTCCTTCCATGTGAAAGTATTAACCTTCCATCCGCGGGTCGAAATGGTTCAAATGGTAATTATTTCTGCTCAACATATTAATATCGTGAATATTAACCTCCTTTCTCTAGTTGAAGGTATTGCGTTATCTATTACTTTTTTATTTATTCCTTTTCAACACGAGTTTATTAAAGTGAGTCGCATTTCTTTTTGTGTTATTACGACGAGCAAGTCAACTTTAAAACCAAAATATGTCTCATATAATTGAATGTAACGATACATAAAATAAGTGTACATTAAATTTTTGAAGAGTTAGGAACTCCAGATTACAAGAATGTCTATTCTTACACTTACGTCTCTCATATTGCTGTAGGTTTTTTTTTTTTTTTTTTTTTTTTTTTTTTTTTTTTTTTTTTTTTCATTTGAAGCTTCCTTTAACCAAAATACGATATTTAATACTTCATATATTGCTTGCCACAAAAATTTCATATGATTCTTGTTCTCTTTTCAGGTACTCCTGATTTCTGTCTTCAACACCAGCACGCGTTGACTTCCTTTTCTTCGCAGTGCACCTTGCACGACTTCTGCTCAGCTGTAGGTACTGTACAAACCAAAGTACCTTTCCACATTCCATAGATACCATCTGTTTATTTCATTTGTTTATTCTTATCATATGCCGCATGACCGGATTAAGGAGTCAGACTGTAACAAAAGTATTAAAAGTGAAACGCAAGCAATCCCACCCACACGACAGGCCTAAGCATAAGTAAAAACAACCAACAATGTAACAAACAAATTAGCTTCTTTTTAAACTTTTCCTGCAATTTCTCGACAGAATATAAAGAGTTACCCATGAGGAATCTCTTCAGTTTATCCTTGAAAGTGCGTGGATTACTACTATATTAATAATTAATGCGACAGTATACTGCCCACCTTTCTACAGAAGGGTCAAGGAGGTGTGATACAAATTAAGATTCGATTTCTGTCTAGTATTAACTGAGTGAAAGTTGCTAACTCTTGGAAATTACCAAATAAAAAATCGCACTGACGTGTTTTACGACCCACTTTAGATTTGTAGTTTTATACGTTTTTGCAAACATTTCGGACCGAAATAATAATCTGAATAAGAAAACATTATGGTGATATGATTACGACTCTATCATTGTGGTAATATCTATGCACCCAACACGTAATATTCTTCCTGACCGATTTTAACAATCAGCCAAAATTTTATGATGTTTGAGTTTCACTTTCAGAAACATACTCTTTTTTGAACATTTACCTCTTTGAACTATCATTTTAATATCTCTCCCACATTTTCATTATATTTCCCGTTAAGATATTATCACCTGTCTTGCCTTAGTAGTTCGAAGTTTATTTTCTTTGCCTGTACTGGTTGCGAATGACTATAGTCTAGAACGAATGTAGCGTCCATTTGGCGTTAGGACGAGTGACTATAACCTGGATGGAAGACAGCGTACATTTCGCGGCAATAACGGAACGATTCAGTATTCTTTTCAAATTGATTGCATCAACTGAACTGGGTCACGTCTAATTACACTCCGCAAGTAGGAGTGGATGAGATAATCAACTGAATTGAACCCGTCGTGAAACGGAAACGATACATGGGTTCCTATTCAAAACGTTATCTACTCACTACCCTCTACGAGAAGGTTGTAACGGAATTTCCGGCCACCCTGTATAAACCCAAAAACGTACATATATCTAATAATTTTTGAAAACAATTACATTTTATTAGCCTTATTGGTCAGGTGATCACCTGTTTCAGAAATAATACATGGATAAAAAAGAATTTCGGTATTGTAACTGAAGAGAATACTTTTGTGTAAAATGACATATTGACCACAGCTGTTTATTAACTGAAAGCTACCGGTTTCGGTTAATGTTTTATTCTCAAGCGCCAGCAGAGCTTAGCCAGTTGCTTAATATATCATGTTAACAACTGGCTAAGCTCTGCTGGTGCTTTAGAATAAAACATTAACCGAAACCGGTAACTTTCAGTTAATAAGCAGCTGTGGTCAATATGTCGTTTTACAAATATTTAAAGGCTGTTAAACCCCACCTTTTCACTTTCCTGAAGAGGATACGTTGTAGTTTATTTAGTCCGCAAGTTTTACTCAACAGTGTCGTTTTAAATGTACTAGTATTGCCTGTGGTCTAAAATCGACCAATTGTGTTTACAATGGTCACTGGGGGTAAAATTTTACGTATCATGTCGGCGGCCTCGCGTGATTATGTTGGCAACATCAACAACACGATAGAAAATCTTTGCCCATTTGTTCGAACCACATAGAATGACTCGATTAGTGTATCGTGCAGACCATGAAGTAAACAAATAATGCTGTTCCTGCTTTATGGTTGACAGGTTCTTGTATGTACCCTCGTCCGCTCAGTAAAAATAATTGCTCTCGTAAAGCGAAGATTCCATGAGAAAACATCAGCGTTGTCAAGCGATTGGCTAAAATGAAGACTCACAGGATTCTCATTATTCAGCATCTGTTGCCAACATTATCGTAGGAGGCCGCTGGGATATTTGGTAAAATTTAACCGGCACTGGGAGATATGAAAATGTCCGACACAATAACAACAAATAAAAACGGAAGTATATACTTCACATGCCATTTTAGAATTTTATCTTTCATTGGCCTAATATTTGAAATGGAACTACAAGAAATAATGTTATTTCGATACTGCGATATTCAGAATTCCAGAGTTGACAACATGTCGACTTCGGAGTTCCACCCGTGCACCGCTACATGCCTCTCCAGGCGCATCATCCTTTATATCGGCATTCATATGAAAACATCCATTTCCTTTAACCACTCTTAATCACTGCGAAAATGAAGAATTTGAACTGCACAAGAAAGTGAGTTGGGAGCAATCCATGTTTCGATATTCACTTATTTTAATACGTTATTTTAATACTGCAGATGCGCTGCATTACAGCGTCTTTGGTCGAGGCGAATAGCCAATCAGTGAGCTGATTGTTGGAGAATGTAGAACTTGATCCAAGCTGTAGAAAGGAAATTTTCTACTTCCTTTTACCACTTTTAATGGCTAAATGCACATATAATATTTATATTCGTGAAATCTACGACAAACAATCTTTCGAATTATGTAACTTTCATTGGCCTTCTTGTACGAATAAATTAGTAATCTGTACCACAATGTTCGTGTTAGCGTATTTATATAATGACTAGCTGAACCCCCGCTGCTTCGCAGGCTGGTTGGTCTGCACCAGTTGTTTATATTTAATCCTGATGAAGAATCCATATCTTAAGTTTCGTAGTTATAGATTGAAATTTGAGTTAACAGCACCATATTTTTGAAAATAAATTTTTGCATCTCGTATTTCACCCACTCATTGGTCCAATTTTCAAAAATACCGAAACACGTATCTTCAAAATTTGAACCCCGAATACAAATCCGAAAATTTGTAGTTCTAACTTCAAAATTGCCTAAATAGCAACAGATTTTCGAAAAACATCCCCTCTCCAATTTAACCCTCTTGATGGCTGAATTTCCAAAAATAACGAAACACGCATTTTTTAAATCATAACGAACAATACAAATACCAATTTTTGCAGCTATAGCTTCAAATTTGTCTTGACAACAAAGTGTTTTCGAAAAGAATTTTTGATCGCCTCTTTTACCCCCTTAGTTTTTGAAATTCCAAAAATACCGAAACTCGTCTCTTTTTAATCCTGATCAAGAGTCCATATCCTAAGTTTCGTAATTATAGCTTGAAATTTGAGTTAACAGCAACATATTTTTGAAAATCAATTTTTTGCGTCCTCTATTATACCCCCTTATTGGTTGAATTTCAAAAAACGCAGAAACACGTGTCTTTTTAATTCGAACCCCGAATCCAAATCCGAAATTTTGTAATTCTAGCTTCAAAATTGCCTAAATAGCAACGTATTTTCAAAAAACGTTTCATCCCCTATTTCACCCCCTTACAGACGGAATATCGAAAAATCGCTTCTTAAATGACGCCTACAGAGTAAGATCAACAAATTTCAAGTTTCTATCTTTAGTGGTTTGGGCTGGGCGATGATGAGTCAGTCAGTCAATCGGGACACTTCCTTTTATATATAGAGATTTAAAATCTGTTAAACCCCACCTTTTCTCTTTCCTGAAGAAGATACGTTATAGTTTATTTCGTCCGTTGTAAATGTATGTATATATACTGGGCAAAGCGCACATTGGTTTCCTGTGGCGGAAATTATGCATTCCTGCTGTTAGTTTGTGGTCGCACTGGTTTCGATCGTTGTCAGCCATTAATCACGCTCCCGTAACGCAACATTGGCCGTAATTAATTGTCACTGAGCTGTTACCGGAGGGAGGGCTGACACCCCGTCCACAGCGAGTCCATTAAGCAGGGTCAATTAAGTTCCGGCTGTGCTATTGCAATCTGGCATTGGTAATTCAAGGGGTCGAGTGTGTTCGCGGGAATTGACAGACCTGCGATAAATTATGCACCGACGATTTTTGTTTAGCTTTAGAGCCTCGTTAACGTTTCCAGAAGCGAGCGAACCGCTTCCACTAAAACCCCCGCCAGGATACCCTCTTTGTCCTCATCAGTCATTGTCGGCAGCGCTCAAAGCCGTCCCTTCGAAACAACGAAAGCCCGAAGAGTCAATACGGTCATCGTCAAACAATTGAAGCGTTCTGCTGCGAGGGACTAAAACACAAGGTTAGACATTTTTCTGTAGCCAACAAAGAGTATTAGCCATCTGTTGCTGTGTTGTAGCCATGTGAGTGCACATTGCTACTGTTGCATCACAGAGTACTCCCAGCGTTACTGCGTAATTGTCGAGCTGTATTGGTTAGCGTGACCAGACATCTCCTACTATTTAGCTCTTTGTCCGGAGTCCGGCACGATTTTTACCATGTCTTCGTTTTTCGCAAAGACCCATAAGGGAGTCCAAATATCTGGTATTTAAAATAGTCCTGACTTGGCAGTGGGCGTTATAGGCTTCATGTCGAGCACATATGACTTGTGAGTGTACATTTTTTGTTCATTGCAGCCGAGCGGTTTTCAAGATATCTGAAAATATCTGAACCATTATAATAATAATGATTATTTAGTGGGTGACCTTGTAGGAAAAATTGCGTAACTTTTTTGTGTAAAATTCTGATCATTGTCATTCAGAATCGTTAAAACTTGCTGAATACTTTTTCAGTGTATCAGGGCACAATGCAAATGCGGAAGAAAATTTTCACTTATTACGACACAGTGTACTAATGGCAGGAATAGGTTGAACCTTGAGTCCGTTAAAGGTATGCTGATGTTCCAACGTAATTTAAAAGAATTTTAATGTGTATCTTTTATATCTGTTAAGCAAGCCTAAACTTCTGCAGAAAACAATCTTCAAGGAAGTATCAGTAATTGTTTAGGACTATATATATTTTATCTATTAATAATAAACTCATTTATTAAATTCGAACATATTTTTGTGCGTCGTCCTTTTTTCCTTACTTTGTCCTCCTCTTTGGAGTTGTTTGTCCTCTCGCTCACCCTAGTCTTAGTATAACACTAATTTTCAAGCATGGTCAGTACTCCTTAGACAGCGACAAGTTTCGTCAGAATCGACCAATTTAGTGGTAGTGCACTGACAGTTGGGGTGTCTGCACGATTGTCTATTTCTTGCTAAAATTTTGTATTTCCGAAATCCATAGCTGTAGACCTGTGCAATGTCGTCGCCAGCTAGCAGGCTAGGGGCAGAAAAGGGGGGGGGGGAGAGGCAGGATCAGAAGGAGAGTGGTACAATGAATAAAGTAGGAACATTGTTAACTGACAATAACTGTTATAAGCTATTAAATTTCACAACTTATTAATCTTAATAAACGGATATTTTGTAAAACCTAATCTCTTCGGATTCTATAAATTCTTCAAATATTTCATTAACGTCCGTGTCATATTGAATGAGCCTGCTTCAGCTGTTTTATTTTACCAACTAGTTTCGTGGCATTATAGCCACATCATCAGGGTTTCCCAGTATAACAATAAAAGCAAATCATAATAACAATTGTGTTTTCCTACATTTACAATTAGATAGAAGGCAAAACCAGTAGGGAAAACGTACTCATAGTTAATTCATATTTTAGGCATGGTACTTGTCACTTGATCTCTATCAGTCAACAATCATTTCAACCGTCCAGAGAGGACGGTAGTTCAATTTGAAATTTAAATTGTAAACATGTCGGTTGTATACCATCATATGTGAAACATATATGAAGGATGCAGTAAATGTATTCCGCCCCATCCTACAAATGATAAAATTCATGCTTTTTCTTTATCTAGGCTCCATATATAAGGGAATATACACAACATGCTTACGATTTAAATTTCAAATTGAACTACCATCCTCCGGGTAGTTTCATTGTTGACTGACAGAGAACGTTGGGTCGTCTGCCAAATACTAGTCCTAAAAGATGAATTAATTAATTGTGAGTACATTTTACTAATACTTTATTGACAACTATCTAATTTTAAATTTAGCAAAACGCGATTGTTATTACGATTTGTTCTTATATGTATAAAGAAAACTCCTGATGATGTGACTATAGCGCCACGAAACTAGTTCGTAAGGGAAAAAATATAGCTGAAGCTTCCTCTTTCAATATGACTCTTGTGATTCTTGGTGGAAGGATTCTGGAAAGCTGCGGTTGATCTGCAGATGCATCACCGAGAACAAGATTAGCAATACTAGGCAACATACACATGCATTACCAGTATATTCATTTTTCCTACGCTCGCTACTGGAATGACAGGGCATAAAATGGGCAACAACGGAACGAAATATGTTTCGCTGCACACTTAACAGTCGCTTTTTATGTTTGGTCTATACGCATCTGCTGGCGAAATCGAGTATCGGCGATAGGTTTAGAATGATGGAATATTTTCAGCTGGAAAACATTTAAGAGATAAACCCAGTGTAAACGTTAACTTCCACAGACAACTCCATGGCTATGATTGTCTGACATATTAATTTGGGTAGAAGAGCAGTTGCAAAATCATCTAACGGTAGTCGTACAACTGGAAATATTTTATTAACTACAATCACAAGTAAATATCGACAGTATTTTAACTGACAACGCACTTTAAAATGTCATCTTCGGATCATTTTTGGACATACCACTTTAAATATTATATTGAAGGGAATGGTTATTTAGTCTCATCAAGATTATTTAAAACTCATTTCTGTTATATGCAATTGCTGACCTAAAGGGCTGAAACTTATTACTGTAAGTAATGACACCTCGCAGAAAATGTACCCAACTAATGGCGCCCACGGCAAATGGTTAGATTGAAATAGCTGATTTGCTGAAACTGAAAACGTCAGATGCCTCAAAAACTAAATTTGGCAAGAAATAAGCAAAATTTATTGTATGTTAAAATAGCAGTAGGTATCTACTTAATACTTTTAACGTAAGTGTACATCCTAAGTAAACAGTAAGCTTATTATAAGCAAAGTACATCTTTCATGTTATGGAAACCATCTTTTTCATTCATTGTTCTGAAATCTTCATACAGTTAAATCATGTGGCAGTCAGAGTATGAATTTAAAGGTCGTGGGTTCAATCCCCGCCGAGTCATGGGATTTTTATCTGTCACTTTTCACTTCTTTCATCTCTGGTAATGATGCTAACGTGAAAAATGTGTAGTAAAACCGTGGTTCGGAACCCACGTTAAACTGTAGGTCCCCCTATAACTGGCTGGGTAGGTCAGTTCGAAGGTCGGAGGAAGGCAACAGCATACCACCTCCAAACAGGACCACGCCTAGTAAAGCTCTGCGATGTACAAACCAATATTTTACCTTTATGGTTAAATCGAGGCTATCCGAGTTAGGTAACAAACATAGAAAATATTGCTATAACCTCACGTTAAACGTGAAAACTAAAAAATTCCACACGAATTCCTGTCGATGCATAGAGACGGGGTGTAAACTTAGATGCTTGTTGAACTCTGATGCCTTTAACGAAACTCCACATGTAATCATGCCAGTGTATTTTTCGCATTATGATCAAATGTTTGTAAATCTATTGGACCAGTCTGCTATGGTCATCTGCCCCTAGACTTGAAATTTTCTTAAAACACACACACACACACACACACATGCCCGAGTAAAGACTCTAAAGTCCGGCGTGTGCGGCCATACAGACCGTAGCATGATGCCTTAGACCGTGGGATCATTACCGCGCGGCTTATAGCATTACGATAACTGTAGCGTATTAGCAATCTGCACGCTTTTATTAATTGTGGGATCGCTGCAGCCCATTATCAGTAAATGACAAGTTGAGTATGGGTATTTCCCAAAAACACCTTCAAATTGCCCAGCAGAGTCAACTTATAACATCCTGCGACTGAACCAAGGCAACTGTCGTAGCTCTGAGGTCATACCAACTTCTACAACGTCCCAATCCTCGAGAGAATATGATATCCACGTTGAAATGTCACGCTTTTCCTCCACCTTCTTGTTCATCTCGAGTGATGTCTTCGGGATTAAATCTTGATCTGAAGTATTACAACAGCTGTATTGAGAGTACTACAGTAGCTCTACCGTTTGAATGAGCAATCATCATACCACCATAAGGTTTTTTTTTTAATTTTTATTTATTTATTTTAATTTCATTATTTTTTTATTATTAATAATTCCCTTGTGGAGCATGAGGGTATATCTTCGTAAGAATCGTTAAGGGATCACAAAAACCGTTACGATGTATATGATGTGTTGAGAATTTGTGGCGGAATGTACGCACTAGAGCGTTGGCCAGGTTCCTTGCTGTAGTTCATTATGGTCTAAACATGGTAGCGATAAAAAAAGATGGAAGACGGTCTACTGGCATTGTTTTACAGAAGTTTGCATCTACCTTGACAAGAGAACAAAGCGTTCGTGTGAGACCCAGCTAGCGCTATGCGTCCACGAGACTCAGAGGGCCATTGACACAGGTTCTCAGGTAGACGCTGTGTTTCTCGACTTCCGCAAGGCGTTTGATACAGTTCCCCACAAACGTTTAATGAACAAAGTAAGAGCATATGGTCTATCAGACCAATTGTGTGATTGGATTGAGGAATTCCTAGATAACAGAAAGAAACAGGTCATTCTCAATGGAGAGAAGTCTTCTGAAGTAGGAGTTATGTCAGGTGTGCCACAGGGGAGTGTCGTGGGTCCGTTTCTGTTCACGATATATATATATAAATGACCTTGCGGATAACATCGGAAGTTCACTGAGGCTTTTTGCGGATGATGCTGTAGTATATAGAGAGGTTGTAACAATGGAAAATTGTATTGAGATGCAGGAGGATCTGCATAGAATTGACGCATGGTGCAGGGAATGGCAATTAAATCTCAATGTAGACAAGTGTAATGTGCTGCGAAAAACACAGAAAGAAAGATCCTTTATCATTTAGCTACACTATAGCAGGGCAGCAACTGGAAGCAGTTAAATCCATAAAGTATCTGGGAGTAGTCATTAGGAGGGATTTAAAATGGAAAGACCATATAAAATCAATCGTCGGTAAAGCAGATGCCAGACTTAGATTTATTGGAAGAATACTAAAGAAATGTAGTCCGAAAACGAAGTAGGTTACAGTACACTTGTTCGTCCTCAGCTTGAATACTGCTCACCGGTGTGGGATCCGTACCGGGTGGGATTAATAGAGGAGGTAGAGAAGATCCAACGGAGAGCAGCGCGCTTCGTTACAGGATCATTTGGTAATCGTGAAAGCGTTACGGAGATGATCGATAAACTCCAGTGGAAGACTGTGCAGGAGAGACGCTCTGTCGCTCGGTACGGGCTTTTGACGAAGTTTCGAGAACATAAAATGTTCAAATGTTTGTTAAGCTTATGGGACTTAACTACGGGGTCATCAGTCCCTAAACTTACAAACTACTTTAGGGACTGATGACCCCGTAGTTAAGTCCCATAAGCTTGACAAACATATGAACAAACACACATACAAACTACTTATGAACTACTTACGAACTAGGACGGCACAAATATCCATGCCCGAGGGGGGATTCGAACCCCCGACCGTAGTGGCCGTGCAGACCGTGACTGGAGCGCCTCAGTCCCCGCGGCCACCGCGGCCGGCTCGAGAACATACCTTTACCGAGGAGTCTAGCAGTATATTGCTCCCTCCTACGTACATCTCGCGAAGAGATCGTGAGGATAAAATCAGAGAGATTAGAGCCCACACAGAGGCAACCGACAATCCTTTCCGCGAACAATACGTGACTGGAATAGGAGGGAAAATCGATAGTGGTACTCAAGGTACCCTCCGCCACACACCAGGTGGCTCGCGGAGTATGGTTTTAGATGTAGATGTACCGGTGGCCGAGGGGACTGAGGCGCTTCAGTCACGGTCTGCACGGCCACTAAGGTCGGGGTTCGAATCCCCCCTCGGGCATGGATATTTGTGCCGTCCTTAGTCTTAGTTAGTTCATAAGTAGTTTGTAAGTTTAGGGACTGATGACCCCGTAGTTAAGTCCCATAGACTATACAAACATTTGAACATTTTGTAGATGTAGAAAAACGACTAAAGAAACACATTCGCACTTAGGAATCCGCGTAATTTCACGTGGAGACGTTGACAACGAAGAAAAATCAACTTATACTCTGAAGTTACTGGATACGATGTACGGCGTCCGTGTTTATTCATGGAAGCAATACAAATGTCCTACAGACATGCAACGGTCATGCGGCGATTACAGTTGTCAAATTAAATACAGGAAATATGTTCGCGATCGCGAATACGAATCGGCTTGAGCTGTATGATTTAATATAAATTATGACATGCAGGTCTGTGGAACATTCGTATATTTTTCATCAAGAATCACGGGCACTGCACATCGTATTTAAATGAGTCAAGCAAGGCTTGGGACAACTGTAATAAACGTCTCTCACTGCGCGGGACTTAAATAATGAAATGTACGAGCTGTCATAGCCAGTAGGCAATGGCAGCATATGGAAGTTTAGGTGCGTCCAGGAAGCGTGCGCGGGTAGCGTAATGGTTAACGCAACCGCTGGCGAAAAGCGGGGAATCCGGGTTTGAGTCCCAACCCGACACGAATGTCAATTTGTCGCCATCAAATCCTACTGGTGATGCGGAATGATATTCGTAATTACGAATACATTTCTTGTACTCATACTAGCTTAAACCCGCGGCTCCGCTCGCGTGTTGGTTGATTATGACAGATAAACTATCTTTCAGTAGTGTGCTATGAGACTGGTTTTTAAGGATGAAATGAAATACAATACCTTCTTTAGAAACAAACATTTTAATCAACATTATCAGGAAACTAAGTAGTGTAGAACAAATCACACGTAGAATCCAACCACGAAATTCAACAATAATGATTGTAATATTATCACAGATCGTTCACTTGATGTAATGCGCGAAATGTCAAGTCGATGTTTTTTTAAAAGAGATGTATTAAAAGAAATTTCTTTTTTACTGTTTTACTTATTCTTCCATTTCCTTACTAAATTACACGTAAAAATGCACTCGTTTCGATTAATCCAATCACGAAATTCAACAATAATGATTGTAACAATATCACAGATCGATCACTTGATGTAATGCGCGAAACGTCAAAAAGATTTTTTAAAAGAGATGTATTAAAAGAAAAAAATGTTTACTGCTTTATTTTTTTATTCTTGTATTTCCTTATTGGTATGTTTATCCTTACAGAGAAAGAGCTGAAGACATTGTAGCACGCATATACCAAAGATATGGTCAGTGGCATCACGTTTCGCTGTATGTAACCTCCTTGCTATAGAGTCGCAAACGTCATCGCTGGCCTTCAGTCCGAATTTTTTTTTATAATATGACGACTTTCAACCAGCTTATCTTCCACCCCCTTATTGCTATCGGCATGGAATTGCTATGGTGTACAATGGGAGACTTTGGACAACAATTACACACAAACCATTCGTTTGCGTTCAACAGTTTTCGCTGCAGAGCGAAATATTAACACACAGACACGTACTATTTTATATACACCGATAACTTTCCATTCCAATATACTCGACCCTTTTATCATTATCAGTCCTCAAGCAACAATGCAACCAATAAAACCATTTTCAAAGAGTAAATTTAATTTTCAGTGATTAATTGTTGTTCTGAATTTCGCGTTATATTGTTCAAATTACTAAATATCTATCAGATGCTATAAAACCGTGCCTAAAATCCCCCTCAGGTATAAATTAGAAACTGTACAAATATTTAAGAATCTGCGTCTTGTCGTTCGGACGTGATAAGCGTACACCGAACAGACATTCACATTACTATATATAGATAAATAGCTATCCGATCGCCATAAAACCGTGCCTAAAGCCTACCCCGGGTAGACATTAGTAACTCTACAAATTTTTAGCTCTTTATGTCTTGTGGTTCAGACGTGATAAACGTACACCGAACAGACATTCACATTTATAGATATGGATTAGACGTTGCTGTACTCAGTAAAAATGTTATCTTATTGGCTTTGGTGTCAAATGTCTGTTTGATTTCCTGATGATAACAGCATTATTATTGCCCTGATTTAATAAATATTTGTATAGCTTATGGGACTTAACTACGGGGTCATCAGTCCCTAAACTTACGAACTACCTAACACTAATATATCCATGCCCGAGGGAGGATTCAAACCCCCGACCGTAGTGGCCGTGCAGACCGTGACTGACGAGCCTCAGTCCCCTCGGCAACCGCGACTGGCGATGATAAGAGTAACTGCCGAAACTGGTAGAATACAAAAAATAAAAATATTTTGCAACTTTGGCATGAATGATTTCAAAAAATGTTTATAAGTACATGAACACGTTACGCCCACTGTTCCATTACCCTCGTATAAAAAACGGATAAGTATCTAAAGTACCTAAATCAAGCACTCTGCTCTTCATCATTAGCCGGGAGACGGACCCTTAGGGTGCCTTTAGACAGTTGAAAGGCTCTTCCGTGAAAGCCGTTTCCCCAGTACAAGTGCTGCTCGCTACAATAGCCGGCGCTGTTTCCCTGGGGCGGTTGTTGCAGGTCTAGTTCCGCCCCCGCCGCCCCGCTCCGGACCTACCCTACTGCCGGCCTGCTGAGCAACCCCGCGGGGCGCGCAGCGCGCACTCCCATCAAACATTAACGCGCCACCCCCTCCCACCCCTATACACATCTCCCCTCTCCACCCATGCGACTACAAATCATTCGGACCTCACCTTCCGCGTCCTCGCCAGCGCCGGCTAATGGCCGCAGCTCCTACTTGCCGGCAGGAAGCGGCTCTTGATTACACTGCGGGAGCCCAGGCACAACACGCACAGGGTGCTCACAAGAGTGGCGCACCAGTTCACGGTCTCTGGGGTAGAGTTTCCACCAGGAATAAACGCTTCGCCCGAAACCTCTGCGCCGGCCACGGTGGCCGAGGGGACTGAGGCGCTTCAGTCACGGTCTGCACGGCCACTACGGTCGGGGGTTCGAATCCCCCCGCGGGCACGGATATTTGTGCCGTCCTTGTTCGTAAGTAGTTCATAAGTAGTTTGTAAGTTTGTAAGTGTCCGTAGTTAAGTCCCATAAGCTGTACAAACATTTGAACATTTGAGAAACCTCTGCAGAGTATTCGCATCTACTAGCCTTTGATCGAAATTCTACCAGTTGTGTTTTCAAAGTCATGAAAATGATTTTTTTTAAATGTAATTGGAATTTTATTGATCACTTCAAGAATGATTGCAGGTACTAATATATGGGAACAGTGGCAGGAGGGTGTCCATAATGAGGAAATCAAAGAAAATCTGGGAATGAACACCATAGATGAAGCAGTTAGAGCGAACAGACTGAGATGGTGGGGTCGTGTTACACGCATGGGAGAAGCAAGGTTACCTAAGAGACTCATGAGCTCGGCAGCGGAGGGTAAGAGTAGAGGTAGACCAAGAAGAAAGTACTTAGATTCGGTGTAGAATGATTTCGAAGTAAAAGGCATAACATCAGACGAGGCATCAATGTTGGCATTGAACAGGGGATCATGGAGAAATTGTGTTAGAGGTACTATGCTCCAGACTGAACGTTGAAAGGCATAATCAGTCTCTAATGATGATGATGATGATGGTTCAAATTTATAGGTTTGATCTGAATGCTATGAGAACAGATGAAATAAAGGGCAAGGAGGAAACATGAGAGAGTGAAAGACACAAATTGCGTGGTTATAGTATATAGCCCCAATCCGCTCGGTTAGCCGTGTGGTCTAACGCACCGCTTTCCGAGACGGGGAGGCGTACCAGGCCCCTGTTCGAATCCGCCCGTCTCCCGCCACACCCAATTCCCCATTCTCCACGCTGTCTCTTTCCTATACCACACTTTGGTATTCCATCTAAACCTAGTACAGTGCAGCCACAACTGATCGCAAATTGCGATTTATTTCATTGTCAAAAATATATAATCGTATACAAGCCGAGGCTGGGATCCTGACAACAATTAATTTGTGTCTCAATACCTCATGGTCTGTTCTCCCTGATGCGGGAATACGGTATTGTGGCTGCGAGCATCACAGAACAAATAGACTGTGGTATAGGAAAGAGACAGCGTAGCGAATGGAGATTTGGGTTTGGCAGGAGACGTGCAGGGAAGAGTCCTCTGCAGTCGTGCTGGTCACTGTGTCCTCGGTGGCGGAGTGGTCATCGCGTCTGCCTAGTAAGCAGGAGATCCCGGGTTCGAATCCCGGCCGGGCACAAATTTTCATTCGCCGCACTTTGGTATTCCATCTAAACCTAGTAATGTGCAGCCATAACTGATCGCAAATTGCGATTTGTTTCATTGATTAAACATCGTCAAAGATAAATAATCGTGCAAACAATAGAGGTTAACGCGGCTGTTCGCTAAAAAGCAGCATACTCGGATTCGAGTACCGGTCCGACACAAATTTGTGTGTGTGTCACAAAACGATAGTCCTTCATTAGAACAGCAGCAGATGTCGGAAGATTTCGCAATTTCCGAATACATATGTAAATATTTTTCACTGTTGGGGTTCACTGCCATCATTTCTTCCAGAGGGACAATGTTCAAATGTTTGTATAGCTATTAAAGGAAACTGCTATGGTAGTCGGTTCCTAGACTTACAAATTACCTCCACTATCTTACTCTAAGGACAAAGTACACGCTCATGCCCGAGGGAGGACTCGAAACTCCGGCGGGAGCGGGCGCCCAGTCCGTTGCATGACACGTTAGGACAAACAGCCTTTCCCGCACGGCCTGGAACAGTCAATTCATAATAAACATTAATGTCATGAATAGCTTACGATGACTGTATCTCTCCCTCTCGTGGGACTCACAGTATAATGTGTGCGAGCGTTTGAGGGACAGCGACAAGTGTGAAACAGTTGGCCTCTGGAGAGTATTTGAGAGGTCTTGTGATTGCGTTTACTTCTTTAACAAGTATGTGGGTCACATTTTGTGTTTCTTATTGCTGTGTCGACGAAGGAAAGTTCGGTGTACTCTTCCGTAAGTACTGCGTAGTCCACGAAACTCCTCAGTTGAAGCGAATCTGCCCACGCACAAAACTGTTACCTGTAAAGGTAACGCTCCCTGCGAGGTTATCGGGTATAGGATAAATTGTTTAGATTCTCTCCTGCTGAGCACTGCAATGAGGCCAGAGCGGGAGCTTAATGCTTAAACTAGAGACAGTCAGACCCACTGTAATTCTTCGTGTCTGGACTGACTTTTTGTGGGTCCTCGCCTCGTTTGTAACTGGTACTTCGTCTGAGACTGCGGGCTTGTTTCGCAGTTGCGCCTCTCTCTCAAAGTGATGAGACCTGCTACTTTCTCCGCTTGTGTCGTAACGCTGCCGTGGCGGTAAAATTGAGCCCCGTTCACCGCGCGATTTCGCGGACAGAAAATCGCTGCTCGCTATCACCCTCTCCTGCTCGAGTTTACCACAAATAATTCGGAGAATTAGTCTCAAATGTGGTTGTAAATTGATAAAAAAAAAAAAAAACCTTTAATGTATGCAACTGAATAGGGTACAAAAAGATTTTCTTTGAACGATGTTTAATTATAATTAATACGTTGTGTAGAATTTCGGGTCTACTAGGGGACTTGCTTTTCTAATAGTCTATATTGACTATGACCGTATTTGCTTCTAATGTCAGATAGCCGTGCATCTTTTGTCTGAACTCTTTATTGTCCACGCTTCACTTCCATACAATGCTACACTCCAGACAAATGCCTTCAGAAAGGACTTCCTAATATTTAAACTAATATTGGATGTCAGTAAGTTTCGCTTCTTCAGAAACGCTTTTCTTCCCATAGCCATTCTGCATTTTATATCTTCTTTACTTCGGCCATCAGAAGTTATCTTGCTACCCAAGTAACAAAACTCGTCTAATACTTATATTGTCTCATTACCTAATTTAATTCCTTGGGCATCGCCTGATTTTCTGACACTACATTCCATTATCCTTGTTTTACTCTTGTTGATGTTCACCTTATAACCTCTTTTCAAGACTGCTCCATTCTATTCAATTGGTCTGCCAGATCCTTTGAGGTCTCTGACAGGATTACTATGTAATCGGCAAACCGCAACGTTCTTATTTCTTCTCCCTGAACTTTAATTCCCCCTCCAAATTTCTCCTTGAATTCCTTCACTGCTTGCTCAATGTACAGATTGAACAAACAATGGCGAAAGGCCGGCCGCGGTGGTCGAGGTGACTGAGGCGCTCCAGTCACGGTCAGCACGGCCACTACGGTCGGGGGTTCGAATCCCCCCTCGGGCATGGATATTTGAGCCGTCCTAGTTCGTAAGTAGTTCATAAGTAGTTTGTAAGTTTAGGGACTGATGACCCCGTAGTTAAGTCCCATAAGCTTAACAAACATTTGAACATTTGAATGGCGAAAGGCTACAACCCTGTCATACTCACTTCCCAATCTCTGCGTCATGTCCTTCGACTATGATAACCGCTGTTTGATTTTGTATGAGTATAACTCATCGCTCCCTATATTTTACCCCTACTGCCTTCAGAATTTGAAACAGTATATTCCAGTCGACTCTGACAAAAGCTTTCTCCAAATCTACAAACGGTAAAAACGTACGTTTGCCTTTCCTTAGCCTATCTTCTAAGATAAGTCGTAATGCATTACCTCCCGTGTTCCAACGTTTCTCATAAATCGAAACTGATCTTCCCCAAGGTCGGATTCCACCAGTTTTTCGATTCGTCTGTAAATTATTCGTGTCTGTATTTTGCAACCACGACTTATTAAACTGATCGTTCTGTAATTTTAACATTTGTCTGCACTTGATTTCTTTGGCATTGGAATTACTATATTCTTCTTGGAGGGTATTTCCCCTATCTCGTCACTTAAAAATTTATATTTAGATTTCCCCTTTCGGTAGATTAAAATTCTATCTTCTTATCTTCCATTTCATTCATCACATCGCAAACAAAAATTTTTAATGAAGTTACCAGCTGAAGGGAGATCACTGCCAGCCTTTTATTACGCAGTTTTAGAAGCAGATTATAATTTCGCTGTGGCCTCCAGCTGAATTTCGCAAACCTAACGACGTAGTCACCTTCTGTGTCTCACATCTCTGTTGTTTACATACTTCTTGTGCCCACTGACACCCTTAGTGATTTACTGTTCTGTCACGTTTCCACTTGAGTAAATTCAGCACCAACTGAGCAAAGAAAGGGATCCGTAACAGACTTCGTGCGCAATGATGCAACGTGTGGACACCGGAACACAATGTGTACAAGCGCTCCTTCCACTAATTTTTGTGCAAACCCTTTTATTAGCGAGCGTCAGGGACTACGAACGAGAGAAGACGCAGCTTGTGGACATATTTCTACTCAAATTTTAAGTGCACACGTCACCTGCAGGTGTTCACGTTGTTTACCTCAAGACTCAGTGCTATCACTGTGGCCACCGCGTCTTACTCAATTAGAGCTGAATTTGTGGGGTTCGCTTAAGGGAGAACTCTACAAACTAGTCGCTATTGTTGTGGTCTTCAGGCTGAATGCTGGTATGGTGCAGCTCTCCACTACATCCTGAGCAAGCCATTTCATCTGCTCATAATGACAACCCGCATCCATTTGATTCTGCTTACTGTAATCGTCTCTTTGTCTCCCTCTGCGATTTTTTACCCCGGACGCTTCCCTCCAAAGCTAAATTTACGATTCCGTGATATCTAAGAATCTGGCCTACCAATAGATCCCTTCTTTTAGTCATGGTATGCCAGAAATTCCTTTTCTCCCCAATTCCGTTCTGTCTCTTCTCATTCATTACGCGATCTACACATCAAAACGTCAGCATTCTATTGTAGAACCACATAAAAAAAAAGAAGAAAAAAGACTCTCTTCTTCCTTTCTAAGCTGTCTACAAACGTTTAGTGGACGCAAAAGAGAAGCTTATCGCTCGTACTGTATATCCATGTGCTCAACAAGGTATGTCCGAATGAGCTAAAACCAGCAACGCACTAGATATTCGCAAGAGCTAGAAAATATAGTACAGGTTTTTAATGAAAACATGTACACAATTAAAACATAGAACACAAATTCTCATTTAATATACCTGTATTTATACCCTTTGCATTTGTTTTCATTAGTTTCCTCGGTAAAGTTCAGCGTCAATGATTAAATATCTACCTAGTAGGCCCAACTTTTAATTCTAAAAAGTATTTGTTCTCAAACAAATGTTAAACATAAATATCAACTACTCAGAAAAGTTAATCCAGTTGCAATTGAGACCTTTTTAAGCCTAATTAAGTAACACGAATGGCAGGATGTTTATAGTGCTGATAATGCAGATGATAAATATAATGCTTTTCTGAACACGTTTATTATGCTGTTTGAAAGTTGCTTTCCGCTAGAACGCACAAAACAGGGTACTTTCAGTAACAGACAGCCAGAGTGGCTGACAAAGGGGATAAGAGTATCATGTAGAACTAAGCGGGAGTTGTATCAAAATGTTAGAAGCAGTCAGAATGAAGATGCAGTAGCTCATTACAAGCAGTACTGTAAGGTTCTGAAAAAAGTCATTAAGAATGCAAAAAGTATGTGGTATGCAAAAAGAATAGCAAACTCTCGGGATAAAATTAAAACTATCTGGTCAGTCGTGAAGGAAGTGTCTGGTCAGGAGCAGCAGGTAGAAGATATAACGTCAGTGCGTAGTAGGAATGTTTCTGTTACTGACAAGTTAGATATATGTGCAATATTCAATAATCACTTTCTGAATATAGTAGAGGAACTAAACAAAACTCTAGTTTCTACAGGTAATCATATAACGTTTTTAGAAAATGCCTTTCCGAGGCTGTTACCTGAAATGATCCTTCATGATACTTCCATAGGTGAGATCGAGTCAATAATTCAATCACTAAAGACTAAGGACTCTTGTGGATATGATGGGGTATCTAGCAGAATTCTAAAGTACTGTTCTCCATATGTTAGCCCAGTACTAAGCCATATTTGTAATTTTTCCTTTCAGAATGGTCAGTTTCCTAACAGATTAAAGTACTCAGTAGTGAAACCGCTTTATAAAAAAGGAGAAAGGGATAATGTAGACAACTATAGACCTATTTCTATGCCATCGGCTTTTTCCAAAGTTATTGAAAAGGCTGTATATTCAAGATTAATTGATCATTTCAGTTCACATAATTTCCTGTCAAACGTACAGTTTGGTTTTAGAAGTGGTTTAACGACTGAAAACGCTATATTTTCGTTTCTCTGTGAGGCACTTGATGGGTTAAATAAGAGGCTACGGACATTAGGCGTCTTCTTTGATTTAACAAAAGCGTTTGATTGTGTTGATCACAAAATATTGTTGCAAAAGTTGGAACATTATGGAATACGGGGAGTAGCCCACAACTGGTTCACCTCTTACTTTAATAATAGACAACAGAAGGTAATTCTCCGTAGTGTAGAAAATGGCTATGACGTGCAATCCCAATGGGGCACAATTAAGTATGGGTTGCCCCAGGGGTCTGTTTTGGGACCGTTGCTGTTTCTTATTTATATAAATGATATGCCTTCGAGAATAACAGGTGATTGTAAAATATTTTTGTTTGCTGATGATAGCAGCTTGGTAGTGAAGGATGTTGCTCGTAATATTGACACAGTATCAAATAATGCAGTTCAAGAGATAAGTTCATGGCTAGTAGAAAACAAGTTGATGTTAAATCACAGTAAAACTCAGTTTTTACAATTTCTAAGACATAATTTGACGAAAGCTGACATTATGATTACACATAATGGGCATGTGATAAGTGAGACTGAACAGTTCAAATTTCTAGGTGTTCATATAGACAGTAAGCTGTCATGGAAAGCCCATGTTCAGGATCTTGTTCCAAAACTAAATTCTGCTATATTTACCATTAGAACAATATCTGAGATAAGTGATTTTTCAACACGAAAAGTAGTCTATTTCGCTTACTTTCACTCACTTATGACGTACGGCATTGTTTTTTGGGGTAACTCGCCTGATGCAAGAAGGATATTTCTGGCTCAAAAACGGGCGGTTCGAGCAATATCTGGTGTAAGTTCGCGAACGTCATGTCGACCCCTTTTCAGTAGTCTGGGAATTTTGACTCTGGCGTCACAATACGTTTTTTCTTTAATGTCGTTTGTTGTTAATAATATCAGCTTATTCCCGGGAGTTAGTGGCTTTCACTCGGTGAATACTAGACAGATGTCTAATCTACATTTGCACCACACCACCTTAACACTTGTGCAGAAAGGGGTGCAGTATTCTGCGGCATCCATTTTCAATAAGCTGCCACAAGAACTAAAGAATCTTAGCACTAATCCACATGCTTTCAAATCTAAATTGAAGAATTACCTCGTGGCTCACTCCTTTTATTCTGTCGAGGAACTCCTAGAAAAGTTAAACAATTAAGCTAATTCATTTTTTCTTTATTGATTCTTTTCACTTTGTCTCAAGATCGTCGTGTGCAAAGGACTACTTAAAATTTTTCTATTACCATTCTTGTGTAACAATGTATTGACTTGTTCCATGACCATGGAGTCTTACTCCTCAAGTGGGTCCTATGGAACAGAAAAAACCAATAAATAACAATAAATAAATAAATAAACGACAACTCCTACTAGGTAGATATTTTATCAATGACGCTGATCTTTACTGTGCAACTTCAGAGGTTTTTAGATCTGATGATGGCAGATGCCAAAAGTCGTCATCAATAAATATATTTTAGCGATCTAGACGGTTTTTATACATATTGAAAAAATGATCACGCACTCGCACAGGAAATTCCTTTTCTTTCCACAAAAAAAGATGGCATTTTCGATTGAACCATTTTCTTCCGTCCATCCCTCTTCACACCTACCAACTGCACGCTCACCTGGCAAGAGCTACGTAAACTCTGTGGGCTGCAACGAGCACTTGGTCTTTGGTCTCAGTCTAACAGTGCACGTGTTTTACCGGGCGGTTGAAATTAGCCATTTAGTTTCCGAAGAGGAAAACTTTTAGTGTGTTTTTCCGTTCGCGTGTACTTATTTTTATTACAGTGTTGTGCACCTAGAACTAAATATGAGTGATGAAATTTTACGGATTTGTGGCATCTGTGGTTTTATTCGTCGTTTTAAAATTCAGAACCATTATGCTAAGGATTTTATAGTGTTATTCCAAAGATGCAAGGAATGAGACGCTTTTTTGTGCCTTCAACTGTTAAGTTCTATTAAGGAAAATCCTGATACAAGAGTCGATGCAAAATTAAATAGTGGAAACGGTGTTTGAAGTGAAACTGAAAAAATAAGGCTGAAGCTCCTGTTGACGAACGTAAAGTGTCAGAAATATAGAATTTAATGGTCTATATCTGGTTTAAAATTTTTAAAATTTTGAAAAAAAAAAAAACATTGTTGTGCCCAGATCGGTATAATACTTCTGTTAGTTACACTCGACCGGTTTCGGCAATTGCTGCCATGAATAGGAGATTAAAAATATATTTTTTCTGAATATGGCAAAGTCAAATTTACATTAATTATTGCAACTGTTTTTAGAAAACTGACTATTTTAAGTCATTGTAACTATTACTAATGAGCCTGCTAATAAGCACATTAGTAATAGTTAAGGATCAAATCAAAGAATGCGAAAAATGGTGTAAAACTGGCACTTTTCTACAAATAGTCGCAATAATTACCGTGAATTTGACGTTAGCGTATTCAGAAAAAATGTTATCTTGTTGTTGTTGATTTTTTAAATACATCGCAGATGTTGACTGGCACCTAAAAACAACATTTTAAATATTTCTTTCCACCTTCTTGGTCTGACGTATGATTACTGAAGACCTCTTCTCAAGGTTGGCAGCTATGTGTTCAAGTTATTTACTCAGAATCGCTGATACTATCACCTCAGGAAACACAAACGTTTGTTCCTGATTCAGCGTCTACACTCTCAACAATTTTCGCTACTTATTATGATAGACCTTCATAGAGACTGAAAAAGGACATGGTCATCATCATCATTATTAGAGACTGATTATGCCTTTCAGCGTTCAGTCTGGAGCATAGTTCCTCTAATAAAATTCCTCCATGATCCTCTATTCAATACTAATATTGATGCCTCGTCTGATGTTATACCTTTTACTTCACAATCATTCTGCACCGAATCCAATTACTTTCTTCTTGGTCTACCTCGACTCCTCTTACCCTCCGCTGCCGAGCTCATGAGCCTCTTAGGTAACCTTGCTTCTTCCATGCGTGTAACATGACCCCCACCATCTCAGTCTGTTAGCTCTAAGTGCTTCATCTATGGTGTTCATTCCAAGTTTTTCTTTGATTTCATTATGGACACCTCCTGCCATTGTTCCCATCTATTAGTACCTGCAACCATTCTTGCTACTTTCATATCTGTAACCTCTACCTTATGAATAAGGTAACCTATATCCACCCAACTTTCACTCCCATACAACAAAGTTGGTCGAAAGATAAAGCACTGCACTGCTAACTTAGTCTTGGTACTTACCTCCTTCTTGCAGAAGAGAGCAGATCTTAGCTGAGCACTCACTGGATTAGCTTTGCTGCACCTCGATTCCAGTTATTTCACTATGTTGCCATCCTGTGAGAAAATACACCCCGGTAATTGAAACTGTCTACCTGTTCTTTGTTCCTCCTATTTGGCACTCAAACTGTTTGAATCTCTTTCCCACAGACATTACTTTCGTTTTGGAGATGCTGATCTTCATATCATAATCCTTGCACCTCCCATCGAACTCTGAAATATTAGTTTGCAACCTTTCAATCGAATCTGCCATTAAAACTAAGTCATCCGCATATGCGAGACTGCTTATTTTGTTTTCACCTATTTTAATCCCACCCTGCCAGTTTACTGTTTTCAACATATGATCCATAAATAGTATGAACAACAGTGGTAACAGGTTACAGCCATGTCTTACCCCTGAAACTACCTTTTTCCATGAGCTTAATTTGCTATCTAACTGCTGCCTGTCAGTCTACGTAAAGCCCTTTAATTGCCTGCAGAAGTTTGCCTCCTATACCATAATCTTGTAGAACTCACAGTAGCTTCCTCCTAGGAACACGGTCAAAAGCCTTTTCCAGATCTATGAAACATAGATAAAATTCCCTGTTCGACTCATAGCGCTTTTCCATTACCTGCCGCAAGCTAAAGATATTGTCCTGACAGCCTCTAAGAGGCCTAAACCCACACTGATTGTCATCTAACTTGTCCTCAATTAATACTCTCCTTTCAACAATACCTGAGAATATTTGCCTACAACGCTAATTAAAGAGATACCTCGATAGTTGTTACAATCTTTTCTGTTTCCATGTTTGAAAATTGGCGTGATTACGGCTTTCGTCCAGTCAGACGGAACCTGTCCCGATTCCCACGCCTTCTCAATTATCCTGTGTAACCATTTGAGACCTGATATTCCACTGTATTTGACGAGTTCCGGTTTAATTTCATCCACGCCAGCCGCTTTATTGCACTGTAATCTACTGACCATTTTCTCCACTTCCTCAAATGAGATCCTGTTTCCATCGTCGTTGCTATCCCATTCTACCTGAAAATGTGACACATCATTGAACGTTTCTCCTACATTGAGCAATTCTTTAAAATATTACCTCCATCTGCTCAAGGCAACCACAGGATTGACTAGCAGCTTTCCTGACCTGTAAGGAAATGAAGAGTAGCCAAAATTGATTCATCGTACACTCCAAATGGATTATTCGGAAGAAGAAGAAGACCTTGTATGCAAATACTACTCTTGGGTCCTCTGGCTCAGGTTAATGCCCCTAGTGGGCGCGTGTGGATCAAGCAGGCCCTGTAGTCGCAAGTGGCTGTTGCTGACACTGGAGTTACGCCCGCGACCATGGCGGAAGTGACGTGTGCTGAGGCCCGTGACGCGTCGGTCAGCGCGCCTCCGACATGCCGACAGGTGACACGAGAGGCGTGGCTCCGCTGGAGTACCTGGGCTGGAACTGCCTGGAGAAGCAGGGGGGGGGGGGGGGATAGTGAAGAGGTGGTGGAGGTGGCGGCAGGTCGCGACCCTGCCCGCCGGTGGCGCCGCCGTCGGCCGCGGCCGGCTGTTGAACCCGGGGCCAACGCCTGCCGCTCGCCCTTATCACGCACCTGGGCGGCGTGGCGGCGAGGCGACAGCCGCTGGCCGCGGACACTTGTCCATCACCTGACATCACGTGCAGCCGGCAGCGGGCAAAGCCGCCCGGTGCTACACACATGACTTCGTTACGATGAAATTTCCTCAGGTTTCCAGCCGCGTCGTGTGGTTTACTACTCACAACGTTTCGGCAGAGATCTCAATGGCCATTGTCAAGTGGTTGACTTTGAATGATTCTGCTGTCGTTCTTATACAGGGTATTACAAAAAGGTACGGCCAAACTTTCAGGAAACATTGCTCACACACAAAAAAAGAAAATATGTTATGTGGACATGTGTCCGTTCGTACAGACAACTGTCAAAACACCCAATTGTTTCGTTAGTATGTACTGTACTTTCTCGATTCACCGCCAGTTGGCCCAATTGAAGGAAGGTAATGAAACTTCCTGGCAGATTAAAATTGTGTGTCGGAACCGGGACTCGAACCTGTGACCTTTGCCTTTCGCGGGCAAGCGCACTACCGACTGTGCTATCCCGACACGACTCACGATGCCGCCTCACAACTTTACTTCCGCCAGTACATCGCCTCCTACTTTCCAAACTTCACAGAAGCTCTCCTGCGAAACTTGCAAGACTAGCACTCCTGGAAGAAAGGATATGGTGGAGACATGGCTTAGCCACAGCCTAAGGGATGTTTCCAGCGCACACTCCGCTGCAGAGTGAAAGTTTCATTCTGAAGGAAGGTAATGTTGACTTCAGTGCTTGTGTTGACATGCGACTCATTGCTCTACAGAACTAGCATCAAGCACATCAGTACGTAGCATCAACTGGTTAGTGTTCATCGCGAACCTGGTTTTGCAGTCAGTGTAATGTTTACAAATGCGGAGTTGGCAGATGCCCATTTGATGTATGGATTAGCACGGGGCAATAGCCGTGGCGCGGTCGGTATGTTTGTATCGAGACAGATTTCCAGAACGAAGGTGTCCCGACCGGAAGACGTTCGAAACAATTGATCAGCCTATGACTCGCGACTGGGGAAGACATAGAATGACGATGACACCTGCAATGGACGAGGCAATTCTTCGTGCAGTTGACGACAATCCTAATGTCAGCGTCAGAAAAGTTGCTGCTGTACAAGGTAAGGTTGACCACGTCACTATATGGAGAGTACTACGGGAGAACCAGTTGTTTCCGTACCAAGTACAGCGTATGCAGGCACTATTAACAGCTCATTGGCCCGTGGGGGTACACTTCTGCGAATGGTTCATCCAACAATCCAAATACTAAAATGAGCTCTAACATGGAAATTACGCGTTTCCGGACACATGTCCACATAACATATTTTCTTTCTTTTTGTGTGAGGAATGTTTCCTGAATGTTTGACCTTACCTTTTTGTAACACCCTGTAGAAGAGCACTGCTGTGTGTGACGTCACTTGTGCTCCGCGACGGGACCATAAAAGGCAATGTTTTGGTCGCGTGCCTGCCGCGCCCGCTTCAACCTTCCGATCGCCGGGTTCCAAGCTGTGCTCAGCTGCAAGCCGCCTCCTCTAT
The DNA here is from genome assembly GCA_026315105.1 of Locusta migratoria. NCBI lineage: Eukaryota > Metazoa > Arthropoda > Insecta > Orthoptera > Acrididae > Locusta > Locusta migratoria. The sequence continues at coordinate 834,142,941 of CM048745.1, read as the reverse complement.
TTAACAGTACTGTCAGCTAGTTTGACCTCAATCGTCCAGCCATACCAACTTTAGGTCCATCAAGTGGTATGTTGGGACACCCGATTTCACGTTACTCATGTCTTAATTATGTCGGGCCTTTTGCACTGGTGTCCACGTGGGGGGTTCTTCTTTAAATAGTTGTTCCAGCCACTCTCCGATCATACCAGGAGATGGGAACATAACAATTTGCAATGAAAGTTTTCACGACCGGATGTCATACTTCCTGGTAGGACTTCCGGGTTATAAGGCCGTGGTCCATAATACTTTTCAGTTTTTCCTAACGTTTCGTCCAGAGCTGCGCCAGACATCTTCGGAGGTCTTCTTACTTCCGTTGAGTCTTGCTGACTGACGAGTTGGCTGTCTGAGAGTGCTGCGGAAAGTGGGCGTGGCCAAGCTGTCACGTTATCAGCAGAGATAGTTCTTGACAGGGATAAAACATAACTATCGATTGCAATCGGTCATAGATAAAACCTGTTGATCTTTTAAAGCTACTGTCCATATGTCGCTAAGTTTCATAGCTTCTTCTTTCCTTTTGAAATTTTCCTTATATTGATATATTTCAACAGCTTCGCTGCATTGTCGTGGATAATAATTCGTCATTGTAGATAAAACGTATGTTTCGGAAAACCTCACTATATGACTTCCAAAAAGCATGCTCTGCCACAGCCGATTTCTCTGTTTTTCTTAGTCGGCAAAGACTATAACAATTTGCATTTCAGTAGGACAGCACGGGCGGCTACGTCATAGTGTAGTTCAGCTGCAATATTTGCACTGGTATACATAGTCGAATCATCATAATCATCATCATCATCATCATCGTTAGAGACTGATTATGCCTTTCAGTGTTCAATCTGGAGCATAGTACCTCTAATAAAATTCCTCCACGCCCCCCTATTAATGCTAACATTGATGCCTCATCTGATGTTATGCCTTTTACTTCAAAATCATTCTGCACCGAATCTAAGTACTTTCTTCTTGGTCTACCTCGACTCCTCTTACCCTCCACTGACGAGCTCATGAGTCTCTTAGGTAACCTCGCTTCTCCCATGGGTGTAACATGAACCCACCATCTCTGTTCGCTCTAACTGCTACATCTATGGTGTTCATTCCCAGCTTTTCTTTGATTTCCTCATTATGGACACCCTCCTGCCATTGTTCCCATCTATTGGTACCTGCAATCATTCTTGCTACTTTCATACCTGTAACCGCTACCTTATGAATAAGGTAACCTGTATCCACCCAACTTTCACTCCCATACAACAAATTTGGTCGAACGATAGAGCGGTGCACTGCTAACTTAATCTTGGTACTGACTTCCTTCTTGCAGAAGAGAGTAGATCTTAGCTGAGCATTCACTGCATTAGCTTTGCTGCACCTCGATTCCAGTTCTTTTACTATGTTGCCATCCTGTGAGAAAATACATCCCAGGTACTTGAAACTGTCTACCTGTTCTAACTTTTTCCTCCTATTTGGCACTCAATCTGTTTGAATCTCTTTCCCAAAGACATTACTTTCGTTTTGGAGATGCTGATCTTCATATCATAATCCTTGCACCTCTGATCGAGCTCTCAAATATTGGTTTGCAATCTTTCAATCGAATCGGCCATTACAACTAAGTTATCCGCATATGCAAGACTGCTTATTTTGTTTTCATCTACTTTAATCCCGCCCTGCCAGTCTACTGGTGACAGGTTACAGGCTTGTCTTACCCCTGAAACTATCCTGAACCATTAGTTTAATTTGCCAACTACTCTAACTGCTGCCTGACAGTCTACGTAAAGCCCTTTAATTGCCTGCAGGAGTTTCAAATGTTCAAATGTTTGTTAAGCTTATGGGACTTAACTACGGGGTCATCAGTCCCTAAACTTACAAACTACTTATCAACTACTTACGAACTAGGACGGCACAAATATCCATGCCGGAGGGGGATTCGAACCCCCGACCGTAGTGGCCGTGCTGACCGTGACTGTAGCGCCTCAGTCCCCTCGGCCACCGCGGCCGGCTGCAGGAGTTTGCCTCCTATACCATAATCTTGTAGAACTGACAGTAGCTTCCTCCTAGGAACACGGTCATAAGCCTTTTCCAGCTCTATGAAACATAGATACAATTCCCTATTCCACTCATAGCACTTTTCCATTACCTGCCGTAAGCTAAAGATCTGGTTCTGACTACCTCTAAGAGGCCTAAACCCACATTGATTTTCATCTAACTTGTCCTCAATTAATACTCGCACTCTCCTTTCAACAATATCTGAGAAAATTTTACCCACAACGCTAATTAAAGAGACACCTCGATAGTTGTTGCAATCTTTTCTGTTTCCATGTTTGAAAATTGGATTGATTACCGCTTTCGTCCAGTCTGACGGAACCTGTCCCGATTCCCACGCTTTTTTAATTATCTTTTGTAACCATTTGAGACCTGATATTCCACTGTATTTGACGAGTTCCGGCTTAATTTCATCCACCCCAGCCGCTTTATTGCTGCACTGTAATCTACTGACTATTTTCTCCACTTCCTCAAATGAGATCCTGTTTCCATCGTCGTTCCTATCCCATTCTACCTGAAAATCTGATACATCATTGAACGTTTCACCTACATTGATCAATTCTTCAAAATATTCCCTCCATCTGCCCAAGGCATCCACAGGATTGACTAGCAGCTTTCCTGACCTGTCCAAAACAGTTGTTAATTCCTTCTTCCCTCCCTTTCGAAGATTGTTAATTATGCTCCAAAATGGCTTTCCCGCGGCTTGGCCCAGAGATTCTAGCTGTTTCCAAAGTCTTCCCATGATTTCTGCTTGGATTTTGCAATAATCCGTTTGGCTTTGTTTCTTTCTTCAACATAACTCTCTCTGCCTGATTTCTAGTATGGAGCCATTTTTGATATGCCTTCTTTTTCTTTTTACAGGCTGCCTTGACTGTGACTACTGTTCCAAGACATTCTCTGGCTGCTTCCAGTAGTTTGTCCCTGTACCTTGACCATTCCTCTTCCAGTGACTGTAAATCATCATCATTACCTTTCCGAGATCAGTGTTATGTATTTGTGCCTAATTTCCTTGTCTTGAAGCTTCTCCACTCTTATCCGTATACACATGGACCTGACTTTCTGCTCTTTTGGCCTCAAAAAACCAATTTCACTGCAGATTAAATAATGATCAGTATCATCAAAGAACCCCCTGAAAACACGTGTGTCCTTGACTGTCTTCCTGAATTCCTGGTCTGTTATTATATAAATGATAGATCTGGTTCCCCTTCCTTCCCACGTATAGCGGTGAATGTCCTTATGCTTAAAGAAGGAGTTTGTGATAACAAAGCCTACACTGGAACATAAATCCATGAGCTGTTTTCCATTCCTGTTGGCCTCCATAGCCTCTCCAAACTTACCCATAACCTTTTCATAACCTTCTGTTCGATTTCCTACCCTGGCGTTGAAATCACCCATGAGTAAAACACTATCCTTATCCTTCACTCTAACAACTACATCACTCAGTGCATTGTAAAATCTGTCCATCTCATCTTGATCTGTCCCTTCACAGGTTGAATACACTGCCACAATCCTAATTTTCTTACTGGAGATGGCCAAATCTATCCACATCAGTCGTTCATTTACATACCTTATTGCAATTATGCTGGTTTCGATTGCTTTCCCGATGTAAAATCTTACACCCCACTGTGCTCTTCCTACTTTAACTCCTGACAGGTAGACCTTGTACTTTCCGACTTCGTCCTCTTTCTCTCCCCTTACTCTAACATCACTAACAGCTAAAACATCTAACCCCATCTTACTTGAAGCCTCCGACAGCTCTACCTTCTTCCCATTGTAATCCCCATTGATATTATTAGCTCCCCATCTCATTCCAGATCGTTTGCCAAGTCGTATCTGAGTGGTCTGTCAATTAGAGGTGGGACTCCATCACTTCCAAAGGTCCGAGGCATTTTGCTCTGATTGTTGCCAGCATGATATTGAAGTACCTGGGAAGTAGGTTGCTAGCCTTACTTGCCCAGGGCCCCACTGGGTTTTACCCCTAACGGTTGAGGGACTAACTGGTGGATTTGGTAGTGTTTACCGTTTGAGCACAAAGGTGGACACGACTCAGAATATGTCCGAGATGCCCAACTTTTTTCCAAAGTAACTGCTATCCCAACTGTCAGGACCACTTCCTTGGCTACTCATACGTTGCCCGTGGTTCATGAACTAGGACATGACTACAGGAACCCACACCATGAACCAGGCCGTGAAAAACTATTCGACGATATCTGAATATCGTCCAGAGTAGAAAAGCTGTACATGATTTTTCAGCATTTGTTTGGCGCTCACCTGTGACGAGATCACGTGAGAAAGGGATGCAAGAATGACAGATCGGTGAATAAGGGCTACGATACCCACCCCTCCACTCCCCAGCCTAGCAACCACTGTTATTCATGTAACTCTGTTGTGAACTTTCAGATCAATGATTTCGACACGTATTCAGCTGAATAGCTCTCGATTCCTGGATCAGCATATGTTTCTAGGCAAGCGTAAGATAGCCAGGTCGAAGAAGTTGCCTGCTGTCAGGCGCTAGATCAAGAACAGTTAGAACTTGTGATTATGGATGTCTCCTTCGCAATGCGATGTCTGTTTTCAAGTGCATACTCCACGGTTGCACACCTTTCGCGATAACGTTATTGGTTACAATTGTTATTTCTGTGTGATATAGTACGATATTTTGCTTACTTAACGCTTTACTTGAGGTTAACGTGGCATTTACTTAAGGCGAGGCACCATGGGGCTAACATTATAGTGAAGTCATTCTTGTTGCGCCAGCCGCGGTGACTAAGGGGACTGCGGCACGTCAGTCACAGTCTGCACGGCCACTACGGTCGGGGGCTCGAATCCCCCCTAGGGTATAAATGTTTGTGTCGTCTTTAGTATAAGGTAGTTCATAAGTGGTTTGTACACGAGAAGGAACCCATGTCCTATGGCACCAGCGTAGGACACAACAAAACGCCGTAAGATCTCGTATCTATGCCTCTAAGCAGTACAAGCGCCATTCTGAATGACATATAGGTCCGTGCGTCCTATCCACGCCTTTCGTCCACCCCATTGATATGGTGATGTTTCCTGCGCATAACTAACATGCTTTAAAAAAGATGTTTGTTAAGCTTATGGGACTTAACCGCGGGGTCGTCGGTCTCTAAACTTACAAACTGCTTATACTACCTTATTCTACACAACACAAACATCCATGCGCCAGGGAGGATTCGAACCTCGGACGGGGAATGGTTTCGCGCCTCCCCGCCGCGGCAATCGGCATAAAGATTACATTTACTTTGTATATCGTCCGAGAATTTTCGTTAGCCGGTCGCGGTGGCCGAGGAGACTGAGGCGCTTCAGTCACGGTCTGCACTGCCACTACGGTCGGGGGTTCGAATCCCCCCTCGGGCATGGATATTTGTGCCGTCTTTAGTATAAGGTAGTTCATAAGTAGTTTGTAAGTTTAGGGACTGATGACCCCGTAGTTAAGTCCCATGAGCTTAACAAACATTTGTACACTTTTTGATTTTTCGTTAGCAGTATGCACATGTCCCATATTCAGTTTGTTCGTCAGCGTTGTCGACAACAGCTGGTATCCGAGATTACCCGACTACATACGGAAAAAATAACGAGCCGTCTAACTGACACATTTTGTCTGCTGAATTTCTACATTTAGGGAATTAAAAAGCCACGTTCACGGTCTATCAAAGAGTGCATGTTACTCGGAGCATATATGTTAATAACTAGCAACCAAAAAATAATTTTACTTACCCTTCAAAAGTTTGTCATCTGTAGAGAGCTGGAAATCGGGCTTTTCAGACACAACAGAACACTCGACCGAAAACGCGGCCCTTACAGATGTTTGCCTGCTTGTAAAGGACATAATTCGCGACTGTCACATCGAGTGGAGCCACTGGATGGTCATGGCACTTGCTATCCGACATTACTAGACTGGCAATTCCTCGGTTTATCGAAAACGATGGCTCAAACTTACACGGCTGAAAGAACACGATAATAGAAGCAAAAATATTCCAGGAAACACGAGTGCCCCAAACGACTCGCTTGTGAGATAATTGCGAATGTAAGGTTCCAAGCCGACACTGGCCTCATTGTAAACATCCGCCTTGCTGCGGAGCGTGTGGTTGCTTGCCGTCGCAGGTTCGAGTCCTCTCTCGTGGTCGTGTGTGTGTGTGTGTGTGTGTGTGTGTGTGTGTGTGTGTGTGTGTGTGTATGTGTTGTCCTTAGGCTAGTTTAAGCAATTTGTACGCCTAGGGTCTGATAACCGCAGTAGTTAAGTTCCGTAGATTAACAAACATTTGAACAATTGAGACATGATGATTATGAATTTGTAAATTATGCTGTCACATTGTGTTTAGGTCATACATGTCAAACCTGTATATTTGACGAAATCTTGGTCAGAATTTGTTAAAGTACTATTACTAACCACAAGGTTTTTATAAATCAGTTTATTTCGCCGTTACTAGTTTCGGGTCTGAATCCATCAGCCAGGCGGTAGTGTTGATTGCAGGTTTACATTGGTGTCCTAAAATAAAATAAAAATTATGTGAATCCATAGGTTACAAGGTTAAATATTTTTATCCTAAATATAACAAAGTTTTCTTGTTTGTATTGTTTTCACTTCCATTAAGATTACATCTATTGCATATAAACTGAACTTACGTAAGAGAAAGGTCTTCTGTATTATTATAGGACCGAGATATGTGAATCTGTATCGTTTCATGTTGATCTGTGAGGTACACTAAATTCAAGATGGCGGCGTTTGTTTCATCAGCTGATTTGATACACCAAAGAACGTTACATCTTTACAGATATGGCATACTGCAGTGCAAATGCAAAGATACTTATGCTCTTTGAACTTGCATTGTAGTATGCCATATCTAAAAAAATTTCATGTTCTTTGGTGTATCAAATCAGCTGATGAAAAAAACGCTGCCATCTTGAATTTAGTGTACCTCACAGATGAACATGGAGCGATACAAATACACATCTCTCTGTCCTATAATAATGTATACAGAAGACCTTTCTCTGAAGTAAGTTCAGTGTATATTCAATGGATGTAATCTTCATTCAAGTGAAAGCAATCAAGAAAACTGTTATATTTAGGAGAAAAATATTTAAACTTGTAACCATGGAATCACACTACTTTGTTATTTTAGGACACCAATGTAAACCTGAAATAAAATCCACCGTCTGATGATGTGCTCAGACCCGAAACTAGTAACGGTGAAATAAACTGATTTATAAAAACCTTGTGGCTAGTTGCGGAACTTATTTACTACAGTAATATTACGAAAATAGCTGCGGTGTTCTCCAATCGAAAGTTGTTGTTGTTGTTGTTGTCTTCAGTCCGCAGACTGGTTTGATGCAGCTCTCCACGCTACCCTGTCCTGTGCAAGTCTCTTCATCTGAGAATACGTTCGGCAACCTACATCCTTTTAAATCTGCTTACTATATTCGTCCCTCGGTCTCCCTGTACGATTTTTACCCCCACACGCTTCCTTCTAATGCTAAGTTGACAATTCCTTGATGTCTCAAAATGTGTCCAACCAATCTATCCCTTCTCTTAGTCAGGATATGCCATAAACTCCTTTTCTCCCCGATTCGGTTAAGCACCTCCTCATTAGTTACGTGAGCTACCCATCTAATTTTCATCATTCGTCTTTAGCACCACATTTGAAAAGCTTCTATCATCTTTTTATCTGAACTCCTTATCATCCACGTTTCACTCCCATACAATGCTACACTCCAGACAAATGCTTTCAGAAAGGACTTCCTAACATTTAAATTAATATCGGATGTTAACAAGTTTCGCTTCTTTAGAAACGCTTTTCTTCCGAAACATTTATATTACATTTACATTTATTGGTAAATTTCTTCTGAATACATTTATCATACACATTTAAAGTTTAGATTGGCCAAAAACACTTAGTGTCCATAAATGTCCTTGATACAGACCAGCTGCCTTTGGGTATATAGCTGGTCGTAATTAGACCAAGTATGGTTTGTGTTGTCTTTTACATTTTAATAGCGTTAAGTTTAAATATATAGTGATAGTAACAATTATATACGTTAATGGTGAAATTCATGGTGTTACGTATTTAGTTATTTATACAATTTTAAATTTAATTCGATTACCCTCTATGAATAATGGATACAACAAATTATAAAGAAAAGGAAGGGCAACTCAAAAATCATTATTATTAAGAAGGATAAATAAAAGAAGATAAGAAAGGGTATGTAAAGTAAAAGTTGTTGGGGAGAGTCTACCAAGGTGGAAGGCCTCGGAATGAACATCGAGCCCTTCCATCATGGAATTCCCTCCATAGGTGGTAGTCGTTCATTTCATGTACATTAAGAGCTAAAGGGGGTTTTGACTCTAATGTTTATGGTGCTCAATTGTTTAGGATAAGTCATCTTCTGTGCTGGGTTGTCATCTGTTTCGTTATCCATGTCGCTTGAACTTACACTGCTTGTCTCGTTCCATGTGTCCTGTGTTATGGTGTTGGTGTTTTGTACGATGTTATATCTGACCATTTTTGCGTATTCTTCCCGATTTAGTGATGAGACCTCATTCGTCAATCTATTTAGTGTGTCCCAGTCATCCTTATTTCTTATCAGTATTCTGTTATTAAACTACTACTGTTTTCACTGCTTGGCTAGTATTAATCTGCTATCCGGTAGCCGCTGCTGTAGCGAAATCATGTTTAAAAAAATATATATACCTACATGCATTTTTTGTCCTAAGATTTCGAGATAATCAGTCGATGAACGTTCTGTGACCGTACCGGCGTCTACAGTCCACACAATCATCCCTGCTGTCACTGCTACGACGTAATGAACATCACACAGCTGGATGTCGCAGTAAGAAGAAGCAATAACGTTTCTATTACGCTGCTGTGCTTATAAGGGCACCGCCTGCGGCGTTAAAGGCGGGTCTCGACCGTCACAGAACAGCAGACAGAGAGAGCAATCTTATGACTGAAATTGGTGCTGAACTTAAAAGGACAAGCAGACCGGGAAGGAGATTACTGCCGGGTGCTCTCGGACGTAATGCCGCGCAGGATAACCGCAATTACTGAGCGGCGTGCAGCAAGAAGACGGCGGCGCGGCGGGGCAGCACGGTGGCGGAGTGCCTAGGTACAGGTCTGCGCCGGCGTGCCTAGGTACAGGCCTGCGCCGGCACGACCTCGCGCTCTGCCCTGCTCGGGCCATTTGCGTCCGCGTGTCCGCGACAGCCGCCTTCCAATTAGGAGTCCTCGGTTCGAGACCCGGCGGCGCCGGTCGGCGTTCCATAAGCGGCGGCGCGCCCTTTGAGGGCCCGGCCGCCGCGCCGCCTCCTTACACGGCTGTCTGTCTCCTTGTAGGGCGGCGACTAGACCAGACCAGACAGCGCGCCTGTCTCGCGTTCCGCCAGACTGCCCGGAAAGCTATGTGGCCGCCGCCGGCTAGCATGCTGGCAGGCAGGAAGGATTCCCTGTAAGGTCCCGCTGTCGCTGGCAGACAAGCGCTCGACGTCTGCGGGGAAACTGGCGCGCTGATGAAGGATCAGCACGGAGAGCGAAAGAACTGTCGGCAACAGGTACCACAGGGACACGAGGCCGCATTAAATTAAAACCGCGCTCTAATTGAGGGGGAAATTTAATGGGGTGTGTAGAATGGAGCCAACAACGTGCTTGGCACGCAGAGTAGAGAGGAAGCGAGGAAGACATAAACACCGGCCTGTCACAGGAGAGGAAAGCTTGATCTGTGGCGAAAAAAAACGACACTTGACGAGCTTCTTGTATTTTAACCACGGTTTATATTGGACAACAGGTTGTGAGTCTAACACACGTGGGCTCGGGAGTATTATTTCACGATGACTAACTTCGGACGTGTGTCCATTATCTGATAACCCTTTATGTATAAGTACATTTCATGTGGCTAATCGAAGTCAGTGTATTCAGGGTTCACAGCGAGCACAAGGTGGCCGAGTGAACATTTATTTTCTGTACTCTTGTTCAGCGCTACAGCCGCTGGTGTTGTACAATGTACAAGGATGGGGCCCCTCCACGCCCTCACCAACGTGGTGACCATCACAAAAGTTCTACTGTCACCTCCGGAATTTGATTAATTTGCTAAGGTAGATCACGGGATGTGGGAACCGCGATGTTATCCGTACGTGTACGGTGCATCTGGAGATAGAATTGGTCGAAAGGTATATGAAGGGTAAAGGTATGTAAGGGCAGAGGAAAAAAAGTGCCAAGGCAAGAGCCAAGGGAAAAAGACCTCTGCGACAGTGGGGTAGGTTTTAAGGACAGTAGCGGTATGCTATCTGCGACAGATCATGCAAGGTTTGGTAATGTTAGTAAAGGGTATATCTCAGTACCGTTAACTTTGCTAAGTTTGTCATAAAGAATAAGTCCGGTTGATGAGAGGTTCTGATGCAGCTGAGCTCCTGTGAAGTCCTCTGAGTCGGCTGCGATAGAATACCTGTGAACATAGCCAAGTTTGTCATGATAGACAGTTCTGTCATAGAACTGGCTAAATATGTGGGACTGTATGGGTTCAGTGCGCTGAATATGGTTTCCCTGCCTCGCCTGTTGGTCGGCTGTGAGCTCAGCTGGCATTGACAGTCAGTTTGCTGTTCTGCAAGGGGTTCGCCATACTCATCGTGTTTGCGAGTTGGTTCCTATGACCGTAGGTGGTTAGTCTCTGAGGAGAAGTGTTTTGGGTCGTTTATGTTTCCACCTATGGTTGTGATCGTAGTTCTCCAAGCGTAGAATGAAGGGATTGTTAGAGTGTCTCAAGTTTTTGTACAGTCGTGTGGCGAGTTTCTTGAATACAACCGAGAGGCGCTCTATTCATTGTGAAGATCCACGGTGCGTGTGTATCGTGGAGCGATGCCTATGATGCGTAGTACCTTGTTCTGTATGAGCTGCAGACGGCGCAGCCGTGTTGGGGCCATGTATGCCCAGCACGGAGCACCGCACGTCATCAGAGGTCTAATATGTGTCATATAGAGGTTCCTCGACACCCGGCTATTCAGTTTGCTTTCCCTGTTGAGGATCGGGTAGAGTTGTTTGAGCCCCGCGTTTGCTCGGTTGGTCCCCCCATGTGAGTTTCCGGTCCAGCCAGACACCGAGGTATTTGACTTTCTCACGAAAACCTATTGGGCGTGCATGTAGAGTAATTGGTCTACAGTATTGGTGTTTGCAGGTGTTTCGGTCTGCGTGTGAACAGAACTGCCTCGCACTTGTCGACGTTGACTTTAACACGCCATTTCTCCAACCAAGGTTCGGCAGTTCTGAGTGCTGTCTGTAGGCGTGAATTTATGTTTGATGGCTTCCAATCTTGCGCCATGATGGCGGTATCATCTGCGTAGATTGCAGTCATCGTGTTATGTGTGGATGGAAAGTCGTTAATGTAGAGGTTAAACAAGAGGAGCCCCAGGATCCTGCCTTGGAATACTCCAGCTTGAATACCGTGTCGTGTAGATTGTTTGCCCTGCACGTCAGTGTTGAAGCTTCTGTTGGTGAGATATGAGTGTATGAGATGCACGAGTCCGTCGGGAAACGCGGCGTCATTAAGTTTGCGTATAAGGCCGTTGTGCCAGAGACGATCGAAAGCCCCGGTGGCTTTGTTTTTGTTGTAGCCGTGTTCAACTACGCGGAGGAGTTGTTGTGTTGTTGAGTGGTGATTCCTAAATCCGAATTGCTCCGGTCTTAGGGTTTCATTGGTGATGCAGTGCCGAGTGAGACGTTTAAGAATTACCTTCTCAACTATCTTACTGCAAAGTGCGCGTTGTTTATCTTACATAGGACACGCCACACTCTCATGGAATTTTGTAAACACCCACTTTACCCAGCTCCAGGTCGTGTTTTACAGATCCCAACAGGGACGAAAGTTTGGAAGGAGGGCGAAAGATGACTTTTTTGACATGTCAGTCAATTAAATTACAAAGAGACGGCAATTGTGTACCGTACGTCAAACATTTGGAGCTCGATAATGGATGAGTCTGTGGAAATAAATCTGACACAGAGGTCTCGGCGGACTTGAACCTCGTGTATGACTGTGAGATTTTTATATATATATATATATATATATATATATATATATATATATATTTCCCATTGCGCCGGCCGCGTTGGCCGAGGAGACTAAGGCGCTCCAGTCACGGTCTGCACGGCCACTACGGTCGGGGGTTCGAATCCTCCCTCGGGCATGGATATTTGTGCCGTCCTAGTTCGTAAGTAGTTCATAAGTAGTTTGTAAGTTTAGGGACTGATAACCACGTAGTTAAGTCCCATAGACTATACAAACATTTGAACATTTTTCCATTGCAACCAGTGTAACTACACAATTGACAAAGTACGACCAACTTTTGTGGCAATTCTCCTTTAGGAATGATGGAATGCTCCTTTAGACCATTCGTGAGCCCACATTTTTCCTCTTTCAAACTCGCTCAGTTGGCTGCAGGAAGCACAATTGTCACTCCAGGGCACGGCATTCGTTTGCTTCACGCGTTTGATATCAGATTGTGCTTTATGGCTGTAAACATTCCCAATTGAAAGGTACACACAGATGGCGCTGCGGTAGATATTTAACCAAGCCTGTTAACAACGTACATCTACCGTCGCCCAGATGGCGGGTCCCGTTATTTGATCAAAATCGTTGTCGTATTTTCAGGTGCACTCATTTTTTCCGGCAGTTTAGAGACGTATGCGTTACGCTTGAAGTTGCACGTTACGGCGGGGGTTTGAGATTAAAGATGGATAAAAGTAATTGGAAAGTTTTTCGCAAGCTAACTGTCTAACACTTTCTCTAGCACTTTCCCTCGGAGGTGTGCCATTGTCGCAAGATGTAATTACGTAGCACTGCAAGTGAGGGCCGTAGAATTACACGCACCGTCAGTGCTTGCAGTTAAGGTTTCTGTCCTCTAACCTGGCTTCTTCTTTACCGTTGTCGTCCCCACACAGAAGAAGAGTACAGGTCGTTGATCCTTCCCTCTTGAAGTGAAGTGCTGTGGAAACTTTAAGACTACTACTCAAATAAGAAGAGATGACAGTTGTTTCATTATATGCCGAGAAACAAAAAGCGACATATGTAATATTGTCCATGACCCTAGTATACTTGAATTCTAACAGCTGAAAAATATTTAGTTCGAACTGCCTGACAGACTATTTTAAGAGCGCGATTGTGACAATCTTAACGCGAAAGCTGTTTGTGCTGGACTGACTGCAACTCAGCAGTGCATCAATTTTGGCGCGAAGCGCATTTTCTAGAACTTCGACATTCAACTGCTTTTGTTAACTGGAGCATAATTACATAAACGAAACATTCCATAATAAAGCTTCGTGTAAACACATTAATTACACAAGATCACGTTAATTTCTTTACAGTAGTTTATCTAATATTTATAATTAAAAATATCATGGATGGGGATCTCATACAGAGGGTGATGTAGCCAATCGGAATTCGTCTAGTGAGTATTAGCGTAATCTCTCACGGAAATGCGATATGTTATACTATACGTCACTTTTTCTCGCGCATTCCACCTGTGACGTGATCTACAAGCTATGAAATTTCGTTGCAACTCAATACCTATGGCTAGAGATCTGCGCGGATGCGGATATCCGCAGTATTTCTTACTTTGCGGATAAAATTGTGAGCGATGCGGATATCCGCGTGTTATATGCGGGTAAAGAGCGAGGTAGCTGCCCAGTACGTCTGTCAAAATGTTAGCCGAAAACGTAAAGCCTGCGGATTCCTTGTAGGGCCCAGATAGAGCGGTAATCTGCTGTCCTCATCCACTGCCCACAGTGAACGTAGCTGTACCCGAGAGACCTACGCCTAATCCGTTTATACGACCGTGTCTTATCTGCGGTCTGTCAAGTGCTTTCTGCGTGGCAAACCGGCCCACTGCCCACAAGAGATGCCATGCCAAATTTCCGCTGCCTTCAGTTAGCGCTTTGCAGTGACAGAGTGGCAATGTATATCGTAGTGAATACAGTGACAGTTCTTTCTTGAAATGAACATGGCATCAATGAAAACTATATCATGTAAAATGAAAAGAGTTGATTTGACATTAGATCAACGACATAGTAGCCTCTTTTGCGTGTGAAAAAAAAAAAAAAAAAAAAAAAAAAAAAAAAAAAAAACAAAAAAACAAAAAAAAAAAAAAAATGAAAGAAAGAAAAAAAAGTGCATTCTTGCACTGTTTCATCGCAACCGTATGAACAGTACAACCGTGTATAAAATACGATTAACATACAAAAAACATTCATGTTAATGTATTAGATAAATGGCGACGGGAGTAATAAAATTGACAATAGAATTTTATAGCAACTTTCACATATGGTGCACAGTGAAAGTAAAGTGTTTAGGCAATGTTAGATCCTATAGTTTGGCCGTAGCTGCAGCCGATATTGTCTCTTTTTCCTGACAGTAGACTGGAAGTAGACGACAGTTTTAACACTTGAAATGACACACCTTTTGTGTTTTAATATAGGGGAAAATTAAGTGTCCCTTTCGTAAAACATCAAAAGAACCTTTTTTTTTTTTTTTTTTTTTTTTTTTTTTTTTTTTTTTTTTTTTTTTTTTTTTCACGGGCTCCGAAGCGCTACTGTGTGTGTCCGGAGCGCCAATGTTTTCCTGTTTGGAGTAGTCTGTTTTGGAGAGGGTATAGAACAGTTATCGTGATTCGAGAAGTCAAAAGTAGTCAAGTTGTCGCAGAAATGACACTCTAACAATAATTATATCAATAGATGCCATGGTTTTAAATACTGGAATCTATTACTATTACCCATGCAAAACTTCAATACCTGCGGATGCGGATAACGAACTTGCGGATGCGGATAAAATGCCGCGGATGCGGATGTGGTTGCGGATATGGGCCTTACGGAAGTGGTGCGGATACAGATAACACTTTTCTTATCCGCGCAGACCTCTATCTACAAGATATGAAATTTCGTTGCGACTCAATACCTATGGCCATGAGCTAGCCATCCAACAACGTGCCCTCCTTTTTGCCAGAGAGTACTTTCCCACGACACTAGCGCCGAGAAAGGATACGGCAAGCAACTTGACGACTTCGCTGCTCTCTGGAAGCTGCGTTTACGCCATAAACAGGTGGCAGTAATTATAGGGATCGCCTCTTCCGCAGGCAGTGGGTAGGGGCGACCACTTTTGCTTTCCGCTGCTCCTCCGAGTGGAATATTGGCGGTTTCGTGACGCGGAAACGAGCGGCCTGGCTATTTTCGGGTCGGCTGTCAAGACGGCTGAGGAATCGGTCGGGCAGGCAGGCAGGCAGGCTTTGTGGGCGTGCCTGCATAGTGGTGGGCGGCGCCGGCCACGCGGCAGACGTGACCGCCGCCCAGGCACGGCGCGGGTTACCAAACACCGGCCACACGCGGCGCGCGGCTGCCACTGTGCGCTGCAGGCAGGGACACACGCCACGGAGGTGCGCGCCCGTCCAAGGCGATCTTTATACAGGGTGTTACAAAAAGGTACGGCCAAACTTTCAGGATACTTTCCTCACACACAAAGAAAGAAAATATGTTATGTGGACATGTGTCCGGAAACGCTGAATTTCCATGTTACAGATCATTTTAGTATTTACGGATAAGGCTTCATTCCAAAGTGATCAGATTGTAAATTTTGACAATCAACATGTGAGGAGAATCCGCACGCAATTCTGCAATCACGTCATCAACACAGATTTTCTGTGAACGTTTGGGCAGGAATTGTTGGTGATATCTTGATTGGGCCTCATGTTCTTCCACCTACGCTCACTGGAGCACGTTATCATGATTTCATACGGGATACTTTACCTGTGCTGCTAGAACATGTGCCTTTACAAGTACGACACAACATGTGGTTGATGCACGATGGAGCTCCTGCACATTTCAGTCGACGTGTTTGTACGCTTCTCAACAATAGATTCGGTGATCGATGCATTAGTAGAAGCGGACCAATTCCATGACCTCCACGCTCTCCTGACCTCAACCCTCCTGACTTTCATTTATAGGGGCATTTGAAAGATCTTGTCTACGCAAGCCCGCTACCAAATGTAGAGACTCTTCGTGCTCGTATTGTAGACGGCTATGATACAATACGCCATTCTCCAGGGTTGCATCAGCGCATCAGGGATTCCATGCGACAGAGGGTGGATGCATGTATCCTCGCTAACGGACGACATTTTGAACATTTCCTGTAACAAAGTGTTTGAATTCGCGCTGGTACGTTCTGTTGCTGTGTGTTTCCATTCAATGATTAATGTGATTTGAAGAGAAGTAATAAAATGAGCTCTAACATGGAAATTAAGCGTTTGTGGACACATATCCACATAACATATTTTCTTTCTTTATGTGTGATGAAAGTTTGGCCGTACCTTTTTGTAACACCCTGTATATGAAGCAGTGTGTCTTTATGTTTTTGTGAACGTATTGTATACAAATCTACAGTTTTCTGCCAGTGTTTATGAAATTTTGCACACGTAAGCTCCAATCCAAGAGAACGGTCGCTGTAAGTGTTAGGATCACTTACAACATATTTTTCACGAGATATGACGTCATAAACAATGGGATGCGCGAAAAACTGCTGCATCAAACGGCAGTGTTGCACATTTCCTCCTAAACCACCCGACCGATTTCAACCAAATTAGGTGCATGTATTCTTTAACGTGAGATAACAATGCAGTCGGGGTAAGAACCACATACCACCTTAGATACAACTACCATAATGCAACGAGACTTGATTCACACACTGTATGAGAAAGACAGTACTTAGCGACTTGCACCAACTTTAAACATAATTTCAAACCAAAATTGAACTTTTTTTCGCTGACAACCATAGCAAAATTATGAAAGGAAATATGTATCTCGCTTACAACTTTACGCTGTGCATGGACTAAAACTACGGCTTTCGGTATGACGTTACAATTTATAATTTCTACACTACGAATTGAAGCCGCATGAAATTTTACAGTCAGTATACACACATATATTTGAATGTACCTTCGAAATTGTATCACACTCCGACACGTAGCTCATGAGATATGAGCACATAAACAGTAACGTTATTAGAAACCGCCCTATCACGCACCAAGTTTTAACCTATTATCTCTTTACTACTAATTGCAATCGCAACAGATTTAACAGATATACAACACTCATACAAATGAATATATACCTTAAAAATTATGCAATTGTACAACATATAACTCAATAAATATGAGATCGTGCGAATTTTATATCCATTTGTATTTTCATTGCTATCTTTGTTTGTTTGCATTATGCAGGTATAATATTGTACATTATGAAAGACACAGTTATTTCTTATGTATTCTCCGACAAATATAGTACGTTTTTAGAAAAAGTAGATTGAAAAAGAGAGAACGGGTTGCAGAAGTGCCGGACGCAGTGGCCGAGCGGTCTGCAGCGTGCCAGTCACGGTCTGAACGGCTGCTGCGTTCGGGGGTTCGATTCCCTCCTCAGTCATGGTATAAGCTAGTTCATAAGTAGTTTGTAAGTTTAGGGACTGATGACCCCGTAGTTAAGTCCCATAAACTCTACAAACATTTGAATATTTGATAGTATTAACTCAAGGCAGGAATAAATAAATAACTACCCGGGCAACGCTGGGTTTTTAGCTAATTAGCAATATACGCCAAGGGCAAACCAGAGAGCAGCGAATCTGTTTCTTATGTAATAGGCTGTATGTGTGTATTTATGTTCCACATCTCATCTTAAGCTACTGGCCCGATTTGAAGCTTACTTGGTACACATCAAACAACAATCGCTGTCGGGACAAGAACAACCGACGACACATACGTCAGGACATATGACGTCATAAACAATGATATTTGTGAAAAACGGCCGCATCATGCGATAATATTCTACTTTTGCTCCTAAACTAATGTACCCATTTCAATCAAATTTAGTACAAATATTCTTTAAGATCAGCAATCGTTTGCTATGGTGGCAAAAACCACCTACGATACATAGTTCATACAATATCACATCATAAACATTGAAAACAGCTCCATTTGCGCGCGTAATAGCGTGTTTTTATTCGTCAACTGTTTCAAAATGAGAGCACTTAGCGGCTTGCAATAAACTTTAAATATAATTTCAAATCTTTACGAAACGTTTTCTCGCTGACGGCCCCAACAAAATGATGAAAGGAAAACCGTTTATCGCTTACTACTTTTCCGATGTTCACGATGTATACTTACGGCATTTGTCATACAAGTTACTACTTCTACACTGCAAATTGTATCCGCGAAAGATTTCACAGACAGTATACAGTACTACTTTATACTCCTTTGAAATTATATCACAGTTCGACGTATAGTTCATGAGATATGAAGTCATATGTTTCATGAAAAACCGCATCATCACGTATGATGTTTTGATTTATTACGTCCTTATTACTAACACCATTCACGACATATTTTGCAGACATTAGACACATATACTACTGAATGTACCTTCAAATGTATATAATAATGCGACACATATTTGAGGAGATATGACATAATAAACAATGCAATTTCCGAATAACTGCTACATCAGGCTCTATTTTTCACATCTTCTCCTAAAATAATGGACCGATTTCAATTAAACTTGGTACACATATTGCATACCGTCTCACAGCAATTGCTGTGGGTTAAAACTGTCTACGAAACATAGTTTATAGTTACATTTTGACCTGAAATCGTGTTATAGATCATTTGTATTTTATAAGTAATTTTTCTTCCTTTTGATACTGCACTTAAAATTTTGTACATTATGCATATTTCTTTGTTTTACTGTTTCATAATTTCTAAATGTTTCAAATGTTTGTAAAGCTTAAGGGACTTGACTATGGGGTCATCAGTCCCTAAACTTACAAACTACCTATGAACTACCTTATACTAAAGACGACACACACATACATGCCCGAGGGGGGGGGATTCGAACCCCCGACGGCGGAAGGCCGCGCGCACCGCAACACGGCGCTGCAGTACGCGCGGCTAATCCGCCGCGACCATAATTTCTAAGCTGTTTTCATGGACACACAAAGATGACATCTTTTTTGAGTTTTTATTCCCGTAATATAAGACTGGAAGAATGAATATATACCCGGACAATGGCGGGTTTAGCAGCTTGTCGTTTACAAAGACAAAGACCAGTAGGGGCTCTGGGAAACGCCAGATATCACTTGCGTTTCACTCGATAGCTCTGCTACAATACCTACGTACTGAGTTCTTTCCGAGAGGAAATCACGAATCCAATCTCACAACTGAGGAGATATTCCATAAACCACGCAATTTCACGAGAAGCCGCTTGCGAAGTAGAGTCAAAAGCATTATGGTAACCTAGAGGTATGAAATCGATCTCTCTAGTCGATGACAGTCATCACTTGAAGCGTGATTCGCCCGTCTTGCAGCTTCGATGTCACAGAGACAGCAGCGCGGTATGTCAGAGGCAGCTAAATATTGAGTGTTTTAATGTCACTGCCTGACTAAGTCAGTGATTAAAAATGGCAAAGGGGAAAAATTTGAAGTTGGACACCGCGCAAAAATTACTATGAATAAACCTAAAAAATTTTGAAAAATATCTTTAAATGAAAGATAACGGATTAGCAGACTATTTAACGGTGGGAGGAAATGCAGGAAATATATAAAAAGAATTTGACGAATAGTTCCCTTTACAGATCTGAATCGAAATTTTTCCTGGTGGGCTGAAAGTTAAAGTTTGATAAAAGTAACTACTCGCCGACAGTAGATGGTATGGTTTGGTATTATTAAAGAGTTTCCCGTATAGCTGACCGCGTAAAATATTGCATTTGTAAAGAAAGATGGATATTGAAATTTTGTAACACTCGTAAATCGGACCACGAAAAAATTACAGAACAATAACTGCAGGTTCTACTGACTATTGAATAATACAGACCTGAAATGTGAATTTTGAGAGAAGGGCTACACGAGATATTATGGCTTATTTAACACGAAAACCAAACCATTCATTATTGGAGGATCACAGGGAGATTGGAGGAATCTTCTAATTACGATTAAAACATATAAACTGCATTTTAAAGAGAGCATGCGGCGATTTATTAATGAACGAAAGAAATGAAGCACTCACATATCTTTATGACAAGAATATTGCCATGGCCTGGCTATCATAAAAAAATTAAAAAATTATAAAACCAGCGTAAATGTGGAGAGATGTTAACTTTATCAGAAACGAACAGAGAGTGCTAGCTTCATATGTTTCTACAGCGTTAATCGAAACAGATAAATGAATGTCAATACATGAAATGTATCTGAGACACATCGCAGATAATTATATATTTTATGAAGTATCGATATAATTTTATCAGTGAGAGGGTACCGTATTATTACAATGCGAAATTCACGCTCGTGTTTTACGAGCTTGTGCTCAAGTAATGGAATGCAGAACTGAGCTCGGATCTGCAAAAAAACACCTGTCTACAAGAGCAGCAAAATGCGTGGAAGTTGATGGTGGGCTGAACATCTTCAGTCAGGAAACGTACGTAATTGAACAAACCACTACGTAACATATCTTAATTTACTGTCACCTGCATTTTTTCGTTCCAAGTTCATTGGTTTACCCATAAAAAGTTAAGAAAAGGATAAACGTTTAGTAGAAGTTTTCTGTTCAGAATCGCCAGTAGCATCACCCCTCGGAGCACGTTCCTCTCCTCCTGACTCCACCTGTATGTGTGTTTGTGTGTCTTCTCCTGTACCACACGAGTACAATCAGCACTGTAAATCAGTAAAGTACTTTTCAGTTTGCTTTTATTTTGTAAATGTACCACGTTGTTACCTTTCGCATTTTATCTTGACAAGCCTAGAATTACTGATAAAATAAACTACCAGCCATTAAAGTTGCTACATCAAGATGATAAACGGGTATTCATTGAACAAAAATTTCATACTAGAACTGACATGTGATAACATTTCAGAACAACCACCTCTGGCCGTAATAACGGCCTTTATATGCCTGGGCATTGAGTCAAACAGCTTGGATGGCGTGTACAGATACAGATGCCAGCTTCAACACGATACCACAGTTCATTAAGAGTAGTGACTGGCGTATAGTGACGAACCACTTGCTCGGCCACCATTGACCAGACGTTTTCAGTTGGTGAGTGATCTGGAGATGTGCTGGCCAGGGCAGCTGTCGAACATTTTCAGTAACCAGAAATGCCTGTACAAAACCTGCAACATGCGGTCGTGCATTATCCTGCTGAAATGTAGGGTTTCTCGGGATCGAATGAAGGGTAGAGGCACGGGTCGTAACACATCTGAAATGTAACGGCCACTGTTCAAAACTGCCGTCGATGCGAACAAGAGGTGATGGAGACGTGTAACCAATGGCACCTCATACCATCACGCCGGGTGATACGCCAGTATGGCGATGACGAATACACGCTTCCAATATATGTTCATGTTGATGTCGCCAAACACGGATGCGAGCATTATGATTCTGTAAACAGAACCTGGATTCATCCGAAAAAAATAAAATAAATAAAAATGACATTTTGCCATTCGTGCTCTCAGGTTCGTCGTGTGTACACCATCGCAGGCGCTCCTGTCTGTGATGCAGCGTCAAGGGTAACCGCAGCCATGGTCTCCGAGCTGATATTTCAAGCAGCTGCAAACGTCGTCGTACTGTTCGTGTTGTCTTGCAAATGTCCCCATCTGTTTTCTCAGTGATTGAGACGTGGCTGCACAATCCGTTACAGCCATGCCTGTCATCTCGACTGCTAGTGGTTAGAGGCCGTTGGGATCCAGCACGGCGTTCCGTATTGCCCTCCTGAACCCACCGATCCCATATTCTGCTAACAGTCATTGGTTCGCGACCAACGCGAGCAGCAATGTCGCGATACGATAAACCGTAATTGCGATAGGCTATAATCCGACCATTATCAAAGTCGGAAACGTGATGGTACGCATTTCTCCTCCTTACACGAGGCATCACAACAACGTTTCAAGGGCAACGCAGGTCAACTGCTGTTTATGTATGAGAAATAGGTTAGAAACTTTCCTCGTGTCAGCACGTTGTAGGTGTCGCCACCGGCGCCAACCTTGTGTGAATGCTCTGAAGAGCTAATAATTTGCATATCACAGCACCTTCTTCCTGTCGGTTAAATTTCGCGTCTGTAGCACGCCATCTTCGCTGTGTAGAAATTTTAATAGCCAGGAGTGTATGTAAACTGTTCAAGAGGCTCTTGTAATGATTCCCCTAGGGCTCTGAATGCATTGTGCCGTCAATATTTGTGACTGAAAGCAAATTCTTTTCATTTTACGAGAGTAAATCACTCTCAGAATAAACGGGGAGGATAAACAATGGATAAAATTAAAAATTTTATTTTTATTCTCAAGGCTATTAAAAAATTTCCGACGACGGCGCTTAAGAGTAAGAGCTGCAGGAGGAACAGTGGCTGCTAAAGTTTACTGGCGAGGCGACGGTGGGAAGAGGGCAGGAAACCGCCAGGAATGCAGGAATGCGCTGCAGTGGCGGAGGCAGGCTAATAGTGGGGTGTCTTATGGAAGCAATTAGCAGGGCGGCGGCGGCTGCCGTGGCGCCAACAGGTGGGTAGCGGCGGGCGGCGGAACTACCGCGGTATGCCTGCCAACAGCGGGCCATTAGCGGCAGTTTGCGGAGCCACTTGCCGGGACACAGCCAGAAACGCCGTTATTACAGGCAAAACGCTGCACTCGCGGGGAAACGATTATTTATACAGCGGCCGTGAAAGCGGCAGAGAACCATTGATTTTCCAACCGAGAAAACGAATCTCCCGACGTCGGCAAGTTTACCTGGACAATTGTTCGACAGCCATTCGTGTTTTTTTAGTTTACTAGCGGCACGAGACACTGACTTTCGTCTGCCCTTTACTCGTTTCACCGCCATTCTTCCCAGGATATTCCCGGTATACTGGGTTGGAGTAACGACCAATAATAGTCAAAATAGTCTCAATATATTTTTATTTAGACTGCTGCTCCTTGAGGTTTCCTTATACCAGTGCTTTCCAAACTTTCCCTCGTGGCGACACCATTTTATAGCTTAGATTTTTGCGCGACACCCTTTCACTAATATAAATAGATATGGTAGAATTTAGATGGTTCTAGCCTGGGGACGGAAATAAAGATCGCTTAAATGTAGTTTGTAAACGAAACTGAAATCTTTGTACGCATTCACATGTGTAATGTTGATCCTGACTGCAGGCATTACGTACACTCATCGCAAGAAAAGGAAACATTAGGAACTACGTAGCTGCACAACAGAGTAACACCGCAGACAACAATGCCTAACTCACACAGTAATACTTGCTTCTCCTACATGCGGCCCAACTTCCAAAACACGAAATCTGAATTTCTGAAACCGTTTTTCGCTGTCGTGTGTAAATGTCAGGGCCTGATACGGTTTTATTGGATCGACTGAAAACGGCATCTGGAAATTAAGCTGCTCGGATTTCTGATTCAGACAGCACTGTGGCTGTTCCCTTTCAGTTCAATATTATCACATTATTTTCAGAAATAAAGAGGATGTATTAATGACAAGTGATTAATTATTATTTAAGTTATATTGTTAGGTTCTTGCTTCACCAGGACCTCGGAAGTCCCGACATATTCGGAGAAAATGGATAAATATTTGTGACAAGTAAGAATATGAATGTCATTACTGGTCCCAGAATCTATTACATACAGGACACTGAGAGGAAAAATTATAACGCATACCAGGGTTCGAACCAACGATCACTGCATTTAAAATACTACTCTCCGTTAATCACCCGCCCATACTCCATACTAAATATCGCTACTGAATAGCTTTAGTCAGTGGACAATTGTGACTTCTTTTACAATCTGTGACAGCTTTTACAGCAACTGTGTCATTGATTGAGATTTAATTGTAAAAACAAACGCTACCGAGGGTGACGTGGCTGTGATAAATCCATTAAAAAAACGCTCAGGTGCAGCTTTTTGAGAAGGAAAGCAGACTACAAGTGAAGGTTCGTTCAAGCAGCTGTCAGTTCCAGCAAACTGCGCATGAGACGAGCTGTTATTATCAGCAGCAGCTCTGCGCATGCGCAGTTTGCTGGAATCTGGTAACTGGCAGCTGCTTGAACGAACCCTGAGTGTCTACTGCTGCTGAACAGAGCTGTCGCCTAGCGGCTGAGCACGCAATTAACGTGCACCGATCATTTCTTTAATTTAGTTCTGATAATGTTATCCATAAGAAAACCTCATAAGTCTTAAATTTGCATTAAGTATGTGCGCGACAAATGGACGAATAATTCAATATCACACGAACCGATTTCGATGATTCTTTTTTCATTGGAAAGGATGTACTTCAAGGGTAGTTTTACGAGTCTTTGGTTAGCTTCTGACTATGGGATCAATGACAAAGTAACAGAACTCTTCAGTTCTTAGAAGCAAATTAACGATACTCGGCCGAATCTTTTATAGGCTGACCGGATATTGGAGTCGCCTACCGTAACGTCTTTATAGTCAAGTAATTCCCCGTTCAAAACTTTTTTCCTGTAAAACCGCATTTTTGGAAGTCTATTTTTGCGCTCTTCGCAAGTCTCTTTCGAAATTGTCCTCGAGGTAGATTTCCCCTGTTGAGATAGGCGTTTCTCCTTTAATTTAAAAGGCGTACGAGCATATTCTACCCGTATTCAGAAGAATTAGTTAGTGTACTTTAGATTCACTAAAAATCAAAAAATAAAGAAAAATTTTAACAAAATAACCGACTTCAAAAAAAGTAAAACTATTCCAACACAAATTAATATGCACTAAAAAGGAAAAAAAAAAATCGTATTCCTCTACAGTTTAATAAACAACTTACTTTTTCTACCAACTTAAAATCTAACTCAACACATATCTATGAACAACAAATAATGATAAAAATATATTTTAGAATACTCCTAAATAAAATGAAATGAAAAATATTAGACTACTTAAAAGTCAATCAAGTTATTTCGATAATATAATGTAGTTACAATTTACAATTATTGTTATTTTTGGAGTCGGTGTCAGCCAAGGAAACACTACAACATACCTAGTAAAAAATAATACGAGAATATTGAGACCGACGTCGGTTCGGATGTTTCCCTGCCTGTCACCGACTCCAAAAATAACAATAATTGTAACTACAGATCATAAGCAACGGTTAGTAGTGAGAAGTCCGATCATTTTCCTGGACATAAAGACTCAAAGCTCTCCTCTCCTCTAAAACAATAAAAAAGAATGAATGCACCAGACTAAAGCCATACATTGCAAAGAGAGGAAGAGAACGCCGCCAGAGCGCATCGATATATCATATTTGGCGACGGTAAAAGTCTCTATGTAACGTTACAAAGTGCAACAAGTACTTTGCAAAACTATTGTCCAATATCTGAACTGTAAACCCACTCCAGCTTCAACAATGCTGGCACCCATTTGCTTGAAAATGTTTCCAAACACTTAACATTATAGACTGAACTTCTTTGTTCTTATGTTTCTGACCCTCGATTGCAATAAAGGTAAAGAATTACTGTATTTAAGAACCTTATACTCGGTGCTTACCTTTACATATCTGTAAAATTAGAAGTACTGTTGCTAGTTGCATAAACTATATGTTTTGACTCCGTTTTAATCTTTTCATGAGGAAAAACATTGTGCAGATGTTTTACATACTTGATTTAATGATGATTGATCATCAGACTGTGAATTTTTTACGGTAAATTAAGAAGAAGAATTTATTCTTTAAAAATTTATTTTTACTGTGTACTATTAATTTTAGAGGACAAATTGTGTGTTCCTTGGACTTTAGAGTCTTCTTGAATATAATGTCAACACACTGAAACCCAAAACACCATCCAAATACCGATAAATAGGTATTTCCTGTTATGGATCAAAAATGACCCATATGTCACTACTCGGGATACGGAAAAGTCCGGTACTTCTAGTGTTAAGCCCCTCCGATAGCCACCAAACTCCCCACACATGAACACTTGCCTTCTACGTTCGAGGTACTGGCAGAAGTAAAACTGTGAAGACAGAACGTGAGGCGTACCGTATAGCTCAGTCGACAAGGCCCCCAGTAGACTTGATCTTCTAGTAAGTCTGAATTTTCGCCTTGTTTTCTGTAGGGGGACATTGCCGAGAATACTATCGCCAGTGAAACGTTAAATGGGTACAGTCGTTTTCGTTACAGATGCTGCCACTCAATCCGTGTTGGCCTCTTGTTGACCATCGCAGATAAAAACGGATAATATATCACAAGTTAACGCCCAGGACTTGGTACGCCTCTATAGCTGGCGTCATTAAAGACGGCACTTCCGCGCATAGAGACGGAGCGATAGAGGAAACGCGGAAGGGAGGAGCTACGGCCGAGCACCAGTTTAGCCTGCGAGAGAAACATTGCGCAACTCGCGCCAGCCACGCGCCTACAGAATGAACGTTATTGGCTGTCAGTGCGGTAATGCAGGGGCATGCGCAGAACGGCTGAAAACTCGGCCGCCTTCGTAGCCGACGCCGAGTATAGTGCACTACAACCGCGTGTTAACAGGTACACAGTGGTGCCAACTGTCAAAAAGATGTAGTTCAATCCGTGACGTCCATATTATTCTGTTCGTCCCTGACCCCCATCCTGGTGAATCTTGAGTGCGGGACTTGGTTCAACAATTACTGCCAATATCGCCGAAATCAAATATGTAGCGATTCGCCGATTACTCCAACCGACTTCTTTGAGCTTACCTAGAACTATCTCAAATGTTGAGTCATGCCTAATGATCCACGGGGTTATCTGCGAGGCACAGCTTCTGTCCATCCGAGTACGCGCGATGAAATTTGCAAGGACTTTATGCGTTGTTATCGACATGTCCCCCATTTACTATCTAGCTGTAAGGCGTAAACTACCTTCTGCGTCACACCTTGATCCACCGGCTGCCAGAGTCACAGTTTTTTTTATCTTCCGTCGGTGCCTGTATGAATATCAATTTCTGCCCAATTTGCATAACGCTTTCTTGGCGTGTCTTTTTCGTGTTGTGTCGTAGAAAGCATTACCATCACTTACAATACATCGTTGTGCTCTTGTGAGTCTAAGAATGTTTAACTTTTTCTTTCCTCTGTACCGCGTAGCGCGGGTTCGGCATTGTTATTATGAATTTGGCGTGATATCACAGCCTCACATATACAGTCACGACACGCAGTTTTTTGTTACACACTACGACTGCAGCGCTCCAAGAGACCGGTAGGTGAGTGCGAATAGTATCGTTTATACTGATTTTTACAAACTTTTCAGTCTAGGGAACGTATGAAATATCATAAAATGGGTAGTAATTTAAAATTATCTCCACCTTTGTCTTTATTGGGTTTACTGAGATCCCTGATGAGGTACGAAACGGTACATTGCAGGACAGTTTACTTACAATTATCTTGTAAGCTACAGGCTTTTGCTGAATAATATTATTTTCTATTAAAAATAGGAAAAGGCTAAGAAACACCGGAAGACCTGCCTTTGGCAAAAAGTCGTCGCTTTTCTACTCAGTAACGTTACGGTTTCTTCACTACAATTGCAGTAAAATCAATGAGAGTGGAACGTAGGAAACGAATATTGAGTACAATAACCACAGTATTTAACGTACGAAAGCAGACACCACAGTTGTAGCTCATGGAAAAACGTCACAGACCTGGCAAGAAAACGGAAAAGCAATCAAACTGTTTACAACTGTGATCTCTATATAGAGATCACTGCTTTACAACAAAGAAAAACCCAATTCCACAGTTGTTGCTACAACTCAACCACAAACGGCAAGAATCTTCAAGACATTGTCTTCTTTAGCTAAAGTAATGACACTCAAAACGAACACGCGCGTATCAGAAATACGATTGAAGTCTAAAAATATTCGAATTGATACGCGTCAAAAAAACGCTTATCGTAGTAAGAACACACCAAAATAGAAATTTATGTTTCTCTTGTGTTTATATTCTACTTACTTTCAGCGGAATAAGCTGCAAATCAACACATATTCGTAAGTATACGTTAATGATGAATCAGTTAAATTCGGCTGTTTTTACATCAATGTCCGTGTTATGTAGACCTCTTAATATTTTACTGATGCTTGTAAAGCAAAAACTATACCAACTATTTCGTTAATTACGCACACAAATAATTACAAACAAACATCATTCCTACGGCGGCTTGCCCACCACTAGGAGCGCTAGTGTCGTAGAACTGTCAGTAACAACTTTCAGAGCATTGAGTGTCGCCACTGTATATGTTAGACTTCTGTGATACCTTACTGCCTCCTCCACCCCCCCCCCCCCCCCCAAACCCTGGAAGTACTATGTGTTACAAATATGTGTGTGTGAACGTTTTCTATATGTTTGCAGTTCGTGTAACTCTGGCGTTTGGAAGCTCTCTTGAAAATGAATAATTAAAATAAGTACTATCGCGCCGTCGCACGAGGAAGTACTTGCAACATAAAACAACCAGCCCAGTGCACCTCTGACTACAAAGGGTTGCCTAATACAAAAAATGTAGTCCTAATAAAAGAGAACTATACTTTTCCTTAAAATTACATAATTCCCATTTTGAAATGAATACAATGTGTGGGTACTTTTTTTTTTTTTTTTTTTTTTTTTTTTTTTTTTTTTTTTTTTTACAGTGTGTTATCTATGAATAAGCGCAAAGTCTGAAAACTTTTCAGGAACCATTCATTAGATAAATGTACAAAATGCAATAATTAATTCTAAGAAATTAAAAAATCTACTTCTTTAAAAATTGTCTATAAAGTGTGAGCTCTCATAATCAGCATAATTCGGACCTCAATATGATGCTAAATACATATTTCTGGCGGAAACCATGTAAAAAGTCTTCCATTCTGAAAAATATACATTAAAAACAGCATCCAACAATTTAAAAGAAAACTGTATGAACAGAAAGACCACTGCATTCGTTGCCTAGAAGATAACGGACCAAAAGTTCGTCTTGAGATCAGTTCAAGGGGATTTGCCAGAATATTTTTAAGTGGGAGGGGTTTCCCGGAATATTTTAGTCGGAAGGGATCGCATATTGGAAAAGGTTGAAAATCGCTGCCAGATGGTAACGCGAGCCGTTAAAGGGTTACTCTCCAGATGAATTTCTTTATATTTACATAAAAATCTAATTACATCGTGTATTTCGTAACTGACTCGAGCAATAATTTTCGAAGTCGTCGTTAACCGTCATTCACACACGAAGGACAACTGAAACATAACCATTAATCTGTAACCCCCAATAAACGGTGAATATGTCGCACGTAAACAATGACTAGAAAGCATTGCGTTTGCTTTGACTATAGTATGTGTCAAATTATTGAATTAGTGTCCTGCTAGTGTTACACAATTTACAGATGAAACCTGCTTAAAAGTTATCGTTATTGTGTGAGGATGTGATATGATGACGGTTTCCTTTTAGCTGATATTTTGAAGGAAGTATTTTAAATGACTGTTTTAACGATACCCGTGTTCTAAATCTAATAAGTTTCCTTCTGTTTCAGGTGAGAACCGAGTGTTGAATGCCTCTGCACCATGCAAGTCTTACCTGGTGAGTTGTATTCAGTTTGTCTTCTCGTTCCAAAGCCCTACATCTCGAAACCACAACATTTTTGCAGGGTTTTGAATATACAAGAGCTTTGTAGTTAAAAGTAAATTTTTAAAAGCGACTTTCTTACGAGGTACCGTACATTTACATTCGGCTCTCAGGATTTTCCATTTTGTGAACAGAAAAATGTGAATGTTAGTGAGTCTATACCTGCAGTAAGTACTCTGTAGATGGAGGTGGAGCCTGTAAGGTGGGACGGCGAGAGGTAGATCGTTCTATGTTCTGGGTAATTCAGAATTGCTATCCCCGGTTTGAAGGGATTGTACAATAGGCTAACATTGTGATAGCGAACTCATGATCGGAAATTATACTCCTCTGGGCTGGAGAAAAAGTAACGATAACTATTATTTTTCACGGAGATGACATTATTGACTGAGATGCTTGCCGTTACATATTTTCAATATAATCGCCCCCATTGTTTATGAACTTTAACCGAGTGTCTGGAAGACTTCATATAACATCTGCGCGTCTATTTTTGATGACACCGCGTATCGCCCGCTCTATGGGGTAGATGAGGTTTACAACCTGCGGAGGTGGGAGGGGGGGGGAAGAGGAGGGGTATGTCGCGGTCGCAGGAGGGTGCAGTAGCAGCATGTTCAGTACGAAACTGAACTACCGTGGCAAAAGGCGCTCGCGGAAGTGACAACGTTTTTAAAAACTCTCTTAATTAACAAGTCATCCGTAGGTGGAAAATTGCCTTTGTTGTGACATGTTTCAGGTAGCCCTCAATGAGACAGATACAAGATTTACCTATGCCACTTTTGATTTATGATGTTGGACCGACCTAAACGCGTAACAATTAAGCCATTTTTCCACCTCGTGATGAATTGTTAATTAAGCTACTTAACAGCGTTTGTGCAGTACTGCTACAGTTGTCGCAATTTTCTTTTATGACTGTCACGTGTTCAACTATTGTTACGTCAGAAAAATATCCCCAACATAATATTAATTTTAGTCAATACATAACAATTACTTTTTAATGCTGGGTCATATAACTTCGCTGCTTGTAACGAGTTGTCAGTGTGGTACCATTTTATTACTGGATCATAGTATTTTCCTGCTAGTTAAAAGTACTCAGTATCCTTTCGTAGAAATCCAATATGATCACCCTTGAAATGTAAGGAGTGATTTGCTAACATCGAACATTATAGTGTAAGGAAGTCTTTTCTGAAAGCATTTGCGTGGAGAGTTTCCTTGTACGGTAGTGAACCACGGACGATAAATAGTTCAGGCAAAAAGAGGATAGAGGTTTTTGTAATGTGGTGCTACAAAAGAATGCTGAAGGTTAAATGGGTAGATCGCGTAACTAATGAAGGAGTATT
Source organism: Locusta migratoria (assembly GCA_026315105.1). Taxonomy (NCBI): domain Eukaryota; kingdom Metazoa; phylum Arthropoda; class Insecta; order Orthoptera; family Acrididae; genus Locusta; species Locusta migratoria. The sequence goes on along the minus strand of CM048745.1, from coordinate 834,111,941 downwards.
GAACAGAATTGGGGAGAAAAGGAATTTTTGACATACCTTGACTAAAAGAAGGGATCTATTGGTAGGACAGAGTCTTAGACATCAAGGGATTGTGAGTTTATCATTGGAGGGAAGTGTGTGGAGTAAAAATCGCAGAGGGAGATCAAGAGACGAATACAGTAAACAGATCCAAATGAGTATGAGTTTCGTTCTTATGAGGAGATGTAGAGGCTTGCTCGGGATAGAGTGGGGTGGAGAGCTGCATTAAACCAGTCTAAGGACTGAAGACCACCACAACAACTATTACTACATTTGTAGAGTTCTCCTTTAGGCCAACACCACAAATGGTGCTATAATGGAGTAAGATGCAGTGGCCAGAAGTGGTAGCACTGAGTCTTGAGGTAAACAACCTGAATACCTGCATGACGTATAACCCCATATACGCAGGTGATGTGTACATTGAAAACGCCAGTAGAAATATTTCCAGAACGGTCTGACGACCACTACAACAACAAATAAAAAATTTCACTGCTCAAAGATTGCTTCCGGCTCCGTAAAGATAATCACTTGACAAGCTGCGCTTTACCTCTGACCGAGCATGCGCAGATATCAACGCAACAAGCTTTTAAATTTTTCTATAAAAACATCTATAGTGCAGTGATTTTATGATTTTTGTTTGTATCAACTAGTTTGGTCCTTTTTTGGACTATCTTAAGGATTACAAGTTCACCGATGTTGTGGATGCAGTGATGCACTGGAAGGCTCCCAAGCACCTGCCCAGCTCCTCAACATCAGTGGAGTTGCACTCATGAAGGTGGCACAAAAAAGGACCGAAAGTAGTTGATACAAATAAAAATCGTTGCACTTGAGACTTTGTATATATATATATATATATATATATATATATATATATATATATATATATATATATATATAATTAAATATAAGAGTGCTGTTTATCCCGAAAGCGAAACAAATATGTTTCCAAAAATATGTATCCGAGAAATTAAACTTTGATTTTACAAGACACACCGTTAACTGCACTTGGGTAGTAGCTCGGTATTTCCCTAGTGGAATATGGAACAATCACCTAAAAACCACACTTGGGCTGGCCGGCACAATATTCCACGTCGTTAACCTCCTAACTGGTTATCCCGAGATAACTTGGGTTTAAATGTTTTAGTAGAAAAGATTACCCCGAGATAAATGTGGCTCCCTAAAACAGTATCCCGATTAAAATATTTGTAGTTGCTTCTGTTGCTGCTAGCAGGAGCATTTATAAAAAACACTTTTTTTCCCACAAAAATTGGTCCAAAAACTGGATGCGTCTTATACGCCGGTTGCCAGTTAAAGAAGGCACTCACAAGTTCGATTTCTTTCAAGTGGTTTCAAAAAATGGTGGAAAATGCTGGAAATAATGTTTTATGTGGGAAAATTTGCTTTAAGTTACTCTCTTACATTTTCGTAGTTTTTATTTGATATATGTACATAATATGAACCAAAATACCTGTCAGGAGCTTTATTATGTAGTAAAGGTTTTCTGAATGTCGTACTATTTTAGTGCCAAACGTAACTGAAACTAGTAACTTCATAGGAAGTAGAAACTTTCGACGTAATTTCTTTCATCATAATCGATTTTTTTTGGCAATACTGTAACGGTGTCATTCATTATTTGAATAATAAAACGCTGCTCACATATTTGTCTATTTCTCGCCTGACGATATTTGATAATTTTTTCGTATTCTCAGGTGCAAATATAAACAAAAATATTTTTTGTGATGTTTGCACAACTTCTGCGTCTCACAGTTGTCGCATTTTTGTTATAACCATGCTTAATAAAGCACTGTGGTGTTCAAACCAATCTTCGGATTGTTGACTGCTTTACCTTAATATGCTGTATCCCTTACAATACGCCCACCTATCCACAGACGGAAACCATCGATCATTCTGACAGTTTATGGAACATTACCAAAATACTTACAGAAATATTTGCTCTTCACAATAAACTCTAAAAACGCATCATTGATGTACCTGAACATATTTATTATAATTACGTTGCAATTGACGTATTAGGTGTGATATATTTTATTTATTTGTTTTCCTAAAAAACAAGTCTTAAACGTGGGGTGCGACTTATACGCCAGTGCGTCTTATATGCGGGCAAATACGGTATTTTCGAAAGCGTGAACATACGCAGGAAAAAATAGGTGAGTCTTTGAAATTTTGTGTAACATATGTAAGTTGAGAGGTTTTCTCGCAAGGAGAATTGGAAATGTTGTGGTGGGGGGGACTCTCCATAACGAGAGCTGGTGCTAGAACACTCACGGCTTTCCGCGCGAGTCAAGGGCGTGTTGGTCACCTGGAGGAACACCGACACGCCGGCTGCTCTGTGAAGTACTTTGCCGAGTTAACTACTGTGACTGCCGTGGGGTAACGCGCACAGTTAAGCATCCCACAGGGCGAGGCCATCAGATGCGGCTGCTGCCGTATCCGGCTCCTGGCTTGCGCACACGGCCGCCGCACTTCCTCAGCTTGCACAACGCCACCTGACTCTCCTTGGTCCTGGTGCCGGAGGTTGCGTCTGGATGCGGCGTACCGTAACCTGTGTGGAGTTGCAGGCACGTTCCATACCAAGAATTCACCCAAGAACACCACGAACGAAATTCATACCTCAAAGAAAGAGTTACATCATCTTAGCTACGATGACTCCTGGACACAGACGTTGGATGTGTGTATACCGCGTCAATAACTGAGTTCCTTAGATTCTCCATAGATGTCAATCAATCTGCACAAAGATGTAAACAACCATTATTTATTTTTCGTATCCAGAACACCATCCTTTGTTCAATGTTCTATGTTTGTATAGTTTATGGGACTTAACTATGGGGTCATCAGTCCCTAAACTTACAAACTACTTATGAACTGCTTACGAACTAGGACGGCACAAATATCCATGCACGAGGGGGGATTCGAATCCCCGACCGTAGTGGCCGTGCAGACCGTGACTGGAGCGCCTCTGTCCCCTCGGCCACCGCGGCCGGCACCATCCTTTACAGTCTAGTTTGAGTCCGTGTAATAAATTTTTAAATTTAGATATTTCTTGCCCAGTAATCAGCCACACAGAATGCCTTGTCATTAGCTAGCTGTAACTCCAGGGGGGGGGGGGGGGGGGTACAGCATGTGATGAGGTTTGGGCACGTCAGTCTGGACATTGCCACAGTCACACAGAGGTTCCCCGTCAAGGTAGCCCCATCTTGAACGGTTGAACTTGCAATTTGAGACCCCAGTACTCAGCCTTCCAGATTGTAAAGGATTTGTTACCTCCAGCTGTAAGTCGTTCTTTCAGGGCCAAGATAGCCAGTGACATCAATTGGCTCTGATGTCCAAAGGAAGCTCCTTCTTAAGCGAAGCCGCGTAGGCTATTGTTGGTGCCCATGTAGGGGGTGGCGATTGTCTGTCAACTGTTTCTTCCTCTCCATCTCGGCAGCTACTTGCCGCCGTATGCCAGGGGGAGCTATCTGCTTGTGTGAACTAAATTTGTTCAAATTTTTGTGAAGCTTACGGGACTCAACTGCCGGGTCATCACTCCCTAAACTTACAAACTACTTTATACCAAAGACGACACAAACATCGATGCCCGAGGGGGGGATTCGAACCCCCGACGGAGCATAGAGCCACAATGTCCTCGGCCGATCCGCCGCGGCGCTTGTGTTGACTACTTGGCCAGTTTTGCCATGCCTAGAAGGTCAATTCCGCAGTTTCATAGTCTCCTAATGGTTACTTTGTGTCAATACGGACTCTTTTCGAGTCACGGTGGAGTGGGCGAGCGTATCAAGGTGCCTAACACTAGAACGCTCAGATCTAACCCCCTGGAACGCCCATTGAAAGTCCCATTCGAGTCCTCCTGCGGGCATGGGTGTCTGAGTTGTCCTTAAGTTAGTTTACATTAGTTTAAGTAGTTTGTAACCTAGAGACAAATATCCCAACCAGTTTACAAACATTGGAACTTTTTTTTTAAAATAGTGTAAATAGAAACAGTGCCAGCAAGTGGCAATGTGCTACAAAACACACATGAAGAGAACAACATAAAAATACTTGACCACTTAAGATGCTTCAAAATAAAGCGAAACGCGTCTGGTCTAAAGTAGACTAATTTACAGTAGCATTAGACGGTCACCAAACCCATACAAACCGAAATGTTGTTTTCCTATATCTCTATTCCACGTCACGAACCCCTAGAAGCATGGTGAAGCAATACTATATTTTAATGCGCGTATATCATAGTGTGTTAGAGTGTGAAAGTGAAAACTTTGAATGAAACTAATATTCATAAATGTACTAATGGTTGTAAAGTTATGGGACCTAACTGCAATGATCGTCGTCCCCTAAACTTACAGACTACTTAAACTAACTTATCCTAAAACACACCCATGCCCGAGGAAGAACCTCCGACGGCGAACGGTCGCGCGCACCGCAAGAAGGTGCTTTAACGCGCATGGCTATTCCGCCGCGACTAATCTTATATTGCACCAAAACTGCCGATAGAAGAAACCTTTATTTTCTACCAGAAAATGTCGTCATTAGCTATTACGAAAAATATGTTTGCAACTTATTTCTTACTGTGGCTAGAAGAATAAAACTTAAATTACGAAAGTCAAGATCCTGTTAATAACACCCCATATAGACGTATTACAGCGTTCGACTTAGTGGAGGAAGTCGCAGACGTGCGCCACACTGCCATTCGGATGAGATGTCGATGTCCTCGTGCGTGATGGAGCCATTGTTTCTGAAATAGAACAATTTAAGAATTGTTGCCATTTTACTGAGCGAATGATTCAGTAAAAAGGCAACGGAATCGAACTAAGATTGTGTGTTCCATAATCAACAATAAGAACTTGCATAACCGGATAAGTGCAGCAAACTACTATTTCCATAAACACAAAAAATTATGAACCACCTGTTCCATAGTTGGAAATAATTCCAGCCAACAATTCCTTAGCCCAGTGAACACATTTCGGTTGTAGACGGTTCTAACTGTGTGTAGAGGATGTACCTTAGTTACTAACTGAGGTTATCTTTGCTGCGACGAAATAATGTATGTCACGAAGTTCGGTTGGTTGCCCCTGAAAGTCACTTCAAAAAATTTTTCTCATCAGTTAATAATTCATAGATGACAGGTTTGCAATGAAACGGACTGAATGTAGCTTGAAAAAAAAAAAAAAAAAAAAAAAAAAAAAAAAAAAAAAAAAAAAAAAAAAAAAAAACAAACAAACAAGTGCAATGTTATGGATATTACTCTACATTTTGGAGGTAAATGGAATATTTACCTCCAAATGGAATAATATATATATAATGTGTGTGTGTGTGTGTGTGTGTGTGTGTGTGTGTGTGTGTGTGTATGAGTGTTTGTAACTTATTATTATTATTATTTTTATCTTTGTTTGTGTATGTGTGCGTGTGTGGTAGGGGGGATAGCTTGTGATTATGTGTCTATCATATGGTCAATCAGTGAGAACAATGACTGATTGATCAGGTTTATTTGGTCGTTTACACAAACTGAGATTAAAAAATTAAAAAATAAATAACAATACAAAAAATAATAATTACAAACACACACACACACACACATACACACATACACACACACACACACAAAGATACCTTCAACAAACTTTCAATGAAACAGTTGACTTTCAAATAAGCTAAGGTTGGAAACACTACAAAACAAACAACAGTCGACACAGTATGGCAGCAGGTGACAGTGGAACCAGAAAACTGCAGTGTGTTCCAGAAAACAGTGTAACCTTTCGACCTGGTCGCCAGAAAGAGACTGACGTGGAGTAGCAAGCGCTGTAAGTACACCATTTTATAGCAAACAACGAATTGTTTTAAATCAGAAATGAAATGTTTGTACATATGTAAGAAACCTTTATGTGTAAACAGTAACATGTAAATATTTCAGGACACCCACTGATGATACCTTGAGACAAAGGCGAAACGCTTCTGGGTGACTTATAAAAATAAAACCCTTCATTCGCAGTAGCAAAAGGCGTTTACTTTAAAAACATCACAGTGAAATACAATTCAGCTGCTGCTCAAAATGGCCACTGCAAGCAACGTATTAAATGGAATATTGTCTAACATTTCAGATATAAACTCGGACTGGTGTACTGGATATTTCATTTCACCAGTGCGCGTGCAATAGAAACCTGCGGTAATTTATTGCAAACACAGAACGGAAAGAAAATTCGGAATGAATGCGAACATTAGTTCCGGAAAAGATGGTTAATACTGTGTGTACGACAAAGCAGGCAATTATAGTGCAAAAATATAGCAGCGCAATGATTTGCGGCCAATTTTCCGGCACATTTGGGACATTAAACCGCGGTCCGCCATCACTGGAGCTGTCCGCCGCAGCATCGCTCCATCACCGCCCGGTCCGCCCCAGCCGCACAGCAATTAAAGCGACGCTATCAGTGCGCACTCACTGCCGGCACGGGCCGGAGAGACGTGAAAATATCGCAGTGTTACACCCTAAGAACACACCGATTTATCACAGGATTGCAGCCCGGCATTTTCTCCAATTACGTCTTACTTTCATAAAAAATATTGCTGAGATTAAAAAGCTCCGAGCGGACATTCTTCTTTCTATATACAAGGGTTGGAACTTCAATAGTGGCAACACTGCTATGGAGTACAAAAATGTTCAAATGTTTGTATAGCTTATGGGTCATCAGTCCCTAAACTTACAAACTACTTATGAACTAGCTAATACTAAGGACGGCACAAATATCCATGCCCGAGGGGGGATTCGAACCCCCCTACCGTAGCTGCCATTTAGACCGTGACTGAAGCGCCTCAGTCCCCTCGGCCACTGCGGTCGGCTGCTATGGAGTAAGGCGAACAACCGTCCCGGATTCTGCGGGACAGTCCCGCATTTGAACTCGTTGTCCCGCAATGGGTTAATTACTGAGAATGTCCCGTAAAATGGAAAAAGCGTTTCGCATTCCCGCTTTCCAGTAATTTAAAAATTGTTGATCTAAGAGCACAAGCCGAAACTATTTGTGTACGGCACGCTATGTCATACCGCTTGCAAGTCAGCTTCACAATGCATCATCTGCGAATAAATGACAGTCTTCTTACAGTAAATACAAAATAAAAATAAAAATGATCACATCATCTGACTATTTCAAAATAACAAATTCGCTAGCAGTTTTAAGCTGATACTGCATTTGGTCATGTTTTGGCATATTTTCTGTGTCTTAAATACGGTTGAATAAGTGTAATGGAATATTTTTCGATGCTCAAGGTGGCAAACATGATAATATTATCAGCATGTATAAACGTATTTAAAATTTGACATGCAAATACAATATCAGCATTTCACTGTAATGTTTTCAAAGTAAATGCCTTTTGCTACTGTGAATGGTTTATATATATATATATATATATATATATATATATATATATATATATATATATATATATATATATATATATAATCTCAAATATTATATTTATAAATATATAAATATAAAACCCTTCATTCGCAGTAGCAAAAGGCGTTTACGTTAAAAACACTACAGTGAAATACAATTCAGCTGCTGCTCAAAATGGCCACTGCAAGCAACGTAATATCAGCATTCATTTCACTTCCTTCAGGAATAAAAAGGTGGTGAAATTCTGTAAATGCAACAACGAAAATGCGTGATCATTGCAAATAGTAAGACACACAAAAAATTTTGCACTTCATCGAAAGGACTTCTATAATAGAGTACTTCAAACGGTTTTTCGAAAGTAGTTCTTATGAAATTTAATTCGAGTTTATTGCAAAACATAATTCTTTGGGCGGAGTAAGGTACTTATCAAAATCTGTGGCGCACGATGCTGTAAGAGCTGGAACAAATACAAGTAGTACAGAAAACGAAGGTGATCGTAAAAACGTAACAGAGAAAGAAAATGCAAAAATTGTTAGACTCTGATAATTAAAATAGGACATGAGAAAATATTAATAAATAGCAAATTAAAATGGAAAATTAAGAATAAAGTGTCAATCATGTTCGATATGTTATGTTAAAAGTGAATGAGTATGCCTACTCCGCTCGCCTAAATTTCTTTCCTAGTTTGAGAATAACTGGCACAGTCACGTGATCTTAGTCCTCCTTCACATCCTCGAAATGTCTCGCATTGAGTTTTGAAAAAGTTGGTCGCCTTACTATGGAGACGCTGTGCAATGGAATCTACTATTGTCGCCGATAGCACACATTGTTGCCATACCTACCTTACCTCAGAGCAAATGGACTCGCCCGTCCCACGTCAACGTGCGCACAATCGTGGTAAACATAGTCACTTTCGAGCGAGTGGTCTAACGTAACGTTTCCGCTATGTTTTCGAAACAGGAACAACGGAGTTGGATCAAGTGTGAATGTGCCAGAGGTCGTACAGTACGACAGTGTCATCCAGGTCTTCAAGGGACGTGCGGGGAATCGACATTGCCGTACAGAACACAGGCACGCTGGGTAAAAAGCCTTCAACGAAGGTCGGCAAACTGTGGCAGACATGCATCGGACAGATCGTTCTAGCGTCTCTGTTGCCGCGTTAGTAGACAGTGATCGACACCAGAAGATTCGTGAGCTCGCCCACGAAACCGGATTAGCGCATACAACTGTGCTTCGTATCCTGAAGGAACGCTTGGGCATGGGAAAAAGTGCATCACGATGGTTTCCGCATCAATTGACGGAAATGCTGAAATGGATGCGTTACGGCGCTGATCAGACGCACTTGAGGCGCTATGAGCGCGACGGAGAGGCTTTCTTACGCCGTATCGTAACACTGGATGAGACATGGGCCACATCCTACGAGCCAAAATTGAATCGCCAATCCAAAGAATTGCGCCATTATGGGTCGCCGCGAAAGTCAGAAGAGCGTTAGTGCCCCAGTTTGGTGAACGTTATGGTGATACTCGTGTACGGCCTTGATGGTGTTATCCTAACGCATTACATTTCTCCACGACAGACCGTCAGTGCACAGTATTACTGTTCCGTTTTGGAGCATTACCTTCGACTGGCTTTACGAATGAAGCGGCAACACTTTCTGCTCAACCACCCAACATTTTGCACGATAATGCGCGGTCGTATACCGCGCAAGTCGTGGCTGCTTTGTTCGATCGATGGGACTGCGAAGTACTGTACCATCCATCCTACTCCCCGGACGTAAGTCCTAGTGAATTTGATTTGATTCCGAAGATGAAGGAACCACTTCGTGGCATTCGTTTCAGAACTGTTCGAGAGATTCTACAGGCAGTAGACCGCTTCATCTAGACCATCAACAGAATAGGCTCTGCTAACGGTATACTACACCTTCCACATCGCCACTATTTAAGTTCCAACCCTCGTATTTTATTGCAAGTAAAGTGAATTCTGCCCTATGTATAAAGCCATATGAATTGTGATGCTTACGTCAGAATTATCAGGCTACTGAACAGGGGTCTAAAAGACATTCGTGACCTTACAACACATATTGCTCGTATTGCCCGTTTCTGCGCCATAAATACCCGTATTGGTTCAGAAGAGAAACCCCAAAAAATAATATCGTGCGTTTTAAGCGTATGAAGGTTAGCCAAGTTTCCTGTTGAACTGCACCTTATTTCAGATACCGATTTTAAATAATGTGGCATTCAGTTTTTGAACAAGATCCTGAACATGGGCCTTCCACGACAGCTTAGTACCTATCTGAAGATCAAGAAATTTTAACTGTTCCATCTCATCGTACGCCCTTTCTGATTAATCATCATGTCGGTATTTGTTGAGCTGTGTGACGAAATTGTAAAAACTTACTGTGATTTAGCAACAGTTTCTTTTCTATAAGCCATTAACGTATGCTTTCAACTGTATTATTTGGTACTGTATCAGTATTGCAAACAACATTCTTCACAACATGCGGTGTCATCAGGAAATAGAAATGCTTTAGAATTACCTGTCATACTAGAAGCAGCATCATTTGTATTAATGAGAGCCGCGGTGGCGTAGCCGAGCGGTCTAAGGCGCCATTCTGAGGAGCGCGCGGCTTCTCTCTGTCTGAGGTTCGAGTCCTCCCTGGGCAATGCCGATGGCATTTAGGTCCAATAGGTTTACAAACACATATTAATAAGAAACAAAAATGGCCCCAGAACAGACCCCTACAGCACCCGCCACTTACCAGTGCCTCATTGTGAGTGCCTATCAAAGCGATTTTCAATGCTGCCTTCTGCTATTTGTTCTTCTTCTTCCTGTTCCTTCATGCATTAGGCTTTCCCTCAGCCTGTTGCAGCTACAGCCGGTCGTTCCACCGTTTTGCATGTCTTCCAAAGCATCTTTTTCCTTACGGAGTATATCGGCAAAAATGTAGTCGTAATCGTGATTCATTCATTCGTAGCAGACGGGGTGTCTGATTTTGTCGGTATGTTAACCTTATTGTTTATATCAAAAATATTTCCTTCCTTCCTGATATCTGTGTTTCTTTTGTAGTCTAGCTTGGTGTATCCTGCTATGTACCTGAGGAATTTCATTTCACTGGCTTGTAAATTTGTTTTATCTTCTTTTTTCATTGCCCAAGATTCACTTCCATGTAGTAATGATGGTACTGACAGAACTTTGTACAGATATATTTTTGTTCTTACTTTATGTTGGAGGGCTCTTCTGAAAGTGCCATTCCAGTGGTTAAATTTCTCAATTTTCTATTTTCTATCTAGATGTCCCCTGTACGATAATATAGTTCCTAGAAATTTGAATCTGTCTACTTGCTCTATAATCTTGTTGTCTATAACGATTTTTGTTCTTAATGGATTTTTCGACAGGCATGGATTACTTTTTTTTGTGTTGATATTGACATATCATATATCTGTTATGTTTGGCATAATTCATAGGCTGCTTTCTACAGTCTATCTTCATTATTCGAAATTAACTCTTGGTCATCTGCGAATGACAAAGTCATTATGTAAGATTTTGTGTTAAATTTATATGTATAGATCTTCAGTTTCATTTTCCATTGCCGTACTTTGTCATCAATGTGTATATTAAAAAGCAATGGAGAGAGGCTGCAACCTTGGCGAACTCCTAAATTCATGACCTCTGTTGTGTCCTCAATATCCCCAATTATTTGGGTTCTTGTGTTAGCATAGATCTTTTGAAATACCTGTACAATGTGTATTGGTATTCTTCTTATTATTAAAATTTCTCACAATTCTTGTGTATTTACTTTATCAAAAGCCTTTACATAATCGACAACAAGGATGTGTGTTTCTTCATTGAATTCCTTATGTTTTAGAGGTGAACCAACTGTGAGCTACTGCCCTTGCTGCAAAATGTTCCAACTTCTGCAACAATATCTTGCAGACGGGCTCGACTATCATTTTCAGTCGTACTGAAATTTGACTTCTTGTGGTGTTTCGACAATTTTGTCCAACTACTGCACATCTGAATGAAATGGCAGTGAGTGTGAAGGGGTATATGGAGAACAGTGGGAACGTTAGGTTCCGACCTTCCTATCGGTAAACAATAAGAATTGGGCAATACATAACTCAGGGTAGTAAAAGGTTTATGTCTCGTTGTCTCTGTTCATAGGAGTGAGTTATGTAAGTCAGCTTCTATGCCCTAATGAGCTACCCAAACTGTTTAAATAAGATCAATAATTAATCTGTAGTTTATCCAGTCTATCAATACGCAGATGATAACGCGAAAAATATATTTAAACAAACATAAATTAAAGCTCTGAATAACCAACAAAATGGATTCTAACATAATCTTTAGAAGAGATCAAAGAAGTAATTTTTATAAATAGAGTTTATTACCCTTTTTGGACATGAAAATGCGGAGGTGGTCCTACTTTATAACTGGGTAAATAACTGAATATTTACCTAACTATTGTTCATGAGAGCCACAATAAGTATGACACACACTCGAGGATAAAAGTTCCAAATTATCACAAGTAAATTAATGAAGTCCATCGAACACTGCAGTTCCAAATTAATCTGCGATCAATTACAGCCGGCCGTGGTGGCCGAAGAGACTGAGGCGCTCCAGTCACGTTCTGCACGGCCACTACGGTCGGGGGTTCGAATCCCCTCGCGGGCATGGATATTTGTGCCGTCTTTAGTATAAGGTAGTTGATAAGTAGTTTGTAAGTTTAGGGACTGATGACCCCGTAGTGAAGTCCCATAAGCTTAACAAACATTTGAACATTTTTTTAATTAATTACAGTATTTGTTATAAAACACAGTTTGTCATCACACGAGTACAAGACGGTTGAATTATCATAGTTCCACAACCCTAGTTCCATAGTTCACCGCTTTTCAACCAGAGTATAAGTTCTGCAGTCACAGTCCCGTAAAGTCAACACATGCTTATCTCTTTAAATGACAAGTTCGTAACGCGGCTTTAGACCGCCCAGCGTCACAACCTTTCACCATCACGTCCAAGTTACGAGTCCCTTCCCAAGCGTTCGAAAGCGTGCTACCTCTGCTTCCAAAATTGTATCCCGCCGCGCATCCTAACGCCTCTTCTTTAAAATACTATTTCCCTTCCAAACATTATACATTTGAATATCACAGAATTAAATGCTTTGAACACCGCCCTACAAATGTTGTTTACATTTAACAAACAACTACATATTTAACAATATTAAAGTCAGTTGAGACTGAAGCTCTTTGCCCAGGAAGCTAGTAAACGTGACATCTCACTGTTCAAATATACTGCCGCCGTCGAAATATAGTTACACAAGTAATATTTCTTTTATCTTTGCTTTTTATACAAATATATTCACTTCTTGTCCACAAATACATATAATAGTTTATGTATAAATTATCTGCCGCATATTTACTATTTTTAGTCGGCCATGAGACATTTAAGTGCCAGTCTACAACATAATACGAATGTTAGTAAAAATAATATTAAATATAAATGTAATGCGCTTTGCTGGGTTCATATTTTGTGTTTCTCTGGTGGAATCTCTGTTCTGACACAAGAACATTAATACCTCAACGAAAAGGAGAAAAAGAGAGTAAAATAAAGTTTATTGAAAGAATACGGAAATAACGGTGGTGTGTCTTTTAAGATAGCGTGGTGCAATGCGGTCCAACTGATACTGATAAACATTACGTATCAATAATTGTAAACATAAGTCTTATATTATTATTATTATTATTATTATTATTATTATAGTACTGAAATTTATCGACTTTTTATCTGTAGGGGATACTGAAATTGTAATTACCAGACGTGACATTAAGTCGTTGATGAGGTATGCGCCGATATCGGTATTAATTGATGAACAGTGTTATTAGGACGCTATGTAAAATTATGGGGCCACAGATAATAATGTGGTCATGCGTTTATTGACGCGTTTCGATTAAATCATCTTCAAAATCTGTAAAGTTACAAACATCAGTAAGCCTGGTGTCACAAAAAGATAACTGTATGGACAAAAGGGATACCAAAGTCCATTACAAACAAAAATGTTGAAATGTTTGTAAATCTATCGGACCAAACTGCGTGGTCAACAGTCCGTAGCTTACAAACTACTTAAACCTAGGTAAACTAACCTACGGACAAACACACACACCCATGCCCCAGAGAGGACTCGAACCTCCACGGCGAGCAACCGCGCGCTCCGCAGCGAGACGCTTTAGACCGCTCGGCTACTCCACCGCGGCCCATTACAAACACAAATATCTTGAGTACATACCGTGGAGAGGGGGTTAACATAATAAAATTGTATGGCATCAAGACACTGCTGGACATTACTAAAGCCAAATCACCCAGCATCGTCAAAGTAAACGATAGACGCCACCAGGTGGCTCTAGTGTAAATGACAAAGGTAATAAAAGTAGAAACTATATAAAACCAAATAGAAAGAATTAAAACCTAGTAATCCTACAAACATGTAAGTTTAAAATGGAGAGGACGGGACTATACAACTGTTTGCAGCTCTTATTGGTAAACTCAAACACCACCTATGGTGGTGCCCCATGGCATGGCGAGGACAGAAAGGCGGGAGACCAGGATGTGTTCAAAATACCATCATTTAACGGTTTTAATTCTTTCTATTTGGTTGTATATAGTTTCTATTTTTCTTATCTTTGTCATTTACACTAGAGCCACCTGGTGGCGTCTACCGTTTACTTTGACGATGCTGGGTGATTAGCCTTTAGTAATGTTAAGCAGGGCCTTGACACCACATAATTTTATTATGTTAAGCCTCCTCCACAGTATGTACTTAAGATATTTGTGTTTGTAGTGTACTTTGGTATCTCTTTTTTTTATACAGTTCTCTATCTTTTTGTGACGCCAGACTTACTGATGTTTGTAACTTCACAGATTCTTTTTTTTCTTTTTAAAATCTATGGGACTTAACTACGGGGTCATCGTCCCTAAACTTACAAACTACTTATGAACTACTTACAAACAAGGACGGCACAAACATCCATGCCCGAGGGGGATTCGAACCCCCGACCGTAGTGGCCGTGCAGACCGTGACTGGAGCGCCTTAGTCTCCTCGGCCACCGCGGCCGGCTCACAGATTCTGAAGGTGATTTAATCGAAACACGTCAATAAACGCATGACCACATCACTATCTGTGGCCCTATAATTTTACACAGCGCCATAATAGCACTGTTTATCAATTGTAATTACGTCGTTTGATTCTCCCAAGTCTCCTGAATCCATTCATATAATTATATTTGCCGTATGATCATTCCCTGATTTTATATGGAATAGCCGCCCTCGCTCATCCAAGTCCGCCGTTTCCTGTTTCCGAGCAGATTAGGATAGGGTTTCCCTGACTACCTGTGTTCCATTCACTAGGTGGAAACTGTTAGCCGGTCGGCTGGGGAACCCAACAGCCTGACAAAACCCGCCTTTCACATGGAAACAATCAGCCGTAGCGCTGGATGTTGACGACGCAGGCCCGACGCTCACTCGGAAACTGCGCTGCCTTCACCCCTCCCCCCCCCCACCCTCCGAGAGGCGACAGGCGCCTGGCTAGGCCTGTAATTACGGGCAGTCTGAATTCCTCGCTCCCTCCCAGCGTGCTCTGAGCCCTCCAGCCTGTCAGTCACGAGGGCAGGTCACGATCCTCTCGCATTCCACTGGGCGCGACTGTCTTGCTGCTCACAACACCTGACTTTTTTCCTACTCGGCCCTTATTTTCACACTCTCCATGACGCTGGCCGATTGTGCAGGCAATTGTAGTCAAGTACAGGGGCTGGGCAAAATAATGGATTCACCGTGAAAAATAGACACATCCAAATCAAAATTAAATATTTTGCTTCATCCACCAGAAATCGTTTCTAATATAATCTGTTGTTCGGTGAATTAGTATTTATAAAATGATACACTGGTCAAAACAATTAGGGAAGCCGTTGACATATCTAGGATCTGCAGTATTGTCATCAGGGAGAATGGACTAAAATGGTTTCACGTCTTTCTGTCGGTTGTACAGAGTGGAGACAACAAGATTACACTAACCCGAAATAGTGGTAGCAGAGGAGGTTAGTATTAACTTGTGTTTACTCTGCCAAATGAATTACACAACCATTTGGGTTCAGATAGTGTAGTGAGCAGATATAGCAATGGAACAACTTACCCCAAGCTATGCCGTAAAGACACATAGGAACATTACAAGCAGGACAGAGGAAGGTGACTGCAGGTCTTCGGGTGTCCCAAAGCGTAATTTCCAAGACCTGAAAGCGATTTTATACAGCAGAAAACTTTTAAGTGAGGCAAGGCAAAGGTCGTCCGCAGGTAACATCGGCAAGAGATGATCGTTACCTCCGTTTAACAGCCCATAGAGACTTTACGGCTTATCCTAGAAGATAGATTAAGAAAAGGCAAACCTACATTTCTAGCTTTTGTAGATTTGGAGAAGGCTTTAGACAATGTTGATTGGAATAAACTCTTTCAAGTTCTGAAGCAAGCAGGAGTAAAATATAGGGAGCGTAAGGTTATTTACAACTTGTACAAAAACCAGACAGCGGTTGTTAGAGTTGAAGGGCATGAAAGGGATGCAGTGGTCGGAAAGGGAGTAAGACAGGGTTGTAGCCTTTCTCCAATGTTATTCAATTTGTACGTTGAGCAAGCTATAAAGGAAAGCAAGGAGAAATTTGGAGAAGGAATTAAAGTTCAGGGGGAAGAATTAAAAACATTGCGTTTTACCGACGACATAGTAATTCTCTCAGATACAGCAAAGGACCTGGAAGAACAATTGAATGGAATGGACAGTGTGCTGAAAGGTGCATATAAGATGAACATTAACAAGAGTAAATCTAGGGTAATGGAGTGCAGTCTAAGAAAATCAGGTGATGCTGAAGGAATTAGATTAGGTAACAAAGCAATAAAGGAGGTAGATGAGTTTTGTTACTTGGGCAGTAAAATAACAGATGATGGTCGCAGTACAGAGGATATAAAATGCAGAATGGCAATGGGTAGAAAAGCGTTTTTGAAAAAGAGAAATTTCTTAACCTCGAATATTGATTACGCCTAAGGAAGTCCTTTCTGAAGGCATTTGTATGGGTGTTGCCTTGTATGGGAGTGAAACATGGACGATAAACAGTGCGGACAGGAAGAGGATTGAGGCTTTTGAAATGTGGTGCTACAGAAGAATGCTGAAGATTAGGTGGGTGGATCACGTAACTAATGAGGTGGTACTGAACAGAATTGGGGTGAAAAGAAATTTCTGGCATACCTTGACTAAAAGAAGGGATAGATTGGTAGGACACATTCTTAGACATCAAGGGATTGTGAATTTAGCGTTGGAGGGAAGTGTATGGGGTAAAAACCGCAGAGGAAGACCAAGAGATGGATACAGTAAGCAGATTCAGATAGATGTAGGTTGTCGTTGTTATGTGGAGTTGAAGAGGTTTGGTCAGGATAGGGTATTGTGGAGAGCTGCATCGAACCAGTCTCCGGACTGAAGACCACAAGAACAACAGAGACAGGATGCTGAATAATACAACTCAGAAGGAACCCGCCCTTTTGCCAACAACAGCACGAGCAATATGAACATATACAGTGCTAAATCCCATACTTTTGGAAACATTTTATTTGCTTGGGATGACAGCGCCCTTATGTTAATTTTATATAAAAAGTCTAGAGCTTACTATTGTATGTTTAGTACCAACTAGTTTCAGCCCAATGTTGGGGCATCTTCAGGATTTCTGTTCAAGTGCGAAGCGATGCAGAAGCTGCGAGTCCTCGGAGCAGTCACATCACTTGTGGACTCGCAGCTCCTGCACCGCTCCACACCATCTTGGAGAGAAAACCTGAAGGTAGCCCGTCATTGGGCCGAAAATAGTTGGTAATCAACAATCTCACGCTATAGACTGTTTTTATATTCCAAGTCCGAACTTGCATTCCTGATTGCAGCATCTACACATTGGTCGGAGGAACATTAGAATGTTTGTATAGCTTATGGGACTTAACTACGGGGTCATCAGTCCCTAAAGTTACAAACTACTTATGAACTAGCCAATACTAAGGACGGCACAAATATCCATGCCCGAGGGGATTCGAACCCCCGACCGTAGTGGCCTTGCAGACCGTGACTGACGCGCCGCAGTCCCCTCGGCCACCGCGGCCGGCGAACATTAGAATTTGAGTCACAATGGCGCTGGTTTCTGTTCACAGATGAGTCAAGATTTTCGGTTCAACCAGACAATTGTCCTTCCCTCATCTGGAGAGAACGTAGAACTCAGAACAATGCTGTTTATGTGCCGGAAACATCACCGTATAATGGTAATGAATTAATGCTGTGTGCAGGAGTTGGTACTAGGGGACGTACCGACCTCTACATCGTTCACAATGGCTCTTTGAATTCTCAGAGATACAAAGACATCCTTCGCCTTTTTGTTGTGCTCTACGTTGGTGCCATAGGAGATGGGTTCCTTCTGGTGGACGATAACGCTCGTCCCCACAGAGCTGCATTGTTGGAGAACATGCTTGTAGCTGAGGGAATTGAACGAATGGACTGGCCACTTATTCACCGAACTTAAACACGATTGAGTTGATCAAGTATGCACTTGGTAGACGCACTGCAGTCAGACCAGCACCTCTGTCGTCGGAGAATTGGATATGGAACTCATGGAAGAAAGCGAAATATCCCTCAAGAGCTGATTGATAACGTCATACTATCCATGTCTCACAGGTGTGCAACTGTACTGACTGGAAATCACTCCAGTCGCACAAGTGTAGCGATATTCCATAAGCTCGCAATTTGATTAGTAGACTCTTGTGAGGTACATTGCCTTCCGGAAATCTTGAAATACGGAATGTGTTTGACTTCCCTCGTCGGTAGCACTCATGTGAGTAAAGAGCTAGCTGTGTTTCCCAAGGAAGACACTTTCTGAATCCGTGTTGACTGCGGGGCAATAGGTCGTTCTCTTCGAGGTAGTTCATAATATTTGAGGAAAGCATATGTTCTTAAATCCTACTGTTAACTGACGTTAACGATATAGGCCTGTAATTCTGCGGATCACTCCTATTGCCTTTCTTGAATATTGGAGTAATCTGTGCAAGTTTCCAGTCTTTGGCTACGGATCGTTCGCTGAGCGAGCGGTTGTATATGAAATCAAATGTTCAAATGAAACTTTTCACTCTGCAGTGGAGTGTGCGCACATATGAAACTTCCTGGCAGATTAAAATTGTGTGCCGTAACCGGGACTCGAAGCTGGGACCTTTGCCTTTCGCGGGCAAGCGCTCTACCGACTGAGCTATCCCGACACGACTCATGATGCCGCCTCCCAACTTTACTTCCGCCAGTACCTCGCCTCCTACTTTCCAAACTTCAAAAAATGTTCAAATGTTCGTATAGCTTATGGGACTTAACTACAGGGTCATCAGTCCCTAAACATACAAATTACTAATGAACTAGCTAATACTAAGGACGGCACAAATATCCATGCCCGAGGGGGGGATTCGAACCCCCGACCGTAGTGGCCGTGCAGACCGTGACTGGAGCGCCTCAGTCCCCTCGACCACCGCGGCCGGCTTTCTAAACTTCACCGAAGCTCTCCTGCGAAACATGCAGGACTAGCACTCCTGGAAGAAAGGATGCGTTTCGCAGGAGAGCTTCTGTGAAGTTTAGAAAGTAGGAGGCGAGGTACTGGCGGAAGTAAAGTTGTGAGGCGGCATCGTGAGTCGTGTCGGGATAGCTCAGCCGGTAGAGCCCTTGCCCGCGAAATGCAAAGGTCCCAGATTCGAGTCCCGGTTACGGCACACAATTTTAATCTGCCAGGAAGTTTCAAATGTTCAAATGTTTGTAAATCTGACGCACAAACTGCTTGGTCATCAGTCCGTATCTTACAAACTACTTAAACTAAGGTAAACTAACCTAAGGACAACACACATACACCCATGCCCCAGGGAGGACTTGAACCTCCGACGGCGAGCAGGTTGTATATGATAAGTGTGCACAACTGCTCCGGCGTGCGGCGAGTCTGTGTTTTGGAGGAGATACTTTTGCTTTGCGTTAGCGTTAGACATGGTGAGATGCGTATGGAGACGAAAAAAAAAATGTTCAAATGTTTGTACAGCTTATGGGACTTAACTACGGGGTCATTAGTCCCTAAACTTACAAACTACTTATGAACTACTTACGAACTAGGACGGCACAAATATCCATGCCCGAGGGGGGATTCGAACCCCCGACCGTAGTGGCCGTGCAGACCGTGACTGGAGCGCCTCAGTGCTCTCGGCCACTGCGGCCGGCTATGGAGACGAAAGAGGAGCCCTTATTGCCACTTCATCGTATGGAGACAAAAAAAAATGTTCAAATGTTTGTACAGCTTATGGGACTTAACTACGGGGTCATCAGTCCCTAAACTTACAAACTACTTATGAACTACTTACGAACTAGGACGGCACAAATATCCATGCCCGAGGGGGGATTCGAACCCCCGACCGTAGTGGCCGTGCAGACCGTGACTGGAGCGCCTCAGTGCTCTTGGCCACTGCGGCCGCCTATGGAGACGAAAGAGGAGCCCTTATTGCCACTTCATCGCCTACAATTACCGTGCGAAACTCATTGGCAACAGATTATTATTTTACAAATGTAGCATATTTAGACCCAGATTGAAAGATCGACTCATAAAGCCATGTCGATCGACCAGTCGATTGCGATCAATGGGTTGAGCGCTGCTTATCTACAGGTAAATCAAGAGTTGGACGTACATGAGCCAACAGATAAGCGATTTCTTCAGAAACCCACGATAAGTGAAATAAAAGAGCCAAATCACAGTCATGGACTACTGAGAATGGTTAAAATTTCTATGAAGTAATGAAAGCAAGGTTAATCTCAGATGGAAAACTGTACTTTCAGTGTCCGGAGAACAAGGGGAATGGCAGGAAAAAGTACCCAAAATAAAGCACTAACAAAGAGGTTCTATACTACGGCACTGTTTCTCACGAAGCGAGGTAGGTCCTTCCGTTAAAATTCGTGGGGTATCGCATAGTCTGAAATTCTTATGATACCTCGTGGAAGACGATTACCGCAAGACAGCTTCAGTTCTGAAGCAGCACGAACTATTAGAATGTCTTAGCCAAAGTCCACATTTACACCCCATGTAACATCTTTGGGATGAGCTGGAAAGATGTCAGCAAACAAAACTACACCAATCAGGACGATTTCTACAGCGATTTGTTGCGCTAACTCGTCCATCTATGATAGTGTAATACACGCGAAGGGCTATGCATACAAGTAATCCAAGAACACTAGGGTCAAGAAACATCATTATTGTTTCCCTTCTGTTAATTTTAACAAAATACTTTAAGCCTACGTAATTTGTTCATATTTGGTATTTCACTGTTGCCGCAAGGATTGTAATTGAATAATATATGATAATATATATTAAAAATTTAACGATGTAACAACGAGCCTATTAAACCAACAGACCCCATTTGAATTATCAGTTCAAAAGCCTAAGCAAATAGCGTATAAAGATAATATCGAAAACTCTAAAGCAACCAACTCGAAAGTACATATAGTACTGCTAGCGGTGTGTAATGAAAACAATTATTTTGTAAGGTACCGCACAGCCGGCCGCGGTGGCCGAGGTGACTGAGGCGTTCCAGTCACGGTCAGCACGGCCACTACGGTCGGGGGTTCGAATCCCCCCTTGGACATGGATATTTGTGCCGTCCTAGTTCGTAAGTAGTTTGAAGTTTAGGGACTGATGACCCCGTAGTTAAGTCCCATAAGCTGTACAAACATTTGAACATTTTTGAATATATGTACCAAAGTAAAGCATACATTATGATTGTTAGGTAATTAAGGTCTCTCAGTTATATGTTCTGGTAAAGAATTTGTTTTCGGACTTTGTTATTTCTACAAAATACTTTTCAGCGATACTGTACGTGCAGCAGAGTAGCACTCTGCCGTATACTTTCACGGCGCCTCAAAGCGATGACGGGCACAAAGCCAACCCCCCCCCCTCCTCCACTCAATTCTCCCCCGCTCCCGATGTTGTGAGATCCCTCAATTGTACATCGAGAGCGACCCGGCAGTTATTGTTCTGCGTCCGTTGTTGGCTTCCGTCCCTGCCAGCTGAGAAGACCAGATTGCCTATTGTTTTGGTTTTAATAAACTCGTTATCGGGCCACTGAATTTAATTAAATGTTACTTTGTTTGATATCTCGAACTTCTTTTGTTTTGTGATCGACCAGTTGCTGTCTGCTTCCTGGTTGAAGATCCGCATTTCAGACCCATACAACTCATCACTAAGGCATTGGATACAAGTTTGTTGACAGCGGTAACTAAAAAATTTAGAATTCGTATACACTATCACTTGTGTAATGAAAACAATTATTTTGTAAGGTACCGCACAGCCGGCCGCGGTGGCCGAGGTGACTGAGGCGTTCCAGTCACGGTCAGCACGGCCACTACGGTCGGGGGTTCGAATCCCCCCTTGGACATGGATATTTGTGCCGTCCTAGTTCGTAAGTAGTTTGAAGTTTAGGGACTGATGACCCCGTAGTTAAGTCCCATAAGCTGTACAAACATTTGAACATTTTTGAATATATGTACCAAAGTAAAGCATACATTATGATTGTTAGGTAATTAAGGTCTCTCAGTTATATGTTCTGGTAAAGAATTTGTTTTCGGACTTTGTTATTTCTACAAAATACTTTTCAGCGATACTGTACGTGCAGCAGAGTAGCACTCTGCCGTATACTTTCACGGCGCCTCAAAGCGATGACGGGCACAAAGCCAACCCCCCCCCCCTCCTCCACTCAATTCTCCCCCGCTCCCGATGTTGTGAGATCCCTCAATTGTACATCGAGAGCGACCCGGCAGTTATTGTTCTGCGTCCGTTGTTGGCTTCCGTCCCTGCCAGCTGAGAAGACCAGATTGCCTATTGTTTTGGTTTTAATAAACTCGTTATCGGGCCACTGAATTTAATTAAATGTTACTTTGTTTGATATCTCGAACTTCTTTTGTTTTGTGATCGACCAGTTGCTGTCTGCTTCCTGGTTGAAGATCCGCATTTCAGACCCATACAACTCATCACTAAGGCATTGGATACAAGTTTGTTGACAGCGGTAACTAAAAAATTTAGAATTCGTATACACTATCACTTTTTCATTTAAGTGTACTTACGGTAAATAGTTTATAATAGATAATAGTGGAAACTCTGTGTAGTGTCCGACTCGAAGCAAATAGTTTTTAAACGTGACAGCTTCTAAATAGCAGAAACACTCCTAAAACGTGCGACGTGTGCTATCCAGACAGCATGTACGGTACCAAAAAATGTTCAAATGTTTGTTAAGCTTATGGGACTTAACTACGGGGTCATCAGTCCCTAAACTTCAAACTACTTACGAACTAGGACGGCACAAATATCCATGTCCGAGGGGGGATTCGAACCCCCGACCGTAGTGGCCGTGCTGACCGTGACT